>CM048744.1:392446658-393912908 GCA_026315105.1 Locusta migratoria | reverse complement strand
ACCTGTCTGCCAGGATTCGTGCACATATATGGGATTTGACGATTTTTGTACTTGGATTAAGTTGTACAGTTAGTTATATACTTTGACTTGATTGTAGACATGTAACAATAGTGATTTTGTAGTTGTATGTTGAACTAGCTTTGTTGTAGTTTGCATCTCTAGCATTGTATATGGTAAATTTTGAGTGTACATTTAATTTCGTATTTTTGGCATAATATTTTTGCCGTGAATTATTGAGCATTGTCTTTTGACTGTTTTATTGAGAACGTGTGAAACCTGTAGCGAACATTGTCTCAATTATTAGCTCGCGTGACTTGTCACATTCATATTCTTATTATTGTCACTGTTAAAGGCTGCAGTTTATGCAAAATTTTTATTATTCACATCGCTGTAGCTCAATAACTACAGTGCCTAGAACAATTAGACCCGATCTGAAACTAGGGAAATGTCTGACGAAAATTCTGTCGAGCGTGCAAACAGAGAAGAAAATAATGAAATGAGGTCCTTTCGCTGCAGGGAATCAACTGAAAGTAATGAACATGACACAACTGTCGATTCTGCCGTGGGTAGTGAGCTCACTGGAAATAATTCGCGAACACAATCAGGATCCGTAATTCTTAAAACGGGTGCCGAACCTCTTGGAGTTATAGCAATGGACCGAATGTATCAGCTAATTAGCTCACAGTTTCAGAGTGTCAATTTACGTTTTGACAGGATTGAAGAAAACAATAACTCACGACTTGACAGGATTGAGGAAAATTGTAATTCACGTTTTGAGAGTATTAAGGAGGATAATAAAAGTATCAGAGAAAGCATTGAAAATATTAAGAAGGAAATTGTTAGTCGTGTTAATCTAGATCTCCAACAGGCTAAACAAGACATACGTGATGAGCTCAGTTCTGTAGCAGAAAATCTCATATCACGTATTGAACAAATTGAGACTACAGAAATAGCACAATTAAAACAACAAAACAATCAATTTCAGTCGCAAGTGCAAAACTTTCATACCGCCACGAACTAACAATTGAGCACGGTTGTCAAACAGATAGATGAACTTACTGTGACGGTAAATCAATTAAACAATAATAATGACAAGAATTCTGATGTTACACAATCAACAGCATTTGTGGAAACGGAAGAGTTTCAAACAGGGACAAATGATTATCAACAAACAACATAAACCATCAGACACCTAAGCATAGCCAAGCCATTGGAACCATACAAGAGATGTAGGTACATTTTAATAATTGTAGACGACTGTAAAGTTCCGTCATTTGGTTGGAAGTCATTCAACCCGACTGACCACCATGTCATCCTCTGCCAATGGGTTCATTGGCTGCGTTCCTGTATGGGATTTTTTGCCTGGCAGTCAGCAACGCTAAGGCAACACAGTCGTAGTGTATTCTGTGTCACGTCACACCATGTAGGTTGTGATCAGTAGCTGACTGGCTAGTCGCTGGGCAACAGCCCACTGCCTCAAAGCGCCCAGATAGTCAGCTAGCGATTGCGACCTACTCGATGTGACATGATACGGACTGCAGAGAGGCCTTGTCTTTCGTTGTTGACTGAACACTCCAACTACCGATATGGACATTTTATCTGTTGGCATAAAATTGTTAATATTGTGTATATTTGTGCTCTTTACACATGTCTATTTTTATAATTTACTCTGTATGGATTGAAACGTGGATATTCGAGGGTGTCCAAAAAGCATTGTAATACTTTTTTGACCGCCTTTTTTGACTGTTACTAATATGGGTGCTGCGGGTCATATCAATGGTTGGATTACTTTAGGTGTTGTTTGTCATAATGATCGTATTGTAAAGGGTGTAGCCTGTCTGTAAAGTTTTAACAACAGAGATGTAATTGCGTTTAGGACTTTTCAAGTTAGTGAGGTCAATAGGAATACTGGTACTTCATATTATACGTGTAACATGATTTTGTTGTTAGAACTTGAAATCAGGAAAATTAATGAGAGTGAAGGTGTATGTAATGGTTTAACGTTACTGGTAGATGTTATAAGATGAAAGTTGTTGCAGATGTATATTATTATCATAATTACATAAAGATTTGTCCTTGAACTTTTTCCTTGACTTTCAAACACTTAAAAACTACTATCTGGGGCACCTGGGATGCTCTTTGTGTGAGGTACCTATGGGAATCTCAGTGACTACTTCAGTTGGCATCACTGCTGTGTATAATATCTCTGGATTCAAGATAGCGGCTCGCAACATTGCGTCCAAGATGGGAAGAAACTACTGAGTTCGTCAGTCCCTAGACTTACAAACTATTTAAATCAAATGTAGGCGTCGGATTCCGCGGCCATTGTCACTTTCAATAATGTTCTGAGGGTATTAGACCGCATCGTCATCATGGAAAACCATCCGACGTTTCGGCCACTATTGCAAGTCGTCTTCTTCTAATTACTCATCTGACTGCTGATTTAAAGTCAAATGCTCACTTACACCCTTGCACGAGCGATGACTCGAATCTCCGACGAGAGCGGTCGCGCAGTCTGTGACGTGACGTCTCAGAACGCGCGGACATACCCGTGCAGCCGCCTATCGTAGCTATTTACCAGGAATTAGGAAGGTATAGAATTCAGCAAAGTTTTCTGCAAGACGGCAAGTCTGCTGTTTTGCGTCCTAGTTACGAGGTAACGACGCATTTACAAGGGGAGGGGGGGGTGCAAGACTGCAGTCTGGTGGTGCTGAGCCCAGCTGTTCTCGGAAGCCGATGGTGGCTTAGCGGCTAGGCCCTTCTCGGGAAAGTTGCCGCTGCAGGCGCGCATTGTCGGCCTGACAGCAACGAAGTTGCGCCCGCAGCCCGCATTTAGCGCTGCTCGGCCTGAATAACGCGCAAAAGAGCGGCCAAGGCATCAATCTCGCGAGCCGCGGCCGCTGGACCTCGAATAGGCCAGGATTTGCCAAATTTTTCATAAGAAGCTTTGATGTTCCTGAAACACAAGTGGCAAAATCACTACCACATGAGATAAAAAAAAAATTATACATCAAAAATTATGTTTGTGCTGCCTGAAGTACAGCGCGTACAACTCACGAACATATGAAATACTGTGGACTTGTGTTAACTCAGATCAGCATTCATCGGCTAACTTACCGTCGGTCATGATAAATGATGAACCTCAACATAGGTCATATGCACCTGTAACCGTGAGTTACTTACAGCTCACGTCACTAAGATATCTTGGACTATTTTTTATTATTTACTTGCTGCAAACGCGACGTTGTTTCCAGTCTTCCTCCTCTATCAGTCCCTCTCCTACGTCCTTCCGTCTTCCTCGTCATCCCCTCCCTACCCTCCTCTTCCTCCCCCCTCCACATTTATCCATTCCCCTGTCTTGCTCCATCTCCTAACAACAAGATGAGCGAAAGGAAGTTTAGGGTCATATTAAATTGCGAAACCAGCAAGTGTCACACCCTACAAAATGTTTTCCACTAGGATCAGTGTTAGCTCCCTGGGTCTTCAACATCTACGTAGCAGATTTGCCTGATCTGCACTTACTTAAATATGCCTACGAGAATGATTTAGCTATTGCAGCACAAAGCAACCCATTTGAAAACCTGAAATCAAACTAAATAAAGATCTAGCTACACTAGAACCTTACTATGACATCTGGCATCTCAAAATCAACGTGAAAGAAACATTAAGCACAGTCATGCATCTGAACAATCAGGAAGCGAGAAGGGAACTCCGCCTGGTTATAGATGGGAAAGCTGTCACACAGGAAAATTTTCCAAAATATCTCCATATTAAATTAGACCGTATGGCTTTCGGACAACAACTAACTGAAACTGCTCAAAAGCTAAAAATAAGAAATAACCTGCTCAACAGACTGGCAGGCAACACTTGGGGTTGTGATGCTGCCACCATGAGAACTGTTTCACTCGCATTGGTGTATAGCACTACAGAATATTGTGCCCGAGTCTGGGGCGGAAGACCGCACGCCAAAAAAATTGATGTTCGACTACGTACCACTCTAAGAACCGTCACTAACATACACAGGCCAACCCCCGTTAACTGGCAAACGTCGCTCCCGCTTCCGTACGAAAAGAGAAAGCAGGCCAGGATGTAGAAGAAAAACTTAAAGTAACCCAAGTTTTCCCATACATGCCGACATGGGAGGACCCATGAATGTGCAGGAAACAGAACACAGAACTCGGAGCACAGAGAGTGTCGATGCTAAAAGCAGGACTGCACGACAGGGTCTGAGAAAAGGCGTCTTGAAGAACCATCACCTAATCCACGACCTAACCAAAAGGGGCTTCAGCCTCAAATAGAAACACTGGCCGGCACTAAACAGGTTTTGCATTGCAGTTGGACGATGCACGTAGCAAGCAACCAAATGAGGCTATACAGGTAATTCGTGTTGTGAATGTGGCGAGGTAACGACAATGTACCATATTCTTGTTTATAACATTCATGGTTTCTGAGACGGTTAACTAATGTCGCTCCACAAATTAACGGAAAATGCTAGGAAATGGCTCCTTAAACTAAATGTTACAACATAATTAATGTTTTTTTTTAATTTATACGATTTTTGTTCCATTTAATGCAATAATTTAGTTCACTGTTATAAATTTAATGTTGTTGTTGTTGTTGTTGTTGTTGTTGTTGTGGTCTTCAGTCCACAGACTGGTTTGATACAGTTCTCCACGCTACCCTGTCCTGTGCAAGTCTCTTCATCTGAGAATAAGTTCGGCAACCTACATCCTTTTGAATCTGCTTACTGTATTCGTTCCTCGGTCTCCCTCTACGATTTTTACGCCACACAATTACTTCTAATGCTAAGTTGACAATTCCTTGAAGTTTTGGAATGTGTCCTATCAATCTATCCATTCTCTCTAATTCGGTTAAGCACCTCCTCATTAGTTACGTGATCTACCCATCTAAATTTCATCATTCATTCATTTCATTTCAAAAGCTTCTATCATCTTTTTGTCTGAACTAATCGTCCACGTATCACTCTCATACAATGCTATACTCCAGACAAATACTTTCAGAAAGGAATTCCTAACATTTTAATTAATATTGGATGTTAACAAGTTTCTCTTCTTTGAAAACGCCTTTCTTTCCATAGCCATTCTGCATTTTATATCTTCTCTACTTTGGCCATCAGAAGTTATTTTGCTACCCAAATAAGAAAACTCATCTACTACTTTTATTACCTAATCTAATTTCTTCTTAATCACCTTATTTTCTGACATTCCATTCCATTACCCTCGTTTTACTCTTGTTAATGTTTATATCTTCTCTTCAAGACAATGTCCAATTTAATTCCTCTTCCAGATCCTTTGCAGTCTCTCACAAAATTACTGTGTCATCAGCAAACCGCAAAGTTTTTTTATCACTTATTCCTGAACTTTAATTCCCTCTCCAAAATCTGCTTTCATTCCTTCACTGCTTGCTCAATGTACAACTAACAACACTGGGGAAAGGCTTCCCAACATCTGCGGCCCTTTCTTGCCTTTCGACTCTAATAACTGCTGTCTGGTTTTTGTATAGGTTGAGGATATCTCTTCGCTCCCTATATTTTACCCCTGCCACCTTCAGAATTTGAAAGAGTCTATTCCAGTCTACATTGCCGAAAGCTTTCTCCAAAGCTACAAACGCTATAACGTAGGTTTGCCTTTCCTTATCCTATCTTCTAAGGTAAGTCGTAATGTGAGTATTGCCCCCCCCCCCCCCCGTGTTCCTACATTCCTCCTAAACCAGTATTCGTGTCAGTATTTTGCAACCATGAGTTATTAAACTGATAGTTCTGTAATATTCACATTTGTCTGCATTTGCTTTCTTTGGAATTGGTATTACAACATTCTTCTTGAAGTCTGCGGGTATTTCCCATGTCTCATAAATCTTGCATACCAGGTGGAACAATTTTTTCATGCCTGTCTCTCCTAACGATATCAGTAGTTCAGACGGAATATCATCTACTCCAATCCTTCATCGCTCTATCAAATTCTTCTCGCAGTATCATATCCCCTAGCTCATCTTCCTCCACTTCGTGTTCCATTTCTAGAATATTGCCTTGAAGTTTATTTCCTTTGTATAGGCCCTCTATATATTGTGTAACGTAAGAACTGATATAATTTATTTATATATTAAAGTTTCAAAGGCTATTCTTGATTTATATTTTCTCTGTTCTTTGTACAATATATCTGGCGGATAATTCACAATAGCATTTTCTACACCACGCGTTTATTGAAATAATCTCTTTCCAATTGTCTCTATGTCCACCTGATGCTCCCCCATCTCTGTTCATGCGGGCAACAGCAGGTGAACATAGAGACAATGTGAAGAAGAAGATTGCAATAAACACATAATGCTCCTTTCATTCGTCCAATGCTCTCTCCTATACTCCCCTCTCTCTGTTCATTTTCTCCAGCCCATCTTCTCTTGCCAGCCGTCGCTCTCTCTCTCTCTCTCTCTCTCTCTCTCTCTCTCTTCATCTCCTCCTCCTCCTATAAACGGAGCTCAGTCGCCATTGTGTCGTATTGCTCCACACTTTTTGAATATTGACATATGTTTTTCACATTTTTTATTTTATGTGTTGATGTGGAGTAAAATCTGCGCTTGCTGGAGCATTTAGCTCAATTTGATTTTATAACAACTCTTATGTGATTTACATGTACGACTTCTAAAGGAGGCAAAATTATTTTTCCTGAAAAGTGCTCAAGGTTTTAATAAAATAAATATAATTCAGCCAATTACTTGCCTATTTTTTGTCCACAAATTGGCCGGCCACGGTGGCCGAGGGGACTGAAGCGCTCCAGTCACGGTCTGTACGGCCACTACGGTCGGGGGTTCGAATCCCCCCTCGGGCATGAATATTTGTGCCGTCCTTATTAGTAGCTAGTTCATAAGTAGTTTGTAAGTTTAGGGACTGATGACCCCGTAGTTAAGTCCCATACACTCTACGAACATTTGAACATTTTTCCACGAATTGGTGTGAAAAGTTACACAGATAGGTCAGCTTCAATGGTGATAGATGAAACGATGTCAGAGATTATCGAATGTTGCCATCTGCTATTCACCATAAGATACCCTGTGTAGTGTAAAAACCTTCACCATTAAAAAGTATTTACTTGACAAACTTCATGTCGGGGGTTCGAATCCTCCCTCGGGCATGGATATTTGTGCCGTCCTAATTCGTAAGTAGTTCATAAGTAGTTTGTAAGTTTAGGGACTGATGACCCCGTAGTTAAGTCCCATAGACTATACAAACATTTGAACAAATTTCATAGTGATCGACCAAACCATTTAGAAGTCATAACCGTATGAAATTTCATGCATACTATGAAATCCCTCTTCTTTTGAAGGTGAAATGTGCAAAATTTCCTCAACATTAAACTGAAAGTATAGATTTGTTTGAATTACAAATAGACAAACAAGCAAACGGGCATTCTTCGTTATAAAGCTCTACTCAAAAGCAACAGATTTAAGACATTTATTGTTTCAAAACAACAAAAGACAAATTCACCACATTTCCTACGCCGTTGTAAAGAGGAAAGGTCAAACTTTTATCCTTTCAATATGAGCACTAGGATTCACACGACAAATATCGAAACGGTGTCGAAAATGAAATCGTCAACAATTCTATGGCGCAGACTGTCAAGAGTATCAGGAGAAGAGCGGGAGGGATAAAGATGCGGTCTGTCGTGTAAACCTATGGATAGAAAACACGAGGGATGAGGTCCGCGAGGCCACCGGCGAAGATCCTTTGCTCATTCTCGTCCAATCGAAACACAGAACACCAGTGTATCCAACACCCTGGAGAGGTGCCATTTAGGTATCGTTAAACGTGAGCAGAGAAATCAGGCGCCAAGCCACCTATCATAAACATAAAGTCCTCTGAATATTCTTCCTCTTTCCTATGAATGTCCGACACAGCTGATACATCTGCTTATGCCGAGGTGGTTGTTCATTAAAGCTGCGGCGAAAAGCACGCTGAAAATAATTTTTGCCCAGCGGTCACCCGTCCGTTTGAACGTCTTAACGCAAACCGTACACACGTTATGACGATTTTATAGTCACCCTGTAAGTTCCATCGACTACGGGAGAGTAGCCATAATGAAGAAACTGGTGCCGATGGTTTACTCATAAGCTGGTGTGTAAAGTCCGGAAATCTTTTCTAAGGAATCAACGATATTTTGAAACCCAGATTGCGATATTTGTTCACGAGACCAATAAAGCAGTAGATACGGGCTCACATGTGGCTGGCATGTTTGTTGACTTGCACAAGTCGTTCCACACAGTCCTCTAGCTGAATAATTATCAGCTTGATTGGACTGAACAGTTTATTGTTAACGGAACGCAACATGTCTTTGTCATGGGGATAATTCTGTCGTGAAAAAGATTCCTATCGTACCACAAGGAAGTATTGTTTGATCATTATTTTTTATAAAATATATATTTTAACGAGTAAGTAACAATGACTTCCATGACGCATTTTGCGGATGATGATACGTAGCATATATTTCTGAAACGTTGAGAGTAGGGGTGATTTAACTTTTTTCATAAACTGCAAAAGAGCATAGGTTGCCGAAGATCTAAGGCTTTTACTAACCGATTTCGGCAGTCTACCTTCATCAGATCATTTATATAATGAAAGGTTAACGACTCATAGATCAACCATTGGTGTTGCATCATAATATCGGCATGTTGCGAACATCGACATGTGAAGAGCGAGAACAACATCAAAACAAAATACGAAAACTCTGATTGCTGATGAACAAAGTATTCTACTGAGTAAAACAAGGTCACGTTACTAACCGGTGAAGGAACAAGAAATCCTTGTGAATATCAGCACTATAGTGCGCTAACAGTTTTAACGTATGACTTGTAGTCATTTCACTCACAATAATGTCACGCTCTCTCAATAACCATGGCTTCATTTCGTTTTCCTGGCAAAAACGACTTTAATTAACACAAACTGAGACTTCCTTATTCAGTTACCTCAGATATTGAAATGTAAAGATTGTATCGTTATAGTATGAAATCGGATAACACATCTACATTCCAACTAGATGAGAAAAATAAAAGACTTTCCGTTTCTTATTGTAAGTATCTGAACCGATCAGTGTGTTCCATAGATAAGACGTCGATCTGAATGGAATGGAAAATAATTTTCAGTGGTCTCCTAATATCGCTTAAAACGATTGCCGAGGTCGTTCACTTGAAAAATACACGTTTCATTTGCTTCGCAATCTAACGGGAGCTTTTGCCCGTTCCTTAACAACCTCACCATTGACGGTACGTAAACTCTCATCTTTTTCTTCTCTGATGACCGTAGTTGCCCTTAATTACCTCTACTCGACGCAGAGGCATTTTTTTTTTGGTCGAACAAGAACGTGAAAAGAGAGGCGTAAAAATAACAATAATAAAATACACACTACGGAATTATCCCTTATAGAAAGCCAGTTTACACAGGACAGTGGCAGGAAGGAAGAAATTACACGCAGAATGGCGCAGATGTATAACTTTCTTTTTTCATGCTAATGAATACTACAGACGCCATCTTGATGTTGAAGACCTTTTGATCCGAGTTAGCTTTATAAATATTTAGTTTCTTCCATATGAAGATGTGCCTTCAGCAAAACACTGATTTATATTTTTATAAAATGTTCAAATGTTTATGGGTTTACACCCATCCATGTTTCGCTACAGTTGTAACATCTTCAGTGGGTCTTTTTATTGCTTGTTTTACATGTTGATTATGCTACAGTTTTCCTGCATTACCTGTGTAGGTCCCCGTTGGCCAGTGGCGTAACTAGGACTTGGCTTTACGGGGGGGTATGGATCTGCTTGACGAGCAAAATTTTAGTCAGTTTCCAGACAGACTACCATCTAACACTCCCGTTGAAGAAATTAATTCACTCCCTTCCAGTGAAAGCTTATGGTAAAACACCCCAAGTTTCAAATCTTTACCTTTACCAGATTGCTGTCGTACGATTTTTATTTTTTCCCCTTCTCTCGATTTTCCCCCCTTCGGGTTCCTGGGGGGGAGGGGGGGTTCTACCCCTCTCATCCCCCCCCCCCCCCGCCAAAGGCAGTGTGTCATCTGCAAATGTGTTGGTGTCTTCATTGGCGGAATGGGGAAGGAAAGTAGCACTATTCCAATAATCACTGTAAAACAAGTTTGTGTGTATGATTTTGATTTAATTTAGGAACGTGGGACCTTGTCTGCATTAACTACGAATATGTCACTGCTCTTGCGTGTAGTATCTGTCAGAGATGGAATTTGCGAACAAAATAATGTGATGGCCCTTAAACTGAGTAAAGAATTAATTTTGGTGTAATTCTGTACTTGAAATCAATTAAACGCATCTGACACTGAATCTGGTAAAATTACGTATGATTGTTTGGAGCGCAACGAATACCACAGTAAATGAAGACAAGCTGTTAATGAAACAATTGTAATTAAAACTGTAATCTGATTGGATTCTGATCTCATGAATTTGAAACGTAATATCTGCTAAAGGGGCCCTACATGATCAATAATATTGAGAATAATATTGTGCAATATTATTGTGGTGTGAAATGTTGAACGAGACGCTTCTGCTGTTATTATCGCTATACTTTGTTGCAAGCACACGAAAATAACGCACTTGGTACAAGTAAACAAACAGCAAACACAACAACATAGCGCGATAATCTCTCAAAGATATTGTCAACACTGCCCACACACTGCACAATATTTACAGGCAGCGCAATATACCGGTATTTCAGAAGTTTTTGACGTTCTCAATATTATTGTGCTTCTTCTCAATCGCACCCCTTGACCGTCAATAGTATTGCACAGCCGGGAAATATTGTCAATATTGTTAGCTGTCCACACGTCACTTACGACTATTTCTAGATAATTCTTAGCGTACACAGTATACTAGTCACCAGGCTACACTCAAGCAATTTAGCTGCGAGAGCCAAGCAAAATGTCTGATTGCTGGAATATTATATTCAGTTAGAATATTCAAATAAAATTAATTAGTTATTAATGTCTCTTAATCTGCTGGTGTGCATTACACAACAATTCCTGCACTGTCTCAATTGCATTTGGGTAATTTTTTTATTTATTTACTGGTTCAATCTATCTGTAGGACTCAATTGAATACAAATAATATCTTTCTTCCAAGACAACTAAGTTTTCTTGTAACTATTATGCCAATTAATTAACATAACGATGTCATCCTTTATCAATACAACAAAACCCTCTATTTACGCATATCACTTTGACTACCTATGTGTTACTTTTATTCTTACTAGTTGTGCAGATTGATTTCATAAGGACTATACTTTCACTAATATTTTTTATCAAATTGTAAGTCACGACGAGCATTGTTAAAGGGCAATAACACGAGACCCAATTAATCTTCAGACTGATGAATGGAATAGGAACTGGTAAGTAACTTCAGGTTAAATCAAAACTAGCAACTTTTGTTAACTAACTTCATTAATAAGAAACACCAAGCACCTACTACAATAATAATCATACGATACTACAATTACAATAATAAGTACAAAAATTACCTTTTTCTTTCAAAGAGGAAATGCGTAATGTCATCTAGTGATAAAATGTTCTCCATATCAGGGCAGACTATCGTCCTTTCAAAATTGATTACGCTGAAGTAAAGCAATGCGGCTGCCTGAGCTACAAAACTAACTGGCAGACTGCGTCTGCTTAACACAAGCTACTCTCTCCGAGTCTAGCCACCGACAGACTCTCGAACTTTCAAACTGACTTGTTCGCAACTACTCAGGTCAGAGATAACGCATAGTCTCTGGCTTGTGGCATAGATTACCTACTTGTCCATAATAACCAATACATTCAAAATGAAATCAGAATATCACATAGAAATTGAATGTGTCAACGTACGGTTCAAATACCAATAAAATGTGCCCAAGGCAAAATAACAGTTAACATTCTTATAAAAATATGTCCTTGGCTGAATATGTGTACTCGTTTCAACTGTAACACAACGAAAATAAACAAATAAATGAAAATGAAATAATAATAAATAAATAAAAAAGTAAACACTACATTCTTTTCATTCTCCACTCCGAGGAGTGAAGCGGCCTGTCTGGGATATGGCCCATAAAGAGTCACGTCGCGGTTCTATTCTACCAACTGTCAGAGAAGCTGATATCGCGGGATAGGGGGACCCCAATCTCTATATATAAAAGCGCAGTGTCCCGACTGACTGACTCATCATCGCTCAGCCCAAACCACTGAAGATAGAAACTTGAAATTTGTAGAGGGTGTTGATCTTACTCTGTAGGCGTCATTTAATAAGCAATTTTTAGATATTTTATCCGTAAGGGGGTGAAATAGGAGATGAAACATTTTTTGAAAATACATTGCTATTTAGGCAATTTTGAAGATAGAACTAAAAATTTCGGATTTTACTTCAAGGTCCGAATTTTAAAGACACGTTTGTCGCATTTTTTTTAACTCAACCAATAAGGGGGTAAAATAGCGGACACAAAGAATTAACAAAAATCGCACTGACGTGTTTTACGGCCCACTTTAGATTTATAGTTTTATAAGTTTTCGCAAACATTTTGGACCAAAATAATAAAAGATTAATTAATAAGAGTGTCTGAAAACCTTGTACAACGAAAATAAAATAAAAAATTAGGTACTGGCGGGTTCCTAACCACTAACCTTCAGCGCCACAGTCCACATTGCCCACTACGCTACAGCTAACAATTAGCAATTGCGTTCTTTAATCTCATACTATTAGTAGCCGTTGTTAACTGATACTAATTTGGCATTTGTAGAGACTAGATGATCATTTATCGTACGAAGAACGACGTCTTTTTGTTAATTCTTCAGTGCGCCATTGCTTTGAAATGACAACGTGTAAGTTACAGTAAGAAAATCATCAAATACGCAACTCAAGATGGCGTATGCCAGAGACAGTTTTGGGCAAGGAATGACACGTGACACTGCGAACGGCAGTTTTCGTTAATTTAATTTATTTTTGCAAATATCTCTCAAACGATACGAGATATGAAAAAAACATAAGGGAACAAAGTTTTAGGGCGTTTTCTCCTCTACAAATTCGTTTATTCAATTTTCGCGTCAAATGAACGGTTTATTTGCAATTAAAATTATATTACAAACGGATTTTGTTTTGGTATTACTAACGTCTTTCTTGTCTGAAATATTTCAAAAAGCGAGGTGCTGGTCTCTGGTAGCCAACAATTATGTCTGTAAAATTTGGTGCCGATCAGTTGAACGGTTCCACCTAAAAAGTGGGAACACGTTACAGCCATACATACATCCCAAAATCGCCGTTAGTTTTGCAAATATCTCTGAAACGGTACGAGATATGAAAAAATACATAATAGAGCGAAGTTGTAGAGAATTTTCCCCTCTACCAATTAAGTTCTGTACCAATTAGGTTATTCAATTTTTGTGTCAGATGAACGGTTCGTTTGCAATTACAATTATATTACAAACGGATTTTTTTTTTGGTAATAGTACCGTATTTTTTGTCCGAAAAATTTGAAAAAGGGAGGTTATGGTCTCTGGCGGCCTACAATTATGTGTGCACATTTGGTGCTGATCGTTTGAACGGTTCGTCTTTAAAACAGTGAACAAGTTATGGACAGACAGACAGACATCCCAAAATCTCCGTTAGTTTTGCAAATATCTCTGAAACGATACGAGACATGAAAAAAAAAAAAAAAAAAAAAAAAAAAAAAAAAAAAAAAAAAAAAAAAAAAAAAAGAGCAAAATTGTAGAGCATTGTCTCCTCTACAATTCAGGTTATTCAATTTTCGTGTCAGATGCATGGTTAAGTCGTAATTTTCATTTAAATTTCGAGCTGTGTCAAAAGACGATCGCAAAGGCCCACTTTTAGTGTTACTACCGTAACCTCAAGTGGGCCAAAAAGGAGTTTCAGTATTTTTGGAAATTCAACAAGTAATAGGGTAAAATAGGGGATGAAAAATTCCTTTTGAATACACGTTGCTATTAAGACAATTGTTAGCTAGAGCTGCAAAAATTGATGTTTGTATTGTTGGTTAGAATTTAAAAAAATACGTGTTTCGGTATGTTTGGAAGTTCAACCATAAAGGGGGTTAAATTGGAGAGTAAATGTTTTTCTAAAATCTGTTGCTATTTAGGCAATTTTGAAGTTAGAACTACAAATTTTCGGATTTGGATTCGGGGTCAGACTGCTGTTCAAACTGGCCTCAATACGTATGAGACCAGATCTGTTGTTGTAACCAATGGTGCCGCAAACCGTCACGCCTGGTGTATGTCCGCTATGCTGCTCCAGAAAGCCCTCCAGGTCGCGCTCACCACGGTACCGCCAGACACTATGCGGCAGTCACTGTAGGACACATTAAAGCGGAACTCGTCGGAAAAGATTACATTTTGCCACTGAACATCCCAGTGACGGTGTTTACGTGTCCGTTGCAGTCGAAGGAGCTTACTGTTTCTGCACAATGGAAGGCGAAGTAAAGGCATGTGTGCAACCATTCCAACGTACAGCAGTAGGTGACGAAGCGTCGATGCAGACAAGTTCACACCAGTTGCAGTACTCTAGCAACGACCCACTATATACGGCCTGCTATGACCTTGCGAACAAGATGACGGCCATCCCGTGCTGTGATCATGATCCGTGGCTACGTACGACCGTCCTCTATCCATTGCTTCAACACACACATCACTGTCGCAGCAGCATGCCCTGTGCGAGCCAAAGTGTCACTGTATGACAAGCCCGTTTCCCGGAGACCGATCAACCTGTCCCGTTCGCACTCGCTCCCATGCCGATATGACTCCCTTTGGTGTCGACGAGGCATACTGGCACTCACTGTATTGTATCCACCGTGTGTGACAGCTTTGCTCCGACTACACTAGATATAACACCGATCCTCTTGTATCGACACGAGACGGATCTGCCCGGCCTATGTGTATCCCATCTCGCTACAAAACGTATCACTTATTACTTGCACTCCCGTTGCCACTTCCACCAAGTATGGCGCTATTCGGATGATTCCTCCTCGGTGTTGCTCAGTTTACAAACAGGGGTGTAGTTAAAGAATATGAAAGAGGAAAAACATTTCCCTTCAAAGTCATTAAATACACGGAAAGATACATGTACTAAATGGAATACTGGTTGCAAATTCACACACTTCTGCAAAGTCAGGCAGTAATCATAGCAATCTGTACTTAAATGTGGTAATCAGGTAAGTACTGAGCATCATAATTAGAATTCAGTGAATATGTGCATTACAGTAAATTAATAAGGTTCTGTACAGTACTATTAGCAATTCCATTAAAACTATGAAGCCAAAAACTTAGTACAACAATGAAAGCACTTTGATATTTTTAAAATGTTACAGCTTAGGAACAGAATAAAGGACTGTTTTCCGCTATTCCGTTAAACTAATCAATAACTGGTTTGTATGGAAAAGATATCAAATGGTCATAAATAGGCCAACTGCGAGTGTTTTAACGGATTCTCCCACTACTACACGATAAGCCTACTTTGTGATGACATGTGTGTGTGGAAATACTTAGCAGTGCAGTTTACATCAAACACATTTCATCAAAATGTGATAGCTCAATCATTCGGTCTCTCCAAGTAACACAAAATTAAATAAACAATAACAAGGAATAAAGTCTTTAAGCTTACGAAGCAAACCTTCCTTTAATAGTAACAAAGATATCAGTGTCTCCTACTATAAAAAAATTTTGGCCTGGCCTATTCACGAAACAAACAAAAAGAACTCAAACTGTCTTAAAAGTATTTACTTCTTATGCTTTAATATTAACTGATCTTTTAAGGTTTGGTACTTGCGGAGATGAAAACTGAACGTAGCCTATAGACGTCTTTAATCTCCACAGAAGAAATATGTAATAAAAACTCACTGACTTTCAACACACAGTAATATGTAAAATAATATCAAAGAATTTCAGAATATATCACAAAGAGACGTGGAATATTTTGCTTTACCAGCAACAGATCTTGCACCGAAGAATGAAGAAGGATACTAACAGGTTGACAGCACAATTTAAATTCATCTTACTGATTAATAACTAAGACAAAGAACGTGAGAATACTACAGTGCTAATACGATTGTATAGTGCCTGGGTGGAAGAAGAGTGCCGAAACTGGCTCAACTGTGACGTAATAATAGTGATCCATAATGGCCTTTGCCCTTATTAGCAAAATTCAGACAAGGATTCATCTTTTAACTAGATTTTTTTCTTTTTTGACACGCGAGCTACCCATTTTGCAAGCTTTTACCATCATTTTCCCTCCACGTCATCCCCAGGCGTGAAATTAGCAACGTGCATGATCTTTTATTCAGTAATACAATTTACGAAAAGTTGTTTGCTCTACCATAACGCACTGGCTGACTGTACAAATGATGTCTTTTTTTTTTTTTTTTTTTTTTTTTTTTGGGGGGGGGGGGTCTTCAGTCCAGAGACTGGTTTGGTTCAGTTCTCTACCATACGCTGCACTTCATCTCTTCAAATGAAAGGCGACACGCATCCATATGAACCTCCTTACTGTTTTCGTCTCTTGGTTTCCTTCTGCGATTTTTACCCCACGCACTTCCCTTGTATGCTAAATTCAAGATTCCTTGATGTCTAAGAATGTGTCTTACAAACAGAGTTCTTTTAATGTGACTTCTAAAATTTTCCCGGCGTATTTCTTCTTCCAGTAATTTTCGGGTGTGCAGCCGGATCCCATTGACATTCTGCAACGATATTTCGGCCCAGAGACGTCCGGCCATCTTCAGGTGAGTAGGCAACTACTGAAGAGCGCAGGTACGTTCGCGGTATTTATACCGAGTATTGCGCATGCGAGATACGCTGGAGTCTTACTGCGCATGTGTTAGATGGTGACATGCGCGGTACGGCCGAGCTGTGTGTGCTGCCCTCGGTGGTGAAAGTGAACACTCATCTAATCATTGAGAATCGAATGATTCCGTCGATTCCGCTGTGCCTCAATAGCTTTAAGAACAGGGTTCCAATTTTTATCCAGCTGAGAGCCGTTGTCACGATTTATTAAATTGTCAGCAAGGCGTATTTCAACCGCTTCTTTGAAGACTGAGTTCCAAAAGCCGGAAACTGGAGCTAAAATTGTGGTTTTGTTGTATTCCATGGAGTGTCCCATGGAAATGCAGTGCTCTGCTACAGCTGATTTCGACGGTTGCAGAAGACGGGTGTGTCTTTCGTGCTCCGTACAGCGCTCTTGAACCGTTCGAGTCGTCTGACCTATGTAAGCAGAACCACACTCGCAGGGAATTTTATAAACGCCCGCTTTTTTCAATAGCAAATCGTCTTTTACAGATCCGACTAGGGCTATATTCTTCGCTGGTGGACGGAAGATGACCTGGATTTTATGTTTCCTTAGCAATCTGCCTATTTTAGAGGACACATTGCCAGCATAAGGAAGGAATGCAACTGATTTGTAATCTTCTTCATTGTCCTCTGTGCGTTGCTTCTTGTTGTTATGATTACGTATGGCCTTCCTTATTTGGCGTGGAGTGTAGCCATTCTCTTTGAACACTTTCTCCAAGTGTTCCAGTTCTGCAGGAAGATTTTCTTCGTCTGATATCAAGTGTGCTCGATGTATTAGCGTACTAAGGACACCAGCGGTTTGTGCGGGATGATGGCTGCTGGACGCCTGGAGGTATAGATCTGTGTGCGTAGGTTTCCTGTACACAGAGTGTCCCAAAGAGCCGTCATCCTTGCGTCGTACCAGCACGTCCAGAAATGGTAAAGCTCCATCTTTTTCACTCTCCATGGTAAACTTGATATTTTCATGTATTGAATTTAAGTGATGGTGGAATTTCTCCAGTTCCTCTCTACCATGAGGCAATACAACGAAAGTGTCGTCTACGTAGCGCCAGAACACAGTGGGCTTTAAAACAGCAGACTCAAGTGCCTTCTCCTCAAAGTCCTCCATAAAAAGGTTAGCCACCACAGGGGACAGAGGGCTCCCCATGGCGACACCATGGCGAACCGCAAAAAGATGTTCCTGGACGATCCGTGGTGAACGAAGGAATGGAGGACTTTGAGGAGAAGGCACTTGAGTCTGCTGTTTTAAAGCCCACTGTGTTCTGGCGCTACGTAGACGACACTTTCGTTGTATGGCCTCATGGTAGAGAGGAACTGGAGAAATTCCACCATCACTTAAATTCAATACATGAAAATATCAAGTTTACCATGGAGAGTGAAAAAGATGGAGCTTTACCATTTCTGGACGTGCTGGTACGACGCAAGGATGACGGCTCTTTGGGACACTCTGTGTACAGGAAACCTACGCACACAGATCTATACCTCCAGGCGTCCAGCTGCCATCATCCCGCACAAACCGCTGGTGTCCTTAGTACGCTAATACATCGAGCACACTTGATATCAGACGAAGAAAATCTTCCTGCAGAACTGGAACACTTGGAGAAAGTGTTCAAAGAGAATGGCTACACTCCACGCCAAATAAGGAAGGCCATACGTAATCATAACAACAAGAAGCAACGCACAGAGGACAATGAAGAAGATTACAAATCAGTTGCATTCCTTCCTTATGCTGGCAATGTGTCCTCTAAAATAGGCAGATTGCTAAGGAAACATAAAATCCAGGTCATCTTCCGTCCACCAGCGAAGAATATAGCCCTAGTCGGATCTGTAAAAGACGATTTGCTATTGAAAAAAGCGGGCGTTTATAAAATTCCCTGCGAGTGTGGTTCTGCTTACATAGGTCAGACGACTCGAACGGTTCAAGAGCGCTGTACGGAGCACGAAAGACACACCCGTCTTCTGCAACCGTCGAAATCAGCTGTAGCAGAGCACTGCATTTCCATGGGACACTCCATGGAATACAACAAAACCACAATTTTAGCTCCAGTTTCCGGCTTTTGGAACTCAGTCTTCAAAGAAGCGGTTGAAATACGCCTTGCTGACAATTTAATAAATCGTGACAACGGCTTTCAGCTGGATAAAAATTGGAACCCTGTTCTTAAAGCTATTGAGGCACAGCGGAATCGACGGAATCATTCGATTCTCGATGATTAGATGAGTGTTCACTTTCACCACCGAGGGCAGCACACACAGCTCGGCCGTACCGCGCATGTCACCATCTAACACATGCGCAGTAAGACTCCAGCGTATCTCGCATGCGCAATACTCGGTATAAATACCGCGAACGTACCTGCGCTCTTCAGTAGTTGCCTACTCACCTGAAGATGGCCGGACGTCTCTGGGCCGAAATATCGTTGCAGAATGTCAATGGGATCCGGCTGCACACCCGAAAATTACTGGAAGAAGAGTTCTTTTACTCAAGGCATGCCAGAAATTCATTTTGTCCCCAATTCGCTTCAATAATTCCTCAGTAGTTACGCGATCTACCCACATAACCTTCACCATTCGTTTGCATCATCACTTTTCATAAGATTCTAAACTCTTCTTCTCTGAACTATTATTTGACTATGTTTCACACCACGCAAGGCAATAGTACATACAGATTGACTTCAGAAAACACCTCCTAATAGTTAAATTAATATTCTGCATTAACAAATTTCTCATTGTCATTAACTCTAATCTTCCCAGTGGTAATCTCCGTTTTATATCGTCTTTACCGCAACCATGGAACGTTATTTTACAGCCCAAGTAGGAAAACTCATCTACCACCCTTATTGTCTCGTTATCTGATTCCTTCAGTACCGCCTGATTTTTCTAGACTACTTTCCATTAATCTTCTTTTGTTCTTGTTATTAATCATTACGCTCCTTTCAAGACACTGTGGATTCTCTTCAGTTGCTCTTCCAGATCCTATGCTGTCTCTGACAGAATTATAATCTCATCGGTAAACGGGGAAGATTTTATCTCTTCACCCTGAACTCTAAAAATCATCTCCAAATTTTTCCTTACTTTCTTTCACAGCTTCTTCAATTTACAGATTTAAGGCTACAACACTGTCTTATTTCTTTCTCATACAATGCTTCCCTTCAAGCCATTCCACTCTTACATTCAGTCTAATTTCTGTACAAGTTGAATATGCCTTTCTGTATCCTATATTTTACCCCTACTACCATTAGAATTTGAAAGACAGTATTCCAGTCCACATTGTCAAAAGCTTTCCACAAATCTGCAAAACCTAGAAATGTAGGTTTGCCTTTAATCAAGCAGTATTCTAAGCCGTGTCGTATATTTCTCCTAAATCCAAACTGATCTTCTCCGAGGTCGGCTTCCTCCACTTTTTCCATTCTTATATAAATATTTCGTTCAATTGAGCGAACATGAATTATTAAAGTGATGGTTCTTTAATTTTGTCACCTGTATGTGCCTGCATTCTATGGAATAGGGATTATTACATTTATCTTTAAGACTGACCCTACAAAGCTACAAACATAATAATCTGTGACAAAACACTCCCCGTCAATTACACCCACCCACCCATACACACACACACACATACAGGTTCACGTTTCTCGTTATCGCTATTCAGAGCTACTTGGTATCCTTTGTCCCTGAAACAAAAATTCAAATCCATTTGTTATTTATAGAGATTCCTCACATGTTGAAAATACTTCATTGCCGCTATTTTTACAGACGCTGCAGGGAGGCGGCGGAGATGGCGTTCCGGAGAGGGCCTTTTAGCCAGAGACGGCCACTCGCGGAGACAAAGGAATCCCATCTGTCCGCCACTCCCCCAGGGGCTGCCGCTTCCCCAGACCGCGCCTTAAATGCTACAAGAATTCGCAATTCATCCCGTTGTTCTTTTCACGTAACGTAGGCTTGTGAAGTAATTCTCATTTCTTTTCAAAATTATTTGCATGTTCTTCTCCGCTTGCGCTCAATGCGTACCGTTGTTACTGCGTACAACGCAAGTAAATGCAACAATATTATTACGTCTGCGTTTTCTAAATGGTGACAAGTGACACATATCAAACAGTTCTACGTCATCTTTCTCACTACCTATCGCTCTTCATTCATACAATACAACAATTTGCACAGTTCACCAACTACAAAGATGCTATCACGCTCCACGAGGAATACTTCCGAAAAGTGATTTACGTCACGAGTACTTTTAATTTAAATAAAATAATTTCCAGGCGCATAACTTATATTTGCTTTGAACCCTTTCACGTTACCAGGTAAGTGGAAACTGTTTCGGCGCTGTAGTAATGAATAACAAAAGAAATTAAGGTGGTTGGCTTTACTGATTTGAGTGTCCACAAAACAGGTATTTTTGTGGGTAAAATCCAACAGTAACAAAAAATACTGATAGGAAACAAGACTGTAGAACAAATTGATTAATTATTATATTGGTGTGGTGTCATAAAGAACGGACACCACACTAATATAATAAGTATTTACACGCGATGACGGCGTTGGCTTCAATTACTTCACCGCAGATGCGGTCATCCATTCGACCTCGCACGGGAATTCGTAATGGCGGGTGTAAGAGGGCATGGACGATAGGGGCGCTACAGCCATAGTGTGCGGCTTGTGGGTGTTTGAGACGGGCGGGAGCCGAGCATGGGTAGCCAAGTGGTTACGGCGACCGCTGGCCCGAAGCGGGAGACTCTCGTTCGTTTCCCGACCCGGCTCACATTTTCACTTGTCACCATTGTTTCATTTCAATGCTCCGCTGCAGCCACTGTCTTTCCTTTCTTTCGTAATCTTCCTCCCCCTCTTGTGTCAATCATTTGCAAATTGATTAATATTTCCTCGAACTATGACAAATTTTTGGAGACCTAGAAACAAGAGAGACGAGTTTGAGAAGGTCAGTTACTGAAATTACTGAAATCCGATGATCTCTCCAGAATAAAATAAGAAAAAAATCAACGCTCAATTTATCTCTAATATTCATAGAATATATGACATAAACTGTGAATGAGCAAAGCTGGAAATCTGTATCCATCCGGGATTCGGACCCGTGTCTCCCACTTTCTAGGCAGTTGCGCTGATCACTATACCACTGGTGACACAGTGATCACCGCACCTGCAAGGACTACCTAAGCACGCCTCCCGTCAGATACAAACTTCCAGCCTTACCTTGCCCACAGTACTCAAGCTCGTAGTTTTGAAACTAATTACCGTAAGGGTCCCAAACTTGCCCACCCGTCTTATTATCAGTCGATTGTTGGCTGAAATCTACATCAACATCTACGTGGGATACTCTGCAAATCACATTCAAGTGCCTGGCAGAGTTGTTCATCGAACCTCCTTTATACTATTCATCTCCCATTCCACTCTTCAATAGCGCCCGGGAAGAAGGAACATCTGAATCTCTCCGTTCGAGCTCTAATTTCTCGTATTTTATTCTGATGATCATTTCTATTTATGTAGGTGGGAGTCAACATTACATTTTCGCATTTGGAGGAGAATGTTGGCGATTGGAGTTTCGTAAGTAGACCACGCCGCAGCGTACAGCGTACAGAAAATAAGATAGTAAAATGAAATTGCTCAGGAACATAGTTGGCTGCATAAAGTTAGATTACAAGGCGCATACCTACAAAGTTAAGTTTCCCTACTTTTATTAACAAATGCAACATAATTACACGAAAACTTCATAGGTAACAGGTACAACAATGACTGAACTATTTTAATATATACTCATTACAAGATTTTCAACATTTGTCATATTGTGGATTAACCTTTGTACTGTGTCGTAGATGTCCAACGCCAGTTAATTAAACCAGCGTTTGTCATTCGTCTTAAGCTCTTCACTGTTGTCAATACGCTGGCCGGAGTACAAGAATTTCTTGAAGTGCTAGAAAGATGGTTGTCACTGGCAGCAAGATCAGGTCTGTATGGATGATCAAACAGCTCCCAGCAAAACAACTGTCGTGCGCCGACCCGAATCGGGATAAGCGTTTTCATGGAGCAATACAGCACACGCAGTAAGCTTTCATCATTTTATGCATCTCAAGAAATTATTGTCCTCCGACCAGACTTTTGACAAAGACGAAGAACAGAAGTCGACGTCACACGCCGGTGGCAGACTTCTGCAATGCAGCAGCACAAAGGTGAGCGTCTGAATTTTCTGAGTGACCATGTAAAACAAGCTCAAACACTCTTTGTACCTGAAACCTCCTGGCAGATTAAAATTGTGTGCCGGAACCGGGACTCGAACCTGGGACCTTTGCCTTTCGCGGGCAAGCGCTCTACCACTGAGCTACCCGACACGACTCACGATGCCGTCTCACAACTTTACTTCCGCCAGTACCTCGCCTCCTACTTTCCAAACTTCACAGAAGCTCTCTTGCGAAACTTGCAAGACTAGCACTCCTGGAAGAAAGGATATGGTGGAGACATGGCTTAGCCACAGCCTAAGGGATGTTTCCAGAATGAAACTTTCACTCTGCAGCGGAGCGTGCGCTGATATGAAACTTCCTGGCAGATTAAAATTGTGTGCCGGAACCGGGACTCGAACCTGGGAACTTTGCCTTTCGCGGGCAAGCGCTCTACCACTGAGCTACCCCGACACGACTCACGATGCCGCCTCACAACTTTACTTCCGCCAGTACCTCGCCTCCTACTTTCCAAACTTCACAGAATCTCTCTTGTGAAACTTGCAAGACTAGCACTCCTGGAAGAAAGGATATGGTGGAGACATGGCTTAGCCACAGCCTAAGGGATGTTTCCAGAATGAAACTTTCACTCTGCAGCGGAGCGTGCGCTGATATGAAACTTCCTGGCAGATTAAAATTGTGTGCCGGAACCGGGACTCGAACCTGGGACCTTTGCCTTTCGCGAGCAAGCGCTCTATCACTGAGCTACCCCGACACGACTCACGATGCCGCCTCACAACTTTACTTCCGCCAGTACCTCGCCTCCTACTTTCCAAACTCTTTGTACCTGCTTACAACAAAGATTTTCTTATAATTATGTTGTCTTGGTTTCCAATAAATAGGAAATGTTTTTTAGTGGACGCAAGTTGAGAATAGGAAAACAAATATTGGGAGAGACTTAAAAACATTTGAGGTAAATAGTATGATTGAAGAAAACACACGAAATTAATTACCCATCTTCATCAACATCTACATGGGATACCTGAAAGTCATATTTAAGTGCCTGGGAGTGGATTCATCGAACCACCTTCATACTATTTATCTCCCATTCCATTCAAGAATATCGCGCGGGAAGAAAGAACATATGAATCTCTCCGTTCGAGCTCTGATTTCTCGTATTTTATTCTGATGATCATTTCTACCTATGGAGGTGGGAGTCGACAATATATCTTTGCATTCGGAGGAGAATGTTGGCGATTAGAGTTTCGTAAATAGACCATGCCGCAGCGACAAACGCTTTTGTTGTAATGATTCCCATCCCACATCCTGTGTCATTTCCGTAAAGCTATTTTCCCTGTATTGTGACTATACAGAACGATCTGCCCTTCTTTGGACTCTTTCGATGGCTTTTCCGTCAAACCCATTTGATAAGAATCCCACACGGGGCAGCAATACCCCAAATAAGGACGGACAAGCGTAGTGTATGCAGTCTCTTTAGTAGTTTTGTGCAGCTCTTAAGTGTTCGGTCAATAAAACGCAGTTCGTGTTTCACATTTCCTAGGACATTATCTACGTATTTTTACAGTTTACGTCTGAAGTAACAGCAATTCCTTGGTAATTAGTGGAGTTTACGGCTTTCACATTTGATTGATTTTATCTTGTAAACAAAGCTTAACGGATTATTTTTCGTACTCATGTGGACGACTTCACACTTATTATTATTGTCAATTGCCAATTTTTACACCATACTGATATCTTATTTAGAGTGTACTGTAGTTGGTTTTGTTTTCAGATGACTTTACTAGTCGATAAATGACAGATCTTTCAGCAGCAGAGGACCCTGTGGAACGTCTGGTGTCACCTCTGTTTTAGTCGATGCCTTACCATCGATTACTAGAAACTGTGTCATCTCTGACAGGAATCGCGAATTTGGGGCGATATACCATAACCACGCAATTTGATTAAAAACCGTTTGTGAGGTATGGTGTCAATAGCCTTCTGGAAATCTGGAAGTATGGAATCGATAGCAGTCATCGCTTCGTCTGAGTAAACAGCTAGTCGTGTTTCACATGAACTTTATTTTCGTGTTGACCTTGGGTCAATAGATCATTCTGTTCGAGATAATTCATAATACTTGAATACAAGATACGTTCGAAATCCCTGCTGCAAATTGACGTCAGTGAAATAGGCTTATAATTTAGTGCGTTACTCCTACTGTCATTCTTGAATATTGGTGTGACCTCTGCAACTTTCCAGTCTTTTAGTACAGATCCTTCATTTAGCAAGCGGTTTTATATGGCTATTGAGTAAGTAGCTATTTCATCAGCATAATTAAATAGAAATCTAATGGGAATACAGTGCGGACCAGAATACTTGTTCCTGTTAAGTGATTCCAGTTGTTTCACTATTCCAATGATCTTTATTTCTAAGTTGTTCATTCTGGCCTCTGTTCATAATTCGAAATCTGGAATATTGGTTTCGTCTTCTTTGGTGAATGAGTTTCGAAAAGCTGTGTTCAGTAACTCTGCTTTAGTAGCGCTATCATGGGCAAGATCGCTATTTCTATCACGTAATGAGGGTATTGTTTCTGTTTTGCCTCTACTATATTTAACATATGACCCAAATCTCTTTGGCTTATGGAATAGACAAAATTACCGATTCACGTTGTGATATTCCTTGCCTGTGGCCACTTCATATTTCTGGCCGCTGGCCGTTTCTTTGCTAACATTGTACGTGCCTTAAACGCGGAAGAAAGACAGCAGTGCAGCATATGTTGAAATGTGGGGTGGGGAGCAGTAGCATATGGCGCAGTAGGTGCTGGTTCCCGTGGGAAAGCCCGCCTATGTTACTGGTGCTCTCCTCGCATTGGCTGCTGCATTTCACGTCACGTGATTTCTTTTGAAATTACTTTTGTTTATTATAAACTAAATATTAATTATTCAGAGCTCAGGATTTGTTATAAATAAGTCTCAAGGGCAGGCTAGGTTTTGACAGTTTAAAAAGTTTAAGGTGCCTTCTCTTATTGTAACAAGAGAAGAGCGATTTTGCAGAAGGCGCGCGACGGCCCTGTTTTGGCGCGACGCGCTGCAGTTTCAGTCTCGAGCTGACCACTATACGCGCCGGACCGCGCCGGTCATGAGTTAAGATTTTTGTAATAGTGATAACAGTCGAGGTCTCAACATGAACTATGGGCAGCATAGGCCGTATCATATGAACAATAGTGGCTCATTATTATTATTAATTATTTAATAAATGGCATCCCTGACAATTATAAATCTCGCGAGTCGCTTATTATGCTTCCATCATAAAGAACTTTAGCCTCACTCGTATGCTGTACCAACGACCTGTGTGCTGTCTTCTGCGCTGGGGACACAACTATAGAAGACAATAGGTTAGTCAGAACTCTATTCTGTCCATAAAGTCTTGGACAGCAACTACAGCACCTCGTGCGTACTGTAGGGCGGTACAAACGCACACTGCTACGCAACAGCATTCCGCAAGGATGTGGAGGTTTTGGGGACTTGTGGGAGGAAGCAGTATTAACTTCTCCGTCCGCAAATAAAACCCTAGGAAGCTTGTAACGTTTTGGCGATATATTCTGAAAAGTAAAAAATAGACGACCACAAAATAAGTTCCTTTTGGTTTTATAAAAGAAACGTGTACAGACTGAGAAAAATATTTATTTTACAAAAATCTACAAATGTTAAAACATTTTCTACATAGCTTCCGAAATTTTGTGGGCACTTGTCATAGTATCGCACAAGTTTTTGTATGCCTTCTTCACAGAAGTTTGCCACCTGTGTTTTCAACCACGTGGTAATATGTTCTTTCAGCTCGTCGTCATTGTTGACCACCAAGGACAGATTTTTATTTGTAAGAAGACATTAAAGACGCTGGAGCGAGGTCCGGGCTGTACGGAAGATGATCAAACACGTCCCGGTGAAATCCCAGTAAGAGGTGTTTGGACTCATTCGCCGTGTGCGGTCGGGCATTATCGTGGGTAAAAACAGCACGTTTTGACAGTGAGCCTCGCCGCATCTTTTGTATTGCGCTGCTCAATTTGTTAATTGCCTCGCAGTAACCATGTGCATTGACTGTTTGGCCTCGTAGTAAGACATCAATCAGCAAAAGGCCTGTTCTGTCCCAGAAAACGATGGAATTACTTTTCGAGGTGTGAAGATTTGCTTAGGCTTTACCCTTCGTTGGGAATGAAGTGTGCCTCCATTCCATTGATTGCCGTTTTGTTTCAGGAGTGTCGTACGACACATGTCATCCCCCGTGATACCCGGCAAAGAAAACCATCTCCTTCTTCATTGTAGCGTGTCAAAAACTGAAGTGTACTGCCCGTCCCTTATTTTTTGTGTTGTTCAATAAGATTTTTGGATACCCAACGTGAACAAAGTTTTCGAAATTTCAGTTTTTCAGTAACAATTTCATTGTGATCGTGAGATTTGCGGAACTTCCATAGCAAGGGCACTAAGTGTACACTCATGGTTGTTCTAAATCTTAATCTGTGAACCAGTTCATCAGTTCCCACAGACGGGCCGTCCACTTCGTTCTTCATCGTGCACTTGATCACGTCCTTCATTGAACAGTCTGACCCATCTTCTAACCATTGAATCACTCATAGCACTTTCACCGTAAAACTCACTGATTTACCGATGAATTTCCTTTGTTTTAACTTTCTTTGCATTTAGAAAACGAATCACAGATCTGATTTCATACGCGGCGGCATTTTCAATTACGCCTGATATTATAAAGAAGCACTACAAAACACAAGTCTGCAGCAGCGATCTGAAAATGGCGTACATGACTCCTCCTGGAGTCAGGGTAACTGCCGCGCGTGCTCGGAACTGCAATCGTGGCGCTGCCGGAGATATGAATAGAAACGAAACTTTCTTTGTGGACGACCCTAGTATATTGGAAGTTCTGCAGAAAGAAAAAGGGCCAAATACAGTTGCAGCACTCCGAGAAAAATGCCTTACGTATGACAAAACAAGAAGAATACAAATACGCGCCTCATTCGTGTAAATTAC
Organism: Locusta migratoria; assembly: GCA_026315105.1. NCBI lineage: Eukaryota > Metazoa > Arthropoda > Insecta > Orthoptera > Acrididae > Locusta > Locusta migratoria. The sequence goes on along the minus strand of CM048744.1, from coordinate 393,884,871 downwards.
ACATGACGCTCATACAACCATATGAAACTATCAGAACAGTGATGCTTTAAAATGTTCTTTAAATAGCGCTTGACAGTCAGTCAGTCGAGGTATGTTAGTACCACTAACGTCAACTCTCGTCAACGCGGTATGATTTCTTTTCGCATAAAATGGTACTTTACATTTTAAATTTCAGTCACCTCGCAGAGGTGTTGACTGTTTCATTTTTTTTGTCCGTCCTTTTTATGGATTATTGCTGCCCAGTGTGGTATCCTTATCAGGTGGGTTTGACGGAGGACATCGTAAGAATCCAAATAAGGGCAGCTCGTTTTGCATTGTTACGATACAGGGGAAACTGCGTTACGGAAAGGATACAGGATCTGGGATGGGAATCATTATAACAATGGCGCCTATCATTGCGGCGTGGGCTACTTACGAAACTCCAATCGCCAACATTGTCCTCCGAATGCGAAAATATATTGTTGACGACCACTTACATAGGTGGAAAAGATCATCAGAATAAAATACGAGAAATCAGAGCTCGAACGGAGAGATTCTTTCTTCCCGCATATTCTAGAATGGATTGGGAGATAAAAAGTATAAAGGTGGTTCGATGAACCCTCTTCCTTCGCAGACAATCCCATGTAGATGTAGTTTTTTGTTTTGTTTCAGAATCAATTTACACACACACTCCTCTTCTTCCAAAAAATCTCCAACATATTTTTGACAGTTATTTTAGAAATATTGCTCCATTTCGATTTGTTACATAACACTGCTGACTATGGTTACTCGGCCCTTTGCTGCTTGTCAACAACCGTCGGTCTACAATACTTTGGAAGCTTACTAAACATGTTCTCGGTGTTTTTCACATACTACACGTACTTTTTGTTTCAGGGAGGTTATTCTCTGATGCCTCAACGTTTGTCATAATACCCGTCACTTATTCTTAATAGTTAATTCAATATGATCCTCTGTTTGCCCACACTACGTTGAACCTTCTAGTTCGTTACGTTATGCTTCCACTTAATTATTAAAATTTGTCTGTTGCACCACATGACAATTGCTTCGATCTCTTACTGCTCCAGTCTTCCCACTGTCCATGTTGCACTTCCATAAACAGCTGTGCTTCTCATAAATTCCTTTCTCATATAAGGCCAATGTTTGATAGCAGTAGACTACTGTTGTCCAGGAATACCGTCTTTGGCTAGAACAGGTTTCTCTTATGTCATTCTTGCTTCGTCTGTCGTGAGTTTTACTTACTGGGTGGCACAGTTTCTTAACTTCTCATACTTCCATGCTGTACTGCTCCCATTTATTAAGCACATATAACGTGTTATTCCCGTGAACGATATCCTCCGGTGACCAGAAATAAATATAATTCTCTCCGCACCAAAAATAGTGTTTTGCATTATGAAAGTCAATATTATGATCCCATATTTATCAAAACTCATTATTGATTTCGGATTTTCTGTCATCCTATGATTTAAGACATAGGAGCTAACAAAGACTTCAGTAATCAATCTCAACAAGTGATGTGTGATGAAGAAATTGATCTGTCAGTTAAAATCGAATACAAAATATACTGCCCTCGCCACGTTCTAGAAACGGCACCACTTCACAGGTATGCAATTATTTAACTGAGTACCTTTCCTTGTCTGGGAAAACTCTTCATACTCACTCACTGAAACCCTAGAGTAACTTCCAATTGCTTATTTCTAAATACAAATAATTTTGACAACCATTAGATAATGACTTTTTTCACTGCAAGAGCTGACAGTGGTACAATAATCATTACAACTCTACCGCGATGTAGTAAATGCGTTTAGAAAAATGAAACCGACTAAAGAAACGCGATTTGTAGGTGTCCCTTCCTTTTTAAGTTTGTAGCATGGAATAAAAAGAATTTCGCTTACGTATCGCAGCACCCCGCCAGGTCCTAGGATTTTTATCTGTCACTTTCCACTTCTTTCACCTCTGGCAATATTTCCCATGTGAAAAATACCGAGTAGCACCGTGGTTCGGAACCCACGTTAAACTGTAGGTCCCCCTATAACTGTCTGGGTAAGTCAGTTCGAAGGTCGGAGGAAGGCAACGGCATACCACCTCCAAACAGGGCCATGCCTAGTAAAGCACTGTGGTGTTCAAACCAATCTTCGGATTGTTGACTGCTTTACCTTTTTATCGCAGCACTTATTTGTGTAGCCATTAGAACATCTTGCTGTAGCTACGTTACAGTTGATAAGCAAAAAAAAAAAAAAAAAAAAAAAAAAAAAAAAAAAAAAAAAGATTAATTTCATTTTCACAATATATAGATTGTACTGAAATTAATGTGAAGCGGGGTAGGTGACGGGCCGAGAGATTTGGTTGATGGGACAACGAAAGGAATAGCAGGTATGAAAAGAGTGGCAGAGATAGAAACGAACTGGAGATAGACAAAGACAGGAAAGAAGATGAACAAAGACAGGAGTGTGATGGATGGACTAACAGAGAGAACATGCTGCCTCTAACAGAACGCCAGAATTCCAGGTCCGGGATCCGGTACAGCACAGATTTTCAAATTCACTATTGAATGTAATACAACCAGATGAAACAGCCGAATTGTGGAAATATTTCTTTTTAAAACAGCACTTGTTTTCAACCAAGAATTTGTAGTATAGGATTTTTGGTACATTTTCTTTTCAAGAACGATAAATTAATTATTTCCAGTGATTAGCTTTAGTTATTTAATCTTAAAATTAAAATAAACAAATTTTGTTTGTACTACAGGTTTCGAGTGCATACCTCCGATTTGTTAAGCTTCACAATTCTCCGATGCACCCCACCTATAATTTATTTAGTTATAATAGTGCCCCAGGTTATTTAATATTTCTTAGTTTTTGTGTTTTGAACAAATCTTCAAACTTTATATTCTTGTTTAATTTTATTGTAGTCACTGTTATCAAGAATTTGTTATGTTTGCACTGTTTCTCGGTGTATAGCATGGCTGTTCCCTTTTACAGTACTACTAATTTAAAGATTACATTTAAATGTTTATTTATACTTTAACTGCTACGTCAAAGTAGGTAATTTATTTCTCTTCGCGTAATTTCTTAATTTTCGTTTAGTGCTTCTGTTTTTAAGTCTTCTTTTCACCCACTTGAAAGTTTTCGTTTGTGTTACTGTTTTAAGAGTACATTCTCTCGTATTTTGATAAATACCGTTGTGTTTAGTCTTCGTCTGTGACTTGTGCATTTCAAAACAAGTCAGATACCGTTACTACAGCTACCTGCCAGTCAGTTCAGTGCCTGCTGCTGCCGCTGCTGCATCGTACAGAGCGCTAAGTTTCATAATTTAATTTTCGTGAAATTTTGTTGGCAGTTAATTTCTTAATTTTCGTTTAGTGCTTCTGTTTTTAAGTCTTCTTGTCACCTACTTGAAAGTTTTCGTTCGTGTTACTGTTTTAAGAGTACATTCTCTCGTATTTTGATAAATACCGTTGTTTGTGCGTATTTGTCAGTCTCCTGCAGCTTTTCTTTGGCTTAGGAGCTTCTATATCTCGTGTAGATCTTTTACGTTAAAGCAGTGATTTCCGCGTATATTTTGATTTCAGTCCAGAGACGGCTTTTGCTAATTTCTATTGTTTACAACACGAAGTTTCTAGTAACCACTGTTTAATCAGCTATTAGTCACCTATAGTGAATTAGCGGTCTTGTTACAAGTCGATTACTTAATCTCTACAATAAATTGTTGATTTGTTAGGATGGACAGGATGTGTGACTGCTGCGTACGGACGCAGGAGGACCTGGCCGCCGTTCGCGAACAGCTGAGCGTGCTGATGGCCGCGGTCAGCCGCATTCAGGCTGCTGCCTCGGACTGTAGCGTCAGTAGGGAGTCTGGTGCGTCGCATGGGGCACCTCAGGTGTCACATGCTTCACCCAAGGTCCCTGCTGTCGAGATATCTTTGCGTGTACCGGACCCGGTTGGGCCACCCTCTCCTCCAGGGGAATGGCGGGTTCAACGGCGTTCGCGTCGCTCGAGGCGGAGGCTCATAGGGGAGGCTGGCTGTGCGGCATCGCCCGCTCTGCCTGTGAGTGAACATGTGGCGACTCCTTCAGCAAGGTCCGAGCAGGCACACAGGGGGATGGGTTTATTAGTGATCGGGAGCTCCAATGTTAGGCGGGTGATGGAGCCCCTTAGGGAGATAGCGGAAAAGTCGGGGAAGTAGGCCAGTGTGCACTCTGTTTGCTTGCCGGGGGGTCTCATGCGAGGTGTGGAGGAGGCCCTTCCGGCGGCGATAGACAGCACTGGGTCCACCCAACTGCAAATTGTCGCTCATGTCGGCATCAATGACTCCTGCCGGCTGGGTTCTGAGGTCATCCTCAGTTCATACGGGCTGTTGGCGGAGTTGGTGAAGGCAGAAAGCCTCGCTCGCGGGGTGGAATCACAGCTAACTAATTGTAGTGTCGTTCCCAGAACCGATCGCGGTCCTCTGGTTTGAAGCCTAGTGGAAGGCTTAAACCAGAGGCTCAGACGATTCTGCGAAGATCTGGGCTGCAAATTTCTCGACCTCCGCTATCGGGTGGATAAATGTAGGATTCCCCTGAATAGGCCAGGCGTGCACTACACGCAGGAAGCGGCTACAAGGGTAGCGGAGTACGTGTGGAGTGCACATGGGGGTTTTTTAGGTTAGAGAATTCCCTCCCTAGGCCCAACAAGTTGCCTTCTGAACCGCGACAAGGTAGCAGTATGCAGAACACAACAGGGAAGGAATTGATCAATGTAGTAGTAGTTAACTGCAGGAGCGTCTATAGAAAGGTCCCAGAATTGCTCTCAATAATAAACAATCACAACGCCCACATAGTACTAGGGACGGATAGTTGGCTGAAACCAGATATAAACAGTAATGAGATTCTAAACTCCGGCTGGAATGTTTACCGCAGAGGCAGTGAATGGGGAGGCGTGTTTATAGCGGTAAAAAGTGCACTAGTATCGAATGAAATAGACGGAAAACCGAAGTGTGAAATAATTTTGGTGAAGGTCACGGTTAAAGCAGGCTCGAACATGGTAATCGGGTGCTTCTATAGGTCTCCTGGCTCAGCAGCTGTGGTGGCAGAACACCTGAAGGAAAATTTGGAAGGTATTTCGAGTAGATTTCCCGATCGTGCTGTAGTTTTGGGAGGAGATTTTAATTTACCTGATATAGATTGGGAGACTCAAACGTTTATTACAGGTGGCAGGGCAAAGAATTCAGTGAAATTGTTTTGAGTGCATTATCTGAAAACTACCTTGAGCAGTTAAACAGAGAACCAACTCGTGGTGACAACATATTAGACCTTCTGGTGACAAAAAGACCCGACCTATTCGGAACAGTTAATGTGGAACAGGGAATCAGCGATCATAAAGCGGTTACAGCATCGGTAATTTCAGCCGTAAATAGAAATATTAAAAAATGTAGGAAGATTTTTCTGTTCGGAAAAAGTGACAAAAAGGGGATTTCAGAGTACTTGATGGCTCAGCTCAGAAGTTTTATCTTAAGTAGAGATGGTGTTGAGGAACAGTGGTCTAAATTCAAAGCCATCGTACAATATGCATTAGATGAGTATGTACCTAGTAAGGTCATAAGAGATGGAAAGGAGCCACCGTGGTACAACAACCGAATTAGAAAGCTGCTACGGAAGCAAAGGGAACTTCACTGCAAACATAAACGTAGCCAAAGCCTTGTAGACAAACAAAAATTACACGAAGCGAAATGTAGCGTGAGGAGGACTATGCGAGAGGCGTTCAACGAATTCGAAAGTGGAGTTCTTTGTACTGACTTGGCTGAAAATCCTAAGAAATTTTGTTCTTATGTCAAAGCGGTAGGTGGATCAAAACAAAGTGTCCAGACACTCTGTGACATAAATGGCATTGAAACAGAGGATGACACTCTAAAGGCAGAATTACTAAATGTATATTTCCAAATCTGTTTCACAGAGGAAGATTGCACTGTAGTTCCTTCCCTAGATTGCCGCACAGATTACAAAATGGCAAATATCGAAATAACTGACAGAGGAATAGAAAAACAATTAAAATGTCTCAACAGGAAAGGCCGCAGGGCCTGATGGTATACCAGTTCTTTTTACACAGAGTACGCGAAGGAACTGGCCCCCTTCTCGCAGTGGTGTATCGTATGTCTCTAGAACAGCATATCGTTCCGAAAGATTCGAAAATGGCTCAGGTCATCCCCGTTTTCAAGAAGGGTCCTCGAACAGATGTGCATAACTATAGACCTATATCTCTAACGTCGGTCAGTTGTAGAATTTTGGAACATGTATTATGTTCGAATATAATGACATTTCTCGAGACTATGAATCTGCTCTGTAGGAATCAGCATGAGTTTCGAAAAGGGCGTTCGTGTGAAACGCGCTATTCGTCCACGAGACTCATAGGGCCATAGACACGGGTTCTCAGGTAGATGCTGTGTTTCTCGACTTCCGCAAGGCGTTTGATACAGTTCCTAACAAACGTTTAATGAACAAAGTAAGAGCATATGGTCTATCAGGCCCATTGTGTGATTGGATTGAGGAATTCATAGATAACAGAAAGCAGCAGGTCATTCACAATGGAGAAAAGTCTTCTGAAGTAGGAGTTATGTCAGGTGTGCGACAGGGGAGTGTCGTGGGTCCGTTGCTGTTCACGATATATATAAATGACCTTCCGGATAACATCGGAAGTTCACTGAGGCTTTTTGCGGATGATGCTGTAATATACAGAGAGGTTGTAACAATGGAAAATTGTATTGAGATGCAGGAGGATCTGCATAGAATCGACGCATGGTGCAGGGAATGACAATTAAATCTCAATGTAGACAAGTGTAATGTGCTGCGAATACACCGAAAGAAAGATCCTTTATCATTTAGCTACACTATAGCAGGGCAGCAACTGGAAGCAGTTAATTCCATAAAGTATCTGGGAGTAGTCATTAGGAGGGATTTAAAATGGAATGACTATATAAAATCAATCGTCGGTAAAGCAGATGCCAGACTTACATTCATTGGAAGAATACTAAGGAAATGGAGTCCGAAACAAAGGAAGTAGGTTACAGTACAGTTGTTCGCCCACAGGTTGAATACTGCTCACCGGTGTGGGATCCGTACCAGGTGGGATTGGTAGAGGAGGTAGAGAAGATCCAACGGAGATCAGCCCGCTAAGTTACAGGATCATTTGGTAATCGTGAAAGCGTTACGGAGATGATCGATAAACTCCAGTGGAAGACTCTGCAGGAGAGACGCTCTGTCGCTCGGTACGGGCTTTTGTCAAAGTTTCGAGAACATACGTTTACCGAGGAGTCTAGCAGTATATTGCTCCCTCCTAAGTATATCTCGCGAAGAGACCGTGAGGATAAAATCAGAAAGATTAGAGCCCACACAGAGGCATACCGACAATCCTTCTTTTCGCGAACAATACGTGACTGGAATAGGAGGGAAAATCGATAGTGGTACTCAAGGTACCCTCCGCCACACACCGTCAGGTGGCTTGCGGAGTATGATTGCAGATGTAGATGACGTCTCTCCTGGTTTGTTAACAACGCAACTGCTTTGACTAAACTTCAGTAAATGTCTGCCGGCCGCGGTGGCCGAGGGGACTGAGGCGCTCCAGTCACGGTCTGCACGGCCACTACGGTCGGGGTTCGAATCCCCCCTCGGGCATGGATATTTGTGCCGTCCTTAGTCTTAGTTAGTTCATAAATGGTTTATAAGTTTAGGGACTGATGACCCCGTAGTTAAGTCCCATAAGCTATACAAACATTTGAGTAAATGTCTGATGATAGTCTAAGAAGTCGAAAATCGATTAAGAAAATAAACAACACAAAATTGCGTATTTTAATTTTCATAATGAATTTTTACTGCCAAGAACCAACGTAAGAATCAGTTAACATAATTATTTACTCATCCAAATATGAACGAGAAAGATCGAAAAAGGTAATCACGTTTCAAACAAAGTAATTTTAACTGTTTCTTTCTGAAGATAAAACATTTCCAAGAACTATTAACATGGATACAGTTTTCATGCGTTTACATACAGAACACTGCCTGCATTCGCCCCGGATGCTCGCCGCCACACGAGCCGAACATTAACTCAAGCCTGGGGCTCAACTTTTAATTTTTTTCACAACTCGCTCGCGCCGCATTTGTCCCCCGGTCACGTCTGTTCGGTCCGTGGCCGGGTTTCGCTTGTCTCTGTGAGTTATTCTTTCTCCCGCCATCTGACGCGGATACGCCATTTGGAATTCAAAATGCGCTCCGCATTCATTAGGAAACTGTCAAAAAGATTCCTTGTTTAGAGCTTTCTCGGAGCATTTCCTATAGCAGAGCAGTTGATTTTAACGTGCAGTGCGCATCTCATTTTCATTTTAACTTCAGTGCATCTAACCACGGTACGTAGAATCTGAGAAACCTGCATTTGTATCTGAACAAATGAAAGAGCTTCCCAGTAAACTCGGTACTGATTTTCAGTTTCTCTTCTCTTTCTGAAGTGACAGAGTTACTAAAAGGAATGTCAGTGATATAGAACTGACATCCATGATATTTTGTTTTCTGAAGGTGGTACGTTTACACAGTAACATGAGTCAACATTATACTCAATGAGATCACATTTTTATCGTTGCTTTCGAAAGTTGCACTGTTATGTGGACCGCTTAACGTGAAAAAACATGAATAATCTCATAAAACTGTTTTTGCGAGCGGTCGGTATGATACTTTAGCTACTACTCGAGAGAAGATGGAATACGTACTTTTCCTACGCAAGTGGTAAAGAAATTAGTGTAATTCAATCTATGTGCCGATTTGTGGCTCAACACCGAAAAAGTAAAGCCGATTTCATTTGCCAGTATTTTCTCGAAAGTAAAAATAATTTTCATACATGTTTTGAAAAAAGAAGGCGATTTGACATTGTGACATCTTACAGTCTGTAACGTGTTTCCACGTTTTCAGGTCCCGCCGTTCAACAGATCTGCACCAAATTCTTAACTCCAGGAAAGACATTTTCCTACTTTGGTATGCGATTTCGCACCCAGATTGAAGAGTTTATCTAAGAAAATAATTTTCGGTTGTACTTGTAAACGTGGATAAAATCAATTAACTGGCATCCGATCAGACTATTGGTGAAAGTGTATCTTGCCGCCCGAGGATACTAGCCATCAAAAACAATCATACTATACTGCTGGGACATCCAACTGATATCCATCATGTCACTGTGTATTCATCTTGGTTAAACGGATGATGGCACGACGGTGATGTATTTGACAAATGGAAAAAAACTTCAGCCGTTATTTTTGGACTTTTAATTACTAGTTTCGAGAATGCATTATTCTCTCATATAATGGATGGCTAGTTTTGCATTACTGCACGGATCTTATAAGGGTCTGAAAAAGAGGATAATGTGTTCTCGAATCTAGTAATTAAAAGTAAGTAAAAAAAAAATAAAAAAAACAGCTGAAGGTTTTTCATTTGTCAAAATATATCTATCATATATCCGTCCCAGGTTCCTTTCTCATTACATCATTATTTTTATGATATTTATTTATTTAATTAGTATCTTTATCCCCGCTGCTTCGCACGCGTAAGCTGGATGATCTGCATTGCAATATAAATTTTCATAGATTTAGCTTTAAAATGCTTTCTTTATCAAGTATTTCGATACAACTTGCCACGCCCTATTGCAAGTCAGAATCGAAAACATCCAGAAACACATTTTTTTTTAAATTCCAACCATAGTTCCAAATCCAAATTGCAGCATTTCTAGCATAAAAAGAGTCTTAGATCCCATCCGCTTATTAGTTGAATTTCCTAATACATCGAAACAAGTGTTTTTAAAATTCCAATCAAAAATCTAAATGCGAAATCTTGTATTTTTTGCTTCAAAATTGCCTGAATAACAACTTATTTTCAGAAAACCGTTCATCCCCTATTTCACCCCCTTAAGGACGGGAATATCGAAAAATCGATGATACCTACTGTGTAACATAAACAACGTCTACAAATTTTAAGTTTATATCGTCTGTAGATTCAGCGCCGTCTTCTGTCGTTTAGAACCGGATTGAGAACGCTAAATTCTTTTCTTACGCTTTGGTATCTATCTTGGTAGTTTTATTTTTCAAACTTCAATACGAACTTATTTTTCTTTATTCGTACGCTTGTTGCAGAAAAACAACTGAAGAATGTGCATCATGTTTCTCTGTATATAATCTGTTTGCTACTATACTGTCAAAAGTCATCGCTGGTATTCAGTCCGAATTTTATGTGACCTAACGACTTTCAACCACTATATGTTTCACCCTGTTATAGCTATCGACACGGAACTGCTATGGTGTACAGTGGGAGACTTTGTACTGCAACAACACAGAGACATCGTTCATCTCCAGTGTGTAGTTTTTACTTAGGAGCAAAACATTGACATGCATACATAGGAACTACAACTCCCATATCTTCCAGCCTCTTATTGTTATCAACCCATAGTGCACAATGGGATACTGATAACTACTACCCCATAAAAACTCTATTCGTTTGCGATGTGTAGTTATGGCTACAGAGTGAAATATAGGCACAAACGCCTCAATTTTTATGTAGATTAAAATTGTCATCTGTTTCCCAGACGTTTCATCATATTCTCAAATCCATACATGTTTTCCAAAGTTCACTCGATCTGATTCTGAGGGATTAACATGAATCGCATGCGACCTCCAAGTGGGGCTTCTTTTTCATCATTGTGTATTCTACTGTCACTGTTCCCATACAAGCTACTGGAACTAGCAAAGCGAGAGCAGAAAGCGGTTACTCTGCACAGAGTGCTCCAACTGAAGCATCCTTTCTACACTAATGACATTGACATTATGTGATAAGCTCTGGCGTAGTCAAACACAATAGTTCCTTACGAGTTAGGTGCTAAACCCAAATAAAGAAAAAAAAACTTAAATTTCATTTATTTCATTATTTTCCCGTGGGATTTTAATCATAGTGTTATACATGGGAAAAAGAAGTATGTATAGGACATCTCAGGAAACAAAGCCATCTGTTCCTAATAAAGTACTATATGGATATCTAATTGTTTAGAAATAAAATATTTATTTGTGATCTTTAGTTCTGCTTAGATGCTGATCTCTTGTTAATTAAGTATCTTCGTTGGTGAAAATGGAATTGATACTAGTACAAGTTTCGACGTGCATGCACATGAAATCGTATTGTACGTTTAAAAATAAAAATGTAATAATTATTTTACTGGATGCATCAACGGCTTACATGTAATGCAATACACGATGAAGACAAATGCCGCACTTGGAGGTGAGCACGCGACTCATCATCTGAATTCATGACTGAAGAGTTGGTTTAAGAAAACGTGATTATTAAAAAAATGTTCTGGCAACGTTGTAACTTTCGAAGGATAGCTCCATGGTGGATGTCGGATTTATGTCTCAACTCCCCACTCAGTGAAAACCGGCCGCAGTGGTCGAGCGGTCCGTGGCGCGTCAGTCACGGTCAGCACGGCCCCTGCGGTCGATGGTTCGAATCCCCCCCCTCGGGCATGGATGTTTGTGCCGTCTTTAGTCTAAGCTAGTTCATAAGTAGTTTGTAAGTTTAGTGAGTGATGACCTCATAGTGAAGTCCCATAAGCTCTACAAACATGCATGTCTGCAGAGTTAACCACTCTGATTTTTCTAGATAAACTTTTGTTTTAAATCTGGATGAGGAATCGCAGGAAAATGTTCGTAAAAATACACCTTATTTAGGTTGTTACGCCAAGATCGCTGAAAAGATATATTTATTTTCCTTGACCGGTTTCAATGATTTAAATCATCATGAGTATGCTTTACAATGTCTTCACTTAGGAGCAATTCTTAAATAAATTCTCGTCGTGACATAAAGAATGAAAAACCTGGTCAACATTTTGTTGACGATGCTTTTTTATTCTTTATACCTCGACGAGAACCTTTATTTGACATGTGACATTGACATTGTGAAGCATTCTGAAGATGATAATTTAAATAACTGAAACCAATCAAGAAAAATAAATATATTTTATCAGCTATCTTGGCGTAACAACCTAAAGATGGTGTTCTTTCATTAACGTTTGAACCGAACGCTCTCCATTGGTGTAACATGCCAGGTTAGCAGAACATTTTCTTCGTCGTGGTTGCTTCATCTTACGGCGATAAAATATATTTTCTTCATATTTTATAGCGAGTTTGAGGCAATACTTTCATTTATTACGTTTTTAGTGTTCAATATTAGTACTTGTCTTGAGGCAGAAGTTTCAAATACCTCTATATGTACATGGTCATATTCGAAACTGCCATATGGGAAAAGGGTATAGGATGATTACAGCACAGCAATAACTTGGTGATTACAGAAGTAGTAGAAGCTCGGACTGTTTTTGTAAACAATGACTCATTCCTCTGAAATAAAAAACGACGGTATTTTCGTAGACCAATTTAAGGAAATGACTGGGAAACTACACTGCCAGATAAGTAAGTAATGTTCTAAGGAGTGAGGAGTGGTTGGGAGTGAATAAAAGCAGATATAATGAAAGACCATGTGACTTGACTGAAATATTATAGGAAAGAGAAAAGGCTTGCGTAGGTCTTCTGGCCGCAACCCGAGCACTTAAACAGTTCGGAATGAATAGCATTTTGATCATCATCTGAGGCAAATTATTCCGCAGTTGCTGCAACTGCCTTCTAGATCCCGTGGATTGGTCCATCGATGGAGGCCCCTTCTAATGTCATCCCATACGGGAACAATGATGGGCAGGTCCGCCGTTTTTGCTATAGGCGTTCCGTAGACACACTTGCCGTACTGCCGCGCCGTCAGCGTCTGCCGAAGCAAGGCTAGAAGCGACCTGAACGCGTAAGCTGTGGCTCACCAAACCAGTTGTTAAATCAGTGTGTCTCTAATATTGGCTGAATGCGTCTTCTGCCGTTGACGCCGCGAAATTCAAACACGATGGTTATCGAAGGCTATGTAAAACGAAACTCATGAATAGACTAGATGAAACGCCTTTCGTCGGAGATGGTGTTTTGGTGAAACCAACAAATGGATCGGCGGGATGACCGGTCGATGCAACCCGTCCAGAAGCTGTACAGGAACTCACAGGTAGTTGTAGACTGCCCAGTACGTTTTTGTGGATGATGATTGCGCAGGTCACGGAATCCCGCAGTGCCAGCGCACCATATGACTGTCGTCATTCGAGTGGTTTATCTTAGTAGACGTGCACTTGGTGTCATTACGTACCCACTGATTCCAACATTGGCCACGTGCCTGTCAGTTGCAAGATACGCGCGGCTTGATTCATGCTGTGGAATGATGCGGCGCCTGTCAAAATCTGAACTGCCTAAATCGCCCGTGGCACATCTCACGTGCTGTCTGTTGTACGCAAGGCGCCTGGCTTTCCTGTCCCGGCTGTTGTTTGGTATGAACTTCGCAGAAACACGACGGTGGCATCACGAATGAAGAGCTTTGTAGGTCCAGCCATTTACTCACAGATTAACTTTATGCATGCGTACCGAACTGGTATCATATCGCACTACTACATATGGGTGCATCATTTTTTTCGTCAGATACTGTGTATCTCGATGCCTGAGTTCAATGTGCCTACCATTTCTCCACTTCACGAAGTTATTAGGTTTTCTGGCAGTCGTGAATGAAGACAGCCATGTTTAAAAGTGTTTGTAGTTACGTGCGTGGGTTTAAATGCACACCACTTTCCTAGCAACGTTTATACAGAAGAGAGAGGTTTGAGTAACTGGGTTACTATTTTTGAAACAATCTGAATTTTTCACTAGGCACAACTCCTCCAAAGTAACCGCTCGACCACGCTACCACGCTCGACGAACTGAGTTCGGGCCAGCAGTTGTCCACACTCGGGAGGCTGTATCTAATGCATTGAGTCTTTTATATCGGCCGCAATGGCCTCTTGACGTTTCAACATTCATTGACGCTAAGTTGTAATAGTGAATGATAAAAACTATCGTTAAATGTTTCTGTGGCCACACGTGTGTTTCAGCCAACAATAAGAATTGTATTCCCTGTTGGCAGGCGTATTTGTGGAACTAGATTTTTAAAAGTATTACCAAAAGAAAGAAATACTTGGAAAGGTGATTTTTGTAATTGTAATGTTCAAGTATTTCCTCGTCTCGTAAAGTCCTTGAAACTACGTTGTTTTCACAATACTGTAGACTATTTTGCTTGCAATAGCATATAACTCTTAGCAACGTAAAATCGCAGAAAAGCGCGCCAACACATGTGAGATTATTAAGCGAAGCATGAAATGTCGCGATGGTCTGAGAAAAATTACACGTTCAAGGTGTCAATATCATCTGGCTAGCCGCTTTATTGCATTGCAGTTTATTGCCCATTCTCTCCACTTGCGAACCTATTTCCATCATAATTCCTATCCCACTCTACTTCAAAATCTGACACACTTCATTACGCAACTCTTCAAAATATTCCCTCCGACTGTCCAAGCCATCCACGGGATTTACTAATATCTTTCCTGACCTGCTTAAAACACTTGGCAATTCCTTCTTCCCTTTCTGCTTGGATTCTCCAATTAACTTTTTTTTCAGCATCCATTTCTCTGTCTGTTCTAGTATGTAGTCGTTTGCGAAACGTCTTCCTCTCCCTTTCACACCGTGCCTTGACTCTGTCATTCCACCAAAGTGTCTGCTACTTCCTGCTTTTACATACTACTGTCCAAAGACATTCCCTAACAACGTCAAGTAGTGTGTCCTGGTACCTAGTCCATTCCTCTTCCAAAGACTGTAAATGACTTCATTCAACTAACTGGTACCTTTTTGAGATCTTTATCATGTATTGGTTCCTGATTTTCGTGTCCTGAAACTTCTGTTCTCGTATCTTTATACACATTGACGTAACTTTCTGCACCTTTGGTCTCAGAACTCCAACATCACTGCAGATCAAATAATTTCAGTGTCATCGAACAATCCTGACTGCCTTTCTGAATTTCTGAGCTTTTTATTATTTCATATTCCCTAGGACACCGATGAATGTTCTTCTCCTTAAAAAAAGGAGTTTGTGATAACTAAGCCCTTACTGTCCGAGAAATCCAATGCTGTTTTTCGTTCCTGTTGGTCTCCATATCCTCTACAGTTACTCAAGTCTCCCATGAGGAAAAGACTGCACTTGTCATGTATTCTAACATCATTATCTCAGCTGGCGGAAGCCGAAAATTGAGAAGACCTGTGCCACTAATGAGCGGCATTGTAAGACAGGAGGGATTCCTTGCGGTGACATTCACAGAGCCCTTTGTACTCAGCTGAGCTGGAGTCGCGGTGGTGAACACTCTCTGCTTGCTATTGGTGACTGCGTGCGACCGGTGCAGCGAGGACCCCAACTGCCATCGTCGGTTTATGTGGAAGGGCAGATAGTGAGGATCAATCATGGCGGTGACACTGCGCGCTGCTATCGCAACAGTCCCCCGCGTTATCTTGCATTCGACGTCGGCCCCAGGTCCGCGGTGACCCCTACCTGTCGTTGCTAGCCTGGATTGGCGGCTATCAACAAAAACGGACACGCTGGGGATTCGCAGCTCAGTGATGTAATCATGACATGAGCCACTGTCATACTACCCACGTCTGCAACTAATGGTTTGCCTTATCATCAAGAAAGTACGTATAAACTTAAAATAAGCATCATTACATTTTGGGTAAACGTTTACTATGTATTGATGAATGACCTTCAGGCATTTGGACAGTGTGGTATGCAGCAGATCGCACTGGAAATAAATGCCACGTGCCGATCCAGTGCAACCTGCTTCACACGACTGTCTCCAAGACCCTGAATATCATCTGTTAACAGTTTGAAAATGGTCACCCAAGCAAGTCATCAATTTAGGGTCAACACCAAGTGCAATTAAAAATGTACAATAACTAACATGTATTGCTCCCAAATAATTATAAAAGAAATCACTCAAAATACACTCTTGGAAAATGAAACAAGAACATGAATTCATCGACATTTTTGAGGATTTATACACCACACGACCACACAGACAGAGCCAAACACACCTGAGAACAGAGTACAGTCACTAGAGGGTGTTCGATGCCGATGTTAGTACCGTGGATACCTTCCATTTACACAATGCAGGCCGAAATTTACCCATTGAGACTATCATAGAGTTGTCAAATGTAGTCTTGGGAATGGACTGGCATTCAGTTTCCATCGGGTGCTTCAGATCGACAATATTTCATGACGGTCGTGCAGACAGCTCAAGATGACGTTCTTTCCAATCATAAACGTGCTCAGTGGAGGACATATCTGGCGATACTGTTGACCAGGATAGTTGACGTACACCTTGTAGAGCACGTCGGGTGGTACGGGATACTTGTGGATTTTCATTGTCCTGTTAGAAAAGAATATCGGCTTGTTGCTGCACTAAAGGACGCAAGACGTTATGAATAATGGTTTGAATCTAACATACACTGCTCCTTGTTCCCTCGATGATCACCAGAAGAGAAAGACTAGTGTATGATATGGCTCCCCACACCATGATGCACGATCATGCGTGTTGTTAGAGTGTCTTCTGCTCACGCCCTAACCACGAATGGAGAGGTATCGTCTTCAGTGATGAAAGTCGCTTCTGCCTCGGTCCCAATGATGGTCGTACGCGTATGTGGCATCGTGCAGGGAAGCGCGAAAATCTGAAGTGTATACGACACCGTTACACAGGGCCGACACCCTGCATCATGGTGTGGGGAACTGCATCCTGCACTGCCCGTTGTCCTCTGGTAATCGCTGAGTTAAAATTGAACAGAACACAGTATACTGGAACCAGTCCGTCTTGTTATCGTTCATGCACAAACAAAGCGATATGCTTCTCCAACAAGTTAACGCAAGTCCACACGTATCCCGTAATACCCGTCGTGCAGTTCTATCTGTACGTAAGTTACACTGGCCAGCACGAGCCGCAGATCGGACCCCAATTGAGCATGTTTGGATCTAGATGAAATGTGATCTTGCGTGGTTTGCACTCCAGCACTAAATTGGACCTAACCTAGCCACCAGCTGAAAATTGCATGGCAGGCCATACCGCAAGACTACATTCGCCTTCTCCGATCGTCTGAATGAGAGAATTTCCGCTTGAATTGCGCATGCTCTGGTAACTGTACTCACGTGTAATCGTGTGTTGTATACATGCTCAAGAAAGTATCAATAAAATTTCCCTTTGGTGGTCGACGAATTCATGGTGCTTACTTTTCATTTTCCAGGAGTGTAGTTTCATACTACCTGCGTGTCCGCAATTGAGAGGAGGTTTCGATTCATGGGATATATAGCCTAATGCAAGCGTTTAGGAGTTGCTGGTTCCCTGCCGACGTCTTTCAGAGTAGTTTATGTGAATGGATATTCCTCATTTATTATTTTGGCTGAACGTTAGGAATGAAGGGTATAGCTGATTGAGTTACAAATAAGACGAATCACTTCATCGTCCCAATCTCCCTTCAATTCTTCGATATACACTGATTCTGTGATGAAGCGTAGTAAAAAGCCAAAGTTCCTAAATTTGTGTCATATCAACAAAAATGATGTATTGAATGGCCATTGAATGGCGTAGAAATGTGCAGAAAATAATAAGGAAACTGTCTGGGATAATATTCATCTCGGGTATGCAGCCGGATACCGTCGTCAACCGGAGTTTCCGGCGAGTTAGAACTTTGGCTTTTTACTACGCTTCATCAGAGGATCAGTGTACATCGAAGAATTGAAGGGAGATTTGGACGATGATGTGATTCGTCTTATTTGTAACACAATCAGCTATACCCTTCATTCCTAACGTTCAGCCAAAATAATAAATGAGGAATATCCACTCACATAAACTACTCTGAAAGACGCCGGCAGGGAACCAGCAACTCCTAAACGCTTGCATTAGGCTATATATCCCATGAATCGAAACCTCCTCTCAATTGCGGACACGCAGGTAATATGAAACTACACTCCTGGAAAATGAAAAGAGAGCACCATGAATTCGTCGACCACCAAAGAGAAATTTTATTGGTACTTTCTTGAGCATGTATACAACACACGATCACACTTAAGTACAGTCACCAGAGCGTGTGCAACATCGACAGTAGTACAGCCTATACCCTATTTTGCCTCAATTCAAGCTGAAATTCTGTCATACAGACGATCTGAGAAGCCGAATGTAGTCTTGCGGTATTTCCTGCCATGCAATTTTCAGCTGGTGGCTCAGGTCCAATTTTGTGCCGGAGTGCA
This sequence comes from Locusta migratoria, assembly GCA_026315105.1. Lineage (NCBI taxonomy): Eukaryota > Metazoa > Arthropoda > Insecta > Orthoptera > Acrididae > Locusta > Locusta migratoria. The sequence continues at coordinate 393,866,650 of CM048744.1, read as the reverse complement.
AACCGCGCTAGTTGACATTTCATCTGAATCCAAACATGCTCAATGGTGGTCAGATCTGGGCTCGTGCTGGCAAGTGTAACTTACGTACAGATAGAAGAGCACGACGTGCGTTGACTTGTTGGAGAAGCATATCACTTTGTTTGTGCATGAACGATAACAAGACGGAATGAATGATGGTTTCAGTACACCGTGTTCTGTTCAATTTTCACTGCACGATTACCAGAGGACAACGGGCAGTGTAGGATGCAATTCCCCACCCCATGATGAGGGTGTCGGCCCCGTGTGACCGTGAATCACGCTTTGGGTTATGAATTGGAAGAGGTAGAGAATCACCCATATGAGAATTAAGAGAGGTGATATTGTTAGATAGGTAACGGCTGTTGGTAATTATCTCCATAGAAAAGGCCAAGATCAGAGTTAGATTTATTTATTGACGACCGGTTTCGATGTGGAAGGCAATTATTTTCTGCTCGCGTATATTTTTCAATGTGGTCAATTTTTAAAACGATGGAGGTTTAACGGACTCTACCAAGAGTCTCTCATAAGCAGTCCTTAGTATGTTATGTGGGTTTATATTTTGACTAAGTGCAATGTTGGTTTGAATCTACCATACACTGCTCACTGCTCATTGTTCCCTCGATGATCACCAGAAAGGCTAGTGTATGACATGGCTCCCCACACCGTGATGCACGATCAAGCGTGTTGGTAGGGTGTCTTCTACTTACGTCCCAACCACGAATGGGTGATGAAAGTCGCTTCTGCCTCGGTTCCAATCATGGTCGTACGCTTATGTGGCATCGTGCAGGGTTGTGCGAAAATCTGAAGTGTATACGACATTGTTACACATGTTCTGATATAATCTGAAGCGCAGAATATTAGTTATGACACAGTCAGTAATAATCGATGGTAAGGCATCTACTGTAACAGAGGTGATATCGGGCATTCCTCAGGGTAGTTTTATTGGTTCTCAGCTGTTCCTTATTTACATAAACGATTTGGGAGAAAATCTAAGCAGCTCTCTCAGGTTGTTTGCAGTCGAAGCCGTTATTCACCGTCTAGTAAAATCATCTGAAGATCAAAACCAACTGCAGAACGATCTAAATAAAAAATCACTATGGTGTAAAAATTGGCAATTGACTCTAAATAATGACAAGTGTGAAGTCGTCCACATGAGTACGAAAAGAAATCCGTTAAACTTAAACTGGAAAAAACACGTGGATAATGTCGTAGGAAAGGCGAACCAGAGACTGCATTTTATTGGCAGAACCCTTAAAAGATACAACAGAACTACAAAAGAGACTGTATACACTACGCATGCCGTCCTTTTTTGGAGTATTGCAGCCCAGTGTGGGATCCTTATCAGGTGGGTTTGACGGGAGAGCATCGAAAGAGTCCAAAGACGGGCAGCTCGTTTTGTATTGTCACGAAACCAGGAGAGACAGCGTTAGGGAAATGATACAAGCTCTGGGATGGAAATCATTACAACAATGGCGGTTACCGCTGCGGCGTGGGCTACTTAGGAAACTCCAATCGCCTACATTCTCCTCCGAATGCAAAAATACATTGTTGACTGCCACTTACATAGGTGGAAAAGATCATCAGAATAAAATACGAGAAATCAGAGCTCGAACGGAGAGATTCATATGGTCTTTCAAAAAATAAAATGTTTGTAGAACTTATGGGACTTAATTACGGGGTCATCAGTCCCTAAGCTTACAAACTACTTATGAACTAGTTAAGACTAAGGACGCAAATATCCATGCCCGAGGGGGAATTCGAACCCCCGACCGCAGTGGCCGTGCAGACCGTGACTGGAGCGTCTCAGTCCCCTCGGCCCATATGGTCTTTCTTCCTGCGCGCTATTCGAGAATGGAATGGGAGATAAACAGTATAAATGTATGTTGCTTGGTGAAATAAGGTAAGGCTGGTCAACTGATAGGAAAAACAGGGTCGTTACAGGGTTTTGGCAATTATGAACCAGCAAAAGGTGGTCTGTTTCAAACCTACTCGTTTAAAACTGATCCAATGTTAAATGCAGCAATCATAATTTTCATCAGCTGGTAGTTAACACTCACAATAACTAACTTTTCAATCCATCTCATTAAAGATTAGCTGAACACATTTATTATTCATTAACACTATAATTCTGTTTAGTTCTGGCCCTAATATTAATACCTACACAGTTAATTAAGAAACGGTGCGTTTCAACTGATTGAAAGCGCAACCCATATTTTGAACAACGCAAGAACAATACGTAGTCTGCATAAGGCTAGCTGACTGCAGTGACTGCGAGTGAAATCTGAAAAAAAAGCCACCAATCACTTTCTAAAAATGCAACTGCGACAATTTATCCCGTTGATTGCAGAAACTTAGTATCTTGTTCACTTGCATGTAGTATTGCACAACAATCACTACTATGATTAATACGCCGCACTAGTAAAGAAATCTGTTAATGAAACTCAGCTTAGTCAATACTATGCTTTGACTTTAATAGTAAATAACTTTCAATTAAATGAAGAGGGTTAGCGTTCTTACTACAAAATTGAAACAAGTAAAGAAGTTTAACTTTCTCAATTATTATTAGCAATAATCATTACATTACTTTATGATTGGAAAACAAGGTTATATCTTCTCAGACTGATACATATATGAATGATACAAAATCTTATAATGACAGAATTGTATCTGTTCCACAAAATCAAATTACAAAGTTAGTCCACCAGCTGGTACAAAACTTGCTGCCTCAACAGTCAAATCAAAATACCTCCGCTCTGTACAAGAGCTACTACACACCGACTGACTCTCTTTTCAGCTACTCGTCACGTACATAGTAAAGAAGTTAATATAATAATTTACATACAAATATCGCTACAAAAAAGGCGAAACTATATTATTGAATTTATACAGACATGTTTCAATAGCAACGATCCTCGGAGAATATAGATAACGAGACTAAAATAATACACGACGAGGAGAAAAAATTACCGTGCAAAGCCAAAAAAACGAGAAGTGCATATGCTCAGATTAATCAATGTAAGTGCTGATACAATGCATTAATATGATAAAAGTGCGCTCAACCACGATAAAAAAATAAAATAAAAAATTTAAAAAATAAAAACCATACGTCATTCACAGATGAGGAATTTCCAGAGTATTTAAATTGGGGTCGCGATGGAATTGGCTAACGCTCTTAGGCGCCTTCCTGCAGAGTTCGTGGTAGCCCCCTGTCGGAGGTTCCAGTCCTCCCTCGGGAATGGGTGTGATTCTTGCGTTAGTTTATTTTAAGTGGTTCGTAATCCTAGGGACTGATAACTACAGTAGTTAAATCCCATAGATTAACAAACATTTGAACATTTTTGAATTTAAATTGGGCAAGAATTTTTCTTCTGCTAATAAAAGTAGTGCAGGATGCATAGATCTGTTGTTCTCATTTTACAATAGCGGGTGGCTATAATTACACTTGACCTATTTAACACGTTAGAGCAAGGAAACTAATTACAATGCGAACACCAAACTTGGTAGCTTTAATGTAAAGAACATGAGAAAGTGAAATAATGCAGAATCTTTTCCATCTTAGCAAATCATTACAAAGCTTTGAAACATATCGGTACCATTAATGCTACAAAAGGCACTCAATATGGCGACTATGAGTGTACAGACGTCTGAATACACAAGATTTCACAACACAACGAAATATCTTCGTAGGTATGCTGGCAACCTCTCTAGATATCTACATCTACATCTGATACTGTGCAAATCACATTTAAGTGCCTGGTAGAGGGTTCATCGAACCACCTTCATACTGTTTATCTCCCATTCCATTCTCAAATAGAGCACGGGAAGAAAGAACATCTTAATCTCTCCGTTCGAACTCTGATTTCTCGTATTTTATTCTGATGATCTTATCTACCTGTCTAAGTGGCAGTCAACAATATATTTTCCAATACGGAGGAGAATGTTGGCGATTGGAGTTTCCTAAGTAACCCACGCCGCAGCGATAAGCGCCGTTCTTGTAATGATTTCCATCCGAGAGAATGTAACATTTTCGTAACGCTGTCTCCCCTGTATCGTCACAATACAAAACGAGCTACCCCTTTTTGGACTCTTTAGATGTTCTGCCGTCAAACCCTAGTAAGAATCCCACAGTGGGCAGCAATACTCCAAAAATGGACGGACAAGCGTAGTGTATGCAGTTTATTAGTAGTTCTGTTGCATCTTTTAAGGGTTCTGCCAATAAAATGCAGTCTCTGTTTCGCCTTTCCCACGACATTATCCTGTTTAAGTCTGAAGTAACAGTAATTCCTAGGCTTTTTGTGGAGTTTACGGCCTTCACTTTTGATTGTTTTATCATTTAAACAAAGTTTAACGGATTTCTTTTCCTACTCATGTGGACGACTTCACACTTCTCATTATTTAGAGTCAATTGCCGTCCGCCTCCGTATCTCAGTGTTAGCGTCGCTGACTACCACGCAGGAGGCCCGGGTTCGATTCCCGGCAGGGGACTGAGTGTTGTGTGTTGTCCTAATCATCATCATCTCATCATCATTGGCACGTAAGTCGCCCACGCGGCGTCAAATAAAAAGACTTACACTACGGCGGCCGAACAAACCCTCAAGGATTCTCCCGGCCAAGAAAGCCATACGCTCATTTCCATTTTCAGAGTCAATTGCCAATTTTACACCATAGTGATATTTTCTTTACATCGTTCTTCAGTTGGTTTTGATCTTCAGATTATTTTACTAGAAGGTGAACGATGGCGTCGACTGCAAACAACCTAAGAGAGCTGCTTAGATTTTCTCCCAAATCGTTTATGTATATAAGGAACAGCAGAGAACCAATACCACTACCCTGTGGAACGCCCGATATCACCTCTGTTTCAGTCGATGCCTTACCATCGATTACTACACTGTATCCTCTCTAATATTATGCGCTTTAGATCAGCACAAGTGTGACCGTGAATCACGCTTTGGGTTGTGAAGTGGAAGAAGTAGAGTATCAGCCATATGGGAATTAAGAGACGTGGTATTGTTAGATCGGTAAAGGCTATTGGTAATTATCTCCTTAAAAAAAAGGCCAAGCTCGGAGTTGGATTTATTTATTGACGTCCGATTTCGATGTGGTATGCAATCATGTTCTGCTCGCGTATATTTTTCCAATGTGGCCATGTTTTTTAAAAGATGGACGTTAAACAGAGAGTGCAACATTGCACTTAGTCAAAATATAAAATCCACATAATATACTAAGGACTGCTTGTAAGAGACTCTTGGTAGTGTTTATAATAAGATTCTACAAATTAAGCTCCAATTCTTTAGATAAGAAACATAGTTGATTACTGGTTTTGCTCATACCCAGCAGGACTGGTTTAAATTATAACTACCGGACCAGTTACGGTCAAAAAATTCCTGAAAGAAGGCTAAGTTGTCATACAGAATAAAACTACTGAAATTAGGAGACCCTAAAGTAGCGTGTTTGTGCCATTACATTCCCAGGTTGCGTCAATGACCTTAGCTACGTGTTCTTAAGGGGGGAAACTTTCTTTGCTGATTACAGTAACCTATAGTAACCATGAGAACAGAACTCCTGGCAAAGAAACCATTTCAAAATATTCAAATGTTTGTAAACCTATGGGACTTAACTACTGTGCTTATCTGTCCCTAGGATTACAAACTTCTTAAACAAACTAATCTAAGCACAAACACGCACACCCATGCTCCAGGGTCGAAGAACACAACTGAAGAATATACTAAAGTGAACGAAACGAAACCAGTCTGATAGAATTGCCGGATGAAATTTCACTCTTAAATCAGATACAGATTGAAGCTCTATAGACTGCGCAACAAACGCCATATTTCTAGCAATAATTATTAATTCACAGCTGAAGTAGTACAAACAAGCAAAACACCTGCAAACCAAACGTCATCAGCATGTTATAAGCGTCTCGTTGCCTGCAACTGGCAGAGATTTTCAGTTACAAAATTTTGATACCTTTACTCAATTTTGAAATGTGAAGTTACTTAAGCGTTATTTGTGACCTATGTCACCGGTTGCTCTGCTAATGAAGGGCTTTGTCGTGCCACATGACCAAGTGCAGTTTCAAATGTGGAAGGGGAGTAACTTGTAGGAAATGTGCCAGATCAATGTGGTTGGGCGTTGGCGGGTCTGAGAATGTAATGCAATGACAAGTTAGTCGTACGTGAGTGGTTCTGCATGTCTAGTGTCTGTTATTGCAAACTTGTGTGTACATGCATTGTTTATTTGAAATAGGCTACCTGAAATCTGTTTGTGTCTAGAAATCAGAGGTCGGATAATTCACTGCCATTCAGTTAAAGAGCAGGAAAGCCTAATATTGGGATTGCTATTACGAGTAAATGCACTATCATGTATTGAGTCAATGAGCAATGTTTCTCAATGGATTGTGGTAAGCACACGTCTCGCTCTTCTTTTTACAATCTTTTTCCTACGTTACAGGATAAGATGTGGCGGATTCCATTGCGGTTTCGTGGATGAATTACACAAATCAGTGTTACTTCAAAATGGAGAATGATGAACGACGCCGGTTCAGCATACACGTTATTATTTAGCCACTGCTTGAGGTTTTCTATGATTTTGTTTATTTATCTTGTAGAGTGACCGATAACCGTATGCAAACGTTCTTTATTACTTATGCACAGCCGGCCGCGGTGGCAGAGGGAACTGAGGAGCTCCAGTCACGATCTGCACGGCCACTACGGTCGGGCGTTCGAATCCCCCATCGGGCATGGATATTTGTGCCGTTCTTAGTGTTAGCTAGTTCGTAAGTAGTTTGTAAGTTTAGGGACTGATGATCCCGTAGTTAAGTCCCATAAGCTATACAAACAAAAACTTATGCACACAATAATATCTCCAAACTAGTGATAAATTATACCGTTGTGCAATACGTGTCCTGGTTTACCCATTAATATGACCAAATATTATGAAATAGAGACATTTCAAACATTTTCCCAGTAAGTCTTCCTCGTTATACAAATGATTTCATCATTAGTTGATATCGTTCAGTGGAGTTGGAAGATGAACGAGAGAATTTGAAAGTTATCAGTTATTCGAGGATGATACTTTTGCCGTAGGTGCACTAAAGATTTTTCAGTGGTAAATCAGTCATCTCTCATATTGTAGGAAAGCGAAATAAATGACAGTGAACTTTTAGTTACAAGTCTGTATTCAGGGAAAATTGCGGAGAGAAGTAGTGACATGTTAAATCACTGACTTCATAAGGAAAGGAATTGCGTTTCCTATTACGGTCAACCTCTCGGCTTTCGGTGGTTCCCTTTAATCACTTCAAATGAAAAGCTACGTGTATTCTCAGCAAAGGCAAGCCTGCTTTCCTTGTCCAGGATGACTTAATTGCCGATGTGAAACAAGTTTCTTACTTACTATATCAAAGGAACATTTTCATCTCTATTCAGAAAGACTTCAGTAGAATCAACTAGTCATTAATTTATGTTAAGATGAAGAATGTGTTTAGCAGAACAAACGTTTTTGTAACCTGCATTAAAAATTACTGTGGGTGCACTGATGCAGGAAGAAAATTCCGCATATCAACTTCCGCCCTTGTTAAACTTTTAATTAGCAGTTTCCGTTTACAGTGCGTAAATTTGTTTCGTATTACATGCTTCAGCTATGGAAAATTGTTATTAATGCAGCAATCAGATTTTAAATACGAGTTTTCAACCGTGTTACACTCTAAATAATTAATTAACTTCTTCAATGCATAATTTATCCTAAATTAAACGTTCTGGTTATTGTCAGACCGAACAGAATAAAAGTGGAATAAAACGGAACATAACTCAATAATAATATTAATGAAATACACTATTCAATACTGTAGCCCCACATGAAAGCTAGTACGTATATATAACACTCCACGGAGGGGTAAATTTGAAAAACCCGACGACAATCATCATCTTGCGGCCTTGGTTATCCGGAGCTATATATTTACCTTCTGTAATGAAGAAGATATAAGCTACAAGATAGTTACAAAAAAAGACGTATTTTATGATTGCGTGACTTGTCAAATGGTTTGTAGTGCGATCAAATCATCACCAACTGAATAAGGTGTCATGGGGTTTTTAAAAATTTTCAAATGTTTGTAAACCTGTTGGACCAAACTGCTATGGTCAACAGACATATCCAGGGGCAGAAATAGACTGACAATAACATATTGTTTATGACTTTAGATTGAAACTTAAGACACTGCAAAAAGGTAGAAAATAAAGGAGATGGAATCTGGAATATCTGAACGAACCAGAGAGAGTTTTAGAGGGAGCGTTAGGCAAGAATTGTCTGAAACGGGGGAAAGTAATACAGTAGAAAGAGAATGGGTAGCTCTGAGAGATTGAGTGGTGAATGCTGCAGAGGATCATATAGGCAGAAGGACAAGACTTAATAGAAATCTTGGGATAACACAGGAGATACTGAATTTAATTGACGAAAGGAGAAAATATAAAAATGCATCAGTGAAGCAGGGAAATGGGACTAAAGGCGTCTGAAAAATTGACAGGAAGTGCAGACTGGCAAAGCAAGGGTGGCTTGAGGAAAAATACAAGATGTATAACTAGATAGATACCTCTTACAGGAAAATAACAGAAACATTTGGTGACAAGAATAGCAGCGATATGAATATGAAGAACTCAGGTGGAAAACCAGTACTACACAAAGAAGGGAAAGCTGAAAGATCAAAGGAATACATTGCGGGCCTGTACAAAGGAAATAAACTTGAAGGCAGTATTCTATAAATGAAAGACGAATTAAAGGTAGCTGAGATAGATGATACAATACTACGAGAATAATTTGACAGAAAACTAAAAGATCTGAGTGGAAACAAGGCCCCTCGAGTAGATTTTGATTCGTCAGAACTGCTATTATCGTTAGGAGAGCCAGTCACAAAAAATTGTTCCATCTGGTATGTAAGATGTATGAAACAGGATAAATATTCTCAGACTTCAAGAAGAATACAGTGATTCCAATTCCTAAGAAAACAAGTGCAGAAATTGTGAAATTTACAGCACTATCCGTTTAATGAGTCATGGTTCCAAAATATTAACACGAATTATTTACAGAGGAATGGAAAAACAGGTGTAATACGACCTTTGGTAGGATCAGTTTGGATTTAGGAGACAAGTAGGAACACGCGAGGCAATACTCACATTACGACTTATAAAATGAAGGTTAAATAAATGGAAGCCTAATTTTTTAGGAATGATGGATCTGGAGAAAGCTATTGACAATGGTGACTGGAATACAGTGTTTCAAATTCTGAAGGTAGCAGGGTAAAATATAGGGAGCAAAGTGTTATATTCAACTTGTGCAAAATCCAGAAAGCAATTATTAGAGTCGAAGGACATGGAAGGGTCGCAATGATTGGGAAGGAAGTAAGACAGGGTTGTGGCCTTTCCCCAATGTTGTTAAATCGGTATATTGAGCAAGCTGTGAAAGAATGGAAGGAGAAATTTGGAGAGGGAGTTAAAGTCCAGGGAGGGGGAATAAAATCCTTGCAGTTTGCTGAGGACACTATAATTCTGTCAGAGGCAGCAAAGGGCCTGGCGGAGCAATTAAATAGAATGGACAGTGTCTTGAAAGGAAGATATAAGATGAACATTAACAAGAGTAAACGAGGATAATGGAATGTAATAAATGTAGTAGATGAGTTTTGTTACTTGAGTAGCAAGATAACTTATGATGGCCGAAGTGAATAACATATAACATGCTGAATGGCTATGGAAAAAAAGCATTTCTGAAGAAGCGAAATTTGTTGACATGCAATATTAGTTTAAATGTTAGGAAGTCCTTTCTAAAAGCATTTGTCTGGTGTGTAGCATTGTTTGGGAGTGAAACGTGGACAATAAGGAGCCCAGACTTAAAAATGGTAGAAGCTTTTGCAATGTGGTGTTACAGACGAATGATGAAGATTCGATTGAGTAGGTAGTCAACAGAATTGGGGAGAAAAGGGGTTTCTAACATATCCTAAGAAGGGGTAGTTCGGTGTGACATATTCTGAGACATCAAAGAATCGTGAACTTGGAATTAGAAGCGTGTGGGGGTAAATAGTAGAGGGAGACCGAAGACGACTAAAGTAAACGGAGTCAAAAGGATGTACAGTAGGTTGCCGTTCGTAATATCAGGTGAAGAGGCTTACACAGGAGAGGGTGGCGTAGAGTGCTGCGTGAAACCAGTCTGCGGACTGATGACCACAACAACAACGACGTTTGGAACTGCAGTAGCACTCCTAAGCGGAGAATGTACCAATCTTTGTGGCACCGGTGCTCCTGCAACGCCGCAAAACCATTATATTATAGGTATGTGTACATAGATGTCAAAACGCATTCAAAATGTGGTCGTATTGCGTATCTTACTGTGGCGCTATCTAAATAATGCTGAGAGATAAGTGAATAATGACGAATAACATAATTCTCGTTTTAGGATGGCCTATTATTCCGCGATCAATGCCAGCACGTGACTAGAAAAAATCTTCAAATCATCATAATATCTCTGGAACCGAGTCGAGAAAATCATGCCATAGACAAGCATAAATGAGTAATGTAGCAAATGTTACTGGGAATTATACCTACCCTTGCTTATATCAGAATGAGGGGAGAAGTACAGGAACAAGGGGGATTGATGGAAGGGGACGAAGAGGAAGAAGAGTTGGAAGGGAAAATGGTGATGGATAGAGGGGAGGAGGAGATGGACAGAAATAGGAAAGAGCAGGAGATAGAGTGTGGTGTAAGAAATGTACAGGGAGCAGCGGGAAGGTGATGCAAAGAGATAGGGGGAGGACGAGAAGAAGATAGAGAAATAGAGGAGGGAGAAGGCGAGGGACAGAGCGAGGAGGGCAGAAAGAGACACATATCCAATTGTTGCACATAATAGCAACTGGGAAGCATTGCTCGGTTCTCTAGTAAGCAAATAAAGTACAGTTCCTCGTTACGTTATTAGCAAACGCAGTTACATCAAATTATTCAGAGTGTTGTACTTAATCGAATGGGAGGGGGGGGGGGGGAACACGAAAGAAGTAGACGAAAGCAAAAATTCTCTATCGCTAAAGGCTATATCTTCACAACTCTTAATTTTTTTTTCTGGAGGTATAATGACGATGACCATATTTGACAGAACACGGCTCTCCATCTTTGTTTGTATCACTTCCAATATGTAAAATGAAGAGAACACAAGTAGCGTACGAATATGTACAGAACGAAAGTGATGAGTTGGAGTAGTGTGACGGACAGGAACAGACAGGCGGACATGAGCACTGAAAAGTATTTTGTAATTGCGCATGAAACTGAAAGTGCATAGATCGCGATGTATGCGAAGCTGTTGTGTATTGTTTGTGTATCGTGAAGAGATAAAAAAAACTACTACTTTTAAAAGTCTACTGTGTTATAATGAACAACCTTAAATCCGCGTGGCATGTTGTGCAATCTCCTACCGAAAACTGAATATGCTAGAAGTAATTGAATTGCATGAAGATTGCGCCAACAATTTTTCCAACACAGACAAACCGTGTGATTATTTGGTGAGTATTTAATTATTGTAATCAGGCTCCATGAGTGACAGTGCGTGTGTGAGTGCTCAAGAGTGTTTTTGGTGCGCACTTGGTTGTATTCCTTGTGATCTGCTCATTAAGTTGAATAATAACTTAATTATTTTCAAAGGAACTCCTTCATTGTATCTTATATTTCGACGATCCGTTACAAAAATCTAACGTTCGAACGCAACCTGTGAATTGTGTGCACTGGGGCCAGTTTTAAATAGAGCTTCTCTCTGGTCGAACTACACGCAATACAACACCAGTACAGTGACACCGCCGCGCGGGAGTACCCGTGCGGTCTGGAACGCAGCGTTGTGCATCGCGCGACCTCGCGCGTCGGAAGTTCTAATCCTTCCTCGGGCATGGATGTTTGTGTTGTATAAGTTAGTTCATAAGTAGTTTGTATCTATAGGAAGCGATGATCCCGCAGTTAAGTCCTATAAGCGGAAGCAACATTTGAACATTTTTACAGTGACATCTATTATACCAATAAGGCATTCCCTGCTGCGTTAAGATGTGAATTTTGAACGTAAATGGTTTGATATTATAATCTTTGAAATAGAGCAGCCAGTGGTGGGAGGGGGGGGGGGGTGCGGTAGCAGGTACTCCTTTCTGCGGCTTTGCCCTAGTACCTGAATAAACTGTACTTTTTACAACATGTCTAAAGGACAATGTTAGACAGTACATATTATCATATTTTAATTTGTGACCTTTCTTCTCTCTATACATTTGAGAATAGTGCAATAAATCTAGTAATTTAAATTAAAATTTTCAATTATTTGTGACTTTGATTTCACCGGTATTATTTGGAATGAAATTGAAATGAATTGTCAGTCTATTTCTTTCGCAGTAATGTCTAATCAAAACATTGAAGTGAGACTGTAAATAATAAGTAAGGTTCTGTGAGCTGTAGTGTAAATAGATCACTCAATGTTGTTTTTTCTTAGGGGTGGCAGACAGTTTAATTCTGACGTAGTAAAGTAGTAAACTACAAACAACTGAACATGGATACAACGAATATATCATTCACAATAATTACAAAAGATAAAAGTTTTGTTACGTAATGTTAAGTGTACGTGATAAGTGTACATGATTAAAGAAACTTCAAGACAGTTACAGATGTTGATGTTAAACTAACTGGATTTCTAAAGTTATAGTAACTGAGACAAAGATCATTGATTCACGTTCGCTGTATTTTTATTTCTAGTCTTCGAGAACTGCACATCCGATTTCGCAACAAACTACAGTTGCAACTTCAGGCGACTTGACTATACGGATAGCGCTATGTCGATAAAGTTATTAAAACGTTATTTTCGGTATAGTTTGGCTGGTTTGTCATTTAGACAGGCGTTATCGGTGACAAGATTGTTTTTGGGGTATCTGGTGTACCGTGTCCACTAGAAGTTTCGAGGTCCGACCATGCTGTGAAATCGCCATAACTGACAAACTGTCATATTGTGTGTCAGCCGCCAGACTAGTTCTTATAATTTTAGAATTCCAGTTAAACATCAACAATTGTAACTGTTTCAAAGTACCTTTACTAATGTATAAATATTTTAGCTATGGCTGTTTTTAATATAAAATTATCTGCAATGATAAATGACCCTGGCGTGCTGTAGATTGTGACGCATCTAGAAGAAATCTGAGCTTTGAGCAGCAAATATCGCGTTGTCGAACAGGATCCCGTCTCCTTGCATCAAAATTTCCCAACACCAAGGTAACTACGATTGTACACTGCGCAACATCTCTCAAAACAAACCTTGAAATTAATTTAGATGCCGCGAGGGGCTAGATTGGTCTATGAATTGATTTAATAGGAGGGTGCGAAAATAGTGGCGCGTCTTACAGGTTTAACTCTTGTGTACATTCATCGTCTAGGTGTCAGGGCATTGAACTTGAAGATCACCAATACAAAAGAACATTTGGTGATGAAATGTTCCACATAGTGTGAATCAGTTTTTGATCACTTTAGATTTATTTACAGACCAACCATTGCTTTTTTTCCTTTTTTCCTTTATTGGTAATTCGCTGACCGAATCGGCAGGATGGCAGCAGCATCTTACGCTGCTCTTCTGCCATTAGGACGTTGTGAAAAAAATGATATGAAGTAAAAACATGGTGACTAAAAAAAAAAAAAAAAGAGAGAGAGAGAGAGAGAGAGACCAGAGGAAGAGGTAGGGACATCATAGACATAAACAAGCCGAGAAAAAACGATTCAATTAAAAATAGTCTCTGCGATGGCGGCGGTTTAAAATCACATTTAGTACACACTTTGTAAGACGAAGACACTGATTTAAATTGTTGTTGCACAATCGGTGTTGGACTGATTAAAAACACGAAGTCACTATTACACAGTACAATAAACGACGCTGTTTAAAAATTTCACTGAGGCCCCCGCAGGAGGGGGGGGGCAGGAGGCGCGGTGGAGTCGGTGAGGTGGGAGAAGTGGGGGAGGAATAGTAGGGAGTTTCGAGACTCCGGGGTGTGCGATGGGAATAACCAAGCGTGGGGAGGGAAAAGGAGGGGAGGAGGTGAGTGGATCCTAATGCTATGGGGAGGGGATCAGGGTAGATAGGAGGGGTAAATGTCGAGACTAAGAGCGTCATCCGGTAGGAGAAGGATGCGGAAGTTGCCCTGGGAGAGGATATGGAGCGTGCTGGTGAAGGGAGGGGGGATATACTGGTGTAGGCGTGGCAGAGGCCCAGGATTGGTGAGGATAGGGGATACCAGGGGGTTGCCTATTTTACGGGTAGTGTGCAGGTTCCGGAGGTGTTCAAGGTCTTGCAGGAGGTGAGGGAAAGGGATAAGGTGGTAATGGTTCCGCGTGGGGGAGTCGGATACGGTAGGTGAGGCGGACGGCTTGGCGGTCAACGATTTGTAGGGTGGTAAAAGGTGGGGGTGTGTATACCCAGGGGTGGTGAATGGAACAGAGGATGTGGCGCATGATGGATTTGTAGGTGTGGAGGATGGTGGAGGGGTTGTGTCCCTCCGGCCGGCGAGGAGTTTAAGGCGGTTGAGGCGGGACATTGTTTTTCGCGTATGGTTTTGAGGTTGGGGGAGGGGGTCCATGAGTGGTTACGACCAAGGGTGAGGCCGAGGTATTTTAAGCTGGGGTGTGACGGATAGGACGGCCGTGGAGGGTGAGATAGAAATCTGGGAGGCGGAAGGATGGGTGTTTCGACCTATAATGATTGCCTGGGATTTTTCAGGATTGACGGAGAGGAGCCACCGGTTGCACCAGGCTGCAAACTCGGTGAGGTGAGACTGGAGCAAAATTTTGGATCGTGCAACGGAGGGGGCGGCGAGGGCTAGGAAGGTGGTGTCATCAGCAAACTGGAGGAGGTGGACGGGTGGCTGAGGTTGGGGCATGTCGGCAGAGTATATAAGGTACAGAGAGAGAAGAGGACGGACCCTTGGGGCACCCCGGCGGAGAGGTAAAACAAGCTGGAGTTGGAATTGCAGACAGTGACGTAGGTGTAATAAATTTCAGCAGCCAACATACTGTGATGAACGCAACTTTGTTGGCGTGAATGTGTTCAGTCAAATGTTCAATTGGACGAAACTGCTATGGTCATCAGACCTTAGACTTACAATCTACTTAATCTTAAAGCCCCTTTTTTGTTGCATTTGACTACTCGAGACGAGTGGGTATACTCCGGCGCCTCTGGGGTGTTATTCCCGTACTGCGTCTCGCCTGTCTCGAGTCTTCGTCTTTGTTTCGACGTAGAGCTGTCTGCTGTGTAGTATCCATCTGAATGAAGATGTGAGGCTATGAGTGCAGTTTTTACTTAAATGCAGAAAAGGATGATTGAGTATATTAATGATGAAAGTGTAGTTCATAGTTGATGTTCTCTTCAAATGTCAGGCAGTAAATATTGTGCACAATTGAGAACCTGCATAAAAGTGTCTTCCATAAATTTTAAAACTTACACATTTATTTGCTGAAGAAAATGTACACTGCCAAACTCATGAAACAATATCGAAAATGCAGTAAAAAGCCACTATTTACTGAAGTTTTCATGTCTTCCTAATGGTCAAAATAACATCCAAAAAATTTTCTCATCTAATAATTCTGACTCTTTCACAGTTGAAATAATTTTCGTTAAAAAGACGTGTATATATTTACATTCATGTTTCTATAAAGTGTACGCTTTTCTGCGTAAAACGAAGATATTTTTCTGCTTGCAGATATTTCGTTTCTTTTATAGGAGAACACTAGCAGAACGAAAGACAATTTCAGTGCGAGGAAAACACAAAGAGAACCAACAGTATAAAGAAGGTGCGAAAGCATTTCTGTAATATGAATGAGCTCGACTAGAATAAGTTAGCTTCCGATCTTAACAGACACTACTACAGTTCCTTGCATCTGCGCATGCGCTTTCTGCAGCACACTCGAAAATTTGGAACTCCATACTGGGCACGCTTTATAGATCTTTGACGTCATAAACGTACTCGCGATGGAGTTGGCTGCCGGCCGCGGTGGCCGAGGAGACATTCGAGTCGCAGCCGTGGTGGAGGAAGGGTGTGTGGCGGCCTCGCTGGCGGTCCTGTTGTAAACAACGGCTGTGTCGTGCCTTACAAGGTTAGTCTCAACTGCATCTTTGCGATTGTGGCCTTAGTTACACCGATTGATAAGAGAGAATGAATACGATAAAAGAGATGAGGAAAGATACGATCAAATTTACTTTTGACAGAAACTTTGAAAGACCGAAAGCTTACGAGATTAAACAGTGGTTTACCGAAAAAGTCGAGATTTATGGGAATGATATAATAGTCGTACACTTATCTTTTGTTTCAAATGCTGCTTTTGTTAAACTGACGAGTCCTGAACTATGTTAAGCAATAGTTGACAAGTGTGGCGGTGTTATGAAGTTTCACCATTCAAACGGAACTGTGAGTGATGTAATCGTCACTCACGCAGGTTTAGGCATCCGGACAATGAGGGTTTTTGAGTTGCCTTTTGAGATGCCAGCGGAAGAAATAAATTCTGTTCTCAGCCCCTATGGTACCATTCTCTCCAATGTCGCCGAAAAGTGGTTGGAGGCTCATATGTTCCCTGATGTTCCCTGTATTGAATGGCGTTCGGCAGCTTAAGATTGACCTTCAGAGACACATTCCTTCTTACATAAATGTGCTCGGCTATCGAGCTATAGTTATATATGACGGGCAGCCAAGAACATGTGCTCTGTGTAACTCAACAGAGCATATTCGCAGTGAGTGCACCAGGAAACGCGTCGCGCAGCTGCCGGCTACAGAGCCCGTTGTCCCGGGCCAGGCGGTCAGCCTCAGGCTGACTTACGCCGCCGCCACGTACCCGCGCCGCTCAGCGGGGCCGTCAACAGCGGGGCAGGAGGAAGTCGCGCCGGAACAGTCGCTACCAGCAAACAGCGCGGGACCGAGCGGGGCCGATGACGTACGTAGTGATGACGCGGCAAAGCAGGAAACATACGACATACACGGTGCGACCGAGCGTCTCGCTAATCCAGCGCAGGCAAACCTGAACACGATACCACCAGATTCTGCGTCGAGTCCTCCGGCCTTTCAACGCGAGGAGCCAGGGACTTTAGAACCGGTACCAATGGCTACTGATGACAACCCCAAACGTAGTACACAGAAGGAAAAAAACGAAATTGAACCTCAATTAAACAACGGAAAGGGAAAAAAGCTCAATGTCGACGATCACTATGTCTCTCAAAGTTCTAACTTCGATCAGACGAAGGATCAGATATTACGAGAAAGATCTTCTACGGAATCGACGGACATGTCACCTGATTTGCCCCCGGCGGCATCGCCGAAGAGGAAACGCAACAAGAAACGTAGACTGGCTCATGAGGCTGCGGAGAAAGTTGCTCCCAATTTAAAGGAGAAATTGAGAAGCATGCGGGACAAAGACAAGAACAAAGCGGACCCAACATCCGCTCGCTGCGATGAGTCTTGAATAGGAAGTAGAACAAAAGAAGAAGTCGAATGTACAACGCAGACATCACATACCGATGCCGACCATCCAATTCGTGACAAAGACGAAGCATCCCTCCTTGGACGAAGTGCTGCAATGGCAAGATCTGAATGGAGCGAAGATACCAACGACGGTGCCGATGAGGACATGGAAGAGGAAAATTTACCAGAAGAAGATTTATTTTATTAATATAGTGTTCGACAGTGTACCAACAGCACACAAGGTGTACAAAATGAAAGGAGGTACACGGAATGAAAGAAAACTTTTGTCCTTAACGAAGTCTTGTACATTCCTAAATCTCACTTATTCATGGAACAGACATATAATGTGACCACCTTAAACGTAAACAAAATTCAAAGTGAAATTAAAGTTGCAACGCTTAGAAATTTTTTATATCAATCAGACACCGATATAGCTTTGCTGCAAGAGGTAAAAGTCACAAACCTTTATGTGGCTGGTTACCAAGAAATTGTAAACATTGCCCATGAGAGCAGTTGCGGGACTGCAATCCTAGTAAGAGACGGGATCGAAGTGACAGACACTGCTCTTTTAGAATCTGGGAGAGGCATAAAATTCAAAATTCTTAATAAAACTTTCATCAATATCTATGCCCCTTCTGGAAACAACGCTAAACTGGAAAGAGCCGCATTTTACAAATCTGGAATTTTACCATTACTTTATAATAACCCTGTTGACTTTTTAATTGGCGGTGACTGGAATTGTGTACTACATGAAAAGGATCAAAGACCGAATTTTAATAAATCCAGAGAACTAGAAGGCCTAGTTAAAAATATGAAATGGAAGGATGCTTGGGAGATAAAGAAGTATCCCACCATCGTGAAGTTTACTTATATCACTAACTCATCTCAAAGTCGATTAGATAGAATTTACGTATCCTCGACTTTAGAAAATAATGTTCAGGCCATTGAAGTGATACCCGCCATCTTTTCTGACCATCAAGCAGTCAGGGGCAGTATAAGGCTAATGAGACAGAGGACGTACTGGGGGAGGTCGGTATGGAAACTGAATATTAACATGTTGCTAGAAAATTCTCTCGCTGACCACATTGCAGAGATTTGGCGGGCGTCTTTAGGAACACGCTACAAGTACAGATACACTATGGAATGGTGGAGCGCTGTTGCTAAGAAACGGTTAAGAGGCACGTTGATAGAATACGGGAAAGAGAGGGCGAGGTGGTTGCGGCGCACTATAGAGTTTCACTACACATGCTTACGTGAACTCTATGAGCAACCGATGTCACAAGACATCTTACTGCAAATAAAGAGGACCAAAGCCGAACTGATAAAGCTCAAGCGATCACAGTTTGATGGTCTGAAAATAAAATCCCACACTCAGACTGTAGTTGAGGAGGAAAATACGTCGATATACCATCTCATCAAACTTGCGCAACAAAGGAGGAGAACTTTTCTGGCGTCTCTTCGGGCAGAGGATAACAGCGTCCTGACCACTCAAAAAGACATTATCAATGAGGCCTACCGATTTTATACTGCACTCTAAACCAAAAATAGTAACGAGGAACAGGTCATCAATGACTTTTTATCTGGATCTGCACTTCAGGACACCATCACCGACGAGGGTAATGAACATATTAACGCAGAAATAAGCGAAGAAGAAGTTTGGGATATAATAAAGACTTCCCCTTCAAAAAAGTCACCAGGACCCGATGGTCTGCCTCTCGAGTTTTATAAAGCGTTTTGGCATGTTATAGGCAGTATTTTCACAGACATTATTAACGAAACCTTAAAGGGAGAGGCGGTCCCAACAGATTTAAAACAGTGTTTCACCGTGTTACTTCCCAAAGGCAAGAACACGGAAACAAAAGATATTAAGAAAATGAGGCCTATTACTCTAATGAATTCAGACTATAAAATATTAGCTAGAGTTCTGAAAGAGCGACTGCCGCCAGTCCTAGATAAAATAATCGGATCCCACCAGACGTGTCTCCCTGGGCGCATTATTTTGAAAACGGTTAGCGAGTACAGGGACATTGTCGGCATATTTTCAAACTCTTCGGCGTATGGCGGTCTTGCATTTGCAGATTTTGCAAAGGCTTTCGATAAAGTTAATCACGACTACCTTTTTAAAACTCTGACGTATTTGGGTGTTTGTGAGAATAATGTGAGGATTTTCTACAACATTTTAAAAGGTATAAAGACGAAAGTAGCTATTAATGGTCACTACACTAAGGACATTCCCATTGACAATGGAGTACCCCAGGGGAGCCCCTTATCAATGATGCTGTTTATTGTGGCAATCGAACCACTTTTAAGGAGACTGCATAAGGAATTAGAGGGCATATTAATATCAGCAATGAAAACAGTTATTAATGCTTACGCCGATGATGTAGGTGTCATAATAAGAAGCACTGATGATATTAAAAAACTTACGGCTAACTTAAAACTATACTGTAGTGCGACAGGCGCTGAAATTAATGAAACAAAGAGTGCTTCTTTAAATCTGAGTGGCCTCACAAATATACAGGTCTCTTGGGCACGTGTGGAGAATCATACAGCTTTGGGTGTAACCCTATACAGCTGCCCGCTTCAAATGATTGCCGCTAACTGGAAAACAGTATTAGCTAAGATTCGAGGCACCCTTCAATTACACGACATGAGAGATCTAAATCTGAAGCAGAAAGTCAAGATCATAAACTGTGTGGTCCTCTCAAAAGCGACATACATAGGGCAGGTTTTGCCTCTCCCAAAACGAATAGCAAAGGAAATCATGACAACGGTATGCCGATATATCTGGCAAGGACAGATTTTTAGAGTATCTTTAGATACAATAACTGAAAACAGAAGAGGGTGGACTCGCGCTTACTGACATTCAGCGGAAAACAACAGCATTATTCATAAAAAGGTCCCTGCAACTTAGTGACGATCACCCAGACAGCATAGCAGCGCAATTATTCAAATTATTTGAACCTGAAAACTTGCAGCCGCCAGTCGACATCACCCAAATAAATTATAAACTGAAGTACATTAGACTTTATTATCTCGAATTAAGCTACTTGAGGAGTATTGTCTTGGACAGAAAGAAGAGGAACTACCACTATATTATCGAGAGATTAAAATCTAAGTAAAACAAAAGCAGAATGGAGATTAAGTTTCCAAACAGAAACTGGAAAGTCATTTGGAAAAACATCAGTAATAATTTGGTTCCATTAGAAGTACAGGTAGAGTTATCAACAATATCGTTAGTACCAATGAGAGATTATATGCACTCGGACTTTGTGATACAAACAGATGCCCTAAATGCGACGCTATTGATACCTTGGACCATAGATTCATTTGTTCAGAATACAGTGCAGTATGGCAGGAACTTAGGAAACAAATATCGTTCCTTAAGAGAAGCGACGGGAGAGAAATATCTTTAAATCTTATCTTCTTCCCAGACGAGATGTATTTTCCTGCCCAAAAAAATAATGCTATTTTGTGGCTACTGGGGCATTTTATTCATTACGTTATTAACAACAAAGGGTCTGGCACTGTCCAGTAATTTAAAGAATTTGAACTACAAGGATATTACAAAATATTCCGGAAAAGAAATTTGAAAAAGAATTATGGAAATATGTTGAAGATTCTCTTCGACAAAGAGGGTGTAGGATGATTACTACAGTCAATTAACAACGCAAATAGAGGCATGCCAAAGTAGGGGATCGCTGCTGAGGGTGAAGTGCGGTGGGGACTTCGTGGGCCCCGTGGCCGCTATGGTAGCCGTGAAGGCCTCAGCGGAACCCTGAAACAGTATGCTGCAAAGAATGTCGGACCACACTCCTTTTATACCAGAAAAAAACCAGTTCATAAGCGATCAAGAGAAAACGAAGAAAAAAGAATGATCACAGAATATTTTAATTATTTTTATTATTATTATTTATTTAGTTAGGAGAAACCTTTCTGTTCATCATATTGCATTAAAAAAATTTCTTTACATTCATCCAATGTCAAAGAAGAAGAAAGGAAGTGCCACAGAAGAGGCTAAAAGTGCAAAACTGCCAGTCAACGTTACTTTATCTGTTTATTTTCAGAAATCCCTTATTTCCAAGACGGAAATACGATGACTTCTGCATTTTCTTTTTCTCTGCTGTCAAAGATGCACACATGGGAAGACTTTTATTTTTAAGTATCGGACAGCAGCAACAATTCTTTATTGAAGGCAGATGAAGCCGACGCCGATGAAGGCGATGTTGGCGAGCGGAAGGACGGGTTGAAGGGGAGGAAGGAGACAAGAAAAAAAAAAAAAAGAGAGAGACTGAGGCGCTCCAGTCACGGTCTGCACAGCCACTACGGTCGGGGGTTCGAATCCCCCCTCGGGCATGGATATTTGTGCCGTCCTAGTTCGGAAGTAGATCCTAAGTAGTTTGTAAGTTTAGGGACTGATGACCCCGTAGTTAAGTCCCATAGACTCTACAAACATTTGACCTTTTTTTATTTTTTTATTTTTTTTTATTTATTTATTTATTTATTTATTTATTTATTTATTTATTTATTTTTTTTTGAGTTGGCTGTTGATTTACACGGAAGCACGAAGGGCGCACATACTTCGAGTAGACAATTTTTATCGCGAAGTCGATCGTCTAAAACTGGATGAGACACACACACCCATGCCCGAGGGAGAACTCGAACCTCTGGCGGAAGCCCAGTCCGTAACACAATGCATTAGACCACGCGGTTACTTCCGCGCGGTCGTGAATGTGTCTGCAGTTGCTTACATACATAATTAATTTGCCATTTTATGTAGTTTAGAATGTGTTTGTAATCCAATGACAAATTTAATAAAATATATAAAACACACTTACTTCAGCCTAGATTTCTAGTTTTTGCTGGTTTTTTACCGGTTTCGATTAACAATGTTCCCTATTTTCACTTAGGGACACATAAAATAAAGAGCGACTTTTGAAAAAGACACATACACATCTTAAATGTGCAGTGCAACTGACGGTCCAGTTTGGTGACGCAAATTGTACTCGTTTCACAATGTTCTTTTCTTTTATTACATTTTCACAAGCAACTCCTTATTTTACGTGAGTCCCAAAGTGAAAATAAGAGAACATTGTAAAAAAGTTTTTTTTTCTGAAGATAATGACATAGTACATTGCAATCAGTATTTAAAAAAAAAAAAAAAAGACAGCAAATAAACTAGCGATTTTGGCTGAAGTAAGTGTGTTTTATATAAATTTTCGTTCGCTCTCCATAGGCGTGATATTCCACTTGACTAATTAAAAAAATAATTCTTCTCGAAGATGCTAAGGAGAAATAGTTGCTGTGTCGAGCGAACGGCTTCTGGGACTCCATCTATAAAGAAGCATTGGAGATAAGGATAAACGACAACTTGGTCAACCGTGGCAGCGGCTTCCACCTCAGCACCGCGTGGGACGCAATATTGCCAAAAGTACGCCTAGAGCGCACCGACGCACCCACGATGGCAGCGTCGGAGGGAATGAACAGGCCGCACCAGGACGAGACGCCGGGACCTTCTGATGCCGCGCGAGTACCCCCCACCACCGGGCGCGGCTTCCCCCCTCCACGCGCCGTGTCGCCGATTCCGTGCGTGCCTGATTGGCCCGGCAGGCGCGGCAGGCGCAGGGATGCTGCGGGTCCAGCAGCTATATAAACCCCAACAGGACAAGATTCAATGGTTGCAACACCCGAACAACAATCCATACGTACAAAACATTTATAAGACCGATACTAGAATACGGTGCCCCAGTCCTAGGAGGTACGTGTGAAACGATCGAAAACAAAAAGTACGACACCGAAAGGAGACTACTTCGTAGCTTCCTTAAAGTCCACCGAATGACACCTAGGGAACAGATATACAACAGTGCAAAGATAAAACCACTACAAACAAGACTAGCAACCCTTAGGGGCAGATACGGCAAAAGGGTAATAGAAACCCGCCCTGGCATGGAACACATCCTAACATCTGAAATACGAAAAACAAGAAAACCAAAATACAAGTATATACACCCGAACCGAACAATATCTCAAAACACCACATCCCTATTCCCAAACCTAACAATGACGATGACACCTCTAACAAATGGAGAAGAAACCCCAACCCACCTCAGTGAAGAAGAACAAGAAGAAGACACCCAAGAAACTGAAAAGATAGATCACTAAAACAAACTACGAACATAAACATTGTAGCACCCAGCCACTGCCCAAAGCAGTGGGATATGTAACATAGTTATAAGAAAACCTAATATAACATCCCTCTCAAATCCTTTTTATTGTTATTTTAAGGAAAATGTAATACATTTTATAACCCACCAAAAATAAATGTATTGTAAATGACCAAATAAATAATGTTGAAAACTGTAAATATGTCAAACAACTATGCCTGAATAGAGCATGTAAGCTCTCAAACAGCTCGCCCATTCTCCATCAGAGATGGGAATGAAAAGATTAAAAAAAAAAAAAAAAAAAACAAAAAAATGAACCCGACACTTCGCCTGAAGATGGCAAGTAAGCAACTTGCCGAAACGTTGCCAGAAAACGAGGTACTGACTCGGCTGTCAACCCAAGAAGATTTCCTCATCGATATCTGCCGAAAAAGTCTGCATTCACATATAGTTTTGATTTGTCGACATTGCCACTTTCGAATTAATCACTACGCCAGTAACATTTGACAGCCAATGTGCATTACCTTAAAGAGTTTGGATCGTAGAATATGCGGCGGCTTCATTCTTTTTCCATGCATCGCTGTAAACATCATGTATGTATGTGTGTTTGTGTGTGGGGAGGGAGGGGAGGTTTGGGGAATGGTGAGAGGGTGTGGGGAGGCAATTGTAGGACTCGGAAACGTCAGTCGCACAAAAGCTGTTTTCGCAGGCGTCTGCGGGGTATTGCATGTCTCGCGAAGTTGCGCAGCGTCAATGTTATTCTTGCAGTCGGCGTGGTAAGTGGGTCGCGACACGAGTATTCACTCAGAACCGGCGGCCGCCGCGGGACGGCGGATCTGCCTAAACACAGAGGCTCTCCGCGGCACAAAAGCCCGCGTTTAGCCGGCGCTGCCGCGGCTTACACCGCGCGACGCTGCGGTGCGCCTGCGAAATAACATTTGCCCCGCTCCGTTCCAGCCGCACTTGTCAGTCCGTCGAGCAGAAAGAGGGATCTTTTTCTCCCCTACCAAATAGGGCTGCAGTGGACGGCGCCGCACTGTACTTCCTGAACATAATCATCATGAGGTAGGAGGGGGAGTTGCAAAATACACTCCTAGCCATTAAAATTGCTACAGCAAGAAGAAATGCAGATGGTAATCGGGTATTCATTGGACAAATATATTATACTAGAACTGACGTGTGATTACATTTTCATGCAATTTGGGTGCATAGTTCCTGAGAAATCAGTACGCAGAACAACCATCTCTGGTCGCAGTACGGGCTTTGATACACCTGGGCATTGAGTCAAACAGAGCTTGGATGGCTTGTACACGTACAGATACCCATTCAGCTTCAACACGATATCACAGTTCATCAAGAGTAGTGACTGGCGTATTGTGACGAGCCAGTTGCTTAGCCACCAGACGTTTTCAGTTGGTGAGAGAACTGGAGAATGTGCTGACCGGGGCAGCAATCGAACATTTTCCGTATCCAGACAGGCCCGTACAGGACCTGCAAGTGGTGTCCCTAAATCACTCCAGGCAAATTCCGGGATGGTTGATTTCAAAGGGCATTGCCGATTTCCTTCCCCCATCCTTTCCCAAAAATCCGAGAGTGAGCTCCGTCTCTAATGACCAAGCAGACGACGGGACGTTAAACCCTAAGATTCCTTCCTTCCTTAGGACCTGCAACATGCGGTCGTGCATTATCCTGCTGAAATGTAGGGTTTCGGAGGGTTCGAATAAAGAGTAGAGCCACGGGTCGTAACACATCTGAAATGTAACAGCCATTGTTCAAAGTACCGTCGATGCGAACAAGAGGTGACCAAGACGTGTAACCAATGGCGCCCCACACCATCACGCCGGGTGAAACGCCAGTACGGCGATGACGAATACACGCTTCCAATGTGCGTTCACCGAGATGTCGCCAAACACGGATGTGATCATCATGATGCAGTACACAGAACCTAGATTCATCCGAGAAAATGACGTTTTGCCATTCGTGCACCCAGGTTCGTCATTGCGTACACCATCGCAAGCGCTCGTGTCTGTGATGCAGCGTCAAGGGTAACTGCAGCCATGGTCTCCGAGCTGATAGTCCATGCTGCTGCATGGTGGTTGTTGTCTTGCAAACGTCCCCAATTGTTGACTCAGGGATCGAGACGTGGCGGATAAGTTGCCTGTCATCTCGACTGCTAGTGATACAAGGCCGTTGGGATCCAGAACGGCGTTCCGTATTTCCCTCCTGAAACCACCGATTCCATAGTCTGGTAACAGTCATTGGATCGCAACCAACGCGAACAGCAATGTCGAGATACGATAACCTCAATCGCGGTGGGCTACAATCCAACCTTTACCTCTCGGTTGGAAACTCACCTTATGTCATCATGTTGTAGGTGTCGCCACCGGCGCCAACCTTATCTGAATGATCTGAAAAGCTTATCATTTGCATATGACAGAATCTTATTCCTGTCGGTTATATTTCACTTCTGTAGCACGTCATCTTCGTAGTGTAGCAATTTTAATGGCCAGGAGTGTAGAAACAGACAAAAATACAACACTGATTCACATAAGAACTACATCTGTTCTACATACCATTCACAATTGAATTGATACATATCTGGTGTTACAAGTCAAGCCCAAAGGCATAGCTATAAAATATATAAGGTATTCCAGAGTGCCAAATCGTGACTGAGAGATCAGTTAGCAGCCTATACATAGGTGGCGCACTCCGTCGTTGATGTAGCGTAAACTGTTATATCCTATATTATCATGTAGTCAAATGCAACAATTTTTTAAATGGAAACAATACAAGTTCAAGATATAAAATAAATAAATACATAATCATCTTAACGCTACTTAGCATGCAAGATGAAGTCATTGGTTTGTTAAGCAGTGCCCTCTATAATTTCCTTTATAAGCTAAACAACATCCAAAGTTACATTTCGTCCTTACAAAATTACTTTGTTTTGATACAATTAACTTGTTGATTACATAATTACGAAACCAATGTCCACACTATTCCATCCACATCATAATAAATTGACAACTAATTGTAACCCCTTTACTTCAATTTAAATAAAGCCTTTTTCATGGAGGTAAGTAACATAAATGGTACATAAAGGATCTAACCCTTAGTTACATGTTTGCTTAAAAACACTTTATATACAACTTTAGCCTTCAGTATCAAAATACATTCGTTACATCTCATTTGTTTGAGCGGTTGATTAATAACATAACCGTCAGTGTCTAAGACTAGATTGTAGTAGCCATAATGACACTATAATAAACAGATACCACGGATCTTAAGGTCTAGGTTCAGGCATGCGTTTTAAGATCAAGGTAAAAAAAGAGTCTCGTGATTTCTCTTCGCCGGCCGCGGTGGCCGAGGGGACTGAGGCGCTCCAGTGACGGTCTGCACGGCCACTACGGTCGGGGGTTCGAATCCCCCCTCGGGCATGGATAATTGTGCCGTTTAGTCTTAGCTAGTTCATAAGTAGTTTGTAAGCATAGGGACTGATAACCCCATAGTTAAGTCCCATAAGTTCTACAAACATTTGAAAATTTTTTTGTTTTCTCTTCATATTTTGGATTCATGACTAAACATGATTAAAAAAAAAAAAACAAAAAAACAAAAAAACACTTAAGGACAATATGCACTTAAACTAACAGAATAAAGAAAATAAATGCCTTTGAGCATGACATGTAACACCAGATATGTATCAATTCGATTGTGCATGGTATGTAAAACGGATTTAGTACTTAATATGTGAATCAGTGTTGTATTTTTGCCTTTTTATACTTCGCTTGTGCTTTTAATTTGTTGCACTGAAGATGACTATTCCATACTTGAAACCGATTTGCAATAAATAAATGGTAATTTACGACCAATGTTGAAAATTCTTTTGACATTAAATATAAGACAAATAAAGATATATCTTCAAAATTTCCAAGTACATTGAAACTTTTATAAAACCGTTTTATAAGCTTGAAAAAGCCTTCTAAGAAGAAATCTGAGCGTTGCATATAGAAGTAGCGTTGAACGGATATGATCGAAAGACGAAACAGCTGGTGAACGCGCACGTGCAAGACACCGATACACCGATAGGTAGCGGTCGGCCATGAATAGGGCAATGACTTTTTGTTTCGGACTGTGAGGGGGGATGAAACGTGGGTCCACCATTACATCCGTATCGAAGACCACATCCATGGAGCAGAACCCGTCGTCACCAGTCCCAAAGAAGTTCAAAAGCTCTCTGATATCCAGTGTTATCTGAGACGGCCAGCGAGTTTTGTTACCGGACTTTTTGGAGGATGCAACGATCAATGCTGCGCAGTAGTGTGCCACTCTGTCGAAACTGAAAGACGTGATTCGGTAAAAGGGGCATGGTCTTCTCAAATCTGGCGTCCGCTTTTGGAAGGGAATGCGAGACGGAAACGCAAAACCATATTGCAACTCCTGGTTGGGAGCGCCTACAGCATCCGCCATACAGACCTGATCTCACACCAAGTGACTTCCATTTTTTTCCAGCTTTGATGAAGATTATTGGCGGAAGGCGCTTTGGAAGCAATGCTGACGTCAAACAAGCCGTTCAACGCTTCTTCCGCATGCATGCTTTTTGAAGCTAATAAAGCGGTATCACAAATGTCTCAATGTGCTTGGAAAGTACGTATAAAAATGAACAAATGTCTTATCTTTAATGTCTCATTCTATTTCTTTCCCTTTCATTCCCAACTATGACGTCAGTCGACAGGGGAAACTTATTTTCCAACTCCCCCTCGTATTTCACATCCAGCATTAGCTGAAAATCTCTCCAAAACTTCTACAGGCACTAAAAGTTCTCAGCGACATTCGTCCACCTCACTTCTGTAGTGTGTACAATCTTAATAAAAATTTCTATATCAGATCCTTCTATCGAGTTACTCAAGGTTATTTTCATACTTTTGTTTCTCTTGCCGTCGCTGTCTTCGAAGTCCTATTAACTCATGAACTGGTTCTGTAATTTCGTTGTTAATATGTGTGATAACCTTCTCTATACGACTTTCTAATTATCTTGTCGATTCTTCTGTACTAACAAATGTCTTCTTCAGAGGTTCGTTTTAGCTTTTCTTTGCTACCATACAACATACTTTTCTGAATGGCCTTCTTCTCTTTTCCACTGGACAAACCATCCCGCCTTGCTGCGAAGCGCGTGGTTACGCATCGTCGGAGGTTAGAGTCCTCCCTCGGGAATGAGTGTGTTTTTTTGTCTTTAGGTTAGTTTAACTTAGATTAAGTAGTTTGTAAACGTAGGGACTAATAACCAAGCAGTTAAGTCCATAGATTTACAAATATTTGAACATTTGTAGACCATCTGGCCTTCTTTGGTTTCTGTGTCACACCAACGGCCCCAAAATGCCCGTCTGTAAATCTTTCGGCCTTGTACCTGTAGCTATCAGTAGCCATCAGTTGAAAATTTTAAATATTTACTAGAGGACCCTTGCGAATACCTCGCACCGTCAGAGGAACGACAAAAAAGTTGGGGAAAAATGGAAGTAAAGTTGAATGTTCACGCATAGCTTTCTTCAGAATCGATCAATGCAAGTGTTTAAAATCACAAATGAAAGAGCTTGATCCGCTGAGTGATTTTATCTAAAAAAGAACTGCGTACCTTAATTAGAACCGAAGTTATCGTAAAACGAACCGATTAAAATATTCAATGCAAGGATAGAAGGCTACCGCATTTGAATAAAAATAAAAATAAAGGATCGAGAGGTTAATTCTGATACTTGATGACAAATCTGAGAACGAATACATTTCGTTTAAAGCAGAAATGAAGGAAATCGATCGGATAGAACGGTCTGACCGACTGACTTTTTTTTCGTAGATTCTTTTAAAATATACGATTCAGCTAAGTTAACCAGGTTGCTTATATTTTTCATAGAGTGTTCATCAAAGCGCCACTTTGTGGATCGCACGGCCTCCCCAGTCAGAGGTTCGAATCCTCCCTCGGGCATGGATGTTTGTGTCATCTTTAGTATGTTAGTTCATAAGTAGTTTGTAAGTTTAGTGACTGATGACCCCACACTTAAGTCCCATATGCTTCACAATCATTTTAACATTTGGAGAATAGTCAAGTCTGTATCTCCAAACGAAATGTGTTGTTACGTTTGAACCATAACTGCTACGTCGTACCGGTTCACGAGAATGAACTACTCAGAAAATGCTGATGTTATTTGATACACAGGGTGTTACAAAAAGGTACGGCCAAACTTTCAGGAAACATTCCTCAACACAAAGAAAGAAAACATGTTATGTGGACATGTGTCCGTAAACGCTTAATTTCCGTGTTAGAGCTCATTTTATTAATTCTCTTCAAATCACATTAATCATGGAATGGAAACACACAGCAACAGAACGTACCAGCGTGACTTCAAATACTTTGTTACAGTAAATGTTCAAAACGTCCTTCGTCAGCGAGGATACATGCATCCACCCTCCGTCGCATGGAATCCCTGATGCGCTGATGCAGCCCTGGGGAATGGCGTATTGTATCACAGCCGTCCACAATACGAGCACGATGAGTCTCTACATTTGGTAGCGGGGTTGCGTAGACAAGAGCTTTCAAATGACCCCATAAATGAAAGTGAAGAGCGTTGATGTCAGGAGAGCGTGGAGGCCATTGAATTGGTCCACCTCTACCAATCCATCGGTCACCGAATCTGTTGTTGAGAAGCGTACGAACACATCGACTGAAATGTGCAGGAGTTCCATCGTGCATAAACCACATGTTGTGTCGTACTTGTAAAGGCACATGTTCTAGCAGCACAGGTAGAGTATCCCGTATGAAATCATGATAACGTGCTCCAGTGAGCGTAGGTGGAAGAACATGAGACCCAATCAAGACATCACCAACAATTCCTGCCCAAACGTTCACAGAAAATCTGTGTTGATGACGTGATTCCACAATTGCGTGCGGATTCTCGTCAGTCCACACATGTTGATTGTGAAAATTTACACGAATTATTTCAATTTACATTTAAAGAGAAATACTAAAATGAGCTCTAACATGGAAATTAAGCGTTTCCGGACACATCTCAGGTAACATATTTTCTTTCTTTGTGTATGAGGAATGTTTCCTGCAAGTTTGGCTGTACCTTTTTGTAACACCCTGTATAGCTTGACATAGATTCAAGACAGCCAATACCAAGACTGCGACCATTTTTGGTACATATCGTAAAAGACATACCATTCACCTCATACCTTACTTTAATATTCAGATATCTCAGGTAACATATTTTCTTTCTTTGTGTATGAGGAATGTTTCCTGCAAGTTTGGCTGTACCTTTTTGTAACACCCTGTATAGCTTGACATAGATTCAAGACAGCCAATACCAAGACTGCGACCATTTTTGGTACATATCGTAAAAGACATACCATTCACCTCATACCTTACTTTAATATTCAGATATCCCAGTTCCTGTACAGTTTCTGAAATTAAATGGCGTACTGCGACTTTTGGCTGAATATACGACTTCCTTCATCAAAGTGTGTATACATTTTTTTGTTCACCCCCGTATAAATTCGTGTTACTTTTTTCCATCACACCTCGCGCGGCTGGTCAACGCTGGACGAGAGAGCACTGAGCGGTAACCCACATCGCCATCGAGCGCACCGGCCAATGCAGCGGAAAATCTGCGGGACACACACAGAGTACGGAGCCCTGCGGCGCATGCGCGTTACAGCAAACGCGTCGGCGGACCGTCATGAAACCGGAGCCGACCAGAAAGAGGAGCGACCGGCCCCGCCGCATAGCTGGGAGCGGCCGCTGTTTGCCGCCGGCAAACACGTCATCAGCGATATGTATGTATTGTGCGGCGGCCAATCGTTGGTGCCCGGGCAGAGTGTACACGAGGGCGAACGGTCGCAGGCGTCGCGGGGACGCCGCCTCCTGCCGGCACGTGTCCACCCCACGTGGTGCCGCTGCCGTGTAAATACTGGCCGCCGCCCGTTCGCCGCACGCGTAATTCGGAGCTGCGCTCTAGCGGGTTCCGCTGCACCGGTGCACAGACTCCACTGAGTAAACGGAAACGCGAGGGTGTCGATCGCGCGGTCGAATATATATTGCTATCGGCCAGACCATCCATTTGTTTTCTACAGTTTGCGAACTGACGCCAGAAAGGTGCTTCCGCAAAAGCAAACGAGAAACACAGATTGCCCCGCCACTGGGCAACTAGATCTGACTGCATGGATTTCTCGACTACATATGAAATACAGAGGCGATGTAATCACGAGTGGCAGACTTTCCTATTGTGATGTGCACCTCTTGCGCAATAAAAGTGAAACAAATAGAATGGGAAGAGGAAACAAACTGATACAGCAGCGTTTGGCTTCGTGTTAGGGGTTATACGAGGTGCGACCGTAAAGTAATGAGACTGTTGTTGTTGTGGTCTTCAGTCCGCAGAGTGGTTTGATGCAGCTCTCGACGCTACCCTGTCCTGTGCAAGTTTCTGAGAATACGTTCGGCAAGCTACATCCTTTTTAATCTGCTTACTATATTGGTCCCTCGGTCTCCCTCTACGATTTTTACCCCACACGCTTCCTTCTAATGCTAAGTTGACAATTCCTTGACGTCTCAGAATGTGTCCAACCAATCTATCCCTTCTCTTAGTCATTCTTTGCCAGAAACTCCTTTTTTCCCCGATTCGGTTAAGCACCTCGTCATTAGTTACGTTATCTACCCATCTAATTTTCATCATTCGTCTGTAGCACCAAAAGCTACTAACATCTTTTAGTCTGAACTCCTTAACGTCCACCTTTCACTCCCATACAATGCTACACTCCAGACAAATGTTTTCAGAAAGGACTTCCTAACATTTAAATTAACATTGGACGTTAACAAGTTTCGCTTCTTTAGAAACGCTTTTCATAGCCATTCTGCATTTTTTATCTTCTTTACTTCGGCCATCAGAAGTTATCTTGCTACCGAAATAACAAAATTCATCTACTACTTTTATTGTCTCATTACCTAATCTAATTCATTCAGCACTGCCTGATTTTCTGACATTACATTCCATTACCTTCGTTTTACTCTTGTTAATGTTCATCTTATATCCTCCTTTCAAGACACTGACCATCCCATTCAATTGCTCTTCCAGATCTTTTGCGGTCTCTGACAGAATTACTATTTCATCGGCAAACCGCAATGTTTTTATTTCTTCAACGAGACTGATGTGAAAAAAATGTTGCAAATCGTTTTAGTCAAGTTTAGTGTTTCTCCTTCAAAGTAATTCCCTTCTGATTACACACACTTTTCCAGCGCTTCTATCACTGATGGTATTGTTTCTGGAACTCATCTTCTGTAATAGCCTCCAAGACCTTCGTCACAGCTGTTTGGACATATTGTATTGTTTGAAAATGGTGTCCCTTGACAGCCGTTTTGGCTCTTGTAAATATAAAAAAGTCGCACGCAGTATATCTGATGAATAAGGCGGCTGTGGTAGTACTGAAATTTATCCTGAAGTTAAAAATTGCTGTACTGACAGAGCAGTATGGGATGGCGCATTATCGTGATGCAGAATCCAATTATCAACAATGCTGGTACAAACACGAAGAACTCTTTTACTAAGTCTTTCTACAATTTCATTGTAGTAATATTGGTTAACTGTCTGTCCAGGAGGCACGCACACTTCATGAACAATTCCCTTGGAATCAAAGAAGCGCACAAGCATTTATTTCACTTTTGACTTTGACATGCGAGCTTTTTTTGGTGTGGGTGATACCGTACCATTGCGAACTTTGGCACTTTGTCTCTGGATCGTACTGAAAAAAAAAAAAAAAAAAAAAAAAAAAAAAAAAAAATCACCAGTGAGGACATGACTCAAAAAGTGTGGATTGATTTCCGTTTGCTCTAACAAATCGGCTGCCACATATTTCAGTGTTTCTCGCTATTGTGGTGTGAGATTTTTCGGGACCAGTTTTGCACAAATCTTTCTCTGCCAGATCTTCATTTATTATTACACTTTCCATTTATTGATTGATGTTCAGTTCTTCTGCAATTATTTCCACGGATAATCTTCGATCAGATCTACGAGTTCACGCATCTTGGACAAGTAGAGATCCGTCTGTGAGGTTGATGGTCGTCCACTGCAGTCTTCAACATTCTTTCTGCCGTCGCTAAACATTTTATGCCAACGAAAAACTTGAGCTCCTGACTTGAAGTCCTCTCCAATAGCCGTCTCAAACTTATCGTAAGTTGTTGTCGCGTTTTCATCCAGTGTAACGCAATTGGAAATGGCATACCGTTGCGCAATATTATGCGGTTCCATTTCCGTGACGAGAGACACAAACACGTGTTTCCTTAACAGTATGTCTCGTACCACTGTGCGGATTCATTAGCGGCATAGCCAGGTTATTCGTGGTCCCTGCCAGTAGCAGTCTTCTTCCTTGACCTCTATTTCACGTGCATGTAGCCTGTCAGAACTAGCACCTTAATAGTTGTAGCAAATGTCTTGCTTGTCGAACATTTGCGATAAGTACATATAGCCCTATCACGCTGTACTGTGTTGACGGCATTTATTTTAAATACACGATACACTGTTGTACATGCCTGCACGCAACGAATGTTGAAGCAGAACTGAGTGCCATCCAGTGAAGACCAGAGACCAGTAAACAGTGCAATGTATAGACATTACTAACGAGAACTCTCAGCATCACGGTCAGGAGCGTACTGTACTTTTGTGTAATGCCGCTACGATATTGGATGCGGTCATGCGGCATGGTAGGACGAAGCATCAGAAGGCAGTTGATTGTTCATGTGCTCCAAGTGAGGCGGCCTCGTTACGACGAAAAATATGATGCAGTATTAAAGTTTAAAAAAAAAAAAATGTTAAAATGTTTGTATAGCTTATGGGACTTAACTACGGGGTCATGAGTCGATAAACTTACAAACTACTTATGAACTAGCTACAACTAAGGACGGCACAAATATCCATGCCCGAGGGAGTATTCGAACCCCCGACCGTAGTGGCCGTGCAGACCGTCACTGGAGCGCCTTAGTCCTCTCGGCCACCGCGACCGGCTATTAAAGTTTTATTGCACAGAACTTTGTGTTGCAAATGTCCAATGTTTCAAGTGATTAGCGATTTTAATTAAATGAAGGGCTAGGAGGAAGGATGCATGAAAGTAAATGGATAAATTTTTTATTGTAAAAAGCAATGACACGTTCTTAACAAAAGTGAACTTCCCATTGCAAACGATGAGTACTGGAAATGACTAGTGTCTTACAGTTAAAACACAGGCTTGATAATAGGATCGTTGAACGTACTTAGATTGTGTTTTATTGTAAAAAGTAATGACACGTTCAATAACATCACCGCCTAACGTTATTTCACTCAATTCCATCTATTGAATAGCAAAGTATCGTACAATGACGCGAAAGTATAAAATACTGACAAACGCTGCGACTACAGTGAGTCGGATGGTCTAATGACGTAAAAATTAAGGGCTAAACTAAAATATATACACCTTATGATGCTAGCGTAACCCTCTAAGACTTGGCGTCCAGTATATTGGACACCGGCTCTTAATTTTATAACATGATTTCCTTTTACTTTGAGACCCAGAGGTTTGTTTACTGGACATCTGTCACTTTTAGTTTTCTGCTTCTTGCTGCCCCTGTTACCAGAATTGTGTACTATAATGGAAAATGGTGCATACGGTGGACCATTTCAGAGTGCTTCGGGCATGGTGTCAGTAGTTGAAATTACTTAATACATTCATTTCTGAAGTTTCACTATTGTGAACTCCACGATAAATATGCTGTGACATAAGGAACTATTGACCTATTTCACATATTTTAGTGCGTTCAGACCCGGTCTTAAGTTCATTACTTTTGGAACCAATAACGACAAATTTTATCCCCTCTCCTTTACCTTACAGACTCCGCCGACATGCCACAACCTCAGGCTCCCGTCCACCTCCTGCAATACGCTGACGACACTGCTTTCCTATCCGTTGCCCCCTCCCTCACGTTCCCAGCACTTGCTCCAGTCTCATTTCACCGACCGCGGCGAAGCGACCGAGCGCATTGAGGCGCTATGCTCCGATGCGTGAGGCCTTTCCCCGTCGTGGATTCGAATACTACCTTGGGCATGGATGTAAATGTGGTCTTTTGTATAACGTAGTTCATAAGTAGTTTGTAAGTTAGGGACTGATGACATCGCAGTTAAGTCCCTGAAGCTCCACAAATATTTGAACATATGATCACCTCACCGAGTTCTCCGAATGGTGTATCCAGTAGCTCCTTTCCGTTAACCCTAATAAATCCCAAGAAATATCATACGTCGAATCACCCCTCCTTCCGCCTCCCTGACTTCTAGTTACCCTCCATGATCGTCCCATCCGCCACGCCCACGCCGTCAAATACTTCGGCCTCACCATCGATCTATCCCGTAGTCTTCCCACCTCTGCACCATCCAACAGAAACCCATGTTCCGCCTCAATCTCCTAAGACTCTTCTCTGGTCGGACGTGGGGCCTCAACACTTCCACCTACTGTTCCATCATATGTCCCTTCCTCAGCAGCTTCCAACCCGCTTGGGTTTCTGCTCCTCCCACCTATTATAAAACCGTGCAAGTCCTTGAACGCCACGCCCTCCGCCTCGCTTACCGCATACCACACCCTCCCCCATATGGATTCTTT
This sequence comes from Locusta migratoria, assembly GCA_026315105.1. Classification (NCBI taxonomy): domain Eukaryota; kingdom Metazoa; phylum Arthropoda; class Insecta; order Orthoptera; family Acrididae; genus Locusta; species Locusta migratoria. The sequence continues at coordinate 393,830,326 of CM048744.1, read as the reverse complement.
ACGATCTCATCTCTACAGTTCTTAGAACACATTCGAATTCTTTACACCACCCACCCACAAGATAGATTCCCTCTGGTCTACCCCATCCTTATCAATTCTGTACCTCTGCCACGCCTTCACAACTGTATCCCTCCTTCCCTTCACCTACACACTCTCCACAACCTCTCCCAGGGTAACTTCCGCCACCTCACCCTCCCGGATTACGCCCTCCGTCCCGATATCTATTCTTCTAACCAACCCTAATCCTCTCCCCTTCCCATAGATGCAAAGCCCCGTCTTCCCATCCTCTCCTCGTCCCTTCCACCACTTGTCTATCTTCTTTCTCTCCTCTCCCACCACCGGAGTCCTTACGCTCCTTTCCCGCCTTCACAATACCAACTTCCGTCCCCGTCCTTCCGCACTTCCCACTCACCCTCCTTTCCTCTGCGGGGTCCACCGTACGGTCAATTTTAAACAGTGCTTCGCGCAGTGCTCTTGTACAGTGCATCGTTCAAGTGTGCGCCCACCGAAAGCAAGGCAAGTGTCGCTTAATTTCTTTTAATGAGTCTCTCCGTTCGTCTCATCTTGTCCAGTGTACTGTTGTTTTTCGTTTTTTTTATTTTCTTTAATGATACCGTGGTACCAATTTACTACATGTTTTATTATGTGTGACAATTGTATTTCTGATCATGCACTGAATTCTTTCACGACTGGCTGAAATAGTTGCTGTTGAATCTTCCGGGTTCTATGGTCATGGTCGAGAAAACATTTCTCCCCTTCTGCACCTGACGTCGCGTCCAGAGTTGCGCTGGACATCTTCAGATGTGCTTCTGATAGCGATGAGTCTTGCCGAGACTTACCGCTACCAATGGCACCCCTGAAGATATCCAGCGCAGATCTCGACGAAACTTCAGGAGCAGATATGTTTCTTTGTCAACGACCATACAACCCGGAAGATTCAACGGCAACTAACAGTATCTTTCCAAATCTTTCAACTTGAAAATTAACTTCACCGATTTTTAATTCCGTTGTTAACTTTTTTATCGCTTCAAGCCATTGTTTTAATCCACTTGGCTGAAGAGCAGCGTAACAAGCCGCTGCAAACCCTTCTATGTCATATAGGCATTAAAATGACAAAAACAATAATTTTGATCGAATACACAGTAAATGGATTCTCATATTTATTAAGATAATTGAAGACTGAAGGCGTTATCTACTAACGTAGTACATACTAACCCGACACCCAAAATGGCGATTCTGCCTTCGGCGTTTTGAAACTTATTTATTACAGCGCTACTTCACTGTAAAAATATGTATAAATGTCAAAGAAAGTTGAGGGGCCAACCCGACACCCAAAATGGCGATTCTGCCTTCGGCGTTTTGAAACTTATTTATTACAGCGCTACTTCACTGTAAAAATATGTATAAATGTCAAAGAAAGTTGAGGGGCCTAGTGACAGAGGGGACTATGCCACATTACATGAAATACTGCGCATTTTCCATTTTCAGTGTTCTCGTGCCATCTCGCGTCTATCCTGTTAATTAAAATCACGTGGCATGACTTTCCCTCTTTCTGGAGCAGTTGCTGTAAGTTCTTGAATGCGCCCTTGCGATGAGTTCGCCACTTATCGAAGTTGTCCGCGTTTTCAGTTGCAGACGTACCAACATAGAAGTGTTACAAATTGTTTTACCAGTTATAAGGGTAGAACATATAGTGCAAAAAACGTACTTGTCGCTCCTATATCCATCTTCTTTCTATTAAACATAATTTGAATTAAGTCTATCTTGTAATAGACGTGTTATGTCATTCTCTTATGTATGTAAGTTGTTTTACTACTGGATGGCTGGTAGCGCTGTTATATAACAGTAAATGAAACATCGATCCTTGTGTATCAAATAATGTTGAAAGAGATGGTAAAAACGCAGTCGAGACAAATGGAAGAGAGACTTCTGAGACTTGAAGCCTGGATGATGGCAAACACCGCTGCCCCACTGCCCTGTTGGTTAGCTACTTGTAGACTTCAAATGTTCAAATGTTTGTTAAGCTTATGGGACTTAACTACGGTGTCATCAGTCCCTAAACTTACAAATTACTTATGAACTACTTACGAACTAGGACGGCACAAATATCCATGCCCAAGGGGGGATTCGAACCCCCGACCGTAGTGGCCGTGCTGACCGTGACTGGAGCGCCTCAGTCACCTCGGCCACCGCGGCCGGCTGTAGACTTCTCTACGTGTTACTGTGCATGAGTAACTAACCAAGGGGTATTTGGGCTAGCGATGGTTGCCTATGCTCCAGGTGTCAATTCTCAGACTATTTATAATTCGAACATGAAAGGATTAAATTTGGTGCTTATACCGCCATCCATTGCTACTATTTATTTTTCTTCTTCTATACATCTTCCCCCTTGGCCAATAATATTATGCTGAAATTTGACAGACTTCTGACGCGTGGTGTTATTTTCACAGCGTTTTGAAATAAGTGAGAACTATAGTTAATTACAACCTACAAGGTCATAATCAGTGCTATTTACATTGAAATTCATATTTTTCGTTTTGCATATCAAAAGTTAAGACAAAAAAGTGACCCCTTTATTCTATAAAAAAAACTAGCTGAAAACCCGGCGCTGCCCGGGTATTTATTTATTTATTCTTGCCATTTCTCAGGTCGATATTTATTTGTATGAGGGGTATATATCTGTAAAATCTCTTGGGAAAAGAATTGATAGTAAGGAAGTAATAGATTAAAACCTGATGCATAGTGGGGCGGTTTTACATGAACGTTACTGCTTATGTGCTCATATCTCATGAAATACGTGTCGGAATGTGATAGAATTTAGAAGCTAGATTCAACTGTGTATGTGTATACTGTCTGTAAAATTTCCTGTCGCTACAATTTGTTGTGTTCAAATTATAAATTGTGACGTCATACCGAGAGCCGTAGTTTTACCTCATAAACATCGGAAAAGTAGTAAGCGAGAAACTTTTTTTCCTTTCATCATTTCACTATGGCTGCCAGCGAGAAAAAGTTTAATAAAGGTTTCAAATTATGTTTAAAGTGTGTTGCAAGTCGCTAAGTACTGTCATTCTCATACAGTGTATTTCAAAATTCTCGCCGCATTATATGGCATTTTTTTGCGATTTCTATTGGTTATGACGTAATATCCTTAAAACCATGCAGCAATTGTTACTTTACGATAAGGAATGTGTGTACCAAATTTGGTTGAAATCGGTCCAATGGTTTAGGAGAAAATGAGCATTGTTGTCGCAAAATGAAGCAGTTTTTCGCGCATCTTATTGTTTATGACATGTCTCGTGAACCAGTGGCGTAACTAGGACTGGGCTTTGGGGAGGGGGGGATAGATCTGCTTAACGAGCAAAATTTTAGTCTGTTTCCAGACAGACTACCAACTACGACTCCCGTTGAAGAAACTAATTCACTCCCATCCAATGAAAGCTTATGGTAAAACATACAAGCTTCGTAGGGTTTTATTTGCGGACGGAGAAGTTAATACTGCTTCCTCCCACAAGTTCCCTAAAACCTCCACATCCTTGCGGATGCTGTTGCGTATCAGCATGCGTTTGTACCGCCCTACAGTAAGCACGAGGTGCCGTAGTTGCTGTCCAAGTCTTTATGGAAAGCATAGAGTTCTGACTAACCTGTTGTGTTCTATAGTTGTGTCCCCAGCGCAGAAGACAGCACACAGGTCGTTGGTTCTTCTACAGCATACAAGTGAGGCTAAAATAAGTTCTGTATGATGGAAGCATAAGAAGCGACTCGCGAGATTTTTAATTGTCAGGGATGCCATTTATTAAATAAATAATAATATATGAACAACTATTGTTAATATGAAACGGCCTATGCTGCCCGTAGTTCATGTTGAGACCTCGACTGTTATCACAATTATACGAAACTTTACTCAACTGGTGCGGTCCGACGCGTATAGTGGTCAGCTCGAGACTGAAACTGCGGCGCGTTGCGAGAGGGCACCTGACGCTCTATTTCGCGCCAAAACATGGTCGTCGCGCGCCTTCTGCAAAATCGCTCTTCTCTTGTTACAATAAGAGAAGGCACCTTAAACTTTTTAAACTGTCAAAATCTAGCCTGTCCTTGAGACACATTTATTACAAATTCTCAGCTCTGAATAATTAATATTTAGTATATAATAAACAAAACTAATTTCAAAAGAAATCACGTGACGTGAAATGCAGCAGCCAATGCGAGTAACATAGGTGGGCTTTCCCACGGGAACCAGCACCTACTGTGCCATATGCTACTGCTCCCCACCCCACATTTGAACATATGGTGCACTTCTGTCTTTCTTCCACGTTTAAGACACTTACAATGCTAGCAAAGAAACGGCCAGCGGCCAGAAATATGAAGTGGCCACAGGCCAGGAATATCACAAACACCCCAAGTTTCCAATCTTAACTTTACCAGATTGCTGTTAATCGTATGTGTACAAAATTTCATAAAGATTGGAACAAAACTGTAGATTTGTATGCAACACGAACACACATACGGGCACTCAGTTTTATATATTAGATGCCTTAAGACAGCGCTTTAGAAAACTCAATTTATCTCCATGTCTCCTCAGAGTGGGATAGCTCCCTCTCTCACTAGACTCCTCAGTTGTTGCCACTGCACATCAGACGGCCACTTGGTCGGCGCTGACTGCAGCCAGTGTCTACGGCGCCGCGGCCTTCTCCAGCTCCTGGGGCCTGCTACTACTGGCCGGAGTCGGCGCGCACCTGCTGCTGAGTGACAAACGGCGGCGGCCTTTGTTTGGGCGTTTGTTAGGCGCTCGCTAATTGCGCGCGCATATTAGCCGCGCCCGGTGCCCGAGTTACGGCGCGCTAAATCCCCACTTATTTGATCCCGGCCGCGCTATTGAAACGACCCGCCGCTGCCGCTGCCGCTGCCGGCGGCCTTTCTCGTAACGAGCCGGGCAGTTAAGAGCGGCCAGATGTATTTGTTTCCTCATTAGAGCACGCCGTGTTTTCCTTGCCCTCTCACAGTCGCCGCCGGCCGCTTGCCTCCACCAGCTGCACCTCTACTCCGCGTCTCTCTGAAATCCGATTACCTACACAAATATCTTAGGCCTACTGCATTAGCTGGCTACAATATACTGCTCATTGTTAGCAGACCACTGACATAAAAAGCTGGCCATCTAAAATGCTGCCAGCTGGTGTTGTTGTTGTTATGGTCTTGAGTCCGCAGACTGGTTCTGTGTACCTCCCCACGCTACTCTGTCCTTTGCAAGCCTCTTCATCTGAGAATACGTACGGCAACTTACATCCTTTTCAATCTCCTTATTGTATTCGTCCTTTTGTATGCCTCTACGATTTTTACCTCACACACTTCCTTCTAATGCTAAGTTAACGATTAATTGATGTCTCAGAATGTGTCCCACCAACCTATCTCTCTTCTTAGTTACGACATGCCAGAAACTTATTTTCTCTCCCATTCTGTCCTCATTACGTACGTATTCTACCCATCTAATCTTCATCATTCGTCTGTATCACTACAATTCGAAAGCTTCTATGATTTTTTTTTGTCTGATCGCCTTATTGTCCACGTTTCACTCCCATACAATGCTACACTGCAGACAATTGCTTTCAGAAAGGATTTCCTAACACTTAAACTAAAATAGGATGTCAACAAATTTCGCCTCTTCAGAAACGCTATTCTTCCCATAGCCATTCTACCAGTTTATATCTTCTCTAATTCGGGCATCAGAAGTTATCTTGCTACCCAAATAACAAAATTCATCTACTACTTCTATCGTATCATTACCGAATCCAATTCCTTCAGCATCGCCTGATTTTCTGACATTACATTCCATTACTCTTGTTTATGTTCATCTAATATGTTCCTTTCAAGACACTGTCCATCCCATTCAATTGCTCTTCCAGATCTTTTGCGGTCTCTGACAGAATTACTATGTCGTCAGCAAACCGCAATGTTTTTATTCCCTCGCTCTGGACTTTAATTCCAATTTCTTTTTGCATTCCTTTCAAATGTTCAAATGTTTGTATAGCATATGGGACTTAACTACGGGGTCATCAGTCCCTAAACTTACAAACTACTTATGAACTACTAATCCTAAGGACGACACAAATATCCATGCCCGAGGGGGGATTCGAACCCCCGACCGTAGTGGCCGTGCAGACCGTGACTGGAGCGCCTCAGTCCTCTCGGCCACCACGGCCGGCTTCCATTCTTTCACACTTCCTCAATGAACAGATTGAACAAAAACTGGGAAAGGCTACAACCCTGTCTTACTCCCTTCCCAACCACTGGGAACGTTTCATGACCTTCGACTCCAATATCTGATCTCTGGTGTTTGTTCAAGGTGAATATAACTTTCGCTCCCTATACATTACCCCTGCTACCTTCAGAATCTGATACAGTGTATTCCAGTCAACATTGTCAAAAGTTTTCTCTAGATCCACAAATGCTGAAAACGTAGGTTTCCCTTTCCTTAATATATCTTCTAAGATAAGTCTTAATGTGAGTATTGCCTAGCGTGTTCCTACATTTTTCCTAAATCCATATTGATCTTCCCCCAAGGTAGGTTTCACCAGTTTTTCCATTAGTCTGTAAATAATTCGTGTTAGTATTTTGCAACCATAACTTATGAAACTGATAGGTCTGTAATTTTCACATTGCTCTGCACTTGCCTTTTTAGGAACTGGAATCACGATGTTCTTCTTAAAGTCTGAGAGTATTTCCCCTGACTCATATATTTTGCATATCAGGTGGAACTATTTCTTCTTGGCTGAGTCTCATAACGAATGTAGCAGTTCAGATGGAATATCATCCACTTTAGGGGCCTTGTTTCTTCTTAAATATTTTAGTGTTCTTCCAGCAGGTACGGCAACCAAATTTATTTCAGAGAAAACACGGTGTATAAAAATGCCATGATGAAAATACAGGCCATGTGAACTGAAGGAGAAGATGAAAGCAGTGTTCTGTGTTGGCACCAGTGATCGCTGTAACCGATGTTACACTCTGAATGTGGATTAGGATACAGCCAAAGTCTAACATAAAGTCACGACACTCTCACTGCGACAGTGCCGCTTCAAGCGACCTACATTTATGAATACGATATCAGATAAGTGTGAATAGTACCATAGAATGATGGCTTTCACGACCGATTGACATTGCTGCTGGTGAACCTTCCGGGCAGTATGGCCATAGTAAATGAAACTCTTATTTTCTTACGTTTCGTCCAAAACTCAGTTGGACATCCTCAGCGCAGAAAAGGGGGACGTGGTCGAAGTCATACGTGATGAGCAGAGATAACCCTAATCAGAGTTAAAAACTTCACTGTCGACTGTTGGCTAGTCAAAGATGAAAAACTGCTTACCGATTTTGTAGAGCTACTGTCCATATGTCGCTAAGGCATTGAAAAATATAAATATAATGGTAATATTAATAGTAAAGAAGAAATAATGGTACTTATGCATAGTACTCCTTTAGATCGTATAGATCGTAAGTAGATGTAACTGTAAGTATTGCAGGATGAGTTTAATAAGCGATTTGGGATCCCCATGTTGACGGTGAAGGGTTAGGAAGGTCCTACAGACCGCTAGCCTCTATGTCTCGGGCAAGATTTCCCAACCTGCACACGATTTCCCTGAAGAGCTCTATCACCCACCTAACGTTGGAGCTACAGTGACAAGCAGTCACTGCCGCTACACTTTTCCGCACATTCAGTAGCATAAAAGTACAACTGAAATGCTCTTCAGAATACACTAAGTCCACAAAGGCCTCTGCCTTACCAAACAATTAAAACCAAAATTCTGAATGTATTTGGAAGTGTCATAGTTTTCGTTTCACCGCACACAAGGTATAAAAGTCTAAATTGTACTGAATCAATATTTTTTATTTTATTTTTGTAGTTTTCATGGTACTGAATGCATAAAAATATGTGGTCCCATTAAATATAAATAAAAAATAAATTTTTAAGAACTGAAGATGAAGATGAAAATAAAATTTGTTTGCTTTCATAAGCCTCTGCCGCAAAATCATGCCTCTGAATGTCGTATTTCTATATCTATAGTTCATTAGAAAATGTGGTGGTCAAAAGTTTAAGTGGGACACCTTATATATATATGAAACCAAGGTGAACATGTAACAGTGCAAATATTTTTATATGTGCTGCTGCCTCAAACCTACCGCCTATGTGGTTTCGTAGCGAAACGACCATAATATTTTCTCTTTGTGCCTACTGGAAGCATGGTTTCTCGCAGAGTACACCTTGCAGCGACAAAACGGTAACTACGCGCTCTATATGGATGCAGCGCTACTTGAATCAAATGCAACTCAAGAAAAATCGTATGGTGTTCCATTGCTGTAGTTTCTTGCAACAGTCACGTGTATTCGTTCCTAAGATAAGATTTCTCGCATTTATATGATCAACAATAATGTCACTTTCCAAAAATTAGATAATATTAAGTACACACAACATGTTACTACAGCATACTTACTTTTATATTGGTGCTCACAATGGAAACCACCGTATCGAAATGTTCAAATGTTTGTTAAGCTTCTGGTACTTAACTACGGGGTCATCAGTCCCTAAACTTACAAACTACTTATGAACTACCTTATACCAAAAACGGCACAAATATCCATGCCTGAGGGCGGATTCGAACCCCCGACCCTAGTGGCCGTGCAGACCGCGACTGAAGTGCCTCAGTTTCAGTTTCGATTGTTAGGTTATATATGTAGTGAATCCTTGAAGACAGAACACATTACCGAATAACTTTATAATACATCGGTGATCTTTTTTCTGAAATACTCTTACCCTTTATTTTTTTACTTTATTTTACTTTTTAATTCATTTTTATTTTATTTATTTATTTTCTTTTTTTTTTTTGCGAAATTAGTCTGACATTTATTCCAAGACATTAACAAATAAAAGCGACAGTGTTTGGTGCCAGTTTACACTATTTAGTACTAAACAATATATTTCTTGTTTTCCCGATGTAGAGAGCAGAGAAAGCCTATTTCTTCCCTTGAGACTATGATGTAAGACGAATTTTGCGGGGGCTATCAATTTGATGAGTCTCTACAAGATTTCAGTTCTCACTCTGAGGGAGAATCGATGACACCCGTGAATGGCCATAGAGAGCCTGTTGATGCGATATAAAACTGGAAATCTGAAGATGACCTACCACTGTTTCGCTACTGGTCAGCAGCAAGCTGCACGAATTTACAGCTAAACTAACAATCGTATTTATTTCTCTTCCGATGAGTCAGTTTTCTCAACTATCAGGCCCACGGAATATTGGAGCTAGTACAGACATTCCTGTGCAAACTTATTCTACTTTTATTCCCAATGGATTTCATTGATGGACTTATTTCAAACCGATCTGATTTAGCAAGTAATACATGCCAACTATAGCAGATGCAATGAAGTTTATTTTGTGATAATATTTCTGTTCAACACATTAATGATTTAATTAAAAAGATCATTGGTGATAGATAAAAATATGGATGTTTTTATGTGGAGGTCTGTATCATTTGGCATCACTTCAGTGGTTTCACACCGAAACCACCACCTTATGCCGAACGCGGTGGCCGAGGGTACTAGGCGCGCAAGTCACGGTCTGTATGGCTACTAAGGTCGGGGGTTCGAATCGCCCCTCGGGCATGGATATTTTGCCGTCCTTAGTAGTAGATAGTTCATAAGTAGTATGTAAGTTTATGGACTGACGAATCCGTAGTTAAGTCTCATAAGCTCTATAAACATTTGAACACCATCTTATGCCTGAAAGAAAAAAAAAATTAAAACAAATTTTATATTCTGGTCTCCCTTATGTAATTCTGTAAGAAAAACATAATTTCACCTTAGTTTTAAACTGTAAAATAATTCATGGGTCAAAGAGTTAATATGTACAGGAATCAATTAATTCGTTGATTTTACTCTGGATCGAACGGTTATACCAAATAACAAGCATAAATTATGTTTTCTGTTACGCTGTACTTGGACCACAAACGATCACCCCTCCCGGACATACAGACTTCTATTGCCGAAAAGTTACCTCCAATGTCAGTATGGCAAGGCGCCTGAGTGGAAGTACTACCAATATTATATTACAAACTCTCCAAATGACAAAATACACTGTTATAATGTTGTTGGAAACACCGTCCTCAGTCACCTCTACAAATATTTGCGTGTATACATGTTGCACCCCGTGAGTGCGTGCGCGCGCGCGCGCGCGCGCGCGCGTGTGTGTGTGTGTGTGTGAGTGCGTGTGTGTGTGTGTGTGTGTGTGTGTGTGAGAGAGAGAGAGAGAGAGAGAGAGAGAGAGAGAGAGAGAGAGAGAGTGTGACAGAGAGTGTGTGTTTGTTTACGTATACAGAGGTGTGCGTGCGTGCAGTAGATAGTGAGAGTTACGTGATATTCAAAATATTTACAAAGATGAAAAAAGTCGAAATCTGAAATATGTGCCATCAAAACGCCTCGCAATTTACGGAGCAGGTGAAGACTTCTCGACGTTATTGCTATGCCGCAGAGGCGAGCGCCTAGCAGAGCGGCAACTCGCGGCGCGCCCCGGACTGTGGCACGCGTTTAATTAATGACTGCCCGGCCCACCGCTGCCTGGGGAGGGGGCGCTCTTAGCATGATTATACGTAATGTGTCGTCACTAGACCACAGCAATCTCCACATCGTGCCAAGGAACGAGGCCAGAATTAACTTACTGCCCCCTTCTTTTCAAGCCACGTATTTAATTAATAAACACTAAGAGATTGAGGTGCTACTAATTACGTCCGTGTCTCTAGACTTGTTGAAACGGGTCACTTTCAGAATTAGCACTTTTCTTAACTAGATCTTATTTTAGAATTAATATTACTCTCTGCAGAATTTAACGAATGACGAATCCCGCTTGTCTCTCCAGCTTGTCCTTTGACCGAAAACACTGTAAATATATTGCCTTGAAGAGCGAACCTGCCACCGACCTGACATTATGAGAACCACAGTCAATACCTTTCTTCTTGGAGCATCTGTTTTATTGGACATATTAATGGGATATCGCAAAATTACTTCAACAATGAGGGAGAATAAGTAACAACAACATGGAAAACGATTTTTATGTTCTTTAATAAATGAAACTCTTATGTTCTCTACTTGTCCGCTGAGAAAGGTTTGTTAATGATAGCACTAAACCGTCAGTGTGCACAATAAGCGTTCCCCTAAATAAGATATTGTTTCATGATACTAATTTTAACCATCTGCTCATTAGCAATAGTGAAGTGGATTTAATTTCCTGTAAAGTATACAATATTTTAGGAGAGGCAGGTTCGTTTGGATAGTGACTTACTGCTCAACAGCGGCCAGTGTTGCCAACCCAAAATAATTTCCCTACAAGATTATTCCAATTCCGCTTTAAATTTCTCTACGATACGGAATATAATTTATAACACAGCCAACACAACTAAGGGAATTCAAACGGTATTGCACAGTCGTCTCCAATTTTATTTATTTATATTATTATTGCAGGAGAAGAATGATATTTTTTTGTGAACACACTTGGAACATTTAGCTATATGTAGATAAATAAAATAATTGTCTCTTATTTACAAGTGAGCCATAATTGGCCGTAAAGTACATGTCAGATTGCGAAAAGGTCGGTGATGGAATTCCTCCTGAAGGCCGGCGATGACTCTGACACATCGATTCGCAAGAAGTTGCTCCCTGTTTGCGGGGAGTGGTTCGCAGCAGTAGCCAGAGGTGGTTCCAGAGGTTTAAAGAAGGTGATTTCTCTCTGCTAGACAATCCACGATGCGGTGTGCCAGCGACGCTACAGGATGATGTGAATAAAGAGACCATTGATCAAATCATCCAAGGTGACAGATGTGTGACGACGCGACAGGTTACTGAAATGTCTCGTTTGTCACGGGGTCGAATGATATCACTGGTACAGTCACTAGGATACAAAAATCTGTGCACGTTGGGTGCCTAGAGAAATGAAAACAATGAGGAAAAATGTGTGCTCGGGTCTCATGAAGATCTTTAATGAAGAGTGGGTACAGTGTTTTGTCGGCGTCATTTCCAAATGTTCAAAATGTCTGCAAAGCTCATGGGACTAACTGCATCAGTCCCTAAACTTAGAAACAACTTATGAAATAAGTTATACTAAGGACAACAGAAACATCCATGCCCGAGGGAGGATTCGAACCTCCGACGCGGGAGGCAGCGCGATCCGCAACGTGGCACTCCAGACCGATCGGCTACTCCCGCGCCACTGCGTCATTTCCCAGAATGAACAGGGTTGTTTTTGCCCGAACTTGAGAGCAAAATCCAGTCCATAGATTGGCGTCATCCGGGTTCCCCTCGGAAGAAGAAACCAAAAGTTTCACGAAGAGCAGGCCGAAAGTTGGTGGCACCCTTCTTCTGCGTTTAGCGTAGTACCATTTTCGTTGACGTTTTGGAACCTGCTACTACCATTAATCACCGGCCGCAGTGGCCGAGCGGTCTGCGGCACGCCAGTCACAGTCTGAACGGTCGCTACGGTCGGGGGTTCGAATCCCCCCCTCGGGTATGGATGTTTGTGTCGTCTTTAGTGTATTTCATAAGTAGTTTTTAAGTATAGGAACTGACGACCCCGCAGTTAAGTCCCTTAAACTTAACAAACATTTGAAACTACCATTAACCGGGAGCGTTTGTGTTTGTCGCTAGACAATCTGCGACGTGCCATAAAAACCCTCACACCAGAACTTCAGGGTCAGCTCTTCAGACTGCACCATGTCAATGTCAAACCCATACAGCCCTTATGAAGCAGGAGAAAATCAGGAAAATGGGTTGGAAAATTGTTCATCATCCTCCATACAGTCCGGGCTTGGCTCCATCTTATTTTTACCTCTTTGGTCGTCTGAGAGCCAACCTGCAAGGTAAAACATTTAACAGTGACAATAACCTTATTTCCTGTATCAAGCAATGGTGTAAAAGTAATTGCCCAGAATTTTACGAAAGTGCATTTACATAATCGAAAGAACGTTAGGCCAGATGTATGAGAGCTGATGAAGGTTACATGATTAGGCTCAATGTTTAGCTAAACGTTGCAATTATGTTCACAAAAATTTTCAGTTTCCTCCTGCAAAAATAAAATTGGGGACGACTGATAAAAACATTTTGAAAGGCCTTTGTACGGGTATATGCTAACATTTCCTGCTTGGTCGTTTGGCGATGTATGAGAACAACGGATACAATGGGGATACTGAAGAAAATGGATCGTTCAGAAGGTTGTTAACAAATTAGTTACAATTTAAAACAGCTAATTTTCTCTTTTTACGGTTTTGCATTCGTGAAGTTCTAAGGAACTCATTCAGAAAGGGGTCTGTTGGCTTTATGTGTGGAATGTTTTAGTGTCTCTTAAACTTCCTTCATTCAAACATTTTGCAGAGAATAAACACTTGGTTCCCGACGTTTTTAACAAATCACATTAGCTCACTTCTTTATTCCCTTTCTTTGTTTAGTATTGAACAGCGAGTTTGAGTTCTCAATATTTAGTAGTGTCATACCTTTCACGTAAATGGATGAAAATGACGTTAATGCGAGTCACACTTGTTGTAATGAATTGATTTAATAGTATTCTCTTATCACCTCGTGTATCAATTGGCACCTTCCTTTAGTATATGCACTATGTTAAATATTTCCGCTCCAGATGTCCTGAGAGCATTCATATCGGAATGAATATAAAATGGTGCAAGTCGTATTGTATGCGACACTCACAGTAAACGTAAATACTGTATTACTCTCTCAATTTGAACATTGAATATTTTTTGTGTATTATAATAGGAAGTTACGGAATTCAGCTAAAGGAAGTTTCAACAATTTTTTATTTCTGCTGCTATGCCACGAGAATAAAGAAAATTTATCTCAGTGTATCGTAATGAAGTTTGCGAGAACACGTCGCAGTTTGATTCCTGAGCACTTACTCATTTTTTGTGTAGCAGAAATACACGCATCTTCAGCAAACTTTAAAAAAACTACAGGTAGGATGGTAGTATTCATATTATACATACATCTGTATGATCTGAAGAAATTATTGCCATTTCAGTCACCTTCAGTACTTGTCTTGCTGCCTATTAGATATCCAGTGTTCGTCTGCGATGATTGCCATTTGGTCACGGCGCTGGACCTTTATTTCTTTCACGTCCCACACACTGCGTTAGTATATATATATAGGGTGTCCCCTTCAACTGTTTCACCCCAAATGTCTCCGAAACTACAAGAGATATTGAACAACGAATTTTACTGTCATGAACGTACGGCAGGGGCTTATGAAAGTAGATAATATGATACACTTTAAAACGCGAGAAAAATATTTTCAACAAAAACTTATGTCTTTTTAAATGAATACCCCATATTATTTCTTAAGCAATCGATAGGATGAAAAATCACAAAATGAATCTCGCTTGAGTCTCGAACACGCGCTAGCAGCGCGCCTCATGTATTTCAAACGTCAATTTCGTTTCTCAGTTTCTCTGGATGTAGTTGATGCATCGTGATGCAACCAACGCCATTCATTTTGTGATTTTCCATCCTAGCGATTGCTTAAGAAATAATATGGGGTATCCATTAAAAAAAAACAACACAAATTTGTGTTGAAAATAATATTTCTTCACGTTTTAGAGTGTCTCGTAGTAGATACTTTCATAAGCCCCTGCCGTACGTTCATGACCGTAAAAGTCGTTTTTCAATATCTCTTGTAGTTTCAGAGATATTTACGGTGAAACAGTTGAAGGGGACACCCTGTATAGATTGCGACAATGGTGATCCGAAAGGCCAGGCCAGTAAGCCGATAACCTGTGACAAAAATAAGACGCGTGTTCTTGTAGCATTATAAGGTCGTGCAATGGAATTTTTTTTTTTTTTTTTTTTTTTTTTTTTTTTTTTTTTTTTTTTTCTTATGGCTATGAGTCGGAATGCCTCATTCATGTAGATCAACTGGTCACAGAGCACTGCAACGCACCAACTGTGATATGTGCTTTTAACTAGTAGCATCCTATGACATTAGGCCCAGAGTTGGTCCATGCAGTCAATGTGTTGACGCTCCCCCCTGTGTGCGGCACACCAAAATGCGGCCATCATTTTCAAACAATCAGAACCGGTGTTCCTGCGACGACAATGCCCGTTCCCGGAGACATTCCATGCACCATTGACATTGTTTCTGCACGCCGCGGTGGAGTAGGCGAGCGGTCTAAGGCGCCTCGCTGCAGAGCTCGCAGTTGCTGGCCGTCGGAGGTTTGAGTCCTCCCTGGGGCATGGGTGTGTGTGTTGTCCTTAGATTACTTTACCTTACTTTATGTAGTCTGTAAGCTACGGACTGATGATCACGCAGTTTGGTCCGATAGATTTACAAACATTTGAACTATTTTTTCACATTAGTCAAAGGTATAGGGAGAAGTGGGCGATGTGCACAGAACCCATGTTTAAGAAACGGCGGTGGGCTGCCCCCCTCATACAGTAAGATGTGTTCCACTGTAGCGCTAAAGCCGAGGAGGACGCAGATCTGTTCTTAAATGCCATTCGGATAAGTTGTCGAACTTCTCGGGACGGGGGGAGGGGGGGGAGGCGGTGTTGTTGGTGCGACGTAACTCATCGAGTTCCACGGCATTTCGTGAACTATTATGCATATACATTTTTCACTAAAGGAACTCTTCGTCTCACACGAGTAGTAATGCCCCTGATGGATCCATCACATTATACGAGGGTGGGAACTTACATAGTGGCGTCACTGCTGTGTACATATTATACAATGCAATCTACTATTGTCGCTAACAGTACTCATGGACATACCTACCTTATCTCCGAGCAAATGGACTCGCCCTTCCAACGAAACCGGCGTGCGCAAATCGAGGGAAACACAGTTACTTGACAGAGAACGATGTCACTTTTCAAAACAGGAACACAGGAGTTGGATCAAGAGTAAATTAAATTGGCACGCAAAAAATTGCATCTCGATGAGTCCCGAATGAATTGACGGAAATCCCGAAATGGATGCATCACGACTCTGCTCAGACGCTTTTGACGGCGAAGGAGAGGCTTTCTTACGTCTTATCGTAACAGTGGATGAGACATGGGCCACATCGTACGAGCCAAAAATGAAACGCCAAATCAACGAATGGCGTCATTATGGGTCGCCGCGAAAGTCTAAAGTGCGTCAGAGTCCCAGTATCGTGAAAGTTGTGGTGAGTCTCTTGTACGACTGTGACGGTGTTATCCTAACGCATTACGTTCATCCACAGCAGACCGTCAATGTACAATATTACTGTTCGTTTTTGGAGCATCACTTGCGACCAGCTTTGCAAAAGAAGCGGCAACACTTTCTGTGTAACCCAATCACTATTTTACACGAAAATGCGTTGGCGCATACAGCACAAGCTGTGGCTGTTCGGTCGATGGGACTGGAAAGTACTGTACCATCCACCATTCTCTCCGGACTTAAGTACTTGTGACTTTGATTTGATTCTGGAGATGAATGAACCACTTCGTGGCATTCGCTTCAGTACAGTTCCAGAGATACGATTGGCAGTAGACCGCTCCATGCGTACCGTAAACAGAACTGGCTCTGCTATAGGTATACAACGTCTTCCACATCGCTGGCAACGGGTTCTACACAACGCTGGACACTCCTATGAAAGACAGCCGCGGCGGAGTGGCCAAACGCATTAAGAAACTAAGCTCCGATGCGCGAGGCTGTTCCCCGTCGGCGGTTCGAATCCTCCCTCGGGTATGTATGTTTGTGCTGTTTTTAGTATAAGTTATTTCAAAAGTTGTTTGTACGTTTAGGGACTGATGACCCCGCAGTTAAGTCCTATAAGCTTCACAAACATTTGATTCTACGACAGTAACAGGTGCAAACATGCAAACATGTAACGCTTTTGTATCGGTTGTGAATTAGTAGTTCCCACTATTTATCATCGTATCATATAAAGAACACGCCCCCTTTCAAATTCGTTTGACGATACGTTTTGCGCATGTGAGTGTGAGATGTCCGCACGTTTTTTTAAAGTTACACTTTCGGTTTACAGCGACAACGAGAACTGCGGACACATTTCACCTTTACGTTGGATTGCCCTGCAATTTCGAATTTGAACTTGTATCTGCTTACCGACATGACACAAATGGTAACTATTTCTGCAGACCACACATGTCTGTCATTAGTTCGTCAATGTGTATCTCTTTTTCTGAAAAGGAGTGTATGTTTATTGACTTGAAGTAACTACGTGTACAGATTTTCAGCTCCTCATGATTATAATCTCAGCAGTGAGTACACAGGGATTCTTCTTTAAGCGTTTACAAATGGTGTAGCGATCGACTCATGTACTCGAATGGGTGCGCAGGGGCTCCACGAAAGCATTAGCCAGCACCTATCAATCACAAATTGCAAGAGGACTTTATAGACTTTACATATGTTGTTGTTGCTGTGGTCTTCAGTCCGGAGACTGGTTTGATGCAGCTCTCCAACCTACTCTATCCTGAGCAAGCGTTTTCATTTCCTCATAAGAACGGCAACCCACATCCACTTCAATCTGCTTACTATACGCGTCTCTTGGTCTCCCTCTGCGATTTTTACCCCACACACTTCCCTCCAATGCTGAATTTACGATTCCTCGATGTCTAAGAATGTTTCCTACCAAGCGATCCCTTCTTTTAGTCAGGGTATGCCAAAAATTCCTTTTCTCTCCAATTCTGTTCAGTACCTTTTCATTAGTTATGCGATCTACCCACCTAATCTTCAGCATTCTTCTGTAGCACCACATTTCAAAAGCCTCTATTCTCTTCCTGTCCGCACTGCTTATCGTCCTTGTTTCACTCCCGTACAAGGCAACACTTCTTTACCCTTAAATTAATATTCGATGTTAGCAAATTTCTCTTTTTTCAAAAATGCTTTTCTTCCCATTGCCATTCTGCATTTTATATCCCGATGGGCGCAGTACAACTTTACATATAAACGTGGGTAAATATAATGGGACGGAGTTGCGAAAAGAGGCCAACTCATGGTCGTGTCTGTAGCCTTATCGTGCGTCGGCTTGCTCGGTATGTTGGTATTTCGTGTTGCACGTTCAACCTGTCCACAGTCAGTAATATAATACACGTAGCCACGAAACATGACGTTAAGATTTCGACGAACAGATATGTTGCCAGAGAGGGAACGCAGATGCTTTTCGTGGCTTGCGGATCAAAATCGCATCCAAACCCACAGGAATTTCTATACGAAATGAATGAATTACGTGCCACCTATTATATTAGGTTAAATTAACGTTTGTTCCACGGATCATAATGATATTAAAGCCATTGTATGATTCCAGAAGACTCGTCTTGGCCGAAAATGCCCTCTTAGCCCTTTCCTCGTCTGCTTCTAATGTCCACCACGGCGGGATATTTTACTTTAAAGATAGCAAAGTGCCTAAACGTAATTTACGTCGTTATGATCAGTTTCAGTGTTACGTTTTCTGCTACATTCATTTCTATAGTACTTCTCATTATTATTTTTATTTTGCGGTACATTCTCAGTCCAAATTGTGAACTCAATCGATTTATCTTATCATTAACAGATCGTGTAATACTTTTTTAGTAATCATTCAAACAGTCTTGATTGCAAATTTTTTACTAGTCAATGACGCGTTTCGCCCTTTAGCAGGGCATCTTCAGATTATCTGCGTGACAGAATTTACACAAAATTACAAGGCGGAATTACAAACGTTATAATGGTACATGGGCTTCTTTTGTGTTAAGATGACAGTGGAAATGGTAAACAAAGCTTACAATGCGCTCTCCGTGGTGTGACACCGGAAGTTGTTATTGCGGTGCAATGTACCATTATAACGTTTGTAATTCCGCCTTGTAATTTTGTGTGAATTCTGTCACGCAGATAATCTGAAGATGCCCTGCTAAAGGGCGACATGCGTCATTGACTAGTAAAAAATTTGCAATCAAGACTGTTTGAAGGATTATTTATTCTAATTGATTGCTGTTGTACACCATGGATTGGAAATCATTTTACTTTTTTAGTATCATTGAAGCTACCAATGCCACCAGCGAATCCTTTCCTTCTGAAATTTATATTCCACACTTCCTACTCCGTTTTGTTTCGTTCTTGAACAGTAAGACTGACATTTATGGCAAGATTACCTCGACCGTGCACCGCCCGCATACATATCTACATATTTGTGAATATGAATAATACAGTCTAGATCGCTAAAACTATATCTTTTAAATATTTTCTAGATATGATGATGACAGATGCCAGAACGTCGTACTAAATATAGAACTAGTTTGTTTCATTCCTACTGACAAAAAATGACGGTGAGAAATATATAGGAAATCAGTTTAAAAAAGTTCAAATGTTAGTAAATTCTTTTGGGCCAGACTGCTATGGCCATCAGTTCCTGGACTTACAAACTGCTTAAAATAACTTACACTAAGGAAAACACACACACACATACACACACACACACACACACACACACACACACACACACAAAACACACAACACACAACACACCCATGCCGAAGGGAGGATCCGAACCTCCGACGAGAATGGCTGCTGCTAAGTTAATAGCATTATGGTTTAGACCACTCAGACACATTGCGCAGCGGAAATTAAAACTACGTACATGAGTAAAGTTAAGTTTCAGGTTGATCATTCCAACCGTGCCCTCGTTTGTTGAACGCTAACCTCCGCCATGGACTGTGTGGAATTATATGTAGCGAAAATTCAAACTACGTACATGAGTAAAGTTAAGTTTCAGGTTGATCATTCCAATCGTGTCCTTGTTTGTTGAAAGCTACCCTCCGCCATGGACTGTGTGGAATTATATGTAGCGGAAATTCAAACTACGTACATGAGTAAAGTTAAGTTTCAGGTTGATCATTCCAACCGTGCCCTCGTTTGTTGAAAGCTACCCTCCGCCATGGACTGTGTGGAATTATATGTAGCGGAAATTCAAACTACGTACATGAGTAAAGTTAAGTTTCAGGTTGATCATTCCAACCGTGCCCTCATTTGTTGAAAGCTACCCTCCGCCATGGACTGTGTGGAATTATACGTAGCGGAAATTCAAACTACGTACATGAGTAAAGTTAAGTTTCAGGTTGATCATTCCAACCGTGCCCTCGTTTGTTGAAAGCTACCCTCCGCCATGGACTGTGTGGAATTATATGTAGCGGAAATTCAAACTACGTACATGAATAAAGTTAAGTTTCAGGTTGATCATTCCAACCGTGCCCTCGTTTGTTGAAAGCTACCCTCCGCCATGGACTGTGTGGAATTATATGTAGCGGAAATTCAAACTACGTACATGAATAAAGTTAAGTTTCAGGTTGATCATTCCAACCGTGCCCTCGTTTGTTGAAAGCTACCCTCCGCCATGGACTGTGTGGAATTATATGTGGCGGAAATTCAAATTTCGTACATGAGTAAAGTTATGTTTCAGGTTGATCATTCCAACCGTGCCCTCGTTTGTTGAAAGCTACCCTCCGCCATGGACTGTGTGGAATTATATGTAGCGAAAATTCAAACTACGTACATGAGTAAAGTTAAGTTTCAGGTTGATCATTCCAACCGTGCCCTCGTTTGTTGAAAGCTACCCTCCGCCATGGACTGTGTGGAATTATATGTAGCGGAAATTCAAACTACGTACATGAATAAAGTTAAGTTTCAGGTTGATCATTCCAACCGTGCCCTCGTTTGTTGAAAGCTACCCTCCGCCATGGACTGTGTGGAATTATATGTGGCGGAAATTCAAATTTCGTACATGAGTAAAGTTATGTTTCAGGTTGATCAATCCAACCGTGCCCTCGTTTGTTGAAAGCTACCCTCCGCCATGGACTGTGTGGAATTATATGTAGCGGAAATTCAAACTACGTACATGAGTAAAGTTAAGTTTCAGGTTGATCATTCCAACCGTGCCCTCGTTTGTTGAAAGCTACCCTCCGCCATGGACTGTGTGGAATTATATGTAGCGGAAATTCAAACTACGTACATGAGTAAAGTTAAGTTTCAGGTTGATTATTCCAACCGTGCCCTCGTTTGTTGAAAGCTACCCTCCGCCATTGACTGTGTGGAATTATATGTAACGGAAATTCAAACTACGTACATGAGTAAAGTTAAGTTTCAGGTTGATCTTTCCAACCGTGCCCTCGTTTGTTGAAAGCTACCCTCCGCCATGGACTGTGTGGAATTATATGTAGCGGAAATTCAAACTACGTACATGAGTAAAGTTAAGTTTCAGGTTGATTATTCCAACCGTGCCCTCGTTTGTTGAAAGCTACCCTCCGCCATGGACTGTGTGGAATTATATGTAGCGGAAATTCAAACTACGTACATGAGTAAAGTTAAGTTTCAGGTTGATCATTCCAACCGTGCCCTCGTTTGTTGAAAGCTACCCTCCGCCATGGACTGTGTGGAATTATATGTAGCGGAAATTCAAACTACGTACATGAGTAAAGTTAAGTTTCAGGTTGATCATTCCAACCGTGCCCTCGTTTGTTGAAAGCTACCCTCCGCCATGGACTGTGTGGAATTATATGTAGCGGCAATTCAAACTACGTACATGAGTAAAGTTAAGTTTCAGGTTGATCATTCCAACCGTGCCCTCGTTTGTTGAGAGCTAACCTCCGCCATGGACTGTGTGGAATTATATGTAGCGGAAATTCAAACTACGTACATGAGTAAAGTTAAGTTTCAGGTTGATTATTCCAACCGTGCCCTCGTTTGTTGAAAGCTACCCTCCGCCATTGACTGTGTGGAATTATATGTAGCGGAAATTCAAACTACGTACATGAGTAAAGTTAAGTTTCAGGTTGATCATTCCAATCGTGCCCTCGTTTGTTGAAAGCTACCCTCCGCCATGGAATGTGTGGAATTATATGTAGCGGAAATTCAAACTACGTACATGAGTAAAGTTAAGTTTCAGGTTGATCATTCCAACTGTGCCCTCGTTTGTTGGAAGCTACCCTCCGCCTTGGACTGTGTGGAATTATATGTAGCGGAAATTCAAACTACGTACATGAGTAAAGTTAAGTTTCAGGTTGATCATTCCAACCGTGCCCTCGTTTGTTGAAAGCTACCCTCCGCCATGAACTGTGTGGAATTATATGTAGCGGAAATTCAAACTACGTACATGAGTAACGGTAAGTTTCAGGTTGATCATTCCAACCGTGCCCTCGTTTGTTGAAAGCTACCCTCCGCCATGGACTGTGGGGAATTATATGTAGCGGCAATTCAAACTACGTATATGAGTAAAGTTAAGTTTCAGGTTGATCATTCCAACCGTGCCCTCGTTTGTTGAAAGCTACCCTCCGCCATAGACTGTGTGGAATTATATGTAGCGGAAATTCAAACTACGTACATGAGTAAAGTTAAGTTTCAGGTTGATCTTTCCAACCGTGCCCTCGTTTGTTGAAAGCTACCCTCCGCCATGGACTGTGTGGAATTATATGTAGCGGAAATTCAAACTACGTACATGAGTAAAGTTAAGTTTCAGGTTGATCATTCCAACCGTGCCCTCGTTTGTTGAAAGCTACCCTCCGCAATGGACTGTGTGGAATTATATGTAGCGGAAATTCAAACTACGTACATGAGTAAAGTTAAGTTTCAGGTTGATCATTCCAACCGTGCCCTCGTTTGTTGAAAGCTACCCTCCGCCATGGACTGTGTGGAATTATATGTAGCGGAAATTCAAACTACGTACATGAGTAAAGTTAAGTTTCAGGTTGATCATTCCAACCGTGCCCTCGTTTGTTGAAAGCTACTCTCCGCCATGGACCTGTGGAATTATATGTAGCGGAAATTCAAACTACGTACATGAGTAAAGTTAAGTTTCAGGATGATCATTCCAACCGTGCCCTCGTTTGTTGAAAGCTACCCTCCGCCATGGACTGTGTGGAATTATATGTAGCGGAAATTCAAACTACGTACATGAGTAAAGTTAAGTTTCAGGTTGATCATTCCAACCGTGCCCTCATTTGTTGAAAGCTACCCTCCGCCATGGACTGTGAGGAATTATATGTAGCGGAAATTCAAACTATGTACATGAGTAAAGTTAAGTTTCAGGTTGATCATTCCAACCGTGCCCTCGTTTGTTGAAAGCTACCCTCCGCCATGGACTGTGTGGAATTATATGTAGCGGCAATTCAAACTACGTACATGAGTAAAGTTAAGTTTCAGGTTGATTATTCCAACCGTGCCCTCGTTTGTTGAAAGCTACCCTCCGCCATTGACTGTGTGGAATTATATGTAGCGGAAATTCAAACTACGTACATGAGTAAAGTTAAGTTTCAGGTTGATCATTCCAATCGTGCCCTCGTTTGTTGAAAGCTACCCTCCGCCATGGACTGTGTGGAATTATATGTAGCGGAAATTCAAACTACGTACATGAGTAAAGTTAAGTTTCAGGTTGATCATTCCAACTGTGCCCTCGTTTGTTGAAAGCTACCCTCCGCCTTGGACTGTGTGGAATTATATGTAGCGGAAATTCAAACTACGTACATGAGTAAAGTTAAGTTTCAGGTTGATCATTCCAACCGTGCCCTCGTTTGTTGAACGCTTCCCTCCGCCATGGACTGTGTGGAATAATATGTAGCGGAAATTCAAACTACGTACATGAGTAAAGTTAAGTTTCAGGTTGATCATTCCAACCGTGCCCTCGTTTGTTGAAAGCTACCCTCCGCCATGAACTGTGTGGAATTATATGTAGCGG
The DNA here is from genome assembly GCA_026315105.1 of Locusta migratoria. Classification (NCBI taxonomy): domain Eukaryota; kingdom Metazoa; phylum Arthropoda; class Insecta; order Orthoptera; family Acrididae; genus Locusta; species Locusta migratoria. Next base: position 393,806,617 of record CM048744.1, on the reverse strand, counting down.
AAATTCAAACTACGTACATGAGTAAAGTTAAGTTTCAGGTTGATCATTCCAACCGTGCCCTCGTTTGATGAAAGCTACCCTCCGCCATGGACTGTGTGGAATTATGTGTAGCGGAAATTCAAACTACGTACATGAGTAAAGTTAAGTTTCAGGTTGATCATTCCAACCGTGCCCTCGTTTGTTGAAAGCTACCCTCCGCCATGGACTGTGTGGAATTATATGTAGCGGAAATTCAAACTACGTACATGAGTAAAGTTAAGTTTCAGGTTGATCATTCCAACCGTGCCCTCGTTTGTTGAAAGCTACCCTCCGCCATGGACTGTGTGGAATTATACGTAGCGGAAATTCAAACTACGCACATGAGTAAAGTTAAGTTTCAGGTTGATCATTCCAACCGTGCCCTCGTTTGTTGAAAGCTACCCTCCGCCATAGACTGTGTGGAATTATATGTAGCGGAAATTCAAACTACGTACATGAGTAAAGTTAAGTTTCAGGTTGATCTTTCCAACCGTGCCCTCGTTTGTTGAAAGCTACCCTCCGCCATGGACTGTGTGGAATTATATGTAGCGGAAATTCAAACTACGTACATGAGTAAAGTTAAGTTTCAGGTTGATCATTCCAACCGTGCCCTCGTTTGTTGAAAGCTACCCTCCGCCATGGACTGTGTGGAATTATATGTAGCGGAAATTCAAACTACGTACATGAGTAAAGCTAAGTTTCAGGTTGATCATTCCAACCGTGCCCTCGTTTGTTGAAAGCTACCCTCCGCCATGGACTGTGTGGAATTATACGTAGCGGAAATTCAAACTACGTACATGAGTAAAGTTAAGTTTCAGGTTGATCATTCCAAACGTGCCCTCGTTTGTTGAAAGCTACCCTCCGCCATGGACTGTGTGGAATTATATGTGGCGGAAATTCAAATTTCGTACATGAGTAAAGTTATGTTTCAGGTTGATCATTCCAACCGTGCCCTCGTTTGTTGAAAGCTACCCTCCGCCATGGACTGTGTGGAATTATATGTAGCGGAAATTCAAACTACGTACATGAGTAAAGTTAAGTTTCAGGTTGATCATTCCAACCGTGCCCTCGTTTGTTGAAAGCTACCCTCCGCCATGGATTGTGTGGAATTATATGTAGCGGAAATTCAAACTACGTACATGAGTAAAGTTAAGGTTCAGGTTGATCATTCCAACCGTGCCCTCGTTTGTTGAAAGCTACCCTCCGCCATGGACTGTGTGGAATTATATGTAGCGGAAATTCAAACTACGTACATGAGTAAAGTTAAGTTTCAGGTTGATCTTTCCAACCGTGCCTTCGTTTGTTGAAAGCTACCCTCCGCCATGGACTGTGTGGAATTATATGTAGCGGAAATTCAAACTACGTACATGAGTAAAGTTAAGTTTCAGGTTGATTATTCCAACCGTGCCCTCGTTTGTTGAAAGCTACCCTCCGCCATGGACTGTGTGGAATTATATGTAGCGGAAATTCAAACTACGTACATGAGTAAAGTTAAGTTTCAGGTTGATCATTCCAACCGTGCCCTCGTTTGTTGAAAGCTACCCTCCGCCATGGACTGTGTGGAATTATATGTAGCGGCAATTCAAACTACGTACATGAGTAAAGTTAAGTTTCAGGTTGATTATTCCAACCGTGCCCTCGTTTGTTGAGAGCTAACCTCCGCCATGGACTGTGTGGAATTATATGTAGCGGAAATTCAAACTACGTACATGAGTAAAGTTAAGTTTCAGGTTGATCATTCCAACCGTGCCCTCGTTTGTTGAAAGCTACTCTCCGCCATGGACCTGTGGAATTATATGTAGCGGAAATTCAAACTAAGTACATGAGTAAAGTTAAGTTTCAGGTTGATCATTCCAACCGTGCCCTCGTTTGTTGAAAGCTACCCTCCGCCATGGACTGTGTGGAATTATATGTAGCGGAAATTCAAACTACGTACATGAGTAAAGTTAAGTTTCAGGTTGATCATTCCAACCGTGCCCTCATTTGTTGAAAGCCAACCTCCGCCATGGACTGTGTGGAATTATATGTAGCGGCAATTCAAACTACGTACATGAGTAAAGTTAAGTTTCAGGTTGATTATTCCAACCGTGCCCTCGTTTGTTGAAAGCTACCCTCCGCCATTGACTGTGTGGAATTATATGTAGCGGAAATTCAAACTACGTACATGAGTAAAGTTAAGTTTCAGGTTGATCATTCCAATCGTGCCCTCGTTTGTTGAAAGCTACCCTCCGCCATGGACTGTGTGGAATTATATGTAGCGGAAATTCAAACTACGTACATGAGTAAAGTTAAGTTTCAGGTTGATCATTCCAACTGTGCCCTCGTTTGTTGAAAGCTACCCTCCGCCTTGGACTGTGTGGAATTATATGTAGCGGAAATTCAAACTACGTACATGAGTAAAGTTAAGTTTCAGGTTGATCATTCCAACCGTGCCCTCGTTTGTTGAAAGCTACCCTCCGCCATAGACTGTGTGGAATTATATGTAGCGGAAATTCAAACTACGTACATGAGTAAAGTTAAGTTTCAGGTTGATCTTTCCAACCGTGCCCTCGTTTGTTGAAAGCTACCCTCCGCCATGGACTGTGTGGAATTATATGTAGCGGAAATTCAAACTACGTACATGAGTAAAGTTAAGTTTCAGGTTGATCATTCCAACCGTGCCCTCGTTTGTTGAAAGCTACCCTCCGCAATGGACTGTGTGGAATTATATGTAGCGGCAATTCAAACTACGTACATGAGTAAAGTTAAGTTTCAGGTTGATTATTCCAACCGTGCCCTCGTTTGTTGAGAGCTAACCTCCGCCATGGACTGTGTGGAATTATATGTAGCGGAAATTCAAACTACGTACATGAGTAAAGTTAAGTTTCAGGATGATCATTCCAACCGTGCCCTCGTTTGTTGAAAGCTACTCTCCGCCATGGACCTGTGGAATTATATGTAGCGGAAATTCAAACTACGTACATGAGTAAAGTTAAGTTTCAGGTTGATCATTCCAACCGTGCCCTCGTTTGTTGAAAGCTACCCTCCGCCATGGACTGTGTGGAATTATATGTAGCGGAAATTCAAACTACGTACATGAGTAAAGTTAAGTTTCAGGTTGATCATTCCAACCGTGCCCTCATTTGTTGAAAGCTACCCTCCGCCATGGACTGTGTGGAATTATATGTAGCGGCAATTCAAACTACGTACATGAGTAAAGTTAAGTTTCAGGTTGATTAATCCAACCGTGCCCTCGTTTGTTGAAAGCTACCCTCCGCCATTGACTGTGTGGAATTATATGTAGCGGAAATTCAAACTACGTACATGAGTAAAGTTAAGTTTCAGGTTGATCATTCCAATCGTGCCCTCGTTTGTTGAAAGCTACCCTCCGCCATGGACTGTGTGGAATTATATGTAGCGGAAATTCAAACTACGTACATGAGTAAAGTTAAGTTTCAGGATGATCATTCGAACCGTGCCCTCGTTTGTTGAACGCTTCCCTCCGCCATGGACTGTGTGGAATAATATGTAGCGGAAATTCAAACTACGTACATGAGTAAAGTTAAGTTTCAGGTTGATCATTCCAACCGTGCCCTCGTTTGTTGAAAGCTACCCTCCGCCATGAACTGTGTGGAATTATATGTAGCGGAAATTCAAACTACGTACATGAGTAACGGTAAGTTTCAGGTTGATCATTCCAACCGTGCCCTCGTTTGTTGAAAGCTACCCTCCGCCATGGACTGTGTGGAATTATATGTAGCGGCAATTCAAACTACGTACATGAGTAAAGTTAAGTTTCAGGTTGATCATTCCAACCGTGCCCTCGTTTGTTGAAAGCTACCCTCCGCCATAGACTGTGTAGAATTATATGTAGCGGAAATTCAAACTACGTACATGAGTAAAGTTAAGTTTCAGGTTGATCTTTCCAACCGTGCCCTCGTTTGTTGAAAGCTACCCTCCGCCATGGACTGTGTGGAATTATATGTAGCGGAAATTCAAACTACGTACATGAGTAAAGTTAAGTTTCAGGTTGATCATTCCAACCGTGCCCTCGTTTGTTGAAAGCTACCCTCCGCAATGGACTGTGTGGAATTATATGTAGCGGAAATTCAAACTACGTACATGAGTAAAGTTAAGTTTCAGGTTGATCATTCCAACCGTGCCCTCGTTTGTTGAAAGCTACCCTCCGCCATGGACTGTGTGGAATTATATGTAGCGGAAATTCAAACTTCGTACATGAGTAAAGTTAAGTTTCAGGTTGATCATTCCAACTGTGCCCTCGTTTGTTGGAAGCTACCCTCCGTCATGGACTGTGTGGAATTATATGTAACGGAAATTCAAACTACGTACATGAGTAAAGTTAAGTTTCAGGTTGATCTTTCCAACCGTGCCCTCGTTTGTTGAAAGCTACCCTCCGCCATGGACTGTGTGGAATTATATGTAGCGGAAATTCAAACTACGTACATGAGTAAAGTTAAGTTTCAGGTTGATCATTCCAACCGTGCCCTCGTTTGTTGAAAGCTACCCTCCGCCATGGACTGTGTGGAATTATATGTAGCGGAAATTCAAACTACGTACATGAGTAAAGTTAAGTTTCAGGTTGATCATTCCAACCGTGCCCTCGTTTGTTGAAAGCTACCCTCCGCCATGGACTGTGTGGAATTATATGTAGCGGAAATTCAAACTACGTACATGAGTAAAGTTAAGTTTCAGGTTGATCATTCCAACCGTGCCCTCGTTTGTTGAAAGCTACTCTCCGCCATGGACCTGTGGAATTATATGTAGCGGAAATTCAAACTACGTACATGAGTAAAGTTAAGTTTCAGGTTGATCATTCCAACCGTGCCCTCGTTTGTTGAAAGCTACCCTCCGCCATGGACTGTGTGGAATTATATGTAGCGGAAATTCAAACTACGTACATGAGTAAAGTTAAGTTTCAGGTTGATCATTCCAACTGTGCCCTCGTTTGTTGAAAGCTACCCTCCGCCTTGGACTGTGTGGAATTATATGTAGCGGAAATTCAAACTACGTACATGAGTAAAGTTAAGTTTCAGGTTGATCATTCCAACCGTGCCCTCGTTTGTTGAAAGCTACCCTCCGCCATGGACTGTGTGGAATAATATGTAGCGGAAATTCAAACTACGTACATGAGTAAAGTTAAGTTTCAGGTTGATCATTCCAACCGTGCCCTCGTTTGTTGAAAGCTACCCTCCGCCATGAACTGTGTGGAATTATATGTAGCGGAAATTCAAACTACGTACATGAGTAACGGTAAGTTTCAGGTTGATCATTCCAACCGTGCCCTCGTTTGTTGAAAGCTACCCTCCGCCATGGACTGTGTGGAATTATATGTAGCGGCAATTCAAACTACGTACATGAGTAAAGTTAAGTTTCAGGTTGATCATTCCAACCGTGCCCTCGTTTGTTGAAAGCTACCCTCCGCCATAGACTGTGTGGAATTATATGTAGCGGAAATTCAAACTACGTACATGAGTAAAGTTAAGTTTCAGGTTGATCTTTCCAACCGTGCCCTCGTTTGTTGAAAGCTACCCTCCGCCATGGACTGTGTGGAATTATATGTAGCGGAAATTCAAACTACGTACATGAGTAAAGTTAAGTTTCAGGTTGATCATTCCAACCGTGCCCTCGTTTGTTGAAAGCTACCCTCCGCAATGGACTGTGTGGAATTATATGTAGCGGAAATTCAAACTACGTACATGAGTAAAGTTAAGTTTCAGGTTGATCATTCCAACCGTGCCCTCGTTTGTTGAAAGCTACCCTCCGCCATGGACTGTGTGGAATTATATGTAGCGGAAATTCAAACTACGTACATGAGTAAAGTTAAGTTTCAGGTTGATCATTCCAACCGTGCCCTCGTTTGTTGGAAGCTACCCTCCGTCATGGACTGTGTGGAATTATATGTAGCGGCAATTCAAACTACGTACATGAGTAAAGTTAAGTTTCAGGTTGATCATTCCAACCGTGCCCTCGTTTGTTGAAAGCTACCCTCCGCCATAGACTGTGTGGAATTATATGTAGCGGAAATTCAAACTACGTACATGAGTAAAGTTAAGTTTCAGGTTGATCTTTCCAACCGTGCCCTCGTTTGTTGAAAGCTACCCTCCGCCATGGACTGTGTGGAATTATATGTAGCGGAAATTCAAACTACGTACATGAGTAAAGTTAAGTTTCAGGTTGATCATTCCAACCGTGCCCTCGTTTGTTGAAAGCTACCCTCCGCAATGGACTGTGTGGAATTATATGTAGCGGAAATTCAAACTACGTACATGAGTAAAGTTAAGTTTCAGGTTGATCATTCCAACCGTGCCCTCGTTTGTTGAAAGCTACCCTCCGCCATGGACTGTGTGGAATTATATGTAGCGGAAATTCAAACTACGTACATGAGTAAAGTTAAGTTTCAGGTTGATCATTCCAACCGTGCCCTCGTTTGTTGGAAGCTACCCTCCGTCATGGACTGTGTGGAATTATATGTAGCGGAAATTCAAACTACGTACATGAGTAAAGTTAAGTTTCAGGTTGATCTTTCCAACCGTGCCCTCGTTTGTTGAAAGCTACCCTCCGCCATGGACTGTGTGGAATTATATGTAGCGGAAATTCAAACTACGTACATGAGTAAAGTTAAGTTTCAGGTTGATCATTCCAACCGTGCCCTCGTTTGTTGAAAGCTACCCTCCGCCATGGACTGTGTGGAATTATATGTAGCGGAAATTCAAACTACGTACATGAGTAAAGTTAAGTTTCAGGTTGATCATTCCAACCGTGCCCTCGTTTGTTGAAAGCTACCCTCCGCCATGGACTGTGTGGAATTATATGTAGCGGAAATTCAAACTACGTACATGAGTAAAGTTAAGTTTCAGGTTGATCATTCCAACCGTGCCCTCGTTTGTTGAAAGCTACTCTCCGCCATGGACCTGTGGAATTATATGTAGCGGAAATTCAAACTACGTACATGAGTAAAGTTAAGTTTCAGGTTGATCATTCCAACCGTGCCCTCGTTTGTTGAAAGCTACCCTCCGCCATAGACTGTGTGGAATTATATGTAGCGGAAATTCAAACTACGTACATGAGTAAAGTTAAGTTTCAGGTTGATCATTCCAACCGTGCCCTCGTTTGTTGAAAGCTACCCTCCGCCATGGACTGTGTGGAATTATATGTAGCGGAAATTCAAACTACGTACATGAGTAAAGTTAAGTTTCAGGTTGATCATTCCAACCGTGCCCTCGTTTGTTGAAAGCTACCCTCCGCCATGGACTGTGAGGAATTATATGTAGCGGAAATTCAAACTACGTACATGAGTAAAGTTAAGTTTCAGGTTGATCATTCCAACCGTGCCCTCGTTTGTTGAAAGCTACCCTCCGCCATGGACTGTGTGGAATTATATGTAGCGGAAATTCAAACTACTTACATGAGTAAAGTTAAGTTTCAGGTTGATCATTCCAACCGTGCCCTCGTTTGTTGAAAGCTACCCTCCGCCATGGACTGTGTGGAATTATATGTAGCGGAAATTCAAACTACGTACATGAGTAAAGTTAAGTTTCAGGTTGATCTTTCCAACCGTGCCCTCGTTTGTTGAAAGCTACCCTCCGCCATGGACTGTGTGGAATTATATGTAGCGGAAATTCAAACTACGTACATGAGTAAAGTTAAGTTTCAGGTTGATCTTTCCAAACGTGCCCTCGTTTGTTGAAAGCTACCCTCCGCCATGGACTGTGTGGAATTATATGTAGCGGAAATTCAAACTACGTACATGAGTAAAGTTAAGTTTCAGGTTGATCATTCCAACCGTGCCCTCGTTTGTTGAAAGCTACCCTCCGCCATGGACTGTGAGGAATTATATGTAGCGGAAATTCAAACTACGTACATGAGTAAAGTTAAGTTTCAGGTTGATCATTCCAACCGTGCCCTCGTTTGTTGAAAGCTACCCTCCGCCATGGACTGTGAGGAATTATATGTAGCGGAAATTCAAACTACGTACATGAGTAAAGTTAAGTTTCAGGTTGATCTTTCCAACCGTGCCCTCGTTTGTTGAAAGCTACCCTCCGCCATGGACTGTGTGGAATTATATGTAGCGGCAATTCAAACTACGTACATGAGTATAGTTTAGTTTCAGGTTGATCATTCCAACCGTGCCCTCGTTTGTTGAAAGCTACCCTCCGCCATGGACTGTGTGGAATTATATGTAGCGGAAATTCAAACTACGTACATGAGTAAAGTTAAGTTTCAGGTTGATCTTTCCAACCGTGCCCTCGTTTGTTGAAAGCTACCCTCCGTAATGGACTGTGTGGAATTATATGTAGCGGAAATTCAAACTACGTACATGAGTAAAGTTATGTTTCAGGTTGATCATTCCAACCGTGCCCTCGTTTGTTGAAAGCTACCCTCCGCCATGGACTGTGTGGAATTATATGTAGCGGCAATTCAAACTACGTACATGAGTATAGTTAAGTTTCAGGTTGATTATTCCAACCGTGCCCTCGTTTGTTGAAAGCTACCCTCCGCCATGGACTGTGAGGAATTATATGTAGCGGAAATTCAAACTACGTACATGAGTAAAGTTAAGTTTCAGGTTGATTATTCCAACCGTGCCCTCGTTTGTTGAAAGCTACCCTCCGCCATGGACTGTGTGGAATAATATGTAGCGGAAATTCAAACTACGTACATGAGTAAAGTTAAGTTTCAGGTTGATCTTTCCAACCGTGCCCTCGTTTGTTGAAAGCTACCCTCCGCCATGGACTGTGTGGAATTATATGTAGCGGAAATTCAAACTACGTACATGAGTAAAGTTATGTTTCAGGTTGATCATTCCAACCGTGCCCTCGTTTGTTGAAAGCTACCCTCCGTCATGGACTGTGTGGAATTATATGTAGCGGAAATTCAAACTACGTACATGAGTAAAGTTAAGTTTCAGGTTGATCATTCCAACCGTGCCCTCGTTTGTTGGAAGCTACCCTCCGCCATGGACTGTGTGGAATTATATGTAGCGGAAATTCAAACTACGTACATGAGTAAAGTTAAGTTTCAGGTTGATCATTCCAACCGTGCCCTCGTTTGTTGGAAGCTACCCTCCGTCATGGACTGTGTGGAATTATATGTAGCGGAAATTCAAACTACGTACATGAGTAAAGTTAAGTTTCAGGTTGATCTTTCCAACCGTGCCCTCGTTTGTTGAAAGCTACCCTCCGCCATGGACTGTGTGGAATTATATGTAGCGGAAATTCAAACTACGTACATGAGTAAAGTTAAGTTTCAGGTTGATCATTCCAACCGTGCCCTCGTTTGTTGAAAGCTACTCTCCGCCATGGACCTGTGGAATTATATGTAGCGGAAATTCAAACTACGTACATGAGTAAAGTTAAGTTTCAGGTTGATCATTCCAACCGTGCCCTCGTTTGTTGAAAGCTACCCTCCGCCATAGACTGTGTGGAATTATATGTAGCGGCAATTCAAACTACGTACATGAGTATAGTTAAGTTTCAGGTTGATTATTCCAACCGTGCCCTCGTTTGTTGAAAGCTACCCTCCGCCATGGACTGTGAGGAATTATATGTAGCGGAAATTCAAACTACGTACATGAGTAAAGTTAAGGTTCAGGTTGATCATTCCAACCGTGCCCTCGTTTGTTGAAAGCTACCCTCCGCCATGGACTGTGTGGAATTATATGTAGCGGAAATTCAAACTACGTACATGAGTAAAGTTAAGTTTCAGGTTGATTATTCCAACCGTGCCCTCGTTTGTTGAAAGCTACCCTCCGCCATGGACTGTGAGGAATTATATCTAGCGGAAATTCAAACTACGTACATGAGTAAAGTTAAGGTTCAGGTTGATAATTCCAACCGTGCCCTCGTTTGTTGAAAGCTACCCTCCGCCATGGACTGTGTGGAATTATATGTAGACAGTTATTTTACCTCATAGTTCGAAAATAAAACGTGCAAAATTTTAGCAGTATCGGGCTAAAACTGTACATTGGTGTGTAAATCTGTTTTATGGAACCCTCCACCACGCACCATGCAAAACGTTATATAGACAAAACTTCATGTATATCTTTAAAGCTTCTTGTTGGTTTGAAGATCAAGTGACCCATATTTCAAACTATAGTTCCGAACGAATTAGAAACAAGCGAAGACTGTTCTTTAAATATAAGAATGTAGATGCAGAAATTTATCTTATTTCATTCTGTATTTACTAGAATATCACGTTAGGATATAAATTGGTCAAGAAAATTTGTAGCTTATTGCTAATATGTTTCCCACGTTTTTCTGTTTAGGTTAGTATAGATTTCGCATCAAGACCGAACGTCAAATATTGAAATGGTTATGCACCACAGTGATCAATTAAAACACTAATGATAATGGTGAATAGATGGGGCATAACAGCTTTCTGACAATTGCAGAACGACATGTTGACCATAGCTGTTTATTAATTCTCAATGCTACCGGTTTCGGTTATTTACCATTGCCAAGCGTTAGCAGAGATTAGCTGATAGCTTGTATTTCGACATGTTAAGCTATTAGCTAATCTCTGATAACGCTTGACAATGGTAAATAACCGAAACCGGTAGCATTGAGAATTAATAAACAGCTATGGTCAACGTGTCGTTCTGCAATAATGATAATAATAACAATACAACATCTAAAGATGGAAACATTCTGTCCAGTCGTGTCGTGGAAATTAAATATTGATAAAAAGTGAATGAGGCAGGCGACGTATTATATAAAGAAGCGTTGCAATAGTTTGGCTGACATGTTTCTAAATATGTAAATCCGAATTTGATACGCGAGTTAAAGTTATTGAGTAATATGTTTGAAACTTGTAAATCTTATTTGAAAACAAAAGAAAAACAAATTTGACGATCTGGGTGGGTATAAAAGAACTATTGATTTTTAACAAATTTATTTGCTGAAGTAGAAAATTTGCAATTACTCATTGTGTGACGGCCGCTTAAGTCCCTTCACAATTCAGAACATTTCACTTATAAAATCAACGACCAACACAAGAAAGGTACCAAACCATCAGTGGGTGAACCTCAGGCTACAAACTTCACACAATTTGATGCAAGGAATCTTTCAGCTGGTGAAGCCCATGCTTTAAAACTTAACCAACTGTAAAGAGAATTAAAACAATTGTAAACAAAGAGAAAAGGAACCAAGCTGATTCAAAAAATAAATAAAAAACACTACTCAGTAGGACACCTGAAGGCAAGGTGACAAACTTTAACCTTCCAAGAAAGGAGAGTATATAAAATCACTAAAGGTATGCCATTAATAAAATTGCTTATATCCAATTAGTACATATAAAATTGTAACACTAATTTTTAAATGCAACCAAGATTGCTCAAGCTACATATATAAATATTGCACTAAAGTAGCATTTAAAGTCTGACGATGTTCTGAGAACATTTGAACCGAGGATTACACATAAACACAAAACCAAACACCACTGGAGGCGGTCAGCAGCAACAACCATTAAACACCAACATACATAAAAATACGAGATAGGTAGGCAGATTTCCTTTTCGTAAGGTGGAGGGGCGACAATGTGATTAAAGTACATCAAGCAGAATAAGTAGCGCACGAGATAGGAGGAATTCCTTGCAAGGTTGAAAGGTGACGGTTATCATGAAATTCAAAACATTACAACTGCCAAAATACACCCTCTCACTAAGTCAGTTCCGCAGCGGTTCAACCTTACACCAAAACAGCTCTAAAATTTCCCAATCGGAAATTAAAAAACTCAAAAGCGAGCCTACACGGCTCAATGTTGTTGCTTTCCGATTCTCACTCAGCTTATCTATATGTATAAAAATGAACGTTTGTCTGTATATCCTCTATGTGCTCATAAACCATTCATTCGGTTGCAGTGAAGCTTTGGTGAACTGTTCACCGCATGTCTACAAAGGTTCCTGACCCAAAAACAAAAGAGCACGACACATAGCTCATGAGATATGACATCATGAATAATGAGAGGCGAACGCGTAAGAATATCCAGACTTATGCGCCAATTATTCGAAAATGGGAGTAGTTAGGGACCTACAACAAAGTTTGCATGTAATTTCGGATTTTTATGAAGCGTTTTGTAACCGACAACCCCCTCCCCACACACACACACAGACACACACACAAAAATGACGGAACGAAAAGAAGTCTACAGCTCACAAACTGTCGCATCAGGCATGAACTTGTGATGTTTTACTTGATTAGAAAATGTTCAAAAGTTTGTTAAGCTTATGGGACTTAACTACGGGGTCATCAGTCCCTAATTTACAAACTACTTCTCAACGAACATATACTAAGGACGGCACAAATATCCATGCCCGAGGGGGGATTCGAACTCCCGACCGTAGTGGCCATGCAGACCGTGACTGGAGCGCCTCAGTCCCGTCGACCGCCGCGGCCGGCTTACTCGATTAGTGCTGACTGATATGAATCACTACACTAAATGTGACATCAAATTTGTATCACTATACGACACATACTTCAGGCAATATCAAATACATAAAAGTTATATATTATTCTTTTTTTCGTATTTTATGCACGGGAATGCCGTACATTCGATTGCGATAAAACTTTGTTAACTCATTTTTTGCACTCGCACGAAGGTTGTACGCATACTAAAATTGGTATGGTGTATGGCGGAGGGTGCCTTACAATTAGCTAATTCGTTTCTTATGCCTTCAGGCTGAAATGGCTGGACGGATATGATTTAAATTTGGAACAGAGGTAGCTTATACCCCGAATTCATACGTGGGCTACCTTTCGAAGGCTTCGTAGGTGCATAATGTAGCGTACTTAGAACAAACATCCAAATTGTTAGAATGGTCATGAAAGTCAGCACATATGTTTTCATGAAGGAGATTTTTATAATCTGCAAGCCAGTGAATTTAGCATGGCGGAGGGTACCATGCGACTTTGCCACCACTTGACCTACCACCATGGATCTAGGCGCATATGTATGTTTCCATAGATAGGAGGATGAGGAGTAGATGGAGGAAGAGACAGAAAATAGGGGAGGGAAGAGACAGACAGAGAGAGGGGATAGGAGAAGTTTGAGAGAGGGGATAGGAGGAGAATGAGTGAGGGGATAGGAGGAGAATGAGTGAGGGGAGAGGACGAGAATGAGTGAGGGGAAAGGAGGAGAATTAGAGAGGGGAGAGTAGGAGAATGAGAGAGGGGAGAGGAGGAGTATGAGAGAGGAGGAGAATGAGTGAGAAGAGAGGAAGAGAATGAGTGAGGAGGAGAATGAGAGAGAGGAGAGGAGGACAATGAGAGAGGGGAGAGGAGGACAATGAGTGAGGGGAGAGGAGGACAATGAGAGAGGGGAGAGGAGGACAATGAGAGAGGGGAGAGGAGGACAATGAGTGAGGGGAGAGGAGGACAGTGAGAGAGGGGAGAGGAGGAGAATGAGAGAGGGGAGAGGAGGAGAATGAGAGAGGGGAGAGGAGGAGAATGAGAGAGGGGAGAGGAGGACAATGAGAGAGGGGAGAGGAGGACAATGAGTGAGGGGAGAGGAGGACAATGAGTGAGGGGAGAGGAGGACAATGAGAGAGGGGAGATGAGGACAATAAGTGAGGGGAGAGGAGGACAATGAGTGAGGGGAGAGGAGGACAATGAGAGAGGGGAGAGGAGGAGAATGAGAGAGGGGATAGGAGGAGAATGAGAGAGGGGAGAGGAGGAGACTGAGAGAGGAGGATAATGAGTGAGGGGTAAAGGAAGAGAATGGTTGAGGGGAGAGGAGGAGAATGAGAGAGAGGAGAGGAGGAGAATGAGAGAGTGGGAGAATGAGATAGGGGAGAGGAGGAGTATGAGAGAGGAGGAGAATGAGGGAGGGGAGAGGAAGAGGATGAGTGAGGAAGAGAATGAGAGAGGGGATAGGAGGAGAATGAGAGAGGGGAGAGGAGGACAATGAGTGAGGGGAGAGGAGGACAATGAGAGAGGGGAGAGGAGGACAATGAGTGAGGGGAGAGGAGAACAATGAGTGAGGGGAGAGGAGGACAATGAGAGAGGGGAGAGGAGGACAATGAGAGAAGGGAGAGGAGAAGAATGAGAGAGGGGAGAGGAGGAGAATAAGAGAGGGGAGAGGAGGAGAATGAGAGAGGATGAGAGTGAGTGAGGGGAGCGGAGGAGAATGAGGGAGGGGCGAGGAGGAGAATGAGTGAGGAGGTGTGAGTGAGGGGAGAGGAAGAGAATGAGTGAGGGGACATGGTGGCAAACAAGTGGAAGGAGATGAACAGAGGGAGGGCGCGGAGGATCTGGACAGAGAAAGAGACACGAGGTGACAGGAGGGGGGGGGTCTGGAGAAGGTGAATACAGAGAACGTAAGGGAGGAGACGACTAATGGAAAACTGGAAACCTTGTGTTATATATCATTCGTATTTAAACAAGCTAACACTTTCAAATTACAAACGTTATTTGCACAATTATTTCTTCTGCGGCAACAACGCGTCGGGTACCAGCTAGTTACATATAAATACAACGCGTTTTGATTCAACATAAATAGTGCCTGACACATCACACCCTACCTTTTCTCCAGCGGCGTCATCGACACAATGGGGAACACGCATCACGCTTTCCTCGTTCGCTCGCTTTCAAGTCTTAATTAGTTGCATCTTCTGCCCCGTCGCGGTAGCAGCAAAACGGTCCCATTAACATAAAAAGTGCATGTCCGTTTCGTTAGATATGTATTACGGTGTAGCGATTTAACGTAATTATGATGAATGAGCTCGGTGTCGTTAGGGAGGCTATCATACGATCTTGTGGCGCACGAGAGCGACCCGAAGTATCTTACATTCTCCCTCTCTCTGTGTTTGTACCTATTTATTATACCTCTAAGCGGAGATTTCTTCGTGTGATAAACCGGTAAGTGCACATTTAACTGCCGGAATACATTCATTGGGGTTGGGGTCTATCACCTAACACTTATCTTCGCTAAAATAGATTGCACCCACAATCGTCTGTTTTAATTCCCTGTGAACAGTATATCCATTAGTGTGCACAAGTTTCGATTATTAGCATCTTGCTTCTGTTTCTTCAGCTTTATACATTTTCTGCATTTCTTCTTAACGGTCGTTGTAGCTTCTTTCAACTGCAGTTTCTGATAGAAGTATTTTCATCATCACTTTCTGGTTTTTCGCATTAACTTCCCTCGAAAATTTTGTGTTCTGTATACGAGAGAAAGCCGTGTTTCCATTATTTCGAGATACAATGATCCCCTATTCTACGCATGAAATATAAACTGTAATAAATTAGCTCCATGCCATACTGACGCCTGGTGTCGTAATCAACTATGAGTTTATTCCAATAAGACTGCCGAAAATACCTTTTCTTTATTCCTTTTTGTTCATCCTTTTTTGATTCCTTCCTTTTTATTCAGGTTATAGAAAGGAGATGTAGATAAACGTACATCAGTCCTGCCACACATCATCATCATCGTCATGCCTCACAAAGTTCAGTCTGGAACATAGTCCCCCTAATAAAATTCCTCCATAATCCCCTATTCAATGCTAACTTTAATGTCCCGTCTAATATTACACCTTTTACTTGAAAATCATTCTTCACAGAATCTGTCCTTTCTCCTTGGTCTACCTCGACTCCTCTTACTCTCCGCTGCCGAGCCCATGAGTTTCTTAGGTAACATTCATGTAACATGACTCCACCATTTCAGCCTGTTCTCTCTAACTGCTTCATTTATGGTGTTCATTCAAAGTTTTTCGTTGATTTCCTCATTATGGACACCCTCCTGCCATTGTTTCCATCTATTAGTACCTGCAATTAATCCTGCTACTTCCATATCTGTAACCTCAACCTTATGAATAAGGTAACCTGTATCCACCCAGCTTTCACTCCCATAACAACAATGTTGGTCAAAAGATAGAGTGGTGCACAGCTAACTTAGTCTTGGTACTTACTTTCTGCTTGCAGAAGAGAGTAGATCTTAGCTTATCACTCACCAATTTAGCATTGCTATACCTTGTTTAAAGTTCTTTCACTATGTTCCCATCCTGTGTGAAACTTGAAACTGTCTACCTGTACTAACTCAGTCTGTTTAAATCTCATTCCCACAGACATTACTTTCGTTTTGGAAATGCTGATCTTCATATCATAACCCTTACACCTCTGATCGACGTCTGAAGTATTAGTTTGAAACCTTTCAATCGAATCCGCCATCCCAAATAAGTCATCTGCATATGCAAGACTGCTTATTTTGTTTTCACCTATTTTAATCCCGCCCTGCCAGTCTACTGTTTCCAACATATGATTCATATGATCCTGAAACTACCCTACACCATGAACTTAATTTGCCGTCTACTTTAACTGTTACCTGAGAGTCTACGTAAAGACATTTAATGGCCTGCAGAAGTTTGCCTCCTATTCCGTAATCTTGTAGAACTGTCAGCAGCTTCCGCTTAGGAACACGGTCATAAGCCTTTTGTAGATCTATAAAACATAGAAACAATTCCCTGTTTTACTCGTAGCACTTCTCCATTGTCTGCCGTAAGCTGAAGATCTGGTCATGAAAGCCTCTAAGAGGCCCAAACCCACACTGATTTTCATCCAGTTTGTCTTCAACTAACACTCGCACTCTCCTTTCAGCAGTACCTGAGAATATTTTTCCCACAACGCTAATTAAGGAGATACCTCGACAGTTGTTACAATCCTTCCTGTTTCCATGTTTGAAAATTGGCGTGATTACCGCTTCCGTCCAGTCAGACGGAACCTGTCCGGATTCTCATGCCTTCTCAATTATTCTATTTAACCATTTTGAGACCTGACGAGTTCCGACTTAATTTCTCCACCCCAGCCGCTTTATTGCTCTGCAAATCTATTGACCATTTTCTCCATTTCCTCAAATGTGATCCTTTTTCCATCATCATTCCTATCCCATTCTACCTCAAAATTTGACACATCATTGAATACTTTGAGCAGTTCTTCAAACTGTCCCCTCCATCTTCCCACGGCATCCACAGGATTCACTAGCAGCTTTCCTGACCTGTCAAAAACACTTGTTAATTCCGTCTTCCCTTCCTTTCGAAGACTGCTAATTACGCTCCAGAGTGGTTTTGCCGCAGCTTGACCCACAGTTTCTAGCTCATTCCCAAAGTCTTCCCACGATTTCTGCTTGGATTCTGCAATTATCCACTTGGCTTTATTTCTTTCTTCAACGTAACTTCCCCTGTCTGCCTGATTTCTAGTATGAAGCCATTTTTAAATGCCTTCTTTTCCGTTTTACAGGCTTCCTTGACTGTGTCATGCCACCAAGCTGTCTGCTTCTTCCTGTCTTTACACACTACTGTTCCAAGACATTCTCTATCCACTTCTAGTAGTGTCCCTGTACCTTGTCCATTCCTCTTCCAGTGATTGCAAATGACTACTTTCAACTAACTGATACCTTTTTGAAATCATTGTTTTGTATTCATGCCTAATTTCCTTGACCTGAAGCTTCTCAACTCTTTCCTTCTACATGTGGAACTGACTTTCTGTAATTTTGGCCTCACAAACCCAACTTCACTGCATACTAAATAATGATGAGTATCGTCAACGAACCCTCTGAAAACACGCAAATCCTTGACTGCCTTCCTGAATTCCTGATCAGTTATTATTTACTCAATGACAAATCTGCTTTCCCTTCCTTCCCAAGTACAGCGGTGTATATCCCTATGTTTCAAAAAGGAGTTTGTGATTGCTAAGCCCATACTGGCACAGAAATCCAAGAGCTGTTTACCGTTTCTGTTGGCCTTCATATCCTCTCCAAACTTACCCATAACCCTGTCACAGCCTTCTGTTCGATTTCCTATAGTGGCATTGAAGTCACCCATAAGAAAAACACTGTACTTGTCCTTCACTCTAACAACCACATTAATGAGTGCGTTGTAAAATCTGTCCATATAATCTCGTTCTGTACCTTCACAGGGAGAATACACTGACAAAATGCTAATTTTCTTGCTGGAGATGGCAAAATCAATCCACATCAGTCGTCCATTTACATAACTTATTGCAATTATGCTAGGTTCGATTTTTTTCCTTATGTAAAACCAAATGTTCAAATGTTTGTATAGTCTATGGGACTTAACTACGGGGTCATCAGTCCCTAAACTTACAAACTTCTTATGAACTACTTACGAACTAGTACGGCACAAATATCCATGCCCGAGGGGGGATACGAACCGCCGACCGTAGTGGCCGTGCAGACCGTGACTGGAGCGCCTTAGTCCCCTCGGCCACCGTGGCCGGCTATATAAAACCCTACACCCCACTGTGCTCTTACTAGTTTGACTCCTCACAGGTAGACCTTGTATTCTCCGGCTTCGTCCTCTTTCTCTAACGTGATCAACAGCTAAAACATATAACCCTACCTTACTTGAAGCTTCTACCAGCTCTTCCGTCTTCCCAGCGTAATCCCCATTGAAGTTCATAACTTCCCGTATCATTCCAGATCGTTTCTCAAGTCGTAACCAAGGAGTCCCTGGTCTCTCAATTAGAGGTGGAGCTCCGTCACCTCCAAAGGTCGAGGTAGTTTGCTCTGATTGTTGCCAGCATCATATTGAAGTACCTAGGAAGCAGGTTGTCTAGGGCCCAATGGGTTTTACTCATAATGGTTGAAGGACCAACCGGTGGGTTTGGTAGTCTTTTACCGTCTGCGCACAAAGGTGGCCACAAATCAGAATACGTCCTAGATGCCCAACCTTATTCCAAAGTAACTGGTTTCCCACATGCCAGGACCACTTACTTGGCCACTCATACTTTTCCCGTGGTCCAAGAACTAGGAGGACATAACTAAAGGAACCCACAACATGAACCACCCTGCTCCGCAAGAATGTTAAAATGTAAAATTATCAGAAAACATAACTTCTATACAACCTATTATAATGTTCCAGCCTGGCTATTAATTTTTGAGATTAACAAATTTACAGAAGGAAGTGGTTTGAAGTTAGAAGCTATGAAAGATCCAAATCAGTAAATTACGGGGAAAATTATTATTAAATGAAATGGTAAGCTAATTAACGGTGGAGTGTTGTGCAGGCAGAACATTACAAAAAGAATCGACGAGCAGTTACCTTTAACAATAGATCCATCGGTGGTTGAAATTTGGCTGTAAATGAAATTTTAATAATATGATAACCACTCGCCGAACAGTGGATGGCAGTTCGTCAATATTAAACTACGACTCGTGTAGCAAACAGTAAAGTAAGATAAGTGACATGATATAAATCGGTTAGGAATATTACGTAAGTCAAACACATCGGACTTCTAAAAATTTACAAGAAAATCGACGGCAGGTTCTATTGCCAGTAAATGATAATATTATGGAATAAATTTTTAAACAAGACTGGCAGGCTACACGAAATATCACCATTCAATATTAACTAAAAACTATGCCATCCATTGTTGCGGTGATTCAACAAGGCTGAAAAAGACATTATGGGCGGAGGGAGGATAGGGCAAAATTATTAATAAAAAATTCATAAGTGCGAATTTAAATGAGAGGTGGGGGTTTATTTATAAATTTAAGATACGCGCACATCACATATATTTACCTGAATGTACATAATAGCGGCCACATAAAAAAAAATAAAGTACAGCTCCAGTCTGCAAGATGCTATCGCTACGAAGTACAAAGCAAGAGTGTCTTCTTTCTTACAAAAAAATTGAAAGTGTTGTTCCTAAATTTTCTTTCTCTGACTTTCATAGATAACTATTTTAACATGCCGAAATAATATAAACATACAAAACTTTCTCTGATAATATCGGGGAAAGGAAAATGTGTCATTATACGGCCCCCTTTGGCACGGCTGAGGTATGATACAGAATCCGATAGCCATGACAAACAAGCATTGTGTCAAGACTAGTTTCATAGAACACAAATACATCGAATATTACATAAGATAATAATGTAAATTACATATAATCCACGTCACATAAGTACAACATCGGTCAGTCTTGTGCAATATTCGTTTTTCAGAATTGTTCTCTCAAGAACTGATCATTTTTCGTCGTATTACAGTCTATTCACATCGATGGATGTCTATAGTACAGAAAGTTGCATCAAATTTCATTTCATTGATTATGAATTTGATTTTTTAGTACTGTCTGTAGGTTGAATTTCAGTAACGGTGGCGACGGCTCGAGGTTGTTGCGTTGGTACTGGAGGCTGGAGCGGCGGCAACGCCGGCGGCAGCGAGCAGCTTCCATTATTGCGCACGGAGTATGCGCGTGGACAACAGCGGTCCGTGATGAATCGTCAGTTCAGCACCCCTCACTCGCACCGTCTCATTGCAATTTTTGCTCATGAAAAGAACAAAAAGATTGGAATTAGCAATATCTACTGCACTAGGATAACTATTAATTTTTTTCCTGCAAAGAATGCACACTTGATTAGTTTCCTTCATTCACACGTTGTCTGGTGCATGAGTGTGTGTGTGTGTGTTTTTTTTTTTTTTTTTTTTTTTTTTTTTTTTTTTTTTTTTTTTTTTTTTTTTAAGTGTCACCTATCGTAACGTTTTAAAGTCCGTAACCCGTGTTGTGTTACCCTGGTGTTCATCAATATAAGCAATCCAGACACACATAAAATATTGGCAATAAACATTCATGCACACAAAAAAAAAAATATACAAGTCAAGGCAAGACAATATCAGGCCCGGCCGTCGTGTTTGACACAAGGTAGATTTCGCACCATTTGTGCGGCAGAAGTACAGTTAAAGAAGGAAGACTGAGGACAGAGTAGTTAGAGGAATCTCGCTAATTCTACTTGCAGAATATCAATTTTATCAGTCTACAATCGTTACAGCAAAGATCACTTCTAACGTCAATTCGCGAGCAAACAACATAAAGCATAAATCATCGATCCTAGCATCGGAAAGTCCTCATCTTGTCACACCATCCGTATTCCTCGAACATTCGCGACCATGCCTAATCCTGCCCTTATATGCATAATTTACATCTGTGCAAAGATAGGTAATTATAAATAAAATTATGGCACTCAGATATGCGTGTGTATTCCTGTATGTGTGTCCCTGCGTCGTTGTGTGTTCATGTCAAAAGTTAGTAAATCTTTCATTTAAAATGCACCTCCTGAGTTAGTTGTTAAAGTAAATAATTCCAGCGGTGGCTGCCATACATACTCGTCGTTTCTTCGTGCTGAAATAAAAGTTCTTATATCTAGGCTTAAGTCTACGGTGTTTGAGTAGTAAATATTCCATACCATGCTATGTTGTGAAATTTCATGTGTTTCTCGCAATGTGTGGTTTGTCAAACAAAACAATTGCATAACCTAAGCAAATGATAAGTATTTCTACTAGCTGCATTACTCAAGTAAATCTTAAAAAATTTTACATCAATGAAGTGTGATAAAGGAAAGAAAATATCTTT
The DNA here is from genome assembly GCA_026315105.1 of Locusta migratoria. Classification (NCBI taxonomy): domain Eukaryota; kingdom Metazoa; phylum Arthropoda; class Insecta; order Orthoptera; family Acrididae; genus Locusta; species Locusta migratoria. Next base: position 393,785,240 of record CM048744.1, on the reverse strand, counting down.
AACGATGTGATAAAGAATTATGTCTGTTAAGTATCAAACAGCGCTTTATATAGCAATTGAATAGTGTGTACCCTGCATTTTAAATTCTTTGCATAGTCTGCAGTTGTTGCTTACGACATCGATTAAGCGGAGAAAATTTAAGTTCGTTCTTACTTATGCAGATGGTATGCGTGCAAGCTTGTATTGTCATGCAACATGATTCTACGTGTTTTGTTTATTTGTCAGCTGATCATTCGCATAAAAGTTAGCAAAATCTCTATAGCTTGGTGTATCCTTCCCTGGTAGCGTAAATAGTTATAGCAAAAATTATTTTTAGTGGGCAAACGAGATTTCATATTCTCCTCTCTCCTATCACAACAAACTACATTACTTGTCCCCGTAAGTGACTATCCAAGATTTGGTCGGGCAATAATGCATATAAGTGGTACGTGTGCTTGTACACTCCACGTCCAATAAGTAAATAAAGATTCCCGATCACAAACCGGAATAAATCACCTACTTCTTCCAAGCAACACATATATAAATATACCCGTAAATATAAAATATTACTCCTACACAAAATATTACCCACGTCACAATATATGGCTATTAAGTCTTTAACTGCCCATAACTGTGTAAGTGTGGTAACTTACATCTGTTTACTTATTATCCATTGAATGATTGTGATAGCTGACAATAAATATTAGGCACTTACCTGCGATCTTGCTCGTCGCTCGGAGAAGTTCTGACGCATGACATACTTGATGCTTACACAAATAAATATAAATAATGCCACTTAATGCACACAGACGTTCATATTAAGCGTGAAATCTTTTTAAATCTTTGTGTGGGTACAAACCTTTAATCTTTCCACTGTTTATGTGTGCTAAAAGATAACTTCCTCGGTGTGGAATCTGTACAATTCTGTACGGTCCACTATACATGTGCTGCCACTTCTTATTCTGCTTATGTATAACTGATGCTTTAGGATGTGTGCGAATTAAAACAAGGTCATTTACCTGGAATCTTTGTATACGTTTGAGTTGTTTATCATAGTATGTTTTCCTTTTAAAAGCCGCATCTGTAAGATCAATCAAAACATCACGTACTTTCTCCTCCAGTGTGGTATTGTTTTTAGGTATCTGCGGTATGGGATTCAGCCATTCATTTGATTCCTTGGTTGCCAGGACCAGATCAGATGGGGTATACGGTGTAGAATAGAGCGGAAGATTGTTCACAACCTGTTCAAAAGAATCTAGATAGTTTATCCACTGAGTTTGTCTATTTGAGGCGTAGGTTCTGATAAATCTGTTAAGTTCACGGAACATGCGTTCCATAGGGTTAGCAGAAGGGTGAAATTTGGAGATCAGAATGTGCCGAATGTTGTGCTCGTGGATGAAATTTTTCCACGCACGACACGTGAAGGTGGTAGAATTGTCGGAAAGAATATTTGTCGGCTTGCCGACAAAGGGAATGTAGTCCTGTGTTATGCGACGAATTACTGCTTTCTCAGTGGCGGTTTTTAGTGCATAAAATTTAACGAACTTTGAAAATACGTCATACAGGCCAAGAATATAACGAACACCTCCACGACCTAACGGAAGGGAACCGGCGAGGTCAATCGCAACGAGATGTAGGGGTTTGACAGGTAGAATGGATTGCAGTTCCATTTTGCTGGATAAATTGTTGGGTTTAAATTTTTGACAAATTAAACAAGATTTTAGAGTATGATGAATTTTTCGTGCCATGTTAGGAAAGAAACAATACAGTTTCAACTTACGAAGACATTTCAATGGGCCGAAATGTCCCCATAATCTGTGGGTATGCCAGATTAGAGCCTTTTCATGAGATGACGGTATGCAAACGCACCACAAGTTTGATTGTGCGTGGCGACGGAAAAACAATACACCTTGGTGTATTCGATTGTGCTCTTTCAGAACAGAGGCGGGGTTTGTTGATAATTTAGTGATTACTTTCTTCCACCGGTCATCGGTGTACTGAAGATCGCGGATGTTGCGATACAATTCAAGGTAGTACGGGCGGTATATTGCGTCTTTCATCAACATGATTCGAAATTCGGTGTCGGCCTCTGTGTAATCATCAGAATTAGGTAAGCCTTGCGGAAGACGAGAAAGCGTGTCGGTAATTATGTTATCTGAGCCTTTAATGTGTATTATTTCAAAGTCATATTCTTGAAGAATCATTGCCCAACGTGCCAGTCTATTGTGTAAAAGTCTGCATGACATGAGGAAACTTAAGGCTTGATGATCGCAAAATACCTTGGTATGTTTACAAAAGATATACTGATGAAATTTTTTGAAACTCCAGAGGATGGCAAGTAATTCAAGCTCGGTAGTAGTGTATCGCCTTTCGCACTGAGGTGAGTGTACGGCTAGCAAAACTGATAATTTTGATGGATTGTGGGTCAAAATCGTTAGATATCTGAAACAAACAAGCTCCGGCTCCATAGCTCGACGAATCTGTGGATATACAGAAATCCTTTGTCATATCTGGATGACTGAGAATTTCAGAATTTACCATGGCTTCTTTAATTCGTGCAAAATCATTGCGACAAGCCTCGGACCAGTACCACGCAACATTTTTTCGTAAGCAGTGATAGCAAAGAGGGACTATTTAACAATTGATTAGGTAGAAATTTTCGAAAAAAGGAACATAGCCCGACGAAGGCTTTTAATTGCCGCTTGTTACATGGTTCAAGGAAATATTTTATGGCCTTGATTTTGTCAGGATCGGGTGTGATGCCTACGGACGAGATAATGTGTCCGAGAAATTTGATCTCTGTTTTAACAAATTTTGATTTCTGAAGGTTTGCTGTCACACCTGATGACGAAAACTTTTTCAGCACCTTTTCCAGCAAAACGAGATGTTCATCCCACGTTGCAGTGGCTATTAACAAATCATCAACATAAACGGTGAGCTGATCTATTAATTCCGGTCCGAGCACTGTGTCTAGTGCGGTAATAAAAACTCCAGAGCTGACATTCAATCCAAACGGCAAAACTTTGAATTGATAAGATCTCCCTGCAAAAATGAAGGCAGTATACTTTCGCGAGTCTTTCGAAATGGGCACTTGCCAATATGATGATCTAAGATCTAAACTGGATAGATACTGCACTCCGAAAAATTTCTGAAGATGTTCTTCAAGACTTTCTGGGCGCGTCCTGACTGGAATGATAATCTTATTTATTTCTCGTGCGTCTAGCACTAGACGCACACTATTATCAGATTTGGACACGGCCAACAGAGGACTGGCGTAAGGTGACAAGGAAGTTTCATTATACCCCATTTGAGCATTCGGTTGATTTCTGCTTTAACAGAATCACGTTTGGCCCATGGTATGGCGTAAGTTTGCTTGCGAAAGGTTTCATGTGGTTTAACTTGCATATGATATTCATAGGTTTTGATGAGACCGGGTCTTTTGTCAAAAACATGAAGATATTTGTAAAGAAGTTCAACCAGTTGTTGCTTTTGTGTTTGTGATGCATTAGAAGACTCTGTAATTTTTTTAACAATTGATTCGTAAGTCTCACTTTCTGTGTTTACAATCGGTGTTTCTGTTTCTAAGTATGCCTGATTGATGGGTGCAATCACAATTTTTACTGAACCACAAAATTTGCCATGTGAAGCTCTCCTTTTCACTAAGTTCAATGTGCAGATACTGTTACCTATTGTCAAATGACACTTTCCCTGTCTTAGATCAATTATAGCCTCTCTATCTCTAAGATAGTCTAATCCCACAATGCAATCCTCTATTAAGGAGTCAACGACAAGAAATGTGCAGAAATCTGTGATTGAATCAAAAGTAAGTGGAACTTGAGTCTGGATTTTCACTGGTTTAGACCTGACACCTGTTGCTCCTATGATCTTGCAATTTTGAACAGGAAAGGTCGGAAGCTTTTGTTGTTGACATATTCTGTGAAATAACGTCTGTGATAGAACGTTAACTGCTGCTCCGGTATCAAGTAATACATTGGTACAAATACCACCAACCACAATGACAACGTTTGCTTGTAAGACTTCAGATAGATTCCTTCTACAAGTTGTGTGTTCTTTCATCAATTCATCTTTAATGTCTACACCATCATTAAACCTCAGCATTTAAACTCTCGAGTATCGTGTGCCCCCACTGGATTCACCGCTCAAACTCGGAGGGCGTGAGGAGAGCGATTTCAGTTTGTTTGGGTACCTGATGCGGTTTGGGCAGGCTCCGTAACTTCAGTTATTGTCACGGTAGATTGTGGTGGTCCACAAGTCGTTTGTTGTCCGCAGTCAGTCGTTATCCGTGCCACCGGCACGTAGTCTGTCTGTCGATTGTCACTGGGTGGGGAATGGTTCGGATATTGTCTACCTGTGTACGTATTTTGTTGTGTATTCCCCATGTTAAAATTCGTGCCCCCGTTTCGATTATTGTTCCAGTTGTTTCGTCTATTACTATACCCTGGATGGTACCTATTGTCTGTTCTTTGCCTTGTTACATTGCCCCCGCTTTATGTTTGTCTGTTAGAATTTCTACCGCCCCCGTTGTATGTTTGTCTTTGAGCCTGTGAGTTTGTGTCATAGCGGTTAACGTGTGGTGCCAGAGTATTTGTACGCGACTGTTGGCTGGCCTGCGTCGGCGGTGGCGGCATCAGCTGATTTATTCCATTACTGTTTGGCGTACCGACTGGCGTTGCCATAAGTATTGTTGTGGTTACCACGTCCGTTCCTAGCTCGGTCATCTTCGTAAATTAAGTCAATCGAATCGACTGTCGACAAGAAGTCTTCCAGATTATATATAGGAATATGTACCAGTTGCAATCTGAGGTACGTCGGCAGTCGTCCTATCAGTACTCTAAGTACTTCTCGATGCGACATTGGTTCGTCGAAGAAGCATGCTTTGTTTAGATATTTTTCAAAGTATTTTCTTAAACTGCCATTCCGCTCATTAAAGGGTGGAGGGTTGTATATTTCATTTTTTACACGCTCTTGAATTCCCACCGACCAGTAATTGCTAAGAAATGCATTTTCGAACACTTTGAGAGTGGCACAGTAGCGGTATACGCCTGAAGCCCAGATATTCCCTTCACCTTGAATATATCCCATTACAAATCTTATCTTCCTACGCTCACTCCAGGTGTCAGGAAGCAATTCTCGAAAGGATTGTATAAAAATGACAGGATGCACGGATTTATTTTCAGGTATAAAAGTGGGAAACTGGTGGTGTTTGAGGAGGCTTTCTTCCAACAGGATTGAGGTAACACTAGGACGGGGAGATTGTGAGCGCTGCATAACTGTGCGTCTGTCACTGTAAAACCACTCGTCGTCTACGTCAGTCTGTTTTGCGTCACGGTCTTGGTTATGGTACCTATCTGGAGATGACATCACCGGTGATGCATTTCTCCTACGTGTGTCAGAAGTTGCATTCTGTGTCCGGGATTCCCTTCGTACACTAGCCTTTACATTCGACAATTCCTCCTGCAATGACTTTACAGCGGTGCTGTGCTCCTCATATACTTTTGCAGCAACGTTTTGAATGACAGAGTTTAAATCACGTACTAGTTTATCATTAATTTGTACTTCGGTCTGCTCCAAAAAGGTTTGAACTCTTGCCTGATTCTCACTGACTATGGCTTCTGCCTGAGAGGTTATGTGCGTTACGGTAGTTTTCAAATTTTCATGTTCAATTCTGAGTGCTGACAAGTCCCGTGTAATATTTTCAATGGCTGTCGGAAGGGCTTTGGTTGTTTGCGAAACGTTGTCAAGCTGTGAAGCAATGTTGGAGACCTTTTCATCAACTACGTTCAAAATATTACAGTTAACTTTGCCTTCTACATCTGCTACCTGTTGTTCAAGATTGCCTATCTGTGAATTTAACTGTCTGCTCACCTCATCAGAAATGAGAGCTGGTAGGTTTTTCTGTGCTTCCTCGAGTTGCTTAAATCTGTTCTCGACTTCTTCCCTCGTTACCATTTGATCCGCGATTTCCTTTTGTTGCTGTTCTAGGCGTGTTAAGACATTCTGTTGAGCTTGGAATTTATTATGTAAGTCCTGTTTTGTGGATTGATAGTGTTCATCAAGTTTGTCGTTAAATTACTGCTTTTGTGTCAATTGGAGATTTACTAACTCTTGCTTTGTGCATTGGTAATGTTTATCAAGTTCCTGCTTTTGTGTCAATTGGAGATTTACTAACTCTTGTTTTGTGCATTGGTAATGTTTATCAAGCTTGTCGTTAAGTTCCTGCTTTGTCGTCATTTGTTGGCTAATCATAGAGACTTGCTGCGTTAAATTTTGAAATATTGACTCGAATTTTGAAAACCATGAGGTAGGTAGATCACTATCTGAGTGCACAGCTACAGTAGACGTACCCCCGTCTGCTACGGACGTGTCACTTACGTCCGTAGCAGGCGAAATATTTTCTATCCGCCTGTCTTCCATAACGTTTTCTAATTCCTGCTCAGATTGTACTACAATGTTACTCGGTTGCATACTATCCATATCGGTAGCTTGTCTTCGCGTCCTAACCATGTCAAAACATGCGTACAGTGAATGTAAATACGGATGTCGTCAGCTAACACTGTTTACCTATAGCCAAAGATGCTAGTAACAAGGCACTGCAGCTCGCAAAACACAGATAATGCGAAAAAGATGAGGATCGCGGCTACAAGAGGGGTTCGGCAGCCATCTTGTGTAATTCTAGAAAGCTCTATTGTTGACGCGGTAACTAATAATGAAACACTTAGGAAAAATTTTCAAAATACGGAAAAGCTGAAATTGATATTCTGCAAGCAAATAATAGTAAAAGAAGCTCAAAAGCGTCTACAGAAACGGTGCACGCCTGGTCTTACCTTGTCTTTTGTCCGGATGCTGTGGTCCGTCAGTGCTTTTAATTTTTTCGTCACAATTATTTCCTTGAAAATTTTCGTCAAGACTAGTAGTCAATTTTTCTCCAACAATTATTTCCAAAAATAGTAACAGCCAAAATTTCGTTGATGTAGAACATGAAATGAGAAAGACAACTGTTAATACGTTGACAATGGAGTAACACAATGATATAGTTTTAAGATCTATTTTAATAAACTAAGAGCAAATTGTACCACAATGAAAGTCCTGTCACGGTCGCCAAATCTTTTATAATGTTCCAGCCTGGCTATTAATTTTTGAGATTAACAAATTTACAGAAGGAAGTGGTTTGAAGTTAGAAGCTATGAAAGATCCAAATCAGTAAATTACGGGGAAAATTATTATTAAATGAAATGGTAAGCTAATTAACGGTGGAGTGTTGTGCAGGCAGAACATTACAAAAAGAATCGACGAGCAGTTACCTTTAACAATAGATCCATCGGTGGTTGAAATTTGGCTGTAAATGAAATTTTAATAATATGATAACCACTCGCCGAACAGTGGATGGCAGTTCGTCAATATTAAACTATGACTCGTGTAGCAAACAGTAAAGTAAGATAAGTGACATGATATAAATCGGATAGGAATATTACGTAAGTCAAACACATCGGACTTCTAAAAATTTACAAGAAAATCGACGGCAGGTACTATTGCCAGTAAATGATAATATTATGGAATAAATTTTTAAACAAGACTGGCAGGCTACACGAAATATCACCATTCAATATTAACTAAAAACTATGCCATCCATTGTTGCGGTGATTCAACAAGGCTGAAAAAGACATTATGGGCGGAGGGAGGATAGGGCAAAATTATTAATAAAAAATTCATAAGTGCGAATTTAAATGAGAGGTGGGGGTTTATTTATAAATTTAAGATACGCGCACATCACATATATTTACCTGAATGTACATAATAGCGGCCACATAAAAAAAAATAAATAATAAAGTACAGCTCCAGTCTGCAAGATGCTATCGCTACGAAGTACAAAGCAAGAGTGTCTTCCTTATTACAAAAAAAAAAAAAAAAAAAAAAAAAAAAATTGAAAGTGTTGTTCCTAAATTTTCTTTCTCTGACTTTCATAGATAACTATTTTAACATGCCGAAATAATATAAACATACAAAACTTTCTCTGATAATAACGGGGAAAGGAAAATGTGTCATTATACTATGACAATAAAGTTTGGTGAATGGTCCTGTAACATTAACGTAGATGAACTATGAATACTGTTACATTACCGTCCTTCGAAATAGACAACTCCCTTGCACCGCTGAGCTCAGCGAATCGTATCCTGTGAACTTTGCACCAAGTTTTCTTTTGTGATGGTGCTCAAAAGCCTCGTCACGTTTCGCTTGATGTCAGATCTCTATCCTATCAAAGCGAGTTTGAGTCGAGGGAACAGAAAGAAGTCTGGAGGGTGGAGATCCGGTGAGTATGGTAGATGTTCATGTTGCACAACCCCCCTTTTTTGTCAGGAACTGTTTGACGAAACTGGTTGTGTCTGAGCGAGCGTTGTCGTACAACTTCAACATCCACCATAGTCGCCGGATCTCAGTCCATCAGGATTCTTCTTATTACCTCGACTGAAACTGGCATTGAAAGATGGGAGATGAATATTTCGAAGGACGTTGCACCGTCGTTGGAAAGATGACTGACAAAGTCCCAAAAACGAGATAAGAGTTCTGAGGTTTTTGTATCTCAGCTGCTAGTACGTATTGTAATTATATGACATGGACACGAGACTTCGTGCTAGTAAACAGGAGGTCCTGGGTTCCAATCTGGTCCTCCTCACAAATTTTCCCATCTCCTTGTTGTATTTTTGCAATGCCTACTAACCGCTGAGACAATAAAATCCCGGTCAATAGCTACATTTAGAGCAACGTCTGTTCTTTCAGAAAAGTCCGGTAAATAGACACCGCATTTAATTATAATCCACCTAGATTTGGTGAGTATTTCATTGCGGTTGCACACGACACCCTACTCCTGGCGAGCGTATAGAACCTGCTCCGAGATATTTAGCACAGTGGGCGATGTAGGAGGACACATGAAGGTTTGGATCGGACGGGGTAGTGCTTTGGTGAGCTTGTGGTGGTGTAGAAGATTAATTGCCTAGTAGGCAGGATGTCCCGATTAAAATCTCGGTCCTGGCGCAAATTTTCATATGTGCATGTTGTATGATTACAAACACTTAACTGCAACTGAGACCAAAAAACCTTAGTCAAATTATGCATTTATGACACTGTAGCGTCACATAGCAACGTCTAAACATTCGGAAGAGACGACAAAATTTTATAATCACAAGAGTGCTGACAGAAGCCTGAACGACCAGAACCGAGTGTTTGTGTCAACATCCAGCCACTATGAGTTATTTATGAGTGAGGAGGCTCACATTCTACGACTTTTCTTCGTTCTTGAGTCATCGAAATATTAGTTTCGAATTTCTCAACAGAAAACATAAAAGACAACAAGAACGCAAAAAAAAGCAAGCGAAGATTGTTACCGCACACTGTACTGTCAGGTATTAATGTTGGCTGCAGAGAAAAAGAAAATTACTTCTGGCCGAAGTCTTCCGATATTTGCCGACTTCTACCTATTCAGAAGTAGGAACAGTTCTGCCATGTAAGACAAATTACAACTATTTATATGTGTAAGTTGTAATATTTCTGGCTTACAGCCATCATTTGCAGATTTGAGAATGGCTTCCGTACAGTGGGTTAGAACCAGTAGGCGACAGGTGGTACAATTAGTGTGAGAAGTATAACACGTGCTTAGGGTACGTTTGGTCCAGGTAGGAAGGAATATAGAACAGCTCCCCGAGTTGTCTGTACCTCTCACGCTGATTGGCTGATGTATAAGGCGCCAAAACACAATCATATTTTTATCAACAAACAACACAATTCCTTGAGACAACATTGTCTCGTTATACCAAAGGTATGAAACATAAGGAGAGGCAGTATTAAAGTATGTGGTATGGAGGAGGTGCTTTAAGACAGTCCGTGTAGTAGCTACAACGCTGTCTTAGCTGACTGGTAGCAGGGCGCCATGGCTCAGCGCGCCCGGTCAGAGGGCTCAACGCTCTCTGTAATAAAAAAGCTGAGCCAAGAACACTTCGAACATCAACGAACAAATACGATCAGCGTCCGCAATAAACAGAACTACCGATAGAGCAAAAAAAAAAAAAAAAAAAAAAAAAAAAAAAAAAAAAAAAAAAAAAAAACAACGCTCTCTGTAACAAAAAAGCTGAGCCAAATGATCAACGAACGATGAAGCGCGAACAATACAAACGACCGCAAATCATAGATCTACCTGGAAAAAAACAGGTGGTCTAAAGCACCTACCTAGTAAGTAGGAGGTCCCGGGTTCGAATCCCGGCCTCAGCATAAATTTTAATTCGATGTCTCTCCTTATGTTTAATACCTTTGATCATATTTTTATTAATATTTAATAAAATTCTTAGTAGGGAGCCCCTCACTGTTAAGCTATGTCATAATAACGTAAAATGTATAAAAATCAATTTTTAATTAAAACAGTGCACCAACAAAAAGGATGACTACGCGTGTCGGCCATGTTTTGGCGCCAGCCAGAGCGAGAAAAGCCGACGCGGGTCGCGCTGCCGAAGATCACTTGAGATCCGGTGTTCAGAAGGTGAACACGTGATAGTTCAGATTAAGTGTTCAGACTCTCAACATGTATCAGTTAGGGTTCGGCAATATTGTACGTTCACAGCAAGTTAATGTTTCATTTAATAGTTATGAACTTGAATGCAGAGACTAGGAACAATATAGTTAATTATATGCAGTTTGCTAATTTTCTGCGGTTATGACTAATAAATTACTGCAATCCCATCATATTTATCTCATCATTTACCAAGAAACAGTTCCTAGCCAATTTCAGCCTCAAGTGCATGAACCAAAGACCTGTGTGCTCTTTTCTGCGTTGGGACTATTATGGAAGAAGACGTCAGCTTGGTGAAATAACTCTTAGAACTGATGCAAGCTACTCAGGGCGGTAGTAGCAACTAGGCGCCTTACATGTACCGTAGTCTTGTCCACAGTGTTCATACTAATATGAAGGAGGTTCAATTTCGATAAAATTAAGAATAAGTAGGGATGTTCACTTTTGGTGAAAGTTCAACTCACTCCTATCTAAATAATCTTTTATTTTTCTTACGCCCGCCATAAAGTCACTGAAAACTAACTTAAAGATAAAAGAAAATTGTTACTTAATTTTGTCCGTAATTATCACTCTATCCAGTAAAGTCAGCCTATGTGTAACTTAGGTATTGTTATAGCTGACGTCCACGACTGCACAAATTTACGTCATATATTTATGAAAACGTTCTCGTGTGCGTCTATACCTGTTATTTCTCTCTCTCTGGAATGAGTGTATCGGCTAAGGTACATAGACACGTCTCCAAACAATTATTGAATCAGGTGATATATACACAATTTACATCTGGTGACTTGTTTTATTCAGATATTGATTACCACTGTAATCTGCGTGTGATACAGTGGATATTTTGCCCTCGTAACTCTTTACATGACGTTTATATGGCGTTTAATTAGAGCGAGGAACGCTGGGCCTACCATTATAGTGAGAAAGTCATTCTCGTTGCCCTCTGATATGGTGTGTGATCACCTCTGATGGCCATTACAATAGCAAATCTGCGTGCCATGTACAGTATGACGTTATCAGTCAGCTCTTCAGGGATATTTGGCGATTCTTCCATGAATACAATACCCTGGTCTCAAACCTTTGTGGGAGAGGCTAGTCTGGTTGCACTGTGTCTGTCAAGTGCATACCAAAGATCTTCAACGAGGTTCATGTCCGGTGAAGAAGCTCACCAGTCCTTTCGTTCAATTCTGTCAGCTTCTAGCGCGTTGTTCACCAGTGTAACTCTGTGGGACGAGTGTTATCGTTCACCAGAAGGAACCTAACTCCTATTGCACCAGCGTATAGCATAACAAAAGGTCAAAGAATCCCGTCTCTCTACCTCTGAGCAGTCAAAGCATCATTCTGAATGACATAGATGTCTGTACGTCCGCCAATACTGACTCCTGCTCACATTATTCGTCCACCACGAGAACATGGTGATATTTACGGGATTATTCAGAGTATCACTTTCCCTCCAGATGAGGGAACGACGGTTGTCACGATGAACACAAAATCTTGGCTCATATGTGAACACAGAATGGCGCCATTCGTTACGACTCCAATCCTGATGTTCCTCCTACGAGTTTATGGAGGATAAACGGTGTTGTGGTTTTAATGGGACACAGAAAACAGGTCTCCGTGCGTAGAGGCCACAATTCCGAATGTGATTCCGGACTGTCTGAGTTGATAACAGGCGTCTTGTTACTGCCGGGAGGGTGCGTTGCAGGTGAGTTCAAAAATGTTCAAATGTTTGTTAAGCTTATGGGACTTAACTACGGGGTCATCAGTCCCTAAACTTACAAACTACTTATGAACTACTTACGATCTAGGACGGCACAAAAATCCATGCCCGAGGGGGGATTCGAACCCCCGACCGTAGTGGCCGTGCAGACCGTGACTGAAGCGCCTCAGTCCCCGCGGCCACCGCGGCCGGCGCAGGTGAGTTGTTTTCCGCCTTCTGTGTCGACAGGTGTTGACCGGACATTACGCTCATCTCTTGCTGATGGTACCCATCTGAATTTCCCTTTTCTAGCGTTTGTTGTTGTCTATAGTACCACCCAGGGCCTGAAAAATATACTTTAGGACACTCAAATGGCTGTAGCCACCAACCTCTGTCTCTAGCCAGCTCCCTTTGTGGCTTTTCATGTCATAACTTCTAGTTAGTCACGTTGTCGCTGCAGTGCACTATCTGTTCTCTACATTATCTGAACCGAACCGCTTGTGTAATGCGTATGGTAGAGTAAATACAAGTTAACACCATCCTCTCAGCAGCAATTTTCTGTTATTACCACTATCTCTGTCGTAATGTTGTTTTTCCCACTCCGTAGAAATGACAGTAAGACGTCGAACCATTTTAGTTCATTCTGCCAATGACAATACTTCAGAACCTACATATCTCAACTAATATCCTAATTGTTTTATAATGTGTAGTTATTCACGTTCAGTAAAAGCGACTCCGTTACATATCATATTTTGCTCAATGTTCCGAAGGCGACATATACCATGTGCGCGTCTATTTCTGTTGATGTCCTGCACTGACAGCCCTATAGCTTGATGTTGTACGGGATCCTTCTCATTGTTTCTTCAACTTTAATGAAAAGATCGTAATCCATGGAACCTAAGCTGACTGAGTTCGGTTAATGAAGCGAGCGATGTTGTGTACTGGTAACAGGCTAGACTCGCATTCGAAAGGACGGTGCTTAAAATCCACCGTCCACAATCAAGATTTAGGTTTCCGTGAATCCCCACTAGCAACTGGAATTTTGCACACGCTCGCGCCTTGGCGAATGATTTCAACAAACTAGTATACTATTCGGTGCATACCGGCGTCCCCTGAAAATGAATTTAATATGCACCTTTTAATTTTGATTAGCATGGCCATTTTAATAGTTATGTAATTAATTATGACAACTGTAAACACGAGTGTAATCCCCGGCAAGGTTTAAGTTACATGAAAGATTTTTTAAATAATAAAACATTAAAATCTAAACTGTTGCCGTTCACGCCAAATAGAAACACGTAAAGCCTCCCTCTGTTTGCAATATCTGGCTAGCGGCAGCCTTCTCACCATTACTGACTATCTGTCGCTACCGCAACGATTCAGCCCGTGCTTGTAACTGCGGCCTACCGTATCTTATCTTGGGCCCGTTCAGAAATAAACTATAATAAAACCAAATAGAAAACCTGTAATAATGCATAGCAAAGTGGTGTAACGCCACAACGTGTGACGTAATTTATCTATCTTCCTAAACATAAAAAAATAATTCAATTTTGTGATAAACAGACCTTTATGAGACCGTGGCTGTTATGTGAAATAAATTGTTAGTGTAGAACAGCAACCAGCTACATTTGGTATAATTATACTTAATTTATAAAGTACCATTACCGGTTTTTAAATATTGTGTATTCATCTTCAGATGGTATATGCATTGTAGACATCTTTTCTTAGTTTAGTGTTGAATTGTCCTAGGATATACAGAATTTATAATTATCTATATCTACTATACCCCGCAATCCACCGTAACGTGCGTGGCGGAGGATACACTGTACCCTTACAAGGCATTTACTTTCCTATTCCACTCCCAAACAGAACGAGGAAAATATGAATTCCTACATGCTTCCGTACGAGCCCTAATTTCTCCTATCGTGTCTTTGTGATCACTATGCGAAATGTATGTAGGCGGCGGGAAGATCATAATACACACAGCTTCAAATTCCGGCTCTCTAAATTTCCTCAACAGAAATTCACGAAAAGAACGTCGTCTTTCCTTGAGCGATGCCCAATTGAGTTCCCGGAGCATTTCCGTGACACTAGCTCATTGGTCGAACCTACCAGCAACAAACCTAGCTGTTCGCCTTTGAACTGCTTATGTTTTCCTTTAAACTGATCTGCTGCGGGTCCCAAACACTTGAGAGCAATACTCAAGACATGGTCGTACAAGCGTTTTATACGCTCCTTTACAGATGAAGTACATCTTCCCAAAAATCCCCCAATAACCCGAAGTCGGCTGTCCGCCTTATTCACAACTGTCCTTACATGTTCGATCCATTTCATTTCGCTGTGCAATGTGAGGCCTATATATTTGTTCAAAATGTTCAAATGTTTATATAGCTTATGGGACTTAACTGCGGGGTCATCAGTCGCTAAACTTACAAACTACTTATGAACTACCTTATACTAAAGACGGCACAAACATCCATGCCCAAGGGGGGGATTCGAACCCCCGACGAGGAGCGGCCTCGCGCATCGTAGAATAGCGCCTAAATGTGCTCGGCCGCTCAGCCGCAGTCTAGATATTTGAACGACGCGACAGCTTCAAGAAGCTCACTACTAATGCTCTATTCGAACATTATTGTATTGTTTTTCCCACTCATGCGCTTCACCTTACATTTTTCTACATTGAGAGCTAGTTGCCATTCTTCGCACCGACTAGAAATTTTGTTTAAGTCATCCTGTTTGCTATTACAGCCAATTAAAGACGACACCCTCCCATACTCCACATCATCATCAGCAAACAGCCTCAAATTACAAGTTGCTTTGTCCATCAGCTTAGTTAGAAAATAATAGCGATCCAATCACACACCCCTGGAGCACGCCTGACGAGACACTCGTCTCTGATGAACACTCGCCGTCGAGAACTACGTACTGCGTTCTATTACTTAGGAAGTCTTCCAACCAGTCACAAATCTGTGAACCTATCCCATAAGCTCTGTTTGTTAGCAGTATGCAAGTCGAGAAAACACAATCCGCCTGTTGACCTTCATCCATGGATCGCAAGATGTCACATGAGAAAAGGACAATCTGAGTTTCACATGAACGATTTTTCCTAAACCCGTGCTGATTCATAGATAGAAGCTTTTCCGTCTCAAGACATGCGTAAAAAACATTGATTATGAAACTTCCTGGCAGATTAAAATTCTGACTGTGAATCGTATATATAGTGCAGAAATATGTGGTATAGACTTAAAATTAGTGCAGTGACTGAACACAGCTGGCTAGATATGACAAACCTAAGTGCATCTGTGACTACAATTAAGGATGGGTTTTCGCTGATACAAATAACAAGTACTCCATATGAAAATTACAAGTAAATTTCATCCTGAAACAAGCCAAGAACATAATGTCTTTTTATACATGTATAACTATTAATTCTGTATATTCTAGGGCAATTCAATTCTAAACTACGACTAGATGTCTAGAAAGGTTATACCATCTGAAGACGAATACATAATATTGCAAACTGGTGATGGTACTTCACAAATAAAGTATAATAAATCCAATTGTGGCTGGCTGCTGTTCTACACCAGCAAGTTATAGACAAAAGTAATATTGAATTTCTTTTAATTCAACAAGCGATAAGAACATGCTGTCTATGACAGCTGTCTTGCATATTTTTCTATTTTCTATCCTGTAACTTTATATATTTATGTATATAATTATGACATGTCAAATTTTCAAAATTAAAAAAAAAGGAAAGGATATCATGAAATTAACGGGTCTATTGCTCAAGACAGTTAATAAAATATAAAAAAAGGCATAAATCAGAGGAAACTTATAAAATTTTCTTAAAATATAAAATGTATTTCAGTACTGAAGTTTTATTTTCAACTTAAGTAACTTGTATGAAACATACTTGTATTCTGTCGTATGTTGTACCACATTAGGTTTTATTCTACGTCATTTGATTATCAATGTGACTATTTGTCATTTATTTCCAATATTCTAACACGTGACTTTTTTTTACCAAATTTCATTTCAGACAGAGAATTTTCAAATCCATTTGTAAACAGTTTCAGACTTGGGCTTAAAGTCTGTAAATGTAACCTCTGTAACTCATAGGCTTCGTGGGCCGTTATTATGTTGTAGCGATTGACTAATAATTTAAATGATTGAGTAAATTTAATATGAAATTTTAAGATGAAAGGCTACATCCAATCACTGTAAAGGATAGTTTTATTTCCAGTGGCAAAGTGGCAAAGACCTATTTTAATTAACAAGAAGATGGAGAGATATTAAGAACTTCGATAAACAGTGAATTTGACATAGTCGTTGACTGACTTAGCTGGCGTGAGGAGTGCCGGAGGAAAGATTGATTGAGTCGTTTTCATGACAGAACGTGTTTGCTACCTCCGTACATTCTGGAAAATAAATAATAAAATGAGTGTCTGATTGCTTAGATGGCTTAATAATGATAACCAACATTCAAACTTAACTAATTCGAGTCACGTACATGATTTTTCTAGCCTCTTAGTCTCCCTCTCATTCTTCAACAATTTTGTAAATGTAGAAAGCTCCATTTGATTTCAACTAACGCCGACCTCCATCTTGGCGCGGAACAAAGACAATTTTCCGGATATATATATATATATATATATATATATATATATATATATATATATATATATATATATATATATATAATTCCTTCATCTTATTTCAAGCGTCCCTGAGATCTGCCGATTTATAATTTTGTCGGTATTTGTGATATTGAGCTAGCGGTGGATAATTTTCAATAAATCGACAAACTGCACTAAAACATTTCACTTTTTGCGCGATCGTCAATACATTACCACGTTTTGAATTGTGGTGCACTGCTTACTTGTTTTTAGTATCAGCATTAATTTTATTTATTTTTTTTTTCGTTCAGTACTTAAATGACTTTGCGCTGGTCGTTATTTTTAATTACACCTCTACAGGCAGGATGATTAACTGCAAGGTCGCGTACGGTAAAGCATCACAGTAGCCACGGCGATAACGTGAAGAGGCTCATTTTCAATTGAGTCATCCAACTTTCCTTCGTACTGAGAGCAAGGTGGGAGACAGATAAAGGAAATTCAAAAGAGCTGTCTTTTAATGTATTTAGAGCATATTATCTTTAGCTTGGTGCTTATCTGCTGACGTTATACATGAGAAATATGCAATAAAATTTAAACGTGTAACCTAGAGCAAATCTATAGTCCACATTCCAGGACGGATTTTAATGTTCAGATTCCCAAGAAGACGGTGACCGGTAGTGGTTTTGAGGATACAGTCTTTAGCACTTCCTGGGTAAGCCTATAACGTAGCGTGGATCTTTTGTCTCCTCTGCCATCGGAAATGACCACGATGTCGATGGCAATATAAACCCTAATCTTTCTTGCCTCCTCAATCAATCGTGTCTGGTACGGATCCCACATTCATGGGCAATATTCGAGTATTGCTACATCCTCGTTGCTGTGTTCCTGAGGATACTTCCTTTAGGCCATCTGCTCTTCTCGCGGTTGATTTTATGTGGAGCAACCACGTGTGGTTGCTCCACTTCAAATCTTGCTATATCTATTCCCCGATATTTTACTATGTAACTTCTCCAGTGACTGTACTGAAATCGCGCAACCATGCAATAACGACCTTTCTATCTAAATGTTCAAATGTAAATCTATGGGAGTTAACTGCCTTGGTTATTAGTCCCGAGGCTTACTAATTAATTAAACTAAGTTGAAGTAACCTAAGCACAACACATTCACACACACACACACACACACACACACACACACACACACACACACACACACACACATGCCCCAGGGAGGACTTGAACCTCCGACGACTATCAACCGCGCGCTCTGCAGCGAGGCGCCTTAGTACGCTCCGTTACTCCACCGCGGCGCCATTCTTTCTACACGTTTGCAATAAGTAACACTTTTGTACGTAGAGAAACAATTACCTCTCCCTCCAGCAAACGTTGATACGTCGCTGATCCTAAAACGCTTTTGCTCAAGACCGGACGTGAACCAAAAAAAATGTTCAAATGTTTGTTAAGCTTATGGGACTTAACTACGGGGTTATCAGTCCCTAAACTTACAAACTACTTATGAACTACTTACAAACTAGGACGGCACAAATATCCATGCCCGAGGGGGGATTCGAACCCCCGACCGTAGTGGCCGTGCTGACCGTGACTGGAGCGCCTCAGTCACCTCGGCCACCGCGGCCGGCCGGACGTGAACCAATTATGCTGTTACGGTACCATTGGTGTATATCGCTTGCAGTGAGACAAAAACATTTTGGAAATTACAGTCTTATCCACTCTGGGTTCTCCCACGTTACAGAAACAGCAAAAAGATGTTGTAGATATATACTTACAGCTACATAAAAAAAGTAAAGAACCATGATCATCTACGGAGCATGTGGTACCCAATGAGATACAATTTTCTAACAGCACGTGAAACAACTTTAACATTTAGCGGAAAGAAAACAAGACCTGAAGGAAAAAACAACTAGGAGACACAGGTACCTAATTAAAAAGCATGATACCTGAAAATGTGATCAACTTACGATATTTTACTGTGTAACTATTCACATACCGCGTCCGCAACTCTGTCATTCGATGGGATCGCGGCCTTCAATTACACGTACCCCGCACTATTAAACATCTAAATAAAACTAGATACGAAAGATTTGATATGAGGCCACAGGTTTCAGTGGAAATAGTTGATAATGAACAGCAATGGATTTTAGCAAGCGAAGTGAGAAACGAGACAAGAATGTTGAATGTTTACTTACTACTCGTCGAATCGGTCTTGAAGCTCTTCTTAGATGTTCATAAGACTCTCAGCAAGCAATAACCTGCAAATTTGTAGCTTTAAAACGCTCTAATTAAAGTCCATAGAGTTACGTAAGCGCTCATGACAACTTAACGGAGCAAGATTCAGAACCGCAGTGTTCCTAAGCAACGGATCACATCTAGACACGCGATATTTCATTGTTGTCTAAATTACCAGCCCGCCGAGCTCTGGCTTTACCACAATAATTTACCGATCATTAATAATTCACTAGTTATCTCTTCGTATAGAAATTGCCAAAAATAGTTTTAAACTTCGACCATAGACACTTGTTAACTGGGCATGGCACCGTTCCAAACGTTAGATGCAAAGACGTCCCTTGCTAGATCTATAGCATGTCCCATGCTATGAACTGCATGGTATTGGCTGATTCCATAGTCACGGGTGTGACAAATAGACACGTTGAGATCAGCAGTAAAATAATTTTAAAATATCCCATATAAAAAATTCCTCTTTCAGTACATATCATTTAAAAGGAAATTGATTGTATTACTCAATCTGAATATAATTTTTTTTTTGGTAAAAGATTAAAACCTATATTATTAACCAAAATCCATGCGTCACGGGTGTGACAAAATTCAGAAGTACAACCTTACACTTTGACCTTTACAGGGAAAAATCTGTGAATTATATGATTGTATGTAAACCAATTAATAACTGTCTAATGCTGAAAACTCACTTTATTAGCCATGAAAGTATCAGAAAGATCATTAAATTATTTTCATAATACCAGCATAATTTTTGCTGTCACGGGTGTGACATAATTTTGTCACGGGTGTGACATGTACAAATATCTCTCAACATTTCAGAGAATTAAAGGTAATAATTGATTAAAACCAAGTTTTTGGCAGTACAAAAAAATCACAATGCTTAATTAAAGTTGTGTTTGTGTTAAATTAACAAAAACTCAAATCTTTAATATAAATTTTATAAACAACTCATTTTTCAATTAAATAACCTAAACTTCAGCATATTGCACAATATGAAGAATTTAAAGTAATGTATGTTGAAACAAATAAAGGATTGAATACTTAACAACATAAAGAAATATACACTGACATACACATTTAAATAACTTTCTCACAAAAATAATAATAAACTCTATTTCCTTTTATTTGAATTGCAGGAGGATTCAGGACTTTAACAACATTCTTTTGTAAAGAAACAACTGAAATGTCATTTTCATTAGCACAAAAGTTTCTGTCCTTTCTCGCATGGCTTTAAAAACATGACCTTCATTTCATCGGCCACACAGTCAGATTGACAAACAACAACAAAATTGTGTCCATTTCCCCTCTCACTTTGATGCTATGTTTGGAACGTTCCTGCTTTAATTTCTGTGGGATTTGTGGTTGAATGTACTTTATTTCCTGATGTTGTTTGTATGTCTTCAGCATGAGACTTTTCAGAATCTGAATAAACATCAGAAAATTTCAGCTGTTTTCTGGATTTAGGGATCTCCCGAAAGACTTGATATCTTATCATTTCACTGCCAGATGTTTCTGCTGATGAAAGGTGGTGACTGTCATAGTTTTCAAAGTAGTGGTTAGAATGTACTTTAGGAATTGGAATGACATTCTCCCAAAACCTTGACATTCTTTCCTTTGTCTTTCCCACATCACTGCTTGAAACAAAGAGAACATGAACTTATTTCAGTTTATCACAAGCGTAATCACAAAATTCCTTTGCATTATTCACCACCACTTGACGACTTGATTCCTCTCCATACAGTTCTCTTCACAGTCACCCCTATCCCATCAACAGCACCATTGCCGTGTGAAGCTGCAAACAAGTTCCCCTCAAATTCAACTTCCAAATATGACTTTGTATGGCAGAGATATGACAACGTAAACTTATTTTTAAACTGTGCAGTGCAATTGTCAGAAAACACGTGACTTTTTTCTAAAATTGCAATCTGTTGTTTCAAATTTGCTATTATTTTTTCAAGAAAGCACCAAACTGCAAATATTTCATGTGAAAAGTAATCACTTGCAACTACATAAGAAGAAACCTTTAAAGTATCCCATACATAGCATTTTACTCCTCATCTTTCTCATTCTTTCCATTGAAGAACTCATTATCTGGGAATGCAAGATAAATTGGACATTTATTTTTAATGTCAGTAGATCTGTATTTACTTTGTATCTCACCGGTTTAATATGTCACATGAACAGCAAGTGATTGTTAAAAATATTAAACACTGGCATTTCATTCAGCTGGCATGCTTTCAAAAAATGTCTGCTTTTGTCACACCCGTGACAAATGTAATATCACACCCGTGACGCCATTCCTGGATAAAACACAGTTATTCCCAGAAATTAATAGGTTTTGGAGTTAATATATTGCCTTAACCTTACTTTCCCAGAATATAAATAATTATGAAGTACTTGTTCAGGCAAGAAGCAAACTTTATCTTCTTTTTTTGTCACGGGTGTGACAGTGATCCCTATGAATTTCAAAAAGAGAAATAAAATCAAAAGAAAGCTTACCTGAAAAAATTAGTCAGTGTAGGATATCAAGGAAGCCTGTTGTTACATAACAAGCTATTTATTGTTGCAGCAACTGACTTACAGACAGCAAATCAGTACAGCCAATATAATTAAGTTTTATGGTCTTCATAGTGTTTGTTCAACTACAATCTTTGGGATGGCAATTCATAGTTAAATAGCTTGAATACAATAAAAATGATTATCAAATCATTAAATTTCATATTTTGTTAGTGCATTCACATGCCTAAACCTTTACTTTTGTGATTTTAAAAAAATGACAATTTGGCTCATTTCATGTGGAATGAGCCTATTACACCTATTGGAACTTACTAAAAGCATAAAAAGAGATCAATTTCGCTCAGTGAATGTTTTCTCTAATAAATCCGGCTTGTGGCAGTTTGACCTTCGTGCTTTACAGCCGCTTTGTAAAATATGTAGGGGATCTCGTGCGCAAGAAACATTCGTACAGGTCTAATCATATTGTAGCACTGTATCAATTAGACCACTTTTCCAATCAGATACTTTTCACCTGTCCATATTTTGAGAGTACTAGTGTCAGCCGCTTGTTGTCTAGCTCAGGAAGACGATTCATGACAAAATTTTTAGTATGCCATCCGTGTTTTACTCTAATATATAGGGTCGCAACATTAGCGATAATTCAAAACCAGTCTGCAAAAATTGAGCGTTCTCCGAAGCAACAAATGACGTTCTCTTGTGACATATTCAAAGAGGGTGCAACATTGACACATGACTGAACAAAACGACAAATTGTTTTGGGCAATTTAGAAATTTTCCCTTGGTGATGAAGCCAGACATCTATTACTAGGCATCAGAATGAGACACATCGCTCTGGATTTCACATTCAGAAAGCAGGCGCAAATTCAGCTACAATGCGTCACTCAGTTCCGCGTTGTTGGAATGGTAGTTGACACGGGCACCTAAGAATCAATGGCTAGCTGCATAAGATAAAAGGAAAAAATGCAAGTGCCAAAAAAAAATGGAGAGGTGATACGAAGGTTATAGCTGAACTGGAATGTCTTTCAGACTTTGCTGTCAATGTCGCATCCCCCACGCCCCCTCCCTCCCTTCTCCTGGAAGAGCATAAGACAATTTCCGCTTCGGATCTCGATCACATTTTATAGAGTAGATTCTAACAGTCTATATTTCGAGAGTACTGATGTCAGATGTTTATTGTCTAACTCAGGAAGAAGATTTTTCTCGCCAACAGTTCGCTGTTAACGTTGGAATTGTCAAAGCCCCGACAGACTATTCATAGTGACGGAATTAAAATTTGCCCTTCGTTTTCAATAATATTCTTTCTAACATAATATATAATTTTTTTAAAGATAGTATTTATCATTTTCCATGTGAACAAACTTAACATTATCACCAGAAGTATCGAAGTTATCATGTAGTCAGTCAAGCATTTCCAAAGCTGTGGTTGCACAAGCGTTGTGTCCTTTTCAAAGGCGATCCTTAAAGTATTTATCCTTATAGTATCCGTGGACATATTTTACAATACGAACTTCAGATCCACATGACAGCTGTACTACTCACAAGTTCTATGGCTGCACAGAAAAAGCGATAGACACGCACCGTATCACTCGGCTCTGCAACCAGTGAGCAATACAACGCAGCGCCGCACAATACTTCAGGAGAGACTTAGCACTCGACAGTGACTTGCCACGCCAATAGCTTGCCCTTCCGTACGAGTGTGTTAGTGAATATATGAATCCCTACGAGTTTAACAAACTGATTTTTGTAGGAAACGACTGAGCGTTAGCGAGCGAAATGGAGGAATCTTTTGTTTACTTATAATGAGTACTTTCTCATCAAACTAATTGCATCCACTCTACAAATGAGTACCTGCTACTGCAAGGTATTCTCACTTGTTAGATGAAGTTAGCTGGCAAATATTATAGACAGTTTGCTAAGGAGGATCCTAGCAAATTACAATGGACAGACAGGGAACTGTATTTGAGAGACGAGATCGTTGGACATGGATACTTAATTCTAGTTTCTTTCAAATTTTACTAATACAAGGCAAAACAAGTTCAGTAGAAATGAACTGAAGCAAAAAACTGGTGAATTTTTTACCCGCTGCAATTCCTCGAGTCACTTTTTAAATGATTTACCCTTTTTGGTCTGTAATAATGTTGCCTAGGCAGCGGACGGCACTCTCAATAGGTATCAAATCAGATATCAACACACTCACAGATTGTACAAAAACTTAGAATTTCATGTTGCCTGCATAACTATTGAAGTAGTTCCCCTGCTTGCCCTCCCTGGAAATGATGAAGCTGGATCCCGTTTGAAACGGAGCAGGTCGTCACTTTGCTGCTGTGAAAGTACAATTTTTACCGTTATATTTATGTTTATTTAATAACTTTTTTACTAATATTTACCTATCAAAACCGTGATGAACGTCATATAAGAATTTTAAAAGCGATTCTCAGCCAAAGCATTCTACTGTATGACTATTTTCTAAGAATCCTTAGTGCAGATCATTGTATTAGCTAAACCGAAACATCTTAAGTTCTTTCCATAGGAGGATATTCTCTCAACCAAAGTCGTTATTTGCAAATCTGGACGATAGACACCGCGTGATCAAAAAGTCAGTATAAATTTGAAAACTTAATAATTCACGGAATAATGTAGATAGAGAGGTAAAAGGTGACACACGTGCTTGAAATACATGGGGTTTTATTAGAACCGGAAAAAAGTATTGCTAGACGCGTGAAAGACCTCTTGCCCGCGTCGTTTGGTGATGATCGTGTGCTCAGCCGCCACTTTCGTCATGCTTGGCCTCCAAGGTCCCCAGACATCAGTCCGTGCGATTATTGGCTTTGGGATTACCTGAAGTCCAAGTGTATCGTGATCGACCGAAATCTCTAGGGATGCTGAAATACAACATCCGACACCAATGCCACACCATACTTCCGGACATGCTTTATAGTGCTGTTCACAACATTATTCCTCGACTACAGCTATTGTCGAGGAATTATGGTGAACATTATTGAGCATTTCCTGTAAAGAACACCATCTTTGCTTTGTCTTAATTTGTTATGCTAATTATTGCTTTTCTCATCGGATGAAGCGCATGAAGTGCCATCTGTCGGACATTTTTTGAACTTTTTTCTACAATAAAACGCCATGTCATCCCAAGCTTGTATGTCAGTTTCTACTTATCTACATTATTCCGTGATTTATTTATTTATTATTTATTTATTATTATTTTACTAGCTTCTTTTATCTGGTAACAAATTGTGATCATATGTTACGAAGACGTGATATAACAGAACTATAAAAGAATATAATCCACATAACAATCACATTCGTTATGGTCTCATCACACAGAAACTAGAGTGAACTGTGGTAATATGTAAGAATGTTGTGTAATGGTTAGTAACTATTATACAAAGGCTGGATGTAATTTTCATCTTAAATGACATTGACATAGGCATGACAGAGGCACTCAACATTACAAAAGCACAATATAACAGCACTTGTTACTTGAAAGCTCATCTCGAACACTGGGAACCGCACTAAACCATGCTTAGAATAACAAGGAATCATTAGCAAAACAGTGGTGTGCGTCATTTCGATGCAAAAGTCGCACTTGTCTGCTATCGCCATTAGATGGTGGCATAGTGTAGCTGCAATAACCAGTGCTCCACTTGCGTGAGTGGTATACCTGCAGTGCGTATTTGTGCCTTCGAGTGTTCGCAAGCGAGCTACTGTTCAAACTGCGTACAGGGTAGTGAGACCACGAAGAAAATTAATTCTACGTATGTGGTCCAAATATTACGGACGAAGTTGTGACGTGCTGTATATGGAAATGATATCGGCACCACAAAAACGGAAATTGCGGGTATATTTTATGACATAATAATTGAGAAATGTAATGGCGACGACACAGAAATACGAAAAACGTTACGGTGGATACACATATCGAATTTAAAGGACAAGAGAAACCTCAACCTGAAGGTGGCAAATGGCCAAGTAAATAAATATTCGAGTAAGGGGTTATTCACTGTCTAAATAGGGTGTGGAATCGCTGGACTAGCCCGTTCTCCAGTGAGCAAGAGGGCGTACAACTGTATTACGAAGAAGGTCCGCAACCACAGAAACGCTTCGTAAACAAAGCTGGAGAAATATTTTCACAGAGAATCTCGCGCACTCGGACTCGCCCAACGTTAGAGCGCAGGAGCCATGCGGGCAGCAGCCGTACCGTAGGACCGGCCGGACAGTGGGAAGAGAAACAAAAGAGAGGAGCGCGCTGGCTGGACAGGCAGCGGGCAGACGCAGGCCGCTGAGTGGGGCTGATCTCTGCGCGCTGCGTGTCGGCGAAATGAGCGATGGGGCGGCCCGGGCCGGGCCGTGATGAGGTCACGGACGGCGCGTGATTGTAATTACCTAACAAGAGCCGAGGCGGCCGTGCGTGCCGCACACGCAGCTCCCGTACACGGCCAGCTCGCCTGCCACACACGTCTGCTACTGGACGGTCGTACCGTCTGCTCTCGTGTTCTCCAGTCTTATATTTTCTTTTTTCCAGCGCAGATAAGATAAATTGATCGTTTAATTCCGTGCTAGGCGTCACGACTGTTACAAAGGTCAACATCGGCCTTCCTTACAAAATTCCAAACCTTTTCATACGAGGATTGGAACATACATCTACATGGGATACTCTGGAAATCACATTTAAGTGCCTGGCAGAGAGTTCATCGAACCACCATTATACTGAAACTTCCTGGCAGATTAAAATTGTGTGCCGGAACCTGGACACGAACATGGGACCTTTGCCTTTCGCGGGCAAGCGCACTACCGACTGTGCTATCCCGACACGACTCACGATGCCGTCTCACAACTTTACTTCCGCCAGTACCTCGCCTCCTACTTTCCAAACTTCACAGAAGCTCTCCTGCGAACAAGCAAGACTAGCACTCCTGGAAGAAAGGATATGATGGAGACATGGCTTAGCCACAGCCTAAGGGATGTTTCCACAATGAAAGTAAAGTTGTGAGGCGGCATCGTGAGTCGTGTCGGGATAGCACAGTCGGTAGTGCGCTTGCCCGCGAAAGGCAAAGGCCCCAGGTTCGACTCCCGGTTCCGGCACACAATTTTAATCTACCAGAAAGTTTCATATCAGCGCACACTCCGCTGCAGAGTGAAAGATTCATTCTGGAAACATCCCTTAGGCTGTGGCTAAGCCATGTCTCCACCATATCCTTTCTTCCAGGAGTGCTAGTTTTGCATGGTTCGTAGGAGAGCTTCTGTGAAGTTTGGAAAGTGGGAGGCGAGGTACTGGCGGAAGTAAAGTTGTGAGGCGGCATCGTGAGTCGTGTCGGGATAGCGCAGTCGGTTAGTGCGCTTGCTCGCGAAAGGCAAAGGTCACAGGTTCGAATCCCGGTTCCGGCACACAATTTTAATCTACTAGGAAGTTTCACATCAGCGCACACTCCGCTACAGAGTGAAAGTTTCATTCTGGTCACCATTATACTATTTAACACCCATTCCATTCTCGAATAGCGCGCCTGGAGAAACAACACCTGAATCTCTCCGTTCGAGCTGTGATTTCCCTATATTTTATTCTGATGATCATTTCTACTTATTATAGTTTTCAAAATGGCAAGCCAAGATCGCAAACTAACAATTTATTAAGTGACGACCGGTTTCGGTGCCCTGTGTCACCATCATCTGGTCATAAATATTTTATAATCTGGTCATCTGTCAACAATATAAAATACATGCAAGAAATAACGTAAAAACATAAAAATAACATACATTTGGGGTTAAGAGGAACTTAACCTACCTTGTTAAAAAATTGGGTATCAAATAACAAGTGCAACATTTCACTTAGTCACTATATAAAAATACATAAGCTAAAAACATGACAGCTTACAAAATACTGACAGCTCTGAAAATTCTAGTTTACATTTTTGAGCAAGGTGGCAGCACCATAGCTGGTTTCACAGAAGTCAGTCATTACATAAAAACAAATTGTCACATAATTTTAGTCAAAGATATGAAAGCCATATTCTATGTATTGGTGACATTACAATTATATACTACATTTTTTATAATTAATAATAATACATATGGTATACATTATATAGGAGTTCAGTTTTTAATTAAAGCTTACAATTCGCTGAAAGGATATAATAAGACGGATGGTACAATCCAATACAAGTTGCAGCGCTGATGGCCACTAGAGAGAACAGAGGGGCACTGGATAGGAGAGAACACACCTCTTAAGATAACAATCCTTTAAAAAATATATGTAATTCTTGCATTTAAATGAGTTAAAATTTCTGTCACTCAATAAAATTAGATGAAGGCATAACAGATTAAGCATATACATTTATAATAAAGAAAATTGTTCTTCCAATAAAGGTTAAACTATTTGGAATTGCCAATGTCTAAGTTATGAGGCTAACAAATTGTCTAGGTTGCAAATGTATTGGAAATGTTTAGATTGACGAATGTATCATCCAAGGTCTAGGTGCACTGTAAGTCAATATCTAGGTTCATATAAGCTACCTACTTATGTAAGTGGAAGTCAACAATATATTTTCGCATTCGGAGGAGAATATTGGCGATTGGAGTTTCGTAAGTAGCCCACGCCGTAGCGATAAGCGCCGTTGTTGTAATGATTCTCATTCCAGATTCTGTATCATTTAGGTAACGCTGTCTCCCCTGTATCGTGACAATACAAAACCATCTCCCCTTCTTTGGACTCTTTCGATGTCCTGCGTCAAACCCACCTGATAAGGAACCCCCACTGGGCAGCAATACTCCAAAAATGGACGGACACGGGGAGTGTATGCAGTTTATTTTGTAGTTCTGTTGCTTCTTTTAAGGGTTCGGCCAATAAAACGCAGTCTCTAGTTCGCCTTTCCCACGACATTATCTACGTGTTCTTTCCAGTTTAAGTATGAAGTAATAGTAATTCCTAGGTATTTTGTGGAGTTTACGGCCTTCACTTTTGATTGATTTATCTTGTAAACAAAGTTTAACAGTTTTCTTTTCGTACTCATGTGGACGACTTCACACTTCTCATTATTTAGAATCAATTGCCAATATTTACACCACAGTGATATCTTATACAGATCGTTCTGCAGTTGGTTTTGATCTTGAGATGATTTTACTAGAAGGTAAATGACGGCGCCATCTGCAAGCAACCTAAGAGAGCTACTTAGATTTTCCCCTAAATCGTTTATGTAAATAAGGAACAGCAGAGGTCCAATAACACTACTCTGTGGAACACCCGATATCACATCCGTTTTATTCGTTGCCTAACCATCGTTTACTACGAACAGTGTCCTCTCTGACAGGATATCCCCTATCCAATCGCAAATTTGGGGCGATATACCATAACCACGCAATTTGATTAAAAGCTGTTTGTGAGGTACGGTGTCAAAAGCCTTCTGGAAATCAAGAAATACGGAATAGCGTCAACAGTGCTGTGGAGACACTACGCAATGGAATTTACTATTGTTGCTGATAGCACTCGTTGTTGACACATCTACCTTACCTTCGAGCAAGTGTACTCCCCCGTCCCACGTCACCGGCCTGTGCACGATCGAGGGAGACACAGTCACTTGTGAGCGAGCGGTCTAACGTAACGGTTTACTATGTTTACGAAACACGAACAGCAGAGTCGGATCAAGATTGAATGTGCCTGGTCATGCGAAAAATTGCACAACCATGGGTTCCGCATGAGTTGACGGACATACAGAAATGGGTGCGTTACGACGCTGCTCAGACGCACTTGGAACGCTATGAGCGCGAAGGGGATGCTTTCTTACACCGTATCGTAACACTGGATGAGACAAGGGCGACATGGTACGAACCAAAACTCATACGCCAATCCAATGAATGGCTTCATTACGGGTTGCCGCCAAAGTCTAAAGTGCGTTGGAGTACCAATATGGTGAAAGTTATGGTAATTCCCTTGCACGACTGTGATGTGTTATCCTAACGCATCACGTTCCTCCGCGGCAGACCGTCAGTGGACAGTATTACTGTCCGTTTTGGAGCATCACCTGAGACCAGCTTTGCAAAAGAAGCGGTAAGACTTTCTGCGCAACCCACCATACTCCCCGAAAGTAAGTCTTTTGTTTTTGATTTGATTCCGAAGATGAAGGAACCACTACGTTGCATTCGCTTCAGAACTGTGCCTGAGATACTATTGGCAGTAGACCACTCAATTCGCACCATCAACAGAACAGGCTAGGCTAACGGTATACTACGCCTTCCACATCAGTGGCTACGCGTTCTACACAACGCTGATGACTGAAGGAGAGTAACAGGTGCAAACATGTAACTCTTTTGTATCGGTTGTGGATAAATAGTTCCCACTATTTACGTTCCAAATCCCGTATATTGATTATTGCTGTCGAAATTCCTGTGATGCCAAAGGCACGTAGTCTCATAGGGAGTGATCTTTCCATATAATGCCTCTAGGAAGTCACTGACTACTGATGTGAAAACAGATGTTTAGTTTTTCTTTTCTTGTTGATTAGCCTCATTTTAGTAATAATACTAGATGGGATGCAGTAAAACATATTTCCATCTACCTATTCGTTCCGAATGTCACTGGAACAAGTATCCTCCCGCCTGCCAAAATCCGCATATTTCGTATATGCCTGTAACTTGTCTTTAGAAGTCACTCCTTTCCGCTCGGAACTTGCAGACTGAGATACAACCCCGTTTCCTCTCTCCTACATTAGCCGTTGTGAAATGTGCTCCTGGAACACGTAATGCTTTAGGACGAGTCCTGCCGAATTTTTTCTGTTTTGTTTATGTCACAAAGTTTTTGGGACAGATCTGTCTATTCTTTCTCGAAATATTAGATTTTCAGATAGACGAGATAGGCTTGTACCTTCACCCTCTCTGAGTTTTTCATTCCACTCAAAATTTATTTTTGAAATAGTGAATATGAAGTATGTGAAATCATTAAATTTACAGATCAAAGTCTCAAGCGCTACTGACTTGCCTTCAAATCCTTGTAAACCTATTGGACCAAAGTGCTATCGTCATCAGTTCCTATAGGTACAAAATATTTAACCTTCAAGCGGATGCACTGGATTATTCAGTAGCCAATCGGGAAATTTCGTATTGCTGCAGTATAGGGTCGAGACTTGCGGCGTTGTAGCTGTAGGTATTTGTTAATGTGTCTCTATTTACCCTCGTCCTCCCCTCTCCCCTTCCCACCAGGACTCACAGCCATTAGTATTGTGATGTGTCTCAAGGAAGGTGATAGTATAATACTTCGTATTCCGTGCCTGCTTGCGTTATACTAGTTTCGTCCTAACACCTTTGTAAGTGTGTGCCATTTTACCTTTATGTAAGCTCATAAAACAATCGTTTCACGACAGCATTTATTACATGGATCAAAGAATTCGGCGGGCATTGATGAACAAACACTCTTAATGGAGATCAAGGGTCACATAAATGACCAACGATATTTCTGAATTTCTGAATAAGAAGTCATTCACACAGAAGGACAGTCAGAGAAGAGTAAGACCGTCACCACTTGTGAAGACTGGAAAAAATAAATAAATAAAAAAAAGAAAACTTCACGAAGAAAGTTCATGTGAAGTGCAATAATTTTGTACGTCAAGCTCACCTTATTACAGAGCCTATGTATGTTCATGCCATCAACAACAGACTGACTGAAACATCGCGTGTTATATTTGCGCGACTGATTTATTGAAGGAACAATATATTTGAAAAGAGGAAACATACAATAATTAAAGTTACATTTTCTAGTCGTTTCATAAGAATATCAAGTAAAATAATGCATTTCCTTCCTTTGTATTGTGTATTTCTTTATTCAGGTGCTGAATAAAACTTTTGCTACAACTGTGTAATAATATTGCTGCAAATTATAAATGTTTTAGTGATTACTAAGGAAATTGTAACTTACAAAAGGTGGTGGGGCCCTGAATACCCCACACACCTTATAGTGAAAAAAAGGAAAAAAAATGCGCGCCCGCTCGAAGTTTAAACTAAGTTACACCGAGGATAACACACACATCCATGTCCGAGGGACAGCTTTAATCTCCAACTGGAGCGATCGCCCAGTCCGTGCGGTGATACCTTAGACCACGCGGCCACTCCCACGCGACATACCAGGTGTCGATCCATGCTGAAACACCCATATTAGTACGAGGTGTAGCCTGCAAGGGCAACAACGCAGACGCTGATTCTGGTATCCATTGGATCATACGAAATGCTGATACAGTCTTTGACGCATTATTCCACACCTGCTCCACGGGTTCATGGAGTTTATATTTCCAGTACGTGTAGTTCAGAACTTAAATAACAATCAGTCAGAGGCATTCTATGGAACTCTGAAACATTCTCGAAAAAATCGACATTGAAGTTTTGCAAGTAGATGTAAGTACGAATAACTAACATACTTGCTGCATCTGCCGGTATAGCTCAGATTGAAGCGTTCTGGCCTCACATCCGTAGAGTCGATGGTTCGAATCTCGCTGTGATAGAAATAACTTTTCCGTTGATTTCAAATACTTACACCATTTTAATACCTAACTGTAATTTTTATAAACAATGCACGTATTATTCTTTATTCGTATTTTGTGTATTTTATAAAACATTATCAATAACGATTATTTAAATTCAATAAAAGAAAACATGATGAAATTGTGTGCCGGAACCGGGACTCGAACCTGAGACCTCTGCCTTTCGCGGGCAAGCGCACTCCCGACTGTGCTATCCCGACACGACTCACGATGCCGCCCCACAACTTTACTTCCGCCAGTACCTCGCCTCCTACTTTCCAAACTTCACAGAAGCTCTCCTGCGAACCATGCAAGACTAGCACTCCTGGATATCCTTTCTTCCAGGAGTGCTAGTCTTTTATGGTTCACAGGAGAGCTTCTGTGAAGTTTCGAAAGTAGGAGGCGAGGTACTGGCGGAAGTAAAGTTGTGGGGCCGTATCGTGAGTCGTGTCGGGATAGCACAGTCGCGCGTGCGCTTGCCCGCGAAAGGCAAAGGTCCCAGGTTCGAGTCCCGGATCCGGCACACAATTTTATACTGCCAGTAAGTTTCATATCAGCACACACTCCGCTGCAGAGTGAAAGTTTCATTCTGGAAACATCCTTTAGGCTGTGGCTAAGCCATGTCTCCACCATATCCTTTCTTCCAGGAGTGCTAGACTTGCATGGTTAGCAGGAGAGCTTCTGTGAAGTTTGGAAAGTAGGAGGCGAGGTACTGGCTGAAGTAAAGTTGTGGGGCGGCATCGTGAGTCCTGTCGGGATAGCACAGTCGGGAGGGCGCTTGCCCGCGAAAGGCAAAGGTCCCAGGTTCAAGTCCCGTATCCGGCACCCAATTTTATTCTGCCAGGAAGTTTCATATCACCGTACACTCCACTGCAGAGCGAAAGTTTCATTCTGGTTCCTCTCTTACGTTTTTTTTTTTTTTTTTTTTTTTTTTTTTTTTTTTTTTTTTCCTTACTCGCACCGTTTCAGATATATCTGCAACAATGCAACAATATCGGCGATTTGATACCATCACTCGATTTTAAGAAATCCAGTAGTTATGAATTGTTAGGAATTGAACACTCTGTGGCATACGCCATCTTGCTTCCCGTATTTTATGATTTTCTTATTATAACTTATGCGTCGTCATTTAAAACCATTGGCGAACTGAAGAATTAACAAAAACACGTTATTCATAATCAGATAAATTATAATCTAGTGGCTAAAAAGTCATTTAAGTTGTTATCAACTGCCATGAATAGTACAAAAATTAAGTGACAATGCCGTAGTTGTTAATCGTGGTATAGTGATTAGTGCATTACGTTGTGTTGCATGTGGTCGGTAGTTCGAAGCCAGCCACTGCGATTTTTTTCGCCTTGGCTCCTAAATGGATTTCCGGCAATCTTATTAATTAAACAGAGCTATCTCCTGCAATGTTTAGAGTTGTTCAGATGTAAGAGTGTACCCTCTAAAATGGGCGTTTGTTCTATTTCGTGAACATGCCGTGAAATACGTAAGCATTTGCACAACAACTGGGAAAATACTGTGATAATGAATACTGTAAACATCGTGCTGATACTAATAGTTTCATTATATAAATGAAGTCCTAGATTTCTGTATCAACTGTCGCTCCTTTAAGAAGAGGAAGAGAACTGTATACATTGTAACAAATTATCATGCTTCTTTTTTTTCTAAGCAAT
Source organism: Locusta migratoria (assembly GCA_026315105.1). Lineage (NCBI taxonomy): Eukaryota > Metazoa > Arthropoda > Insecta > Orthoptera > Acrididae > Locusta > Locusta migratoria. The sequence goes on along the minus strand of CM048744.1, from coordinate 393,751,408 downwards.
TATTCACTATTTATGGAATATGTAGAAAGTCATTAATTAGAATCAATGCGTCTATTAAAATTATTGGCTTGGTTGCTATGGACGGTTTTAACGTAGATTGTATTACCTTTTCTGTAGTTCAGATATGACTTTGTTCATGTTACTTTGGTCTGCACTAAAATGAAGAGAAAATATTCTGTTTCAAACCGTCAGTACATTTTCTTTTACAGCTAAAATAACTAACGGAATATGTGCGGTAATACTGAATTCCACATAAATATAGTACTTAATCTATATGCAAAGTTAATCCTATCACTACGTCATTTACAACAGTCGTAACAGTATCTCTCCAGTTTGTGCACATGTGATGTTTGCAATTCGTTGGTATGTATTTCATGGTTTGTTCACAAAATAGAACAAATGCACTTTTTAGTGAAAGGTGACAACCTCTGAACAACTCGGAATCTTGCAGAATATAGTTGTGTTCAATTAATAAGAGTGTGAGAAAATCTGTTAGGAAACAAGATGAAAAAAGTGCCAGTGGTAGTTTTTTATTATTTATTTATTATTTTGTTCTTCAGGTAGATCGATGCCTTGCGGTAGTTTGTTCATGTTCGTTCTGAGTTTTTCGTTGAGAATTTTGTTCATATATAACAAATTAAAAGAGAGAAAAAAGGAATTAGGCTTCAACGCCATCTGCAATATATATATATATATATATATATATATATATATATATATATATATTATATGCTTCAACGCCATCTGCAATATATATATATATATATATATATATATATATATATATATAAATTGCAGATGGCGTTGAAGCATATAATATATATATATATATATATTGCAGATGGCGTTGAAGCATATATATATATATATATATATATATATATATATATATATATATATATATATATATATATATTGCAGATGGCGTTGAAGCCTAATTCCTTTTTTCTCTCTTTTAATTTGTTATATATGAACAAAATTCTCAACGAAAAACTCAGAACGAACATGAACAAACTACCGCAAGGCATCGATCTACCTGAAGAACAAAATAATAAATAAATAATAAAAAACTACCACTGGCACTTTTTTCATCTTGTTTCCTAACAGATTTTCTCACACTCTTATTAATTGAACACAACTATATTCTGCAAGATTCCGAGTTGTTCAGAGGTTGTCACCTTTCACTAAAAAGTGCATTTGTTCTATTTTGTGAACAAACCATGAAATACATACCAACGAATTGCAAACATCACATGTGCACAAACTGGAGAGATACTGTTACGACTGTTGTAAATGACGTAGTGATAGGATTAACTTTGCATATAGATTAAGTACTATATTTATGTGGAATTCAGTATTACCGCACATATTCCGTTAGTTATTTTAGCTGTAAAAGAAAATGTACTGACGGTTTGAAACAGAATATTTTCTCTTCATTTTAGTGCAGACCAAAGTAACATGAACAAAGTCATATCTGAACTACAGAAAAGGTAATACAATCTACGTTAAAACCGTCCATAGCAACCAAGCCAATAATTTTAATAGACGCATTGATTCTAATTAATGACTTTCTACATATTCCATAAATAGTGAATAATTGCTTAGAAAAAAAAGAAGCATGATAATTTGTTACAATGTATACAGTTCTCTTCCTCTTCTTAAAGGAGCGACAGTTGATACAGAAATCTAGGACTTCATTTATATAATGAAACTATTAGTATCAGCACGATGTTTACAGTATTCATTATCACAGTATTTTCCCAGTTGTTGTGCAAATGCTTACGTATTTCACGGCATGTTCACGAAATAGAACAAACGCCCATTTTAGAGGGTACACTCTTACATCTGAACAACTCTAAACATTGCAGGAGATAGCTCTGTTTAATTAATAAGATTGCCGGAAATCCATTTAGGAGCCAAGGCGAAAAAAATCGCAGTGGCTGGCTTCGAACTACCGACCACATGCAACACAACGTAATGCACTAATCACTATACCACGATTAACAACTACGGCATTGTCACTTAATTTTTGTACTATTCATGGCAGTTGATAACAACTTAAATGACTTTTTAGCCACTAGATTATAATTTATCTGATTATGAATAACGTGTTTTTGTTAATTCTTCAGTTCGCCAATGGTTTTAAATGACGACGCATAAGTTATAATAAGAAAATCATAAAATACGGGAAGCAAGATGGCGTATGCCACAGAGTGTTCAATTCCTAACAATTCATAACTACTGGATTTCTTAAAATCGAGTGATGGTATCAAATCGCCGATATTGTTGCATTGTTGCAGATATATCTGAAACGGTGCGAGTAAGGAAAAAAAAAAAAAAAAAAAAAAAGAAACGTAAGAGAGGAACCAGAATGAAACTTTCGCTCTGCAGTGGAGTGTACGGTGATATGAAACTTCCTGGCAGAATAAAATTGGGTGCCGGATACGGGACTTGAACCTGGGACCTTTGCCTTTCGCGGGCAAGCGCCCTCCCGACTGTGCTATCCCGACAGGACTCACGATGCCGCCCCACAACTTTACTTCAGCCAGTACCTCGCCTCCTACTTTCCAAACTTCACAGAAGCTCTCCTGCTAACCATGCAAGTCTAGCACTCCTGGAAGAAAGGATATGGTGGAGACATGGCTTAGCCACAGCCTAAAGGATGTTTCCAGAATGAAACTTTCACTCTGCAGCGGAGTGTGTGCTGATATGAAACTTACTGGCAGTATAAAATTGTGTGCCGGATCCGGGACTCGAACCTGGGACCTTTGCCTTTAGCGGGCAAGCACACGCGCGACTGTGCTATCCCGACACGACTCACGATACGGCCCCACAACTTTACTTCCGCCAGTACCTCGCCTCCTACTTTCGAAACTTCACAGAAGCTCTCCTGTGAACCATAAAAGACTAGCACTCCTGGAAGAAAGGATATCCAGGAGTGCTAGTCTTGCATGGTTCGCAGGAGAGCTTCTGTGAAGTTTGGAAAGTAGGAGGCGAGGTACTGGCGGAAGTAAAGTTGTGGGGCGGCATCGTGAGTCGTGTCGGGATAGCACAGTCGGGAGTGCGCTTGCCCGCGAAAGGCAGAGGTCTCAGGTGACAACCTCTGAACAACTCGGAATCTTGCAGAATATAGTTGTGTTCAATTAATAAGAGTGTGAGAAAATCTGTTAGGAAACAAGATGAAAAAAGTGCCAGTGGTAGTTTTTTATTATTTATTTATTATTTTGTTCTTCAGGTAGATCGATGCCTTGCGGTAGTTTGTTCATGTTCGTTCTGAGTTTTTCGTTGAGAATTTTGTTCATATATAACAAATTAAAAGAGAGAAAAAAGGAATTAGGCTTCAACGCCATCTGCAATATATATATATATATATATATATATATATATATATATATATTATATGCTTCAACGCCATCTGCAATATATATATATATATATATATATATATATTGCAGATGGCGTTGAAGCCTAATTCCTTTTTTCTCTCTTTTCATTTGTTCTTCTATTTGATCGCTGCTTTGTGAACGTTTGTTTGTTGTATTTTATTTTGATCGTTTAGTCTTTGACTCGGCTTTTTCTTTAGAGAGGGTGTCGAGCCCTCTGACTGTGTACGTTGAGCAACCACGTCGGCATCCCTCTGACCGAGCGCGCTGAGCCACCGCGCCCGGTAATTTTCGAACCACAGTCTAACACGTTTGTACATCACAAACTACTGCGCCAACCATTCCGCTACTCCGAACTACTGCAAGATAATCCGTAATTATCGTACTAACGATGGCAGGTGTTATTTGGCAACATGGCATTTCTAGACAATAGATTATAATTCATTGTCCTTAGAACGAAATGTTTTTGATAATTTTTAGTGGGCCACTGGTTCGAAATGACAACGCTTGAGTTGTAATAAAGGAAATCATCAAATACACAAAGCAAGATGGCGTATTCAAAAGAGAGTTTCGCGATAGTTTTGGGCGAGGGATGTCACGTGACTGGTTTCCAAACGCCAAATGTACGCTACCTTCCTCCAGACTATTCGTAACCAGTAGAGGCAATGAAAATAAACTTAGAACACACTACCAAACCAATACAGGTGATTTTTGAACGGAAAAAATAATGAAAATGTGATAAAGATATTAAAATAATAGTTTAAAGAGGTAAAAGCTCAAAAAAGGGTATGTTTGTCAAAGCTAAAATCAAATATAAAATTATTTTAGCTGTTTGTTATAATATGGACAGAAGAAATTTTACGTGTTGGGTGCATAGATATTAACACTGTAGTAGAGTCATAATAGTGTCGTCCATAATTTATTATTATTTATATTTTTATTACTTTTGACCGAAATATTTGCAAAAAATCATAAAACTACAGGCAAATCTACAGTAAAGTGGGCCTTGAAACATGTCAATGCGATTTTTTATTGGTTTCATTTTTTACTTTTTTAAGCAGGTCAGCACCGGAAATTTGAAATAATACACATGTAATAAATCACAACGTAATTATAATTTCCCAAGTACAATTGAACGTTACAATGGGTCGCCAACGTAATGCCGATACTGAGAGCGTGTGCTGCTGTTACTGTGAACAGTTTTAATGCCGTCACGACCAGGTTTGATCCTGCCTCTATTGCTACTGCTATGCTGGAGTTACACAGATTTTTCATATGCGGCGACCCGCTGCTTAGCAGGTCAGCGTCGCCACCGAGTAGAATCTTAAGTTATTTTAGTTCAACTTTTACACATAGAGTCTTATGTTTATTGAACTGTAAATACCTTTTCTCTGGTTAGTAACATAGTAGCTGCTTAATTATTTTACGAGCTGATTATATACACTCCATTCCCACTACGTTGCTCGTCTTCCACATTGAAATGAATGGGAGCCTACTGATTTATGTCTTGTGCAATTGTTTTCGTTGTGTAATTGTTTAAGTTATAAAAGTGTCAAAATAAGTCTTACAAGGAAAGTACATGGGCTCGAACAAACATATCTACATGAACGTTTGGTTACAGAATCTCTACGTACACCTCAATGTGCTGGTGGGTGCCGTTTTTCGGCAAAGCTCTGCAACTATGCTCTAGACAGCACTGTAGATGTTATTGTAGACGCCATACGTAATGCAGATATCTTAACTATAACTTATGTAATAATCATCGTACATGTTCTCTAGCAAGATGTCATCAAAATCCGTGATGATAGTAGCAACTTTAACCTTCTTCCCGAAAGACTGTTGGTATTCACTGCCACTGCTTCCTCCCGCACTTACCGTAGCACTACCGACTGCAATGAGTTGTCCGTCATTATCATCTCTATTATCATTATTATGAGTTTGTAGCAACAGTATCTAACTTATGCTCATATTTCTGTACCATATCTGATACGAGAAAGCATGTGAATGATTCATCTTCTACACTAATACCATCTTTACGAAGAAGGGTTCTTCATAACTTCATCTCAACTAATCGCAATAAATTAGCAGGTTTGATTAGCAATCGCCACCCCATCTGACGCTTCACCACACAAATAACATCACAAAACGCAACTTCGGAGGCACACTGCACTGTCCCTACTGGCGAACCGACAGGTCAAAGTGCATCTACATCTACATACATACTCCGCAATTCACCGTAAGGTGCGTGGCGGAGGGTACACTACTAGGCATTTCCTTTCCTATTCCACTCCCAAATTGAACGAGGAAAACAAGAATGCCTATATGCCTCAGTACGAGCCCTAATTTCTCTTATCTTGTCTTTGTGATCTTTACGCGAAATGTATGTAGGCGGCAGCAAGATCGTACTACACTCAGGTTCAATTTCCGGCCCTCTAAATTTACTTAACAGAAATTCACGAAAAGAACGTCGTCTTTCTTCCAGCGATCCCCAGTTGAGTTGCCGGAGCATTTCCGTGCCTCGGTAGCAGGGACAGAAAGCGAAGCGTGAGACACCTGAGGTGTCCCACTCGACTCATCAGACTCCCCACCATCGCTGCACCCCTAGACAGCAGCCTGAAGACGGCTGACCGTAGCCAACAGCACGCTCAGCTGTTTGCGAACTGCGGCCAGCTCCTCCTGCGTCCGCACAAAGGAGGCACTCATCCTATCCATCCTATCGATACAGTTAACTGCAGAAAGTAGAAAACTAAGTAAACAACTTTTAAGTAGCCTAGTACTCTAATAAAGGCGGCTGACTGCTGACTGGACTGTGGTCAGTGGTAACCACGCTGTCAAATCAACAAAATTGAATCCGGCAGTTTTCAAAATAACCAAGAATATCTGTGGAATACACAGTTATCAAACGCGCGGGAATATAAGCTTAGCGCTGTTTACGATGTGGCACTGGTGGCAGCTGGCACTGGACTGACTGACAACAAGCTTTAGTAACGGTGTCTGACTTGTTTTGAAATACACCAGTCAAAGACGAAGACTAAACAACGGTATTTATCAAACACGATAGAATAAACTATTAAAACAGTAGTACAATCGAAATCTGCCAAGTACGCGGGAATAAACGTCTTAAAACAGAAGTACTAACGAAAATGAACTAGAGTGGCAAATTAAAATTCACAGAAATTAAATTCTGGTACTTAGCGCAGTTTACGATGTGGCACTGGTGGCAGCTGGTGGGGCATGGCACACGCAGAGGCCTCAAACGGACGACTGTAGAGTTCCGCAGATGCGGGAGTATCACTAGTGCAATAAGGGATCTTCACAGTATCTCTCATATGACTTTGGTGCATATGTGTTTGTTCGAGCCCAAGTACTTTCCTTGTTAGATTAATAAATTCAATAGGCTACATTTTGTAGAAAATCCTGGCGGCGCAACTGAGTGTAATTAATATAAACATAATTACATCAGAACAGCAACAAATATGAGATGGGAGCAAGTGCGTCATTGAGTCTTTTCAATAAATTTACCCCTTCCCATTATTAGAGTCCCTCAATTAAAACGAAGAAAGAATTCAGTACCGGTACAATTTTTTGACCCACTGCAATGTTTCTAGCGTAATACATATTGTGCGTGTGCCTTTTGCTCTTACAGTCGAGCGGCACGCGGTTTTCTTGAAATAACTATGGCGCGGTGCGGGGCTGAACAGGGGGTGACATTTGGCGGCGGCCTTTGACGCGATGCGCTGTGGGCGCCGCAGTGCGTTTGACACGCGTCCCGCGGTCACTCGGCCGCCTAAAGCGGTAATTAGCCAACGCAGACAAAGGCCGGGCCGCGCCGGGCTCAAAACGCACGCCGCCCACGCAGCATGGCCCACCGCGCCTCTTCCCTCTCACTCAACGCAGTGTGCAGTGTCATGTACCCATCTTTGCTTGATTTTAAACTAAAACTGTACCATATAACCACTCCTTTCTTAAGTCACACCAACATTTGTTTCAAATAAGGCTGAAAAACTAGAATGAATTCCTTTCATCAATTCATAATTCACCTTCTAATTCTTATTTGGAACGGATTTCTTTAACTGAATCACTGTTATTCTACATCTACATCTCCATGGGATACTCTGCAAATCACATTTAACTGCCTGACAGAGGGTTCATCGAACCACGATTATACTATTTATCTACCTTTCCATTCTCGTATAGCGCGCGGGAAGGAAGAACACCTGAATCTCTCCTTTCGAGCTGTGATTTCTCGTATTTTATTCTGACGATCATTTCTACCTATGTAAGTGGGAGTCAGCAATATACGAGACGCGTCCAGAAAGTAAAATGAAATTGTACACAGATGCAGAAGAAATTTTTATTACACAAAATTCTACAACTCTTAAACTACTTTTCCACATAACTGCCGAAATTTTGTAGGCACTTGTCATAGCGTGCCACAAGTTTTTGCATGCACCCTTCACAGAAGGTTGCCGCCTGTGTATTCAACTATATGTGGTAACAGCTCTTTGTCATCGTTGAAGTGTGGACCACCAAGGGCAGATTTTACGTGTAAGAAGAGATGAAAGTCGCTAGGAGAGAGGTCCGAGCAGTATGGCGGATGATCAAACAGGTCCCATTGAAATTTCCGTAAGAATTGTTTGGTCACATTCGCTGTGTGATGTCAGGCATTATCGTGAAGAAAAAAAAAACTTTTGAGAGTAATCCTCTTCTTACACCTAAAATCTGTCCTTGGTAGACAACACTTCAACGATGAAGACGAGCTGAAAGAACATGTTACCACATGGTTGAATACACAGACGGCAACATTCTATGAGAAAGGCACACAAAACCTTTTGCCATGCTATGACAATTGCCCACAAAATTTCGGAAGCTACGTTGAAAAATAGTTTAACAGTTGTAGATTTTTCTACTATCAATATTTTTTTTCTTTATCTGTACCCGTTCGTTTTATATAACCAAACGGAACTTATTTTCTGGACGCGCCTCGTATTTTCGCATTTGGAGGACAATGTTGGAGATTGGAGTTTCGTAAGTAGACCACGCCGCAGCGATAAGCGCCGTTGTTATAATGATTCCCATCCCAGATCCTGTATCATTTCCGTAACACTGTCTCCCCTCTATCGTGACAATACGAAACGAGCTGCCCTTCTCTGGACTCTTGCGATTTCCTCCGTCAAACCCACCTGATAAGGATCCCACACTGGGCAGCAATACTCCAAAAATCTACGGACAAGCGTAGTGCATGCAGTTTCTTTTGTAGTTCTGTTGCATCTTTTAAGGGTTACGCCAATAAAAGGCAGTCTCTGGTTCGCCTTTCCCACGACATTATCAACGTGTTCTTTCCAGTTTAAGTGTGAAGTAATAGTAATTCCTAGCCTGCTGCAAATTGACGTCAATGAAATAGGCCTGTAGTTTAGTGGGTTACTCCTACTGCCTTTCTTGATAGGTGTGACCTGTGAAACTTTCCAATCTTTTGGTACAGATACTTATTTGAGTGAGCGATTGTATATGGCTGTTAAGTAAGGGGCTATCGCTTCAGCATGATGAGATAGAAATCTAATGGGTCTACATTCTTGACCAGAAGACTTGTTCTTGTTAAGTGATTCTAGTTGCTTCACTACTCCGATGATACCAACTTCTACGTTACTCATTACGACATCTGTTCGTAATTCGAAATCGGAAATATTGGTTTCGTCTACTTTGGTGAATGAATTTCTAATAGTTGGTCTTAGACCGATCCGATTTTTCACCAGAGGCGGGGGTCGGGGGGAGGGGTGTGGAACGAATGCACTGCATACATTAATAAATAAGAGAGAAGTTATTTCTGCAAATTTGGTTGACTCATCAAACACAATTTCGCAGATTCTTGAGCGAGTCCCATTTCGTGGAAAATATATATATATATATATATATATATATATATATATATATATATATATATATATATATATATATATATATATATGGTGAAAACCTCTTCAGTTACGTAAAGAATAAATATTCAAATAAGATTTTCCATTTCACAATCGATTATCAAAGAGATCGTACTTTAACTTTTCACAATATTACAGCTCAAGCATGAAATATTAAGTATCTGAACTTTTGTTAACATTAATTTCAGAAAATGAAGTACATGGTTTTTCTTTTATTTGATAATAATATATCGTTGAGCGTTGACTTTGTTCCGCAACATCTTCCGCGGCACGACTTTCTATAGAATGACAACAGCAGTTGGTTTGTAGGCCTACGTTGCTGACCTCGGTAGTGGTGATGATGAAGTAGCTGCTATCGCAACGTCAGTACTCGTTTTACGTATCATAAAACAAATAAAACAATATTTATTTCTTGAGAAATATGTATGTGAAAGTCACTTTTCATTATTTGATTGTAAATAACCAGTTTCGACAAACTAAGTGGGTATCTTCAGATAACAGAATTTACAACTGAACAGTTTAATCATGTTGAGTTACAATAATTTACATCTTCTTGTGACGTCAAGCTTATACGACATTTTTGCACAGCCAGGCTATTGGGGAATTTTGTGCACTGTTCAAGACCAGGAAAAAGAAAGTACACACCAACAACATATTTTCTTTAATAAATAGTTTATAAGGCAAAACATTGTTCCGAAATATACAACAATGTGAATGTTCGGTGTACGCTTATGAAGTCCGAATGACAAGACGCAGAGACTTATATTTGTACAGTTACTAATTTATACCTGAGGAATATTTTAGGCACGGTTATATAGCGATCTGATAGATGTTTAGTAATTTGAAGAATATAACGCGAAATGCGGAACAATAATTTCTCTTTGAAAATTATATTTACTCTTTGAAAATTGTTTGAAAATTGTTTTATTGGTTCAATTGTTGCTTGATAATGATAAAAGAGTGGAGTATATTGGGATGGAAAGTTGTCGGTGTACATAAAATTCTGTGTGTGTGGGTGTGTGTTAATATTTCGCTCTGCAGCTATAACTACAGAACACAAAGGAATGGTATGTGTGTAATTGTTGTCCGAAGTCTGCCGTTGTACACCATAGCAGTTCCATGCCGATAGCTATAACGAGGTGGAAGAAATAAGGGTTGAAAATCGTCAAATTATAAACAAATTCGGACTGAAAGCCAGCGATGACCTTTGGCACTCTATAGGAAGGAGGTTAATACAGCGAACCGTGATGCCAAAGACCATATCTTCGGTCTATGTGTGCTACAATGTCTTCAGCTTTTTCTCTGTAAGGGTAAGCATACGAATAAGGAAATTTTATTTTTTTATTTGAATGTTGATTAAAAATGTTTGTTTATAAAGAAGGTATTGTATTTCATTTCATCCTTCAAAACCAGTCTCATAGCACACTACTGAAAGATAATTTAATTATCATAATCATCCAAAACGCGAGCAGAGCCGCGGGTTTAAGTTAGTTAACTATAAATCAGAAAATGTCGATAAAGTTACAAATTAGAGTAGTTTATGAGAGAATTCAATTTCTATCAAATGACATAAAAAACTTGAATTCTCCTTAAACAGAAAGTAAGTAACGAATATTTTGTAAAAATATCACTGTAACCCGCGATCAGTCGCGTTGTTAGAAAAAATCTAACGTTTACGATTTTACTTGAATATTCCATCACATTTCAAAGTTAGTTAACTATAAATCAGAAAATGTCGATAAAGTTACAAATTAGAGTAGTTTATGAGAGAATTCAATTTCTATCAAATGACATAGAAAACTTGAATTCTCCTTAAACAGAAAGTAAGTAACGAATATTTTGTAAAAATATCACTGTAACCCGCGATCAGTCGCGTTGTTAGAAAAAATCTAACGTTTACGATTTTACTTGAATATTCCATCACATTTCAAAGCTAATGAACTGACCATCTAGAAATGCATTCTTTCATATCTCGTGATTAAATTAATCTGTGACTCGACAATCAAATTTCAACAATAGCTTGTTAGTTGTCGTATTATTTGAAATGGCGCGCAGTGTTAGATTTTTCTAACACGGGCGTCTTAACGTAACAATTACTTCTCCTTCCGTGAAAAACCATCTTGCTTTAATTTTAGTCTGTTTCTTGTTCTTGTAACATGCGGCTGTGTTCGTTTGTTTTATCCTGAAACTGATCAGCACATTTACGTCTTTTATGAGCAAAGTAGCTATTTTTATTGAGTTTTACGATTTGAATGAAGAAATTGTTTATACAGAGTACATGACATTCTCTGTCGGATATGGAAGTATATAAAACTGGAAAACAGGGCCAGTGATTTCTTCTTGAAACACAATATTCTGATTTCGAACGGTCGACAACATCTACACCTTTTTTGAGATTGTGGAGTGTAATTTCTTCAAGTTTGTTCGCTTCGCCACTGTCAGCGTCTACAGAATCGTCGCTGTGCATGGTGGATAACATTAGAACGTTCTTTTTCTATTTTTTTTTTTTTTTTTTTTTTTTTTTTTTTTGAGACGTATGAGCAAATGAAGCAGTTGCTGCTTGGTTTTTCTCAAAATGCTGCTGTTTAGTTACCTACATTTTGCGTCCACAAATTCAGGTGTAATTTCTCTTTTATTGTACCGTAGAATATCTACTAATGTGAATCTATGGTTTGCATACATTTTGTTACCCAGTGGTATATATGTGAAATAATTGTCGATCATCACGTTTCTGCCTGTTTTGTCAATCGGTCTAATCAATCGAAACACCACATGCTCTGCATCGTTTGCTACTTGATATGGCCCAGTAGGCTGTTTGCCTGCATGTACTGCCATATGTAGCGTATAAAAGGTTCTGGCATCACAAAGCGCATGTACCTTGATGCCACATTTTGCAGGCTAGTTTGCTATATACTGCCTGAATTTGAAACTTCTGCGGAATAGACATCTCGTCTATCGTTGTCAGTGCGACGGTACTATAACTCTTCTTGCAAACATCCACAAATTCGTCCAATGACATGTTCCATACCATGTTTATACTAATTTATAATGCTTTAGTAATAACAAAGAAATGATTTATTGTATAAACGTGTCTTTTTCTGGCAAAAAGAGATGAAAAGGTGCAAGATATCATTGTTAGAAAAGATCTAACACGGGAGTTATCGCGCGACAATATACGCGAGCGACCGCGGGTTAAATATGAATGTGAAGAAACGATCAAAGGATTGGAAAATGAGCATAGCAAGAAATTAAAGTGTTTGATACTGGAACAATCTAGGCGAAGTGACATACAGCCTGAATGCACATTTGCGTTCTCTGGTACAGTAAAATATTTTACTGACATTACAAAAGTAGAACAGGACCTACTGAACAAACGCTTACTATATAGTATACAGATAAAATTAAACAACATGATGTAAAACATATTATTTCGCATGCTAAAATTGCAATAGATTCCTCAGATATAAGTAAATCTGAAGCAGTTGCTACTGATGCTGGTATAACAAACAAAAAAAAAACAAAAACAAAAAAACAAAAACAAAAAAAACAAAAAAAAATGCTCTTGGTAAGTCCATCCATAATAATTATCAAGGTGACACCTTATTTTCAATTAATTCCAAATGATAATTAGGCAGTTGTAATAAAAGCTGACAACTTTAAAGGAATTGTTGTCATCTGTGACTTGGAATATATCACTAAAACTGTATAGTTTTAATTAAATCAGTGTTACTCAAATCACAAAAGATTCAACTAAAAGATTTGAACTTGTAGTAAGAAGTAAAGTAGATAAATGTAATTTCGTTTTAGATGATAAAGAAAAACACTGTGTATGAATGATAACACTAGTGTACCCAGATTACGATCAAATATTAAGACACAAAAATCAAATATAACATTAAGACCCATGGTTGCGAACAGATTATCCCAAAATTATTAACTGAACAAGATATTAAATACAAAACCTGTCTTTCAATATTAAAAACAGTGGGCAACCTGCTCATTTTCTTAAAAATGTGATATTGTAAACTCATATACAAGCATACCAGTTGGAGTGTGTTTAGAAATTATAAAGAAAATAGTTTATTGAAACATCAAATGTAAAGCCAGGCAGAAATTTTGGAGGTAATTGAACTTATGGATTTGTCACCCTCTTACAACTATTTCCAGCTTAATGAGAAAATATAAAGCGAAGGAATAGCCATAGGTAACATCGTATCTGGAACAATGGCAGAAATTTTCATAAATGATTTGTAAAATAATTTTTTGCATCTGCGCAAAGACTTCACTGAAAAAACAGTATGTTTCAAATTATATGTGGATGACATTATTGTTCTCATAAAAGGAAACGCAGATGATGTGAAACACTATTGTGCTGTTTTGAACTACATGCACAGTAAGATTAAATTTTCTTTAGAAACAGAAAAAAAATTAGTTGATGTAGTATTTTAACGTTGCATCTATAATACCTTTTCATTCTTTGAGTTAGAACATTTGCCATCAGTTGTACTACTCATGGCATATTTCAGTTTTTTACACAGATAGAAAATGGGAATAGTCTTTAGTATTTTTAAAAACCAACAAGCACAGATATGATGATTAATAGGTTTTCTTTCATTCCATGGATTATAAGATTTTATACACTAATACAATGTTACATGGATTAGACTACCATTACGAAAGGAAAATGTAACTTACTACATTAAGGTTCATAGCTATTGCATATGACTAAGCTCTGAAGATGGTAGATGAGCTTCATATTACAGTGGGCAGTAATAGAGCTGAAATGAGAGAGGTAACGCGACAGGAGACTAACAGGAACAAAAAGTTTATTCGAAAGACATATAGAGGAAAGGTGGCACATAATATAGAGCACAATTTAAGTAATTAAATATGGTTCTTGCTTTCAATGCAAAAGAACATACTAAAGGCATGATTAAGACATAACATTGGAGAGAATAACAACAAATCCAATATAACAGGTATTTATAATCTTAATTGTTGGGAATGTGATAGATTTTGTATAGGACAAACTGGTAGATCTTTTTTCACTAGGTTCAAAGAACACCCAGTCACAGAAAGAGACCTCCAGGCTGAGTCTTGAATTATCAAACAGAATCCAATCAAAATAATGTTTGCCATATTTGGTGAATCCTATAGTACTACTGTTATACTCCTTGATGCTGTACTAGAGGGATGTCCTTTATATAATGATATTTATGAATGACCGTCTGGTTTTGTTGTGTATAATATCACACTCAAAATTGTGCCCTGATCAACCTTCTGAGGTCGCGGTCGTCATATGAGATCAGTCAATTCCAATTTTACATGGTACATAATGTGCCGAAATGTGGCAGCTGCCATGCAGTAACTCTTCAATTTAGTCTTGAAAGCGCGTGTTTTACTACTAAGAATCGTGAGTTGTTGTGGCAGCATATTGAAAATGGACGCTGCAGCATACTGCACGTCTTTCTGTACAAGAATCAAGGAAGTATGATCCAAATGTAGATTTCTGTCTACTATGCACAGAGTGAAAGCAGCTAACTTGTGGGGATAAGCTGATATTGTTAACAACAAACGACTTTAAAGAAAATTTTTATTGTGACACTAATATTAGAATTCCCAGACTACTGAAATGGGGTCGATACGACGTATTCGAAGTTACACAACGCATTGCTCGAACTGCCCGTTTATGAGCCAAAAATATCATTTTCGAATCAGTATAGTTACACCAAAAACTAACACCATACGTCATAAGTGATTAAAAATCTCTTACTTTAGATACTGAAGCAGATGTAGTTTTTTAACAAGATCCTAAAAGTGGGCTTTCCACGACAGCTTACTATCTATCTGAACGCCTGTAAATTTGAAATGTTAAATCTCACTTATCATAAGCCCATTATGTGTAATAAAAAGTCAGTTTTCGTTAAATTGTAAAAACTGAGTTTAACTGTGATTTAGTATCCATTTATTTTCTACAAGCCATGAAATTATCTCTTGAACTGCATTATTTGATACTATATTAATTTTAAAGACATCCTTCACTATCAAGCTGGTATCATGTGCAAATAAAAATATTTAACAATCACCTTTTATACTGGAAGTCGTATCACTCAATAAATAAGAAACAGCAGCAGTTCCAGAACAGATCCCTGGGCCACCGTACATATAACTGTGCCCAATCATGACCACCTGTGCGGGGAATTATGATCTGCTGTTAGTAAAGTAATAGGTGAAACAGTTGTGATCTACTCTTCTCGTTTCATAATGTTCCATCTCCTGCATCAATATTTTGTGATCAACACAATTAAACGCCTTTTTTAAGTAAAAAAAAAAAAAAAAGACGCCTGAAGTTCGTAGCCTTTTATTTAATCCATCAAGTGCATCACAGAGAAGCGAAAAATCTATCTTTTTCAGTCGTTAAACCACTTCTGAAACCAACTGTACATTTGACAAAAAAAATATGTGAAGTGAAATGATCATTTGACATTGAATATACAGCCTTTCCAATAACTTTCGACTGATTGCATAGAAATAGGTTTACTATGTTACAATTTTTATTCGCATTTAAACTCAGGACTGTTTAGTTTGCGGAACCAAGACAGAAGGTGAACGTACACGCCTTATGAGCATGATAACTCAATCACTAACAAATCCCTCAATAAGACAAAATTTTATCCTGAAGGCATTGAACATAGTCCTTACGGCTATTACACATTCATACATCAGTGTAACTTTGAGATTATCAAAACAATTGGTAACAATGTAAATACAAATATACAATCCCTGAGACGGATTTTCATCTCGAATTTGTCAAAGTCATTAATGATAAATCTGAAGCATTGAATAAAAATTTCTGATGCGACCGGGAATTGAGCCCGAACCTCCATACTCACTAGGCAGACGTCCAACCGCTAGACCGCCGCGTCACTATCCATTAAGGCGCCTCGGAATAGTCTAGGCACGATTTACTTCACGTCACAAACTTTAATTCAGCTTCTGTGTTCCATAGAACATTGTCACTACTCCCAAGGCTCTCAATGCAGCGGAATAGCACCTCAGCAATGGACATATTTGAACATTCCTGTTTAAGGTGATATAAATATCAATGTAAATACAAA
Organism: Locusta migratoria; assembly: GCA_026315105.1. Lineage (NCBI taxonomy): Eukaryota > Metazoa > Arthropoda > Insecta > Orthoptera > Acrididae > Locusta > Locusta migratoria. Next base: position 393,734,974 of record CM048744.1, on the reverse strand, counting down.
TATACAATCCATGAGACGGATTTTCGTCTCGAATATGTCAAAGACATTAATGATAAATCTTAAGCATTGAGCTAAAATTTGTGATGCGACCGGGAATCGAACCCGGACCTCCGTTACTACTAGCCAAACGTCTTACCGTTAGTGATACGGTGGTCTAGCGATAAGACGCCTGCCTAGTAAGCATGGAGGTCCGGGTTCTATTCCCGGTCGCATCACTAATTTTAATTCAATGCTTCAGATTTATCATTAGTAATTTGTAACAGTTAATGACGTTTTAGAATGCAGGGAGACTCACGTCCCATCACACTGAGACCGTTAGAGAAGTAATACGTTGTAAAGGAAGACGATGGCAATAAGAGTACGCAACAGATATAATGGCTAGGTTATTGAGAGCCAAGGCAGTTTGTTGCCACATTTTTGCCGCAGCACTGCACCTGAGTCACGGAGAGTTTCCGAGTGCTGGCAGATAGTAGTGTGTGGGGGAGCCGGCAGCCGGCAGCTTGCAGAGTTGAGAAACGGGAGGAGGCTGCGCGGCGAGCAACTTGGGTCGGGCAATCTCGCGCGTCCCCCGTGGATAGTTCCCTTTAAACGGCGCCAATACTCCCTCCTTCAAGAAACAAAACTCATACTCCAACAATCTGCGATATCGCTTTCCGAATGGCGAAGTATGAAGTGCAGTTGCGAGCGAATTCCCAGCCGCGTGGCGCCTCAGCACTGATGCCCTTCTTCTCCCCTACCTCCAACCCTTTCCTCCCTGGACGATACTTCACTCTATCTCTTTTCTTTCCCTCCCTCCTTATCCCGAAGCTGCAAGTGTGCCAAGCAAGATCTCGACAATGTAGGACGAGTGATCAGCGACGGACGTCAGTTTCAATTCCTTAGGAATTGTGAAATGGTTATTTTTACCCACACCCTTGTTTACTCCATTCTAACAGGTAGTATTCCTTCTCGCAACGTTTCAGCTGCCACCTACTTTAGAGAGTTTCGATACAGCACATTCACTAAAAAATTGTCTCAGACGGTTGAGGATATCGAAAGTTGCCTCGGATCTTAATAGGTCATAGGTGACGTCACTGGGTAGTTGTTCGCGTAGCTCTCGCGCCACGCCATCGAAGATGGGGCACTCAAAGACTACGTCTTCCGGACTGCCCCACATTCACGCATGGGCGACCCTTGAACCCTAAAACGGCAGAGATATGCCGGATAGGGCCCGTATCCTGTTAGGAAGTGCAGTAGACCTCTTGAGGGATTGAAGAAGCTCATGGAGAGCCTTTCTTTGAAATCCGGCAGGAACTCGTGGGTCCTCCTTTCGGTGTCATCAGCATCCCACAGCTCCTGCCAGAGCTCCAATCCCCTTCTCTTGGTGGGTGTTCTGCAGTCCATGATGGCTTCCACTCTATCGTCTAACTCACCCATCTTGGCCCATTGCCATGTGGCTTGATCCCAGATGGAATTCTTGCGACTTCGTCATCGTCTTGAAGACCGCTTCAAGTGCAGGAACAGATGGTAGTCAGCTACTAAGTTGGTAACATTCCATGTACATCGTTGGGAGTCTCTATGGCCGAAAATGGTTTATCCCTCGAAGCGTAGCACGAGGTTGGTTAGTTGCGACCCTGGTGTTGTGTAAGCAGAAAGTGCTGATATGGACCAACGACCGGCGCACACAGTTTGCGAGGTTTCTGACGGACAGCTGCCGCAGCGAGACAAGCAGCACGTTCTCCTGTAAACAGAGTGGACGCGGGCAAGTGCCAACGCCGTCTGGAGACAAGGCCCGAGCGCAGCCGTGTCACGTCACACAGAGTAGGTCGCGATCTTCTAGTTGGTTGGCTGGCGGCTATGACGTGGTGGGCTGTGTCCCAGCCGCCAGCCAGTCATCTGGTCGATGACAGCCTACTCCGTGTGACGTGACACAGCTGCGCTCAGTGTTAACCAATGCACTCTGTCCATGTTAACACCGGTCGACACTATGAACAATGGGCAATCCTTTGTATTCTCCACTGGAGATTTGCTAAGATCCGTTCCATGGCAGATGTGCTCCTTACATTGCAATACAGTACAGTACCTCTCTGCACAAGAAATCACTGTGAGAGCATTGCACCACGAGTGACAAAACACACACACAGCCGGTGCAGGCGAGAGGGCGAGTCTGCCTTAATTTTTCTCCTTCTGCTTGTGTATGTCTTATGATGTCGCTGGTGCTTCCATGCCTGTGGCTTGGCTACCAATTGGAACGCTGGGTAATATTGAGTCAGCTAACATATTGTTTAAGTATTTCCTCTCAGACTTGACAGTGCCATCTGTCTCCTAAGGCTTTAAGTAAGCACCCTTTGTTGAGAGTGGTATTGTATAGCTTTTAAAAGGGTATTAAAGCGTCCGTATTTCCCCAAGGCGGCAAGTGGCTTTGGGAATAAAGACCGCCTGTGGTGAGGGAGTGGGGTGAGGAGCCTTCAGGCAACCTGTCTATTGTCTGTCACTGGTCGCCTCCTGACTTTCGAAGAACAAGTGTTTGTATGTGTCAGCCCTGATTATCTTGTTGCACTTGTGACATAATCTCATAATTTTGCATACCAAACTGTAATTATTATCATCGAAAATATCCCTACCCCATCGAGTTTATATTCCAAATATTCATCTTGACAAGTAGAATGTGATTTTGAGTTTGAAATATTTAGGAAATGGCAGAGAGGAATACTAAACTACCTACACTGCCTTAAGACAGTCGTGAGACATTTTGGAGACTGCCTTATCAGTCGAACCATCTTAAACACGCCGTTTAAATGTTCAAAATTCAAATGTTTGTCAGGGACCAAACGTCTGTGGTCATTAGTACCTAGACCTACAAACTAATTAAATAAACTCATACTACAGACAACATACAAACACAGAAAGACGCACACACACACACACACACACACACACACAGTTCAGCGACAGTGATTTCCTGATGTTTTGGGGTGGCATTATGTTTGGCCACCGTAGGTCACTTGTTGTTGTATAAGGCAATAAATGAGTTATTCGGTACAGGGATGATATTGTATGATGTATTGTGCAATCATACTATTATGGGGAGGATTCTTCTTAATCGACAACAATTTTTCTGCTCATTGTACACATCTTCTAGATTCGTACCTTCGTCATAATGACATCGCAAGAATGAAATTGCAGCCATGTTCTACAGACGTGAACTCTATCGAAAATGCTCTGGATAACTTGAAAAGGGCTGCTTTTGAACGAGTACAGGATGTCCTTGTTACCATGTGTTACTGGCGTATGCTTCAATATGGAATGTAAAATCTGAATGACTGAAATAGTACAACTTGCTGTTTATAAAACCAAAAGAAGTTTCTGAATAGGTCGAACGTTATATGTTTATTGAACTTTGCTTATAGATTTTAACTATCTTAATATCATCAGTGTATTTACACTCAGCAAGACTGGCGTAGGCACAATCAAAAATATCAACGAAATATTCAGGCAGTTTGCAGAATATTTCTGAAGCCCGTCTTTATAACAGACGTATCCAAGTCAACACTGACCATGACTGAGACTGAAGAAAGTCGTTTATTATTCCAATATGTCACTTTGTATTAGAATGAAAATTATCTTTGTTCAGCCTCAGCCATATTCAATCTTGAATTCTTACTGACAATGCACTGATGATGACTATTAACATAGTTAAAATCTATATGCAAAGTTCAATAAAGATCTAACGTTTGACCAATGCTGAAAATTCTTTTGTTATTATTGTATAGTCAAGGTGCACACTGCTCCCAATGGCGTCCTCATTTGTCAATTTTTTTTTCATGAGCAATAAAAGAGAACTGAAAAGATGTTTTTGTATATCTGTATTCCATTTTAAGTAAAGGGTGAAGCACCCGCAGAAACATGGTGATGCAACAATTTTCTGATGGGTGTAATTCGCTGTCTGGTACACTGTGTCAACTGTGAGTCCAAAGTAACACAGTTATATCGTTATTTACATCTGGAAGGTGCGCCATTTCTGTATGGTATTTGTATCTTGGCAACTATTTCAGCGGAAATGAGATGGGCACAAATTATCACAGGGAATATTTTATTTTTTATTTTTTTTATAATTTTTTTTTTTTTTTTTTGCCCAGATGAGGAAAAGTACTTACGACTCAAACCGACGTTGAGGCTGAATGTAGTTTCTATAGGAGAGAATTGACGACGTTGTTCATACCTCGATTGATTGGTTTGTCAACGAATCTATTTCGTCAAAACATTGTACTGAATTTCATTGGTAAATGAAATACATTTTCGTTTTCGTATTGAAACTGTGTCTCGAACGGTTTACAAGAGAAACACATTAATATAACATGTTACCCCGAGTCCGCGGCAAAATCCTGTTGCCGATATTTTTTGACTTGACGAGGCCTCAAATCGCAGTATTATCACACAAAGGTTTCCTTAGTCGACAAAAGACAGAAATTGTTTCAAATGGACGGTTTCCTTTGAAACTCTTGTCTGGTCCAGGAGCATGTTCCGTATTGAATAAAGTTGACTGAATACTGCGTCTGCCACAGTATGATTGATCCACCGTTCTGATTATCGCTCGTTGCTATGGTGCAGTGGCCAGTTTTAGTGTAGCCTTTTGACAGCATTCCAATATTCTCTAGTCAAATAATTGCCCTTCAGAGAAACGAAACCCACACAAGCAAGTTACGTACGATAACACACAGAAGACGTGATTCACGGACATGTGGCCTACAGGGCTCTCCTCATTTTTCAGGGGCAGGAGGGACGTTCTTTGTCAAATTTAAATAAAATAAATTTAATATCCTTCAAAAGTGAAAACGCCAAGACCCGAAGATACTTATTGTATTTAATGACGACCTGTTTCGGAGAACTGTGCCACCATCACCTGGGTCATATTACGTTTTATATCTTGGTTACCTTACTTAAAAATAGAGATAAATATAATAAGTGTAACATAGCACTTACTCTACATGTAAAATACATAAATAAAACATCGCAGCATTTCACATGTAGAAAATGTTCAAATGTTTGTATAGCTTATGGGACTTAACTACGGGGTCATCAGTCCCTAAACTTACAAACTACTTATGAACTAGCTAATCCTAAGGACGGCACAAATATCCATGCCCGAGGGGGGGGGGGATTCGAACCCCCGACCGTAGTGGCCGTGCAGACCGTGACTGGAGCGCCTCAGTCCTCTCGGCCACCGCGGCCGGCTCACATGTAGACTGTGGTGTCGCACAAGTACAATGTGCGCGCCACCTACTTTCGCCGCGCGCCGCCATGCACGCACGGCGCGGCGTTCTTACGACGACAACCACGAGCGCCCTCTGCTACAACGCCGCTCGTGGCCACCGCTGAACGACATCGTCGCTTGGGACTGAGATAGCAACCAGTTAGGACCTTCGGAATCAGATAGGCACCAGTGAAGACTTGGCTATCAGTTAGGCACTAGGCAGGACTCTAGCTCAACTATGTATCAACATTCTGCAGTACTATGTAAAAGTTAATTATTGTATAAATTCTGTGCAATATATATCTCATTCTAATTTACTCTAGTGTTTCTAGTTCTGGCTGCTCCCCTCCGTACCTGCACCAGCGTGCTATCTTTATTCCTGTGTCGGTCTCATTCCACTCGGCCACCGACACCTACGACGGAAACGAGACACAAAAGCGGCGACGAGGCTGGGACACAAAATAGACTAAGTGATACGTTGCACTTATTATTTTATCTCCATTTTTTAAATAAAATGACCAACTTATAAAATATAATATGACCAGATGATGGTGGTGCAGCCCTCCGAAACCGGTCGTTGTTAAATATATGAAGTATTTCGTGAACTTCGCGTTTTCACTTTTGAAGAATATTAAACTATCAGATCGCCTCCAAATCCTGCATTCTCAGGTAATTTTAAAGTACATTAGCCAAAAGGACCGCATAATCTGGGATAAAAGCTGTGATAGAGAGATACCTTGCTTGGATTCTAAAATTTTAAACCTGTTTTCTACGGTCCGCCGTCAACCACCATACACAATTAAGGGTGAACAGGAAGTTCTCTGTGCAAAAACAATGAACATGAATCGTTTCACACAGAAGTGAAACTACAGCCATTAAAGCTTCGCTTCATTCTGGTGTATATTCGAAGGTAAGAAAAGCCACTCTAGAGCAGTGCTGTTATGAAAAGTTTTTGAATAAAAGTTGAAAGTATTACAAGCAGATGACAACCTTACTATGGCGTTAGTCAGCAAACAGCAGTTTTACCACATGTGGCTAATCTAGTAGACTAAAGGTGTGCTCGCACCGCGTTGGTATTTTTTTTTTCTCCCTTTCGTTTTTCCTATATTCGAGTCATAGAACAAATCATGTTTCTTCGGAAATGAAAAATAATAACACTGATGTTAATGGTCAAGTAAATTCAGGGCACGGTATAAGCAATATATAGTATTTGCAATACAGAATAACGCTGACATGTTCGCTTATTTAATGATGCATTCATGCACGTGTAGTAGTGTCGTCCAACTGTTCACCACTATTTTAAAATGTGATACTCTATTTTCCACATAGTCCAAGAATTTATAGATATACTTCTTCTCATGATCTACGTCTGTGACTACATTGCATCTAGGTACATAGTTATTCCGCAGGTCATATTTCTGTGCGTGGCGGAAAGTACCTCACAGCACCTCCGTAGATTTTCCCGGCGTAATAATGGTTGTTGTTCTTCACGGGTTTGCGGCCGGATTATGTCGATCTGCTGATACGATATTTCGGCAGTCCACCTGGCCGCCATCTTCAGGTATGACTGTTGCACAATCACGCCGGAACTGAGGGCATATCAGTTACGGCGGCTCCTTTATACCGCGGGAACAGGCCAATGCGCATGTGCAAGAAGTTGAATAACGCCCTCTGGGACGTGAAGAGTTTGCAGCGCCACCAGCGGTAGAAGTTGGCCAAAGCGAATAATCGAAAATTAAGAAGAAGCTGATCGAAAACTAGACCGTTGTTTTTTTAATATTAGATAAAATGGGATTCCACGTTTTACTCAATGGAAAACCTTTTTCCCTATTAATAAGATTATCTGATAATCTTATTTCGATCGCTTCCTTAAGGACACAATCCCAATAACGTGAGTCTGGAGCAATAATTTGCGTGTCTTTAAATGATATGTTATGCCCTTCATTAAGACAATGTTCAGCCACTGCAGACGTTTCTGGTTGGAACACACGTATGTGCAAATTCAAATGTAGAACTTATGGGACTTAACTACGTGGTCATCAGTCCCTAAGGTTACAAACTACATATGAACTAGCTAACACTAAGGACGGCACAAATATCCATGCCCGAGGGGGGATTCGAACCCCCGACCGTAGTGACCGTGCAGACCGTGACTGGCGCGCCTCAGTCGGCTCAGCCACCGCGGCCGGCACGTATGTGCCTTTAATGTTCCACACAACGGTCGTGAATTGTACGAATAGTCTGTCCAATATATACCTTTCGACAGTGGCAGGGGATTTTATATACTCCAGGCTTTCTTAATCTCAAAATATCTTTTACCGATCCTAAAATTGCTCTGGTTTTAGGCAGAGGAAATAAGATACTTTTGATGTCGTATTTTTGAAGGATCCTTGATATTTTTGATGAAATACTTCCCGCATAAGGTAAAAATGCAACTAATTTTGAAGTGTCCGTGGGTGATTCACGTGGTGGTCCGAATTGGAAGGCCCGACTAATTTGGTGATTAGTATAGCCATTATGCCTAAAAACAACCTTAAGATGATCCAATTCTTGCGTCAAATATTCAGAATCAGAAATGGCATAAGCTCTTTTGACGAGTGTACGTAGAACACCCAACCGTTGATGGGGTGTATGACAGCTAGTAGCGTGGAGATAGCGGTCCGTATGTGTGGGGTTACCGTACACGCTGTGCCCCAAAGTCTCATTTTCTTTTTTGTGAACTAAAACATACAAAGGCAATGTACCATCCGGTTCAATACTACAGTCGGCACAAACATCCATGCTCGAGGGGGATTCGAACCCCCGACGGGGAACGGTCTCGCGCATCGTAGCTTAGCGTTTCAATGCGCTTCGCCGCGCAAATGTAATAGCATTGTTCTCTTGGACACCGAAATGGAAAAAAAATGAAAAAAAAATAAAAATAAGAATAAAGAGATCCTTCAGCAATTTAAGGGTCCGAAGCTGGTTTTATAAACGAAAAACTAACTAAATAAAATTAAACTTTTAGAACATAAACGAAAATCTGCTTTCAATTGAATGTGGTGATGTTCTACCAAGAAACTTCAGCACAATCAATGAAAACGCATTAGCGTTTCCTTTAAATGTGTATGGGTTATTTCCTTTGAGTTATATACTATCCCCTGCATCTATGTACTCAACGAAAATCTGACACGTGTTTTACAACACTAAGGGACCAAACTGCAGAGGTCATGTTCGCTAAACTTACAAACTTCATCAAACTAATTTATGCTATGGACACCCATTCCCTAGTAGGAAATCGAACTTCAATGCGACCGGTTGCAAAATTCGTAAAATGGCGCCTATGACCTTGAGACTATTCCGGTGCGACAGACATAAGCTAAACCGCACACTTTTAATTGCAATTCGTCTGTACTAGTATCTCATAAAGGGTAATTTACATAGACAAAACTTTAAGAGTGAACGCTGATGTCAAATGATCTGTTCTCCAACACAGAACCCGTATCTAAATACATATAACATTCCAGTAGTCAACTCTGACATTGCCTTCTGCAAGAACATCTTGACCTTTTCACCACTTGGTGCAACCAGTGGCTCCTGTCTATAAATCCTAACAAAACCCAGACAATCATCATAGATCACACCACCCCTTCCTTCCACCCCTGAGATTTTTACCTTACCCTCCATAACCGTCCATCCACCTCACTCCCACCCTCAAGTACCTGGGCCACACCATCGATCGCACGCGCCAAGAAAAAGCCCGCCCCTGTCTCTGCCTCCTCATACTCCTTGTTGGCAGCAATTGGGGCTTGAAACCTTCCACCATCCTCTATACTTACAAATCCCTAATCCACCCCATCCTATGTGTCTCCCATCGTGCCTTTATCTCTGCCCCTCCATCCTTCTACAAGTCTCTAGAGATTCCAGAACGCCACACTTTACGCATCGCCTTCAGTATCCCTTCCTACCCCCATCCACCACGCGGCTCATTTATGACCTCATCCCCTTTCCCCGCCTTGTCCACTTTCTTGAGCACCTTCGTCTCCATTTCCTCTACCGTAAACTGGATCCCCCTCACCCTATTGTCCGTCCTCTCCTTACCAATCACGGTCCGTTGCCCTTCTATTGCCACTGTATCCCCCCCTGTTCTCCACTTGTCCACCCTGCTTACCCTTTTCTGTGGCAATTTCCACACTTTGCCCCTCGATGACCATGCCCTCCGCCCAGATATATACCCTTCGTACCAGCTCTGATATTTATCCTTCTTCTCCCCCCCCCCCCTCTTGCGTTGTTCTCACTATGAGGGTCACACTCCCTTACTCCCTCCCACCCTCCCTCCTCCTGTCAGACGCTCCGGTATCCCCCTTCCTCCTCCTTACAGCTTCCTGTGTCATGCCACCCCTTCCTTTTCCGTATGGCCCCGTGGTCCCTTCTTCTCTCCTGCCCCCTCTCCCTGTCCTTCCCCCCTCCAACACCCCCCTCTCTCCACCCCTTTCTCCTTCCCCAGCAACATTTCACTATATTCGTTCAACGTATGTGTGCGACTTGTCTGTGATCGTCGGAGCGAATCTAATCAATTTATTTTTAATGAAACTGCGAACGGCCAGCCCCAATCGACGCCTGTGTATTTTAAATGTCCGCGTGCATCAGTGCTACGGTGCTTGTGATACTCCGTCATGGTCGCCATGTACGTTTATCTATTGTTCAATCGACTCCATTCAACGAGGTCTCACCTTCATTTTTTCGCCGTGTTATGTGTTTTTTTTTTGTGCTCTATTTATGTATTTCATGTCATTTTTGTATTTCTTCTTTGTTTAGTAATTCTGTAAGCTGCAGAGTGCCTTAAGCGCTGCCAGCCTGCCCCATCAGGGGAATTAAATACCAATAAAAAACAACCTCCGACATTGCCAAATACCGTATACTACTTGACAGAACGGTACAATTGCACTGAAAAGCAAAAGAAACTAGTATAGGCATGGGAATGCAGTGATACGAAACACCCAATAACGCTGTGGTCGGCAACGCCTATATTAGACAATAGGTTTACACATATACATCGCAAATTGCGAATTTTTCTGACATCTCCTGCTCTTGTAAACAGGGACAATCGCTCTGCAACAAATGAAAATTTGCCGGACCGGGACTCAAACTGGGGTCTCCCGCTTTTCACGAGCGGTCGCCGTCAGCCACTCGGCCACCCGAGCACGCTGACCAGGCCATGATTGTCCATCTTTAGAAGAGCAGCAGATGTCGGAAAATTTCGCAAATATGTTGGTTCAGTTCTTTCAGAGTCATTTCTGGTCGTGGTGGTCGGAGACTTGATGTTTTGCCGGACTCGCGATATTCAAGATGCACTCGGGGCTAGCTTTTTTTTTTTAATAATTCTTTTCAATTTTGTGACGTAAGCTTTACAGCTCAATTGTCTATTTTATTATTTGACTTGTTTTATTATAAAATTTTTGATGAAGGTAATCATAGTCATTGCCGAAACCAGGTCAAATAGTTTTTAATTTGCGATTGAGGACTGCTTTATGTTAAAATTTTAAACATAGCTGTTATTGTCAGCGACCGTTACAAAGGATAAAAAAGCAGCCCTCGATAGCAAATTAAAAATTATTTGACCTGGTTTCGGCAATGACTACGATTGCCTTCATCAAAAATTATATAATAAAACAAGTCAAATAATAAAATATACAACTGAGCTGTAAAGCTTACGTCACAAAATTGAAAAAGATTTATTTAAAAAAAAGTCTAGGTACGAGTGCATCTTGAATATCGAGAGTACGGTAAAACATAAAGTATCCGACCACCACGACCAGAAAGGATCCTGAAAGAACTGAACCAACGACAAATGCTGAGTCATCGACAAGTGTCAATGTGCGAGCCAGTCAACGAAACATCATCGTTATAGGCCCTTGAAGCCGAAGGTCCACGGCTGCACCCTTCATGACTGCACGACACGAGTTTTTACGTCTCGCTTTGCCTCATAAACACCGACATTGGGCTGTTGATGACTGGAAGCTCACTGCATAGTCTCACTAGTCTCGTTTCCAACCGGACGTGTACGGGTACTGAGAGATTGTCACGAATCCATGGACCCTGCAAGGTCATCAGGGGACTTTTCAAGCAGGTAGAAGCTCTGTAATTATGTGGGGCGTATGCAGGGGTGGAGTGATATAGGATCCCTGATACGTCTAGATACGACAATGACAGGCGAAACGTACGTACGCACCTTAGCTAATCACCTAACTCCATTCGTGTCCATTGTGCATTCCGATGGACTTGGACAATTTCAGCTGGGAATGTGATACCCCACATGTCCAAATTTCCTTCTGAGTGGTTCCAAGAACACTCTTCTGACTTAAAACGCCTCCGCTGGCCACCAAACTCTCCAGGCATGAACATTACTCAGCGTATCTGGGAAGTCTTGCAACGTGCTGTTGAGGAGATATCTCCAACGCTCGTACTGATTTATGGACAGTCCTGCATGTTGCATGGTATCAATTTCCTCCAGCAATTGTTTAGATATTAATGAAAGTCCAACATAATGAAGGAAGCGGGAAACTTTTTATTAGACAGAAATATTTTTGGACTTGTTGAGACTAAAGACTCAGCAGAATTCTAAAGTACTGTTCTCCCTATATTAGCCCAGAACTAAGCCATACTTTTTTTTTCCTTTGGACAGTTTCCTGAAGGATTTAAGTACTCAGCAGTGAAACCATTTTAGGAAAAGGGAGAAAGGGGTAATGTAGACAACTATAGACCTATTTTATGCCATCGGTTTTTCTAACGTTATTGAGTAGGCTATATATTCCAGTTTAATTGATCATTTCAGTTTACATAATTTGTTGTCAAACGTACAGTTTGGTTTCAGAAGTAGTTTACCGACTGAAAATGCTATATTTTCGTTTCTCTGTGAGGCACTTGATGGGTCAAATGAAAGGCTACGGATATTAGGCGTCTTTGATTAAAAAAAGGAGTTTGATAGCGTTGTTGCTCACAAAACATTGTTGGAGAATTTGGGAAATTATGGAATACGAGGATAAGTTTACAACTGATTCACCTCTTACTTTAATAACAGACAGCAGAAGGTAATTCTCCACAGTGTTGAAAATGGCTATGACGTACAATCGCAATGGGACACAGTTAAGTGGAGGTGCCCCTGGGGGTCATTTTTGGGACCACTCCTGTTTCTTATTTATGTAAAAGATATGCCTTTGAGTATATCAGGTGATTGTTCGCTGATGATACCAGCTTGGTAGTGAAGGATGTTGTTCGTAATATTGACACAGTATCAAACAGCGCAGTTCAAGAGAGTAACTTCAGGGCTTGTAGAAAACAAATTAAAGTTAAATGACAGTAAAACTCACTTTTTAGTATTTCGAACACATAATTTAATGAATGCTGATTACACATAATGAGCATATGATAAGTGAGACTGAAAAGTTCAAATTTCTAGGTGTTCATATAGGCAGTAATCTGTCATGGATAGCCCATGTTGAGGATCTTGTTCAGAAACTGCATTCTGCTTCATTTTCCATTAGAACAATGTCTGAAATAAGCGATTTTTTCAACACTAAACGTAGTCTACTATACTTAACATTCATTTCTGACGTCCAGCGTTATTTTTAGGGTAACTCGACTGATACAAAAAGGATAATTTTTGCTCAGGAACGGGCGGTTCGTGGAATATGTGGTGTAATTTCACGATCGTCGTGTCGACCCCTTTTTCAGTAGTCTGAGAATTCTGACACTGGTGTCACAATACCGATTTTCTTTAATGTCGTTCGTTGGTAATAATATCAGCTTATTCCCGCGAATTAGCAGCTTTCACTTGGTGAATACTAGACAGAAGTCGAATCTACATTTGCATCACACCACCTTGACACTTGTGCAGAAAGGCGTGCAATATTCTGCAGCATCCATTTTCAACAAGCTGCCACAAGAACTCAAGAATCTTAGTATTAACCCACGCGCTTTCAAATCTAAATTGAATAGTTACTTCATAACTCACTTTCTTTATTCTGTCGAGGAACTCCTGGAAAAGTTATACATTTGATTCCTTTTGTCTTTTATTTTTCGTTACTGATCATTTTACTTACAAGGGGAGGCCGCCAATTGTGAAATTCAGATTCGATTCATACTGCGCATAATGAAAGCTCATGGCCGGAGGTGTAATTTGGCAAAGGACCAAGATGCACTTCTCAGCCGTTGTCGAAAAAATCGACAGTTAAAAAAAGCCGTTACGGTGAAATACTCTCTCTGCGATCTCTACGAGTAGTAATACTGTACAGAGGCGTGGCGTAGAGGTAAGCGCTCGTGTTCGTAATACGAAGGTCGCCGGATCGAATCTTGCTGCATGCAACTTTATTATATATATATATATATATATATATATATATATATATATATATATATATATATATCGCACTAACCAGAGTGATAGCTATCATAGAAATATGGAAAGCAGAAAACAGCACGACATCGAGCACATCTGATAAACGATGCGTTTTTACAAGAACAATTGTTTTTTAAATTATCTGTTGGGAAATACACCTGACTGACATTCTGAAAAATTGTTCTATTTTTCGTCAGGTTTGACTTACACTGTACTTATTTGTTTCGGAATATCGTTTATACTTCTTCCGTTAACTCTACGTGGTAAACATTATGAAGACAATTAACAACATTTGTGAAATACAACTTTGTTTGCGGAAAACATACTGATGTTCGAAGTCGCCAGTTACATATAATAAGTTGTTTCAAAGTCGTTTGTCATGGAACAACTGGCGACTTCGAACATCAAATGTTATTAATAAAATGTTATTGATTTGTGTGTGTATACATTTGAATTACAAAAAAACAAATAATAAAAAAAGTTGCATGCCGCGAGATTCGATGCAGCGACCTTCAGATTACGAACCCGAGCGCTTACCGCTATGCCACGCGTCTGGACAATATTACTACCCGTAGAGATCGTAGATAGTATTTCACGGCAAAGGCTTTTTTTAATTGTCGATTTTCTCGACAACGGCTAAGAAGTGCATCTTGGTGCTTTGCCAAATTACACCTCTAGCCATGAGCTTTCATTATGCGCAGTATGAATCGAATCTTAATTTCACAATTGGCGGCCTCCCCTTGTTAGGCTGAAGATTGTCAAGTGCATAGAACTACTTAAAAGTTTTTCTATTTCCATTCTTGTGTTAATGTACCGATTTGTTGCTTGACCATGGAGTCTTACTCCTCAATTAGGTCTTGCGGAACAGAAACCCATATTATTATTATTATTACGTGCTGTAGGAATCCTGACTCTTGTAGGACTGCACAGTGAGGTTCTAGGTATGTTATTTCTGTCGACACGTGCGACAATCACGTCCACCCTTTGCGGCGGCTGATCACAAAGCACGCCTGTGCTAGGTGTCACAGAGGACTGGCAGGACGGCGCGGCGCGGCGGCGGCGGCCTGGATACATATTTGTGGGCAGCGGCGCTGTGATTGCAGCGCGCGGTGTTTGCTGGGGCAACAGGCGGCCGGCGCGCCGGCGCTGTTGTGCCAGCAGCCTGCTCCCAGGCGGCGGGCGTCGAACCGCGGACTCCGGCCCCCTGCTCCAGAATAACACGGCTCGCCGCTGCGCTGCTCCCGGCCGGTGCTCGGGGACTTTGCTCCCGCGGGCGCTTGCTGTCACACCAATAACACGGGGCCGTCCCCGTCACCGCGATATCTCGCCACCCTGCCCTGGGGCACCCAGTCTGATGGGCTTCGGGATGTGATACGTCTGTAATAATAACCGCTGTTGCCTCAAGGCACTGCCGGAGCGTCTGCCTTCTGAATTGGGTGATAAGGAACACGGAAACGATCTCGGTCTCACTACAACAGACACTATGATTGTTTTTCTGCGTTGCATTGGAGCAATTACCAATCCGCCTCGCAATCGATCTGAAGGATCTGCTGCTTTTTCCGGGAAGTTGTGACCGTTGCCGCAAGGTGGCAGTTGGGTTGCGGCATAGGACCATGGCATATACCAGCACCCCCTATAGAAGAAAACCTGCGCATGACGTCACAAAATGGCCGCGGTGAGAGGCTTAGAGTCATCTGAAAGATTGTAAACATTAGCAGTGCACGTTGTTTATAGTGCATTCTTTCGTTCAGTAGTATATTCATTACGTAAATTGGTGTTGTGTACCGTGTGATCGCTACGCTGGACGATTTGTGTGTGTGTGATCAACGTGTGATCTCTTTTTTTACTGACTAAATGCCGTTTCGCTGTTATGTGCCGAAAAGTACAGGAAATTACGACTGTGGCCCAAAAGTTACCGTCTTTAAACTTCCGGAGAAGTATAAACTAATGGGGGTGGTTACGTAAATAAAATGAATCGCAATATCCAATGGTAAACAGTCATGACATAAAAATCTTTTATAAAGTTAAACAAAAACGAAATCTTACTGATTAACTTAAAAAAGGAGCCAAGTTATACTGGGAATTCTTGATATCCATTTCTTCTTCTCCGGACGTTTAACTTTTGGGCCACAGTCGTAATTTCCTCTACATTTCGTCACCGAACAGCGAAATGGCATTTTGTTAATAAAAAAGAGATCACACGTTGTTCTCACACACACACAAATCGTCCAACGTAGCGATCATACGGTACACAACACCAATTTACGTAATGAATACACTCCTGAACGAAAGATGCACTACAAACAGCGTGCACTGCTAATGTTTACAATATTTCAGAGGAGTATAAGCCTCTCACCGCCGCCATGTTGTGACGTCGTGCACAGGCTTTCTCCTGTAGGAGGTCCTGTATATACAGGGTGAATCAGGAGGAATATAATTTATTTTAGTAATTGGTATCACAGTCGTAATGCAATAAAATTGCCTTATAACATGTGTCCAATTTTTATTTAGTGTCAGAGATACAACTGTTATTATCTAAACTAACATAAAGGAAAGACTAATGACGACGTTCAAAGTAAATTATAAAAAATTCCTTCACCAGCTTCATTGCACTTTTGACGTAAGTTCGTGACACCACTTGCAGCTCTTTTTGAGCCGTCGTTGCGTTCTTTGATGAGGGCTGCACTATCCACAATCCTAACGATAAAATCGGCTCTTGTGATCACTTTTTCTGTGTGGACTTCGCCTTCCAACCATACACAGAAGCAAACATCAAGCATTACTTTGATTTTTTTATTACTATTAAAATATATATGTATCTGCGACGTAGCTAGCACCGTTATCTCTGCCAGCTATAACTTCGCTGTTTTTTTTATTTTTATTTTATTTATTTTTGTAATTATTATTTTTGATGCTCATATTTTATCAAACCTGGAGAGACAAAGTAGTTGCTCATAGTCTTCCTGATCGGACGTGATCCATAAATGTAATTGTGAGCCTGGCATAATCTAATAATAATTCAATTTATTTCAGATTCTACTTTCCATTTAAAAGAAGCCCTTCCCTATTGTAAATAATTTTAGTCCATTCTTTTCCAGCAATATAAACATTAGTGAAATTATGCTTAAGTGATTGTTGCAAACCTGTAGTCTATCACGATAGAAATTTCCAGAAGAGATCTTAACCATGTTCACCTACTCAATCTCAACGCTTGCAAGGCGCTCCAGTCACGGTCTACACGGCCACTACGGTCGGGGGTTCGAATCCCCCCTCGTGCATGGATATTTGTGCCGTCATAGTTCGTAAGAAGTTCATAAGTAGTTTGTAAGTTTAGGGACTGATGACCCCGTAGTTAAGTCTCATAGGCTATACAAACATTTGAACATTTGAATGCTTGCAAGAAATCAACGGTCATGACGAAGTTCGATAGATTTTACGTAAATTTGCTACCTTCCAAATTAACTTACAATTTAGCAAGGTTTTAAATTTTTCGCTTCTATAGACTCTCAAAATGACCATCGTTTCAGAATAAAACACAATTCATTTCCACAGCATTTACATATCGGAATGAGCAGAGAATTTGCAGTAAGCGTCCAAAGTCAAATAAAGTACGGATTCCGTCGGTTTCCTGTGTGGTGATGTATTCTGGTGTTGTCTGTATGCAAAAATAATTATCGCTGCTAAACATAAGTGCGGAATCATCCATGTCTCATTCAATGTATCACAATTTCAAAATTACATTCCCCTGTAATATTTCATCGCATGTTGAATTTTCATAGAGGCACTGACCCTAATCTTTATTGCCAAAAACCAGGAAAAAAAAGCCAACAAAGTAACACCACACATACAAAGGGGTAAGCTCTGTTGATGTAGGTGAAAAGAAAGGTGCCCTTACCTAACAATCCATATTTTGGAGAATTTTAGGTTTAGATGATGTGCCAGCTGACGACTGGAACTGGATGGAGCGCTTTCATTACGGAGAAGAGTTCATGAAAATGTGTCTCCACAATGGCACGCGGGTTTTCTTCGGACCACTTACGCGAATTATGAGTAAATGAGTTTGGAAAACATTTTTTTCCTTCTTAAAAATGACAAATAAAGAAAATTTGATTATGAATGTAAATCAGGCCAGTTAGCACAAATTTTAAAACTGACTACGTAAGGTGATCACTTTTGATCATTCTCTCACTGAAATCGTTTGTTTCATCTTGAGAACGAGACAAACGGTTTGATAATAAAAATGATCACCTTACATAGTCAACATAAAAAAATATAAAAATAAAATTAAAAAAAAAATAAAAATAAATGCTCAAATGTTTTTAAATCTTTGGGATTTATCTGCTGGGTCATTAGTCTCTAGTTTACAAACAACTTAAACTAAGTTGAACTAACAACGACAACACGTACACCCATGCCCGAGGGAGGACTCGAACCTACAATGGTGAACGGCCGCAGTGCACCGCAGCACGGTGCTTCAGTGAGCACGGCGTTAATTTTCAAATTTTTGCCATATAACTGTCGTATGTGCTAAAACTCTACGTATGCTTGTTGAATCACGCGTTCTACGTACTGAATCATGTCTTGTGTTTCATCCACAGCCTGCTCGTCTACACGTTTAGCTGCAGTATGGATGTTGGGCACTGTACCACTGCCACGCAGTGTACTGAACACAGCCGCAGCTGAATAGCCAGCGCTCTCAGGCGCCTTGCTGCGGTGAGCACGGCCGTTCGCCGTCGAATGTTCTCCCTCGGGCACGAACGTGTGTGTTGTTAGTTTAAGTAGTCTGTAAGTTTACCGACCGATGAGCTCTGGCGTTAGGTCCCATTTTACAGACATTTGAACCTTTTAATTTGAATTGAACACAAGAGGAAACAGTTTTGAATTTGGTTCTCTTCGTTTGGAAATCGTATTCCGCTTTCTCTACGAACAGCAGCAGCAGCAGCAGCAGCAGCGTTTTCCTTACACAGTCCATACAACGATATCTGCGTACTCAGCTTACGTAAATGCTAACGCTGCAGTATAAAAGACTTGACCAACAAATGATAATGAAAAAATCCGTGTAAACTAAGGCACGAATTGAGAACGTCGACATCTACACTACTGTTGTCATTCGATAAATACACCGATAGGAACCCACAGAAAGCGGTTTACCAATATGAGAAACGAAAATGCATTGGGCCTTCAACCTTAGCCCAAATATGAACTCCCTCGTTGGCAGCAACACGTCTTCTATTCCTTGTCCTCAAACATAACGGTTTATCAGCAACAATATACGAAGAACCATATGACTTGTTAGGTACCTCTGCGATACTCCAAGTCCGAAAAGCAATTATGTCCCTCTCGGAGAAAGACTCAAGGCCAGGTTGCTTCGCATCATTACAGCGAACAAAGGCTACAGTAAGCCACCCAGATCCACCGAAGACTTCAGTAGTTTTAATAGAAAAATCGAAACGTGACCCAACAAACGTAATGGGACCATGCAAAACTTCGGACTGCGCTGTTGTGCCTACCCCAGAAACACCAGGAGTAATATCAATTGAATCAATAGCCTTATAAACAGGCAGACGGGAACGTCGAAATCTTCTCCTATAGAGAGGCATCTCTGGAGCCGTTCAATGCTGTTGCCTGTGCGGCAGCTACACGACGACTGACGCTGTCTTACCGGAAACACGCCTTATATAGCGCGCTGATAAGACGCATGGCCACTAGAACTCCCGCGTGGTGGGGACAGGAAGCTTTGATTTTTCAGCGCCCGCGCTCTCGTTAAAACTAGGAGGCGCGGGCTTCTCCTCACAAGACTTGAGGTACAGCGCAGTATTGCGCATGCGCAACTCACGCGCTGCGACTCACAGAGATGCCCAGAGGTGCCTCACACAGAGAGCATCCCAGAATGCCCCTGAGAGCTACAACACCAAGAAGAATCGCTTCTCGGCTTTTGGCAAGATCAATGTTTTTTTTTTTTTTTTTTTTTTTTTTTTTTTTTTTGAGGCAGCCGCACGAGCAACAGCATTGAATCACGATGCCACGCCGTTATTACAGGAGACGTCGTAGCATGTTACCTGTTTATAAAGCAGTGGATACTGTGGACTTTACACCTGGATCTGATGGCCTGACTACTACTGCACAAGAAGAAGTGTTACATGGTCCTATTACATTTGTTGGAGCCAGATTTGATTTCAGTATTAAAAGTACTGAAGTTTTTGGTGGCTCTGGGTGGCTTACTGTAGCCATTGTTCGTTGTAATAATGCGAGGCAAGGTGGCCTTGAGTCCTTCTCCGAGAGGGACATTATTGCCTTTCGTACTTGGAGTATCGGAGAGGTACCTAACAAGTCATTTGGTACTTCATACTTTGTTTCTGATAAGCCATTGTGTTTGAGAACAAGGAATAGAAGACGTGTTGCTGCCAACGAGGGAGTTCATATTTGGGTTAAGGTTGAAGGCCCATTTGAGAAAAAATTTAATATTCAAGGAGATGTCACTATAATCGACGCCTAATTCGCCAAAATGGCGTCAAAATAACGACCCGGGTTCGATTCAGTTATAGCCTTTTCGTTTTTATTATCTCTTTCACTGTTTATATACGTAAATTTATATTTCGTTTAGATACAATTACTTTAATTAAATTAATTAACTTTCCGTATTTAAACAGTTAATTTTTATAATTCAGGGAAATTATTAACGAAAATAAGTTTGCAAAAATTTCAGCAGTTAATTATCTGCCGAAGTTACAAAACAATTGTGTATGTGAGAGGCGACACAAAATATAATGTTCACACTATCCAAGTTTTACGAAATCACATTTTTAACAAGAAAACTTTTGGGAAATATGTTCGTAGCAGAACATACAAGTTTTAAATGAACTCTTTCCTCTGTCAATTTTGATGCACACCAAGCATACCGAAAACAGCACCACTGAATCGATGCTGTACTACCAAAAAACTTGAGTTTGTATCTTCTGTTGACGATAAGTCTCGCTGTCGCCAGCATATTGCCAGCATATTACCAGCATATCGACGGTAAATTAAAGTCACCACCGTCACCACAGTATGCTTCGGATACTTATTTGAAATGTGATTCAAGCTTTCTTTGAACATTTCGTCTGAGTCAGGGGACCGATAAAAAGATCCAGTTATTAATTTGTTCCGGTTGTCAGGTATAACCTCTTTCCATACCAACTCACAGGAAGGATCTGTCTCAATTTCGCTGCAGGATAAACCGTTTGTAACAGCAATAAAAACGCCACCCCCTTTTTTATTTATTCTTTCTGAAGACCATTTGGCCCTTTGAAAAAAATTCGGCAGAACTTATCTCTGGCGTCAGCCAGCTTTCAGAACCTATAACGATTTGTGCCTCAGTACTTTCTATCAGCGCTTGGAGCTCTGGAACTTTCCCAATACAGCTACGACAATTTACAACTGTTATACCAATGGTTTCTAGATCTGCTTTCTTCCTGTGTCTGACCTGCCCCCTTTGAAATCCATTTTGTGTATTACCGAGGTCCTCTAACCTAAAAAACCGCCCAGTCCACGCCACACAGCCCCCGCTCCCGTGTAGCCGCTTCCTGAGTATAGTGCACTCCTATTTAGCGGAACCCGAAAACCCATCACCCTTTGGCGCAAGTCGAGGAATCTGCAGCCCAAACGGTCGCAGAACCGTCTGAGCCTCTGATTCAGACCATCCACTTGGGTCTGAACCAAAGGTCCGCAGTCAGTCCTGTCGACAATGCTGCAGATGGTGAGCTCTGCTTTCATCTTGCAAGCAAGACTGGTAGTCTTTACCACTTCTAATAGCCGCTCAGAACCAGAGAGGATCTCTT
Organism: Locusta migratoria; assembly: GCA_026315105.1. Lineage (NCBI taxonomy): Eukaryota > Metazoa > Arthropoda > Insecta > Orthoptera > Acrididae > Locusta > Locusta migratoria. Next base: position 393,713,547 of record CM048744.1, on the reverse strand, counting down.
TCGATCCAAAGTGACACACATCATTGGTCCCATCATGAGCCACCACCCGCAGCTGGCTGCGCCCTGTGCTCTTCATGGCATCCGGAAGGACCCGTTGCACATCCTGAATGATTCCCCCCGACCCTAGCAGCCATTTTCATAAGGGGCATCACTCGCCTAACATTGGAGCTCCCAACAACTAAGAAACCCAGTGCCCGGATCTTGCAGACAGAGGGACGAGTACAGGACAAGCGACACCATCTGCGTCAGGACATCCTCTGCCATAGACAGCGCCTCGAATCTGTTCGCAAGATTAACCGGGAAGGCCTCTACTTCGGTCGCCCGGGAAGACTTTCGCCGCCTGAGACGAGCTGAAGAGACCTCCCAATCCACCACGGATTGGGGAGCGAACCTCTCACGGGCAGCGAGCGGGCTGGCCACAGCTGCAGGCAGATTGGAGGGCGCAACAGACGCACAGGGCGTCTGCTGCACTCCCGCGAGCGGCCCACAACAGCGGCGGCCACCCACCGCAGTCTTAAGCGTTTCCAGCGAAGCCAACGCCGCCCGAAGCTGCGAGAGAAGAGTCACCAACTATGCCTGCATCCGTTCGTAGCAGTCACAGTTCCTAGCCATTCTAGAAACCTATGTATATTCCAATTAAATACGTCTGAGGACACAGAAGTTTGATCAACATTGAGCTTCGAAAAATATGAACCTAACACTAAACTGTTAATTACCGGCGAACCTGAAAAATATATGCGCGAGCTAATGAACTGAACTGACAACTAAACGTGATTCTTAATAAATAAACACGCGAGAACACTAAAGTTTGAAGAACTGTAGAAGAAAGCACACGCGAAATGAAAATAAGTCGCTTCTATTAAGAAGCCGGCTACCTTACAATGCAGAGCTGCGGCTATCACGTGTGCACTGGCCGGCGGTCACTGAGCAACTGAGCAACTCCTGCGTTATCACCAACTGATTTTATATTGATATCCCTTATTTTGTATACCATAGTAAATAAAACTTGTATTACTAATCTGTATAGCTGTTTTAGCTGTCCACGCATCCCACGCGTCGTGAGCAGATCGCTGTCCGCGGTGGCCGAGGGGACTGAGGCGCTTCAGTCACGGTCTGCACGGCCACTGCGGTCGGGGGTTCGAATCCCCCCTCGGGCATGGACATTTGTGCCGTCCTTAGTCTTAGCTAGATCATAAGTAGTTTGTAAGCTTAGGGACTGATGACCTCGTAGTTAAGTCCCATAAGTTCTACAAACATTTGAACTTTTTTTTTCTTGAGCAGATCCTTTCCCGTCAGAGAGGCCGACGAGGACTAAACACTGACTGCAGTTGACTACACTTGCAATGAATGATACTGGACTGAGGAAGTTTCATTGCGATTCATCACCACAGGAAGCGATATCAATTGAATTGCAGTGGAATAGTTAAAGTAAAGACGTTAAACAATTTTAAATAACTGACGCGATGCTTAATGATGCTTATTTGTGCAAGTAAACTTATGGATTGGTAACAGAAAAAATATCTCGTAATGTTTCCACGATGTATCTGGCGGCTAGGCACCTACTTCAAAGAGAAGAACCTTCTTCACGCTCCTTAGGAGCAGTCTCCCAACGGTGAGCAGTGATCACTCATTTTCATCTTCAAAAGGAAATTTAGCAAATGAAACCGGTGATCTTTTTCTGCGTCAGCTTTGTTACACTTTTTTTCCAAAAAGTGGTTAGGGTATGGTTTCTAATGCAAAAAATAAAAGTTACAATGCTGCACCGCATGTCGTTGGTTGAGAATTTCTCCAAACGTATGGTTAGAATCTGCTAGTTCAAATTAGGTTCTGCTGTACTTGTGTTTCGAGAAGGAATTGAAGGTAATAAACCCTTAAAGCTTCCTGTCAGTATTTTTTAATGGTAACTGTTGGCATACTTAAACCGTGTGGTTTTATAAGTAACGTTTTAATTATATATGCATTCTAGTAATGGACGGTTGAGTAATTATATTTTTCCTTTTTAATTAGAAGAGGTGGCTGGGGTTAAAGATTACCTTAGGCCTTCTCTTACATTTATTACAAATGATATTTATATGTCCAGTTAAATATTTGTGTACGTTACGTGTAAGTGTTCATTAAGGCATTTTCATTATTCCCATGGATTGAGTGTATAAATTTCGTGAATTGAACTCAAACGTGAGACGATTCAACTTTATTTCCGTCCGGTTGAGGGATACCGTTATATCTTTACCTCTATATGCATTCTTGTGCCAAGTTTTTCATTGTTTTGTGAAACAAATTATGATTAAGAAAATAATTTTCGCAAACGAGTTTAGATTATTTAGGTTTTCCTTTCATTAACGTTTTTTGTTTGTAGCCCAAAGTTTGTTTTTAGTTTAAACGATCACAGATCAACCTAAACATCCATGGAATTTTTGTTTAAGTGACGCTCTAATTTTAAGAGGAAAACACTGATTTCTCTTGATTATTGAAACTCTCGCTCACATTTCTACGACTGAAATATTAAACCGCCCGATATCAGCCACCTGATTTTATGCATCATAGCAACGAAATGCACCTGCAAATAATCAGAAAGTACCACAAACTCTGAACGGCCAATAAGAAGGGAGGTGGAGATGTCACATATTAGCTGTAGGAGTCAGGACTCACACTTTGCTTCCAGCTGTGAGACTACGACAAGAGAATGATGCTCTGTATGAAAAATCCGTTCAACGGAAACTGCTGCAATTTCAAGAGGCTGTAACGATCGCCCCATCAAAAATGCCAATAAGGGCCATACGTCACACAGACCGCTATTAACTACCAGGAATACTGAAACGCCGCAGTCAGTTTAATCTTATTAGAAAAATGTAAGAGTCAAGTAAATGACAGAAAGCACGCAGCAAAGCGTCTCAAAGCGCTCGGCCACTCCGCCGCTGTATAAAATTAACATTTATTACCTTGGTATTACTGTCAGGAAATTGGATTCCGAATACACTGTCGACATAAAGTGGCAATAATTGCAACTAATTAATGACATTGACGATACTCGGCCTAATCTTTATAGGCTATCCGGATATCTGAGTTCACCTACCGTAACGTCGTTAGGGTCAAAACTTTTTTCATTTAAAACCGCTCTTTTGAAACACTATTTTTGCGCTCTTCGCAAGTCTCTTTTGAAATTGTCCTTGAGGCAGATTTCCTTTGTTGAGATAGGCGTTTCTACCAGACTTTGTTTCTTTTAAACGGCACTGTCTCATATGAACAGCACGTTCGATAGGTCTATCCGTATTAAGAAAAATTAGTGTACTTCCGATTCACTAAAAATTAAAAATAAACAAAAAATGTAACAAAAATAGTTAAAGATACTATTTCAAAACAAATTAATAAGCACTAAAAGTAAATGAATAGATAAATAAATATTAAAAAATAAATGCGTATTATTCTAGAACTTAATAATTAACTTATTTTTTCTAGACGTCAATATGTAGCTATGATCTATACGTTTATCAAGCAAGAATATAGGTAGGTATCTATCAAGTTGAAAGCTAACTCAACACATGTCTATGAATTACAAAACAAAACAACATTTAAGCGATCTCCTAAGGAAATGAAATAAAAAAAAGTTTGACTACTTAAAAGTCAATCACGTTATTACGATAATGTAGTGTGGGTACAATTATTGTAAATTATGGAGTCTGTGTCATCCAAGGAAACACTACGATACAGTTAGCAAAAACAATACGAGAATATCGAGACCGAAATCGGATCAGATGTTTCGTTCGCTGACACCGACTTCCAAATATAACAATAATTGTAACTACATTATATTATCATAATAACTTGAGTGACTTTTAAGTAATATAATTTTATTTTCATTTCATTTTATTTAGGAGAACTCTAAAATTTAAATCATTGTTTGTTGTTCATAGGTATGTGCTGAGTTAGATTTAAAGTTGGTAGGTACCTACTTACCTTCTTGCGAGGTGAAAACATAGATCGTACCCACATATTGATGAGTAGGAAAAGTAAATTGATTATTAAGATGTGGAAGAATACGCGTTTTTTTATTTATTATTTTAGAGCATATTAATTTGTTTTGGAATATATTTTCTTTTATGAATTTATCAATTGTTTTAAAAAATATCAATTGTTTTAAAAATTGGTTGTAATACTTTATGTAGTAAAAGAAACACTATTTTGAAAATTGACTTAAAAACGTCCTCTCATAAAACAACTAAATTCTGGAGCCGCGTCAGCTGTTTTTATTGAGTTCCTTTTATATACAGGTCCACTACCGGTTTCGCGTCAATAGAGACACATCTTCAGGGGTTAAATTCTTTTCTCTCGTCATAATTCGTTATTGAGTCCCAACATTCCAATTGCTTTCATCCATGTATTCGGCCCTAATGAATTTTTAACCAATTGACGGATGAAAGCAACTAGAATGTTGGGATTCAGTAACGAATTATGATGAGAGGAAAAAATTTAACACCTGAAGATGCGTCTCTATTGACGCAAAATCGGTAGTGGAGCTGTATATAAAAGGATCTCAATAAAAACAGCTGACGCGGCTCCAGAATTTATTGATTGTTTTATGAGAGGACATTTTTAAATCAATTTTCAAAATAGTGTTTCTTTTACTGCATAAAGTCTTACAAAAATTTTTTAAAACAATTGATATTTTTTAAAACAATTGATAAATTCATAAAAGAAAATGTATTTACGTAGCTGCGGATGCCGCAATTATAAAATAACTTGTTTTGGAATAGTTTTATTTTTTGAAGTCAGTTTTTTGTTAAATTTTTTTTTATTAAAACTAGGGAACCTCGAGGAGAACCTTAAAAATAAGAGAAAAATGCTGATGAGTGGGTAATATCAAAACCAGTAGTACTGTACCATGACCTGATTACAGATTAGGGCTGCGAGGAAAACTGATCGAGGCGTGAACTATGTGCACTGTTATCCCGCGACTTTGGGTTAGTCCGTATGGAGTGGGTTGTTAAAGGCACAGTGAGGTGCCATCAAAAGCTCCGCCAATTGGTGGTCACAGACGGGACTGCGGTCAGCAGTTGCAGCATTCTGCGAGGTGTCCGCTTTTAGCGAGCGCTTGTAAGGAACGCGGGGGTCAAAGGCTGCAGCCGAGTGATAGGGCAGGCCGCCACACGCGGCTCAAAGCGGCGACCGGTGGCGGTGGCGGTGGCGGCAAGGCGCCGCGCCGGCAGCTGTGTGCCCGCCACAATCAGCCGCTCCACACAGCGGGGGCGTCTCTGCCGGAAGCACTGTCCATGGCGGAGCGCTTCCTCTGTGTCTCGCTGTGTGGGAAACGTAGTCACACATTAGTGGACAATGCTACACCAGGTAATTAGTTACGTGTTACATTAATCAGTTTCGCGATAAACGCTGCGATGTGGAACTTGTCAACAGCACGAGCATCGAACGCACGAACACACACTCACACACACACACACACACACACACACACACACACACACACACACAAACACACATACACACCACGCCACACACATACATACATACATCGTGCGTTTAATCGTACATTTACTTACATTGTGTACACAATTATAATTAAGTAGGCTAAGGAAAGACAAACCTACGTTTTTAGTGTTTGTAGACTTGAGAACGCTTTTGGCGATGTCGACTGGGACACTCTCTTTCAAATTCTGAGAGATAAAAGGGATAAAAGTAGTTATTAGAGTTGAAGAGCAAGAAAGGAACCCAGCGGTTGGGAAGGGAGTAAGATAGGGTTGTAGCCTTCCCACAATGTTCTTCAATCTGCACATTGAGCAAGCAATGAAGGGATGCAAAGAGAAATTGGGAGAGGGAATTAAAGTTCAGAGAGAAGAAATTAAAACTTTGCCGTTTGCCGATGACATAGAAATATTGTCAGAGACTGCAGGGGATCTGGAAGAGCAATTGCCGGCCGCGGTGGCCGAGGGGACTGAGGCGCTTCAGTCACGGTCTGCACGGCCACTACGGTCAGGCATGGATATTTGTGCCGTCCTAGTTCGTAAGTAGTTCATAAGTAGTTTGTAAATTTAGGGACTGATGACCCCGTAGTTAAGTCCCATAAGCTGTACAGACATTTGAACATTTTTTAAGAGCAATTGAATGGTATTGACAGTGTATTGAAAGAAAGATATAAGATGAACATTGATAAGAGTAAAACAAGGGTAATGTAATGTAATGTAATGTCAGAAAATCAGGCGATGCTGAACGAATTAGATTAGGGAATGAGACAATAAAAGTAGTAGATGAGTTTTGTTATTTGGGTAGCAAGATCTGATAGCCGAAGTAAAGAAGATATAAAATGCAGAATGGCTATGGGAAGAAAAGCTTTTATAAACAAGAGAACGTTGTTAACATCCAATATTAATTTAAATGTTAGGAAGTCCTTTCTGAAAGCATTTGTCTGGAGTGTACCACTGTATGGGAGTGAAACGTGGACAGTAAGAAATTCAGACAAAAAGATGATAGAAGCTTTCGAAATGTAGACTGCGGTGCGCCAGTCAAAGTCTGCGGGGCTGCTACGGTCGAGGGTTCGAAATTGTTCAAATGTTCAAATGTTTGTAGAGCTTATGAGACTTAACTACGAGGTCATCAGCCCCTAAGCTCACAAACTCCTTACCAACTAGGTAATACTAAGGACGGCACAAATATCCATGCCCGAGGGGGGATTCTAACCCCCGACCGTGACTGGCGCGTCACAGACCGCTTGCCAACCGCGGCCGGCGGTCGAGGATTCGGAACCCCCCCTCGGGCATGAATATTTGTGTCGTCTTTATTGTAAGGTAGTGTGTATGTTTAGGGACTGATGACCACACAGTTAAGTCCCTTAAGCTTAACAAACATTTGAACATTTTTGAACATTTGCAAATCTTTAGGTGACGCCACTTGAGCGACTCTTGCTTAGATGATGATGAGGACAACACATCGCCCAGTCTCCGAGTAGAGAACCACCACACTGTCTAATGGACTACGAAGGCGGACATGTTTGTTCAAATGTTTGTATAGTCTATGGGACGGGGTAATCAGTTCCTAAAATTACAAACTACTTATCAACTACTTACGAACTAGGACGGCACAAATATCCATGCCCGAGGGGGTATTCGAACCCCCGATTGTAGTGGTCGTGCAGATCGTGACTGGAGCGCCTTAGTCCCCTCGGCCACCGAGGCCGGCGAAGGCGGACATCGGACTGCTGAAACATTGTCGATGTTGTTTTCAATTTTCTCCCACCAAGCCCCGTACGATGTCTTGTGGAATATACAACCCTTATCCACAGAAACTTACAACTATTTACCAACTTTCACGGTGAACGGTCGAACACTGCCGATATCTGCTGTCACGCGCCGTAAGAAATATTTCGTAGACAGTTGTCATTGTTTTGGTTTGAAGATACGTTCTGCAAGATCAGAATAAAACTGTACACTGGTCTACGATACTGGAAATAAATTACCCTCCGCCATGCGCCATATGAGTTTTTTGAGTGGCCAAATGTACAAAATTTCTCAAAATCGGAATAAGATTGCAAATTTTTATAAACTACGTAGAGGTGAAAGGATATTATTCTTATTTATCTTGGATCTTCGTGTTTCGTGTTTCTTTCAACTGGTCTTCCAGCTGGTCTTTAAATTGCTTGGAGAAACATTGTTAACAACTCTCTTATCAAGACTGTTTCCATCCATCCTACGTAAATGTTCGTACAATTGTGGGCGTCTTTCCTAAGCTGATCTGTAATGTTGTCTGAACTTTCGTAGAGTTCCCTCATACTTCTCCTGACACGTTTCATTTCGTAGAACAGCACTGTGGATTTTTCTAAGAATTTATTGTTCATTTTTTTCTCAATTTCTTGAAATTCCGTCATCAAATTAACTACTGCGTTTCCTGTAGTATACAACGCTTCTGGTAAAACAGTGTAAAACACGTCCACTAAATGTGTGGTCGTGTTCAATTTTGAGTTATTCATTACTCTAAAGTGTTTCTCCACCATTAATACTTTTATTCGTAAGTCAATTATTTTATTACTTCATTAATTATCAGTGTCTCATGTTTATATGTGTTTCCACCCGAGTGAATGGACTTGTGTGTTCGTATGAATGTGGAAGGTTGCTTTTAATATTGACTGACTGCCACGCAATGGGTTACAGTCGCCGCTCCCCGCGTTCGGCCTCGTTTACTTTAGTTAAGAAAGCATGACTTCGTATGTCGTCTGCACTACCGTCTGCTGGGTAGCCAGAGCCACCCTTACTTGGCAACATGGCGAGGTGACCTGTTCTTAGTGTAGTACCAACGTAATCATTGACGAAGGAGGTGACAAAAGAACACTCTGGAGCTGTAGTAGAGGGAATTATCTTCCTCAGGTAGTGAGGGTTAGTAGACAGTAGGCTTTGAGAACGCACCCTACATCGCTTTGAACGCTCGCTACATCTGGTGCAGAGAGGGAAGGCTCTGCCTGCGGCCTGGGGCACCACTCTTGCCGCGACCGCTGATGTCAGTATTTTGTCAAATCATGCTGAGGGGATGGCATGCTGTTAGAACTTTATTTGTGACCAGGCATTCCTGGTTGATTAGTGATAGTATTTTTTTATTATTATTCTTTCGCCTCTATGTGAGGCGAAGTGTTTCTTACTTTTCATAACTCGAGTAATTCAGTATAAATTTAGTATTTGCATTTTCATTCCGGTAATGATTTTTGTCTCCTGTTTCTCAAGTTAGAATACACATGTGGGTCCTTCAGCCTTTGCATACACTTTGTATGTTTGAATTCCTTGCTGTTTTTAACTAACGTTTTCGTGTGGGGTCTGTTTCCACGAGCATGCTAAATTCTCTCTCTGAATTTTTCGATTGATTCTGTCTTTACTATCTTGGTACGACCGATTGCACAGAATGCTTTCGTAACGGTTATTACTTCGGCCTTCAGCCATGCTTTTTACTGATACTACCTTTCTCCTATTGAATTCTAGTGTGTGCTTTACTTGCTTATTCTGAGTTAAGTTCTTTTCGTAAATCCTATATAATTCACTGTGATTGTACACCACGTGGTACTTAACTATAGTATGCCGCTGCCTCCCTGCACTTGAGTTCGTTTGTGCATAGTATAATTTCAATTGTGCATGAAGACGTCCACCATCTCGTCAAAACGCCGCCAACGCTTCGTTTTGCCACTGCTATAAATTGTTCCCGCATGAGTGGGTGTCTCAAGCATTATGCGCGCTTTCTTTATCCCCTGCATATTTGCAAATATCCCCCCATCTTACCTCCATATTCAAAAAGGGCAGAAACTATTTATTGCAGGCAGTAACTTAATAATTTAATTCACTGTTGTACAAGGTGTGTGCTTCATTGTAGTTATTTGGGCCCTCTACATTTTTGCCTGTTCATTTTATTGAATAGATAATTTAATGTATGGAACTTCTGATTTATAATTTCATACTCCCCGTCCTATGTTTAATCATGTTTTCCTTTATATATATATTATTTCTGTTTGTTAAAACGTTGGCTGCTCCCTAAAGGAATGAGCAGTCAGTTAAATTTCCATTGCGCAAGTACTGTGGCCACTCGCAAAATAATTTAGAGCAGCAGTGAGCGTTTTAACTTGCATTTCATTATCTCTACTGCCCGAGATCATTCTTAGAAAATTTAACAAGCTACTTTCAAGTGTTGTCGTGCCGTAGTTTAGCCTTACACGATACTGATTTTTTTATATTGTAGTGAGTTCAGATCATTTTGTACGCATGTGTAGTTTCAGTATTCTTTGCGTATTGGAAATTGAATTTGGTTCTGTGGGTTGGATGGTTTCTCCTTGAAGATAAAGTAAGTGATATGCGATATTTCTCCATACGATGTTTGCAGTGGAAGCTTTCCTATCGGTTTTTGTCCTCATACTGAGATATTTTCGTAGGAAATTGGGAGCCAGGTTTTGCGACAGTGTGTGTAATTTTTCTAGTGCTAGTTTGACTTCAGCTTTGTTGTTCGTTCATCTGCAAAGGCCAGCCATTTAATAGTAACTCTTTTTCCTTTTCTAATTTAGATCGCTGTGATGTGCTTTTTTCACTTTTTTCCAGAACAATGTTGAACAAGAGTGGCTATATGCCATCTCCTTCTCTCACTTCCGTGTTAATTTCAAACGAGTTTGAGGTTTCTCTCATGAATTTCACTTCCGGGATGCTTCCTGTTAAAAGTTTTCTGGATGACGGCTGTGGTCTTTCTATCCACTTCTAATTCTTCTAGCCAGTGCGTTTATCTATCGACTGAGACATAGTATTTTAATTCACGAAAGTGATTTTAGAGTTACGGCTTTATCTAAGAGTATCATGATTTTGAGATTACAGATCGTTCCTGAAACCCTTCTGATACTCCCTATTCTGTCAGCCCGTTTGCAGTTCAAGTTTGTTCAGCAAAGCTTTAGAGAGAATTTTACAGATTACTGGTAAAAGTGAGATTCCTCTGTTGTTCTTCAGGTCTGTTTGGCCTACTTTCTTGATTAATAGTGTATTAAGGAATTCTTATATTCTTTAAGGATTTTATCTATTGTCAAAATTTCTGATTTTATTCTGTAAATTTTTGGCGTTATGTTTTTATGGCCCAATTTCCAAACTTCAGCTGAAATTCCATCCTCTCTAGGTCCTCTATTGATATTCAGTTTGTGATTACTTTCCGCAATTTCTTCGTATGAAAGTGGTTGTTAGTTTTGTAACAAGAGTATTTGGGATTGTTCTTCGTAGTTGAGAAGTATTCTGAAATATTTGGCTAAAATTTCACAATTATTTTTGTATTAGTTTCCATGAATCCATCGGGTCAATGGAAGCACAAACTAGAAGGACGATAGTAATGTCTTCTTCTATTTTGTGTAAGCTCTTATTTTCGTTCATCTTTTTTCATGTTGTTACTGTTCTTTCTTTCGTGCCTGCTTAAACACATGGTGAGGATATTCCGCTCTATGCGAGACAATTTTGTTAACATTTTCCAAACATATTTCAGCACATTTTGTGCTATCATTAGTGGGGTGGATTATTTTTTATTCTGAAATATTATACTGTATTGCACAGTTGTCTTTTAAGATACACCTAAAATGTTTTTCAGGTTTATTCACTATGAATTTTCCTTAGATTTTCATACAAAATATAACTATTCTATTTTGTAAAATTAGACCTAGAAATACGAGTATCACACGTTTTTTACATACTTTTACGTTAGTTTACTTATAAAATCACTTATTACTTGTTGTTTGCCGCGGCGGAGTGGCCGAGAGCATTGAGGCGCTATGCTACGATGCGCGAGGCCGCTCACTGTCGGATGTTCGAATCCTCCTCGGGCATGGATGTTTATGCCGTTTTAGTATAAGCTGGTTCATTAGTAGTTTGTAAGTTTAGGGACTTATGATCCCGCAGTAAAGTCTCATAAGCATTACAAACATCTGAAAATCTGAACTTGTTGTTATACTAATTTTTTTTTAACTTATCATCTGCAAAGAATAACAAACATTTTAATTTTCTTTCTTTCCAATTTTGGGTTCGAGAATCGCGTCATTCATGAAGGCGTAATATATACCACGAACAACACATGGAAAACAAAAAGCAAATACACTACAAAGATAACAGGAATATTCAGAAACTATAGAAAAAGAGTCGTAAGTATTAAGATGAATGGCGCGTTTCTTGACACCTAGATCATAATTTCTTCAGTTAAAAAGACCCTGCAGTGACTCCAAGATGACACCCAGCTGCCGCGAAGTGTATTCTGCTTTGTGAAACACACAATAACACGCGTGACGCGCTGTAACAAGAAGGCGTGCCCCGGAGGGCTGTCGGCGCGCCCTCGCTGTCGCTGGACAGGTATCAGCGCTCCACCCGACGCTGGGTCAACAGGCAGCCGTCACTGGCCGCTCCTAATGAGGCCCGCTGTCAATTAGCCCTGACAGACGCCAACCCAAGCGCTGAGGCTTCTCCTCTCGCTAAGCCGAAACCGACCCCGCCTATCTTCCCCGGCGTCACCCTGCAACATTGCTCACTAATGGACTTTTACTCTTCAGATTAGAAAAACAACGCACATGTCGCACAGAAGTGGGCTTTATTTCTGGTATAAAATACTTTCCAACTTTTCTTCCTGCCACAAGTTAGAAATAAAATAAGTTTCTGACTTCTCTGTCGTTGGCTACGAAGTTTATGTATACCGTACAATAGAGGAGAATCTCCAAATGGGCAATGCTCTAAATATAGGCTGTGAGGCCCGTGGGCGAACAGGGCGTTGCCACCTATAGGTGCCGCGAGTGAGTCTGTGCCCCACCGTCTCCTAGGTCGACTGTAAACAGTTTTTAAGGTGAAACTTTTACTCTGCAGCGTGAAAGTTTCATTCTGGAAACATCCCTTAGGCTGTGGCTAAGACATGTCTCAGCCATATCCTTTCTTCCGGGAGTGCTAGTCTTGCATGGTTCGCAGGAGACCTTCTATGAAGTTTGGAAAGTAGGAGGCGAGGTACGGGCGGAAGTAAAGTTGTGAGGCAGCATCGTGATTCGTGTCGGGATAGCACAGCCAGTAGTGCGCTTGCCCGCGAAAGACAAGGGTCCCAGGTTCTAGTCCCAGTTCCGGCACGCAATTTTAATCTGCCAGGAAGTTTCATATCAGCGCACACTCCGCTGCAGAGTGAAAGTTTCATCCCAGTTTTTAAGGTGGCTACTGAGAGGAAACTTATTATCTTACGTTTATGCTGTATATGTTATGGAACATATCCTGTATTCAAATATTATGAATTATCTCGAACAGAATGATCCATTGGCCTAAGGTCAACTCGGATTTAGAAAATATCGTTCATGCGAAACACAACTAGCTGTTAACTCACACGAAGTGATCGGTGTTATCGACAATTGTTCGCAAATTGATTCCGTATTTCTTGATTTCCAGAAGGCTTTTGACACCGTACCTCACAAACGGCTTTTAATCCAATTGCATGGTTATGGTATATCGCACCGAATTTGCGACTGGGTAGGGGATTTCCTGTCAGAGAGGACACAGTTCATAGTAATCGATGATAGGGCATCGACTAAAACATAGGTGATATCGGGCATTCCACAGGGTAGTGCTATTGGTTCTCTGCTGCTCCTTATTTACATAAAAGATTTAGGGGAAAATCTAAGTAGCCCTCTTAGGCTGTTTGCAGATGACGCCGTCATTTACCGTCTAGTAATATTATCTGAAGATCAAAACCAACTGCTGAACGATCTGAATAAGATATCACTATGGTGTAAAATTTGGCATTTGACTCTAAATAATGAGAAGTGTGAATTTGTCCACATGAGTACGACAAGAAATCATTTAAACATTCTTTACAAGATAAATTTATCAAAAGTGAAGTCCCTAAACTCCACTAAATACCTAGGTATTACTATTACTTCAGTCTTAAATTGGAAATAACACGTAGATAATGTCGTGGGAAAGGCGAACCAGAGACTGCCTTTTATTTTACAGAACCCTTAAAAGATGCAGCAGAACTACCAAAGGAACTGCATACACTACGCTTGTCCGCTCTTTTTTGGAGTGTTGCTGCCCAGTGTGGCATCCTTATCAGGTGTGCTTGACGGTGGACATCGAAAGAGTCCAGAGAAGGGCAGCTCGTTTCGTATTGTCACGATACAGGGGAGACAGCGTTACGGAAATGATACAGGATATGGGATGGGAATCATTACAACAACGGCGCTTATCGCTGCGGCGTGGGCTACTTGCGAAACTCCAATCGCCATCATTGTCATCCGAATGCGAATATATAATGTTGACTCCCACTTACATAGGTAGAAATGATCATCAGAATAAAATACGAGAAATCAAAGCTCGAACGGAGAGATTCATGTGTTCTTTCTTCCCGCGCGCTAATCGAGAATGGAATGGGAGATAAATAGTATAATGGTGGTTCGATGAACCCTCTGCCAGGCACATAAATGTGATTTGCAGAGTATTCGATGTAGATGTTGCCCACAACATATACAGTCATCTTTCTTCTGGTTCGTTATGATTTCCTTTGGCGGCCAGTAGGCAGTGGGTTTGCCTCTCTGTTGCCGGGCAGAATAGTACAGTGTAATTAGACCTAAACCCAGAAATCAAAAGTAAAAGCTTCCCTCCAGCGCCAAACTGTTCTATCGAGCCCACATATTGTTTGGTAAAAAGTTACACCATTTTGAGCGTCGGGTTTGGGGGGTGGGGAAGGGAGAAGTTAGAAAATTAGCAGTTTTTTTTCAGTTTTTCCTTAATATTTAGAAAACTATGCGATTTAGCGTGAAAAGTGCCAAATACAAAAATAATCTACATTAAATTTCGAACGAAAATGGTCTGGTACATAATCTTGCTAAAGTGATCGTTTTCAGAGTTACGTAGTAAAAGCAGCAATTTTCCGCATTTTTCTAGATTTTTTGGAAAATCGCTAAGGAAACATTTTTACAGAACTTTCTAAGGGGCGCTACATTTTAAGGGAAAAGAGGCTTCCACAGGCCTAGGCCATATAAACCTGTGGTACGGAGAAACCCACTCTGAATTTTCTCTGGACAATTACGCACTAAGAACGAATATCTTTCCAAAATAAATAACCTGTATTATAATTACGATATATAATTATATCATTTGTAACATAATGTTTTCAAAACTACAGCTTTTGGAGGTTTTCCTTTAGAAAATAGGTATAACTGAATATATATTGCATACATGTTTTATCAAAAGATTTGAACTGAGCTCAATTGTACTATTGAATAAAATGGTAGAATGTTAAATGTGACCTTAAATTAATGTAAACGACTTATAAGTATTCAATCGTCTTCAAACATAGCACCCTACTCTTATGAATCTTCGTGTCTCTGTTATCACATCCTAGTCCTGAGCAATTACCGCACATGGTTAAGCAGTTTAGACCACTCTTTCTGCACTCGCAGTTATGGACACATTCATCTTTACAAGCGCACGCTATAAGGGAAAGTAACTCCTGGGGAGCTGCAGGCCGGCCGCGGTGGCCGAGGGGACTGAGGCGCTTCAGTCACGGTCTGCACGGCCACTACGGTCGGGGGTGCGAATCCCCCCCTCGGGCATGGATATTTGTGCCGTCCTTAGTTGTAGGTAGTTCATAAGTAGTTTGTAAGTTTAGGGACTGATGACCCCGTAGTTAAGTCCCTTAAGCTTAACAAACATTTGAATTGAACATTTGGAGCTGCAGGAAGTACTGTTGTAATTGGCCTCAGGTGTTCGCCAATCTTCTTCCACCCCCACTCAATCGGATTCTTCTCCTCATTCAGCCATTGTTGCACTTGGTGGTAGGTTCTAAGTGAATGTTGCCTGGAAGCTACGGAAGTGGGGGGAAGTGCAGCCAACTTGAAAAGTGAATGTATAGACTGTTTTGCAATAGCCTGCAAGTAACACTGGTAGCGGAAACAATCTAGATTTTCAGTGTGCTTGGCTCCAAACATGGCAAGAAGGAAATGCTCTCCAGCGTCAGCCACTGCATTGGGGTCAGCTTTTGGGTCATTGAAGACTAGAAGTTTCATACGAAGGGCGTTGTTCCCTTTCACTTTCCTGTAAGGTGTAATTTTCCCCTTCTTGTAGACACCTGATACAGTGTCACATCCTGTGAAGGCGTATATTGCTAATAGTACGCCTTTCATGTCCCCAATGACTCGCTGAATGTCAGAAATAGTGTACACTTTGTCCTGCTGATTGCCTTTCTTTGGTACGACCATTTTTAATTTGTTCTCTGGTGGAGCGTGGACAGTCAGCAATACTAATATGTCCGTGTCATCGGCAATTACGCAAACTTCTTAGTTTCATCAATCGCTATTGAAACTATTAATATGTCAGCGTCACCCAATGCTTGATGAACTGTGCAACCACCTCTTTGCAAGTGTACCGTAAGGAGAGAAATGAGCCCCAGTTTGTTCTTAGCATTAGCTAGAAACTCACTCTGATTAATATTTACGTTGATTGAGTCTTCTACTTTCACTTCAATGCTGGTAGAACGTGATCTGCGTAGGTGTTCTTCATCTTTTGTGTTTCCTTGCTCGTATACATCAAAAACTACAGTTGCTGGTCCATAATGAGCAATTATGTAGTCTGTGTATTGCTCGCAAATCTGTCTGAAGGTAGCTGGGTGTCGCCAGACAACACGATGAAGGAGGTGGCCTCCATCTATGATGTAGGGCACTTCTTCTGAATCTGGGGTGATTGATGATTAAATTGACTCTGGAACCAAAACAGTCACCATTGAAGATTCGCTTCCCTTCCTAAGTCAGATTCGTCGAAGAAGGAAGGAGGATAAGCACATAATTCATACTGAAATATTTCTTCAAGTCTCTCATCACTCCTTACTGTGCACACCATCCGATGTAAGAGAGTGTAATGGTTCACACATACTGTTACGTTATTAATTGTCATATACTTGGTTAGTGAGGCTAGAGACTTAACAGCTAACTTTCTTTTCAAATGTATCTCACTGAACTTTTGTTCTCAATCTCTTTGAAGGCTAGTGTTGCAACTTCAAACGCTTTATCACGGTTCACGTTTTCATCTGCTACAACCCCTGTTGATAAAGATGAGAGTTCAGGAGTTTTGGTATCACAGCTTCACCCACTTTTGGTTTTTGCCGCTCCTGTGGGCTGTGATGAACCTGGCTTTCGAAATGTCTGGAAACAATGCCAGTGGTATCACCCCTTAGAACTGACAAGGTCTATGACCTGAGAAAGCCTCACAGTTACCTCATCTCCCCACTTGTCATGCATGTTATTTGCTTCCGTTCGGATGCTTTACATCATTTCAAGTTTCTGTACTAAGCTCCACTTTTCTTGAGCTGGGTTTCTGCATTTAGATACATCTACACACTTGCGACCACAAAGAATACGTAAGGTTTTAAAATCAAATCTTTGCTGGAGGTTCTTTTTCCTGTTGAAGTGGCTTTGGGCGCAATTATAACTTTATCGACACTTACTAAGTATTTCACTGTAAGGTTTTAAAAATAAACGCCTTTTGCTACTGCGAATGGTTTTATTTCTATATTTTTAAAACACACATACGCGTTTCGCCTTTCTCTCAAGGCATCATCAGTGGGTATCCTGAAATATTTACATCTTTTTGTTTATACATATAGGTTAGGTCTCTTACATATCTAAAACATTTCATTTCTGATTTAAAACAGTTCGTTTTTTGGAATAAAATGGTGTACTTACAGCACTTGCTACTCCACTTCGGTCTTATTCTGGCAACCAGGTCGAAATGTTACACTGTTTTTCGAAACACATTGCATTTCTCTGATTCTGCTGTCACCTGCCGCCATACTGTGTCTACTGCTGTTTGTTTTGTAGTGTTGCCAACCTTAGCTTATTTGAAATTCAACTGTTTCATTGAAAATGTTTGAAGGTATCTATGTGTGTGTGTGTGTGTGTGTGTGTGTGTGTGTGTGCATGAGTGTGTGTGTGTGGGTGTGTGTCTGTATGTGGGTGGGTAGGAGGGTTTTTTTTTTTGTTTTTTTTTTCCTTCTGTGTGTGTGTGTGTGGTGGGGGGTTGTGATTATGTGTTGGGATTTGTGTCTATCATATGGTCAATCAGTGAGAACAATGATTGATTGGTCAGGTTTATTTGGTCATTTAGTAGCATCTTTTTCTCAGCTTTTGTTTTATATATGTGATAATTTTCTTGTAATGTTAGGAGATGTTTTTCATTATTTATTCTAATTACCTTCATGTCTTTTTCTATTGTGGTGGGTTTGTGGTTATATGCTATTAGATGTTCTGCAAAAGCGGAGTGGTTTGTTCTGTATTTCCATGCCCTGATGTGTTCCTTGTATCGGGTATCGAATGTTCTGCTGGTTTGTCCTACATACCTTCCATCACATGAGTTGCATTGTAGTTGGTATATTCCAGCTCTTTGGTAGATATCTGTGTCTGTTTTGATTTTTGGGATATATTTTTGGATTGGGTTATCTGTTTTGAGAGCTATTTTTATGCCTTGTCTTTTGAAAATATTTATTATTTTATGTGTTAGTTTGTGTTTGTATATCATTGTGTACCATCTTGAATTTTCTTTTTTGCTTTCATGTGTTCTTTGTACTGCAGTTTGTGTTGTGTGTGTTTGTGTGCTGTTTTGCTGTGTTGTTGTCTGGGGGTCTGTACATTTGGTGTTTTTTTGCCCGTATCTGTTTTTTAATTTTTTTGTTTAATTTTTCTACTATATTACCATCGTATCCATTGTTTGTGGCTATTTGTGTGATGATGTCTAGTTCCTTTTGGTAATTTTCTTTGTTGAGTGGTACTGTGTTGAGTCTGTGGAGCATGTATCTGATTGCTGATTGTTTTTGTGCATGTGGGTGATTGGAGGTTTGGTGTATAATTGTATCAGTTGTTGTCGGTTTACGGTAAATGTCAAAGGTATGCTTGTTGTTTTCCTTTTTGATGGTTATATCCAAGAAGTTTATTTGGTTGTTATGTTCTTTTTCTATTGTGAATTTTATTTTTTTGTGTATAGTGTTTAAATCTGTATGGAGCTGGTCTATTCTTTCCGGAGGTTCATCAATTAGGCAGAGGATGTCATCCATGTACCTTATCCAGTAGAGTATTTTATAGTTTTTTGTGGTTACTTTTTTTAAAAATCATGCTTTCTACATGGTTAATGAAAATATTGGCTAGGGTACCTGACACTGGTGATCCCATGGGTAAGCCTTCTTCTTGCAGGTAATATTCATTATTAAATTGAAAATAGTTTTGTTCGGTTATCAATTTTAGCAATGAGTATATCTCTTTTATGTGTTCATCTAGTAGTTGACTGTTTTCTTTTAGATTTTGTTCTATGATAGTTATTGTTTCATCTACTGGTATGTTAGTGTACATATTTTCTGTGTCAAAGGAAAGAAGGGTAGCTGAGTCTGGGATTCTTGTATCTTTTATGAGTCGTATTAAGTGTGAGGTGTTGTTGATGGTTTTGTCATCTTTCATTTGATAGGTTTCTGATAGTACTTTCATCATGTGTCTTGCAAGTTTATAAGTGGGAGCATTTTTGAAATTCACAATGGGCCGTAACGGGATATTTGGTTTATGTACCTTTGGTTGGCATCGGAGGGTTGGTGCTGTGGGATTATTCTGAATTAATTTTCTTTTTCTGTGTCATCCAATGTGTAGTCTATATCTTTTAAGGTGTTTTTTTACTTTTGTCTGAAATCTGTTTGTTGGGTCTGATTTTAATTTTTTAACATTACTTTGAAAGATGAGATCATTTGTTTTCTCAATGTACTGTTGTTTGTCCATCAAAACGATTGTGCCTCCCTTGTCTGCTTTGGAAATGATGACGTTTTCCTCTTGGAGTTTTCTCTTTAGGTTTTTGAGTGTTATAGAATCGGGACTTTTTTTGTTTTTGTTGTTCTGTTGTTTCATGTCTGTTATGATTTTATGTATTTCGTTTTTATAAGTTCCCTCGCTAACCCAGTGTTTACATTGTTCTTTTACAGCAGAAATTGCGGAAAAACACAAGAAGAAGATAACACAGCTCATAAGACAACAAACACTCCACAAAAATGATAACCATAAACAACCAAGACACACACATCAATTTTATCCAAGACTAATGAACCTCACAAAGACACAACTAAATGAAAATGAGAAAGAGCTGTTAGAAAAAGGATTGAAGTACAATATTAACACAAACATAAATGAAGAATACATAGAAGACCAGATAATACAATCAGAAGCTGTTTTAAAACGTGAAGAAAGAAATGAAAACAACAATGTAAACACTGGGTTAGCGAGGGAACTTATAAAAACGAAATACATAAAATCATAACAGACATGAAACAACAGAACAACAAAAACAAAAAAAGTCCCGATTCTATAACACTCAAAAACCTAAAGAGAAAACTCCAAGAGGAAAACGTCATCATTTCCAAAGCAGACAAGGGAGGCACAATCGTTTTGATGGACAAACAACAGTACATTGAGAAAACAAATGATCTCATCTCTCAAAGTAATGTTAAAAAATTAAAATCAGACCCAACAAACAGATTTCAGACAAAAGTAAAAAACACCATAAAAGATATAGACTACACATTGGATGACACAGAAAAAGAAAATTAATTCAGAATAATCCCACAGCACCAACCCTCCGATGCCAACCAAAGGTACATAAACCAAATATCCCGTTACGGCCCATTGTGAATTTCAAAAATGCTCCCACTTATAAACTTGCAAGACACATGATGAAAGTACTATCAGAAACCTATCAAATGAAAGATGACAAAACCATCAACAACACCTCACACTTAATACGACTCATAAAAGATACAAGAATCCCAGACTCAGCTACCCTTCTTTCCTTTGACACAGAAAATATGTACACTAACATACCAGTAGATGAAACAATAACTATCATAGAACAAAATCTAAAAGAAAACAGTCAACTACCAGATGAACACATAAAAGAGATATACTCATTGCTAAAATTGATAACCGAACAAAACTATTTTCAATTTAATAATGAATATTACCTGCAAGAAGAAGGCTTACCCATGGGATCACCAGTGTCAGGTACCCTAGCCAATATTTTCATTAACCATGTAGAAAGCATGATTTTTAAAAAAGTAACCACAAAAAACTATAAAATACTCTACTGGATAAGGTACATGGATGACATCCTCTGCCTAATTGATGAACCTCCGGAAAGAATAGACCAGCTCCATACAGATTTAAACACTATACACAAAAAAATAAAATTCACAATAGAAAAAGAACATAACAACCAAATAAACTTCTTGGATATAACCATCAAAAAGGAAAACAACAAGCATACCTTTGACATTTACCGTAAACCGACAACAACTGATACAATTATACACCAAACCTCCAATCACCCACATGCACAAAAACAATCAGCAATCAGATACATGCTCCACAGACTCAACACAGTACCACTCAACAAAGAAAATTACCAAAAGGAACTAGACATCATCACACAAATAGCAACAAACAATGGATACGATGGTAATATAGTAGAAAAATTAAACAAAAAAATTAAAAAACAGATACGGGCAAAAAACACCAAATGTACAGACCCCCAGACAACAACACAGCAAAACAGCACACAAACACACACAACACAAACTGCAGTACAAAGAACACATGAAAGCAAAAAAGAAAATTCAAGATGGTACACAATGACATACAAACACAAACTAACACATAAAATAATAAATATTTTCAAAAGACAAGGCATAAAAATAGCTCTCAAAACAGATAACCCAATCCAAAAATATATCCCAAAAATCAAAACAGACACAGATATCTACCAAAGAGCTGGAATATACCAACTACAATGCAACTCATGTGATGGAAGGTATGTAGGACAAACCAGCAGAACATTCGATACCCGATACAAGGAACACATCAGGGCATGGAAATACAGAACAAACCACTCCGCTTTTGCAGAACATCTAATAGCATATAACCACAAACCCACCACAATAGAAAAAGACATGAAGGTAATTAGAATAAATAATGAAAAACATCTCCTAACATTACAAGAAAATTATCACATATATAAAACAAAAGCTGAGAAAAAGATGCTACTAAATGACCAAATAAACCTGACCAATCAATCATTGTTCTCACTGATTGACCATATGATAGACACAAATCCCAACACATAATCACAACCCCCCCACCACACACACACACACAGAAGGAAAAAAAAAACAAAAAAAAAAAAAAACAAAAAAAAAAAACCCTCCTACCCACCCACATACAGACACACACCCACACACACACACTCATGCGCACACACACACACACACACACACACACACACACACACACACACACACATAGATACCTTCAAACATTTTCAATGAAACAGTTGAATTTCAAATAAGCTAAGGTTGGCAACACTACAAAACAAATAGCAGTAGACACAGTATGGCAGCAGGTGACAGCAGAATCAGAGAACTGCAATGTGTTTCGAAAAACAGTGTAACATTTCGACCTGGTTGCCAGAATAAGACCGAAGTGGAGTAGCAAGTGCTGTAAGTACACCATTTTATTCCAAAAAACGAACTGTTTTAAATCAGAAATGAAATGTTTTAGATATGTAAGAGACCTAACCTATACGTATAAACAAAAAGATGTAAATATTTCAGGACACCCACTGATGATGCCTTGAGAGAAAGGCGAAACGCGTATGGGTGATTTAAAAATATAAAAATAAAACCATTTGCAGTAGCAAAAGGCGTTTATTTTTAAAACTTACAGTGAAATACAATTCAGCTGCTGCTCAAAATGGCCAGTGCAAGCATCTTACTAAGTAGTTACTTGCAAGCGCGTCATTCTCCAGGAACTTGTCTTTAACACCATCTTCACGAATTTCACTGCACTGCATTATTTTGTCCACCGCCTTCCTAGTCAGAGTAATTAGTTCACCATCCTTGTCCTTACAAGGCTTCAACACACACTCCGCCATAATTCACACACTTTTAAGTGATTATCACATAGTTCGCACAGTATTCTAAGGATGAAAGATTTAAAAACTGACTGCAGAACTTGACTAGAAATAACACTCACAAACGCACTCAACTGGTCTCCCACTACGACTGAAGGGAAGTCAGTGGATGACAGACAGGTGGCGGCTGCAGGTAGTCGGCCGGTCCCTCACCTGTACCGCCCCTACAACACGCCTTACGCTCGTCCGCGCTTCTACTAAGCCGGCTCTCGTTCCCAGTATTTATACGCTTATGACCCTCTGTGGTGCCTCTTAGCCTCTTTCAGACTACAGTTCGCTTGAAGAATATTACTTTTTAATAAAACTGTTTAGTTATTTCTGTAAAATTTCATTTTTCCAAAAAAATCGAAAAAAATACAAAAATTTCTACCCTATCACCCTCCTTAACACTGTAACCGTTCACTTTAGCAAAATTATGTACTGAACAATTTTTGTTCGTAATTTAATGAAGATTATTTTCGTATTTGTTACATCTCGCGCTAAACCGCATAGTTTTCTAAATATTAAAGAAAAACTGAAAAAACTGCTAATTTTGTAACTTCTCCCTCCCCTCCCCCGCAAACCCGACGCTCAAAATGGTGTAACTTTTTACCAAACAATATGTGGGCTGTATAGAACAGTTTGGTGCTGGAGGGAAACTTTTACTTTGGATGTCTGGGTTAGGCCGTTTTTTGAGCTAATTGCACCGTACTAAGTAGCGAGAGTTGGGATCTGGAGCTTGATGCTATCGGACGCATTGGAGCTCGCGGCTGAAGCAGTCCGTGACACCCATCATTACGGTATTAATTTTTTGGTAAACTATTTTTATTGTTTACAGCATTGCGCGAATTGGCTTATTTCATATAGTAATTCTTTCCATTCAGTATGAATTTTGGCACACCCTCGGTTGATTTGTGAACATTATTAACGCACCTTTGTTAGGCACATTGTTAGTTACTATGATTCTTTAAGTATAAAAAGAAATAAGTAAGTAACATAATGAAATAATTAATTAACCCCAATTACTTTTTGACATTTATAATTATACCTTTCCTGTGGCTAGGTTCGCATTCCCGATTTAGAAACTGCCTCATTGCACGACCTCGCAATAATACGCACATGCTTCGTTTCTATGGTTTATGTTATTTGTGTCGAATTGGCTTATTACTAATATTGAAATTTAGTTGAACGTAGACTTATTTAGTTTCATTGTTTTATTTTTGATAGACAGCAGACTTGTTACTGTAGGTAATTGTAACTTTTGTAACTTGGCTGTCATTGAGTGCGTTGTAGGAAATCCATTTTATGGAAAATATGAACTGATGAATGTGAATTTCTGCGAAGCTAGGTGTTATTCTTCCATGATTAAAAGAGAAATAATTTTTTTTAATGATTAAATTTCTTTTGTTATGAAGCTGTATGAATACGTGCTGTCAGGACTATTAGTTTGTTTCATTTCTCTTAATGTGTGATAACAGCTAATTTTGCACAGTACAGATTAGATTCCGGCATTCCCCAGAACTTGACAAAAAAAGATTTTGCGTAATATATTTTTTTCTATTTCCTACTGTTATAACGTGCTACACCTTTGTTCTGCTACATGTCATTGATGGTTAGTTTAGCTTTAATAGTGTTCTACATTTAAGTATTTTGGACAAGTCTATACAAAACGTCGAACACAAATATTACACTTATCGTGACTATTGAATTTTTTGGGCATAATCGCTAAATGTTAATTTCTTAACTATTTTCCTTTGAGAGCAGGGCCATCACAGTCAGGTACAGAACTTTTCACCATTTGTTCACTATTTATGATAGCCTATTTTGTCAGATCACGAGTATTTTGCCCTTATGTTTTGTTGTTGTTTCAGGAAGATTGCGAAATTTTCTAGATTGCTGCTCCTGCCGTATACTAGACAGCTCACCATTGCGCACTAAGAAAGTTAATTTATTGATCTCTACGTAGCATACTTTTTATTAATTTTCGGTAAGGATCAACTTTTCGACCTCCACACAGAATTCATTACATTATTGATTCAAGCAGACGCATAGACGTGACACCCCGTGGCAAGTTGGTTCTGTGGACGCAAAGCGTTTGGCTGCAGTGAGATTTTGCACACGAAAACCTCGAGTCTGTGGTCTCCGCTCTATCTAAAGGTATTTAATTAATTTCCTGTTGCTTTACTTAGCTTCATATACAATTCGTTCAAAGAACTGTATTAGTGATATCTTAAAGTATGTGTTTCCCAGTTTTCATTGTTCTCTCTGTATTTCTTAATGCCCATTACGGCAACTTTTCTGGAGCCATAGTGTGGTCTAAATACAGGCTAATTTTATGGGTCTAATTACGGGCTAACCTATATTAGGAGCAACTTATACTTCTAAAATTTATATTTCCTATAATTTGTGAATTTGTGTTCCTACAGCCTTAGTAGAAATCTACCCAGAATTCGTTTTCCAGGATGCCACGTAACAAGCCTAAATACCAAGCCAAGGGCAAAGGGAAGACGTGGGACCCTTTAAGAAGGCCGAAGCCATCATTGCTGTGTGTGTTTGGGGGGGGGGGGGGGTAATGGGGACTTTAAAGGCTACAAAATTGTATAATGTAGCAGACTTTAAGTAAGAAAACAGATCTCACTGCAACTGCTGCTACCGGTAATAAGCTAGGTAGGCCTACCGTTTTAGGACCACGTCAGGAAGGAGAGCGTCCTTCTTACCTGTTGACTATCTGATTTGGAACGAATGGCGTTTGTTTTAGCAACGAGAAATCGCATTGAGACACCCATACGATCAACACAGCTGGTAGGAGTTGGCAGATCTTTTCCTAAATCACCATGTATCCAGTGCCGCATGTGGACTATAACAAATAAACTTGTATTTATATATTGTTTTCCTTATGTTAAAGGTAGCCCATATTTGGGCCAAAGAAAAAAAATCTGCGTTTATGTATTGCTTTATGAAATAAATTATTTAAAACATAAAAAATGTATTCCATTTTTCTCCGCCATATCTTTGAAGGGCACAGGTTAGTGTACTATCACAGGCTTTCTTAAATATTTTAATCTTTAAGGGAAATGTGCAACAGTGTAAAAACCTAAGGTAGCCAATATTTCGGCCTTCTCCTCTACGCGTCACATAAGTGTGCGCCAAGTAAGATTCTCAGAGATGGGAAAGATCGACCGTGGTTCAGCAAACGAGTAAGGAAACTGTTACGAAAGGAAAGAGAACACCACAGATATAAACGTAGTCAGTCTAGCTGACAAGCGTAAGTAAAATGATGCTAAAAATAGTGTAAGGGCAGCCATGCGAGAAGAGTCCGACGACTTTGAGAGTACTGTTTTGTGTACTGATTTGGCAGTAAATCCTAAGAAACTTTCGGTCCTACGTCATATCAGTAAACGGGATGAAACCAGATATCCAAACGCCTGTGACCATAATAATGTTGAAACAGAGGATAACACACAAAAGGCCACAATTTAAATCTCTTTTCCTAAAGCTCGGTTGCTGCTCGTCTAAATCATCGCACGATCGACAAAATGGCAGATATTCAAATAAGCAATTGAAATCACTCAAAAGAGGAAAGGCCGCTGGACATGACTGGGTACTAATTCGATTTTACAGGGAGTATGCGAAGCAACTTGGCTGCTTCTAGCAGCGGTGTACCGAAGCTCTCTAGAGGGACGAAGTGTTCCTAAGGATTGGTAAAATGCGAAGGTCATACCCGTATTCCAGAAGGGTCCCCCATAAGATGCTCAAAACTATAGGGCTTATATCTCTGTCAGCGCTCAGTTGGAGTTTGGAATGCATTTTATGTTCTAATATTACGTCATTTTTGGATACGAAATCTCCTTTGTAGAAATCGCCATGGTTTCCGAAATCAGTGATTATGTGACGACAGTTCCAGTAATTGATCCACTAGATTCAGAGGGGCCGCGGCCTGGGGTTTGAATCCTCCGCCTGGCATGGGTGTTTGTGTTGTCCTTTAAGTTAGTGTAAGTATTGTAAATGCGACATAAAGTCACTGAGGAGGCAGGCGACCATGATGAAATGATTATGTAGTACTGTTGTGAAGCTGGTTATGTCGCAAATTCTTTATTATAGGTCACACTTCATGTATAGCGTGCCCTAAAAAATGACGCGTTTCGGTTTTACCATCATCAGATTAGCATCTCTTCCGTGCCATGTGCACACGTGAACAGATGTAATAAGTTGTTTGACACATATACAAAAGCAGACTACCTCTTGCATCTGTTCACGAGTGCACATGGCACGGAAGAGATGCTAATCTGATTATGGTAAAGCCGAAACGCGTCATTTTTGAGGGCACGCTATACATGAAGTGTGACCTATAATAAAGAATTTGCGACCTAACCAACTTCACAGTAGTACTACCTAATCATTAGTGTAAGTAGTTTGTAAGCTTACGGACTAATGAGCAACTAGTTAAGTCCCTTAGATTACTAAAAAATAAAAAATAAAAGATCCGGAGGGCAGTAGATACGGGATCGCAAGTAGATTCCGTGTTTCTTGACTTGCGGAAGGCGTTACATTTCATCCCGCAACGCGCCTGCAAGCCTAGGGAGTAACAGAACAACTGTGTGACTGGACTGAGACGTTACTACATAATACAAAGCTGCATACCATTTTCAATGGAGAGAAGTCTTCAGACGTTAAATTGATCTCAGTATAGCTCCATGAGATTATTATAGGACCGTTGCTTTTCACAATATATATGATCTCGTAGATAACTGAACTTCAACGAGGCTTTTTATGGAAGAAACATGTAAAATCAACCTTTGGTAAGGCAGATGGCTGACTGAGATTCATTGGAAGAATCCTCAGGAAGCGTAGTATGTCAATCAAGGAAGTTGGTTACAAAACTCAGGTTCGGCCAGCACTTGAGTATTGGTCATCAGTATGGAATCCGTAGCAGGTAGGGTTAATGGACAGAAGATCCAACGGAGAACACCAAGATTTTTAAGTGCTCATTTAGCAAGCGCAAAAGCGCCACAGAGATGATTACAAGACATGTGGCAGACGTCGGAAGAGAGACGTTCTGGCTGGCCACAGTGGCCGAGCGGTCTGCGGCACGCCAGTCACAGTCTGCACGGCCGCTACGGAAGGGGTTTCGAATCCCCCCTCGCGCATGAATGTTTGTGTCGTCTTTAGTATAAGGTAGTTCATATGTAGTTTGTAAGTTTAGGGACATATGACCCCTCAGTTAAGTCCCTTAAGCTTAACAAACATTTGAACATTTTGAGCATCCTTGTTTGGCGACATGGCGGTGAACGCAGATTGGAAGCGTGTATTCGTCGTTGCCATACTTGTATATCACCCGGCGTGATGATATGAGGTGTTATTGTTTACACGTCTTGGTAACCACTTTTTTGCATCAACGGCGCTTTGTATAGTGGCCGTTAAATTTCAGATGTGTTCCGACCCGTGGCACTATACTTCATTCGATCCCTGCGAATCCCCTCTCAAAATTCTACGAGCGCGCGAGTCAAAATATTGCTTCGTTCTACATATATATACATATATCGCGAATCAATCGTCAGGATAATGTGAGAAAGATTAAGGTCCACACAGAAGCATAGAGACAGTCATTTCTCCCGTGAACCATACGCGATTGTAATAGGAGAAAATGATAATGGCACGCACAGTATGTACCATCCGCCACAATCCGCTAGTTGGCTTGCGGAATATGGTTGTACTTTAGATGTATGTTGTTCTTCAAAAACTGTAAAAAAGCGTAGGTGGCCCAGCATTAAAATATTATTTTTCATCGGTTTCTGCAGATCAAAGTGAAGCTGATTAATATTTATCATACAAACACTGTATGTATAATAAAGTTGAAGAAACATACCTTTTATATTATCATACAATGTAAATTTTCACGGCCGGCATTGTCTTCATGTAAAACTTGCGGGCTGATAGACCGTGGTCGATGAATAAAACATCTTCCTGACGTTTCGTCTCCATCTGCGTGAGACATCATCTGAGGTCTATGATCTCTGTCTAGTGCCACTGTGGTTCGAGAGGGCTCTCGCATTTACAGCCCACTCGAACCACAGTGGCAGTAACCGGCTGACCACAGACCTCAGATGATGTCTCACACAGATGGAAACGAAACGTCAGGAACAAGTTTTACTCATCGACCACGGCCCCTCAGTCCGAAAGTTTTTTACCTGAAGATATATATCGTCAATTGAACAAGAGTCTCATGTCAGCCATTGGCCCTGGTTTAAAATAAGGCAATTCTGGGAACCTCAGCTTCAAAAATGTTACATCAGAACAAGAAATAACATGTTTTGCTGATGTCACTTTCATAGTGTTCCCTTTAATAAAACGATGGTGTGTGAGTTGAGATTAACAAATGTGAGTCTGCGTGTGGTTCTTTACAGTGCAGTAATCGATAAACGATATTTAATCATGAATATTTAGTTTTCATGTGCAACGAATAAGTTCATTATTCACTCTAAACCAATTAAATCATGTTAAAGAATTAGGTAACCGTTTTACAGAATTAAAATTGAGGCTTCGGTTGACCACATCCATTGTCCTCGTAACAGTTATCGAGCAAACTTTTCACTATCAGGTACAATATTGTTGTAGCAGTCTTTAGTTCAGAGACTTGTTTGATGCAGTTCCCCCCCCCCCCTACTCTATCCTGAGCAAGCCTCTTTATCTCCTCATAAGAACGGCTACCCACATCCACTTGAATCTGCTTACTGTATTTGTCACTTGGTATCCATCGGCCTCAACGATGCAGATAGCCGTACCGTAGGTGGAACTACAGCGGAGGGGTGTCTATGGAGAGGCCAGACAAACTTGTGGTTCCTGAACAGTGGCAGCAGCCTTTTAAGTACTGACAGGGCAACAGTCTGGATGATTGACTTATGTGGCTTTGTAAGATCAACTAACATAACTTTGTTACGCAGTTACTGCGAACGGCTGAAAGCAAGGGGAAAGTACAGCCGTTACTTTTCCCGACGACATGCAGCTCTATTGTATAAATATATGATGATGGAATCCTCTCGAGTAAAATAATCCCCCATTGGGATCAATGTGCGGGACTACTCAGGAGGATGTCGTTATCAAGAAAAACAAAACAGGTATTCTACGGATCGGAGCGTGGTATGTTCTATCCCTCAATCGGGTAGGCAAGTTTGAGAAAGTTTGAAAAGAGAAATGAATAGATTAAAGTAAGATGTGGTGGGGATTAGTGACTTTCTGTGGCAAGATGAATAGGATTTTTGGTCAGGTGAGTACAGGGTTATAAATACAAAATCAGTTGGTGGTAACGCATGAATTGGTCTGATAAGGAATAAGAAAATAGGAAAACGGGTAATTTACTATGAAGGGCATAGTGAACGCATTATCGTAACAAAAATAGACATGATGGTAACACCGACCACAGTATCACAAGTTTATATGCCAACTAGCTCTGCCTAAGATGAGGAGATCGAAGAAATGTATGAGGAGATAAAATAAATTACTCGGGCCGTTAAAGGGAAAGGAAACTTGACTGTGACTGAGGACTGGAACTCGGTAGTATGAAAGGGAAAAGAAGGAAATGTAGTACCTGAATATGGATTGGGGAAAAGGAAGAGGAGACCTTCCGGTAGAATTTTCTGCAGGGCACAATTTAGTCATCACAAACACTTGGTTTAAACATCACGAAAGAATGTTGACTACTTGGAAGAGACCAGGAGACACTGGAAGGAATCAGATTGAATTTATAATGGTGAGGAAAAGGTTTAGAAACCAGGTTTTAAACTGTAAGACATATAAAGGGATAGATATAGACTTGCCATAACTTAATGGTTATGAATTGTTAGTTAAAACTTAAAAGACAGCAAAAAGGTAGAAAATTAAGGAGATGGAATTTGGAGAAAATGAAGGAACTAGAGGTGGTTGAGAGTTTTAGAGGGATCATTAGGAAAGTATTGTCTGAAACTGGGGAAAGGATACAGTAGAAGAATGGGTAGCTCTGAGACACAGAGAAGGGCGCAGAGGATCATACAGGCAGAAGGACAAGGCCTTATAGAAATCCTTGGATACCACAGGAGATACTGAACATAATTGATGAAAAGAGACAGTATAAAACTGCATCAAGTGAAGCAGGCAAAAGGGATTACAGACATATGAAACATGAGGTTGACAGGAGTGACTTAAGGAGAAATGCAAGATCATAGATAATCGTATAGCTAGGAGCAAGATAGATACCGCCTACTGGAAAATAAAAGAGTCACTTGGAGGAAAGAAAAGCAGCGATATGAATATCAAGAACTCAGACGGAAAACCAGTACTAAGAAAAGAAGTGAAAGCTGAAAGGTGTAAGGAATGTATAGAAGGTTTTTATAAGGGAAACAAACGTGAAAGCAATATTCTAGAAATGAAATACAGAAAGATGAGATATGAGATACTATACCGCGAGAAGAATTTGACAGCACTAAAAGTTTTGAATAGAAACAAGGCCCCTGGAGTACACGATGTTCCGAATGAACTGCTACTATCGTTAGGAGCACATATTGTGAAGAAATTGGTCCACCTGGTATGCAAGGTGTATGAACAGGGGACATACCCTGTGACTTCAAGAAAAATATGGTGGTTCCAATTCCTAAGAAAGCAAATGCAGACACGTCTGAAAATTAGAAAACTATAAGTTTAATAAGTCATGGTTGCAAAATACTAACACAAATTATTTGCTGAAGAATGGAAAAACATCACTTTGGATTTGGGAGAAATGTAGGAACCCGTGGGACAATACTCACATTACGACTTATCTGAGAAGATATATTAAGGAAAAGGAAACCTACGATTTTAGCATTTGTGGATCTGGAAAAAGCTTTTGAAAATGTTGAATGGAATAAACTCTTTCAAATTCTGAAGCTAGCAGGAAATATAGGGAGAGAAAAGTTATACTCAACTTCTACAAAAACCAGACAGTAATTATTAGAGTGGAAGGGCATGATAAGATCGCAGGGATTGGGAAGGGAATGAGACGGGGTTATAGCCTTTTCCCAATGTTGTTAAATCTGCACCTTGAGCAAGCTGTGAAGGAATGTAAGTTCAGGGAGAAGAAATAGAAAAACCTTGTTTGCTGATGACATACTAATTCTGTCAGAGACAGCAAAGGACCTAGAATAGCAATTAAACGGAATGGATAGTGTCTTGAAACGAAGGTATAAGAAGAACGTTAACAAGAGTAAACCGCGAGTAACAGAATGTAGTGTCATAAAATCAGGCGATCCTGAAGGAATTGAATTACGTAATGCGGCAATAAAAGTAGTAGATGAGTGTTGTTATTTTGGTAGCAAGATAACTTCTTATGGCCGCAGTAAATAAGATATAAATGCTATATGGCTGTGGGAAGAAAAGCATTTCTGAAGAAGCGAAATTTGTTGACATCCAGTATTAGTGTAAATGTTAGGCAGTTCTTCCTGAAAGTATTTGTTTAGAATGTAGCATTGTATTGGAGTGAAACATGGACGATAAGGAATTCCGACATAAAGATGATAGCAGCTTTCGAAATGTGGACGGTAAGAAGTTCAGACAAAAATACCAGAGAAGCTTTCGAAATGTGACAGACGAATGATGAAGAGGGGCTTAACAGAATTGGAGATAAAAGAAGTTTCTGGCACATTCAAAGAGAAGGGATAGGTTGGTGGGACACATTCTGAGACATTAAGGAATCGGCAACTTAGTTTTAGAAGGAGACCGAAGGACGAATACAGTAAGCAAATGCAGATGGATGCAGGTTGCCGTAAGTATTCTCAGATGAAGAGGTTTGCACAGGACAGGGTAGCGTTAAGAGCTGCATCAAACCAGTCAGCGGACTGAAGACCACAACATGATGTATAAGAATGTATCTTAACACTTGATCCCTTCATTTAGTCAAGGTATGCCAAAACCTCTTTCTTTCCCCAGTTCTGTTCAGTACCTCTTCATTAGTTACGCGATGTACCCCCACCCCCTAATCTTTAGCATTCTTTTGTAATAGCACATTTCAAAAGCTTCTTTCCTCTTCAGGTCTGAACTATTTATCGTCCAATTTTCACTCCAGTACAAGACAACACTCCACACAAATGTCTTCAGAAAGAACTTCCTTACACTTAAATTAATATTCGATGTTAGCAAATTTCTCTTTATCAAAAACACTTTTGTTCCCAATTCCATTCTGTACTGTGACCATCATACGTAATTTTACTGCCCAAGTAAGAAAAGTTATCTACCACCTTTATTGTTTCGTTACCTAATCTAATTCCTTCAGCATAACCTGATTTTCTAAGACTGCATTCCATTACCCTAGTTTTGATATTGTTAATGTTCATCTTATATACTCCTTTTGACAAACTGTCTGTTCCGTTCAATTGATCTTCCAGGACGTATCCTTTCTCTGGCAGAATTACAAGTTCATCGGCAAAACACAATAATTCCATTTTCTCAGCCTGAAATCCTTCTCCAATTATCTCTTTGCTTTCCCTCACAGCTTGCTCATTGTACAAATTGTATAACATTGGTGAAAGGCTAATGCAATACCACGAAGGCCTGAGTACGTCACAGGCAGCTTTATTTCGGAGAAACTACTTTGTACAAAGATCAATGGTTGAAAATACAACGCAATTTCTGTGAGTAATACGGTCAAATTAATGTACAGCCATTGATGGCTATAACCGCTATCCCACGCCTCAACATTAACTCGAAGAGGCTCTCTGTGTGCAGGTGGAGTAATATATTATGTTTCTTCTACATATTGCCACCGTTAGGTGTACCATTGGGTGGTGTATCGCAGACCAGTCGTTCAGCAATCATCGACCACACATTTTCCATGGGCTGAAGCTCGGGAGAACGTGGAATCGGAGGCAGCAATTCAATTGAATGCGCGGAGAAAAAATTGTGAACACTGCCTGCCAATATTTGGCCACGCGTTATTCTGTTGGAATGTGTCCTCCGACAAGTTCCGAATGTATGGGGGGATAACAAGCTCCATTATTCGCTGGCTGGCTGGTCAGTGTACCGACACTGCATAATGGGGGAGTAGGGGACAAACTGATTTCATAATACCGGCAGCAGTACTAGTAAGGTGACATAGAAAGCAAAGTCTGTCCGCAGGTACAATCGGGATTTATCGATAAAACACTATCGTCCAATCCTAAGCCGGGTTGCACCATCAGCATGGTCAGATCAGTGTCTTGAGAGAGAGCTCAACGGTTGCCGTAAGCCGTCCTCATACGGAGCGTTTTTCTGGACGTGTGCAGTCAACGTGCTGAGTCCACCGTGCGGCTGAACGCTCGGAGACGGCGCGAGTTGTGCACACGAGATGTGTGCCTCAAAGAGCTACACGCGACCGCAGCGCGCTCCAGCGGCAGTTGTCGGCGGCATCAGGTTCTGGAATCGCACTGTTTACGAAAGGAAATGAATGGAATTTCTGCTTTACCTCTGTTAAAACACATAGTTCCGCGCTTTTGCGTATGTTCGTCATGTTCTGTAATGTAGGCGTACATAAGTGACAATGAAATTTCTGTGAACATAAAACTAAAATTGCATGCCATGTTAATAATAAGTTCAGCTCATTATAAAAGTTTCATATAAGATTAGAATAGGCCTTATCATGAGACAAACATTATTGCAACAGTCTCATTTTTTAGTAGAACTGAAATATAATTCTTCCTCGATCAGTTGTTTCTATTCAGTAGTAGAATCTTTAGAACGTGTAAAGTACAAGACTTGTAACAATAAAGTGCGTATTTTACTTTAAGTAAGGTGCGAATGGGCATGTTTATAAAATGAATGCTACAAACTCACGCCTCGGAGGATGCACACGTGTACATAGCGTCGAATATTATACAGTATATTTCTATGAAATGAACCGGAAAGTCTTCGAGTCTCTCAGAAAAACCGAATATGAGGAAACAATATTTGCTTACGGTCAGTCCAGTACCAGCGCCAAAGTCTGCCCTCTGATTCACAACGAGTTTACTGCCTGCGCTAAGCCAACCAAAGTTACTGTCTGCCACGCGGGAATAGCCGAGTGGTCTCGAGCGCCACGTTACGGATTGCGTGGCTTCCCGCGTCGGAGGTTCGAATCCTCCCTTGGGCATGAGTGTGTGTCTTGTCCTTAGTTTAACTTATTTTAAGTAGTCCGTAAGTCTGGGACTTATGAACAAAGTAGTTTTGTCCCATAGGCTTACAAACATTTGGTCATATTTTTGCTACCTCTCTCCGACGTCGGTATTAGTCGTGTTGTATATACTACTCGTAGATATGTCGGTCACTGATACGTAACTACAACAAACCATATGAGAAACAATTTGTTTCGACGGATATTGAGTGCGCCGTTGCCTTGGCACGGCAGATTTTTGTAATACAAAAATTTGTTAACCACGTATAAGACGTTTACAGTCATTTATTCCATCAAATAGTATGTATAATGGTTTTCGAGAGAGTCTCAGTTTAATCCATTACGATTACTTGCTTTAAAATGACGTAATATTCCTAAGACCTATGTTTTGTACATATCCATCAAATACAGGCTTCTAATGACGGCCAATGTGACCAATATGTTCCCCTCTCCCCCCCCCCCCCCCCCCCCCGGCCCAATAGCCATGTGGTGTGACGTCTGTAGAGTTCTCCCAAATCATTATTGATCGTTGAAACTCACGTTGAGAACGTCTGTCATGCTTCATACTGCCTCACATGTTGGAAAAGCCTCGCCAAAGTGCGGTTCGCACGTCACCAACTCGCTACGTTCACCCCACACGTTCAGATACACGCTCCGTGTGCCGATGGCTTTACGCATCACCATTCTGTTCCCACACTCACCATTATTGTCTGGATTGGTATTGGATATCACTTCCGGTGTTCCGTCCTTAGAGCCTAGTGCTAACATTTACTAGACAGCATTACATTTTCCGTACCTCTTGATATTGAATTATGGATATCCGAATCTAATGTGACGGAGGCACCAGGGTGCAATCTAGCCGTTATTACAGGTCTTACTGTCAAATATTATAATGATTCATTTGCCATGGTGACCGGTGGTGAAATTCTGCTCGCTTGGCAATAAACGTGTTTGGTTGAGAGGTAAAAAGAGCTAAAAGAGTCATTCTAGCAACTACCGTACCCTGACCCTGTGTCCACTTGTTTAATAGCTTCGTCCGTTTGAACTGGAATATACTGACTCATCTGACACGTGTTAAGTTGTAGCATAGACCCCGTTTAAGTTTTTATAGTGATGTGTTGGAAAAAAGAAAAACTGGCCAGTCCTCTCGAAGAGCGTTATTCAGAGAAGTATTATATCCAACCAAGGAATATAAATAAGCAGATATGTGATTAAGACGATTCTGTAGTAAAAGAATCTTTTTTATTCAATCTTCTTTGACCTCTAGAAGTAATATAGGTATTCTCGTTTCAGTGAACGGCCTGAAGTTTGAATGATTGATCTGAAAAATGAAGCAAGGTTGCATGCTGGTGAAGATACTACGGGAGACACTGGATTACGCGTCCCGATTGCTCTGTCAGGTGTTTTGTATGTGTCGCCCTACAGAAGGATATGAGTTACTACTGATGAACAATCACAGTGAATTGCATAAATCTGCAATAGAGCAAGTGTCGCTTTTGAGAACGCAGTATGAATTTGCAACTACATTGTGCAAATGCTTCATCTAAATACTGATTGCAGATACACAGCGGTTGCTGTAATGCATTTCTGATCAAAAGTACCAATAACTGCCATCAGCAGATTGCACAGGGCACGATTAATATTACTGGAACAAATATGTGTGTAATTGTCAATAAGGTGTTTCAATGTTTGCTCAAGATACAGCTATCGGTTTATATAGTTTTACCCGTTAACTTTTAAACCTCGGAGACTTGTTGATAAAGTTCGTCACAAATGCTACCTAGTTTTACAAAACACTGTACGGATTACGATTTCACGTTATGGCACCTGGAACTAGGTCATCAGCCAACACTAATGTTCCACTGATCAGTCATTACACTATGACGACGTACCTAATAACCGGTAGGCCCACATTTGGTAAGAACAGCAGTGACGACGCCTCTTGACATGAAAGCAAACATGCTTTTAATGAGGTTTGATAGGTGTAATTCACCTGATTCCAAAAATTCTACTAGGTAGTCGATGAGCTCTGACATCTTGTTCAGTCACATCACAAATGGGTTCGGATCTAGCGATTTATGGCGGGGGTGGTGAGGGTGGGGGGGGAGGGCAGAAGGCGGGAGGGGCAGCACATCAATTTAAATTCGCCTCTATGTTCATCGAACCACTGCACCACATTCACCGAACGAGGCAGCGCATTCAGGAAAACGGCGGTTCAAACCCACCTCTGGCCATCCTGATTTAGGTTTTCCGTGGTTTCCCTAAATTACGCCATGCAAATGCCGAGATGGTTCCTTTGCAGGGAAAGGTCAGGTGGATTCGTCAACACTGACAAAAGCCATCTGATCGTCTACTTCTTCTGTAATGACCGCGATGTTTCTGGGACGTTAAACTCTAATCGTCCTACCTTCCGCATGCCAGGCCTTGTGATATGGTCATTATTTTGTTGAAAAATTCCACTGCCGTTGAGAAACCTTCGTGGGAGATGATTTTGGTATAGAACTAGTGTACCAGTGTTCTTGGTTTCCGAGCGAGATGGCGCAGTGGTAACACACTAGACTCTCATTTGGGAGGGCGATGGTTCAAATCCACCTGTGATTTAGGTTTTCCATGATTCTCCCAAATCACTCCAGGAAAATGTTGGGATGATTCCTTTGAGAGGGCCTGGTCTATTTTCTTCCTCCATGCCAAAAAATCGGAGTGCTGTCTCCAGGATATAAGCCCTAAGCTTCCTTTCTTCCTGTAGAGATGCCTTGCATGTGCATTACGGGGCATATGGATGCCCACTTGAACATTTCTTAGAGCCATCAGCATTTCTCCGTACCGCACTACAGGTTTTACGGAGCTGTTCCCTTTGATTCGTCCCATGACGATGGTTCCGCGCCTATTTCTCTCGGAGCTGTTTTCGTCGGGTTGCTTAACAACAGCAGGCCCCCAGTTAGCAGTATTTGCTCAGCTGTGTGTTCTGGCACACTTATATCTACCCAGCATTAATATTTGACATGGTTCCAGCACATTTCACTGCCTGCCTTACTTTATTAGTCTGGCCAGCCTACGACATCTGCATTGAGGGGTAGCTGCCCTACGTAGTTTCACCTCAGTTCCGCCACTTCTTGAAGGTACCCACCAGAGCGGTCCTTGGACACAGCAAACTAAGCGGTTCAAGATCCTCCTGTCCATCACAATCTGCTACTGGTCAAATACAGATAGGTTGCGTGCCTCGGTCTAAAGCACCTCGCTGCGGAGCGCGCGGTTGCTCGCCGTGGAGGTTCGAGTCCTCCCTGGGGCATGTGTGTATGTTTGTCCGTAGGTTAGTTTACCTAGGTTTAAGTAGTTTGTAAGCTACGGACTGGTGACCACGCAGTTTGGTCCGATAGATTTACAGACATTTGAACATTTTTGTTGCGTGCCTTCTCCTTTCTACATGTAAAACACGCTCACTGATACAACATGTACTGTGTGTGTGTGTGTGTGTGTGTGTGTGTGTGTGTGTGAGAGAGAGAGAGAGAGAGAGAGAGAGAGAGAGAGAGAGAGAGAGACTAGCACTCAGTGCTCGTCAGGTAAGGCTGCCATCGAGTCGTCAGTTTATTGTTATACGTAGGTACGTATGTGATTCTAGCTGATCAGTTTCTTCGTTCCATGTTCATCAGACGTCATT
This sequence comes from Locusta migratoria, assembly GCA_026315105.1. NCBI lineage: Eukaryota > Metazoa > Arthropoda > Insecta > Orthoptera > Acrididae > Locusta > Locusta migratoria. The sequence continues at coordinate 393,675,287 of CM048744.1, read as the reverse complement.
TGGGTTCTCATCGAAACGTTACAGACCCGTATGTGATCAATTATCATCAATTATTTAACACTATGTACTACATATTAAATAAAATATGTTATTACAATTTGACCTACTGCTCGTAATTTATTTAGTTTTTACAACATAATACTTTCTTTACCAGCAGTACATTTATTAATGTCTCTTCTCTAACTTCCAGTATAGCCTCGGCATATATGTTATCCAATTTCTAGATTTAGTTATTTCATTACCGAAAAAGTGATTTATCATTTCACACAATACCAATTGAACCAGTTTAGTTTTTTCCTGATGACGAATTGCTCCACTAATAGTCCTGACTCGAAGATCCGGAATATTATATCCAGTAGGATGGTATGTGCATGTCGTCGCGAAATATTCAAGATGTTACTCGCGTTTCAATAAACTTACATTAACTAATGATATTAAAAGATATTAATTAGACTCTTGTTCCTAAACATTAGAAAAGTTTCCTGCCTCTCTTCAAGAACGATGTCAATCTGGCATTTTCACCGATTCCTTGTAATTGGACACAAGTTATCGATTATTATCACTGAAAAATGGAATAACGTAGTGAGTTATGACTAAGGAAGCTATAGACTGCAGAGTAAGACAGATGAACTCTTACAGTAGATAGTGGAAATAGGTGTGTTCAGGGAGACTGGAGAATATTCAGAGAAGTATAGTGAATGATTCGACGACCCAGAGTGCCCTAAATGAATTCCTTCGAATATACAGTGTGACGCACTTAAAACTGTTTTCAGGAATATTTGAAAAAATACAAATTGCCGAGAGACTTCATCTGCGAAAAATATTTGCTTCCAGGAAGAGGAGGTTGTGGCTTCCAGCGATGAGGACACTTTATTACATGTGTCAAGTTGGGCTTCCATTTCCTTATTTGTTGTGTGTTCGACGACTATAGCTTCGACAGCATTTAAGCTCATAATAAAAGTGTCAATTTGATAATATTTTTATAACCATTTTTATAACCATCCAATTTCAGTACAAATTACTGAAACAATTTGTACTTGTATCCCAAGGGGAAAAATCAATAAATAAAACCAGTTATATTATTCCGAATTCTATTTTCCAAATCGAACTCTAAATTCGCCAACTACAGTTACTGTATTTTTATAGGATGCATACATTGTAGAGATGATAGCCATTCCATCAGCTACCATAATGAATCAGAACATCTACATGATACTCCATCCGTCCCTCCCAGTGCTAATTAGGATAAAATCTTGACAATGAACAGTCCGTCATCTAAAAATAGAGTAGTGTATGTATATCACAATATATTATAAAATAAGTAGTTAGTAGAACTGATTATCAAATGTAAAATAATTTTGTTCTCTAATTAGTTTCAGAATATTTGCTATTTCTTTTACGTTGGATTTGGAAATATATAAACCATAGTAAAACGAAAACATTACAATGTGCAGGTATCGCTATGTAGGTGACATCTTATGTCTCCTAGATGATGCACCAAGCACTATCCACTAACTCTACAATGATATAAATATCGTCCATTCAAATATAAAATTCACAACAGGTAAAGAAAATAATGAAAATGCTAAATTTCCTGGACCTCACCAAATGCAAACACAACAATGAACATAAGTTTACGAGTACAGCCATTCACAAGAATTCAAACAATCTGACTGCACACAAACTAGCCGTTTTCCAATACATGCTGCACAGTCTGAACAAAAATACACTCAGTGGTCACAAAAACGAGTTACAAACCATCAAACAAATATTTGTGGAGAATGTTTATGACACAAAGATTATAGACAAACTGGATCACGAAAATAAAACAAAAATGTAGAGGACAACTAACGCACAAAAGCAAACAGATTAGCCGGCGCGCGCGCAGAGAGAGAGAGAGAGAGAGAGAGAAAACATGTACAAACACACAAGAGCACAAAACACTTGCAATAACAAACAAATGGAACAGTCTCAGACACAAAAACAAAACAACCCATAGAGTAGGCAACATAGTCTAAAAACAAGGACTAAAATAGACTAAAATTGACTACTCAATACAGAGGAAAACCAAACCAACCAACACAAAAACAGACAAACACTACAGATTTGATATCTACTAACTGACATGAGAAGACTGCAAATCCATTTACATCGGACAAATACGCAGAAACGTTAATACAAGATATACAAGAAACAGAATAGCATTCAAAGGTAGCAGCTGTCATTCTACAGTTGTAAAACATGTTATGGAGATGAAACACAGTCCAGAAGATATCAACACAGATCGAAAAATCCGCAAATGCAGTAACAGCAATCCAATAATATTAATAATTGAAGAAAACTCCTAATATAGGAAGCCATGGTTGAAGGAAAACAAGTAATAAGTAAATAAACAGCCCTCAAAGAACTGACAGATTACACCAAACTATAAATCACACACACAGACACACACACACACAAGACAAAATTCCAACAGCCCACCCCAACAGTCAAATGTCAACTACACCTGCCATTTTGCCCAGATTTATACTTCCCAATCAAATTACAGCAAACCGTCTACTAAATCCGCCATATTGTTTTGTAATAATTCTCAAACATTGACAATGAGCACTGAAGTACCCTTATTATCGTCCATTTGCCATTGAAGACACCAACAAATGTAAGTTGAACATAGTTCATTAAAAAACAAATAACCACACATGCAGAGAGATGGTACTCACATAAAATTAAGTAGTACAAGGCCTAACCAAAAAATAACATAAGAAATCAGATCAAATATTTCGACAAACAACAATTTTGTATGTAAGTGCTAAATTATAGCAGATGCCAAATTCTAAACAAAGACCTACAGAGATGATGTAGTAAAAGTAACTAGTCCAACATGTAAAACGAGGTATATACATATGTGAAGTTCTTATACATACTTCTAATTAACAGTATGACATTGTAATAACCTGTAACAACTAAAAATATATTTGTTGTTCAATTTTAAAGCAGTAAAAATGACCCACTGAAGATGCCACAACTGTACCGAAACATGATCGTTATCCAGAAGCAACGAATCTCTCCCCCATTATCACTCCAGTTGATGTACATCGTTTTCGATGCATTCCTCCACTTGGTGCCTACAAGTACTCCAATTCTTAAAATGTTCCTTGTAATATAAAATTTGTCTCATCAAGCTGAACATATTACACGCAGACCCCAAATTACCTAGCAGTTATATACATGGGTTGCGGTGGCAGGAGTGGGGATGCATGTCTGCATCGCCGAAGCTGCTCTGGCATGTTGATACCTGACACTTCTCATTGGACGCTACCTTCTCCTGTGCTTGCTATATATTGAAACCTGCAACTACCAATTGGTAGCGCCTATCTGCAGTATTCTTCTTGCTACCACAATGCTGCCACCATGTAGAAGAAACTGTAAATTCGCTTTATCACAACGTCTCAGAGTTACTAACTTGTCGAATTTACTACGCACGTAAGTGTTGATCATTGAGTATTAGCTTTACGGATTGCGTGAGCATAGTATGCTTCCCAGCATAAGTGTTGTCTGTGAAAGTCCCCTGCAATAAACTCTTAATGAAGTTCAGAACATTCTTCAAGTAGTGGAACGCAGCCCAATGACGAAGAAATTCACGCTCGTATTTTCCATGCTTGTGCTCAACTAAATGAATGCAGAACTGAGCTGCAATAGACAATAAAACACCTGACTACAAGAGCAGCAAAATGCATTCAAGTTGACGGTGGACTGTTTGAACATCTTATGTCAGGAAACTTACACAATTAAACAAACTATACTGCAACAGTATCTTCAATTAGTGTCACCTTCACTTTTCCCATTCCTAGTTATTTTCATTGGTTTTCCTAGAAACGGTTAAGAAAAGGGCATATGTTTACCAAAAATTTAGTTTCCAGAATCACCAGTTGTATCATGTAACTTTCCTTCTTACTTACCCTGTATTTTAGCTAACTTAGATTTCCTGCAGTTGTAGGACACGAAGAAATGTTAGCTTCTAATACCTGGATGTGCTGTTTTCATGAGAATCATTACCTCTTTTTAAATGCCGCGAGAGAACACGAACATCGACTGCCGGCGTGGCGCAGGGAATAGCGTCACGGACTGCGGTGCAGAAGGTCGCCGGTTCGATCCCACCCACCGGCAAAAATTTATTTCTTTGTAAATAATAATTCCAGAAGCTTCTACATTATTCTTATGTTCACTTGTAAATTCCAGTTGTTTTTTATGTTAACTGTTCTTCTAATTTCTGGTAAGTTCTGTCTGTGTATAAATAGCAGAGCACTCCGTCTGAGAGGCAGTCAGTGCTGCGTGTAAGTTGAGTTCGTAATAAACGTGCTTTCAGTATAAGTGCTGTGTTTAGTTGCCTTCGAAGTCAAGACTGCTTCCATTGCAACGCGACATTGTTTGGTGGAGGCGCCGAGTACACTGTGAAACAGCTCCATCACCGTGGCTCCGATTAGGCAACGTAAAAGTACATACTTCCAAAAGTCCGTATTATCAGAAGAACGATGGAGACGAAACCAGCAATAAGCCAGCTGCACATCAGACACCCGTCGGTGTTCTCTGGAGATGCTGGACAGGACCCCAACAAATGGCTAAAAGGGTTCGACCGAGTCGCCAAGTACAACAGGTGGGATCATACGATGTGCTTGGCCAACGTTTATTTCTACCTGGACGAAACAGCCCAGCAATGGTTCGAAAACAACGAAGACAAGTTGAATGACTGGGAGACGTTCCAGGAGGAACTTAAGAAGACGTTTGGAGACCACCAGCGACAAATCCGCTCGGCGAAAGGACAACTGAAAAACCGGGCCCAACGACATGGTGAGCCGACACAATCGTACATACAGAATGTTTTGGCCCTGTGTAACGTAGTCAATCCGAACATGACTGAGGCAGACAAAATCACGCACCTGATGAAGGGAATTGCAGAAGATATGTACCAAGCTCTTCTGATAAAAGACGTCGCTACGACAGAAGAGTTCATCAAGTGGTGCCAGCGTATTGAAGAGATGCAACAAAGGCGGGTTGGACGCAAGAAGTATGACAGACTCCCAAATGTAGTCCCTATGGCCGTTGTGGAAGACCAGCATGACTTCGCTTCTCTCATACGACAAATCGTGAGAGAAGAATTACAACAGTGCATGGCAGCCGGGACTATTAGACCGAGCTAGCATCAGATTATGGCCATGGATGTGAGCCCTGTAAGTCACGAGGAAGCCGACGCCGCTGAGGACGAGGTTTTTCAAACATTAGCTCCTGTCTGCCCCGTCAATCGCACCCGACGGGACGAATGGCGTCGCTCTGCTATGACTTACGCTGCAGCCTCCAAACGACAGCCCATGAACCGGCCGACGCGACCACAGCCAACTCCCCCGGTAACTATGACGCCCCGCAGAAGAACAGACGTTTGGTTGACAGAAGACAACACACCACTGTGGACGCCCTGGACATGTCGTACGCTACTGCATAGAGAGGAGGCGAGTATTCGATAATTATTTTGCCGCAAGACGTCAGCCGTCGGAGCAGTTCTATCCAAGGCAGTCACGTGCTGATGAGTTCAGTCGACCTAGGGGAAGAAGCCCATCGCCATACCCTAGACGAGGTCGCTCCCCGACGCGCCGCAGCCGTTCGCCGTCGCCGTACAGAGGTACCAGCCACTCCCCTAGCCGCCGCGCCCAGGAAAACTAAGGGAGGCGACCATCCACGGAGGTGAGGCCGCCGCAGATGAAAATCCTCCATGCACGACAGTCGCTAAGATGTCGGAAAACCTCATCGACGTCATAATCGACGGCAAACCTGTCCGGGCACTTGTGGATTCAAGAGCCATTTTTTCTGTAATATCGGATAATTACCGCCGCACACTAAAGAAGACAATGTTCTGTGATACGGGGGCAACTGTGCTGAAGGTCGCGAATGGAAAGTACGTCCATCCAGCAGGAACTTATGTCGCAAGAATAACCATCAACAACAGGACGCAGCCGTTTGAATTTGTCGTGTTAACAGAATGTAGTCACAATGTCATCCTCGGATGGGACTTCCTTCAGGCATCCCAAGCTATCATAGACTGTGGAAGATCTGAGCTGCAAATTGAAGAAGTTATTCCGCCGGATACACTTAATACAGAATTCTCTGGGAAGTTATTCGTCGTTGACAATGTGACGATACCGACGTTGACAATGAGAAGAGTTGCAGTCACAAACACAGATGACTGGTTAAACTGTGAAGTTCTTGTTGATAGTAAAAAGTTTATCAGGCTCACAAAAGAAATTTACATACCAGCGGATATAATAAGCATTACGGTGGTCAAGGAGAGATTTGGATCACAAATTGTCACGAGCAATCACAACTTATCCCCAAGGGAATGTGTATCGGGACAGCTGAACCAATCCAGGACGGTGAGCTCAATGTCATCAATGAAGACCCCTGCTCTGCTGTTAGTACAGACAACACGCTAGAGGAAACAATCGCGGAACTGCCAATAGGGCCTGGGCTGACCAAGGAACAACGCCATCGGGTGTTAGGTATACTATGTTAATTTTCGGATGCATTCACCCCTCAGCAGGGGAAAAGTGAGACAAAACGGCCCACGATAAAGCAACGTATCAATACTGGGGATCATCCGCCAATTAGCCAGCGTTCGTATAGAGTGTCGCCAGCTGAAAGACGGATAATTCAGGAGGAAGTGGAGAAGATGTTGCGAGATGACATTATTCAACCTTCGGAGAGTCCTTGGTCGTCTCCGGTGGTCCTCGTAAAGAAGAAGGATGGCACGTGGCGATTCTGTGTCGACTATCGGCGGCTGAACAGAATCACAAAGAAAGATGTCTACCCATTGCCGCGTATTGACGACACCTTAGACTGCTTGAAAGGAGCTACATACTTCTCAACTATGGACATGGCAAATTGAGGTTGACGAAGCTGACAGGGAGAAGACAGCTTTTATTACGCCCTAACGGCCTCTATGAATTTGAAGTAATACCATTTGGATTATTTAATGCTTCAGCCACATTCGAACGCATGATGGACAACTTGCTTCGACACCTTAAGTGGACGACGTGTCTCTGCTATTTAGATGACATTGTCGTTTTCTCGAAAACATTTGAAGAACATCTTTGTCGCCTGTCAACCGTGTTGATGTGTGTTCAGGCTGCAGGTCTCCGCCTCAATCCAAAGAAGTGCCTCTTCGTCGCCAAAGAGATAAAAATCTTGGGGCACCTAGTCAACGGAGATGGTGTCCGTCCTGATTCAGATAAAGTAAGGGCAGTCACAGAATTTCCAACTCCCCAGCACATTCGTGATGTGAGAAGTTTTCTCGGGCTGTGCTCATACTACCGACGTTTCATAAAAGGATTTTGTAACAAGGCACGTCCATTACAAGAACTTCTGCAGGGAGACGCCAAATTTTACTGGAATGAGACAAAAGAAAGAGCTTTCCGGGCACTTAAGGAGGCTCTAACTTCCGCACCAGTGCTAGCCTTGTACGACGAGAATGCAGAAACGGAACTTCACACAGACTCCAGTGGTTATGGGATTGATGCAGTGCTTGTACAAGTTCAGGAAGGTGCTGAAAAAGTGATAGCCTATGCGTCAAGAGTACTCTCAAAGTCAGAGATAAACTACAACTGAAAAAGAATGTCTCGCGGTTATCTGGGCTATCAACAAGTTCCGGCCGTATTTATTCGGCAAACCATTCACCGTCGTGACATACCATCATTCTTTGTGTTGGCTGACTAGCTTGAAGGATCCATCAGGTCGACTAGCAACTAGCAACTTGGGCACTAAGACTCCAAGAGTACGATGTCACAGTGGTATTCAAGAACGGGCGCAACCACAAGGATGCCAACTGCCTTTCGAGGACTCCATTAGTGGAACACAACAGCATTAATGAAATTTCAGCTCTCACTGAATTAGATGACGTTACAGCTGAACAGAGGGAAGATCCAGCACTATTAAAAACGATAGAGGCCTTGGAGAAAGGAGAACCGACCAATGGAGAGTTCCAACTTATAAACGGAACATTGTACTGGGTCCCAAATGGCTAGTTGTTGTTCCAGCTCATCTCCAGCCATCTATTCTCAAATATTTCAATATTTCCACGATGCTCCAATATCCAGTCATCTGGGATTCGTGAAGACCCTAGACAGAATCAGACGCAGGTATTACTGGAAAGGTCTCTACCGAAGACATTATTTTGAAGCATGGAGCACCATGATCGTGAAAAGTATTCCAGTCAAAACTAGTATCAGAGGTAATGTCACGGTGCAACATTGTCCACAGAATGACAACGGCATACCATCCTCAGAAAATGGTCTTACGGAGCTTTTTAACAAGACGTTAGCCGACATGCTGTCGATATACGTCGATGTTGAGCAGAAGGATTGGGATACAATTCTGCCAGTCGTGACATTTGCTTACAATACCGCAAGACAAGACACCACAGGCTTCACTCCGTTTTTCCTGCTCCATGGCAGTGAAGCTGAGACGACAATGGATACACTGTTCCCGTTCCAACCGGACGACAGTCAGGATGACTATGTTAAACAGCTCATCACCAGGGTCGAAGAAGCAAGACAGCTGGCTCGCATACGGACACTGGACGCCCAGGAGAAGGACCGTCAGCGGTATAATGACAAGCACCGACCTGTTGTGTACAGCCCAGGAGATCTGGTATGGATTTTTACCCCTGTACGGAAGGTTGAACTGTCAGAAAAGTTATTGAAGCGATACTTTGGTCCGTATCGTGTCATACGCCGCCTGTCAGACGTCACATACGAAGTTGAGGTTTATGAGCCGTCGTCGAAACGTCAAAAAGGAAGAGACATTGTTCACGTCCTGCGCATGAAGCCTTACTACGATCCTGAAGAGCAGGTAGACGACAATGGCTTCTTGTTCAAGGACTTTAAGGACGGTAATGTTCCTGATGAAGCCACGACAGGAACGTCTGTCGTCGATAATCGCGGAGAAGGGAAGGAAATTTCTTGAACAGTCATACAGAGGACCCATGACTCGGTGAAGATCCAGGACATTGGAGCAGGGTCCACAGGGATCATAACAGCGGGTCGCTGTTTCTCCAGGAGAGGGAACAATGCCGCGAGAGACCACGAACACCGACTGCCGGCGTGGCGCAGGCGATAGCGTCACGGACTGCGGTGCAGAAGGTCGCCGGTTCGATCCCGCCCACCGGCAAAAATTTATTTCTTTGTAAATAATAATTCCAGGAGGTTCTACATCTTTCTTATGTTACCTTGTAAATTCCAGTTGTTTCTTATGTTAACTGTTCTAATTTATGGTAAATTCTGTCTGTGTATAAATAGCAGAGCACTCTGTCTGAGAGGCAGTCAGTGCTGCGTGTATGTTGAGTTCGTAATAAACGTGCTTTCAGTATAAGTGCTGTGTTTAGTTGCCATCGAAGTCAAGCCTACTTACATTGCAACGTAACAATATTAAAAAATCTTTTATTATGCATAGTAAAATAAGTTTCACTAGCCATCAGTTACGTGCAATAAATTAATGAATAGCGTGTATTCTCTATACCTGTAATTGGTTCTGTTACGCCTGGGTGTAACTAGTGGCTGCTTACTTTACTATTTATAAGTATTTATTTTACAACAAAATTGTGTTATTAGACGAAAATATCACGATTTTCTGAGTTCAGAATTTAACCTGAAAATTACATTATATTTTTTGCATTAAATGGTGCATTAATCTACGAATTCTACATAATAGAAACGAAATTGTTGTTGTTCCTCATATATCTGAGATACGACACTGCTTACGTTAATTTCAATTGTTATTAGTACTATTAAGATTTGAGGTAGTAAGTAGGTACTTACTTTAAAAATTATAAGCTTTATTATTTGTTATTTGTTATTTGATATAAATATCATGATTCTTAGCGTGTATTTCATCCTGCCAAAAGCTTCACCTTCTTTTTCAAATATTTTATCTGTTATTTAGTATGTTAGGGCTGGAAATATCTAAAGTGTTCATACTTTATGGATGTTAGACATTAATTTAAGGAATACTTTGTGATATTTCAAGTGAATGTAATTTGTAGTATTTCCATTTTTTAACAAAAAGTCACGTTATTTGACAAAAATTTCGCTTTTTCAGCATACACTCTATATTATTATGGCATTTGCCTTGAAGTAACTTCTTAATTAAGTGCACAGGAGTCCTTTGATTGGACGTAGTAAATTGTCTAATCTCATACCCAGAGTAGTGGGGCGACCCTCCCCTCCGCTCTCCATGACAATTGGAGCTGTAAAGTGACACCGATGACCTTAAAATGGGCGAGAAAGTACGTTTATACTCTTTTTTACCTTTCTTCTCTAAGTCCGCCACCTCTAAATTTGAAACTATGTGATACAACGTTCAGTACAATACTGAACCAATAACTAACAGACTCATAACAGCAGTTACACATTCAGTATCGACTTATGTAGTGAGACCAACTGATTTTCACTCTAACTCTCCATTGGCACGAAATTACGAATGTTGCGGACAGACGTCGTTTTTCTGAAGGGGTATTTAAACAATTTGCGGATTCATTATCACATTGATAAGCTGCACTTTGCCAAGGAGAAAGGGTACCATACTAATAGTTACCTCATTATTCTGTCACCTCAGTTTTAATAGTAATTTAATAAAAATGAAGGTCTAAAGCATAACTTACGAAACTGTTTATCTGTCTGACTTCTCTACCTGTTTGTACAGAGGACGCTGAAACGTAAGACGAATCTTGAGAGGTTACTGTCATCGAGCATACTGAGGTCACAATGTCTTTGTTTGCTGTGTTGTGAATCTGTGAAGTGAGAGACAGTGACTCAGAGACAGACTCGGTGAATAATTTTGGAGTTGATGGGAATGTGTCGAGTGTGGCGGTTGGCCTGTGTGTGAAGATTAAGCTGGTAGAAAACTTTGTGCTTTGTTTCGACGATGTTATTTCCAGATTTTTTGCCTGCAACGTTTGAAAATATATATATATATATGCTCAGTGATATGTCCGTGAACATATAATTAAAAGAATTTTAAAAAAGTTCAAATGTTTGTAAATCTAAGGGACTTAACACGATGGTCATCTATCCCTAGGCTTATAGACTACTTACACTAACTAAAGTATCTTATGGTAAGTACAACGCAAACACCCATGCCCGAGCGAGGACTCGAACCTCCGACGGCGAAACGCAACGATCACCCCAGCAGAGCGCCTCATTGTGCACAGATATTTTGCCGCGGCAAAAGAATTAACACTGTGTATCAACATTCTTCTATTTTATACTGAACTATTGATATGATTTAATTATTTACATTGATCACGAGAATTGGTGCTTATAGAATTTCTACAAGTGATCAGTGCTCTTTGAGGTTAGTAGACTAGATATTTTCCATGAGACTTTAACATCGTGTTATCGCGATGAAGAGATGAGAATTGAATTGACTACGGTTGAGTTGAAAATTAAGAATTTATTCATTTTGGGCATTGATAATTTTTTGCCCACATCTAATTTAATGCGGAATGGTGGTAATTGGTGTGACTACCGGTGCCTAGCACGCTCAATTAACTTGAAGTGTTGTTGAATCTGCATCTGGGTCATTAGCGCTGGAACCAACACGTAAACATTTACTCAATCAATGTTAGTACACACAATCTTTAGAGCACCAGCCCATACAGTCAATTGTGTGGCAGATGAATACATTTAAAAGATATCTCCTGAATCCAAACTGATCTTCCCCGAGGATGGCTTCTATCAAGTTTTCCATTCTTCTGTAAATAATTCGTGTAAAAATTTTGAACCATGACTTATTAAACAAATGGTTCTGTTATTTTGACACCTGTCTACGCCTGCTTTATTTGGAATGGGGATAATTACGTTTTTCTTAAAGTCTGACGTTATTTCCCCTAACTTCTACATTTCCGCACCAGTGAAATAGCTTTGTCATGGCGGGCTCTCCTAGAGTAATTCTAATGTCGTCCACTCCAGGGGCCTTGTTTCAACTTAAGTCTTTCAGTATTGTATCTCCTGTTTCATCTTCATCTACTTCCTCTTCCCTTCGTACAGTATTATCTCTAAGTTCATTTTCTTCGTAGATCCTCTCTATATACTCTTTCCACCTTTCAGCTTTCTTTCTTTGCTGAGAACTTGTTTTCGATCAGAGTTTTTTATAATCATACAGCTGCTGTCTTGTCTCAAAATGTCTTTTTTCTGAAGGCGGTATCTATTTTCCCCTATTTAAAAATTCTTCTACAGACTTGCATTTTCATTCTAGCCACTTCTGCTTAGCTATTTTGCACTGCCTGTCAATCTCATTTCTTAGTCGTCTGCATTCCATTTTGCCTGTTTCTTCTTCTTTCTTTCTTTCTTTCTTTCTTTCTTCGTTTCGGCCATCGCACCAATTTCAATGTTTCTTCCTTTCTTCTCTCTTTTTCCTCCAGTATTCTTTCATATTTTCACTATGTATCCTTTTTCTCTCCTCAGACCACTTTACTCCTGTTTCCTTCTCCCTCCTGCCTTGGAATCCTTCCATTTTTAAGACTTTCTTCTTAAAAGTTTCTCTTTCTGTTGCATCTTTTTCACTTATATTGTTTCTTTCCAAATCTTTCCTAACTTCTTGAATCCATACTATTGTTGACTTCTTGTTCCAGAGATATTTAAAAATCTGTTTGGTTAACCTGTTGCTGTTTATTCGGTATAAATATTCAAAAAATAGCAGTCGCCTCTTCCGTAGTGTTTCGCTTATGTTTTCTATTTTGTGATAAACTTCTGCATTACTTCTTAGTTTCCATACCTCTGTATTTCTTAGTTGACCAAGTATTTTTCGAATGATTTTTCTTTTTAGGACTTCAAGTTTATGTAATTTGTAATTCAGTACTAAACATTCACTTGCATAAAGACATTCTGGCTTTACTATTATGTTGTAGTGCTGCATTTTCAGATTTTTCGACAGACACCTTATGTTGTAAATGTTCCTGCTTATACCATATGCTCTCTCCATTTTACGTACTCTTTCTTCTACAGCAAATTCTTCTAAGCCATTTTCCTGAATCATTTCTCCCAAAGATTTAAATTTCATTTAATGAATTATTATATTTCCTCCTCTCATCAATTAAATGTAGTACTTCCTGTGGTATCCAAGGATTTTTTGTTGGTCTTGCCTTTCCACCTATTTTTTTCCTCTGCTGCCTTCACTTTTTCACCTCTTAATGCTATCCATTTCTCATCTGCTGTTTCTGTCAATTGTTGCCTCAAGCTTCCATTGAAATTCTCAAGAACTTCAGGTTCCTTCAATTTATGCAGGTCCCATCTATTTTCCTACGTTTCTGTAGATTTTTCAATTTCAGCCTGCAGTTCATGACCAATAAGATATTGTCCGAGTCTGTATCTGTCCCTGGGTGTGTTTCACAGTTCAAAACCTGGTTTCGAAATATCTGTCTTACCATTATAAATTCAATCTGGTACCTTCCGGTGTCTCCTGGTCTCTTCCACGTATACAACGTTCTTTCATTATTCTTAAACCAGGTATTTTTGATGAGTAAATTGTGTTCCGTGCAGAATTCCTCCAGGTGGCTTCCTCTTTCATTCCTCCTGCCCAGTCCATATTCACCTACTATTTTTCCTTCCTTTCCCAGTCAATATTCACTTTCCTACTACCGAATTCCAGTCTCCCATCACAATTAAGTTTTCCTCCCCCTTAATAATCTGAATAATTTCCTTTATCTACTCATAAATTTATTTCATTTCCTCATCATATGTAGAGTTAGTTGGCATATAAACCTGTACTACTGAGATTGGTGTTGGCTTCTTATCTATCTTGACTACGATAATGCGATCACTGCGCTGCTTATAGTATGTTACCCGCATTCCTATTTTCGTATTCATAATTAGACATACTCCTGCAATATGTCCAACTGATTTTTTATTTATAATACTGTACTCGTGTGACTAGATATCCTGCTCCCCCTTTCCATCGATCTTCACTAATCCCCTCTATGTCTACCTTCAATCTATCTATTTCCCTTTTAAAATTTTCTAGCTTATCTATCCGATCAAGGGATCTAACATTCCACGCTGCGATCCATAGAACGTCAGTGTTGTCTTTCCTGATGATCTTATCCTCGTGAGCAGTCCCCGCCCGGAGATCCGAATGGGTACTATTGTACCTCCGGAATATTGTACCCGAGAGGATGCCATCATCATATGTTCATACATTAGAGCTGCATGTCCTCGGGAAAAGTAACGGCTGTAGTTTCCCATAGATTTCAGCCGTTCGCAGTAAATGTGTGACAATGTCACATTTGCTGAAGTTACAAGGCCAGCTCAGGCAATCATCCAGACTGTTGCCTCTGCAACTACTGAAGACACTGCTGCCCCTGTTCACGAACCACATGTTTTTCTGGGCTCTCCACAGATACCCCTCCGCTCTGGTTGCACCTATGGTACGACTGTCTGTATCACTGTGGCACGCTACACCATATCAAGTAAAAATTCCAATATTACTTCATGCGTAATCATATCAAGGAACTCTATAAAAATGAATAATTTTTTAAACAAAATGCTCTGGAATAAAGTTTAAGTTCACAATTACTTTTGCCAATGAATCGATTAAGCACTGAACACACTTCTTTTTTTCTGGAACATTCCAGGCTTATTGGTTTATCAAAGTTCTCACATGTAGGCAGTGCTTCTGTTTTTCTGGTAAGGACAAAGACTGCATTTCCTCTTCGTTTCTAATTTGTCGATCTTCACTTTCTCTTGTTCTTCTTTCTTCTTATGTGAGTCTGTTCCAAGGAGATTTTGAATTATCATCCTCAAATCCCCTCTCAAATTGGAGATAAGTAGCCTGTTCTGAAGAAACTTATAGTTTCTCGACTAATCTGTACCTGGTTGTACTTTCACTGTTCTTAAAGCAGAAATGGAGAATACAGCTGTTCACTGTGCTAATATTGATTACCTGTATGTAGTTGTACTCACCAGTAATAAAATTATCGGATTTGGATATACGTGTCTAATAGACATGTAACAAAACTTGCTGTACTGAAAATATGAGTCTCACAGGCACTGCGATACTCGAGAAAACAACAATGACTTTATGTATAACAATCGATAATACCACAGCACTAACAATGAAATTGTACGAAGCTACAGACGCACTCCCGCATATAGCGCAAACGGAAATGCAAATCTATCAAGATAAAAATTGATGCTTGTATATCAGGAAAACACTTCCTTTTAAGGATTAAAAGAAAATGTAAATTTTGGATAAGATACTTTCAAACTCTGGAAAAAAGTTACAGTGATACATTACGATCTCTTTCCAAGTATAGAATTATAGGCTTTATATTTTCATAACTCTTCCTTTAGTTTCAAATAATCATCTAAGTGATTTAGGAGACTGACAGAAAGGAAAAAAACACTGCGACTGCCATATGAAATTTTGTTTTTAACAACAGCAACACCTCACTCACTGCTCTCTAATTGTGTTGTTAATTTCTGATATAATAATTGCTCCATTAGTAAATGCTCCTGGTGATGTACTTAAGACGTGTCACTAAATGTTATGCATAGATTTGTAGTAATAAGTCACATGGTGTTAAGCGACGTATACAGTATTTAAGACTAGCAGGTGTTCTCACTAAAATATCTCAGATGTACATGGCAAAATTCACTACATACTTTAGAGAAATTTTCTTAATGCAAAAACTGAGCTGAAGATGTCAAATGTTATATGACCAATTATTTTTCATAATCATCGTTTCTGGCCAAGCTCATTTCAGATGGCATGATAGTAACTAATTCCGTATTACGAAGTGCACAAAAACACACAATTTCTACAAAATAAGTAATACGAACGCATCACAGCATCACAGATGAGAACATTTTGTATTACAATATGTTCAAATGTTTGTAATTCTATGGGAACAAACTACGTTGGGCATCAGTCCCTAGACTTACAAACTACTTAAACTATATTAAACTAACCTAAGGCCAACACCCAAATTCATGCCCGAGGGAGGATTTGAACGTCCGACGCTGGAGGCCGCGCGATCCTTAACGTGGCGCTCCAGACCTCCCGGTAACTCCCGTGCGGCTTTGCATTACAAATGGAACTTACCGCATTGAAGAAGTTTGACGTTACCAATGACAATAGTGTCAAATAGCGTCAAGAGAAGTATGAAGTCACACAACTGTAACAGTAATTTAAATACGAGGTGTTGTACTGAGTTACTGTTGTAATGTGAAAATGCTTTGCTGCGAATGAATGCCCGCTGTGTGGCAAGATGCATTACCGATTCTCAGCGATTTGACAATGATAGGTTGCTTTCTTTATTTTATGTAAGTGTGCGTTTGAGTGAAGAGGTATTTGGTGTAGTTTCGCATAGTCTATAAGTAATTTCTCTCCTGTTACAACCTTTTCGTCTCAGGGTAGAACTTACAACCAGAGAGTCTTATAGTCACTAAGTGGGTATAAAACCACACAAATGGTCATTTATTTAATCAATAGTCAGGTTTTTGTGCCACTGTGTATGAATGTAACAGTGTTACGGTATGCATTATACCAGAACAACGTTCCAACTAATCTTTATATTAAGGTCAGTCTAATCAACGTTTAAAGACACATTGTAGTTCATGACTGAATTTGGTCACCCTCATATGGCACAAGAGGTTTCTCTCTTTGAACAATGCGAATTCATAGCAGAAAAGTCGTGAACCTTCTTGTCGGAACAGGCGGATGCTGTTCGATCAGCTAACATGGTGATCAGAATTATTTATTGTTGGGAGTTCTCTCGCAGCGGAGAGCATAATTAGGCTGAAATGCTTGCTGTGTTAGATGTAATTAGCATATTAGTAGGTCTTGTAGTTGATGGATAGCTACTACAGGTAATTCTGAACACCACTGAAGACAGTAATTAAATTTAGTAATACCAAATATTTAGGTAAGAAAAGTTAGATTTGTATTATCGCACTGCCGCATTCATTGTTCTGACTATGAATCAAATAATCATACGTGCCAAGATTGATATTCCAACACACATTACGCTGTTTTAATTAATAAGTCATGGGAACCCATTTCGCAGAAAGCGTAACTCAGTTAAACACTCCGAAGGGTGACCCAAATGATCGTTAATATTTGAAAACTCAATGTTTCAAGGAATAAAGTAGAGAAGTAAAAATGAACACATATGCTTGGAATTACATAGGAGTTAATAGAAGCTGAATTATGTACACCAACTTTATTTATTCATTTACTGTACAGACAAATCTATCGCCTTGAAATGTAAAGTGGATCGGATACTACTACATCCAGGTTTTATTACTTTTCTTGTATACAGTTGATGTTGTTTAGAATAATACAATAAGCAAACCAAAATATAAAAATTTTCTCCAGCTTCACAATCCTCAAATAAGTTCTATATGTCTATTTACAGTCAGTGGTGCAGAAATTTAATGAGAAAGACATGCTGTAAGTGGTGTAGTGTGTGTCTTTCAATGTGTAGTGTTTTAATGTGTAACTTGCTACATGGTTGACACTCATGTAATTTTACGTATTTCGGGTGAAAAGGTCTCTGTAGAACTTCAACTTATTCTACTGGCACATAACACAACGTTCCAAATTACACCCACGAACAACACTAAAGTCAGTAATAATTACTAAAGAGATGACACCAGACACCAATAATGTAGACGCTTGGGAGAAGAAGACTCGAAGAATTTCATTCAGAGGCGTCTCCTTCCCAATGATATAAGCAATATATAACATATAGGAAAACAGTAATGCACTTCTTCAGCTACATGTAAGCAAAACTATAATATTTTCCTTGTTATCTAAATTGTTTGTCAATGATTATATATAGACAAGATCGTTTGTTGAATATTTTATTTAATTTAGATGTCCGGTTTCGACAATTTTACTTCTCATCTTCAGTCTCAAAATTTTTACAAAATAGCGCCTCATGTGACATATTGCTTGATGTCTAACTTATGAAAGACGTACATATTTTAAATATACTGTGCTAATACAATATACAGTACACAGTACATTTAGAATATGTATGTGTGTCTTACAACTCAGACATCAAGCATTATGTCCCATGAGGTGCTATTTCGTAAAAATTTAGTGTTATTATCTGAAGATGATAACTAAGTTTTTCGAAAGCGGTCATTTAAAATAAAATATTCAACAAGTGATGTTGGCATATATTTTGTTAACATATATATTACTGCAATCTACGAAAAACCAAGTCAGTCGGCCACACCAAATTACCCGGCCGATTTCTTTCATCTTTTTTTTAAACGAAAGGTATTCATCCACAGATTTGTCATCAAGTATCAGAATTTACATAAATGCCTTCCTTTTTCTATACTCAAACGCGATTTCCTTCTGTATATTTGCTATGAAGATGTCCTTGTAGTAAAGTCAGTCGGTCAGGCCGTTCTATCCGACCGATTCCCTTCATTTTTTGCTTTGAATGAAGGTATTCATAAGCAGATTTTTCATCAAGAGTCAGAATTAACTTAAGTCTCTCCATCCTTTATTTTTATTCAAACGAAGTATTCTTCTGTCCTTCCATTGAATATTTCATTCAGTTTACTTTACGATATCTTAAGGAACGCAGTTCTTTTTGACCTAACAGCACTCAGCGGATCAAGTTCTTCCATTTGCATTTTTAAACACTCGCAATTGATTGATTCTGAAGAAAGCTGTGCGTGAACATTCAACTTCAATTTTTTCGCACCTTTATTGTCATTTGACTAACGGTGCGAAGTATTCGCACGGATTCACTAGTATATCGTTGATTACAATTACTTTGCTTCCTTGATATATTTGGCAGTGTTTGACTAATTCAGGTCGATGGTGCAAGACTACAGATGTAATATACACAGTGTCATCTGGAGGGACGTTTCATGGCAACTTTACGAAAACTCCGAGACGTTGTACCAAAAATACAAATGGCTATAAAGCTGATACTCAGCTCGCTGCTAGTGCGGCGGTGCCTACATCGGCTTTTACTAAACGGACGGCAGTAAATTTTAAACTGTTTTGGTCGGTCCCAGGGCGGCCGCAGCGGTGTATTTCGGGCAGTGGAGTGTTCTCTGGGCGCCGGTGAGTAATTGAGTGCGGAGGCGCGCTCGCCCACCGCGACAGCGCTGCCCTCTGGCTGGCTGCTGGCTGCTTGGGCGTCGGCCGATGCGACGGTGGCGCGTGTAGTCAACACCAAGAGACAAGGCCTCACAACAAGCCTTGTGCATAATAGTTCGCGATCGGGAGCGCTCACTTTAGTTCGTGGCTCTGCCGCGAACTAGTTCGTTCTTTTATTTCGTCCGCTACCAGCGACGGCTGAGCGTCGTGATCTGCGCATGCAGCTGGAGGGAGAAATTCCCCCACCTAGTGATTTGAACATCTGGTTAACAGGCGCTCTACATCTTTACCGATCTTGAAAAGCGGGTGAGGCATTGAGTTAAAATTATCACCACGACCAGGATTCGGACGCAGGACCACGTGCATGCAGGGCAGACGTTTGAACTACTCAGCCACGGCGGCCTAATAGATAATGCCACTGCATGTCTCCTTCCACAACTTCAGTTCTGCCCCATGGTCCCCCATGCTCTTCAATAGCGGAATAGCACCCAATCTTAATGGAAACGTGGTGGTGCCTATAAGGCATCGCTGGCTGAAGTGTCTGCTCTCCCACTTTCCCAGTCAAACGATACCTTTCTCTCTCGGCCCACCTCATCCCTCGTCATGCATCATCTCCTCTCTATGCCCATTAACTACTAAGTCTCGATCGAACCTCCTCTTGCTTTTCCTGTATGTGAAAAAATGCATATATCAGCCAGATTTCATGGCGTACGTTGAAACGGCATCGAAACTGGTCTACATCTACATGGCACACTCTGCAAATCACATTTCAGTGCCTGGCAGATGGTTAATCGAACCATCGTTATACTATTCATCTACCATTCCATTCTCGAATAGCGCGCGGGAAGAAATGACATCCAAATCTCTCCGTTCGATGATCGTTTCTACTTATGCAGGTGGGAGTGAACAATACATCTTTGCATTCGGAGGAGAATGTTGGCGATTCGTGCTTCGTAAGTAGACCACACCGAAGCGATAAACGCCGTTGTTGTAATGATTCCCATCCCATATCCTGTATCATTTCCTTGAAGCTGTCTCTCCTGTATCGGGACACTACAAAACGCGCTTCCCTTCTTTGGAATTTTCGTTAGCTTCCGTCAACCTCACCTGATAAGGACCTCACCTCGGGCAGCAATACTCCAAATCAGCACGGACATGCTTGGTGTATGCAGTCTCTTTGGTAGGTATCGTCCGCCATATATCATACAATGCCTTTTTAATATAAAACCCTCTCCATAACAGCATATGTTTTTGTCAACTTTGTAGGTTCTCTCTCTCTCTCTCTCTCTCTTTATGTTAAGTGTCAAAAATTTCATTAAGATAACCTCTAGATATGTTCAAATGTTTGTTAAGCTTATCGGACTTAACTGCATGGTCATCAGTCCCTAAACTTACAAACTACTTATGAACTAAATTATACAAAAGACAACACAAATATCCATACCCGAGGGAGAATTCGAACCCTCGACGCGGAAGGCCGCGCGAACCGCAAGATGGCGCTCCAGATCGCTCGAGTACTCCCGGGTGGCTGTAGATATGTATGAATTAAAAACAAACTGGTATTTTTTATCTTTGTGTCTCTCTTTCTCGTCGGTTAAGTACTGAACGCCGTTCTGAATGACAGAACCATGCAAATATCAAATGTTCGTTGTTATGGAACCTAATAGCAGTTGTAATCGGTCCATAAACTTCTTAAAATAACTTATGCTAAAAACAATAAACATACCCATGCACGAGGGGGAACTTGAACCTCTGACGGCGAACGGCCGCGCTCACCACTGCACGGCTCCACAGTGCGCAGGGTTATTCCGCCGCGGCTCGCAAATATCGTATCATTTTGGGTGAATCAGAGAATAAATTCTTTCTCATATGTACTGTAAAGTTCGTAAGTCTTAATGAGTATAGCTTTTCCAAAGAATTATAAATGTTATAAATTCCAAAATCTCCGGTTGTTTGACAAAATAGGGAATACGTTGAAGAGCAATTTTGTTAATAGATATATATATAACGAAGGAGACACACAGGGTTTAATACTTGTCGCACTCCGTTCATATATTATAACGATTTTGCACCTGGTCAACACTGAATCGTTATTGTACTTTTTCATACAATTAAGGTGTTATAATAAATTCATCAACAAAGAAATTAACATAAGCAATGTTAATTATGTTTTTCATAGTGCCATTAAGCAGTCCTCTTAAAACGGACAAAGCAAAAATAATGTTTGTATCTTTACAGCAAATAGTTCAATTAGTACATAATCTGAGATATGTAAACAGGATAGAAAGCTCGAAATATTTGTCTCTACACGCTGGAAGTATAACATTACTGATGTACTCAAAAATATTGTGTGCAATAAGTTATCTCCTTAATAATTACTTGTCTTCAGAACAAATGGCTCACTAATACGTTTCTCTTCCTTCCAAGCAGTAATGTAACATGGAAACGTTTTCTGGAATAACTCTTCACAAACTAGAGATAGAAAATGTTGAGCAGTAATAATAATGTGTGGTGTTGAGCCATAGTCACCTTCCACTTATCTGCATGTACAATGGTACCCCAGTGCTATTAATTTTTAAGTGTCCGCTTTTATTCTATTTCTTTACTACTCTATTCTGAAATAGCGCACGGGGAAAAGGGAACGGTGATTAGTGTTTAACATGTCGTTGACAGCGTGGTCATTAGACGCGGACGGGAAAAAGGAAAACCTAAATCTTTCCGTTTTAACTTTTGATATATTGATACCTCTTTTTTACTAATTCTGATTACGCCTCCTTATGTAGATGGAGGTAAACAAAATATGTTCGTACTGGAAGGAGACAGTTGGTGATAGTATTTCATAAAAACATCTCACCGCAAAGAATATCCTAAAAATTATTTCTACCATAACACGTCCATAATTTCCGTGACACTTTTTCTATTTCCTTCGTCATTCCTAACTGGTTAGGGTCGCACAATGTGCTGAAATATATAGACAGAGGACGAACGAGTGTAGTATAGGGAGTCTTTGTATTGGATCTCTTGCATGTTGTAAGCGTTTTAGCAGTCAAACGCAGTTTTCTTCTCAACATTCTAATTGAAATTGTTCGTTCTAGTAATTAAAGTAGACCATTTCTTTAGTTGCTCATATGGAGAATCAAATACTTCTCGTTATTTAGGCTCAATTGCCATTATTTGTATCATACTGATATCTGGTTTTTGCAGGTCGTTTCGATCCTCTAGAGACTTCACTATAGATTAAACGACGACATCATCCTAAAAAAAAACAACAACCTAATACGGGTGCTTTCGTTGTCTCCTAAATCGTTTAAGCCAAAGCACTTATACGTGGAACGCCAGATATCACTTCTCTATTACTGGTTAACCTTCCATCAGTTTCTACGAATCGCGAAATCGCGATCCAGTTACGTAATTGAGACGACATTCCATAAGAACGCAGTTTATTTAGAACCAGCTTATGAGACATGGTGTCAAAAGACTTCCGGAAATCTAATAATATGGAATTCCTATTCCTTGTCGATAGCACTAAAAGTGATTAAAGAGGTAGCTGTGATTCAGAAGAACGCTACTTTGTTAATCCGTCCGTCTCTGATGACCACGCTGTCCACGGGACGTTAAACCCTAAACTTCCTTCCTTCCGTGTTCATATGGTTCATTCTCTTTGACGTAATTTATTTGAGAAGGATAATTTAAGACAAATACAACAACAGATTAAATTTTATCTTTATTACAGACCGTTACGGCTGTCAGTGGCTAAGAAAGGAATTCAGTATGTACCAAAATAAATATTTGAACATTTGCACAATTCCATAATAATGTATCAGACAGATAGCAAAGCCAGATTTAAATATAAATTCGTTCCGAGACGAATCTTTTTAGACTACAATATAAGTAATTTTTTAATGTTCAAATGTCTGTAATTCTATGGGACCGAACTGCGTGGTCATCAGTCCGTAGCTTACAGACTATTTAAACTAAGGTAAACTAACCTAAGGCGAGCAACCGCGCGCTCCGCAGCGAGGCGCCTTAGACCGCTCGGCTACTCCACCGCGGCAGTCTAGTTACATGAGGAGGACTGAAAATACTTATTCATTAATCTGTTCCCTAAATCTATTTCAGAATTACTTTTTATAAAACGTTCTTTTCAATTAACAGACTGGCAGGATTTCTTTTGATATCTCCATTTCCGATCCAATAGAAGATCATGTTCGACCTAATCGTTTGGCGGATTATTATGCCTTATCATTTTCTCCTTTTTTTTTAATAGAAAGGATCTCTTCTGAAATCTGGTACCGGTCTTCCTGAAGCAGAGGTTGATGGCAGAAAAATGCATTTCATAGTTTTATAATTAGCATTAGCACGTCAATTATGGGATCTAAAACCAGGTTAGGTGCAAGTTTATGCCACCGTATTTCAATTTAATTAAATTGTTTTGCAGGTTTTGATGTCATGTTGCAGTGATATAATGGACAACGGATACACTTGGAATCTGAAGAAGTAACGTTATCAGCCATTATTATTTATTTTAATTTCGGGGAAGCCATAAAATAGTCTTTACAGTTTATTTCGATAACGTATAAGAAGTATCATTCATATGCAATATTTACTTTTATAATTGCAGAATTTCCTCGGAGGACCATGGTTGAAAATATATATTTCACATTTTATTTGACTGTGGAAGGATAATACAACTTAATGTTGTTATGGTCTTCAGTCCGGAGACTGGTTTGATGCAGCTCTCCACCCTACTCTACCCTGAGCAAGCCTTTTCATCTCCTCATAAGAACGGCAACCCACATCCCCTTGAATCTGCTTACTATGCGCGTCTCTTGGTCTCCCTCTGCGAGTTTTACCCCACACACTTCCCTCCAATGCTAAATTTACGATTCCTCGATGTCTAAGAATGTGTCCTGCCAAACGGTCCCTTCTTTTAGTCAAGGTATGCCAAAACGTCCTTTTCTCACCAATTCTATTCAGCACCTCTTCAGTAGTTATGCGATCAAACCACCTAATCTTCAGCATTCTTCTGTAGCACCACATTTCAAAAGCCTCTATTCTTTTCCTGTCTACACTGCTTATCGTCCATGTTTCACTCCCATACAAGGCAACACTCCACACAAATGCCTTAAGAAAAGACTTCCTTACAATTACATTAATATTCGATGTTAGCAAATTTCTCTTTTTCAAAAATGCTTTTCTTCCCATTGCCATTCTGCATTTTATATCCTCTGTACTGCGACCATCGTATGTTATTTTACTACCCAAGTAACAAAACTCATCTACCACCTTCATTGTTTCGTTACGTAATCTAATTCCTTCAGCATCGCCCGATTTTCTAAGACTGCACTCCATTATTTTTGTTTAGTTCTTGTTAATGTTCATTTTATACTCTCTCTTCAACACACTGTCCATTCCATTCAACTGCTCTTCCAGGTCCTTCGCTGTCGGTGCCAGAATTACAATGTCATCAGCAAAACGCAATGTTTTTATTTCTTCTCCCTGAACTTTAATCCCTATTCCAAATTTCTCCTTGCCCTCCTTTATAGCTTGCTCAATGTACAAATTGAACAACATTGGAGAAAGGCTACAACCCTGTCTTACTCCCTTCCCAACTGATGATTCCCTTTCATGCCCTTCGAGTCTAATAACTGCGGTCTGGCTTTTGTACAAGTTGTAAATAACTCTCCTTTCCCTGTATTTTACCCCTGCTGACTTCAGAATTTGAAAGAGTGTATTCCAGTCAACATTGTCAAATGCTTTCTCCAAATCTACAAAAGCTAAAAATGTAGGTTTGCCTTTCCTTAATCTATCTTCTAAGATAAGACGTAAAGTGAGTATTGCCTCCCGGGTTCCTACGTTCCTCCTGAATCCAAACTGATCCTCCCCGAGGTCAGCTTCTACCAGCTTTTCCATTCTCCTGTAGATAATTCTTGTTAAAATTTTCAACCATGACTTAGCAAACTGATGGTTCTGTAATTTTCACATCTGTCTGCACCTGATTTCTTTGGAATGGAGATTATAACATTTTTCTTAAATTCTGAAATTCGCCTGTCTCATACATCCTACACACCAGTCCAAATAGTTTTGTTATGGCTGGCTCTCCCAGAGACTTTAGTAGCTCTGAGGGTATGTCATCTACTCCTGGGGCCTTGTTCCGACCTAGGTCTTTTTAATATACACCTTTTAATATACACCTATATTTCAGGATTATATTAAAATGAGGTGTTATGTTTAAGAAGTTTTTTTTTTTTTTTTTTTTTTTTTTTTTTTTTTTTTTTTTTTTTGCCCTCCATCCTGGTGCAGCTCTCTACCAGTTTCTCCACTTTTCATGTCGTTTGGTGTTTTTTGTCTTATTGCGATAGATTAAGGGGGGAGGGGGAGAATGGAGGTGGCCAGTGATCGACGAAGCCTGGTCGCGAACTCTAGTCCCTCAGTATTTTTGTATTCCGCCTATGTTTCTAGTTAGCTAAGAGCTTGGTGGCATGCTTTGCTTGAGGTATATCTAAGGTCTCTCTTAATTAGCCCATAGGCCACACCTGATAAAGTATGGAACAAAATTGCTGGGAATACTCTTCCATTAAATTCACGCACGAGTTGATCTCACGCCCTCTTGCGATTACGCTACAGTAAGGAGTGAAACACAAAAATTGTCGCTTTCGATCACGGAAAGTATGGGAATCTTTGTCAAATGAAGCAAGGTTTAGATTAATTTAATTTGTCCCCCTTGTGGCTCTTTCTCGATTCTAAGTGGTATGGTTTCTAAAAATTCTTTCCTCAGTCCCCAACAAGGCAAACACATGCATTTTATTGAAACACTTTACAATATGCAGTCTAATTAACTTTTTATCGTTTGAAAACCATCCTCATAGGTGGAAAAAATTACGATAATCTCAAAGAAGAGCGGCTCGTTTTGTATTATCGCGATATAGGTGAGAGAAAGTCACGGGAATTATGCACGAGCTAGGTTGGAAAAGAGAGCCGTTATTTGTTGCGAGAAGATCCATTTCCGTAATTTCATTCACAAACTTTCTCCTCAGAATGCACACATATACTTTTAGCACCCACCTACACTGGGAGAGATGCCCATCATAAAGAAATGATATCAGATCGAAAATAAAAAGATTTCGGTGTTCTGTTTTACCTGCGAGATATTAGAGAGTGGAACTATAGAGCAATAGAGAAATATCATAAAAGTGGTATGATGAACCCTTTGCGATGCACTTCAATTTAATTTGCAGATTATCCATATAAATGTGGATGTACATGTAGATATTATAAACTTCGTCTTTCAAATGGAACTGTATTAAATTCGTGCATGATCTTTTGCCAAACTAAAGCTTTAAATAAAATAAGAAAAACTCCGTTTAGTTGTATATATTCTTTTCTTATCGGGCCACTACCAGCCGCGAAATTACTGACACCTCTTTAGGTGGACAAATAAATTATGAAGAATATCGTAGATGAGCAATTCGGGTCAGTCAGGGTAAGTCCTTCGACACTGTGTGTGTGTGTGTGTGTGTGTGAGAGAGAGAGAGAGAGAGAGAGAGAGAGAGAGAGAGAGAGAGAGAATGTTCAAATGTTTGTATAGTCTATGGGACTTAACTACGGGGTCATCAGTCCCTAAACTTACAAACTACTTATGAACTACTTACGAACTAGGACGGCACAAATATCCATACCCGAGGGGGGATTCGAACCCCCGACCGTAGTGGCCGTGCAGACTGTGACTGGAGCGCCTCAGTCCCCTCGGCCACCGCGGCCGGCAGAGAGAGAGAGAGAGAGAGAGAGAGAGAGAGAGAGAGAGAGAGAGAGAGAAAGAGAGAGAGAGAGGGAGAGAGGCCTACTAGATATAGGCTGTAGTTAACGGCTCTCTCTCCAGGAGAATAGCACAGTCTATAACATAATTTATTTTTTCACCTGTCGATGAGACCGTAACGTCTCGATGCAGGTAGTGGCTTAGTAAAAGAAAAAAATATCTTTAGAAAGGTGAAGAGGATTTTTCTCATATGAAAGTTGCCTCTCAGTTCTTGATGTCCGGATATTAAAATCTTGTGCAAAATAGGAAAGTTATAAAAATAAATAACTTCATTACACATTTGATTATATTTCTCACGTCGAAATGGAAAAGAAATTTATGGTTTTGAAAAACCTGACCCTTTATTCTTGGTGCACAGTGTGCTTTATAAATCATATTAGCTGGCCGGAAAGTAATGCAGGTGAATTAACCCGTTCACCTGCTGACGAGGTAATCTGTAATTATAGTACCTACAACATCATAATGTAGGAGTGAGGTTGACAATGTCGGCTGTGTATGTTTATTAATGTGTAGAAAATAATGTGATCAAGTGAAATGGTAAGACGCCATCATTCGAAGAGAGAGATCTTTGATTCTTCATGAAATAATAGTAACATTATTTGAAACTATGGAGATAATCGACGTAGCCAACGAGATTATGTACAAATTGATGCCGTAGCAAAAGAACGGAGCGAAACAAGTAACCTTTTGAGGAAAGAGATTGTGACTGAGCCACCAAATTGCTTCGCTTTTGGGCTGGTTTTAATGAATGAGAACTTTTTATTATAGTGAAAAACATTATCAGATACAAAATTTTTCAGTTACCTTTCACCACTTCACGTGGCAGAATTTCTCTCCGTCGAAATGCACACAAAAGTACAGACGAGAGTTTGTACACTGAGCACGCACTAAAGCAAAACAAACAAAGAAAAATGTTTTTGCAATTTTTTCTCGAATTGCTCATATAGCCAAGGAACGTCAAATGCTAGGAAAATGGTAAAGCTATACGTTTATCAGAAACTCGCGTCTGTGATACATGCATTTGTTTCGCAGAACTACAATTAATCGTTACTCTACATGGAATGTCAATGCTTTCTGTATGAGCAAAAGGCAGGTTCGTATTGTCTGACCCTCCTTAGAAAGAAGAGGTCCATAAATTATTCGCTGGAAACGCGCACTATTAACTAAATTCGATTGTTGTAGCCACAGTCCCACAAAGGAAAATTCTTTCTTGTTGTGTCATCCAAATGTACTCTCAGTTTTTGAAATACCATACCGAATTGATTGGAGTTTCGCATATTTCTAAATTGGTTTCCCGCTTTTGAACTGGATAGTGATACAGGCCAATGTAAATTTCGACTGTTCATTATTGTTTTACAATTATTTGAACTGGGATGTATATATCGTACTGTATCATAAAAGGAATACATTTATAGAAAAATTTATTCTTACCATGGATTAAGATATGTCAAACAAACATATTTACTTACAACTGAAGCTTTCTATGAACTTTTCGCAGATATGGCTGAATAGGCAGAAGAACTATTACTGCATACGAAAATTATTCGTATTGCTTGCTTTCACGTGCTTCATAGTCTGCATCGGATCCTTGTACTGCTATAAAGTGTTTTTCATCTGCATACACATGCATATTATCACGAACTCCGTTGACTACTGATACGCTTTTTCTGCGATGAATGCAGGCTTTCACTTTCTGAGTCTCCCAGATGTAAGCTGCCTCATAAGAGGCGAAAAGATATTAAGAAATTCGCCGCCATAGTTTGAGTGACGTTCGGACAATAGCGTATCTCTGATGGTTGATTCGGTCTATAGTACCGAAAAAAATATAAAAGGTAATTCAAAAACAAAAACGTGAACAAAAGGCCAGAAACAGAAATTATATACACTGGATACGAGGCAAAGGCATTAAACGAATGTAATAGTACTTTATCGATGAACACCTCATTAAGTCAGTATATTTCTATAAAGCACTAGCTTATATGCCCGTGCTTTGCAACGGTTGTTAAAGAAGGGCTTGTGCGTATCATGGCCTTTTAGGGTCCCAGACCTCAGTCAGTAAAATTTCTTGTTGGATCGCTCTGTCAATAAATTCAGTTGTCCTAGCCAAGATTTCAAATCTAAGTAAAAGTCATTGTCCGAAACGATGTATCTTCATAAAGATGTGAAAATTCATTGTTTATGACGTCATATCTCCTGAAATATGTGTCGTGTTGTGATGTAAATTCGAAGGTAAATTCAGTGGTATATGTGCCTAATGTCTGCAAAATGTATCGTGAGTGGTGTTAGCAGTAAAGACGTAGTAAATCAAAACCTCATGCATGATGTTGCGGTTTTTCATGAGCCAAATTAAATAAAAGTCATCCTCCGATACCAAGTATGTTCATAAAGTTTTTGATACAAAATCAAACATGACAAAAGAAGGAAAGGAATGTCGTTAAGTATTTAACACACAAAGCTAAATCAATAACACTATGTTCAATGTTTGTTGGTATTCGCAGAGATAAGATTTCTTCAGTCTATCCCAGAAGTTCGCTTCCTTGTTGTACTACCCCATACTTATTTCACAGCAGCGGTGTGTATTAGTTCATTGGTTCGCTACAGCGCCTCTATCGCTTGTTTGCTGTACTATGTCATCCATACTTCACCTATGAGAAATCTGTTGTATTTATTCCTTCCTTATCTTAGGGCATATCGTTCATCCCTTTCTGACAATGGACTTCTACTTTACTATCTGTCCATTTAAGTTTCGTTTGCATGCAGATCATTTGTAGAGAATAATATTAGGAAACTGTCTGCGACGAATAAATAGTGGATGAATGAAGTCTCGTAAATCACGCGTCGCGAGATGGGAAAGTTTATGGTTTACGACATCATACGTCCTGAACTATGTTGTAGGTAGTTTTGAAACCCACAGCGACTGTTGTCTGATAATAGGTAATATGTGTACCAAGTTTAAGTGAAATCATTCCATTATTTTAGGAGAAGATGATGTAGCAGTTATTCGGAAATTTCATTGTTTATGACGTCATATCTCCTGAAATATGTGTCGTGTTGTGATGTAAATTCGAAGGTAAATTCAGTGGTATATGTGCCTAATGTCTGCAAAATGTATCGTGAGTGGTGTTAGCAGTAAAGACGTAGTAAATCAAAACCTCATGCATGATGTTGCGGTTTTTCATGAGCCAAATTGTTTATAAATTCATATGTCATGAACTATATGTCGAACTGCGATATATCATCGAAGGGACATTCAGTGGTATGTATGTGTACTGTCGGTGAATTGTTTGGCGTATAAAATTTACAGTGTAGAAGTAATAACTTGTAACGTCATGCCAAATTCCGTAAATATACATCATGAACAGCGGAAAAGTAGTAAGCGATAAACGTTTTTCCTTTCATCATTTTGTTGGGGTTGTCAGCGAGAAAAAAGTTTCGTAAAGATTTGAAATTATGTTTACAATTTATTGCAAGTGTTCTCATTCTCAAATAGTTGACGAATAAAACACGCTATCACACGCGGCAAGATGGGATAATTTTTTCTGACCTGATATCGTATGAACTATGTATCGTATGTGGCTTTCGAAACCAGAGCAAATGATTGCTGACCTTAAAGCATATTTGTACCAAATTTGGTTGAAATCGGTCCATTAGTTTAGGAGCAGATGTACCGTAGCACATTAATGAATGATGCGATAGTTTTTCACGACTGTCATTGTTTATGACGTCATATCTTCTTAGTTATGTGACGTAGATGGTTCTTAACCCGACAGAGAGTGTTGCCTGATAGTAAGGATGATGAGTATCACGTTCGGTTGAAATCGGTCCAGTAGTTTAGGAGGAGATGTGGAACATACATACATACATACATAAATACATACACACTCACACACTCACACACTCACTCACACACACACACACACACACACACACACACACACACACACACAAACAGCCTGTATTATAAGATGTAAGATTGAAGTAACAGTACTAACCGGACATCTCAATTAATAAGTACCAAACGACGAGTTTCACACAGTCGATACGTTCAATGCTGGATTACAACACCTCACAGATGTGTGACTTTCATATCCGTAAGAGCTCAGGGAAGAAAAATTGTGTCAAAGATGTACCGCTAGGCAGGAAAGGGTTAAACATTGTGTTGTGCATCAGTCACAAATATTTTTTTGGCATTTATGATAGTAACACATACTTATTTCTAAGCTGATTGTATTTTCCGTAACACAGGAACGAAAAATAGGGACCAATATTAACAAATATACCGAAATTCGTAAAGTTTTCTAGAATAGTCCTGTATACTGTAATATTTATAGGCTAAATGAGGTTTCCAATTTATTTATTTATTTCTTTTTCTTACGTTTCATAGTACTTGTAGAGTTAGTCACCTGACAGCTAACAATGAACATACATGTCAAAACACAATTATCAGCACAGGCTTGAGGAAAAGCAAATTGAGGGGGGAGGGGTGATGTGGGTATTTTTAATAAATAATGTATCAGGAAATGAACCCAGATCGCTTTCAGAATATTTTGTACGAACCTTTTTAACAGAAATTATCATCATTGCCGATTACAACCAGTTTCTTTTGCCAATCTACGATTCCTTAAACAGATTCAGTATTACACAGTAATATCACGTCGCATCAAAAACATAATTTGGACCTGTAGCCGCAAAAGTTTTTTACAATGGCGCAATTACGTACGTTTCTGAAGTGACTCACATTACTTCGCACTACAGTAACAAGTTAAAGAACGAAAGATTATAACAGAGACATATGAAACATGCTATAAACAAATTTCAGTAAAACGATTCGTTTTGCACCGCATTTCCTCATTTTTGCCGATTCCAGAACCATCTATCATTTAAAAAATAGTTTGATATAAAATCTACTAATGTTTTCACGGAAAAATACCCACACACACACACACATACACACACACACACACACACACACACAAATAGTGGTTTCTTTTTAAGATTTAAAAGTCATCTCAACACCCTATTCCGGGCGCGCCGCAAGGGCACGAGTTCTATATTAATAAATGTCGCTCTTCGAGATGAGGAACTTTAATTGCAACTTTTTTTTAATCCCATTTAGGATTCTAAACGTAGCCTACCTTGAAAGCAGCAACCTTAACAGCTATTTTCAGTAAATGCAAATTCGTAGCCTAACGAGTTGCGTGCTAAATTAAATATTTTACCCGGATTTAGGCATCAGCTAAGGCTGCTTTCATCAGAAGAATTTATGAAATTATAGCTCCCATGAGACGTGTAAATTTAGAGCATACCGGTGACTTTATATTTCTCAATAATAAAAAATTACTAGCAGGTTTATGAAGTCAGTAACCAATGCGGCTAGCCGATGTGGACTGCCGTGGAGCTGACGGCTTGATCGGCATCAGCACAATAGCAATACTTCTAACGAGACCACCCTCCGCTGGTGTCGAAATCAGGGTCAAGTGTATCGAATGTGCGATGCAACTTGTTGGGCTACTAATTTGCACTTACAGTATATCCGATTTATTTTATTCCAAAAATTTCTCATCCTGTATAGTCTTACCAGATAGACATATTTTAAAACAAATGTACAGTATGACATTTTCCAAGAGAACAGAGAAACCAGTGACCGGACGGATAGTTCATAATTTTGTGAAAAAGAAAAGCTAAACAGTTCTGAAACCGAAGGGAGTCTGAACACGTACTTCCCGACTCTTAGTCCACCACCATTATAAAACATCCATGATGACACAGCTCTAGCTATTTTCTCGATATTGGATACTCTATACTTGTATCGCTGTTAATATTTCACTTTTTATAATTTTTTTCAGTTACATATAACTTCTTCCTGTTTTCGTGGATGGTCTGTATATTTTCGCGGATGCCCTTTTAGTTTTGTTTTGTTAGTAAACAGGCGATGACTTACGACGTGGATGAATATTAAATACCTTGCAGCTGGTTTCTTCCGCAGTTATTAAGTTCTTTCCTAACCACAAATATGGAAATAAACAGCTAACTTTAATGCGAATTTGAAATATTTAAATAATTCAACCATTTCCAAGGCTTGAGATAAATCAAACGGGGAAGTTAAAACTTTGTGCTGTTACGAGTTTTTAACCCGGATTTCCTGCTTCGGGACAGCGGTCGCCTTAACCAATTGAGCTATACAGGCACGCTTCCCTTTCAACCCTAATTCTTAACTTATAGCAACCTACGATGATGGTGCTCCCTGCCCATAACTTCCACTTGCTTGCAAAATGTTCAAATGTTTGTTAAGCTTATGGGACTTAACTACGGGGTCATCAGTCCCTAAACTTACAAACTACTTATCAACTACCTTATACTAAGGACGGCACAAATATCCATGCCCGAGGGGGGATTCGAACCCCCGACCGTAGTGGCCGTACAGACCGTGACTGGAGCGCCTCAGTCTCCTCGGCCACCGCGGCCGGCCTTGCTTGCAGCCAATACTGGATTTCCGCAAGGGGTGGAGAGTATTAATGTTTTCGTATTGATACTGTCAATTGCTGTATTGGACATACGTATACAACTTATTGATATTGTGTCTATTCTTCTTTTAACTGAAGCGTTTCTGTAGATCTCAATGCTATTAACGCCTTAAAAGATTATACTCCGAAGCGTTTCTGTAGATCTCAATGCTATTAACGCCTTAAAAGATTATACTCCCATGATTGGCACACGAACATGTCGTCTGCAAAAATTGGCAAAGATATTTGTACAGCAAAGGTCAACAGTGGAAATATACTGCTCGGAGGATTGCTCGCTTCCGAACAGCGCCGATCAAAATGTTCAATTGTTTGTGAAGCTTATGGAACTTAACTACTTATAAACTACCTTATACTAAAGACAGCACAAACATCCATACCCGAGGGGGATTCCAACCCCCGACGGGGGACGACCTCGCGCATCGTAGCATAGCGCCTCATTGCGCTCGGCCGTTCCGCCGCGGCGAACAGCGCCGAAGGCGGCCGATAATACACGAGCGACAGCTGACGCGCGAGTGTATACTCATGTTAGAAGTCTTCTAAGCATTGCCATAATTACTACAGCATGGCAATGTTATGAATACTTATGATGAAATACGAGGGTTGGCAACTATTTATTCACAACCGATACAAAAGCGCTACATGTTTGCACCTCTTACTGTCCTTTAAAGTAGTCGAGAGCGTTGTGTAGAACCTGTTGCCAACGATGTGGAAGACGTAGTGTAGTGTTCCTTTAGCAGAGCCTGTTCTGTTGATGGTGCGGGTGGAGCGGTCTACTTCCTGTCGAATGTCAAGAACAGTTCTGAAGCGAATCCCAGGAAGTCATTGCTTCATATTCGGAATCAAATCAAAGTCACGAAGACTTAGGTCCGGGGTGTATAGTGGATGGTACAATACTTCCCAGTCCCATCGACCGAACAGAGCAACCACGATTTGCGCTGTTTGCGCCCGCGCATTGTCGTGCAAATTGATAGGTGGGTTGCGCAGAAAGTGTTGCCGCTTCTCTCGTAAAGCTGGTGGCAGGTGATGTTCCAAAAACGAACAGTAATACTGTGCATTGTTCTGGTTTCGAATACATAGTGACTCCGTTACGTTAGACTGCTCTCTCACAAGTGACTGTGCGCACTCTGGTGACGTGGGACGGGCGAGTCCATTTGCTCGGAGGTAAAGTAGGTATGTCAACCAAGTGTGCTATCAGCGACAATAGTAGATTATATTGCATAATGTCTCCACAGCAGTGTTGACACTATTTATTTTTCAACTCTCATATAACATTTGCATAGTATTTGAATGAATATTTCCTTAAAGACGAATCTTGTGGCATGGAATGGAGTTTCAGCTTATAAAAATTCTATTGGATAGAGGCACAACGTCAAAGGAACAAACAAACAAAAAATAATTTCAATGCATAAGGGTGTAAAGGATACAGCAGCGTCGTAAAATGATACGTTGTTTTCGTTGACAATAGTTCAAAATTCTGCCAGCCTCGTCATTGGTGAGGAGGAGGAGGGAGAGGGATTAATACTAATCAATGAAATAGAGTAGGCCTAAAACGTCATTTCCGTCAGCTTGAATGTTCAAATGTTTGAAAATATAAGGGACGTATTTTCTGTGGTTATCAGTCACTAGGCTTACTACAACTCAGATGGAAAACCAGTACTAAGCAAAGAAGGGTAAGCTGAAAGATTGAAGGACTATATAGAAGGACTGTACAAAGGATATAAACTTGAAGGCAGTATTCTGGAAGACGAAGTAGGGGAGGATGAGATAGGAGATACGATACTGCGAGAAGAATTTGACAGGGCAGTAACAGATTTGAGTAGAAACAAGGCCTCTGAAGTAGATGATGTTACGTCTGAACTGCTGCTGTCGTTAGGAGAGCCAGACATGAAGAAATTGTTCCACCTGGTATGCAAGAGAGGGGAAATAGCCTCAGACTTCAAGAAGAATATAGTGAATCCATTTCCCAAGAAATCAAGTGCCGACAAATGTGAAAATTACAGATCAATTTAATAAGTCATGGTTGCAAAATACTAACACGAATTATTTACAGACGAATAGAAAAACCGGTGTAATCCGACCTTGGGGAAGATCAGTTTAGATTTAGGAGAAATGTAGGAAAACGCCAGGCAATACTCACATTACGACGTATATTAAAATATAGTTTTAGGAAAGGTAAACTTGTTTTTAGCATTTGTGAATCTGGAGAACGTTTCGACAATGTTGATTGGAATATACTCTTTCAAGCTCTGAAGGTAGCAGGGGTAAAATATAGCGAACAAAGAATTACATTCAAGTTGTACAAAAACCAGACAGCAATATTAAAGTCGAAGGACATGAAAGGGTCGCAGTGGTTGGGAAGGGAGTAAGATAGGGTTCTAGCTATTCTCCATTGTTGTTCAATCTGTACATTTAGCAAGCTGTGAAGGAATGACAGGAGAAATTTGGAGAGGGAATTAAAGTCCACGGAGAGGAAATAAAAACCTTGCAGTATGTTGATGACAGTTCTGTCAGAGGTAGCAAAGGAACTGGAGGGGCAATTGCATGGAATGGACTGTGTCTTGAAAGAAAGATGTAAGATGAACAAGAGGAAAACGAGGGTAATGGAATGTAGTGTTAGAAAATCAGGTGATGCTGAAGGAATTAGATTAACTAACAAGTAAATAAAAGTAGTAAATGTTATGTGGGAAGCAAGATAACTTATGATTGCTGAAGTAAAGAAGATATAAAATGCAGAATAGCTGCGGAACGAAAAACGTTTCTTAAGAACAGAAATTTTCTGACATCCAATATTAGTTTAAATGTTAGGAAGTACTTTCTGAAAGCATTTGTCTGGCATGTAGAACTATATCTGGGTGAGAAGGGATACGTTGGTGGGACACAATCTGAGACATCAAGGAATCGGCAACTTAGCACTAGAACGAAGTGTGCAGGGTAAAAATCGTAGAGGGCGACCGAGGGGCGAAACAGTAAGCAGATTCAAAAGGACGTAGGTTGCCGTTCGTATTCTCAGATGAAGGGGCTTGTACATGACAGGGAAGCGTGGAGAGCTGCATCAAACCAGTCTGCGGACCGAAGACCACAATAACAACAGGCTTACAAACTACTTACACTTACTTACGGACGACACAAACACACACTCATGCTCGCCGGCCGCGGTGGCCAAGCGGCCTGTAGCGCACCAGTCACGTTCTGCACGGCCACTACGGTCGGGGATACGAATCCCCCCCCCCCGTAAGCTCTACACACATTTTGAACATTTTTTGAACACACTCATGGTCGAGGGAGGACTAAACCCTCCGTCGGCGCATCCATTTCCTGGTCACAAACACGAACTGAGATAAAATAAGAAGCGGAGAATATAATAATTTTTATTAAACAATTGTTAATACAAGTAACTGAGAAGTGTTACGCTCAGATCTTAATAATGAAAAAGAAAGAAACATTCTTTTTACCACCGAGTAGTTTTATTTAAATGTTTATTTTTTGAGTGAGTTACTGATAAAACTGCCACTCTGCTCCTGTCTTTTGAACATGAGATTAACTCCTGACCTTCAGTTTCGTTAACCTCACATTAGAAAAAAGAAATAAAAACTTTCTCATACAAGTATTTAGTTCCGAACATACTGCAGACTTGAGCAGCGAGGTGGCCGCTTGGCAATGACCACACGGTTCTAGGCACCATCTCAGGAACAGTGCGGCTGCTTCCGTCTGAGGTTCGAGTCCTTCCTTGTGCACGGGTTTGTGTGTGTGTGTGTGTGTTGTACTCAGGATAGGTTTCACTTAGAACCAATGACAACAGTAATTTAGTCCCATTTGAGTTTAGAACAGCTGGATTGAAAGGGGAAGTCGTTGCTCGCAATGCCCATGGGCAAGCAGTATGAGCGCCCCCGGACGTCTTCGCTCGGATTAGTGCATTTTTCCACACCTGCCTTACCACATACTGTCGATTCCGCTAAACTGATCTTCCAAGTATTTTGCGCCGGCCGCGGTGGCCGAGCTATCACGTTCAGCACGGCCACTACGGTCGGGCATGAATATTTGTGCCGTCCTTAGTATTAGGTAGTTCATAAGTAGTTTGTATGTTTGGGGACTGATGACCCCGTAGTTAAGCCCCATAAGCTCTACAAACATTTGAACATTTGAACAAGTATTTTGCTGTGGTTGACAGTAAAATTCTAAACAAGCATAAACTGCAAACAGACGTGCTATACATAAAAATTTTAAAACTTTGTAACTGACGTGGAGAAGGGAAGTAGAAAACCGGCTCCCCTTGCAAGCGGCACTCTGCGCTAAGGCCACCTGTATACAAATATACATATCAAGAGAGAAGGCAGGAAAAAGTTTCCGCGACATAGTCATACGAGGTGTCACAACACCGCAAAAATAGCAGCGGCGCCACGGCGGGAAACGTATGGCGGTCGTTAACATATCTCTGCGGCGCGGTTATTACGACGTGCAGTGCATTCACGTGGCAGGCCGGACCTCCCCACACCTGCCGCCGCAGCCCATCCGTTGCGCCGCGCACCGCGACCGCCGCGTCGGCGAGAGACTCCGCGGCCCTCGTCGCGCCGATGCGGCACCAACAGCCGAAAAGAAACGTCTCTGCCCGGATTGTTTTTCGTCGCAGCCGAACGGAAGACGGGAGAAACGTTTTTCCAGCGCCGGTCGGTCCGCCGTGGTAAATAATACAGAGGCGCGCCGCCGCCGCTGCCGGCGACAGAAGACGATCTCCGAGGAACAGGTGTGGGGCAGCGCCGCCGGCGGCAGCGGCGGCGGCGTGAATTAAACATGACCGGACGCTTCTTACGAAACAAATGGAGTAACGAAAACCCGAGGGGGAGGCGGCGGATTCCGTCCGTGACTCCACTGCCTCTTTTCTTCAGAGGTAAACAAAATGTCTATGGTAATGGGACGAATATTTTCTCCGCCGAGGCTCCCCTCGTAAGCGCACGCAGAGACTGAGGTTCGCAGTGGAGGCGACGGTACGCTCCACGGATTCCTTGGTCGACGTTCCCCTTTGCCCACTTGTCGTGAAATACCTCTCGTTGTCGTTGGTATATACCAGTGTTTCTCAAACATTTTGAATACGTAACCCCTTTTGCAAATAAAAATACTCTGGAGGCACATCCTCCTAGCCGCAATTCTTGTAACGAATAAGTACAGTGTAACTGCGTAGGCTTCTGCCACCAGAAGCAGTTTAAATTAACATTTCCAAGATGTAGCCCGTCGTATTGTCACTATATTTCAGTAATAACCAGCCTCTGTAATTCATCCGGAAACGTTCACGTCAAGAAAGTACAGTATTAAAATATTTTTGGAAAAAACCATTCTGGCGCCAAATGCTGTAGAGCATTGAAAATATATTGCACATCAGTTAGTTTAAGAGATCATTTTTGCCAAATACGGCAATATAAGAATTAAAATTAGAAGTGTGATTATTCATTGGAAACTGTCCTTCATTGTTCATCTGTTTAAATGTAGTGACAAGGACGCTGTTATCTTATATCTTATAAAATAGGCTGTATGTGTGTATGTATGTATGTTTCACATCTCCTGAACTACTTGACCGATTTCTACCAAACAACACATACGTAAGGACATATGAAGTCATAAACAATTAGATGCGCAAAAACTGTAGCGTCAAATGACAATACTGCACATTTTCTCCTAAACCGCTGAACCGATTTCAACCAAATTTGGTACACATATTTCGTGCGTGAGGTGACGACTGCTGTAAAGTACGATCCACGTACGACACATGGTTCAGGCGATGTCATGAACAATAGGACTCGCAAAAACTGCTACATAATGCACAAGACTTTATAAATACACTATATTAGGATGACAGTACTTGGCGACTTGCAACAAACTTTAAACATAATTTCAAAACTTTATTAAACTTTATCTCGCAGACAACCACATCAAAATAATGAAAGGAAAAAAGTTTCTCGCTTACTACTTTTCCGCTGTTCATGGAGCAAAACAATGACATTCGGTTACAATTTATAATTTCTATGCTACACATAGAATATACACTTAAAGGTGAATGTACGTTAGAAATTGTATCACAGTACGACACGTAGTTTTTGATATATGAGGACGTAAAGAGTAACGTTCATGGAAAACCGCCCCATCAAGCATCATGTTTTAATCTATTACTTCTTTACTATTAACCATATTCACAACAGATTTTACCGATATACAGCGCTTATAAAAATCAATATTTTCCTGCAAAATTTTACAACTGTACAAAATCTCTATACTAATAATAAATCCGTAAATGTAGGCCTGTCGCTATTCTTTTCCATCTTCAAAACTACTGGACGAATTTTCATGCGGTTTTCACAGGAAACATGAGCGAAGATTGTTTCAGAATCTAGGGATAATTTAATCAAAATAGAATCACGAAGTGTTTTCATAGACCGTCGTGATGTCTGTTCATCTATTAGAAACCTCTCTTCAAAACTACTTCACAAACTCGCATGGGGTTTTCACAGGTAACTTCAGCGTACCGTGGGACAACATATAGACTTAGTTTCATAAAAATCGGACCACGGAAAGAAGAACATTACAATTTAACGTTTTTCATCGACAACCGTCATTTATATGTTTCTCTTTCATTTCCAAAACTAATAGACGAATTTTCAGGGTTTTCCACGGGTATATTTCGGTTACAGAAACGCTTCATTTCACAAGATCTGATCAGAAAAAGTAAGATATCACAATTTAAACATTTCTCTGAAGGCAATCGCAAGTGTATTTGTAAAGAGTAATCTCCAAAAGTACTGAATGAACATTCATGGGGGTATCACAGATAAATAGAATATCCTGGGGCGTCATAAACGCTTCATTCATAAAATTCAAACCAGGAAAGTAAAAGATGTAATTTGAAGTTTTAGGTGTATTTCATGCATGGAAAGAACGGCGTAATTCAGCAAAGAACTAATAGATAGCGCTGCGGGTGTTCGTGTTAAGTTCGGGGCAGCGATCGGATTATTACTCTTTGAAAATACTACGTACCCTTTGACTTTCCAAATTTACCATATTTCTGAAAATCGTTTTCTTGGTTGCTTACGCAACGCAATGAATATAAAACTGATACAGTCCTCACCGTGTTTAATCCATATATTTACATACTGATATCACAGTCTAACGTATATGTGCAACTGCT
Organism: Locusta migratoria; assembly: GCA_026315105.1. Lineage (NCBI taxonomy): Eukaryota > Metazoa > Arthropoda > Insecta > Orthoptera > Acrididae > Locusta > Locusta migratoria. The sequence continues at coordinate 393,634,609 of CM048744.1, read as the reverse complement.
ATGGAAGTTAAAGTGTCACGCTTAAGAGCGACAATAGCGTATCTAACGGAAAGAGAGTCAACAGTAAGAATAATAATTGTTTTCAGTGATATTTCTACTTCTTTAAGGAAATACTTATAATATTTCAGATTTCCATGCCTCAGCCCATTGTCCAGATATATTAATGATCATGAAATAAATGTTTTAAATGGCGAATATAACTGATGTATGATGTAAGCTACACCACATTCATGAAGTTAAACCTATTTCTAACACGCATCGAAAAGGTATTAAAAAATACTGACATTTTCAAGCGGTTTTCATAGGAAATATGAGCTAATATTTGGGCAACATGTAGGCAAGATTTCATCAAAATTAGATCACGGAAAAAGATACATCGAAATCTTAATTATTTTCAGTAACTGTCTGTTCATCTATTAGAAATACCTAATCTCCTAAACCACTTCACGGATTTGCAAGGAGCAACTTCGATTCATAAATGTGGCATCAGGGAAATTGTATTAGATGTAGGTAATGCTTGAAGTATGGATTGCGTAGTACAGCAAACAAGCGATAGTGGCGCTGTGGTGCACCAAAGAACTGATAAACACCACTGTTGCATAATAAGTCTGGGGTGGTACAACAAGGAAGCGAAAGTTTGTGACAGAATTAAGATTTGGGTATTAAATACTTAACGACATTTCTTTGTTTATTTTGGCACGTTACACTTTTTGTACCAAAAACTTTATGAAGATATATCGTTTCGGACAATGACTTTTACTTACATTAGACATCGTTTTGGACAATGAGTTACATTTAATATCTTGGCTAGGGCAACTAAGTTTATTGACAGAGCGATCCAACAAGGTTTCCATTTTTACTGACTGAAGTCCGGAACCCTAAAAACCATGATACACACGGGTCCTCCTCCAAAAATCGTTGCAAAGCACGGACATATAAGCTAGTTAATAATATGAAACTCATGTAAAGTTTAAGGGATTGGTATATGTTTAACTTGATATTTTTGTACAAAGGAAATTAATTTCCTGTATGAGTCCGCGATCTTCATTTTTTCAATAAGAATAACAATCGTCTGGATCGCTAAAATTATATTTTATTATATCGTTTCAGCATGTGCCATCATCAGATCTAAGAACCTCTGAACTTTTTCCAGTAAAGTTCAGCGTCAGTGATAAAATATCTGTCAAGTAGGTGGCAGTATCTAGGAGATATTTATTCATTGACGCTGAACTTTACTGCGCAAGTTCAAAGGTTTTTAGATCTGATGATGGCAGAAGACGAAACGACGTAATCATTAAATATAATTATAGCGCACTCGACGTTGGTTATTCTTATTTAATGATAGTTTCCAATGAATAACCTCAATTCAAATCAAATGTTCAAATGTTTGTTAAGCTTATGGGACTTGACTACGGGGTCATCAGTCCCTAAACTTACAAACTACTTATGAACTACCTTACACTAAAGACGGCACAAATATCCATGCCCGAGGGGGGATTCAAACCCCCGACCGTAGCGGCCATGCAGACCGTGACTGAAGCGCCTCAGTCTCCTCGGCCACCGCGGCCGGCTAACCTCAATTCCGATTTTAATTTTGATGTTACCATATTTGGCAAAAATAATGTTTTGTAGCAATTTATGAATGATATGTTTTCAATCTCATGTTGATGGCAGTCAGTGGCGAAACCGGTTGAGTGAAATAAATAAAAATGTTGTACAGTTGTTGGCACAAGAATGAATTTGTGCAAACACATTGCGCTTATAGATCGCCACTTGAAAACAGTCGTATTAGTACAAATTAGATATATGTTTCGTGCATTTTTTGGTGCAATAATAGTATTATTAATATTTCGTGTGGCTGATTGGCATGGTTCACGTCTTTCAATTGGACGCCACTTTGACGACTTGTTTGTCGATACCCTAACCCAGTTATCCAACCGACTAGCGACTCCTCATATCGTTGAGAGGTGAAGGCTGGGTTAAAACACTGAAAAATCCTAGATACGACCGGATATCGAACCCGCGACTCTTCTGCTCGGAGTCGACCGCTATCCCCAGAAACCACCAGGTGTTTGGTGTGTAAAATTCATTATCGTGTATTTTCTATGAATTACTACAGGAAAAATATGTACGACGATTCGTTCACGTAGTAGGTAAGATTCAGACAAGAATAAATTCTACTCGTTAAGCAAGTACGACATTGTAGCCCATTTGTAAAGAAGTACGAATATGTCGTCCTGTCAAATTTACTTATTGCGTCTTGTTCATTTAATCAAAGATCGCTTCCTGAAACCAGCTCTTAGTATTCACATTAGTCTGTCGTTACATAACCATTGTTTGGTTTCTAAAATTTTAGGTTTAGAAGGGCACCTCTTCAACCACACAACCTTTCAAAAATGTTCAAATGTTTGTTAAGCTTAAGGGACTTAACTTCGGAGTCATCAGTCCATAAACTTACAAACTATTACGAACTAGCTTATACCACAGAGTAATTTTTCTGTGCTTATACTAAAGACGACACAAACATCCATGGCCGAGGGGGGATTCGAATCCACGGCCGTAGCGCACAACCGCTCCCATTCTTCCTGCACACAGCTATAAAAACAGTAGCTGAATATTTTTTTAAATTAGTTTTTAATTCACTATTTATTGTAATCAGTATAGTAAACAGATGTACTATAAACAACAGGTGCTACAATTTGTCCCAGCAATTAATTTAATAAAGCATTTGGCGAAGAATAACGCTGAAGATATTCCTGGCCCATAACATCACTTTTGTACCATTGTCGCGTTAAATGGTACCGGCGCATCAGCTAAATATAGTTACGTTGCGATTTGTCACTTAATGCCCATGTACTATCTGAAATCGCGGTTACTGTCGTGTTCTGACAGCGTCTACGCCTACTATTCAGTAGCTACAATAACTGGACATTCCAGCCTAGCTTTCAACGTTCTACATGACCTACTTACATTTTACATTACTTTGTATCATACAGCTTTTGTTCTTTATCATTTTTTTCGTCATTCTATTTTTTTTTTCTTTTTTGTATTGCAAATATCTCTATAAGTTTTCTACAGTTTTCCTATCATCAATTTGTAGTCTCCCTGTTTTAAAAGTTACTCTACGTCTTACATTTATGCCGCGACGGAATAGCCGTGTAAGGAAATTAATACAAAAAAGAAATGCAATAAGGGGGTATTACCGATATGTAACACCCCACACATTAGTTTAATAATTTTCTTGTTGTGCCATTCTAAACAAACATATAGACAAAAACTTCACCATCCAATAATTTGGCTTCTGTTTATCTTATATCTGGTGCGATTTTTCTCAATTAAACATGGAAATAAGGGTAATTTACAGTTTTATTACATGTATGTTCAGGTGAAGCAATTTTACTGCTGTCGAAAATAAGAAATACACTCCACTCGTTAGTTTCTGTATTTAGTTGTCAATAGTTGGCTATTACTAGGTAATAATGCCGTTGTGGTGACTCGTGTAGTTTAACTGCTTGCCTAGGGTATATTACCTTCAGCCTCCTGGTACTGACGGGTCCCACTCCTTGGAGTGTAGGAAGAAAAGTATAGAAAAACAAATCGCACTGACGTGTCTTACGGCCCACTTTAGATTTGCTTGTGAATAAATGATTGTTTGCAAAATTTTGGCAACAATAATAAAAATGTAAACTATAAAAAAATAAGGGCGATACGATTACGACTCTACAATTGTGATAATATCTATTAATCAAACATGTAATTTTCTTTCTGGCGGTATTTTAACAGACATCCGAAATTATTTGATATTTGCGTTTAGCTTTGGCAAATGTACTTTTTTTTACCTTTTGAACTTTAATATCTGTCCCACATTTACATTATATTTTTCCGTTAAAATACTATCACCTGACTTGCCTTGGTAATTTGTTCAAAGTTTATTTTCTTTGCCAGTACTGGTACGAATGACTACATCCTGTAAGGAAAGTAGCGTACATCAGGCGGTCGGACGAGTTACAATAGCCTGGATGGAACACAGCGTATATTTGGCGTTCGGAAATCAGTCACGTTACATCCCTCGCCCGAAAACCTCTTTTACATACACCACCCTGCTTTCTGTATTTGAAAATTTTCTTCGTATAACTTAACCGTTGTCATTTCAAAGCAATGGTGCACGGAAAATTATGAAAAACACGTCGTTCTTAGGACAATGAATTAGACTGTAATGTCTAAAAATGTCATCTTACCAGTTAAAACCTGCCATTTATGAAACGAGAGTTGCATATTAGTCTCGCAGCTGTTCGACGTAGCGTAATGGGCGACGAATTAGTGATGCACGACTATTTACTGCAAGATTTGCATTGTTCTAAGGTAACAGCGCTTTCTCTGAAAAGTGCATTTGTTATACACTACTACCATTAAAATTGCTACACCAGGAAGGAATACAGATGATAAACGGGTATTCATTGGACAAATATATTATACTAGAACTGACATGTGATTACATTTTCACACAATTTAGTTGCAGAGATCTGAGAAACACAGAACAACCACCTCTGACCGTAATAACGGCCTTTATATACCTGGGCATTGAGTCAAACAGAGCTTGGATGGCGTGTGCAGGTACATATGCCCATGCAGCTTCAACACGATACCACAGTTCATCAAGAGTAATGACTGGCGTATTGTGACGAGCCAGTTGCTCGGCCATCATTGACCAGACGTTTTCAATTGGTGAGAGACCTGAAAGGCCCGTACAGGACATGGAACATGTGGTAGTGCATTATCCTGCTGAAATGTAGTTTCGCAGGGATCAATTGAAGGATAGAGCCACGGGTCGTAACACATCTGAAATTTAACGGCCACTGTTCAAAATGCCGTCGATGCAAACAAGAGGTGACCAAGACGTGTAACCAATGGCGGCCCATACCATCACGCTGGGTGATACGTCAGTATGGCAATGACGAATATACGCTTCCAATGTGCGTTCACCACGATGTCGCCAAACACGGATGCGACCATCGTGATACTGTAAACAGAACCTGAATTGATCCTAAAAAAATGTGTTACTCCGTGCTGCTGCAAACGTCGTTGAACTGTTGGTGCAGATGGTTGTTGTCTTGCAAGCGTCCCCATCCTTTGACTCAGGGATCGAGACGTGGCTGCACGATCCGTTACAGCCATGCGGATAAGATGCCTGTCATCTCGATTGCTAGTAATATGAGGCCGTTGGGATCTAGCACGGCTTTCCGTATTGCCCTCCTGAAACCACCGATTCCATATTCTGCTAACAGTCATTGGATCGCGACCAAAGCAAGCATCAATATCGCGATACGATAAACCGCAACTGCGATAGGCTACAATACGACCTTTATCAAAGTCGGAAACATGATGGTACGCATTTCGCTTCCTTACACGAGGCGTCACAACAACGTTTCAAAGCCGGTCAACTGCTGTTTGTGTATGAGAAAGCGGTTGGAAACTCTCCTCATGTCTGAACGTTGTAGGTGTCGCCACCGGGGCCAAACTTGTGTGAATGCTCTGAAAAGATAATCATTTTGATATCACAACATCTTCTTCCTGTCGATTAATTTTCGCGTCTGTAGCACGTCATCTTCGTGGTGTAGCAATTTTAATGGGCCGGAGTGTATTAATTGCCGCACTCTGTCAAGCAGCACACTACTAATGCTGTATTCGGACATTACGTGATTGTTTCTCCCACTCATCTGCATCAGCTACAGTTTTTTTTTCACAAAATGTTCGCTTGGAACATTGACACAATTGTGGACTAGTAGCGAGAAAGCATGCATCAGTACTCCTGAAGGCAACTACTTGTTGAGTACATGGTACGTCCAGCTAGTGCACTTCCATTGGAAAAAAGATGTCGGAGGTGCCATTAGGAGGGATTCAGTGACATCATTGTATGTTCTCATTTGCATAAATGGCATTTTCGTACAATATAAGGAAACAAGTTCGTAAATTTTATCCTACATATTACACAAGTGTGAAAATACTGAAGTATCGATTTGGTTCTATTTCAATTTCAGAGTGTAAGAAATCTTTTTAGGCACTGTATACACGTATTTACCCATCACTAAACGGTAAGAATATGATGACCACCTCAAACATGCCTATCAACAACAGAAGTAAGAAACCTGAAGTTTATCAGTATCTAGTAATTTGCTAATGCTGAATCACTCTTAGCATAACTCAACAAATCGGACTTAATTAATGTTTATAACTAAAACAGCGTCCAGCCATAAATATTGTATGATATTTATCTTTTTAATCATGGCCGGTTTCGGATATTCTTACAAATCCATCTTGAGATGGTTGACATGCTTTCCAGCTGGAACCTCCTTTTATTTTTGTTATAGTTTTGCAGCCGTATTGTATCCTTGTCTGTATCGCCCAGTATTCCTTTTTGTATTTTATTTTATGTGTTCGAATGTGCACTGTATGAATGCTGGGAACTTTGCTTCAAGTACTTCACATAACACCATGCTAAGGTGTAAGGCAGCACAAACTATAAACATTGACAAAGCGCTACCTAGCTTGGCACTAGAAACATAAACTTAATTAAATTGACTGTATGCGTCTATTGTATTTACATGAAGACCGTTTCCATCATAACGAGTAAATCAGCACTAAACCATAAGTTCATTGTTTAATTCCTCAATATATGTTGCAATATAGTAATATACTGAAAGCTACTGGAAGATTATAACTGTGAGACAGACATGGGTTCGAAACCGAGATCACTAGAATCTTAAGTCAGTAGAGCGCGAAAGACAAAGGTCCCGTGTTGAATCTCGGTCCAGCACACAGTTTTATTCTGAGAGTAGGTTTTATATCAGGAAACCCTATACTGTCGAGTGAAAATATCATTCTGAAAACCTTCCCTCGGCTCTTCCGAAGCGAAGTCTCTCAATATCCCTTCTATCAAGAAACGAGCTGTCCTCCGTCAAACCCACCTGATAAGGATCCCACACTGGGCAGCAATACTCCAAAAATGGACGGACAAGTGTAGTGTATGCAGCCTTTTTAGTAGTTCTGTTGCGTCTTTTAAGGGTGCAGCCACTAAAACGCAGTATGTGGTTCGCCTTTTCCACGATATAATCTACGTGTTCTTTCCATTTTAAGTCTGAAATAATAGTAATTCCCTGTTATTTTGTGGAGTTTAGGGCCTTCGCGTTTTATTTATCTTGTAACGGATGAATCAGTTGCCGCGGTGGAGTAGCCGAGCGGTCTAAGGCGTCTCGCTGCGGAGCGCGCGGTTGCTCGCCGTGGAGGTTCGAGTCCTCCCTGGGGCATGGGTGTGTGTGTTTGTCCTTAGGTTAGTTTACCTAGGTTTAAGTAGTTTGTAAGCTACGGACTGATGACCACGCAGTTTGGTCCGATAGATTTACAAACATTTGAGCATATTTGATTAATCAATTGGCTAAGCTCTGCTAGCTCTTGATGATGGTGTATTACCCGAAACCAGTAGCTTTGGGTTAATAAATTAAGCAGCTGTGGTCAACATGACATTCTACAAGTATTAATTTAATATCACTGTGATACACCTTTTAGTCAAATGTTACGACAGGCGTGGGAAAAATTGAGAGTCAGTTCTAGCCCCAGAACCAGCAGGTTGAGTAAGAAGAGGATGCCAATGCAGACATGGCATCGCACAGTGTTGGAGCGCGCCGTAAACAAAGCGCTCAGCTATGGTGGGCGCGCCTGCCCCGGCACAGCACAGCACAGCACGGCACGCCAGGCCGCACCTGGGCTCGCCGCCGGCACGCAGCCCTGATTAGCCCCTGGGGCCGCGGAGGGTGGCTAGCCACCAGCCACCGGCCACCAGCCACTCACCACGCCCTTCATCCATTTAGTGGGCGGCGACGCGAGGTTATTAGCGGGCGCGGCAATCTGTTTCCAGTTATATAATAACTTCTTCTGCTGAGGGGCGCCGCCCCCTGGCGCAAGAACCTGCCGCTCCCCGGGGGCGCGAGGCACGCGACGGGGGGAGCCGGCCCGAATCACGACTCCTTCGCCCACAGGGCGGATGGGGCTGTCGACCGCAGCGTGACCGATACGGCCTCATTACTGCTGTTATAACATCTCGATAACTGGGAGGCCACATGGAAGGAAATTGAAACTTTATTAACGCATTTAGACTGTAATAAAGAAAGCAACCAATGTTACGCGCAAAATTACCCAATATCAATTTCAAGCTGCCATTACATGTTTTGGGAACCTACAATTGAACCATTTGCCTACTATAATAGGTTACGGATCGGAACAGACAAATATTGCGAAGTACACGGACGGGCATGGTCAACACACTCGTTTTCCTTGATCGAGCATCTATTTTAGATGTATGATTAACATTTTCCCAGCGAGGGGGCAATCAAAATTAATTGTAAAAATATATGTTCCAATAGCGCTTATTGAATATTTTATTTTGGTTTCTAATTTTTTACAAAATAGTACCTCATGTGACATAGTGTTTGATGTCCAACTTATAAAAGTCACATACATACTTTAAATGTACTGGATTAAGTACATATAAACTAGATGAGTGAAATTTAAAATTACATGCCATATCTCGTCACTTTTTATGAACGTCAGAGAATACATTTCGACAAACAGTGTGAATACGTGAGAAAGAACAGGTTGTCTGATTCTTATAAAAACTGACGAGCCATGGCATATAATTTTACATTTGACACAGCTAGTAAAATTATGCCTAACATAGTACATTTAAATATGTAAATTGGTAGCAGAAGACACTGGATGGAATAAATCGAAATGTAAAGAAACACTTCTCATTCAACTATTGCTCTGCAATAAACTGATAGGCAAAATTATTCTGGTATACTGGTATACGTCCAAAACAACAGACACCATATCAATGATTATATATGTCCTGATCAGGCTAATAACTGTTTCCCTTGCAGGAATAAGGTTCCAAGCATGAGCAAGTAAAAATACAGGGTGTTACAAAAAGGTACGGCCAAACTTTCAGGAAACATTCCTCACACACAAAGAAAGAAAATATGTTATATGGACATGTGGCCGGGAGACGCTTAATTTCCATGTTAGAGCTCATTTTATTACTTCTCTTCAAATCACATTAATCATGGAATGGAAACACACAGCAACAGAACGTACCAGTGCGACTTTGTTACAGGAAATGTTCAAAATGTCCTCCGTTAGCAAGGAAACATGCATCCACCCTCCGTCTGATGCGCCCTGGAGAATGGCGTATTGTATCACAGCCGTCCACAATACGAGCACGAAAAGTCTCTACATTTGGTACCGGGCTTGCGTAGTCAAGGTTTGAGATCAGGAGAGCGTGGAGGCCATGGAATTGGTCCGCCTCTAACAATTCATCGGTCACCGAATCTGTTGTTGAGAAGCGTACGAACATGTCGACTGAAATGTGCAGGAGCTCCATCGTGCGTGAACCACATGTTGTGTCGTACTTATAAAGGCACGTGTTCTAGCAGCACAGGTAGAGTATCCCGTATGAAATCATGATAACGTTCTCCAGTGAGCGTAGTTGGAAGGACATGAGGCCTAATCAAGACATTACCAACAACTCCTACATAAAGGCTCACAGAAAATCTGTGATGATGATGTGATTGCACAATTGCGTGCGTATTCTCGTCAGCCCACACTTGTTGATTGTGAAAATTTACAATTTGATCACGTTGCAAAGAAACCCCATCCGTAAATAGAACATTTGCACTGAAATGAGGAGTGACATTGTTGGATGAAGCATTCGCAGAAGCGCACCCTTGGAGGCCAATCAGCTGCTGATAGTGCCTGCACACGCTGTACATGGTACGGAAACAACTGGTTCACCCGTACCACTCTCCATACAGTGACGTGGTCAACGTTACCTTGTACAGCAGAAACTTCTCTGACGCTGACATTAGGGTTATCGTCAACTGCACGAAGAATTGCCTCGTCCATTGCAGGTGTCCTAGTCGTTCTATGTCTTCCGCAGTCGCGAGTCATAGGCTGGAATGTTCCGTGCTCCCTAAGACGCCGATCAATTTCTTCGAACGTCTTCCTATCGGGACACCTTCGTTCTGGAAATCTGTCTCGATTCAAACGTACCGCCCCACGGCTATTGCCCCGTGCTGATCCATACATCAAATGGGCATCTGCCAACTCCGCATTTTTAAACATTGCACTGACTGCAAAACCACGTTCGTGATGAACACTAACCAGTTGATGCTACGTACTGATGTGCTTGATGGTAGTACTGTAGAGCAGTGAGTCGCATGTCAACACAAGCACTGAAGTCAACATTACCTTCCTTCAATTGGGCCAACTAGCGGTGAATCGATGAAGTACAGTACACACTGTCGAAACACTTGAGTATTTTGACAATTGTCTGCACGAATTATTTCAATTTACATTTAAAGAGAAATACTAAAATGTGTTGTAACATGGAAATTAGGCGTTTCCAGACACATGTCCACATAACATGTTTTCTTTCTTTGTGTGTGAGGAATGTTTCCCGAATGTTTGGCCGTACCGTTTTGTAACACCCTGCTCATCCTTAGGGAAATATGTAATGGAAGGAAGGAGGATTCTGTTAGCGTCACGAAATATCACAGTGTGGCGGGTAAGAAACATGAGATTCTATTGTAGCGAAGAGAAAATAATCCTTGCAGGGTTTTGCCAAGTGAAATGTGGGGGAGAAGTAAATATAAATAAAATAAGAATAAGGATAAATTTTGGCAGGGATATGTCAGTTGAAAGATGTAGATATGGTCAAGAAAGGATAAGGAAGATTGTGTGGGAGCAATTTATATCAGATGATGGAAGTTGTTGACCCTCCAAAAGGTAATTAATTGAACCCCAAGACTCAAGTCTAACGTCAAAACCAAGAACTAAAAGATACTAAAACTCAACTAAATAGTTTCTAGATTAGTAACTCACATAACATTTATTCACAAATAAATCTTTAATATCTGAGTGAGGGCAAATGATATTATGTAAACAAACTCAAAGTTGAGCAAATCAGTTACTATAAGGACATGACATGAGTATGACAATTCCTTTGGTAAACGACTGACAAGTCGCAGGATACTATCATCGTACATACAGAAAAATCACATTTACTGAGATACGACGGTTTAGTCGACAGCAATATTCTATTACCTGAACACTAAATAAACTGTTTTCCAATGGTCTGAAAATGTAAGAAACCCTGTGGCGTAGTAGCAAGTGCAAGGCATACATTACCAAACACTGGGATGCGGCAAAGACGCAGCATCGGCGTCAGAGTGTGCGGTGATAATTTTGCAGCCTGGCCACAAAAGACAACTCGGCTTCTTATTTCAGACTATTATCAGTCGTTGTGATGACTGTGGGCCTCAGTGTCGACTATCTCACTAGTTCGGCTATGTCTCGCCATTTTAGCCAAAGTGTATTTCTACGCGCAAATTGCTAAGTGCATAGGTGACACCAGGACTACAAGGATCGTTATTAGTGCGTCATGGCGGTTGATTCCAGAAAGGCTGACCTGATTCACGATTCGCTAATGTTCAGTGCAAATGTTCAAGTATTGGAATGAGGTTCTGAAATTGTAATAAACTGTACGTCCAACGAAACGAAACAAGGAAATTGACCAGAAGGGATTGTTCCTAAAAGCATCTGCACTCTCCCCATGCGCAAAAGCAGGTCGCCCACTGTCATTTCCTCTCTCATCTCCTGCAAGAGCACAAGTGAAGGACCACACTTTCACTAATTTAAAATCTCCAATTCTCTTCGAGATAGCATTGTCCTCCCAATGCCCTATTGCTAATGGGAGATGTATTGCTAAAGCTGTTATACACTACAGGTCACTAAAATTCCTACAAGAGGAAATGCAGATGATACACGGGTATTCACTGGACGAATATATTATGCTATTCGTACACCCATTTTCGTCGTTGTGTTCACTATCGCAGGCAGCGTCAAGGGTAACTGCAGCTTGGTCTCCGAGATGATAGTCCATGCTGCTGGAAACGTCGCGAACTGTTCGTGCAGATGGTTGTTGTCTTGCAAACGTCCCTATCTGTTAACTCAGGGATCTAGACGTGGCTGCATGATACGTTACTGCCATGCATCTTGACTGCTAGTGATACGAGGCCGTTGGCATCCAACACGGCGTTCCGTATTGCCCTCCTGAACTCACCGATTCCATATTCTGCTAACAGTCATTGGATCGTGACCAATCGCGATAGGCTACAATCCGACCTTTATCAAAGTCGGAAACGTGTTGGTACACTTTTCTCCTCCTAGCTCGAGGCATCACAACAACGTTTTACCAGAAAACGCCCATCAACTGCTATTTGTGTATGATTAATCGGTTGGAAACTTTCCTCATGTAAACACGTTGTATGTGTAGCCACCGGTGCCAACCTTGCGTGAATTCTTCGAAAAGCTAATCATTTGCATATCACAGCATCTTCTTCCTGTCGATTAAATTTCGCGTCTTTAGCACGTCATCTTCGTGGTGTAGCAATTTTAATGGCCAGGAGTGTATATAGTCACCGTGGAGATGCACGTTTTGTTCGTTCTATATTTATGGAATTGGAGCATTACTTTAGGAACTGTGTTTCTAATTGATATGTCATTGTAGCATATACTTTTTTTTCTTTTTGCTTTCAATGCATTCTTTATAAGAAACTTACGATGGTAATCTCTCGCTATTATTTATATACTACAGATGTCAACATTTTCTCAAGTAATAAATTCAGTCAAGTTTTTTGGAGTAAACCGTTTTCAACACCTTTGTTACATAAACTTAAAAAATACTTTAGCTATAAAGGGAATTGACGGTTTATTGAAAACATTGATTAATTTTAGCGAATAGCCCGATGTAATAATGCACGAAGATTTAAGTTGCGGCGGTGTAAGTGCTGCTAAGCGAATGCTATCGTTGCTGCATATGTCGCGAGCACATCAAAGTTTAACACGAATCGTCGACGTCATATCTTGGTTCTCTCTTGACTATTATTGACCCAGAAATCATCAGACCTATTTCCGAAATCTAATGGGATTTTTTCCGTTAGGCACAGCAAGTGAAAATTTATTTCCCTGTGCGCGTCTTACATTGCAGGTACGTTTTCAGTGCAACTTTCGAATACACACTTTGGAGGACATACTCATGTTTAAACGACCTTAAGTTAAATTAAATTTGAATGAAATGCAATAGACGGTTAGTATACGAAATCCCTGAATATATTTCTTTCTGCCCATAAGGTTTAATACCTTTCTTCAATCTTGCAAAAGCCAGCATAATGGCATGGAGTAATCATCTAGTATATTTAATAATATTCTCCCTTTTTGTTCCATGCATTATGCGTACCCTGAGCCCCGTCTTAAGTTCTTAATTTTCGTTGCATTTGGAAGGGAAAAAGTTGACAGTCTAGGTGATCACCATATATTCTCTTCACTCCCTACACCTACGTTTCCTGGATAGTAGCAGATGGTCGATGGAAGTAATAAACTAAGGAACTGAAATAGTAAAAGAGGTCAAAGTTTGTGATTGAAAACAAGACCTTTCTAAAAGGGTACACTGAGAGGCACTCACCGAGGACGTGTGATTAAAGGCGCATGTCATGGTTCCGAAAAATAATTAGGTTAACAAATAAGTAACTCTTGTATACCTATCTTCTTGTAACTAGAAGACTTCGCTCAACCAGTTCAAATGTTTATGTAGCTTATGGGACTTAACTGCGGGATCAGCAGTCCCTAAACATACAAACTAATGACGTTTGCGACTCTATAGCAAGGAGGTTACATACAGCGAAACGTGATGCCAGAGACCATATCTTTGGTATATGCGTGCTATAATGTCTTCAGCTCTTTCTCTGTAAGGATAACCATACGAATAAGGAAATAAAAGAATAAATAAATGAAGCAGTAAAAAAGAAATTTCTTTTAATACATCTTTTTAGAACAAATCGATTTGACGTTTCGCGCAAATACATCAAGTGATCGATCTGTGATATTATTACAATCATTAAACGTCGCAGGAATCCATTTCAGCCCTCATGTTTTTCACATGGTCAATTATACGTCGCTTGCTCAAGGTTGGGTATCCCAAAAAATCTCTACATTTACGCTCCAAACAATACTACAAATAATGTACTCATAGTTTACCAGAATGCCGTAAAATGAAATTAAACTGAATTTGGACTTTACTCTCACCATACGGGTTGAGATATTGTAACAAAGGCTATAAGGAATAATGTATGTATTATTTATTTTAAATCACATAATTTTTTTTATTTAAATGTTGATTAAAAATTTTTGTTTCTAAAGAAGGTATTTTATTTTATTTTATCCTTCAAAACCAGTCTCATAGCACACAACTGAAAGAAAACTCATCTATCATAATTAACCAACACGCGAGCGGAGCCGTGGGTTTAAGCTAGTTGATTATATAATGCAGAGCCAACGGCCATGCCACATTGGATGCACCCGTTCCCGTTATATCACCGAAATTAAGCACTGTTGCAAGCGGTGTACACTCCGCCCTTGTGAGGCCAACTGAGGAGCTTCTTGACTGAGAAGTAGCGGCTCCGATCACGAAGAGTGACACAACGGCCGGGAGTGCTTGGCGCTGACCACGTCCCCCTCCATACCGCATCCGTTGACGCCTTCGGGCAGAGGATGACACGGCGGCCGGTCAGTACCCAGTGGGCCCCATGAGGCATGTCGGACGGACTTTACAGTTTACATATAACCCAGATGTAAATTACACAAATAATCACATTGTCACAAGTATAAAACAAGTAGGAATGTCAGGGATGAGGCGCCATGCTATAGACTGCACAGCCACTCCCCTACGTAGGTTCGACTTTTCTCTCGGATATGGGTTAGTGTATATATATATATATATATATATATATATATATATATATATATATATATATATATATGTGTGTGTGTGTGTGTGTGTGTGTTTTTGTATGCCGTCCTTAGCCTACATAGTTAAGTGGTTTTTAAGTCTAGGTTCTCTCCGAATTTACGAGTCTTCCCGTGGCCATAGGTGTATGTATTGTTAGTGTAAATTGGTTTAGGTTACATGTAGGCGACTCCATCCGGAATCTGGTGCAGAGCGACCACATTAAGATTATTAAAATTGGAAGAACCAGCTTCGGCCGCATTGAAATCTTTATTTTTTTATTTTCAATACAGATCGATTTCGTTCAGTGTCTGATTCAAGCCCTGATGGTGGTCAGACACTGATAGAAATCTATCTGTATTGTATATAAAAAATAAAGATTTCATTGCGGCCAAAGCTGGTTCTTCCAATTTTAATTGGTTTAGGTTGTTTGTAAGTCTAGGAACTGATGACCATAACAGTTTGTCAAAGACGTTTACAGATATTTCAACATTTAAGTCCAGGAACTGACGACCTCAGCAATTTGGTCCCTTAGGATTGCAAACATTTGAACCTTTTTGAACAAGCAGAATAAACATACCTCAAATACATTGCAAAATTTACAGTTAGTCTTTGGGGTATATGTTAGGTGCTATAGTTTCAATTTTTTTAAATGGAAAGTATGCTTATGTCAAAGCAAATGGTAAATTGTCTACAGCAGGTTACATAATGGTAAAAGGACAGGACTGTACCAAAACTATGATTATAGTAATAGAGAAGGATCTCTGAGACAAGGTTGTTACATGAAGTTTGAAGAAATAAACGTTAGGAGTGAGTCAAAATACACGCTGTCTAACAATTAATTAAAAGACAAGTGTATTTCATTATGAATATCGTCTGATGATACTAATGTGGTAGTAATTAGTATGTTACGCTTATAGAGATCCTTTGTCACTGCATAATAACCAGTCGTTGGTAGTTCCGTACTGTTATGTTCAATCGGCCGCGGTGGCCGAGGGGACTGAGGCGCTCCAGGCACGGTCTGCACGGCCACTAGGGTCGGGGGTTCGAATCCCCCCTCGGGCATGGATATTTGTGCCGTCCTTAGTTGTAAGTAGTTCATAAGTAGTTTGTAAGTTTAGGGATTGATGACCCCGTAGTTAAGTCCCACAGACTCTACAACCATTTGAACATTTTTTTTGTTATGTTCACTCCACATCGCGTGCACAACAGAAACTCTATCAACCCGACATTCTGTTATCCTCTTCCTACTCCTACACATTTCTCCTGAAATACGTATTTTTGTTTTGTTTTCTTTGTTTGATGTGAATATGTGCATCTTTTTTACCGAAGAACAACCACACGATACTTCCTTTTTCATGAACACACGTACTGATAAGAAGACGATCTAAAAGAAAAACTCTACAGAATAATTTGTTACCGCTCTACTGCTTTGCTTCCTCAGACCTTATGACACTGCACGAAGATCAAGACCAAGGCTTGGAAACAGTGCACCAACTTTTGACTGTAAAAGCGGTTGTTGAACTCCAGCTCGTGATTTGGGCCGTGCTTGCTACTACTTTAAGCGTTATGCTCGCATGCTTATCACAAGCCTCACAGCTAGCTCGTGGCGTTCAAATAAATACGCGCGATACTATCAGACGTTATTTAACAAACTAAGTCAGCCGACGCAATTATACATTTCTTTTTTCACTCCCCGAGTCACAAGTTTATCAAGCTGCGTGCTGTATACCGAAAATGCAGGAGAAAATAAGCATTTTATGTGGCATTAAGGCAGACTGCGGTGTTTCTACCACTATCGCATAAGCGATTTACCAATATGGCGGTTAAGTAGCACAATTTTCTTGATTTCTATCCAGTAATTGTGCTCTCTACGACATAATAACATTGTATTACAAGATGTTAGCACCTATCATTTTCCTGGAAACACTCGGCGACAACAATATTAGTGAAAAACACGAACGATTATTGTGAATTTTGTTCCCTTATGTTTTCACCGTTTTTTATGTATCTTGAGATGCCTTCTTCGTATCATTACTATAACTTCAGTTGAAGAATAAGTTGTGGCCACATGAGGAGACGAACATTCATGACCTAACATTTATTATTTCATCCACTACGTTAGCTTTATAAAGACTTTAGAAGAACAGACTTTAGAAGAACAGAGATTTCTGTGCCTAATACGTAGATAAAATAAATATCAAAGACAAAACTAATGCTGATATAATTAATTTGTGCATGAAAAGACGTATGGTCAGTATTATATATTAGTTAACTGAATCAAAGTGCCGTAATGTGATCTCGAAATCTTGATTGGGTGTTTTTCCAAGTTGCTTACATTCTGTGCATAATACTTTGATGTCAGATCTAGACATCTTCGTTAGGTGCTAAGTATTAATTTCTACACCATTGTACAGATCAAGATCATTACTGAGTCTTACTGTCTCTATGAACTCAAAACATTCTGCGATCTGTCAAATACCACAACGTGATATCGTCTTCATCGTCGCAATAGGTGCGTGACTCCCTCTGATACATTCTGTCCATTAGAGCGTCAGTCATTAAACTACTTATTCAAAAATTACGTTCTATGGATTTTTTGTGTATTTAATATAGTTATTTTCAGTCTGTCAATGTTCAAATGTTTGTAGAACTTATGGGAGTTAACTACGGTGTCATCAGTCCGTAAGCTTACAAACTACTTACGAACTAGCTAAGACTAAGGACGGCACAAATATCCATTCCCGAGGGGGGATTCGAACCCCCGACCGCAATGGCCATGCAGACCGTGACTGGAGCGCCTCAAGCTCCTCGGCCACCGCGGCCGGCTTGTCTGTCCCGTAATATAAATTAAACTAATGATTTTTACTGTTATTGCAGTTTCAACGTGAAATGATCTTTTGCAGAAAAATAAACTCTTAACTGCTTATAGTCACACCACAATGACAATAATATTTACTCCTAATCTAAATGTTCCAATGTTGTAAACCAACTGTATCAAACTACTCACGAATCTCAGGCGGGAACGATCGCTCAGTCAGCAACAACTCCAAATCTAAGTAGCGACTACTACTACTAATTGTTTGAAATACAATAATTGTCAAATGAATAGTAATTTCTCGACCTGGAAAATATTACTTCTCAAATCACTGATCATGGTGAAAAAACGACGTAACAGTTGTGGAAGTTTACAACTTGCAATAACTGAAGGTGAAGTAGCAAGTCTTAGAGCCATCTGCCCTTTTGTGAAAAACGGATATCAATGAATCAAAATTAATTGAAGTCCCATTAAATATAAAATAATCAGTATAGGTGACACAACAAAAATTATTCGCATCATTTTTGCTTTTGACCCTATGGTACAGATAATCTTCAGATCTTCTCTGTGAAATGTAAAGGAAAATCTACTTCAGGTACATCAGCACGACGGGACGTTAAACCCTAAGCCTCCATCCATCTACATCAGCAATCCTGCATTATATTTGCTTATGAAAAAGTTTATAATGGAAGTTGTTTGCAGAGAGTATGGGTGGAGAGGAGGTGTCAGAAGGCAGGTGTGTCGACTGATAAACAACGGGAATACACAACCCCTGACCATTGCGTGTTGGATGATCACATCGAGAACTAATGAGGCCTGTCGTACGATCAAATGTTCAAATGTTTCTTAAGCTTATGGAACTTAACTGCGGGATCATCAGTCCCTAAACTTACAAACTGCTTATGAATTACTTTATACTAACGACGACAGAAACATCCATGCCCGAGACGGTGTTCAAACCCCCGACCGTAGCGGCCGTGCATACTGTGACTGGCGCGCCACAGACCGCTCGGCCACTGTGGCCGGCTAAATTAGAAGAACCAAAGAAAAGTACAATGAGAAAGATACGAGAAACTGCGGGTATCTGCTTACCGAGAGTGTCCACTCGTCACTGGTGCTTTCACCTATGAACAGTCCACATGAGCCTTGTCAAAATCTGTGTAGCTTTCCTCGGCTAGGTAAAATTGTGTGGAAGATATAACCACACCACACACTTCTGCAGGTTGCGTGAAATAAATTTTTATGTAAAGATTAGGTCAGTAAGATAGGGAATGACGAAAGAGATTTTTCTCGTTAAAAGTTGTAATTATTGACACGAAATTAAAATACAATCAGCCGTAAAGATCCTACTGCTAGATCGCTGTACGTCACACACACACACACACACACAGACACACACAGTCACTCTTTTAGCCAGCTTATGGTAGAATGCATCTGTTATCGAAAGCGGCACGCTGATTGTCTGCGTTTATATGCTCGTTCGAATAACATGTAAATCGGCCCTTCTAAATGTTTAGTCCTCTGCATTGAATTACACAACATGACACGCAGCTTATAGTGGTTCAAGAATCACAACTCATACAAGAAATTCAGAGGTTTTTTTTTTATATATTTTTTTTTTTATTATTATTATTATGGGACTTAACTACGGGGTCATCAGTCCCTAAACTTACAAACTACTTATTAACTAGCTAATCCTAAGGACGGCACAAATATCCATGCCCGTGACTGGCGCGCCGCAGTCCCCTCGGCCACTTTCATTTTTTTTTCATTCCATTATTAGAAAAGAATATTCATTTGTACTACCACGATGTTTCAATTTGCACATTACCATGCGATTACCGATGCATTTCAAGGCTCGTGTTCGGGTGACCGAGCTCAAACTCTACTTCTAGAATAGCCCAATACTTTTTCTTTCTAAAAAGGACTGATATAGCCAATCATCCCACATCCGTTCAAACATTTACATTATGTATGTATGAAACAATTTTCTTCCAGACTTTTACATCACATTCATACCCTATCGAGACGAATAACTAACAAATCTTAGTAATTAATACGCAATATAATGTTTATGAAACATAATATTTAACTTGATAAGTCTCTGTTTTGATTCACAGCAGCTGGAATGTCTGACATCTCGCAGACTCTCCTTCAGCAGCTTGCGTCTGACGACTTCTAGAACCCCGCACAAACCATCAATCGTACGTGATTCACAAAATGTGTTAGCTGCACTATATCTACAAAAGCGACGCCCCACCAGGGCGGGTTTTCTGCTTACTAGACTGTCTCTCTTTCCTTTTCCTTTATTCTTCAGGTAGAACGGTACCTTGAGGCCGTGACATAGTTCCTACAGAATATTGACCATTCGTCGCTCAGTTTTTATTATTGTAATTACTTTTTTATATTTTGTGAATAATGAAATGCCAATATCGAGGTATTTCACCTTTATTTATAACAGACGACTGGTGTCGATGTACACAAAATGTTCAAATGTTTGTATAGTTTATGGGACTTAACTACGGGGTTATCACTCCCTAAGCTTACAAACTACTTATCAACTACCTTATACTAAAGACGGCACAAATATCCATGCCCGATGTGGGATTCGAACTCCCGACCGTAGTGGCCGTGCAGACCGTGACTGGAGCACCTCAGTCTCCTCGGCCACCGCGGCCGTCTCGATGTACACAGACATCATTTTCTGGTCTCTGCACTAAATACTAACATGATGTCTGCGTACATCGAAACCGGTCGTCTGTTATAAATAAAGACGAAATACCGCAATCTTGGCATTTCATTATTCACAAAATACATTTATAAGATCGCTCCCTGCCATGAGCTAATTGTACTTTTTTATATCATAGAAGGCATCACGCTCTGGACCAACACGTCGGCAGCACTAAGCCACCTGGATTTGGTGTTTACCTCAGCTATCGCAGCTACCCTGACATGCCCTGACAAGGGGACCATCAGAAGTATCAGATTTGGAAGGGTCTCGGATATATTGTAGAGGGACATACCCTGAGTATGAGGCTACCTGCTTGTTTAGCCATAGCCTTGGATCTCGAGAAAACTGCGCGCTAATTGAAGACGAGTAGCGTCAGCCATATTCCAACCAACTGAAAGTGGCCCGCTACTACGCAGAGGGTACCGTGTTCCAGTCCTTTTCGTATCCTTTTTTTTTTTAATCATAATAGGCCTACCTTTTTTCATTTCATATTACAGAATATCAACAAACAATTTAAATAATTGAGATGCTTAAATTGTGTAGACTTGGTTAAACAGAGAGCCGACTGCCGAAAGCACTAAGGCCATCACATACGCCGATAAGTTGCTTTTAGATTTAAATCTTCTACACATACACCGCCCAACACGATCTCTGCTAACTCAGTCACAATTGGCAATATGTGTAGCAATACAAGACTGCTGACCGAGAAACGGATCATCGAGAGCGATGAATTAATAAACATCACCAAAGAAGACGAGATGCACGAATATGAGGCGGTAAGTCTTATTTTTGTATGGGTGTCCTTTTTCTTACGCTCTAATCGACAATATAAAGCTAATTATTTTGCAGTAGCCGGGTGTAGAGGGAGATGGAGATATCGACGCGGACGAATTCTCACATGAACCAGTAGATTATGTGCCTCTATCTTACAAAGAACGAGCAGTCGCTCTTACGGTAGGTCATCCAAAATGGAGTCTAAAGAGTTTGCGGTCTCACGGCAACTCTCGATTAAAACATAAATCAATGCTATGTAGAGGGAAAGAGTATTTAATCAATGGAATACTATCGATCGTGAGGCGTATGAACGGGTTCGTCGAAGCGTGACAAAATTTGTAACAGGAAAATAATATCAAAATACGTGACAAGTGCATTGTGAGAAAGAGGCCGGTTTATGAAAAGCATATAATTTATTTCTCGAGCAGGTGATAACCATAACATTACAGCAATTGGCGATGTACACTGTTGTTTCATTCTTATCAGGTTCTTTTAATTTCATGGTCAGCTCGACATGGGTCGAACGATTTAAACAAAAGCACAACATCAGGCAAAGGAAGACTACAAAGTTCATCAGTTCCAAAGAATGTGCAACAATGGAAGAAGTAGCTGCGGAATAATTCTGTACACAAAGAGAATGCTTATTGGTAATTTGAACCTCGACTACGTAAACAACACCGATCAATTTATCAATTATCAATCAACGTAGAATAGATTCCTCTCGGAGAAAGTAGCAAGAACCATTCTCGTGCGGAGAAAAGGTTTAAACAAGATATGTCAATCGTACGTAGCGCAGTACACTATAACTGCGTCAGCAAAGTGATACCTTACGTTTCTTTATGTATGCAGGAACCATCGGGAAAATTTGACACTCATGATCAGAAAATAGTGGATTAATTAACCCTCAAACGTATCCTGCACGAGCCGGCTGCGGTGGCCGAGCTTACTGCGGGCGCGTCAGTCACAGTCTCCACGGCCACTACAGTCGGGGCTTCGAAGCCCCTCTCGGGCATGGATATATGTGCCGTCCTTAGTAGTAGCTAGTTCATAAGTAATTTGTAAGTTTAGGGACTCATAACCCCGTAGTTAAGTCCCATAAGCTTTACAAACATTTGAACATTTTGTGTTGTTGTGGTCTTCAGTTCGGAGACTGGTTTGATGCAGCTCTCCACCTGGTCTCACCCTTGACCGCTTCTCTCCTGGAAACGCCACCTTAATAATGTCCGTCAAAAATCCCTCTCCCATCTAAACCTGCTCAAGCTCCTCTGAATGCCTGAATACCTCCACCATCCTAAATACCGACCGTTCCCTCATGCGTCCTGTCTTCCACAGCTGTCACCCAGCCTGGGTTTCCACCTCACCTGCCTATTATAAATCCTTGTAGATCCTTGAGCACCTCGCACTCCACCTCGCTTACCGCATCCGTCTCCCTTCCCTCGTCCTCCATTTAGGAGACACGCCAGGTAGTTATAATATTCGTCAATGTTTCTTTCCCTCTCTCTCTATCTCTCTCATGTGTGTGTGTGTGTGTGTGTGTGTGTGTGTGTGTGAAAGAGAGAGAAAGACAGAGCGGGAGTGTGCCATAGTTACAAGGAAATAATCCAAATGCCTGTTAATATCACGCTGGAACATGCATTGTATCGCGGTTAAGTAGGCAGTCATCGCGTTTGAGAGTGTGATTTAGGCAATCAGAGCGGCGCTGACTCGAGTGCGCTAATGAAGCGGCGCCCTGCGCTGGCTGGCAGGATCGGCCGTTGAGCGGCGCGTAGGCCGGCGTCCGTCGCAGCCGGCGGCCGGCCGCGTTTGTCGAACCGCGCGTCGCGTCGCGTCATAATTACTGCGCCCGGCGCGCGGCGCGCGGCGCGCTCACATATGCATGAGGTCGCGGCCGCTCTGACATTTTAATCAGCAGCCGCGCTGAAAGCCGCGTGTGTGCCGCCGCACTCCACCGCACGGCGCGGCTCGGCGCGGCGTCGCAGTTTCTGTAACACCGCGCTGCACTCACCGGGGGGTCTTCCCTCTGCACGTGCAGTATAACGATGCTTAGTAGACTTGCGCATTAAAGTTCCCGACCGGGATCCCCCAGGAGGATCACGGTTCTTTCGTGAATACGTGCGTGGCGAGCACGGAGCCCCAAGCTAAAGCAGTTTTCCTTTCTTCTTTAGTTCCAAGACTGCATTTCCTTTCCCCCTCCCTTTCTTCCCTATCCTCACTCCTTCCCCTCTCCACCAGTATTTTATTCCCCCTATCCAAACCAAACAACCCAACCCCCAACCCAACTAGTCCGTTCTTTTAGTTCGCCCGCTCCCAGTGACGCTGAACGGCGTGGTCTGCGCATGCAGATGGAGGGAGAAGTTCCCCCACCTAGCTGCTTCATGCGCTTGCTGCTTGAGTCGCTAACAATATCACGAAACCAAAAGAAACAGTTTGTTGATAATGTCTCGCGTTTAAGTTTAGAGTTATCTCTATAACTTGGCATTATGGAATTTATTAGTCAGATATTGCTGAGTGCAGAATACTAAAAACAGATATTTTGTAGTACTGAATTATGTAATCTAGCAGGCAGACGCTCACCTCGAAATGACTCTCATCAGCAGAAGCCAAACACGTGATTTTTAATTCTGCTGCGCGGCCTCTCGCTATTGCCCGTCGGTCTTCGAAAAAGAATCCAACGAACTAAGAAGCGAGATACGTTTGGCATAATAGTTTGTGACCGGTAACGCATGTTGTAGTTCGAGACCGATCGCGCATATTTTAGTTCGCGACCGGTAGCTCTCCTTTTAGTTCGCATCTCGGCCGCGAAGTAGGTCCGCTCCTTTTGGATTTTGCTACCGCTACAGCATTGCTGAATAGAAAAGAAAATTTGTGGCAGGGAACTATGAAACTACAGTTGAGCTGCATTTCAAAATGACGGTAACTGACACAAGGTAATCACGCGATTCTGCGTGCTCTCGCGTCCTCTCGCTGTTCCCCGGCAGTCTAACAGGCGAGGAATCTGCGAACTACGCTTAGTTTGCCTGTGCGAGCGCTCTTTCGGACTAGTTCGTTCGCGCACTACACAAGACTAACGTTTAGGGACACCCGTTCTGGGGAATTTCACAGGCACATATTCTCACTTCCCTGATCCCAAACTAAGCTCTTTCTAAACCGTCCGACAGGTGTAATGGGTACTGACAAGCCGCCGTTCAAATGTTTGTAAATCTCATGGGACTTAACGTCCGTGGTTATCAGTCCCTAAGCTTAGAAACTACTCAAACTTTTTCAAACCTAATGACAACACAAACACCTATGCCCAAGGGAGGACTCGAACCTCCGACGGCCAGTATCCGCGCGTCCCGCAACTTGACGTTTTAGACCGCTCGGACACTCCACCGCGGCCCGACCCAGGGCGTCGATGAATGCGGTATGGAGAGGCGGGGTCAGCTTCCCGCATTGCCGGCCGTCAAATGACCGGACCGCCTACTGCTCAATCAAGTAGCTTTTC
The DNA here is from genome assembly GCA_026315105.1 of Locusta migratoria. NCBI lineage: Eukaryota > Metazoa > Arthropoda > Insecta > Orthoptera > Acrididae > Locusta > Locusta migratoria. The sequence continues at coordinate 393,609,909 of CM048744.1, read as the reverse complement.
ACATGGCCTCACAAGGGCAGAGTGCACCTCGCTTACCAACGGAGCTCGACAGACACGGACGGTTACCAATCCAATTCTTAGCCATGCCCGACAGTGCTTCACTTCCGTGATATAACGGGAACCGGTGTATCCACTGCGGCAATGCCGTCGGCCTTTCTAACAAAGAGAGGACGCCTACTCGTCATCGCCGAATTCGTACTAATTTATGGTACATATTGGGCGAGGTGAGACACGAAAGTGCCCCAATTGGGAACTCCAGATGTTCAGGCGTTTAGGAAATAAAAATGGAGTTTGATACGGAATTACAACCATATGCATCTTATCAACTGTCACTGTGACGGCTTGTTTAGGAAGCGGTGTTTGGCGCAGCGGTAAAATATCGGAAGGTCGCAGGTTCATCTCCACCTGGCGGCAAATTTTTCTCTGCTCCTTGGCAAAACTTACACCTACATGTTGTTCTCGTAGGGATCGTGAGGACAAGATTAGACTAATTACAGCACGCACGGAGGCATTTAAACAATCCTTCTTCCCACGCTCAATACGTGAATGGAATGGTAAAAAATACCTAATAACTGTCGGTCGTTGATAAGGTGCATATGGTGATAGATCAGTATCAAAGTTCCTTTTATTTCCTAAACGCTTAGCCATCTGGAGTTCCCACGCCCTTCATGTACCATAAGTTTGGACGAATTCGGCGATGACGAGTAGGCGTCCTCTCCTTGTAAGATACACTCGTGCAAAATGAAAAAAAGAGCACCATGAAATTGTCGACCCAGCAGAAGGAAATTTTATTGACACATTATTGTGGTTGGTGTCGTAATATTTTCCTACCGTTGCATTCTCTAAAAGCACACGGGGAAAAGGAACACCTTAATCTTATTATTTCTGATCTCATTCCTTTTTTTATTGTAATGATCAAGTATCACACACACATACCATGAGCGGCAAAATATGTTCGCATTGATGGGAGAAGTTAGTGAAAGAAATTTCGGAAATATAACTCGCCGCAACGACTAACATCGTCATTATAATGATTTCCATAGAAAATTTTCCTTGATTTCTATGACAGTCATCGCCCTGTATCGGGATAATACAAAACGAGCTGCTCTTCACTGGAATTCCTCGTCTCTTCCGTCAGTCCCACCTGATGGGGGTCTTACAATGCGCATCAATAATGGAAAACAAGATGGAGAAGTGTAGTGCAGGTAGTTTCTTTAGTAGATCTGTGGCATCAAATAAGTGTTCTGCGAATAAAACGTAGCCTTTCGATCGCTTTTACATCTATATTTGCTGTTTCTTTTCAGTTTCACTCCTGACCATTAAAATTGCTACACCACGAAGATGGCGTGCTACTGACGCGAAATTTAACCGTCAGGGAGAGGATGCTGCGATATGCAAATGATTAGCTTTACACAGTATTAACACAAGGTTGGCGCCGGTGGCGACACCTATAACGTGCCGACATAAGGAAAGTTTCCAACCGATTTCTCATACACAAGCAGCAGTTTACCGGCGTTGTCTGGTGAAACGTTGTTGTGATGCCTCGTTTAAGGAGGAGAAATGCGTACCATCACGTTTCTGCTTTGATAAAGATCGGATTGTAGCCTATCGCAATTGCGGTTTATCGTATCACGACATTGCTGCTCACGTTGGTCGTGATCCAATGAATATGGAATCGGTGGGTTCAGGAGGGCAATACGGAACGCTGCATCACAGGTAGGAGCGCCTGCGATGGTGTACGCAACGACGAACTTGGGTGCACGAATGGGAAAACCGTCATTTTTTCGGATGAATCCAGGTTCTGTTTACAGCATAATAATGGTCGTATCCGTGTTTGGCGATATCGGGGTGAACGCACATTGGATGGGTGTATTCGTCATCGCCATGCTGGCGTATTACCCGGCGTGATGGTATGGGATGCCATTGGTTACACGCCTCGGTCACCTCTTGTTCGCATCGACGGCACTTTGAAACTGGCCGTAACATTTCAGATGTCGTTACGACCCGTGGCTCTACCCTCAATTCGATCCCTGCGAAACCCTACATTTCAACAGGATAATGCATGTTGCAGATTCTAAACGGGCCTTTCTGGACACGGAAAATGTTCGACTGCTGCCCTGGCCAACACATTCTCCAGATCTCTCACCAATTGAAAACGTATGCTGGTCAATGGTGGCCGAGCAAGTGGCTCGTCACAATACGCCAGTCACTACTCTTGATGAACTGTGATATCGTGTTGAAGCTGCATGCCATCTGTACCTGCACACGCCATCCAAGCTGTTTGATTCAATGCCCAGGCGTATCAAGGTCGTTATAACGGCCAGAGGTGGTCGTTCTGGGTAATGATTTTCAGGATTTATGCACCCAAATTGCGTGAAAATGTCCACATGACAGTTCTAGTATAATATATTTGTCCAATGAATACTCGTTTATCATCTGCATTTCTTCTTGGTCTAGCAATTTTAATGGCCAGTAGTAGAAATTGTTCGTAATTTGTAGGTAGGTTTTAAAATGTATGGCCAATCGATTGTATTGAGTTTATCGGATTTGGATGACTTCACATGTTTGTTAAGCTTAAGGGGCTTAACTGTGGGGTTATCAGTCCCTAAACTTACAAACTACATATGAACTAGCTAATACTAAAGACGGCACAAATATCCATGCCCGAGGGGGGATTCGAACCCCCGACCGTAGTGGCCGTGCAGACCGTGACTGAAGCACCTCAGTCCCCGCGGCCACCGCGGCCGGCTCTCCAATTTTTGCACCTCACATACACTATATCTATTGTTTTGCAGTTCCTATTGATCTTCTGGTGACTTTAGTAAACGGTAAATCGTGAACATTCTAAGAGACCTGCTCAGATTACCTCCTACATCTATATATTAATGTATGTGTGTTTGTATATATGTATACTTCCTATAGACTAATAAGACATCTGGAACAATTATGATCTTCAGATTAGCCCAGGGTCATCCTGTGGGTTTGATAGTTCACGTGTAACATTATATTTTTGCCCCTCTTCTTTTACTTCATCATTTGATGCCGTATTATACGATCGTCAATTATTTAGATACTTTGACTTTCAACCTTTCGATTATTTGCTTGAATTTCAGTGCAACGATGTATACGTACATTTATCTTTAGTGTAGTAATTTATATGTATTCTGCTGAAATAAGTAAAACAGTTTATTTCTCTGTAATGATGAATGCCTGATAATGTAAAAATTTTAATTAATTATTCTGTGATCTATGATGTATAAATTATGCAATGCTTTGGCTGGTTCATGCTTATGGCAATTTTAAAGTTATTCATAAGAGATGTAGTAAGCCTATTGCACTCTGTAACGGGAAGAAGGCTGGTGTAAGCTAAAAGGTGGGACTTGGCGGGAATATGTACTGGAACAATGATGTGAACTAACGGGCTCTCGACTCAGGTTGTTGGTTCGTTGCCTGAGGTGGAGGCAAGTTAACCTAACTGTGAAGAGCAGTGGGTTTTGGTGGCTAAGTTAAGATTTTTTAGATAAAAGTAGCCTCGGATGCAGGTGTGTGGCCATTCAAGTTTAGGGGGTATGTTTATTGCTCTCTTAGTGCTAATACAATCATCGCGAAGAAGAGAATAATTTTTCTCGTTGCCATACTGACTACAGGGCGTGTGACCGCTTATTTGCTAGCCATCAAATTTTCGAATTCGCCACCGACGATAAATATGGTATCTTATTATTGTACGATATGCATGTTGTACTGACGTTTTAATAATTTCTTGACTAATAGAAGCGTGTAGAACATTGCCTCTGCCGCGTTATGTTTACAAGCAGGGTCCTTTACTAGTGATAACTTTCCGATAATTGTAATATTTACTTTTGGGTATTCGTTTCCGTATTTCTTGTACAGATGAAATCAGTATCAGGGAAGTTAGTTACAAATGTTTAATTTCTTGCTTGGTAAAGTATTACAGTATCTTACTGTAGTATTCCTTGCTTTCGTGGATAATGTTACAATTAGTTTCATTTGTATTACTTAATTGCCAAGGATAGTAATTACAGTTTAATTCGAAAATACTCAGAACAATCTTTTGCTCGTCAGTTTTCAAAAGATTTTTAAAGCCAAAGAACTAAACGCTATAATATTGTGTCACTAACATGAACTTTAAGGCAAAGTATATAAATGGTGTGGGCAAACAGTTGCCACTTTGATATATTTTGTATCATTCAGTTATTTGTTAAAGCGTTCGCTCATTCTATGGAACATTACTGCTTCATTAATTACTGTACGAGCCTAGTACTTATCAGAAATCTTTAAATTTGGCCTCTTCTGCGTTGGATGCATACTTTGATTTGATGATAGGTCTGGTTCGTGTGTGTGTATGTGTGTGTGTGTGTGTGTGTGTGTGTGTGTGTGTGTGTGTGCGTGCGTGTGTGTGTGTGGTGTGTGTCTGTGTGTGGCAGTAGCATTTCCACGAATCTGTTGGTATAGTTATTACTCCAGCACCGGTCTGGCGTAATGCTGTTTATAGCACTGGCAGTTGCTTGCGTGTTTGGTCGTGGCGTGCCAGCGCACACTAACACATATGTCCGTTCCATTCTAGACCTTACCTGTTCCGCCCAGTGCCTGAAAACACTAGGACTGAGGCCTTGTATGTGTACATTTACAATTGAATTGCATCCGTTTTATTACTGGTAGTTTATTGCCAAGGTTGGCGTGTTGTAGATGTGACGTCCCGTTAGGATTATGTTTCTCCGCTGCCAGTAACTTCTTTTGCTCGCCGCTGTGACATGGATCTCATTTGGAGGTGAGACAGGTGCTGCTTGTACTGAAATTCAATTATTGTATTGCAGTATGTTTCGGGAGGAATAGAAAGTATCTTAGGATGTGGCAGTATAGCCGAAGTCTACATCCCATCCACATCCATACTCCGCAAATCACCTCACAGTGTGAGTTATGCCGCTGAGCAGGTCCCGAGCACTCTGAGGCGCCTTGCTGGGGAGCGTGCGGTTGCTCGCGGTCGGAATATGGGTATGTGTGCGTGTGTGTGTGTGTGTGTGCGCGCGCGCGCGCGCGCGCGCGTGTGTGTGTGTGTGTGTGTTGTGCTTAGCACAAGTTAGTTTGTAAACCTAGAGACTGATAATCCTTGCACTTAACTCCGTTAGATTTACAAATCTGGTGTGTGGCCAAGGGTACTCTGTGTACCATTGTCACATACGTCTTCTATACCAATTGCGTAAGTATTTCGGGAAAAAGATTGTCTCGGTATGCCTCCCTGTGGGCATTAATCCCTCTGATTTTATCATTGTGGTCGTTTAGCGCGATATACGTAGAAGGAAACAATTCGTTGGTTGACTCTTCATGAAGTATGCTCTCGACAAGAGCCCTTACCGCAGCGTCTGCCACTGAAGTTTACAAATAATATATATATATATATATATATATATATATATATATATATATATATATATATATATATATATATATATGTTACGTTTTGTGCTTACTGAATGAGCCTGTAACGACGGCTGCTGCTCACCATTGGATCTTTTCTATGTCTGTTATTAATTGTACCTCGTACCGATTCCACGCTGATAGACAATACGAAAGGTTAGTAACCTACTTCATTTGTTGACGGACTGCACTTCCAATGATTTCAGTCTGGCGTGTCTTACCCTCGATTACGTTTATAGAGTGCGGTGGTACAAATTCGATATAGATACAATTCCGATCAACATAATTTGTCAGCCTCGTATTGTTGGTAGCACTTGATTATGTGTAGCACGTTTCTGCAGCTCCTCCTGTCTTTTCCAAGAATACATCATTTTGTGCTCCGGAAATATAATTTTTTTTTCCTGATATGAGGTAAGTGAAGCTACTTCGTCTAACAAGCTCTTATAAAATTTCGAGTTAAGGGTGACTGGATTCGCTGCAAAAATACAATGTTTAGTACCACGAAGTACGCGTTGGTGACCGAGGGAGAAAGTGGTTTTTATGTGGAAGAATCCAGTGATCAAAATTTACCAGGAAGTGATCACAGTTGTACCTAGTGTGATACATTTTGGATCGATTTTTCTCAATTCTGTAACCTTTCGTTGTGTTTATACCAACATTTGTAAGTGTTTATATTTGTGTTACATACTGATTAAACATCCCAGAACAAGTGCCATAATCAAAATTATTTACTTTCTCAACATATTTCCAGTTACAATAACATCTGTTCGAAGTGATCACAATTGTACCACCTTACCCAACGGCCGTTTGATTTCAGATCGCTCATTAGGTGTACTCCCAAATATAAAATGGCAGCAACTGCATCCAGTATTTGTCCTGCTTTGGCTTGGTTATATATTTGTAAGTAAGTATAGCACTACTTTTTTTATGTTGAGGTTCAATTATCATTCCCTGCACCATGCTTCTACACGCTGCAGATCCTCCTACATAATGCTGCCAATCTCTAACGTTGTGAGTTTTCCATGAACTTCAGCATCATCCGCAGAAAGAAACTCTCGATGTTGTCTACAAGGTCATTTACATATATTGTGAAAAACAACCATTCTATAACATTCCCTTTGGGCACGCCAGATATCAAATACACTTTCGAAGATTTCTCCCCGTAGAGAAAGACATAGCTCGAAACTCTTGAATCCAGTTAGTCTGATATTCCATATGCTCGCATTTTTTCATAGGCCAGGGGTGCAGGACGCCTTGCAGAACTCAAACTACATGGCATCCACCTGGGTGAAGTGGATGAATAGCGCGAACTGAGTTTCATATGATCATTTCTTTCGGAAACCTTGTTTATTCTTACAAAGGATATTGCAGTTAAATGCCATATAACATAAGGAAAGGTATATAGCTGTTAGTATGTACCTCAAACAAGCTTACAAGGCCTTATAACGAAAAACACAATAACATATAAACACAGTTACTCCTAAAATTAAATTCCCTTTAGAGGCAATACAAACACTAAATTTAATTTCACCAAAAAAGAACTTCAGAATATTTAGTAAAACCACGGACACTATTACAGCCATCCATATCCAATTTAATCAATTACAGAAAAACAAGTTTTTAAGCTACACATGCATGCACAACAGGCTCAACACGACCACAATGAACAGACTGAATTACATACAGAACCTATACACAATACATCAGATTTCCAGAGATATTATATGGAGCACACTAATAAGAAACTACTTGACCAAGGAAATAAAAAAATAAAGAGCCATGGAAAAATTGCCAGCCATAACAAAAAAACTTGGAACACAAACACTTGTCAAAGACAGGGAATAAAGAACGATTTACAAAGAACGTAGCTTGACATACACAACTACAGTCACAACAACGTCCACTAAAAATATCATTCAGCAGCAACACCATAGTCAAGAATATCTTAACATGAACAATAAAATGCGATAAAGCTCGAATCCACTTATATCAAAGATATAGAAATTTTGAAACCGAAATTTTGAAACCGACAACTCAGATCCTTTGAGTGTGACAATAGGCACTATAGCCTTGCAGATAATCTTATACAACAAATCATCACCCGAAACTAACCATAAATTTCTCAGGGAAAGTAACAGTCTCTGTTCAATGACATACTGCAGGAGAGCTGCCACAAAAATGTCTGCAATTAAAACTCTCACGATCTCTTTATTCTTGCGATATTCCTTCTCAACTCTACCGAATTACCAATCCCGTGGCATGAAACTATGTTTCGCAAAAGGAAAATAGCGGGTAGCTTAAGAGAAGTGTACTGTACCATAAAATATGACAGCATATCGAAAATTCTAGAATAATTTTCTGACGTTCGCATGAATTTGAGGAGAAAAAGAAAAAAAAGAGCTCTTGTTTCTATCCTCTAGTTTTCTTTCTCAGTTAATGTAGGAAGAAATTTTACAGCGCAGTTGCGATTGCCTATACACATCTGACAGTTTCTCTTTCCCACTAAGTATACTGAATATCATTATCTTGTCTAGTTTCAGGAACTGTTTTCGAGGCAACATTTACGATCTATTCAGAGTACTTGTTCATGGTTTCAGATCAGGCTCCTTGAATTTTGAACAGGTAGTACTGTGATGGTCACCATGGGCTAGATTGAAATTCTTATAGAACACGAACTGTGACACGGAACCGCTTTTTTGCCTGCTTCTCTCTATGTAACACAAAAATGTTGGCGTCAAAAATGTATACTCATTTAACCCTCTGCTATATAGATGGTGTGTTATCTAGATGAAATACGCAGCAAAACGCCTGGCATCTAACGCCAAGGAAAGTAATTATTCCTGGGGCGCCATAGCACAATCAGGAAAGTGCTTGTTATTATTTTATGGCACAGTAAACCCATCATGCCAAAACGCAGCAATAAATTTTTAGGGAAAATAAATTGGATAAAGCGAGTTGTGAAAAGACCTCTACTTAAACATGAGATATGTCGTGAAAAATCCGGCTATATTGTCTGTGCTAAAATTGCTGAATAAAGCAAGTTTTGCAGGAAGACAAAGGTGAAAAATATGTGTAAAAACAGTTTTTAGAAAAAATGCATGAAGCTTGTATTACGGTCTTCAGTTGCAATGAGTGACGATTATAGGTTATTTTGCATAGTCTGCCTTTTCTTACCCTCCGCATTACCTGTCGCTATTTCTATGAATGTGTACTGATGTTCAGGATTCAAATAAAAGCAACGCAAATTTTTCATTTCTCTTATATGTTTTCAAACTAATGACTTATTCGTAATGTAGACATGTTTTACCTTTATGAGTAACATATTAAAGCTAGAGCACTCAAGCTAATTTTTTCTCTTCTCTCAGATTCTAAACTATACAAAGCCGTACGCCGTCATTGATGTTTGGTAGGTCGCTTCTTTCATCGCATTGGTTCAGACACACGTTCAGAATATCTGACACTACAGATATTGCTCTTTACATTAGGAAAGACTCTCCAACGTGCTTTTTACACGCTATAACGTCATAAACACGACACGGTCATCGTTGATCGTAAAATGCAGGGTCGAGTGGCGACCGAATTATGACTCGTGAGGTTTGTCGGAGCGTAGAGCAGAGAGTGCTGATGAAAGTTTTATTACGCTGACAATCAGTAATTAATGGTTGGCGCATGTTCGAGAACACACCAGAACGGAAGAGGTGATGCACTTCATTTTTATTTTGAAACTAGCGCAAAGATCCTACCGAGACCAGGAACCCAGTTTCTGGTATACAGCCCCGGATAAGGGCACAGGAAATAGGTAATTCGCGCTCCATTTTTAGCATACACCCGTCTATGAGTATCTGATTTTCTATTTTTGTCTTACCTGCTGAACTATTTGTTGCAAAGAGATACAATTTTGATTCACATTCTCAAAAAAATGTGTGAGGTCTTATGCGACCAAACTACGTGGTTATCAGTCGCTAGACTTACACACTACTTACTTGACTAAAACTAACTTACCAAACACCTATGATCGAGGGAGGATTCGAACCACCGACCGTAGCGTCCGTGCAGACTGTGACTGGCGCGCCGCAGACCGCTCGGCCATTGCGACCGGCTTGCATTCTCATATTTGTATAGCTATACTATTTGCAAGAAATGTCGCGAGTACCATTACCAGCAAAGAAGTAATAAAACGTCACGCCAAAAGTAGAAGATACTTCTTGATATGTCTAAATGCCTGTCTTCACATAGTTTTCAGAGCATAATTTTCAAGACATAATTTTGTTTCCAGTGATAAACGTAGATCCTGTTTGCAAAGCAGATTTCGATTAGAGTAAGTAGTTTAACTTAAAACGTAATGGCAGGTAAAGACTCACTACACGAACAGAGAAAATGTAATGAGCGATGTAACTCAACATTTTGTGGGGGTTGTCACCGAGGAAATGTTTCGTAATGATTTGAAATTATCTAAGTGGATTGCAAAATTATATAAACAACATGCATTTGTTGTTTTTGTTGTTGTTGGAATTTTTAGGGGACTAATCTCTTGGGTCATCGGTCCCCTTCACACCATGCAGTATGTTACATGCTATTGGAGGGTGCCACCACTGTTCATATGTAAACAAAGGAGAGGACGCCCACTCATATCGCGAAATTCGTCCAAATTTATGGTACATGCAGGGCATGGTGAGACATGTAAGTGCCCCAGTATGACCTCCAAATGGCTAAAGTTTAGTAAATAAAGAGAATTTTGATACGGTCCTGTCACCATATGCACTGTATCAATTGACGCTGTCATAGTGTGTTGAGGAAGCGGTGTTTGACTCAGCGGTAGGAGATAGGATTTGTATTGAAAGGATCGCTGCTACAACTCTGCCCGGCGGCAATTATTTTTGTGGTCTTCGGCAATGCTTACATTACTGACGTCACTATGACTATCAACATTATATAGGTTATTTCATTAATTTATACCAGCACAAAAAATATAGGCATAATATGAAACTCAGGACTGCAAACATTTAAGAAGATTGCTTACTATGGAACGTCGTATATGTATATCCATACTTCCATTATTTTGCACCTGATCAGTTTCAGGTACCGAGGTGATATTCATCGAAGAAACAGGGGAAGCAATAATTTTGTCAGCATCTTGCGCATGTTATAAATGCCGCTATTTTTGCAGGGACATGGTTTTCTAAACTCTCCACAGAAAGAAAAGGAACTCCATTCTCGAAACAGCGTCTTTCGTTGCACAAACCAATACGGAACCACAACTACAAAATAACGTATATGATGTTTCGGTTAATTGTGACGTCAGAAGCGTACGCATTAACATGTTTCTGGCATATCCTGAATAAGGAAAGGGTTAGATTGGTGGGAAAAATTCTGAGACATCAAGGAATCGTGTACTTAGAATTAGAGGGAAGTGTGTGGGGTAAAAAATGGTAGAAGAAGGTGAATAAAGTAAGCAGATTCAAAAGGATGTAGGTTGCCGAACTTGTTCTCAGATTAACAGACTTGCACACGACAGAATAGCATGGAGAGCTGCATCAAATCAGTCTGGGGACTGAAGAGCACCACAACGACAGGAACTACCACCTCTGTTTGTTGAACTTCAGCCGTCAAAATGGAAAAAAAGAGGGAAATAATCTTAGCGTTTAAGGTAGGCTACCGGTTGCGAAAAATGAAGTCGGAAATTATATTAGAAGATAACCGATGAATTTTACTACCTTAATGTCTCAGTGTGCTATATAATGTCGTTAACATTTACTACGGGACTCTCACAAAATATGTCGATGGAATCATTGTTCAAATTTTCAATCTATGGCACCAAAGTACCATGTTAATCAGTAACTAGGCTTACAAACAACTTTAATTTAAACTAACTTACGCTAAGGTCAACACACACACCCATGTCCAAGGGAGGACTCGAACCTACGGTGTAATGTTGTAAATCGGAACTGGTTCCCCAGAGGGAAATAATCTTAGCGTTTAAGGTAGGCTACCGGTTGCGAAAAATGAAGTCGGAAATTATATTAGAAGATAACCGATGAATTTTACTACCTTAATCTCTCAGTGTGCTATATAATGTCGTTAACATTTACTACGGGACTCTCACAAAATATGTCGATGGAATCATTGTTCAAATTTTCAATTTATGGCACCAAAGTACCATGTTAATCAGTAACTAGGCTTACAAACAACTTTAATTTAAACTAACTTACGCTAAGGTCAACACACACAACCATGTCCAAGGGAGGACTCGAACCTACGGTGTAATGTTGTAAATCGGAACTGGTTCACAAGCACCGACTCTTAAGTAAAATATTGCTGTGGATGCAGCGACCCTGCTTCTCTTTGCAACAAAAATGCGTAACTCCTCAATTCGATCAGCAGAATAAATTTCTATTGAGGGTTCATCAGTGTGATGCAACAGCTGTACATTATACGTACGACAGCGCCACTGTACATCAGCATTGTCTGCTGTAACTACATACAGCAGCGGGATCTTCTGCCCCCAGAGTAAGTAGTACTTTTTGATCCCTACACTTGGCATCCCGCGTCCTATTATGTATGTACCCCAGGAGTTATCTCGCAAAGGCCAAATTTACATGTATTAGCTAGCCCTCGAGGCACTTCCGTTTATTAGCCTAACGCACGGGTGGGAAACCTTTTACCGGTGGTGGCGGTGGTGGCCATATTGGGTTAGGAGTGGGGTGTGGGAGGGGGCGGGAAGGCCCCGCGCGTGCGGCTGCCTCGCGCCCCTCATTACGCCCCTAATAAACTTGTCCTCTCGCACGCAGCGGGAGCCGTCACAATTCACCCCTATCATAACTCCCCTGCCGGCGCAGCGTCAGATCGCCTGTCGCTATAACGCCCCCATTTTTATAATTTGTTCGCGGTGTCTGGCAGGCGATTTACATGCCGCGGTTACGACTAACTACGCCATCTTTACGGTACGACACTGCATGTACTATCCAGTAAATTTTCGTTTATGTTCATACTTTGCATAAAAAAAATCGCTCTGACGTGTTTTACGATCCACTTTAGATTTGTAGTTTTATAAGTTTTTGCAAACATTTTGGACCAAAATAATCATCTAAATAATAAAAAATTAATTAATAAGAGTGTCTGAAACCCTTGTAGTAAAATAAAAAGTTTAGGTACTCGCGGGTTCCGCACCACTGACCTTCAGCGTCACAGTCCAACAGATCGCCCACTACGCTACAGCTAACAGAAATTACGTTCTTTAATCTCATACTATTGATGGCAGTTGTTAACTGATGCTATATGGCATTTGTAGACACTAGATTATCATTTATCGTACGAAGACCGATGTCTTTTTGTTAATTCTTCAGTGTGCCATTGCTCTGAAATGACAACGTGTAAGTTACAATAAGAAAACCATCAAATACGCAACGCAAGATGGCGTATGCCAGAGACAGTTCTGGGCGAGGAATGTCACGTGACATCTGCGAACGGCTGGTTTTCGTTAATTTAATGGAGGTTGTCAAAACTCCGTTATTTTCGCAAATATCTTTTCAATGTTTCTTAAGCTTATGGGACTTAACTACGGGGTCATCAGTCCCTAAACTTACAAACCACTTATCAACTACCTTATACTAAGGACGGCACAACGGCACAAATATCCATGCCCGAGGGGGGATTCGAACCCCCGACCGTAGTAGCCGTGCAGACCGTGACTGGAGCGCCTCAGTACCCTCGGCCACCGCGGCCGGCCGCAAATATCTCTCAAACGATACGAGATATGAAAAAAAAAAAAACATAAGGGAACAAAGTTGTAGAGAATTTTCTCCTCTACAAATTCGGTTATTCAATTTTCGTGTCCGATGCATGGTTAATACGTTATTTTGATTTAAATTTTTAGCTGTCAAAAGACGATGGCAACGGCCCACTTTTAGTATTCCTAACGTAACCTAAAGTGGACCAATATCACCTCGAAAACCAGCAGATCCTAAATTTATTTCACTCATTCTGAGCGTTCTTTGTGTGTGTGTGTTGGTCTTGGTGATTATTATGGTATATGAAAGTAAGATTAGAGTAGAAACTCCACTGTTCTCTTAAAACTCAGCTTTCAAGCCATTGCGAGATCACAGTCAAATAGCAGAAATTACAAAACATTATTGAGTGTGCAATGTTCATATTCCGTAGCTTCGTCGACGCCGTCGCTGACTGCCATGCTGGGGGCCTAGTTTCAGATCCCGACAGATGACAGGGTGATCTGCTCTCAACATCATCGACAGCTAAGTCGCCTGCGTGGCGTCCAATAGAAACTTCCACTAGGTGGCTGAACAACCTCAGATGGGTCTCCCGCCAACTAATACATCATTTCATTTCAAATAACTGAAAACCTTTTGTGCAATGAACATTATTAAATTTAACAATAATTACAATTTCTTCCGATGTTCGTTTGACACAGGACAATTTCTATATGACGGTAGTGATTAATAAATTTATTTCTAAACCCGCGAGCTGAATAAAGTTTGGTAGTATAGAGGTCTGAGTTAGAAACATGTGGTAAAATGTTTCCGGTTTCTCTTGGACTATATCCCTTCCAGCCTCTTCCTAACTTTAGGTTATGTCAGCTTTGGGGGAACCTCCAACTGGAATTGGCGCTAAAGAAAATGTTAAGAATTTATTAATACTTTTTGTAAAATATGCCAATTGTGCTTAAACTAATGCTCAGGTAATGAATCCATTCGGAAGTGCACCTTCCAATTTTAAGAATAAGAAACCGGCTTTTTTGGGAGATTTAGGTGGCGTATCACTTCCACAAGTAAACGTTAATTCTTTAAGAACCATTTCAAACTTTTTGGGAAGACGGAAAAAGTTCAAACGAAATTTATTTATCCAAAAATTATTATCTGTTGCCTTGCAAAATAAAAGTTGGGAATCAGAATGACAAACGCTGTATATCTTGGGGAGAGTCTAAGATGCGAAAGACAAGAACTAACCTCTGGACGTATCTGGCAGTATCAAACATTTAAATAAAAAAATCTTCACATATTTATGTTTTTTACATGATAGTATTATTATCCTTGTCGCAAGTTACATTGTTCCTCGTATCACTTACTATGAACTGCCATACAAGCTTCAACTGCAGGGTCATCAGTCCCTAAACTTACAATCTACTTATGAACTACCTTATACTAAAGACGACACAAACATCCATGCCCGAGGTTTGGATTCGACCTCCCGACTAGGAACGCCCTCACACATGACTGACCTAAAAAGACCATGGATTGTATCACAGTAACTGAATGGCGTGATCTTATTTGGTTACTTTGCTTGTAGCTCATTGGTAATAGCAAATAGCCTTTTCAATTCTCTGTCCACGAGTAGCTGCTCGCCTTCCCCCATGATGGTGTTTCGCCGAGGCAGAGTAGGTGCCAAACCACAGGCAAAGCACGTATATTTTTGAGTGAGAAGAGACTTTATTTATGAAAGTCAAATGTATCCGAATTTTCTCACTGTTCAAAATTGTTGCCGTGAAGACATTTGTCAAGTCGTCGCACCAAATTTTAGATCCCAAAAAAGGGATTACTGCCACCTCTCAAACCAGTCAGTAAAACATTTCTCAACATTTCAATAAAAATGTGGAAAACTACTGATCTTGAAACTTGTGGAAATTTATGATGCAGCTTGTGAAGTGCCTGTTTTGCGGAATTTCCTCATACATTTGTCGTGAAAATCTTCATTCATGTCAATAGACCGTCCAGGTGATCGTTCTTCACCATGAACATTTGTTCATCGTTAAATAGCCTGAATCATTTAGGCACATTTCCTTCATTCATTACATCTGCTTCGAGTAAATTTCAGCACTTCACTGTCTGTCGGATTAGTGATTGACTCGGCGACAAACGAAGGAATATAACAACACAATGTTAACACCGACAGACGTGAAACGTAATGGCGACGTAGTGTGGTCTAGAGTGAGTGACACTGAACAAACTTCACTTGACAGAGTGCACAGACACAGTCAACAACTCGTAGAGCCAAAGCCAACCAACAGTCCGTGTCATAAGCCTCGGTCGCGCGGCCTAGCGTTCTAAGGCGCCTTTGGGCAGAGCGCGCAGTTGCCCGCCATCAGGGGAATGGGATATATGTTGTCTTTAGGTTAGTGAAGTTAGTTTAAATACTTTGTAAGCCTAGGAACTAATAACCACAGAAATTAAGTCTCACAGTTCTACAAACATTTTTGTCACATCACACCGAAAGGCCGCGTCCTTTATTTGACTGCTGGCTGGCCTCTGGGTCATAGCCTGTTAAGGGCTCCGTAGACCATCAAGCCTGCTTGGCAAAAACGCTATCGGCGGAGCGCGTGCTTGACAAATACATGAGTAGACGTTCAAGCAAGCCGTCAAGCGTTTTCCGTGAACACGTTGCCGCGCTTGTGTGCCGACTATTTCTTTAACTTCAATTGTAATCACAGTTTACTGTTAACAACACGTTGAAAATGCTTACTGGTGCAGATAAAGGCTGTATTGCATTTTCTTTAACTATGTGTATGAAAAGAACAAGAAGAAGACGTCGATGGACCAAGGAATGGTTGACATTACGAGAGAAGTACACCCACGAAAACCTGCTGTCCGAAATGTTACCTACAGAACCAGGTGATTATAGGAATTTCCTACGAATGGACAGTAACATATTTAATGACTTTCTGAAATTAATTCGGCTTCGTATTGAGAAGAAGGGTACAGTTATGCGAACTTGACCATCCAAAAATATCAGTTCGTTATAGCACCACAGAGTTGGTACATAAACACTGTCTGTCGAAGAGCCTGAAACCTTGCTCTTTCTCACTTTTCAATTTTCCCGTCTCAAACAAGTACGCAAAACGTTTATTTTATCCTTTACGTCGTCCTCTGTAATCCTTGGGTTGTACAGGCGTAGAGTTCGTCATTTTCCTTTTATTTTTATCCATGTATTCGCTGCTGCATACGTTCCACAGCTCCATAAATTCTCTGTACAGAGAAAAATAAATTGTAATGTTTATTCTCTTTCGGTCGCTAAGGCCATTTCTGAAAACTCTACTGTCCACTACTTATTTACACAAAGGAAAAACGCGCGCATATCAAAACAAACCCGTGATGTGGTGGCTGATCGGTTAGTAGCAAGGCGAGGGACCAATCACATCTATCAAGCAAGCCAGTTGCCAGCATAACAAGCACCCGGTGAGAGTGAAATCTGGTGAATCAGTCACATTTCTCGTTATTCACGTGAGGTTCGCCAAGTATGTTTGGACGTTTACGGGCCACTTTTGTGGCCAGCAAGTCAGCTAGCGATCATGGCATATTCGATGCTGTCAGGCCTTGTCTCTAGGACGTGTTGACACGGTGCGCTAATCGAATACAGCCATCTAGGAGGCGGTGCTGGAAGATGGAAGGAAGATTAGGGTTTAATGCTCACAAGGGAATATCATCAACTCGATCTCATATTTTCTTGCGATAAAAATACATGAGCTAGATATCAAATACAGAAATCGATATCACGTGAAAATTTGGGCCATTATTCAGATACTACGCAGTTACGGCCTCCTCAAAGTTCAGCTTTTAAGCATTCGCGCGCTCGGGTCGTTCCTCACTCGCCTGCTTCACTGCGGCCGCTTAGTGCCCGAACGCGAAGTGCTGTGCAATGAAGGGACAACAACAGCCAGTCCCCCAAAATGTGACATTTGAAGAGCTAGGGAAGTGAAGGAGGAAAAAATGTTACAAAGTGAAAGATATGTGCTGTAACTCTTTCAAGTTTACTCCACTTCAATAGTGTCTGCTTCACACATAGCAAAGTGATGTGCATAAAATATATTGAAAATTAAATTACATTGCACTGCTTGTTGAAAACCCGTCTCACTCGTTTCCACTGCAGTTGTGACGCACTGTATAAAAAGTTAACGGCTCGTTGCATATATTTTTCTGTTTTGGAGACGGGAAAGTGGTTTTCCACGAATTAAAATCATGAAAGCAAGTTTCACCTCGCCCAAACGCCGTGGAAGCAATAAAGGTGCTCGATAAATCTGGTGAAATGGCAGCATCGTTACCGTCGACGTCATCGTCTTGTAAATCTGCACCGAACGACAACAAGCTGTTTTCTTCTACATCCAGGGTGTCTTCATCAGTGCAATTGTCTATGACATTTGCAATGCAGTTAAAACATATCAGGAAAATCATAAAGAAAGCGCCATATATTTTCTTTTAAGTAGTGTAATAACTGAAAATGGGTATGCTTACCGGTGACAACTTTAAAGAGCTTTATTCGTTGCAGATTAGTCATCATTCCATACCGCTCCTGGAAATGTCGCAAGACAGCCTGTGGGTTAATTTACATCGCGAACAAATACCTGTTACTAGACTTTGTTCACAGTACTAGACGTTCGGATATTAAGCGACCGCAGTGAAGCGAGCCAAGCGAGGAACAACCCGAACGCACGAATGTTTAAAAGCTGTAGTTTGACGAGGCCTTCACTGCGTAGTATATGAATAATGGCCCAAATTTTCACGCGATATCGATTTCTGGGGTTGATATCTAGCTCATGTATTTTTTTCTCAGGAAAATATGAGGTCGAGTTGATGATTTCCCCTTGTCAGTCGACTGGTCGAAAACATGGCCATCAGAGGTAGAGCTCACGTTCGGATTGTTGGGACACGGATGAAATACGAAATCGGCCGGGCCCTTCAAAAGAACCTCCCCTGAACTTGCCTCGAATGATGAGGGAAAACACGGAAAATGTAATTCGGAATGGCTTGAGGCTTATTTGAACCACTGTCTCCCAGAATACTACTCGGGTGTGTTACCACTGCCTATCCTCGATCAAATGACGCGGAAGAGGGAGGAGTTTTAGAAGTACTAGTATTGCCTGTGGTCAAAATTCGACCAATTGTGTTTACAATGTTCACTGGGGGCAAAATTTTACGCATCATGTCGGCGGCCTCGCGTGATTATGTTGGCAACATCAACAACACGATAAAAAATCTTTGCACTTTTGTTCGAACCACATAGAATGACTCGATTAGTGTATCGTACAGACCATGAAGTAAACAAATAATGATGTTCTTGATTTATGGTTGACAGGTTCCTGCATGTACCCTCGTCCGATCAGTAAAAATAATTGCCATCGAAAAGCGAAGATTCCATGAGAAAACATCAGCGTTGTCAAGCGATTGGCTAAAATGATGACACACAGCATTGTCACTATTCAGCATCTGTTGCCCACATTATCATAGGAGGCCGCTGGGATACTTGGTAAAATTTAACCGGCACTGGGAGGTATAAAACGGTATCTTTTATGTGTTAAGGGAAACGCCTAACACAATAACAACGAATAAAAACGGAAGTATATACTTCTAATGCCATTTTCGAATTATATAACTTTCATTAGCCTAATATTTGAAATGGAACTACAATTTCGGTGTTCGTATATTTCTACAACGCCAAGAAATAATGTTATTACTATACTGCGATATTCAGAATTCCAGAGCTGACAACATCTCGACTTCGTAGTTCTACCCGTGCACCGCTACATCCTCTTCCGGTGCATCATCATTTATATCGGCATTGTCGACTTCGTAGTTCCACCCGATCACCACTAGATACCTCTCCCGACGCATCATCCTTTATATCGGCATTCATATGAAAACATCCATTTCCTTTAACCACTCTTAATCACTGCGAAAATGAAGCATTTGAACGGCACAAGAAGGTGACTTGGGAGCACTCCATCGTTTCGATATTCACTTATTGTAATAGGTTATTTTAATACTGCAGATGCGCTGCATTACAGCGTCTTTGGTCGAGGCGAATAGCCAGTCAGTGAGCTGATTGTTGGATAATGTAGAACTTGATCCAAGCTGTAGACAGGAAAATTTCTACTTCCTTTTACCACTTTTAATGGATAAATGCACACATAATAGTTATATTCGTGAAATCTACGACAATCTTTCAAATTATGTAACTTTCATTGGCCTTCTTGTACGAATAAATTAGTAATCTGTACAACAATTTTCGTATTAGCGTATTTATGTATTTGGTATATTGATTTGCAGACTGTGTCGTGTGCTATCTTTGTCATTAACTTAATGTTGAGCTTAATCTTCAAGTTTATTTTTGTAACGACACTTAAGAAGCCAGGTGAACAGAACAGGAGGACATTCAGTGATTCGGTTTTTTACTATCTATGCCAAACGGTAACAAACGAGAGCATCTAAATTTAACGGCTCATCTTTCACAAATGATCTCAACGCCCGACGGTGTGCGGTTTGTTTTCAGTGCAATCTCCAGATTTCCCTTTGCTCTCCACGGGATATAAGCAGCGATTTTTCAAAAGCAATCAGTCGGTTGCGGGAGACAGCGGCCATTACGCGTGGGGCAATACGTTTGTTGTTCATACCGGCCGGCGAGCCAGCGACTTTTCCGGTAGGGCAGTGGCGATTTATTTGTGTGCCGGCCTACTTTGTGGGACGGGCGCGGGCCGGTGGCTGGCCGAGTGGGGGAGGCGTGCGCGGCCGCAGCGCCGGCGTTTGTTTTGAGGGCAGCCGCAGCGCGCGCTGAGAGCTGCGAACCAGGTGTAAACAGAGCGCCCGCCGCGCTCTGTCGGTGGTGCCACAAGGGAAGGCGGGCCTACTGTTTAACGGCCCGTCGACACATCCAGAACTTCTGACGACGGGAGCAAAGGGAAGGCGTACTCGACCTTATCCAAGGGAAGTTCGACACCAGCTGATTCAGGGTGAAACAGCGTTATTGCGGGTGAAATATGCGTTATTTGTGGCTAACAGAGGTGATATCGGGCGTTCCACAGGGTACTGTTATTGGTCCTCTGCAGTACCTTATTTACATAAACGATTTAGAAGAAAATCTAAGTAGGTCCCTTAGGTTGTTTGCAGATGACGCCGTCATTTACCGTCTAGTAAAATCATCTGAAGATCAAAACCAACTACAGAACGATCTGAATAAGATATCAGTATGGTGTAAAAATTGGCAATTGACCCTAAATAATGAGTACGAAAAGAAATTCGTTAAACTTTGTTTACAAGATAAATCAATCAAAAGTGAAGGCCGTAAACTCCACAAAATACCTAGGAATTACTATTACTTCAGACTTAAATTGGAAAGAACATGTAGATAATGTCGTGGAAAAGGCGAATCAGAGACTGCGTTTTATTGGCAGAACCCTTAAAAGATGCAACAGAACAACTAAAGAAACTGCATACCCTACGCTTGCCCGTCCTTTTTTGGAGTATTGCTACCCAGTGTGGGATCCTTATCAGGTGGGTTTGACGAAGGACATTAAAAGAGTCCAAAGAAGGGCAGCTCCTTTCCTAGTGTCACGATACAGGAAAGACAGCGTTACGGAAATGATACAGAATCTTGAATGGGAATCATTACAACAACGGCGCTTATCGCTGCGGCGTCGGCTACTTACCAAAATACAATCACCAACACTCTCCTCCGAATGCGAAAATATATTGTTGACTCCCACTTACCTAGGTAGAAATGATCATCAGAATAAAATAAGAGAAATGAGAGCTCGAACGGAGAGATTCAGCTGTTCTTTCTTCCCGCGCGTTATTCGAGGATGGAATGGGAGATAAATAGTATAATGGTGGTTCGATGAACCCTCTTCCAGGCACTTAAATGTGATTTACAGGGTACCCCATGTAGATGTAGATAGAACGCCAATGATATTATGCGTACTGTCAACGAGGGTGATGCTTATTTATTTATCGAATGATGATACAGAGCTTGGTTCAAGTACATAATTCTAACTGTATAAGTTGTAAGATATGTGTGACAAGGACAATATATGTACAGGATCAGATATACAGTGTTATATTAAATTATGTAAACATTACACAAGTTCTCAGAATTCTAAGTCCAAAGAGGTGATCCAGTTGAGCCCTTTAGATAATGCATGGTGGATGTCATTTATTGATCTCCCAAAGGCTCGTTTCGGGCATTCACCTACAATATGGTTTATTGTTTGTAGGGAAGCTGCACAGTCACAATCGGGAGATGTTACCCAGCGCCATTTGTGCTGTAGATATCCGCAGTTGTTCAATGTTCAAAATAATGTCTTTAAGGTTTAAGGGACTCAATTGCGGGGTCATTAGTCCTTAAAATTAAAAACTTATGAACTACGTTATACTCCAGTACGCGCGGCTAATCCGCTGCGGCTTATCCGCATTTTCCTTGTTCTGTTAGGATGCGGTTTATGATTCTCCACTGCCGTCTGGGGAGTATGAAACCTGGAACTCACATTGAAGGGTTTTCAACCAGATGACTGTTGACCACTGACGATTCTTCCCAGTAGCTTTTACATGCTTCATTGATGTCAAAGTTGGTAACATCAAGATGATGTGCAGTTTTCCAAGATGGTTTTCTTGACTTAAAAACGCTGGTGTTCTGCTGTTGATGTGTCGCTGTTTATGGGTAGCTGGGGATTCTTCTGATCTACGTAGCCACGTTGGAGAGGTGTTAACGGAAAGTTATGGATGTGTTGAGTGTCACTCCAAGGTACTTCGGTGTGCTGCAGTACTACAAGGTTTGTCCTCTGATTTATAGTTAGAGTGCCGATTTCGTACGTGAAATGCTGAAGTGACAGTTTTCTGAACGTTTAGGCTGAGGCACCATTTCCTGAAGTATGTGTCCAGAATTTCCATGTCAGCAGTTAATGTAGTGTCAGCAGTGGTAAAACTAGGGTTTTGGGTGACCAAACAGATGTCATCAGCATATGAATTTCCTTGAGGATGTGGCTGGCAGGTCATAAATATACAATTTGCTGATGATGTATTATGCAGAAAAGTACCGTTTGCCTGTTACCTCTTAAATGACACTAGCTTAATTCCCGCTGCTTCGCACGCGTAGTCTGGATGGTCTGCTTTGGCTGTTTCTACTTCTAAATATAAATTGTCATGGATTTACCTATAAAATGCTTCCCTATTCTAGTATTTAGATAAAACTTGCCACCTCCTATTGCAACATTGATGACAGAATTCAAAATATCCCGGAACACTTTTTATTTTTCAAATTCTAACCATGGTTCCAAATCCAAACTTTCGCATTCCTACCATCAACATTGTTTCAGTAGCACTCTTCAAAAGATTTTTTCTTATTTCACCCGCTTAATGGTTGAATGTCCAAAAATATCGAAACATGTGTTTTTAAAATTTCAATCAAAAATCTAAATCCGAATTTTTGTATTTCCTGCTTTGAAATTGTCTTAATAGCAACCCTCTGACCACAACTTGTTAGTCATGAACTGTAGGCTGAAACTGAAAAAAACTGCAGAAAGTCAGGAAAATAAGGAGATGGGACTTAGATAAATTGAAGGAACGTGAAGTTCTGGAGAATTTCAGAGGGAGATTTAGGCAACAATTGACAGAAATAGGGGGAAATAAAACAGTAGAAGAGGAATGGGTAGCATTGAGAGATGAAGTAGTGAAGGCAGCAGAGGACAAAATAGGTAGAAAGGCAAGACCTACAAAAAATCCTTGGATATCACACGAAATACTAAATTTAATTGATAAAAGGATAAAATATAAAAATGCAGTAAATGAAACAGGCAAAATGGAGTACAGACGACTAAAAATGAGATTGACAGGAAGTGCAAAATGGCTAAGCAGGAGTGGCTAGAAGCCAAATGCAAATCTGTAGAAGAATGTATAGCAAGGGGAAAAGTAGATACCGCCTACAGAAAAATAAAAGAGGCATTTGGGGACAAGAAAAGCAATTCTATGAATATCAAGAACTCAGATGGAAAACCAATTCTCAGCAAAGAAGGGAAAGCTGAAAGGTGGAAAGAGTACATAGAGCAGCTCTACAAAGGAAATGAACTTAGAGACGATGTTGTAGGAAGGGAAGAAGAAGTAGATCAAGATGAAATAGGAGATACTATACTGAGAGATGAATTTGACAGAGCCTTGAAAGACCTAGGTCGGAATAAGGCCCCAGGAGTAGATGACATACCCTCAGAGCTACTAAAGTCTCTGAGAGAGCCAGCCATAACAAAACTATATGAACTGGTGTTTAGGATGTATGAGACAGGCGAAATACCCTCAGACTTTAAGAAAATTGTTATAATCTTCATTCCAAAGAAATCAGGTACAGACAGGTGTGAAAATTACCCAACCATCAGTTTGATAAATCGTGG
This sequence comes from Locusta migratoria, assembly GCA_026315105.1. Taxonomy (NCBI): domain Eukaryota; kingdom Metazoa; phylum Arthropoda; class Insecta; order Orthoptera; family Acrididae; genus Locusta; species Locusta migratoria. Next base: position 393,586,322 of record CM048744.1, on the reverse strand, counting down.
TTGCAAAATTTTAACACGAATGATCTACAGGAGAATGGAAAAGCTGGTAGAAGCTGACCTCGGGGAGGATCAGTTTGGATTCAGGAGGAACGTAGGAACTAGGGAGGCAATACTCACTTTACGTCTTATCTTAGAAAATAGATTAAGGAAAGGCAAACCAACATTTCTAGCTTTTGTAGATTTGGAGAAAGCATTTGCGAATGTTGACTGGAATACACTCTTTCAAATTCTGAAGTCAGCAGGGGTAAAATACAGGGAAAAGAGAGTTACTTACAACTTGTACAAAAGCCAGACCGCAGTTATTAGACTCGACGGGCATGAAAGGGAAGCATCAGTTGGCAAGGGAGTAAGACAGGGTTATAGCCTTTCTCCAATGTTGTTGAATTTGTACATTGAGCAAGCTATAAAGGAGGGCAAAGAGAAATTTGGAATAGGGATTAAAGTTCAGGGGGAAGAAATAAAAACATTGCGTTTTGCTGATGACATTGTAATTCTGGCAGAGCCAGCGAAGGACCTGGAAGAGCAGTTGAATGGAATGGACAGTGTGTTGAAGAGAGAGTATAGAATGAACATTAACAAGAGCAAAACAAAAATAATGGAGTGCAGTCTTAGAAAATCGGGCGATGCTGAAAGAATTAGATTAGGTAACGAAACAATGAAGGTGGTAGATGAGTTTTGTTACTTGGGTAGTAAAATAACATGCGATGGTCGCAGTACAGAGGATATAAAATGCAGAATGGCAATGGGAAGAAAAGCATTTTTTTAAAAGAGAAAATTAATTTAAGTGTAAGGAAGTCTTTTCTTAAGGCATTTGTGTGGAATGTTGCCTTGTATGGGAGTGAAACATGGACGATAAGCAGTGTAGACAGGAATAGAATAGAGGATTTTGAAATGTGGCGCTACAGAAGAATGCTGAAGATTATGTGGGTAGATCGCATAACTAATGAAGAGGTACTGAATAGAATTGGTGAGAAAAGGAAGTTTTGGCATACCTTGACTAAAAGAAGGGACCGCTTGGTAGGACACATTCTTAGACATCGAGGAATCGTAAATTTAGCATTGGAGGGAAGTGTGTGCGGTAAAAATCGCAGAGGGAGACCAAGAGACGCGTATAGTAAGCAGATTCAAGTAGATGTGGGTTGCCGTTCTTATGAGGAGATGAAAAGGCTTGCTCAGGATAGAGTAGGGTGGAGAGCTGCATCAAACCAGTCTCCGGACTGAAGACCATAACACATAAACACAGCAACCCATTAATAAAATAAAATAAAATAAAATAAAATAAATTCAATAAATTCATCCCTATTTAACCCCTTTACGGATGGAGTTTGAAAAATCTCTGGTGTCTAGGGTAAAAAAAACAACACCTACAAAATTCTATGATATGTAGATTAACTTTTCAGCACCGATCTCTGTATTTTAGAAACGGATCGAGAACGCTAATCTCTTTCTTGCGCTTTGGGATCTTTTTTGCTAGTTTTACTTTAAAAACTGCAATATGCTCTTATTTTTCTTAATTCGTACGCTTCTTGCAGGAAAACAACGTTTCACTATATATAACCTCTTTGCTATGACACTGTGAAAAGTCATCGCTGGGCTTCAGTCCTAATTTTCTATAAGATCACGCCTTTCAAACACTATATCTTGCACCCTCTTATAGCTATCGAAACGGAACTGCTATGGTGTACAACGGGAGACGTTTTACTACAACAACACAGAGATTGTTCGTCTCCATTGCTGACGAGCAAAATATTGATACCCATACGTAGAATTTTATATAAAACTTTCAATCCCATAACTTCCAATCCCTTATCGTTATCAACCCTCTACCACCATAGTGCACAATGGGAGATTGATACCTACTACCACATACAAACACTATTCGTTTGCGATGTGTTGTTTTGGGTGAAGATTGAAATATAGGCAGAAACAACTCAATTGTAATATGTATTACATTAAAGTTGTTTATGTAGTTATATATAATGGTCCTGAAAAATGTTATTGCAAATCGGTTCAAACACAATACGATCTTGTACAGTGGTATAATTTAATGCTATTTTTCGAGAATTTAACGAAATTTTCAAGTTTTAAGCAAACACATAACTTATTTTTGTGGCTAAATCGTAGTTTCTTGCGTAACGCATTCGCCTTTGCTCACGCTCCATGCTATTTAGTCAATTGACTGTATCGGGTATCTCGAGCCCGTTCGAACGCGAGTACCGTCTACCCAGCCGTACATCTATATCTAAATAAATACTCTGCAAACAACATTGAAGAGCATGGTAGAGGTTTCATCGAAACACTTTTATGATCTCTACCGTTCCATTCTCTAATAACGCACGGCAAAAGGAACACCTAAATCTTTCTGTTTTGGAATTGATTTCTCTTTTGTTATTATGATCATCATGTCTCACTGTGTAGGACAGTGCTGGATAAATAGGTTCTTTTTCGGAAAAAAGTTGCTTAAAGAAATTTCGCAAAGAAATCTCTTTGCAACAAATAACGCCTTTCTTTTAATGTTTTCCACCGCAACTGCTGCATCATTTCCGTGACACTCTCTGCCTCATATCGCGATAATACAAACGGGGCTGCCCTTCTCTGAACGTTCTCTGTATCCTCCGTCAGTCCCACTTCGTGGGGATCCCACAATACTCCAAACTATGACGCACAATTTTAGAGTAGGCAGTTTCTATAGTAACACTGTCACATCCTCTAAGAGTTCTGCGAATCAAACGTAGCCTTTAGTTCGCCTTCCCTACAATATTTTCAATGTGTTATTCCGAGGTATCGAATTCAATTTACGGCATGTAGATTTGACTGATCTATAGTGACGTATAACGGATTTCTTTTAGTACTCATGTAGATGACTTCAAACTTATCATTGTTTAGGGTTAAATGCTTAATTTTTCTTGTGTATATCATTTTGCAGTTCCTTTTCATGTTCTGGTTCATTTACTAACCTTTAAATGACAGCATCATCCGCAAACAATCTAGGAGAGCTGCTGATATTGCCTCCTAAATCATTTATAAAGTTAAGTAACTATAGGGTGCTGTAACATTTCCCTGCATAAAGCCAAATGCCCCTTCTATTTTAGTCGATAACTTTCAGTGAATTACTACGTACTGTTCACCTTTCGATAGGAAATTACGTATTCCACCAGAAATCAGTTTGATTAGAAGACGCTAGTGAGGTTCGGTGTCAAAATCCTTCCTGAGATCTAGAAGTATTTATTTATTTATTTATTTAACATGCCCCATTACATAGTAATATTACATGTTTGATGGTTAGATGCAGGCGGTTACATCAAATATTTTCAAACACAAGTACAGTATATAAGTTGACACGGTTTACAAAGGAACAAACCATTTTATACATTAAGAAATCTTATTGAATTACAAAAATTGTAAAAGTCTGTAGTGAATCTATGTACTAAGTCATATTTACTGACGGGCCATCCACCTCCTTTGGCAGCTATTTTTTTCCTGAGATGGTCCCTCTCTTTCAATAAATTGCAGCAGTCAAAAAGAACGTGGTCAATAGTTTGGACAGCACTGTTACATGTGCACATTCCGTCTTCAATTATTTTGAACCGCTGATAGTAGGCTTTCAGTTTCCCATGACCTGTTAACACAGCTGTAAAATTCGGAGATATTGGAAGTTTAATCATTATGAAATCCATTTGAGTTCTTTTGTCTCAGCATTTCATTTTCCTAAAGAGTTGCCTCTATTTCACAAGAACGATACTTTCTGAATCCGTGTTGACTATCTGTCAAAAGGTCGTTCTTTACGAGGTAGTTCATAATTTATGAATAAAGTATATGTTCTAAAATGCTGCTGCAAGCCTGCGTCAATTATATCAGCCTGTGATTTCAAAAATGTTCAAATATTTCTATAGTCTATGGGACTTAACTACGGGGTCATCAGTCCCTAAACTTACAAACTACTTATGAACTACTTACGAACTAGGACGGCACAAATATCCATGCCCTAGGGGGGATTCGAACCCCCGACCGTAGTGGCCGTGCAGACCGTGACTGGAGCGCCTTAGTCCCCTCGGCCACCGCGGCCGGCGCCTGTGATTTGGCGGATGAGTCCTATTCCTTTTTTTTTGTATATTGAAGTGACCTGTGCTACTTTCCAGTCTTTGTTTATCGATTTGTGGCTGAAGGTGCGGTTGTATACGATAGCTAGGTATGGAGCTATTGCATGAGCATACTCTGACAAGAACCGAATTGATTATAATCTGGACCGGTAGACTTGCTATTGTTGGGTGATTTAAGTTGCTTTAATACTCTAAGGATGTATACCTCTAAATTAAGCTTGCTGGTAGTTGTTATTGATTCGAATTCTGAGGTACTTGCTTCTTCTTTGTGCAGGAATTTCTGAGAGTTGCGTTTAGCAATTCTGCTTTAGCAGAACTGTCATAAGTAGCATTTCCATTGCTATCGCTTAGCGAATGTATTGATTGGGTTTGCCGCTCATGTACTTGACATACGTCTAGAGTTTCCTATGATTTTGTGCCAAATCACATGTCAGGGCTACGTTGTGGAAAATATTATATGCAGTAGTGGAGGATATTCTCAGCTCGAATATAGTAAATTACCTTGAGACGGATAAGCTTGTTATTATGAAACAGGATAGGTTTAGGAAACATCGTTCGTGTGAAACTAAGCTTACTATTTTCTCACATGACATAATGCGTGCCGTGGATGAAGGGCAACAGACGTATTATGTTTTTCTCGATTTCAAAAACGCATTTGATGCGATGCCGCACACGTGTCTCCTAACGAAGATACGAGCTTATAGAATAGGTTCACAGATTTGAATGGAAGACTTCCTAAGTAATAGAACACTGTACGTTGTTCTCGATAGCGAGTGTTCATCAGAGACGAGTGTATCGTCTGGCGGGCCCCAGGGGAGAGTGATAGGACCGCTATTAAAACTTCCAGGCAGATTAAAATTGTGTGCCGGAACCGGGACTCGAATCTGGGACCTTTGCCTTTCGCGGGCAAGCGCACTACCGACTGTGCTATCCCGACACGACTCACGATGCCGCCCGCAACTCTACTTCCGCCAGTACCTCGCCTCCTACTATCCAAACTTCACAGAAGTTCTCCTTCGAAACTTGCAAGACTAGCACTCCCGGAAGAAAGGATATGCTGGAGACATGGCTTAGCCACAGCCTAAAGGCTGAAATGAAACGAAAATGTAAGGACAGTTGTAAGGCGGACAGCCGACTTCGCTATATTGGGAGAATTTTGGGAACATGGGTACTCCATCTGTAAAGGAGACCGCGTATAAAACGGTTGTACGGCCACGTCTTGAGTATTGGTAAAGAGCTTTGGACCCGAAGTTTAAAGCAAGATATGGAGGCAGTTCAGAGATGAGCAGCTAAGTTCGTTACTGGTAAGTTCGACCAATGCGCGAGGGTCACAGAAATCCTCCGGAAATTTAAATGGGAATCGCTGAAGGAAAGACTACGTTCTTTTCGTAAAATTCTGTTGAAGTTTAGAAGGTCGGAATTTGAAAGTTACTGCCGAATGATCTTGCTGTCTCATACTTGTTGTTATGGTCTTCAGTTTGATGCAGTTCTCCACCCTATTCTATCCTGAGCTAGCCTTTTCATCTCCTCATAAGAACGACAACCCCCATCCACTTGAATCTTCTTACTATACGCGTCTCTTGGTCTCCCTCTGCGATTTTTACCCCACACCCTCCCCTCCAATGCTAAATTTACGATTCCTCTATGTCTAAGAATGTGTCCTTCTTTTAGTCAGGGTATGCCAAAAATTCCTTTTGTCACCAAGTCTGTTCAGTATCTCTTCATTAGTTATGCGATCTACCCACCTAATCTTCGGCATTCTTCTGTAGCACCACATTTCAAAAGCCTCTATCCTCTTCCTGTCCGCACTGCTTATCGTCCATGTTTCACTCCCGTACAAGGCAACACTCCACACAAATGCCTTCAGAAAAGATTTCCTTACACTTAAATTAATATTCGATGTTAGCAAATTTCTCTTTTTCAAAAATGCTTTTCTTCCCATTGCCATTCTGCATTTTATATCCTCTGTTCTGCGACCATCGCATGTTATTTTACTACCCAAGTAACAAATCTCATCTACCACCTTCATTGTTTCGTTACCTAATCTAATTCCTCCAGCATCACCTGATTTTCTAAGACCGCATTCCATTATTTTTGTTTTGCTCTTGTTAATGTTCATTTTATACGCTCTCTTCAACACACTGCCCATTCCATTCAACTGCTCTTCCAGGTCCTTTGCTGTCTCTGACAGAATTACAATGTTTTTATTTCTTCCCCCTGAACTTTAATCCCTGTTCCAAATTTTTCCTTGCTTTCCTTCACAGCCTGCTCGATTACAAATTGTATAGCATCGGAGAAAGGCTACAACCCTGTCTTACTCCCTTCTCAACTGATGCTTCCCTTTCATGCCCTTCAACTCTGACAACCGCTGGTTTTTGTACGAGTTGTAAATAACTCTCCTTTCGCTGTATTTTACCCCTACTGACGTCAGAATTTAAAAGAGTGTATTCCAGTCAATATTGTCAAACGCTTTCTCCAAATCTACAAAAGCTAAAAATGTAGGATTTCCTTTCCTTGATCTATCTTCTAAGATAAGACGTAAAGTAAGTATTGCCTGCCGGGTTCCTACGTTCCTCCTGAATCAAAACTGATCTTCCCCGAGGTTAGCTACCACCTTCATTGTTTCGTTACCTAATCTAATTCCTCCAGCATCACCTGATTTTCTAAGACCGCATTCCATTATTTTTGTTTTGCTCTTGTTAATGTTCATTTTATACGCTCTCTTCAACACAATGCCCATTCCATTCAACTGCTCTTCCAGGTCCTTTGCTGTCTCTGACAAAATTACAATGTTTTTATTTCTTCCCCCTGAACTTTAATCCCTGTTCCAAATTTTTCCTTGCTTTCCTTCACAGCCTGCTCGATTACAAATTGTATAGCATCGGAGAAAGGCTACAACCCTGTCTTACTCCCTTCTCAACTGATGCTTCCCTTTCATGCCCTTCAACTCTGACAACCGCTGGTTTTTGTACGAGTTGTAAATAACTCTCCTTTCGCTGTATTTTACCCCTACTGACGTCAGAATTTAAAAGAGTGTATTCCAGTCAATATTGTCAAACGCTTTCTCCAAATCTACAAAAGCTAAAAATGTAGGATTTCCTTTCCTTGATCTATCTTCTAAGATAAGACGTAAAGTAAGTATTGCCTGCCGGGTTCCTACGTTCCTCCTGAATCAAAACTGATCTTCCCCGAGGTTAGCTTCTACCAGCTTTTCCATTCGTGTTAAAATTTTGCAACCGTGGCCTATCAAACTGATGGTTCTGTAATTTTCACACCTGTCTGCGCCTTATTTCTTTGGAATGGGGATTATTACATTTTTCTTAAAGTCTGAGGGTATTTCGCCTGTCTCATACATCCTACACACCAGTTCAAATAATTTTGTCATGGCTGGCTCTCCCAGAGACTTTAGTAGCTCTGAGGGTATATCATCTACTCCTGGGACCTTGTTCCGACCTAGTTCTTTCAGGGCTCTGTCAAATTCATCTCTCAGTATAGTATCTCCTATTTCATCTTGATCTACTTCTTCTTCCCTTCCTACAACATCGTCTCTAAGTTCATTTCCTTTGTAGAACTGCTCTATGTACTCCTTCCACCTTTCTGCTTTCCCTTTTTTTCTGAGAACTGGTTTCCCATCTGACTTCTTGATATTCGTAGAGTTGCTTTTCTTGTCCCCAAATGCCTCTTTTATTTTTCTGTAGGCGGTATCTACTTTTCCCCTTGCTATACATTCTTCCACAGATTTGCATTTGGCTTCTAGCCACTCCTGCTTAGCTATTTTGCACTTCCTGTCAATCTCATTTTTTAGTCGTCTGTACTCCATTTTGCCTGTTTCATTTACTGCATTTTTATATTTTATCCTTTCATCAATTAAATTTAGTATTTCGTGTGATATCCAAGGATTTTTTGTAGGTCTTGCCTTTCTACCTAATTTGTCCTCTGCTGCCTTCCCTACTTCATCTCTCAATGCTACCCATTCCTCTTCTACTGTTTTATTTCCCCCTGTTTCTGTCAATTGATGCCTAAATCTCCCTCTGAAATTCTCCAGAACTTCACGTTCCTTCAATTTATCTATGTCCCTTCTCCTTTTTTTCCTACCTTTCTGCATTTTTTTTCAGTTTCAGCCTACAGTTTATGACTAACAAGTTATGGTCAGAGTCTATATCTGCCCCTGGGTATGTCTTACAGGTTATCACCTGGTTCCGGAATCTATGTTTTACCATTATAAAATCTATCTGATACCTTCCGGTGTCTCCTGGTCTCTTCCACGTATACAACTTTCTTTTGTGATTCTTAAACCACGTGTTTGTTACGATTAAATCATGTTCCGTGCAAAATTCTACCAGGCGACTTCCTCTTTCACTCCTTCTGCCCAGTCAATATTCACCTACTATTTTTCCTTCCCTTTCTTTTCCTACTACCGAATTCCAGTCTTCCATCACAATTAAGTTTTCCTCTCCCTTAACTGTCTGAATAATTTCCTTTAGCTCCTCATATATTTCTTCGATCTCCTCATCATCGGCAGAGCTAGTTGGCATATAAACCTGTATCTATCTTGACAATGATAATGCGATCACTGTGCTGCTGATAGTAGTTTACGCGCATTCCTATCTTCTTATTCATTATCAGTCCTACTCCTGTGATACCCCCAACTGATTTTGTATTTATAATCCTGTACTCACCTGACCAGAAATCCTGTTCATTCTGCCACCGAACTTCACTAACCCCCACTATATCTAACTTCAACCTATCCATTACCCTTTTTAAATTTTCTAATTTTCCTACCCGATTAAGGGATCTAACATTCCACGCTCCGATCCGTAGAATGCCAGTATTGTCTTTCCTGATGACAACATCCTCCTGAGTAGTCCCCGCCCGGAGATCCGAATGGGGGACTATTTTACCTCCGGAATATTTTACCCGAGAGGACGCCATCATCATATTTTCATACAGTAGAGCTGCATGTCCTCGGGAAAGGTAACGGCTGTAGTTTCCCCTTGCTTTCAGCCGTTCGCAATAACTCTGTGGCAAAGCCACATTAGCTGATGTTACAAGGCCAGCTCAGTCAATCATCCAGACTGTTGCCCCTGTAACTACTGAAAAGGCTGCTGTCCCTCTTCAGGAACCACACGTTTGTCTGGCCTCTCCGCAGATACCCCTCCGTTGTGGTTGCACCTACGGTACGGCTATCTGCATCGTTGAGGAACGCAAGCCATCCCACCTCGGCAATGTCTGTGGTTCATGGGGGTGGGTCTCCTACTTACATTTCGCGTAAAGATCACAAGGACAAGGTATCTACATCTATATGCATACTCTGCAAATCGCATTGAAGTGCATGATATTTCTTTATAGTTACACTCTCTTATAGCTCACTTGAAAAAGAAAGACCTGAATCTTCCTGTTTTCGATCTGATTTCTCTTATTTTATTATGATGGTCATATCTTCCTTTGTAGATGGGTGTTAAAAATATATGTTCGCATTCTGAAGAGAAAGTTGGTGAAAGAAATTTCGCAAATAGATCTCGCCGCAATAAATAACGCCTTCCTTTCAACGATTTCCACCCCAACTCGTGCATCTCTCACCTATATCTCCATAATAAGAAACGAACTGCCCTTCTCTGAATTTTCTCTATATCGTCCGTCGGTCCCGCCTGGTGTGGATCCCACAATGTGCAGTAATACTCCAAAATAGGACGCACAAGTGTAGAACTGTTGCATCTTCTAGGTGTCCTGCCAATGAAACGTAGTTTCTGGTTCGCCTTTCTACGTGTTATTTCCAATTTAAGTTGTTCACAATTGTTACTCCTAGGTAGTATTTTTTCACCATGCGGATATCTAAATCATTTTGCAGTTGTTTTTGATCTTCTGGTGACTTTACTATGCGATAAATGACAGCATCATCCGCGAAAATTTGAAGAAAGCTACTCAGAGCACCTGTAGTAGGAGCCGTGTAACATCTCCCTGAGGAACGCCAGTATCATTTCTGTTCTACCGTCAATTACTGCGTACTGTGTCCTTCTTGGCAGAAAATCACGAATCCAATACCACAACTGTGGCGATATTCCATAAGCACACAATTTGATTAGAAGACGCTTTCGAGGTAGTCTCGGAAGCCTTTCGAAAATCTAGAAATACGGAAGCTATTTGACATCCCTTATCGATTGCACTCATCACATCATGTAAGTAAAGGACTAACTGTGTTTCACAAGAACGATGCTTTCTAAATCCGTGTTGACTATGTCGTTCTCTTCGAGGTAGTTCATAGTATTGGAGGTAAGTAGATGTTCTAACATCCTGCTGCCTTTGTTGAATACTGGAGTGACCTGTGCAACTTTCCACTCTTTGGGTACGCAACGTTCGCTAAGCGAGCGGTTGTATATGATAGTTAGGTATTGGGCTATTGCATCAGCATACACTAAAAGGAAACTAATTGGTATACAGTCAGAACCGGGAGACTTACTTTTGTTAAGTGATTTGTTTCAATACTCCAGGGATATTTACTTCTAAATTACACATGGTGGAAGCTGTTCTTGATTCAGGAGTTTTGCTCCGTCTACTCTAGTGAAGGAATTTCGGAAAGCTGTGTTAAGCAATTCTGTTTTAGCAGAACTGTCATCACCATTTCTGTCGTGTAATGAAGGTATTGTGAAGAGAAATTAGGCCTTGTACAGAGGCATATAGACATACCTTTTTCCTAATTAAAAACATAAATACGTATTATTTTTGTTCCACAATATTATTTATTTGCTTGTTATTAGCAGTTTTCGGCTTCTTACACCTTCGTCAGATAACTTCATACAAAACAGATAGACCACACGTAATATTGAAAGATCATTTTTCAAAGATAGGTGAACTGCAAATTAATTATGTATATGAATCTATACAACATAACAAACGTACTCCTACAAAACAAATGGATTTTAAATGAACATATCTTGGACTAAAATTATATTAAAATATTAAAACTGTGTAATTGTATAAGGAAGTATTGTCATCAGGTGATGGTAGAAACAAACTGTGGGTTTGTTATGAATAAGTATCAATACCACAGAGTGTGCATAATGATAATAATAAAGGAAAAAAAACACGAATGGGGTCCGAATGCGTACATCTTACATCACTTAAGGTCATAAATATTATAAATGTCCAGGTGAGCGATGGATGATTGTACAAAAAAAGGTAAAGCAGTCAACAATCCGAAGATTGGTATGAACACCACAGTGCTTTACTAGGCATGGTCTTGTTTGGAGGTGGAATGCCGTTGCCTTCCTCCGACCTTCGAACTGACTTACACAGCCAGTTATAAGGGCGCCTACAGTTTAACGTGGGCTCCGAACCACGGTGCTACTCGGTATTTTTCACATGAGCAAAACTGTCAGACGTGAAAGTAGTAGAAAGTGGTGGATACAAATCCTAGTACCTGGTGGGGATTGAACCTGCGATCATCAGTCTTCAGGATTTGTAGTCTGGCACTCTACCACTGTGCAAGTGAGGCGCACTGATTGTTCAAGCAAACTGTAAATTATGGCAAGGAGGTGAAAGGTATTTATAGTATTGGTATGGAACCCATATGACAAAATTATTTACACACAGTGGAAACAATAGGCCTATTAATATGTTGACTTTATATTAGTAAACGTGAATAATGTTTATAAGTGGACTGGTGATTGTTAACGGCCAGAATTTCCAACAATTTGAGTTTTCAACCCTTTTTCCCTTTATGGAGAACATCACATTTACTGTCATAGGAATGGCACTCATTCAGAACATGGTCAGCAAACGCGGAAAGTTTCTTTTTCAATCTCCAGCTCATTTCTTGCTCAGATGGTCTAGTGGTTTTAGCCCTACCTTACTGGCCTACATATAGTTTGCCACCAAGGTCACATGTAATTTTATACACTCCACTCTGTCCTTGCTGTTGAACTAAATGTGGGCAACAGTATTTCTGGTGTAAAAAGCTGGGTTGTATTTCCTGGATATCAGTTTCTCGGCATTTACCTTTGAAGGCTTACCTACATATAGCATGGGTACCCACTTTTTATCACTATGACTCGGTGATTTCTGTGGAGGATACAGAAGTGCTGTTATCTTTTGCCTCTTTTTTCCTGCTAAGTTTGTTGTCAATCAGGGTGGGGCTATAACCATTGCTGAATGCTATTTCTTTGATTATTTTAAGTTCATATTCAAAATCTGCTTTTCCTTGTGGCATTGATAGTAAATGATGTACCATGGTGTGGAATGCTGCGTGCTTATGTGCTATGGGGTGTTGGGAACTTGCTACTATTACTGCATCTGTATTAGTTGCTTTCCTGAATATGTTACATGAATGTTTTTCCTTGTTCTATTTGGGAGTGGAATGGGAAAGGAAATGACTAGTGGTGGCACAGTGTCTCCTGCGCCACGCATCTTACGGTGGACTGCGTAGTACGTATGTAGTTGAAACTTCCTGGCAGATTAAAATTTTGAGCCGGAACCGGGACTCGAACCTGGGACCTTTGCCTTTCGCGGGTAAGCGCACTACCGACTGTGCTATCCCGACACGACTCACGATGCCGCCTCACAACTTTTACTTCTGCCAGTACCTCGCCTCCTACTTTCCAAACTTCGCAGAAGCTCTCCTGCGAAACATGCAATACTAGCACTCCAGGAAGAAAGGACATGGTGGAGACATGGCTTAGCCACAGCCTAAGGGATGTTTCCAGAATGAAACTTTCACTCTGCAGCGGAGTGTGCGCTGATATGAAACTTCCTGGCAGAAAGTTTGGAAAGTAGGAGGTGAGGTACTGGCGGAAGTAAAGTTGTGAGGCGGCATCGTGTCGGGATAGCTCAGTCGGTAGAGCGCTTGCCCGCGAAAGGCAAAGGTCCCAGGTTCGAGTCCCGGTTCCGGCTCACAATTTTAATCTCCCAGGAAGTTTCATATCAGCGCACACTCCGCTGCAGAGTGAAAGTTTCATTCACGTATGTAGTTGTATATCATGTTGTATATCATGCGGAATTTTCCAGGCTAAATAGTCTACTTTCAAGGGGCGCTTATTTTCTGGACACGCTTCGCACATAGCTTCTGCGAGAGTACACTACGTCGGTAGTGTACGCTGGTGTTGCGTTCCGTGTGCTGTCGACCGCTGTGGCCAGAGACGGGCGTATTTGCGGCTGGTGACGCTTCTTCTGCGCCGCGCGCCGCTCCCCCGTGACTCACGACCGTCCACTGCGCTACGCCGCGCCGGCCGCCGCTAACGCTGTTAAGCGTGGCCGCTGTCGTGACTCAGCGACAGCAACGCAATTACTGGCCGCGGTGGCGTCTCCAGTTACCGCAACCGCCCGCCAGGGGACTCAGCGCAGTCTTACCACTGGGTCGGGAAACAATACAACACTGCCCCGCTGCTACGTTTTTTCTCCAGCACCCAACAAGTGTAGAAAGCTACTCCTCGTGTTCTTGTGTTCCCACAACCAACTATCCAAGAAGGAGAGCCCTTCGTATAACTCCTACGGGACACCGAGCGAGGTGGCGCAGTGGTAACGCACTGGACTCCTGTTCGGAAGGATGGTGGTTCAAATCCACCTCCGGTCATCCACATTTAGGTTTTCCGTTATTTCTCTAAATCACTCCAGACAAATGTCGGGATGGTTCCTTTCAAAGGGCACGGCCTATTTCCTTCCCCATCCTTACCCAAAACTCCGAGCGTTAGCTCCGTCTCTAATGACCAAGCTGTCGACAGGACGTTAAACACTAAGCTTCCATAACTCCTGCGAAAACAGTCTTCTTATCTTCCTGGTCGCAGCCAGCATTCTGAAAGTGCGGGAAAAAGTGCTTGTTCAGCCTCCGTATCTTACAGCGTCAACGTTCAATTATCATTTCTTAGTTGATAGCCGCGGTGGAGTAGCCGAGCGGTCTAAAGCGTCTCGCTGCGGAGCGCGCGGTTGCTCGCCGTGGAGGTTAGTGTCCTCCCTGGGGCATGTGTGTGTGTGTTTGTCCTTAGGTTAGTTTTCCTAGGTTTAAGTAGTTTGTAAGCTACGGACTGATGACCACGCAGTTTGGTCCGATAGATTTACAGACATGTCTTAGTTGATAGTTACCTGTTGTGTATGCCTGTGGAGAGTGACCTCAATATGTATAAAAATGCACCTTCTTTGAGGTTATTCAGCTAATATTATTTTAGATGTCATGACCGGTTTCGATTATATTCATATGCAGATAATTTTTGTTGTAAAACGTGAGAAATTTTACTTTTATTGTGGCCTGCTCCTAACAGGCGATAGAGGAATGCTGGCACTTGATCAAAATGTTCGTAAATTGTGTTCTATGTATCCAGATATCCCCATTTTTATAGTGCCGTACGTCCTTCTCCAACTGTACACAAGCTGTTAACGAGTGTGATCGTTTCTGACGCATACAGTGCAGCATTTCTGACAGTTGCCGTGTAGTGTTGCAATTTGGCATTCCCTGACAGATTTTTCTTGCCGTATGTTGTTTTCACTGCGTTACCAATGCTTCTGCAAGAGATGTGCCCTGTCTATTGCGCTACTGCTGCTCTGTATTCCAACATTTATCTTCTCTCCCAAACCACTTGCCTATCTATCTTCGTCAGAACCAGTGTTCAATGTCTTAGTCTTGTTATATGCAATCTTTAGTCCAACCTTTTCTGCTACTTCAGCTAGATTTTTTAGTGCTGTTCTTGCCTCTTCTGTTTCATTCAACAGTGCGATGTCATCTGCGAATGCGAGGCAGTCCACAATTGCATTTTGTTTGAACTTGTACACCTTTTCTACACCTTTGATCTTCAAATTACTATTTAGTTTTCTCCATTGTCTCAGTACTTCATCCAAGACCAGGAGTAATAAAATTACTGACAGTCCATCCCCTTGTCGGACTCCAGTTTTTATTTCAAACCTATTTGACAGTGTACTGTGATATCTGACCCTGGCAATAATGACGCTCAGCGTGTCCTTTATTAGCATCCAGTCCTCTGTTTTCCAACACATCAAGCCGAGCACTTCTATCAACTGACTCGTAGGCCTTTTTAAAGTCCACAAAAGTCACTATCGACTTTTACCCTCTCCTGTGTCTGTGCTCTATTATCCTTTTGACATCAAATATCGGTTGTGCACAGTTACTCGTTTTTTTCTAAAGCAACACAGGTACTCTCCTATTGCCATCGCCAGTTATTTCAGGCCCACCACGCTTGATCTCTTCAGCACAGATACCACCATTTCCTGATGTCTTGCTGTTTTTGAGGTTTTTAATTGCCTCTGTTACTTCCACTCTGGTGGGTGTTTTCTCTAGACTATCCTGACTTCGTCTCTACAGTGTAAGTGTGTCCACTTTACTATATGTGCTTCAGCATTCAGAAAATTCCTAAAATACCTAGTCATTTCTTCACACTCCTCTTTCTCGCCAATCTTTATTGTGCTATCTTGTCCTATTACGATTGGTTCTCTTGCCTCGAAGCCCTTAATTTTGCTCTTCATTTAACTGGAAAACACTCGTGATTTCTGTTTCTCGAAAGCCGTTTGCTTCTTCTCATCCCATCTATTTCTCTTGACGTTTCTGATCGTCTTGTTAGCAATTTTTTTTTGCATTCTGCTTCCTTTTTGATGGATAGCCATTTCATCCTTGCTTTCCTCCTGGTCTGCATTCTCCCATCCATTCTCAATCACTCATGTTTCCTTCGTCCATCATATCTCTCAATCTGTTCCAATCACTCTGAACTACCTTTTTTTTTTTTTTTTCCAGGAGATCAAGGTTGATTCTGAGAGTATTTATGGTCCAGCGCCCATCTCCATTTTATTTCAGTAAGTTAGTGATCTCATTCCATCCTGCTATTTTTCCTCACTCTCGTGATTCTTGTCACGGATTGCTACATGATGAAGCTATTTTCCCATATACTGTTTCCAGGACTGACCCACGTTGTTTTCTTGCTTGCCTTGCTTGTATTCTCATCTTGTGTCTCCTACACAGCTTCACTGATCTTTCACGATTGTTGTTTGTTGTCTCGTCGGCTGTATAATCTCCCACAGGGCCCCTAAACTTCCTTTCCATGCCTAATGGCGCGTTCAATCTCCTAGCAAAACAGTGACACATCTTTTGTCCACATCTGTCATTACCTTATCCAAAGCGGACCAAAAATGTTCATTTCCTACTTTGTATTTTTTGTTCTTATCATTAGTTGGTGCATGTGCATTTACTATGAAATATGTTTTGTTTCCTATTTTCATTGTCAGATATGACAGCCTTTTATTTATGCCCTTCCACGAAGTGATAATATCCAAGTATCGATGTATTACAAAGTTTGTACCAAACAAAAACGGTTGCCTTGACCACCCCCCTTTCAAACACAGGGTTTCTCTTTCAGAACCACATATCCCGATGTTTCGTTCGTGCTTTCGTCGCTAAATCTTGTTTTGTAGTGCCAGTATACCAAGCCCAAGTTCTCTCATACTATCAAGAACTTGCTACAGTTTGCTCATCTTCTCATTGTCTCTATGTTTATGGTTCCCATTCTAAAAGTCTGTTAAGGTCTGATTTTGTGCCCGTGAGTTAGATTGGAGGTACAGATAGGTTCGCCATTTAGAACTGCACTTGATGCAAGCTCCCCAGAATCCGATAGCATTCTTGCATTGACAGAGGTCAATGGTGGATTACCTCCTGCGGTGTATTTGTAATTATCACATGCTTCGTGACTGCTTCACAAGACGAAGTTTCAACTTTGGCTACCGCGTTTGCAATAGCGCGATTACAACTGAAGTGATCAGCCCCAGAGGATACAATCAGGCCGCCACACTGGAGTACATGCACCACTCTGTTCTGAGAAGGTTCATCCGCCTTCATGACCGTTGGAATTCGCCAAATCTGCTTTGAAACGACTGGCCATCTCTTCGATCATGAAGCCGTTGACCCTTTCGTGCTACGATTTAACTGAAAATGGTGATGATAGGCTTAGGACAGAATAGGAGACAGGTTATCGATAGGTCGTTGTGGGACACACTTCGTCTGACTGGCATGGGTGACCCTGCTGGCAGCTACGCTACCGCCGGCTTAGCCCTCCGGATCCATAGCTCGCAAACCTCGCCCGCTATGACAGTGCTACTTTGAGGCGGTGTCCCCAGAAGATTTTATATATATATATATATATATATATATATATATATATATATATATATATATATATATATATAACACGTTGAAAGTTACAGGTGGCTGGGAATTCGAAGGCTGGCCGGTAATAGAGCACAACACCTTACACTTGCAACACGTTTATCACTAACACAAGCGTACACTAAGTACAGACTGACTAATGCTTGGAGTGCTCCACTATTTACACATAGAAAGAATTTTCTGGAACTTACAAGTACATCAAATATAAGAAGCATGCAGAAAATTCTAGAAATAGTAAATACAAAGAAATAAATTTTCTTCTGTCCGTGGCGGGATTTGAACTGGGAACCGCAAGCTCAGCGATCTGCGATGATAATCGCAGTACCACGCATGATGTGGGTGTGGGTATGGAAAAGCTGAGAAAACCAGAAAAATCTAGTATCAGACATTTATTATTCCCTCGACAGGCAACCCGCAACACACTACTGTTTGGGAATTCACGCTGCCACTCTTTTCGAGGCATCGTAATGCAAAATTGACATGTGGTTTTCTTTTCACGTCAAACTGTTGGTCTCTCCTCAGTTGCATAACTGAGGTAGGTTATGGATATGAAAATCCCCGAAGTGGCATGCATCTGAAAGACTTGCACGAGCCCAATGAGCACTGAGCCACACGAAATGGCTGTAATTTTCGGTTTCAACCTTCTTACAAGTGTGCCTGTTTTGCCGGCCGCGGTGGCCGAGGTGACTGAGGCGCTTCAGTCACGGTCAGCACGGCCACTACGGTCGGGGGCTCGAATTCCCCCTCGGGCTTGGATATTTGTGCCGTCCTAGTTCGTAAGTAGTTCATAAGTAGTTTGTAAGTTTAGGGCCTGATGACCCCGTAGTTAAGTCCCATAAGCTTAACAAACATTTGAACATTTTGTGCCTGTTTTTTTGTTTACAGTTCATACAAATCACCAGTTTTATTCCAACCTTCATGTAATTTTACACACTTGATCTTCCAAACAAGTGGATACCTCACCATTTTACTAATTGTTAAAAGTTCACCCGTGTGTGTGTGTGTGTGTGTGTGTGTGTGTGTGTGTGAATGTTTTGATATAGGGTTTTTATAAATCGCAAGTCATCGTGTGCAGGTCAAACTGTACCATGTAGTAAGCTTTTACAATATATCATTGATCATCACTAAAGTTAAATCGTGTACCTGAGTTTTCATACATAGGATAAGATGAACGGAGAAAAAAAAACAGAGAGAGGACGAAGAGATAGAAGAGATGGGGGGCTGACGGAATAGATGGGCTAACAGCGGGGAAGGAGGAGATGGGCAGAGGGATGGATGAGATGAACAGAGAGAGATAGAGAGAGAGAGAAAGGATTGGAATCGGTTTCTATATTGTGTAATAAATAAATGCCCAGGCGTCGCAGTGTTTTCAGCGAGTGTTTCATACTGAATTACCTGCCTCGCGGCATGTGCATAGCTTCGTAGTATTTTACACGTTAACAACAGTCATCTTGCAGAGTACAGCTTGGTGTAATCCGCAACTTCTAGGTAATTCATAACTGACCCTATAGGCAGCCTGTTTAGTACTGAAGCTAATGGGTGTGGTTAATGTAAGTTTGGCGAAAAAAATGTATGCCACCTTCTCTAGTACCCGTGCAAGACAAATACTCTGGTAGTGATATATATTGCTATAACGTGAAATATGTCTAAATAAAAATGTCATTTAAAATAATGTAGCCAAATGAAAGTTGTCTTTATAATGAAAACGCTGGAAGGTTTGTATGTAAACAATTTTGCTTCGTTATGTCTGTTACAATTATTTAAGGTAATTAATGATAGTGGTCTCGCCTATCTTCTCAATTTAGGGTGTTTTTCTAGACCAAATGATTAATTAGCGGAATCGTTACTCTACTATAGAAATTGTCATTATCCTTCAGGTATTATACTAGTATGGCCCTGTAAAATTACCAGAAGAAAATGCTTCCACAAAAACTTTCATAGCTAGATCTGTATCAATGCAAACAATATGGATAACACAACTGATTCATACTGTACTCTGTTTTAGTGCTGAAATTTAGGATGGAAATGCATACTGCTTATGGAAGTCAACTTTTTTTAATGAAATACTCGCAATTGATTCATTACTATAAATGTTGGTATCATGTGTAGCGTTTAACTGTTACTAACACTAGTTCCAATAATACACAAGAGAAAAACTGCTTTAATCCTTTCATTGGCTGCAAGATTTGATGGGTAATTAAATCCTTGTATAACTGAAAATCTGTGATACTGCTCAAAATCAAATTAAAGCTGCAAGCTACATACAACTATAATGCTAAAAACGAGCTTTACATTAAAAAAAATAAAAAAAATAAAATAGGTCTATCTGAGAAGTTCTACACAACTTGTTTATCTCGTCTAATCAAAGAAAATCAACAGAGAATATTAATAATAATTGTTCCGCATATGTGGAACCCGTATTGAATGCACCTTCTCGGAGACCAGAACGCACCACACCTTTCCACGATCACGTACACCCTTAATCTACCGGCTTGGCCGCGCAGTATCGTGACAATCAAAGAGCAACTCAGTCAGACCTGCCACACCTACCTAACTAACAAATACCTATATATTTTTCATAAATTTGACATAGACCTGTCTCATGCTGCTAACTGCAATTCGATGGTCATATTGCTTGTCTGTGTTTGTGATCTTTGCCTACAAAAGGATAAGGAACCTAGCTGAAAACAAAGTAATTGCAAACCCGTCTATGACCATATTATTTACAATACAGCTTTAATTAAAATGAGTAAGCACATCCACACAGCGTGCAGGATTTCGAAATTTTGCACGCTGTGTGGATGTACTTATTTATCTTAATTCGAAATTTTGTTGGTGACTAGGCAAGATGTCATTCAATTTTTGTACTCTCCTTACTGGCTTCCATTGAAGAATGTAGAAATCGTTTCGTTAATTAACGCCTATATCACATTCAGAATTTAAATCATAGCAACGTTCCTCTTATTCTTATTTCTATTATTTCCACATTATGCTGAATGTTTCATTCTTCCCGAAATCAAGTTCCACAATGTCGGACATCCGCGCCATATCGGAGTTTAAATCGTTAGTGCAGCTAAATATGCAGATCGAGATTTGCATGTTTACGGACCAGGAGAGAAATTAGCATTTGAATGATGCTTCATTCGGCTGAAACGAAATGAGGAAGGATCCCCGTAAAATACGATTCCAATCGCTGTCCTGGAGAGACTCCATAATTTATGGTGGTGAATTTATCCATCGTTGCTACGTATCAAAGTTCGTCTAGGGACCACAAGAGATTTATATAAAATTACTGTAGGAGATTTATAGCATAAAACAATCCAGTTAAAAAAATGTTCAAATGTTTGTAGAGCTTATGGGACTTAACTACGGGGGCATCACTCCCTAAACTTATAAACTAGCTTATAATAAAGACGGCCAAACATCCGTGCCCGAGGGGGGATTCGAACCCCCGACCACAGCGGCCGTGAAGACCGTGACTGGCTCGCCGCAGACCGCTCGACCACCGCGGCCGGCTACAATCCTGTTTCTTCTTTCTCCTCAAGAAATGTTGATAACTTTTTTCGGTTATTTTGCGCTCTACTGTTATTTCAGTCTTCATTTTTGATCGAGTTTCTTACTAGTTTGATGCAGACCTCAAAAATACTTCTCTGGTATCAGTCTCTTAAGGTCTGCGCGAGAGCTAGTGCCCAAAACCTTCAAATATTTTTTGTTTTATCTCTTCCCTCCTCTACATTATTAAAGTTCAATGGCTCCCCCTATAAGAAGTTATTCCTTTGTACCTTCATACACACTTTTTGCTTCTTCTTGTCAGCACAGGGGCTCATTTGTGCTTAGTTGAGCTTTGGGGTCATACTTGTTGTCGGGACACTGTCTCAAGTGCTTCATTGGTGGCCCTCGTGAGGCCTAAGCAAGCGTCGCGCACAACTTTCACGACTGTAAAAATAATTGCTCAGGTAACCACCACCTAAACTTCAGTAACAATGAACAAGTATTGTTGAATTTCAGACAGAAACACGCTCCACTGACTGTTTAAAGTACCGCGCGAGGTTTGACTAGTGTGTAACGAAGGCCACCGTGTCTTACGTTTACTACTGCTACCAACTTAAGTGTTCTACTAACTTTATGACTACAGTCGAGCAGCAAACTTGTACGTGACACAGACAAATGTATTTTTTAACGATTGATATTAAACGAGAACAAATGTATGACATCACAAACGTGATCATCCTTTTATAATTTATACCACAGATGCTGATCATCTGCACGCAGGTATGCCTAAAGTGGCAGCGTTGTATAGGAGACAGATTAAATTCCCCCTGTGTGAAAGGAATTGTTAGTTTCGGCGTTTTGGATCTAATTTTCGAGTTTGTATTTATTGAAAGAAGTACCTCTATAGGTTATCAGTGCTTTTTAATACTCGTATTAACGTAATCTGTAGATATGTAGCTTCGATTTCGTGTCTCTAACCTAACTGCTTCGCAAAATCTTAGGCTTTAAATTGAAGTTGTTAGCCATGTTTTCTACTGGGGCAATGACGTTGGTGGGGAATTTAGGCAAAATTAAGTGTAATGCAAATGCAAGCATTTTGTGAAATGGGCACACGGACAATGTAGAGAATGTAGTAGTTTTGAAGTGGCAAAAACTGTATTCCTGACTTTTTCGGTGTCTTAATCGAGTCTAAATTATAAAATCTACTTTCATTCCAATTTTACGTCGACGAGTACTTGAAGACTTCTAAATGTCTAATACAATAGAGTGATAAGTATACATTAGAACGGTGGTAATACTTATTTACTACTACTGAATCATCGTTTATCCTTGATTTTAAAATGTATGGCGTCATTACCCCGGAGCCCAGGTCACTGGCGCCACTGCGTATACGTTCACAATATATTTTTAACAATAAAACTTGACAAAATACATGGCTGAAAGAAATTATAATATAGTGTTAACTGGCGAAGCGGGGGTACTATATTGTGCGAAAAAGACAGACTTTTAATAAGTTAAGGTGGCGCCATTTCCCTGGTCTCTCCTATATGTTATTTGTCTGAAGGCTTTCGGTTTTTTACGATTGCTGACAACTTATGACTTGAGCCAGATGTGGTAGTGCAGAAGGTATTTCTAATTTACTTATCCCTACAGCGTTTACTTTTGTTCAGAAAATTGAGCTAATTCTGTATGTTATTTTCAAATAATTTACGGGAATGTAGTTGGGCAACGTCTTCGACAACAGCCACTATTTCGGGAGGTGAACGTCCATTATTTTCAATGTATAACAGAAAAGACTGCGCTTCATGTCTACAATCTTTTTCAATAACGCCTCATTCTTTTATCAATTATTCACAAAATTTTCAATTTTTTTCAGATTCATAGAAAAAAATGTAAGTTTGTTTTATGGGGCGGAGGGGGGAGGTGGGCGGCGGCGTCACAGCTTTGGCACGTGTCAAAAAAAGTTCAAATGTTTGTTAAGCTTATGGGACTTAACTACGGGGTCATCAGTCCCTAAACTTACAAACTACTTATGAACTAGCTAAGACTAAGGACGGCACAAATATCCATGCCCGAGGGGGGGATTCGAACCCCCGACCGTAGTGGCCGTGCAGACCGTGACTGGTGCGCCTCAGTCCCCTCGGCCACCGCAGCCGGCTTGGCACGTGTCCAATGTGTGAGGGCACCTCAATATAGCTCTGGCTCTGAACCCCCCCCCCCCCCAGAGAAAAGATTTATCTACGCCTATGTGTCAGTATATTACATATATTACTCTAACAATACTGCGCAGAATCTCTTTATTTATCGTTGTTTAACCTATACTGCCTCCCCAATAAATCACAGACATTGCCGAGGTGGGGTAGCATGCGTGCCTCAACGAAGCAGATAGCCGTACTGTAAGTGCAACCACAGCGGAGGGCTATCTTTGGAGAGGCCAGACAAACGTGTGGTTCCTTAATAGGAGCAGAAGCTTTTTCAGTAGTTCTAGGAGTACCATTCTGGATGACTGAGATGTAATATCAGCTAATATGGCTTTGTCATGAAGTTATTGCGAACGGCTGAAAGCAAAGAGAAATTACAGTCGTTACTTTTCTCTAAGACATGCAACTCTACTGTAAGAGTATAAGATGATAGCGTCTTCTTAGGTAATATATTCTTGGGCCAAAATAGCCTCCCCCCCCCCCAAACCCCAAATCGGATTTCCGGGCGGGGACTACTCAGGTTGATGTCGTCATCAAGGAAAAAAATCTCTCTCTTCATCACGTTTGTACGTTGCAAAATTTGAAAAGAGGAATGGGTGGGTTAAAGATAGATATGGTGTGGATAACTGAAGTTGGGTGCAGGATGAACAGGATTTCTGGTAGGGTGAATTCAAGGCTATATATTAAAAATGTCTGCAGATGGTAACATACAGGTAGGTCTCATAATGAATAAGAAAAGAAAATACGCGTAAGTTCTTATGAACAACATAGTGAACGCATTATTGTACCGAACACGGTACTATTAATTTATATGCCAACTAGCTCTGCGGATGATGACGAGATAGAAGAAATGTATGAGGCGATGACAAAAGTTTCGGACAGTTAAGGGAGACAAAAACTTCATTGTGATGGGTGATTGCAACTCGGTAGCAGGAAAGGTAACAGAACGAAATGTAGTAGGTGAATATGGACTGGGGAAAAGGAATGAAATTGGAGATAGCCTGGTAGAATTTTGAGCACAGCACAAGTTAATCATCACAAACACTTTAGTTAATCATCATGAAATAAGGTTGCATACTTGGAAGAGACCATGACACATTGAACGGTACGAGATTGACATGGGTTTAAAAACCAGGTTTTAAACTGCAAGACATATCCAGTGGCAGATATAGACTCTAACCATACTTTATTGGTTACCAACCAGAGTTTGTTGAGGGCGTTATGGAAGGATTGATCGAAACATGGGAAAGTAAACAACAGACGAAGAATGGATAGTTCGTTGGATATAGTAGTGAAGGCCCCAGAGGATCATGTGGGAACATGGACAAGACCTAACAGAAATTATTGGATAATACAGGAGATACTGAACTTAAATGATGAAAGGTGAAATTATAAAAATGCATCCATTCAAGCAGACAAAATTGAGTACAGACGGCTACAAAATGAGATTGATAGGAAGTGCAGACTGGCTAATCAGAAGTGGCGAGAGGAGAAATGCAAGACCGCAGATTAACGTGTAACTAGGGGAAAGATAGATACCGCCTACAGGAATATAAGTTAATGAGGAGCTGCTGAACTAAGGAAAAAGGAGATTCTGGCACATCCTGACTAAGAGTTGGTGGGACACATTCTGAGACATCTAGGAATCGTGAACTTAGCATTAGTGTGTGGGATAAAAATCGTACAGGGAGACTGAGAGATTAATACAGTAATCAGACTCAAAACGATGTAGGTTGGCGTTCTTATTCGCAGATGGAGAGACTTGCACAGGACAGAGTGGCACGGAGAGTTGCATAAAACCAGCCAACGGACTGAAGAGCACGACAACAATAGAAAACTATACTGAGGTGACAAAAGTCAAGGGACATCGTGTCGGACTTTTTTTCAGCCAATGTACCGTGAAACAACAAGGTTTTAGAAGTCTTGTGCAGGAATATTCAGCAATGCTGCCCCTACTGTGAAAGTGTTGTCAGTGGATAATTTTGTGCACGAACTGATCCGACGCTTATGTGCTATAAATGACCGATTGGATTCGTATCTTGGGTGGCCAAATCAATGGCTGTAGCTGTCCAGGATGCTCTTGAAACCAAACGAGAACGATTGTTTCTCGTGACAGTGCACACTTTCTTCCATAAAATTTCAATTCATAGTCATCCTCATATAGCATGATTTACCCTTCGACACGGTTGTGGAGAATAGATATAATTATACTTCAGTACTGTGCTCAAGACGTCGGGCCTAAGGCCTGGAAATTTCTTCCTGGAACTAAAGCCGATATGTGATATAGTTGACTACTTTTACGGAGTAATACCCTTGTCCGGAAAGAACATACACCATATCAACTGTATATCTGTCCCAAGAGACAATGAAAATTTCAATACGGACGCATTAATTGCTGGAATACAGAATAGCCTGCGTGCGGCAGGAACCAATGGACAGGTGCACTACTATCGTAGTGTGCTACAAGTTCAGAATTTGTGATGGAAGGGAAGCGTGCATAAATAGCCTCATTGGTTGAGGCAACAGCTATCTCGAAGCGAGAAATCCGGGTTCCAATCCCGGTCCGTTACATATTTTTAACTTCGCCGTTTAATCTATATCAACGCCCCGTCGAAATGTTTAAATATTTCGAATTCGTAAATCGCATTTTATTTTAGTTGCATACACAGACAAAAAATACCATTCATCATCTTCTTGTTTCGATTATCTCGTTTAATTG
This sequence comes from Locusta migratoria, assembly GCA_026315105.1. NCBI lineage: Eukaryota > Metazoa > Arthropoda > Insecta > Orthoptera > Acrididae > Locusta > Locusta migratoria. Next base: position 393,560,660 of record CM048744.1, on the reverse strand, counting down.
TGCTTCATATGAATAAAAATACCTTCACTTCGTGTTGCCCACGGGCATCATTTTAGATTTTTAGTTTATTGCAAGTATTAGTTATGTTACTTGTCAACAGTTCCAAGAACAGGAATGAATTCTTTGGTGAATTAATAAACAAGATTTAATTTGCTGCATGTGATGAGTGACAATTGCACAGTACTGTAAAGTAGTTGTGGAAGGAAACGGTCTTATCATCGTCCTGTCACCAACATTTCCTTCTTTCCCTTTTAATTTGGAAAAATGAACTCCATTGCGATGGATCAATCAGCAAGCACCACAGTTTTTATTACTGCTGTCATTTTCTAAGGCAATTAATTCGCGAAAAACTTAAGCCAACACAGCTTGTGCGACGGAGAATCGGAAAATAATGCACAACAATTTTCTCCTCCTTGATATTGTACGATTATGTAGCTAGAACGTTTCTCTGGAGATAATATTTTGGATGAAAGTGCAGTAGCAAGAAAAACCTGAACTACGAAACAAATAAGGCGATCATGTTTCAGTCGTCTTTCTGTAGTTTTACATTTGTGGAAAAAAAGAAATGTTTGTAAAGCTTGTGGGAATTAACTGCGTAGTCATCAGTCCCTAAACTTACAAACTACTTATGAACTAACTTATACTGAAGACAGCACAAACATCCATGCCCGAGAAAGGATTCGAACCTCCGATGCGGGAGGTCTTTTTTTTTTTCTTTTTTTTTAAATAAAGTAGTCTGATGTCGACTCTACAGTTCTCTTCTCGAATTAGATTTGCTTGCGCAGTTAATTCCTGATCCAATGTTTTTTAATCTTTTATTGATCTGTGAAAGTTATGTTGATAAATCGACGTTCGTAGCAGTCAGCCTTTGTGTTAATATCAATAAGGAGTAGAGCAATGACAACAAATACTTATTTTACAATTTTGAATTTTTGTGTTACGACATGTTAAGCTAATGGCTAATTTCTGCTAACGCTTGATAATGGTAAACAGACCGAAACCGGTGGCATTGAGAAAAAATAAACAGGTATTGTCAACATGTCGTTTTACAATTCCGACACGAATCCACAGTTTTCATCCGATCGTACGCTCTATAGCGAGGGTACCCTACTGCAGACTTCAACACCGTTGGCCCGATCACCATGAGATTTTGCAGGAATATGTAACTTTTCATTACGGGAGAGTGAAGAGATCAACAGTGAGAGGTGACTGGAGGAGAATGGAAGAAAGCGTGGAAGATTATGACAGAGGCAGGGGGATGGATGTGGGGTGAGGTGGGAGGAGTAGGATGTGTAAGAGGAGAAGGTGGTGGGGTAAGTGCAGTGCTCAAAACGGTTATGGGATCAGCATACATATGGAAACGTATTTTATTCAGATATTATTTACAGTTATAATTTGTGTCTGATACAGTACGCTGTTTTGCTAACTCTAAACCGAGGCAACATAAGGCTACCAAATGAGCGAAAAAGTCATTTTCGTTGCCTTCTAATATGGTGTGTGATCACCTCGGACAGCTAGCACAGTTGCACAACTGCGTTGCATAAACAGTATCAGGTTATCAGTCAGCTCTTGAGGCGTGTTTGGCCATTCTTTCATGAGTGCAATATCCAGCTCTGTAATCGTTGTGGGAGGTGCTAATCTTAGTACAATGCACCTGCCAAGGGCATCTCAGATATCTGTATCGGGATGAAGTCTGATGACCAAGCTGGCCATGCCATTCGTTCAATTCCATCTGCTTAAAGCACGTTTGAAACCATTTATTGCCCGACTATCAACCAACAGGTGCAACTTTTTATTTATTTATATTTACATATTTCGATCCTTCAGAATCTTCTTAGTTGCGATTGCAGCACGTCTCGTCTTTGTTATTGTCATAGCATAGTCGAAATATGTTGCAGTCGCAACTAAGAAGATAAGAAATAGGCATAGATATAGGAAAGGTGATGCGCAAACAGATTAAGGGAGGTAGTTTTTATACCCCGTTCTACATCTACATCTACATGGGATACACTCCAAATCACATTTAAGTGCCTGGCAGAGGGATCATAGAACCACCATTATACTATTTATCTCCCATTCCATTCTCGATTAGCGCGCGGGAAGAAAGAACACCTGAATCTCTCTGTTCGAGCTCTGATTTCTCGCATATTATTCTGATGTTCTTTTCTACCTATGTAAGTGGGAGTCAACAATATATTTTCGCATTCGGATGAGAATGTTGACGATTGGAGTTTCGTAAGAGTAGGCCACGCCGCAGCGATAAACGCCGTTGTTGTAATGATTCCCATCCCAGATCCTGTATCATTTCCTTGGCGCTGTCTCCCCTGTATCTTGATAATACAAAACGAGCTGCCCCTCTTTGGAATCATTCGATGTCCTTCGTCAAACCCAACTGATAAGGACTCCACACTGGGCAGCAATACTCCAAAAAAGGACGGACAAGCGTAGTGTATGCAGTTTCTTTAGTAGTTCTGTTGCATCTTTTAATCGTTCTGCCAATAAAACTCAGTCTCTGGTTCGCCTTTCTCACGACATTATCTACGTGTTTTTTCCAGTTTAAGTCGGAAGTAATAGTAATTCCTAGGTATTTAGTGGAGTTTCCGGCTTTCACTTTTGATTGCTTAATCTTGTAAACAAAGTTTAAAGGATTTCTTTTCGTACTCATGTGGAGGACTTCACACCTCTTATTATTTACAGTCAATTGTCAATTTTTACACCTTAGTGAAATTTTATTTAGATCGTTCTGCAGTCGGTTATGATCTTCAGATGATTTTACTAGACGGTAAATGACGGCGTCATCTGCAAACAACCGAAGTGAGTTGCTTAGATTTTCTCCCAAATCGTTTATGTAAATAAAGAACAGAAGAGGACGAATTACACTACCCTGTGGAACACCCGACATCACCTCTGTTCCCCACCATAATTAGCAATTGTGAGCCGGCCGCGGTGGCCGAGGAGACTGAGGCACTCCAGTCATGCTCTGCACGACCACTACGGTCGGGGGTTCGAATCCCCCCTCGGGCATGGATATTTGTGCCGTCCTAGTTCGTAAGTAGTTCATAAGTAGTTTGTAAGTTTAGGGACTGATGACCCCGTAGTTAAGTTCCATAAACTATACAAACATTTGAACATTTGAGCAATTGTGATGCACTGACGATTTAGGCCAGAAGAACGTAGGGGAATCAATTAGATCAAATACATGTTTAAAAAGTACTGCTGTGAATTTTTCACGAGGAACCACAGCGAAAGACCACGAGACGCTTCTTTTGCACCGAGTCACTGCACTGGGTACACGGATTCGATTTATTGTCATGAAATTTAAGGGTAGATTTGTTAAAATCTGTGAGGTACTAAGCCAAAATATCTTACATTCCTTCTTTTTTGTTCGTACTCAAGCGACCTGTCAAAAATTAACTTGATCAGTTGCCCGTGTTTGAAGTCCTTCTCTTGTAAGAAGTCAGTGTGTGTACCTTAGACATTCTCAACAATTCGCGTGGCGCCTAACAGCTGTAACCCAAGGACCTGCTCATGCTGTATGGAGAGTGCTGGTTCGGTGTATGCGGAAACTGAACCCAATATATGTCACCAATCGTGCCAGTTATTGATTGACGACTTCAGCCAGTGTTCTTTCAAGAAATATTTGTCATTTTGTCACTTCAATTTTTGAACTCTAGGGAATGGGTGTGTGTGTGTGTTTTCCTTCGGTTAATTGAGTTATAGTAGTTTGTAAGCGTAGGAACTAATAACCAAAGAAGTTAAGTCCCACATATTTACAAAGATTTGAACATTTGAACTCCACTCTAGTGTAATGACGACCGCCAATTTGTTGGCCGAGTTTACATATGTTGCTGCAAATATCTCCGTGTTTTAGTCAATCTATACAGTTTAAAATAGTTGGCGCAATCTCATCAGAGGGTGGCGTGAGCTACGCAAGTGGCCTACGCATTCTTCATCTACATTGGTTACACTACATCGCATCTCTCTCCATTAAGAGCTGCCTGGGACGATTATATCTTTTATCTTCTGTACATGACCGTTACGACACGATACTCCAGATGCACCACGTGTCTTATTTAGTGATAAATCCCCATATACCATCCATGGGCACTTAAACAACCAAACATGCATTATTCATCTGTTAACAATCCCCCTTGGCCTCATCAGGTTGAACATCATCGTCCATGGTGTTTACGCATTACTCACAACCTATCTGCCACGGTTGCTAGAAGGCGTTCCCCCGTAGATCAGGATTAGCCTGTAGTACAATTATGATGGCGGTCGAGTTCATAATGCATTATTACAGCACGTCTCCACGAAAGATTCCCAAATCGTTGGATTTTAGGAAGACAATTTGTAGCTTGGCCAGAACGTTCCCCGGATTTGACGCCGATAGACTTACTTTTCATAGGAAAACCTAAAAAACGTTGGCTACAAGGACAAACAAACTACGCCCAATTATATGCATCGACGTGTTTCTGCGGCATACTCAGACATCATCGCTGAAATGCTAACATGTGAGCAGCAGTCATGTCATAACAGACTGGAAGCGTGTATCGCTGCAGTCGGAGGTCATTTAAAACACAATCAGTGACGGTCATTGTCTCTTCACAGGTCTGAATCCACATAACTAGTGTATACACTCGTGTTCTTCTTTAGTGTGTGCTGCCACAGATATTGTACAAATGTTCCTGTTCAACCTTTTCACAATACGATATCCGTAAAGCACTTGCATTTGAGCCGTGCAACAAACTCCACTGACTTTATAATTTATCCTTCTATTAGTCTGTTACTGTCAATAGGCATTGTTCCACTTAAGAAAAGGTGTACTTTAGCACAAAAAATTAATTTTCTCTTTTTAATAAACCACCCCCACGAACTACAGACATTGCCGAGGTGGGGTAGCTTGCGTGCCTCAACGATACAGATAGCCATACCGTAGGTGCAACCACAACGGAGGGGTATCTGTGGAGAGACCAGACAAACGTGTGATTCCTGAAGAGGGGACAGTCTGGACGATTGACTCAGATGGCCTTTGCCTCACTGTTCTTACGAACTGCTGAAAGCGAAAGGAAACTACAGCCGTTACTTTTCCCTAGGACATGCAGCTCTACTGTATGATAATAATCGCATCTTATTGGGTAAAATATTCCGGAGGTAAAACAGTTTCTCATTCGGATCTCTGGGTAGGGACTACTCAGGAGGATGTGGTTATCAGAAAAGGCAACACTGGATGGAGCGTCGAATGTTAGGTCCCTTAATCGGGTAGGGAGGTTAGAAATTTAAAAAAAAAATGGATAGCTTGAAGTTAGATATAGTGGGGATTAGTGAATTTCGGTGGAAAGAGGAACAGGATTTTTCGTCAGATGAATACAGGATTATAAATACAAAATCAGTTGGAGGTATTACAGGAGTAGGTCTGATAATGAAAAAGAACATGGGAAGACGGGTAAAGTACTATGAGCAGTACAGTGATCGCATTATGGAAGTCAAGGTAGACACGAAGACAACACCGACCACAGAAGTACCGGTTTATATGCCAACTAGCTCTGCCAATGATGAGGAGATCGAAGAAATGTATGAGGAGGTAAAGGAAATTATCCATACAATTAAGGGAGAGGGAAACGTAATGTGATGGGATTAGGAAAAAGAAGGGAAGAAAAAATAATAGGTGAACATGGACGGGGAAAAAGGAATGAAAGAGGAAGCCGCCTGGTAGAATTTTGCACGTAACATAAGTTAATCTTAACAAACATCTGGTTTAAGAATCATGAAAGAAGGTTGTATATGTGTAAGAGACCAGGAGACACCGGGAGGTACCAGATAAATGTTATAATGGTAAGACACAGATTTCGGAACTAGGATTTAAGCTGCAAGACATACCCACGGGCATATATAGACTATGACTATATCTTATTGATTATGAACTGAAGACAGAAACTGAAGAAACTGCAGAAAGGTAGGAGTGTAAGGAGACAGTACCTGGATCAACTGAAGGAACCTCTAGTTCTTGAGAATTTCAGAGGGAGCTTTAGGCAATAGTTGACAAAAACAGGACATAAAACAGTAGAAGAGGAATGAGTAGCATTGAGAGATGTAATAGTGAAGGCAACAGAGGACAAAATAGGTAGAAAGGCGAGACCCAAAAAAGTAATTGGATATAATAGAAATACTAAATTTAATTGTTATTTGACATGATGTGGCTCACTTATCTTCAACAGTTCATGGAGCTACAAATCAGACACGTAATTTTAAATACCATCTGGTTCGTGTACAAGACAATCCGGTTAATTTTAACCAGCAATGCCCAATTTTAGTTACTGTTCTTTAAAAATATTTTAACCAACTAATATACGTGCAACAACCAATTTGACTTTCTTCAAATGTTATATTGTATTATATTGGCTCCCATAAATTGTAATTTGATGTTTGGAAGGTTATACTGTCTGATGGCAGATACCACTATTGACAAACAAGAAAACTGATCCGAAGATGACTCAGAAATGAGTTGAAACCGGTCATCATTTTTAATAAATTAGCGGCCACGACTATAGACATTGTCTACTTAATCTAAATTTAATTGATCAAAGGAGAAAATATAATAATGCCATAGATGAAACAGGCAAAATAGAATACAGACGAGTAAGAAATTAGATTGGCAGGGAGCAAATGCAAGTCAGTAGAAGAATAGGGAAAAAATAGTTACCGCCTACAGGAATGTAAAAGAGACGTTTGGAGACAAGAAAAGCACCTATATGAATATAAAGACCTCAGAGGAAAACAAGTTCTCAGTATAATAACGGAAAGTTGAAAGGTGGAAAGAGTATATAGAGAAGCTCTACAAAGGAATTATTGAAGGAATTGAAGAAGAAAGAAGATGAAATAGGAGATACCATACTGAGAGAAGAATTAGAGTGCTTAAAGACTTAAGTCGGAACAAGGCCCCTGTATTAGATGAGATTCCCTCATAAATACTGAAGTGTCTTCCAGAGCCAACCACGACAAAACTGTTTCACCTAGTGCGTAAGATGTATGACACAGGGGAAATACCGTCAGACTTTCAGAAAAATGTAATAATGGTTACAAAACTTTAACACGTATTTTTTGCAGAAGGTTGGAACAGCTGGTAGAATCCGACCTCGGGGAAGATCACTTTGGGCTGAAAAGAAATTTAGGAACATGGGAGGCAATCCTCATTTTTACGGCTGATCTTAGATTAAGGAAAGGCAGACCTACATTTCTAGTTTTTGTAGATATGGGAAAAGCTTTTGTTAATGTTGATTGGAAGAGACTCTTTCAATTTCTGAAATCAACAAGAGTAAAATATAGGGAACGGAGGGTTATTTACAACTTCTACAAAAACCAGACAGCAGTTATCAAAGTTGAAGGGCATGAAAGGGATGCAGAGGTTGGGAATGGAGTAAGGCAGGTTTGTAGCCTTTCTCTGATGTTATTCAACTGCAAGCTATAAAGGAAAGCAAAGAAAAATTTAGAGAAGGAATTAAAGTTCAGCGTGAAGAAATAAAAACATTGAGTCTTGCATATGACATTGTAATTCTATCAGAGACAGCAAATGACCTGGAAGAGCAGATAAACGGATTGGACAGTATGTGAAAGATGCATATATGATGAACATTAACAAGAGCAAAACAGGGGTAATGGAAAGCAGTGTAAGAAAATGAGGTGATGCTGAAGATACTAGATGAGGTAACGAAACAGTAAAGGTGGTAGATGAGTTTTGATACTTGGGCAGTAAAATAACATTTAATCGTCGCAGAACAGAGGATATAAATTGCATAATGACAATAGGAAGAAAAGTGTTTTTGAAAAACGTAAATTTGGTGTTCTCAAATATTAATTTAAGCGTAAGGAAGTCCTTTCTGAAGACATTTGTGCGGAGTGTTGTCTTGTACGGAAGTGAAACATGGACGATAAACAGTGAGGACAGGAAGAGGATAGAATCTTTTGAAAAGTGGTGTTACAGAAGAATGCTAAAGATTAGGTGGGTAGATCGCGTAACTAATGAGGAGGTACTGAACAGGGAATTAGGGAGAATAGAAATTTCTGGCATACCTTGACTAAAATAAGGGATCGATTGGTAAAACACATTCTTAGACATCATGGAATCGTGAATTTAGTATTGGAGGGAAGTGTGTCGGGTAAAATTCGCAGAGGGAGACCAAGAGATGAATACAGTAAGCAGATTCAAATAGATGTAGGGTGATGTTGTTATGAGGAGATGATGAGGCTTGTTCAGGATAGAGTAGCGTGGATAGCTGCATCAAACCAGTCTCCGGACTGAAGATCGCAACAACGACAATATTATAATACGAATGGTTGACTACCAATCCATCCTATAAAAAAAGCATATTAAGAGCACTTTCCATTTCAGCAGTATCTGCTCTGCAAGTTTAAGGTGATTCACCCTGTGTATGCTGACTGTGTCACCGTGGAACGTTGATCTGTTTAGTCTGATGGAGGAATGTGGTATGAAAGCATAGCTCAGGATGTAAGACTGTCATTACTTGGGCCCATGTTCTAGAGGCAGTGTAAATGATGTCCTGAGTTCTGGGTTCAAATCCAATCACTGCTTCACTTTGAATAAAAATCACTAACAGTGGCGGAAAATACTTCCAGCATGTCATTCTTGTTCGACCTTGTCAAAGAGAACGGAAAAGTGGAAAAGTGGACTGTGCCTGGCAGAAATCCAGACTTCATCATATTTTTGTATATTACATTCTGTTGCGTAAATGCATTTACCATGCTCTGCCACTGAATACTGCAGTCGGCAATTGGTTGATGTTGGTCGCAGGCAGTGAGAATCGGTCAGTTTTATAACCTAGTTTGGCACTATCATTTTCCTGTTTCCTCTGATACGTAGCTTCGTACCTACCAGTACAGCTAAAAGTGAGAGCGAATGAAGCGAACAGCGATAAAATTCATAATCGATGTTGTCATCATAAATATTTGACAGGTATTTTCCCAATACAATTTGCTAAGTTCAGGTTACAGTGGGACGTAAAACTGCAGCGAGTGGAACAAAATAACTGCATTTATGAGTTGTAGGAAATTCCGAACGAGAATTTTGATTATCTACCCACAGCTGACTCATGACTCATTCTGTTTACTACTCATGATTCATCACGCAATCCGCTATCAACAGCAGCACGCAACATGCAAACCGCTGAACAGTTATAACAGAACAAGTTAACGCGCTAACGTTACATAGGTATTTATAGTGACAACCTACAGCTGCTCGTGGCTCTATCTAACCACTATGAGTTCAGTAACAAATTTTTTCACCATACCTGTTTGACACTTGATTGTGATTTCAGTTTCCTGTTCAACACATGTTATAGGAAGAAATGAGCTAGTTTTTGTTATTTGGTTATTTGATGACCCCGAATTCAACTGCTCTAAAAGTAGCACAATACTTCTAGTTTTCTAATGTCAATGACAACCTGCAAGAATGCTTTCTTCACTAAATATCGGTTACAAAGAAGAAATAATCGATAGCACAGGATGAATATTTTTAATTTTGACTGCATGAAAACATTACGTGAGGGGGGCACATATTCTCCTAGTGTAGAGTTTTGGGTAGATACAGGTCTTCGGTTCTTCATAATTTTTATAATATTATGGTTTTGGCTTAACGCTTTTCCAAGTTCTTTAGTGTGGATTGTCATATAATTTCAGGCGGTAAGCTACTACTTACATTCGCGTACGGCAGTGTCTTGTAACCCTATTTTTATTTCATAAATATTTTGCTTTGACTAAGAGACATTTGTTTCTTGGACGGAGTTGCGGTACGCCTATAAAAAGGAATCCTGATTATTGTAATTTCGCAGACTTTTCCGTCTGATGATTCACTCAACAGGTTTGCAACCCGATTTGATCGTTCTTCTGAAAATATTTCAGCAGTTCACCTGGCCGTTATCTTCAGGTGATGTTGGTGCACAGTCAAGCTGGAACTGCAATCTCAGAGTTAGGGCGTGATTTTGCACCTCTCTCACCCGAAGGTGGCGGTCAAGTGGACCGCTGAAATAATGTGCAGAAGAATGATAAAATCCAGCTGCACATCCGTGATAAGGATCAGGAAACGTTTTTGTTTCATGCATATAAGACAGGGACTGTGGACATACACTGTACTGCGTGGAAATTCAAGGTCAATGAGTGGGTAAAAAGAAATGATGCAGTTTTACATTTGTCCACCAGTCTATCTAGTGATCTATGGTTCCGCTTACGAACAACGGAATTTCCAGTAATAAAAATCCAAGAGTAAAGTTCTTTTGTGTGATTTGCGCCCAACACTTGCGAGGGTGAAGGTCGGAGTGAGAGTTTAAAATAGGGAAAGATTAATTTTTAAAACTCACAACCACCAACTGCGAACCAAATTCCTAAACATGCAAAAACACTGTGAACTGTTTGACTCGTTTTCTAGGGGATGATATCACACGTTCGCAGCTTTCCTTCCCTGCATATGATTAACAAAACAATTCATAATAAAGTCAAGTTCATGAGAGAAAAGGGCGTACTAACTTCTATTTTTTAAAACACGTGAAAGTTCACTTTATGTTGTTTATTTCACAATCTCAGAACCCTGTGGCTGATACGTCTGTACGTCGGCACATTTATCAAACCTCGTGAGCCCCCAGACAAAAATGAATATTTGTCGCAAATTGTTTTAACACCATGTGGCTGTCTCAAACACGGTCTATGTTCATCCCTATGCGACGACACGTATTACATTAACAAATCACAGTCACTTTAATTCAATGCGATGCACACCTTGTTCCGCCGGCTAAATATTCACAAACACACAGTAGCACTCGATTCAATTTTGCGCAGTCACCCATACATGGCGATTGCCACACACTAACTATAACCTCCACCTCGAGGTCCACATGCCGACTGATGCATAGCGACGCCACCCGGCCATCTCCCCACTTGCTCCCGAGTCGTCACTTCCTGCCCTCGCGTGCGCGCGCGCCAAAAGCTCAACTGCTGGGATTTTTTCCCCTACGTCATCAACTTCTCCGTGTGAGCTGTTCTAACCGATTTGCCAACGTACAGCGCTCAGCCAATACATTTCTAAAACTTTACTTAAAATCAAAATAATTACACTACACATTAAATAAATTGTCTTCTTAGGTTTTTATATTGGTATAAACATACTTTGTGGTATTTATCATAATCGTGCAATTTCTTATGTCACAGATAAGTGATTTAACTGAATACTTCAAGATAAAATACACAAAATTAATTGAAAATAAAATGAGAAATAGTTAATACATTATTTTTATAAACAAACATTGCCATGCTAGTTGTGTAACTGTCTTGTATTCATTGGTAATTTATTACTTTTCATTGTCAATTAAACATATTACGCCTGATGTGACTATATCTGCTAATGTATTGTTCATTTATCAACAGGCTATTTTGTAATGAGGGCCTTAAATGTTCCTAACTGCATCGTATTACTTCAAATGCCAGTATTATTAAAATATTTTATTTCACGCTGTGCACTGCACTGTGCCTGGCACTCGCCATTGTCCCTCTCTCCCCTCACCGGAAACGAACAGGAAAATCCTAAGCTGGAACAAGCCACCAACGTCGGCCTGCTCGCTAGCCTCCCGTCAGCTACAAGCACACAGCAAATCTCAACGTGGAGAATTTCTACCTATGGCCTAACTATAAATGTTGTCACCCAACTCTGTACATACATTGCCACCATAATTAATAAGGTTAAAATTGTTTAACATTTAGTGCATTGGCATGGCCAATGTTTGCAGTGAACTGCATACTGTTTAATTATCAAATGCTATTAATTACCAGTATTTCTATTGGGCGGTAATCTTACACCCTGTAACTTGTTCTTTAACCTCCAGGGACGTTTCCTGTGAGCTCTTCTATTGAAAAAAATCCATCCATTTCGAGAGCTGAAGACTTCTCTCTCTGATAATTCCCCTCGATACACAAGAAGGTATTGACGTGCTCATTTTATAAATAAAATAAGAAGTTGTAGTTCGCCCTAGTTCTTAAATTTTGAAAACTGAAGACTTTCCTTAGTCTGACAACCAATTGACGTTGGCGGAAGAGCCGACGGAAGTTCAGAACCCTCGATTGCCCTTGCAGTGGGAAACTGTCCCTATAAGGCAGAAAATTAAGCAATACCACGAAATGTAAGGCACAATATGTGGATTGTGACAGAAAAAAAATGTGATGGTGATCTCTTCATTGGTAATGGATTACGTTTTTTCGTTAGTATGTCTGGGACTGCGGGGGGGGGGGGGGGGATGTAACCGCAAGAAAAAAACTGAATAACCAGCGAAAAAGTTTCAAACGAGACGTGGCATGAAAAAACAGATGTTTCAATGTGGTAGTCACAATAGAATATCTGAAGAGTGAAATCCAGAAGGTCAGTCTAGATATAATATGAAGTTCCCTGAAGTGAAGTGGATAGAAAATATGGATCTCAGGTTAAGCTAACTGAACGTAATATCAAAAGCAGCAGAAAATAGTGTAAAGGTTGTAGGATTCAATATGAAAAGGAAAGTAATTCAGAGAGTAAGTTATCCAGGACAATTGAATGACAAAAATGATAGCAAACCCATACCAATTATAATTACTTGGGTATCCACGCCACATAATAAATGGAAAACCAAAAAGAATTGAAAAGGTGGACTAATATGTAATGAGCGATGACGCTCATTGCGATGAATTAACTCAGGTATCAGGGAAAATAGATTCACTGACAATGTGGGTTTCGCAGTAATAATGAAAGAACTGAAAAGTATATTGCATTACATAAATTTCAGTAGAGAATACAGAGTTCAACCATCACAAGACGGCGCTACACTAGGAAAATATCCATAGTTACTGGAAGGTTCCAGATTGATTTCGTCATGGCAAAGTAAAGAAGAGCACACGAGCTCTGTAGCGGAAGTGTAGCGGTAAATTTTTCCTAGTCTTGGTTGCTGTAGAAACACTGCGGTGTGTCGACAGAAAGGGGAAGAGGAACAGTAGCTACTTTGCGATATATATATATATATATATATATAGTCCCAAATAGAAAATCACTGAATATTCCACAGTATGCACGGTTTCTGCAATGTTTCACAATATGTTGCACAGTTTGTCTCTCCGTGCCACAGTCACATTCTAGGAAGTGGATATGTCCCCATTAGTGGAACGCGTCTGCACAGCTCCCATGTCGGGTCCGTATTCGGTTGAGGGTTGAGCACACGGCGCGGGGCTGATGGAGGCCTGGTGGCCTCTCCTCGATGCAGGGCAGGCTTCGGCACTGTGCAGGGCAGGTTCCTCGCCATTATTTTCAAGACTGGAGGACGTCGACATTGTTTTTAGAAAGGTCCTTGGCTGTAGAATTCGGAGGACGTCTCGATCTTAGGCTTCTCCGGCGTGGGCTACATCTTTTAGCAGAGGTATCTGAGGATTACCCAGGATCTTTTATATACACGCATGAGGGCACACTTCCTTCTGGCATCTGGCGGTGGGATATGACTCAGTACCGGCAGCCAGTAAGTGGGAGTACATCGGATTGTCCTACTGATAATGCGCATGGTCTCGTGCAGCTGTGTGTCGACTTTCTGAGTGTGTGTGTGTGTGTGTGTGTGTGTGTGTGTGTGTGTGTGTGTGAGTGAGTGTGTGTGCTGTTCAGCCACACTGGTACATAACATTCTACAGCCGAGTACACAAGTCCAAGAGCTGAAGTTCGCAGCGTGTCCGCAGAAGAACCCCAACTAGAACCACGTAATTTGTGCAATATGTTGTTACTGCTCCTCAACTTCATAACTGACAATATACTAATTACCCGTGGCCACATTCCAGTGCTGAACTTAAGCCCTTTTTAACCCTTTGAGCCACGAAATATTTTATTCTTTAAATTATGTTTTTCTTGTAGAATTACATCAGGGAGATTGGACTACAACATTTATTTTCAATTATTATTTGTCATTATGGCATAAAGAGGTGGATTCGGTGTGAAACCACTGTTGCAATACTACCTTAAACAGATCTACACACAGAATGCTGCTATATTTATATACATTTTTTTATTTATCCCAGATAAACATTTTAATCAAATCAGTAATGTGTTGAACAGAAATATTATCACAAAATAATCTTCATTTCATGTGCTGTAGTTGGCACATATCCCTGGATAAATGAGTAGCATAAAGATTGGTTTGAAATAATAGTTTATCAATCAAAATCACTGGTAATAAAAGTAGAAACAATTGTACAGGAATGTTTGTATTATCTGGAATATTAGTTGAACTACAAAGATAGTTGGGAAAACTGACTCATCAGAATAGAAATAATTATTATTGTTGAGCAATTTGCAAATTCGGTCATTTTGCTGCTGGGCAGGAGCGAAACTATATGGTGGTTGGTCATATTAAGATTCCCAGTCTTACATCACAGCAACTGACTCTGTACGCCAATTCACTGGTGTCATTAATTCTTCCTCAGGGTCAGAAATAAAATCTTTTAGAGGATCTTCAACCTGACAACCACTGCGGAGTTCCTTCTATATCGTAGCTTCAAGGGCGGAAATTGAATGTCTGTCTGCTCTCCACATCTGGCAAGTAATATAATTGTTAGAAGTAAATAGTATATACTGTTACCAATCATTGTCGCTTATATTTATTAATGTCATGGAGTAAATATCAGAATAACTTAGAAAAAATTTAAAGTTATTTGAAAATAAGGTCATCTATTTATAAACTTATTGGGTAATGTGTTCTGATTTCAAGGATTCACTACGTACATAACCCAACAATCAAAATTATTTTGCATCGCGGTGTAACGTGTCTGTGCGCTATTTGATGCTTTGACACCAAATGACGAATTTTCTACACACAGACTTCGTGTACGTCACGTTAGCTACTGTAGTTCGTTCCATGTGGGCTGTGAGCTCAGTACTCAGATGGGGTGGCAATGAAGCAGTCGTCACTAGTATGATCGCGCTAGAATCGATGTGCGATAATCGTTGTGATAAAGAAATAGGCCAGTCCTAAATTCAGTACTAGTGGGTTCACTGCGCATGCGCGAGCTAGTAGCTGTCTGCTGCAGTCACGGCTCCGAAAAGTCAGCCACTTTGCTTCCTAGTTACGTGTATTTTGACTTCTGCCAAAAGTTGTAGTCGTTTTACTGTCACAAGGAACTTTCTGAGCAGGTGACTGTATTGTAGTTTTCGTAAATACATACATAAAAGTTTTTAAACCTTTGAAAATTCATAATTATTTATTAATTCGCTAATGTGAAATCACGACTACTGATGTATTTATGGAATGGAACGAAGCTACTATGACACTTTTCATATATGCATGTAGCTAAGAGCCAGCCCTTTTTTATGTTGGGAATAGCCTGTACCATAATAAGGTACGTATTTTTTGTTAATAGTAAAAGAAACTTGTAAATATTCTTTGGAAAACTTGGTGTTATAGCAGCATGAGGTTCCCCTTCCTTGTTACAGCAGGCCACAAAAGGAAAAATTATATATAATTCCGGAATGAATTTGGATCCTCCCGCGTTAATGTCCCATTACCATGCTGTATGTGCCGCGGTTTTCTTCTGCTCTTCACTAAAGCTACGGACGCATCCAGCACTTATTTTTTTCTTCGGCGTTGTCTCCGCCTTCTATCAGTGTTTGTTCAAATGTTCAAATGTTGATTAAGCTTATGGGACTTAACTGCGGGGTCATGAGTCCCTAAACTTACAAACTACTTATGAATTATACTAAAGACAGCCCAAATATCCATGCCCGAGGGAGAATTCAAACCCCCGACGTGGAACGGCCTCGCGCATCGGAGCATAGTGCCTCAATGCGCACGGCCACTTCACCGCGGTTGATGATGACTCGTAGTTAAGTCCGATAAGCTCTACAAACATTTGAACTAAACACAGCCCTCGCTATGGCCAAGTTTGCCGGGGTTAACCCATTCTCAGAAAATGTGCTACTGGTGTACAACCCCGCAAAACATCAACAAACAACACTCGCGACACGTTCGCTACCAGCGTTTACTCTCTGTTTATCGTATAAACGTGCCGCCGCCGTTCTTGGATGAGTTTACAGTCTGGGACTAGTACGCTATAAGCGCTTCAGTAGAATGTTATCGATCATTTTGAAACGACTATGTTGCTGTCAGACACCGTATGACACTGTCTGACCGTGCAAAAACTTCTAATGCTACACAGGTATAAATGATTACGTTATTTTCGCAGTTGCGATGGGAGTAAACAATCGTGAGGCAATAGAAGAGATATTGTTTCAACATTGTCTTTGCGCACTACCACAGAGAGTTATTCTATTATTTAATGAAAATACAATGTAAGTATTCTAATGATTTCATTACAATAAATTTTAAATGTAAATGTAAACCACGTATGGCGCACTGCGACGACTATCTTGACACAGCACTTTTCTGTCGTGTCTGCAAGCCATCAATGAGTGTCCACATCTTCAAGAAGCCAAAAGGTGTATCAGAGGTTCCACGACTATTGCCGTCTTCCAGTAAAATAAATTATTCAACATATAGTTTTATAATTGGGACCATCTTCTAAATTGAATCCAATCTGTCCTTTGTCGCTCTCGAATCAGCTTCACTTTTAAGGGACAGACTTTTGGTTATTAATGCCGATCTAAACCATGTGACAGTTTCTTCATGAAATATATTTGTTACATAATCTGTAAACCATCAAGGATCATGTTATGAATTTTAATCAGTTGGCTCGATACACAGAAAAGAATTACATCTTAGGTTTAATATCATTCAGACGAAGAGTTTTCACAAAGGAATTTTCGGTGTTTCCAGCATCTAACATCTTGAGAGTCTTTAAAAAGTGTACTGGAAAAAGTGTAACTTCCTAAAATTAGGGCAATATTCTTGTGGTTTGTTAATATTGGAAACACACTTCTTAATTGCAGCTACTATCGCAGAGTTCCACTTATTTCCTGTTGAAATATCATCGCTCGTTTTCTGAGTGACGGAGAAATACATTTACTGAATTCCTAGTTAATTTGTGAAGCTGACTGTCGGTAATACACTCCTGGAAAATTTAAAAAGAACACCATGAATTCGTCGACCCAGCAGAGGGAAATTTTATTGAGATTGCATAGAAACACACGACCACACAGGCAGAGCCGTATGCACGCGAGTACAGCCACCAGAGCGTCCGCAATGTTGGCGTTAGTAACGTGTATACCCTCCTGTTGCAGAAATGCGAGTTGTAATTCTTTCATGGACACGATCGTAGAGGTTCCGAATGTGGTTATGTGGAATTTCCTACCACGAAATTTACACTGGTGTCTTAGTTGGGCAAGATTTCGGTTAAATGATAGTTTCAGTTTACAAAACAAAAAATAAAAAATCGAATGTCTGTTAAGCTTATGATACTTAACTGCTGGGTCATCAGTCCCTAAAGTTGCAAACTACTTATAAATTATAGTAAAGACAAAACGGTAGGAGTACGGGGAATTCAGTTCAATGTTCTGTAGACGATCACTAGAGGAGAATGTCACTCCCCTCTCAATGATGGGCGATTATATGTGCCGTTAGAGTCCTCCCCTCAAGCCCCAATATCGTTCATCCCTCCTCCATTGTGTCATGGTAGGCGCTTATGAAGGGACAAATGGAGACGTGTCGTCTTCACCACAGACTTACATTACTATACTGGCAGTCTTCATTCTGTGACTGAAGCCTGATGACGCCATCTTGCCTCACATCACGTTAAAAAGTTTCCGTATGGTTCTACAGTGATCTTCTGATACGATATGATGTTGTAAGCTTTACTACTTGGTTTGGACTTGATTTGCATTTGACCTGATACTTCTGCAAATGTTGAATTTAACACATACATTGTCGTGTTACGTACGGTTAAATTTTACTTACTGTCCTGGCGACCTCGCGTGATTATGTTGACAATCATGTGTCGTTGGCATTAGCCAATCGCGTGACAACACAAACGTTTAGTCATGAAATGTTCGTTTTACAAGGGCAACTACTTTTACTTAGTGAACGAGGGTACATACAAGAACCTGTCAACCATAGACCAAGAACAGTATGATTTATTTACTTTATCGTCTCTACGAAACACTAATCAACTCTAAGAATATTAACATTTTGGCAAAGACTTTTTACCGTTTTGTTGATGTTGCGAACATAATCATGCGAGACCGCCGGAATGGTAAGTAAAATTTTACAGTTAAAGCAGAAGTAGTTATCTGGAAAAGACTAAGAAGAATAAAGATATGTGTCATCCACGACAAACAGCACATTAATAACGGTCATACTATTGAAAGATAAGGTGATCGCCGAGCTCCAGTGGTTATGTTGGCACCAATAATTAACGGCGGCAACTCAAGATGACCAGTAAATGTTTTGTCTTGACAACTTCAATTAAAACGAAATTTTTTTTTTTCTGAACGGACAAGGGTACATACAAGAACCTGTCAACCATAGAGTAGGTACAGTAGGTGCTCTGTAGCACGTGAAAGTATTATCGCAATTCTGCACTTCATTGTTCATCTGTTTCCAACATAAGCACTGGATCCCAGCGAGAAGCGTCGTAAAGTTTTATGCAGGAAACGCGACTCATTATTGTGTGTGTCAAAGCAGACTGTAGATTTCGTGAGAACTATCAAAAGAGTAAGATACGTGTTATCCACGAGAAACAACACTTTTATAACGCCCATATAACTGAAAGAAAACCTAAATTTGAATGAAACTGGTAACAGAGTAATAATAGCAGCAAAACAATGCAACACATTATTGTTTGTTTCAAAGCACTAAGTTTATGATGTGTTGTCATTAGCGTAACTTAGTTCAAGTAGGCACACAATTTTAATCTGCCAGGTAGTTTCATATCAGCGCACACTCCGCTGCAGAGTGAAAGTTTCATTCTGGAAACATCTCTTAGGCTGTGGCTAAGCCATGTCTCCACCATATCCTTTCTTCCAGGAGTGCTAGTCTTGCATGTTTCGCAGGAGAGCTTCTGTGAAGTTTGGAAAGTAGGAGGCGAGGTACTGGCGGAAGTAAAGTTGTGAGGCGGCAGCGTGAGTCGTGTCGGGATAGCTCAATTGGTAGAGCGCTTGCCCGCGAAAGGCATAGGTTTCAGGTTCTAGTCCCGGTTCCGGCAAAGAATTTTAATCTGCCAGGAAGTTTTATTCTTATTTTGTATGCAAGAGAACCTATTTTGAAACTAGAGGTTGTCATCTTCTGGTCTCTGGTACAGTACGCATTTACCTGCTTACTAAAGCGCTATACATATTATTTTGATTTGTGCTGATGGATAGTCAAATATAAAGTAATAAAATAGATGCACATGAAGAACCACCACAGTGCACGGTCTTGGCTGAGCGCCGCTTGCCAGCCATCAATATTTACTATGGTGGTTCGTGTATATCTATGATATTATTTATGTTTGACTGTCCACCAGCACAAAACTCTTTCATGTTTAACTCATCATCAGAACAATTTCAAGATAAGATGTGGAGCACTTTAGTAAGCAGATAAATGCCAATTATTGCAGAGACCAGGAGATGACACCTCGAGTGTAGAAAACAGTCGTCTAGCACAAAAAATTAAAAGCATATTATATTGCAATCTTTTTTTTTCTCTTTACGTATTACGCTCTTTTCATTTATAGAAACCATTATCACTCCATGAATTAATATGCTAGTACTGGTAAATGTACTGAATGAGTACGAAAACTAGACTCTGCAGAGTGAAGTTTTATTCTGGAAACATCCCTTAGGCTGTGGCTAAGCCATGTCTCCACCATATTCTTTCTTCCAGGAGTGCTAGTCTTGCGTGTTTGCAGGAAAGCTTTTGTGAAGTTTGGAAAATAGGAGATGAGGTACTGGCAGAAGTGAAGTTGTGAGGCGGCATCGTGAGTCGTGTCGGGATAGCACAGTCGGCAGTGCGCTTGCCCGTGAAAGGCAAAGGTCCCAGGTTCGAGTCCCGGTTCCGGCACACAATTTTAATCTGCCAGGAAGTTTCATATCAGCGCACACTCCACTGCAGAGTGAAGTTTCATTCTAGTTGATGAGTAGTTTTTAAGTTAAGGGAGTGATGACCCCGTAGTTAAGTCCCATAAGTTCTACAAACATTTGATTTGAACTTTCATCAAGCTTTCACTTTCACTTAATAAACCTACAACAAGAAGCTTTCGAGAGCAGTTTTCCTCTATTTAACATATAGCGGTGAAGAGACAGTAAGCGATCGTAATGCCGGAAAATAAACAGTTTAAAAAAGATTCATACTGAAGATGGACTCCGTTTCATTACATTTTACAGCTCAAGCGCTACACAAGTATGAAATTAACGTGTATACCACGATTAAAACAACATAAAAATATTGGACTGGACAACCCCGTCAGACGAATCTCTGACAGTTTCAATATTCAAGCAAGGTAAAAAAGATACAGCAAGAATTCGGCTCACGGATAGCGAGTTTTTGTTCAGAAGACAATAGACACAGAGGACAAACCTGGAAATATGCTTCTCGTACGCAGCTGCAAGCTCTGTAAACAGGGCAGCAGCGGCGCAGCCAGGCGGCAAAAACCCGCGCCGCGCCGGCCGTGCCCGCCACCGATAGGACAGCTGGCGGCCCGCGCCGCTCCAAAAGCTGATATGTAAACAAAACGAATTCGTGTCGCTACGATTAATTAAATCTAGGAAAAGCTGTTTATATAAAATATTTTAATTACGAAATTTTAATTAAGGCCGTGGCGCAAATTTAATGCGACATGTTGCGACAAGTTTGTTTAATGAAATGAAAATTTTTCCTCTTGAGTACACTAACATTAATTTGACAGACAAGCGTGTGTTGGTACAGAGTTTCACAAAAAACAGCGAATGCGCTAATACGACCCAGCATGTTCACAGAGACGATGAGTGGCGTATACGGCTTGGTTTCTGTATAATGTGTCCGTGAACGGGAGAAACATGTGTTGTCAAATGCTAAGTGTCAGTAAAGAGGAATATTCTGAACATCGGATAATTTTGTTTAATCTCAAGTGCAGGGTTGGTTGGTTGGTTTGTGGTTTGAATGAACCAAACTAATCCCATGTATATTATCAATGAATCATTCATTATCTCCAAAAGGAAAGACTCCAAATCGCTGTATGATTAATTCATTGATTCGCGACCGGTCTCGATGGGCTATTCCATCATCTGGTCACATATAATCTCCAATGTGGCCATGTCTTTGAAAATTGGGTGTTAAACAGAAAGTACAACATTGCACTTAGTCAGCATACTCTTTCAAGCAGTACATAATACAACTTGTGAATTTTATATGTTGACTAATTGCAATGTTGCACTTTCTGTTTAACCTCCAATATAAAAAGACCATGACCACATTGTAGATTATACACGACGAGATGATGAAAGCATAGCAAATCGAAACCGGTCGTCAATCAATTAATTGATGTTACTGCGATGTTGGCGTCCCTTTCGGAGATAATTAATCAATGCAGATTGAGATATTAGGTAATACCAATGAATTAATCGTTTTAGTGAGGCATTTAATTCACTTAGTCCGTTTCGAAGTTACACTGTTTCATCCTCAAATGTGCTTCTGAAAGACCACCTGACCCGAAACCTTACAGTACCAGTAGCTTAAATAAACATTTTTACGTGAATTTTTAAAGAACTCTGTCTCACAAACGATACATTACAATGAGGAAATTTAGCAAGTGGGTTGGCAGATGTAAATAGCGCAACGCAGACTACAAGTGCAAATCTATCTCGAGGGGAGGAATTTTTCATATGGTTCCTAAACTGTGCGAAGCTTTCGGTTTCAATACCGACATATACTTAACGACTTTCCCCGACATAATGCTCTAGAAGCCATTTTATACAAGTCTTTCCCTGCGTCTGAGAAAAGAGAATCAGTTTAGCTAGGTAAATCGTCATCAATTCCTGAAAGTAAGTCGGCTAGAGTAGTTCCTTGAGCCTAAAGCCAACAGTTCTGTCATGCGACTTTGTTAATGCATCTATGGCAACGTCACAGTGTAGCTGTCGCCTGAAGCAGTTCGGGCTTTGGGTCTGTAAGCTAGTAACAGCATTGCAAGCTATCAGAGATTAACTTAGGACCCATGGAATACATGGCAGAAGTATTACGAACAACAAACCCTTCATTGGAGTTCAAAGATTCACACGTCATCCACAATCTCCTCTTTCTCTAATACTTGGAAAATGAACTTTGAGAATGTGATGATGGGCTTTTAATTAGGATTGCTACAATAACTGTAGTGAGCCTTTACCGACTTGTTTCCCATATTATTTAGGAAAGCACGAATACTAGCAAATCACTATCCGTATACGTTCTATACGTCATGACTCCACAATGAATAATGTGTCAAACCACCACAAGATTACAATAAAAATAACAAATTTCCAGCTTGATGGTATGATGTGAAATATTTATTTAAAGAAAATTATATATTCATTTCCTTCAAGTGATGGATCTCGAGACATGAGGACTCATGTACTCCGCATAAAACATTAAAGAGTCAGATCCATAAAAAACACAAATTTAAAGGTCTTACTAGTGCCACTTTAAGCATTTAACATTCACTCGAAAAACCCTTTTATGTTCAAATGTTTGTAAATCTATCGGACCAAACTGCGTGGTCATCAGTCCGTAGCTTACAAACTACTTAAACCTAGGCAAACTAACCTAAGGACAAAAACACACACCCATGCCCCAGGGAGGACTCGAACCTCCACGGCGAGCAACCGCGCACTCCGCAGCGAGACGCTTTAGACCGCTCGGCTACTCCACCGCGGCACCCTTTTATTTATAGGTTTTATTGACCTTTGTTTTAAATATTTAATGCGGAGTACATGAGTCGTCATGTTTCGAAATCTGCACTCATGACGTTCGTTCGTGTGAACAAAATCAATGTGTTAAATATTTTTTATTATCAAACCACCATTGTAGGATATTTCAATAAATTGCATCTTTCTATACCAAATATTTTGTTTCATTGTAACTATCGTTCAATTGAAACTGAACTAGTTAATAAAAAGCGTTTGAGAATAAAAGTCGTAAGAAATGTTGGCTAACGACCTCCGACGTAAGAAATCGCTCTCATTCGGAAAATAAATAAATAAATAAAATAAAATAAAATAAAATGTGTGTCAGACTATCGGACCAAACTGCATGGTCATCAGTTTGTATCTTACAAACTACTTAAACTATGGTAAACTTAAAAGCTGTACGTGTGTTGTGGATGTTGAACCTATCGTTAGATCAGACAACAAATTGTTCCTTGACACAGAAATTTGGTTTAATTATGGCCCTGATACTGATGTATATGCTATTAAGTGAGAAACAGTGCATGAAACTGATTATGTGCGCAACGGATATTTTTAACAAAACAACTGTGACATGTAGCCTTTTGAAACAGACTCTGACTATACTCAAAAATTTTGACTGCGAGAAAGATATTAAAAAAACCACAAATCACTTTCTTAATGCTTGACTGTGAGAATTTTATGCAGTTCAGTTTCTAATTATTGAAATTTAGTATCATAGTCAATTAACTATCACTTACTATGGCACCAATAGTGAAATCCGTTCAACAATATTATTCACATCAATACTGCACTTTAAATCCACTAATAATTAATTATCAAATGAAGGAAGTAGGTTAATTTTCTAACTACGTAAATGAAACATGAAAGCAAGTTTAAGCTACTTATTATTAATAATCAGCATTACATTACCTACATAATACAACTTCTGACTTGCTGGCAAAGCAGCCTCTGCTCTACATCGGAGCCATACACACAACCCAACCGCTCTCTAAGCGAGCTGAACCACTAGTGCTACTCTCTCTCAGTGCGAGCTACAATGCTATGCAATACATGATCTTTGCCAAAGATGAAACTTCATAAAGGACACATATCGATACATACAGTAGAAGCGATATTATACATTTTCTTGCAAGCAAGTTACTCGATACAAAACAGGAGGCACAATATTGGACATTTTCTTACAAAATAATTTTTTATGGACACGTTTCAAACTAACCTAAGGACAACACACTCACACCCATGACCTAGGGAGGACTCTAACGCCCACAGCGAGAAACTGCGCGCTCCTCAGGGAGGCGCTTTACACCGCTCGGCTACTCCACCGCGGCTCTCTCGTTCCACCAGAGAGCTAATGCACTGACTCAAAGTACAATTTCTTGCTACTCAGTTGTGAAACTTACTCCCATAAATATCGGAAGAATTAGCAGTTACCTACGATATGAGGGTGTAGAAGGCAAGATAAGGAGCCGAAGTATAGATCCTCAGAACTTGGTACACATTAGAAGTGCCAGCACTGACACTATTATTTCACCTTGTATACAGGGTGTATGACACAAGCGAAATGCTTTCAAACATATGGTGCATTGTAATTAATGCAGTTTCGAAGACAAAAGGTGCTGAATATGAATATTACCGACATACATGCGTAACAAGCACAGACACAAAGTTCTGATATAAATGACTTGCAAAAGAATGAAAAAATGGTAGAAGTTGGCATAAGAGATCAGAATGCATTCAGAAAAAGTATTACAACCTGTGAGGCAATACTGACCTCTCTCCTTATCTTAGAATGTAGGTTAAGAGAAGGCAACATTAGTTTATTGCACTTTTTAGCAATGAAGGTAAAATTTGTCATTTACTGGAATACAAGGGTGCAGGGCCAGAATTCAGGGTGCGAAAAGTACCAGTCCGATATAACAGACGTCATAATTCTTAATTGCAGTTATTAGTACCAGTAGCTCATTATTACAATATAACGAGTAAAGATAAGTCTTCCTAATTTACGACAATATTACTGGCACGGTAAGTAGCCGTGTAGGATATTCAGTCTAGTACGGAAAGAATGGTACAAACTGTTGCAGAGCCGCGCGGGATTAGCCGAGCGGTCTGGAGCACCACGTTCCGGATCGCGAGACCTCCCGCGAGATTCGAATCGTCTCTCGGGCATGGATGTGTGTGTTGTCCTTAGGTTATATTAACTTGGTTCAATTAGTCTGGAAGCTACGGACTAATAACCTTGCCGTCGAGTCCGATAGATTTACAAACAAACAAACTGTGGCAGACATGGCCTTAAAAATAATACCCAAAGTTCAATTATTACAACCTTTTTCTCTTTTATCGCAAAAATTAGGATCGATAGAGCAACAAACAACATTAAACTGTATTTGAATTCGTGATATCAAATAAAAATGCAGGTCTTTTATAACTTTGCAAAGTACGAGAGTTTTTTGTTGTAAGCTTTTGTTATATGTACATGGTTTAATCAGTAATAATTTTTTTGGATGTGACAGATGTTGGAGTATTTCTACAGTTTACTATCGGGTAAAGCAGAATCAATACATTGTGTGTCTTAGGATGGGCACGTAGTATTGGTGTACTTGGGATAATTAGAGTACAAGTATTTTTCTCATAATTTAGTTGTGCAACATCACAATTTTTGATCGCTTTATTTTTGCTGTGAAACTGTTGTTTGATAAGAAGCTAATTCTGTGATATTGGTTGCCTCAAAGAAACACATAACTTTATGTAGGTAATATTAGGGGTTCGAAGTAACAACCCTATTTCGTTTATCTGCTGTTATTGCTATGGCGTGATTTATAATTAATTTTCCGCTTATTGTTTCGAGAGAATTCGGTTCCGATTGTTTTTGTATGTTTTCTTATTATGTAGTTCTCTGTTTACAATATTCGCAATATTCGTTGTAATTATCTCTGATATCCCTCTAATATCATGTACTACTATAGATACGGTTATGATGCTCTCACGGTAATTGATGACTATCACACAAACATCCAAGACATTCACCAATCCTTGAATAATCGTGTTCTAATTATTGCGCAAGTCAGACGTTATTGCATCTGATGTAGCCTGAAAGCAAAAAGTTGTTGCTATTAGAGATAGCACGAAAACAAGCCAGACGTTATTGCATCTGATCTAACATGAAAGCAAAAAGCTATTACTATTAGAGATAGCACGAAAACACGTCAGACGTCATTGCATCTGATCTAGCATGAAAGCAAAAAGCTATTGCTATTAGAGATAGCACGAAAACAATAGGCGTTCGAATCGGAGCTAACAAAATAAGATGATATTATATCCGAAGTCATGCAGTTAAATCCCAATTAATCAAGAGAGGAGATGAAATTGCATTCACAGTAACTAAGCATTCCCATAACAGGATGTTTTAGTTAATTATAACTTTACACTATATTCCACGGAAATTCGAACAAGATACGTCTAGAGCGAAACAGATTCGCAGCTTGCGCTCCTACCTAAAAATTAAATGCTTTGTTGACTGTAAAGAAAGAGCAAATTACACAGTAAGCCGAAACTGATATTAAAGACGTGTTAGAACAGATTTCTGCCTAAGCGGTTGTTATTGTCAGTCAGATACTCCAACACACACGGATGGTGAAGAAAAATTATCAGGATATTGTGAATATACGAAATGCAGTAAACGAACACTTCAAGGCACTGTAAAAGAACGTAACTGAGGATTATCAGAGGTTAGAGGTATTATTAGAGATAAGACGCAGCGCTGGATAAGCCGAGCGGTCTGGAGCGCCACGCTGTGGATCGCGCGGTCTCCCTCGTCGGAGGTTCGAATTCTCCCTTGAGCATGAATGTAATGTCCTAGGTATAAGTTAGTTCATAAGTAGTTTGTAAGTTTAGTGACCAATGACCCCGCAGTTAAGTCACATAAACGTAACAAACATGTTTTAAAAATTATAATATTAACAGGCCAGTTGCTAAGAAAAACTGCTGCTATGCATAACAATCAGTGGATGCCATCACCATCTCAAATCATGTGCAAAGCGGGAGCAGTACGGTAATTCATAAATGTTATGATGGAATAGAATTTAATCAGGCACCGTCAAGTTCAGAGGTTTGAACTGGAGTAAATATGAGTGCACCCTATTGTATTCATCAGGAATTTTAAACGCCGTGTGTCTATTTCTTGGAGAGATACAAAGATGATCACGTTTGCCTCATCCATGGTGAGTGATGGTTTTGGACAACTGCCCCATTTATAATTAATTGATTTTTCTGTTGGTGACTGACTGAACGTGATGAAATATTAAACAAGGGGAAAAAATTTGAAGTCGCGAGGGAGTAGCCGAGTGGTCTGGAGCGCCACGTTTCGGATCGCACGGCCTCCCGCATCGGGCGTTCGAATCCCTCCTAGAGCATGGATGTGTGTGTTATCCTTAGGATAGTTTCACTTAGTTTAAGTAGTTTATAAGTGTAGGGACTGATGACCAGCTTAGTTCGGTCCCATAAGAATTACAAACACTTGATTTTGAAAAATTTGAAATTATATTTGTTTATATACTCGGGCACAAATCTGATTTTGTTTTCTAGAGCACCTTCAGGTGACTGACAACTGAATATCGCAAACAAAGATAAAGTATGCGACTTACGAAGTTTCGAAGACAGAACTTACAAATTTTGACACTGTAATCTATTTCTTTAAATGTGTACAGAAATAATTTTACGAACTAAGAAATGGAGACAATGTTGTTTATGTACATTTAACAGAAGAAACATATTAATTTATTATTTTGAATAATAAGTTCTTAATAATATTAAAAATTTGGATAATCCTGTATCAACACAGCATACTTTTACTGCTACTGAAGGACAAACTACCTTTCCACATTAGGAGAAACAACGCTATACCAGATCCAAATTTTGAGAAAGTTATGCAAGTTCTTATTACAATTGATCTGATAAATGAGGATGTTAGTACTCACTACCAAAATGGTAAATACCACGCTAACTGGCAGAATGGAAACCGTAGCTCTTATAGCAAAAGTAGTAGTCATAGTTATTTTAATGAGCATAATCGTTCTAATCCGATCTATATCTAAATGGTAATCAACAGTGGTAGCAACAGCCTGGAAATTATTCAACGAGCGAGAAATAGGAAAATTCTTGCAATGTGAAAGTAAACGTTACTTCTGAAGAAATTTACATCCAGCAACAGTTAGGAAAAATTCTAACATGTATGGCCCTAAACTTCTGGTTGTGTAACCCGAGAGGGCAAATATGAGATTATTAAATTAATCTTGTACGACAGAGGCAAGATATAAGTAGTTCTGACAATAGTCACTGACGAAACCAAGCAAAAGCCATAGGTCAATCAGTAGTACACGTGTTGCGGAAGACTAGTGTTATTATTATGTGAGTTTAAGTCAGTGCAGTTTCTAAATTGTATCTCTACACTCCTGTCATCGTACCAGAAACATCCGATCGCACTTCGCTATTATTATTTTTTTAATGAATTACTCCTCATAAAACCCATTATTAACTGCAAGTCTATGCAAATTAGTTTGTAATTGAACCTTCTCCCTTGTAGAAGTTTAATAAAAAATTGATGAGTTTGATAATTAGAAGTGGAACACAAGTTTATTGCTCGATTAAAAAATTCAAATTATACATAATACAAGTAACACCAAGTTATTGACACTAACAACTGAATACGCATTAATAATAATAAACTAATTATCGGGCTAAGCTCAGAGACAAGGCGAGTGCACTCTTGCCTACCCCAACAAAACCGTAGCTCCCCAATTCATTAGCCGCGGTGGAGTGGCCGAGCGCACTAAGGCGCTATGCTCCGATGCGCCAGGCCGTTCCCCGTCGGGGGTTCGAATCCACAATCGAGTATGGATGTTTGTGTTGTCTTTAGTATCAGGTAGTTTATAAGTACTTCGTAAGTTTAGGGACTGATGACCCTGCAGTTTAGTCCCATAAAATTAACAAACATTTGAACCAATTCATTGTGGAAAACAAACTCTGCCACGCAGTGGAAGTACAATTAATGCATCTGAGAAATGAGAACGATAAGCCGCTTGATAGACCATAGTACGACGTAACAGTAATACAGTACTGACTCTCTTTAGTTGGGAGTAGTATCGGCTATAGCAGAAAGTAGACGTGGTTGAATTATGCAGTACAGTACTCCATCTCCTAATTATTTTCATGCCACCAAATATCAATATCACCGAACTGGTGTTCAGACTTTCAATGCGCTACAACTACCTAACAAGATTTCTGGATATCACAGTGGATTCCTAACAACCCCATTTGCCGCCGTACATAAATAACAAGTATGTCTCACTTGACAGAAGTTAGTGGGACGCTCAGACGATGCCATGCCTGTACAATCAGGGGCGAATGATATCTTGAATGTAAAATTTTAATGTCTCTTTTTTTCTGCATGCCTCAGATTTGATATTAACTCAGGGTGTGTCTTTTTCCTCCTGAAACCACTTACTTGGCATATACCATACATCGAGAAGCGCTATGGCCATAATTCAGTTATGTCAATAATATTGAAAATATATGTTGTCTATACATTATCCAATTTCAGCTTCTCTTGTATATTAACTTACCTGTTCTTATATTATTCAATTAAACGGAATTGATAATTTAGTTATAATGACATGCGTTTAGAGAACCGATTCAGAGACGAGGAGACGTAAACGGACGATAAAACCAGTCCGCCCACTGCATACCGCTGAATGGTCGTCTCGCATCATAAAGCGATTCGACAGATAAGAAAAGCGGTAATTAGCGAAAGAAAGGGGAAAGACGCGAACTCAAAGTGCGTGGAGAGTGGAGCGGAAGACAGATAAGGCAGAGAGGGGAGCAAGACGACGAGCGAGGGACTCCCCAATGTAGACAGTTGGGCCAACTGTTAATTGGCCTCAGTGACAGCTTACCTACGTCAGTCACGTGGCTTCTGTAACTGCGGATTCCTGCGCGTGTTCAGCGTCATATTCTGCGAAATTACCCAGCTTTTTACGAACAGTGAAGAAGATTTAACCATATAGAAAAGTTCGAAGAGGCTCCTTAGATGTGACTTTTTGTGGATGTGACACTGACTTTGCCAACTTCATCACTCAATACAAAAAGTCTCTGTGCCCCAATTAAAATTAATAACCAGCTTTTAAAAATATAAATCGCTTGAAATCCTTTTGACTTTTATGGACTGCCATAGTTGTGAATTAAATCCCCTTAGGCTGCCCTCTAAGAACGACGATGTACACGAATTCACAGATGATAGCAAATCTTTTTTGGTGTGATTAAAATCTTTTACGTTCTACTATAATACCAGTAAACAGTTGCAATCTTTTTCAGAGCGTGAGAAAGACAAATTTAAAGTAAAACTGGTTCCATTCCATACTGGTGGCTGGTACAGAAACTAGTTATTATTTTATACCAAAAGTCAGTCTCAGATGCAGAACTTTTACCCTTATTTCACTGACGCGTTTCGCCCTTTTGAGGCATCATCAGATTGTTAATATATGGTGAGCTATTAGTCATCATAATAAAATAAACCATCTAGGAAAAAACCTATCGTCATGGTTGTTTAAAATCTTTAAAATTTTGAAGATTTTAAACAATCATGAAGATAGTTTTTTTCATAGATGGCTTATTTTATGATGATGACCAATAGTTCACCATATATTAACATAATCTGATGATGTCTCAAAAGGGCGAAACGCTTCAGTGAAATAAGGGTAAAAAATTTTGCAACTGAAACTGACTTTTGAGAAATACCCATTTGTTATCTGTAAATCTGAGTGATAATTAAGTAAAACTCGTATCCCACCCCTACACAACCCATATGAATATTTGGTAGCCGTTCTATGGTACTACTGGAATATTATGTGGCATGTAATAAAAGTATATTTTGTAGCATTAGCACAAATATCATTCATGTACCCTCCCTTCACTATGAGGCCAAGGTTTCTCCTTATTTATACTTCATCCTGCAGTTCCACCTGCCTCCATGCAGTGGTTTTGTATTTCTAAGTCCACACTTTCAAAACAAATGAATAAACTTGCCTTTGCTTTTGAGGCATGTTTCCATTTTTAAGCAAAGAGAAAAAGATGGAGGGGAGAGGTAGATGTGTCAGGTTGATGAGGAGGAACGGTTACCCATCTAATCAAATTGATATGATACATCTGCATTATTCATATTTGTAACAAATATTAATTCCGTTTGATACAAAGGGAACTTAATTATTCGTTACAGATTTGTGGCATCTTCTTGTCATTAGTCGTTATTCTTAATGGCAACAATTACATTGTGTACAGTTATCAGTGACGAGATGTGCTTTATATTTATACTGATGAAGGGAAAATTGCGATTAGTGACTTCGGTAGACAACGAGTCTGGCACCTTCACTGTTCCCAAACGTTTACCGTCGAGGCTGATAACGATGTTAGGTTGCTGCCAAAACTGGAACATTTGAACTTCATGCACTTCTGTTTTTCGAGAACATTTATTCATCTAGATCGTTTGTAGATACATTTTTATTACTAGTTCAGCGAAACTGAATCACCATCTTCATATCAAAGAAGGAATTCTGCCTTGTCAACAACACGCTTGTTCTTCATAAAAGGTTTCGATATGACTTGTTGGTTGATAAGTTGCACAAATCATTTAATTCATTAAACTGATGAATATAGATTGACGCGGGGTCTCTTAGTGATAATTCTACACGGGCAGAAGACTTAAGACGTGTGACTTTTGGCGTGCCCCAGGAGATTGTTATTAGATAGTTGCTTCTCACAATACATATAAATGACCTCGTTGATGATATCGGGTCAGTGAGGCTTTTTGCGTATGAGCCTCTAGTATATGGAGAAGTCGCAACACCGGAAATATGTACGAAATGCAAGAGGAGCTGCAGTGCGTAGATGGTGCAGGGAATGGAAATTCACCCCTAACGTACATTAAAGTACTGCGTTCACGTAAGAAGAAGAAAAAAATGCTTCCATAAAACGTCTGCGACTGGGCATAAGGACCGATTTGAAATGGAACGACCAAATGCAGATTCCACGTTCGGGTTCATTGGATGAATCTTCAGGAAGTGTAGTCTGCCAACAAAGGAAGTGAGTTACAAAACACTAGTTCGTATGACGTTGAGTATTGCTCATCAGTGTCGCATTCGTAACAGGTGAGGCGAATAGAAAACTTAGAGAACATCCAAGGGAGAGCAGAGCGCTTGATTACTAACTTATGTTTTAGAAGCTAAAGACGAAAATAAAATACAGAATAATGGGCCAGAAAATTGAGAGTTAGTTAGATGATCAGTTTACCGTTAGGAAAAGTAAAGGCACTATACACAAGAGGGTCAGTCCTGAGATTCCACCTGAAAGTGGAAGCAATACTAAAAATAAATTAAAAAATAAATAATAATAATAATAATAATAATAATAATAAGCACTAAGAAACGCACAAGAGATTTGTTGATTTCAAAAAACTTTTCGAAGTACAAGGATAAAAAATAGTGTAATACAAGTATGCAGACTTTCGACGCCACTGTTCAAAATATACAGCGAGGAAGTAATCAGGGCAATAGAAAAGAGGTTTGAGAACTGTATCAAAACTCAAGTTGAAATAGTATCAACGGTAAGACTCGCTGATGACATTATCACCCTCAATAAAAGTGAAGAAGAATTGCAGGATTTGTTGAATGGAATGAAATGTCTGCAGAGTATGGAGTGATAGTAAAGAGCGAAAACACAAAAGTAATGAGAAGTGATAGAACTGAAAGTAGTAAGAAAAATTAAGATCGCAATTGGTGATCACGGCGTAGATATCCCGTCGACAGCATGGTCATTAGAAACGGTGCACACGCCCGATTACCCTTTCTCGGTTATGTGGAAGGAAATCGGCCGTGTCTTTTGAAAGAAACCATCTACGAATTTGTGTGGATTAATTTAGGGAAATCATAGAAAACCTAAATTAGGATGGCTGGAGACGGTGTTGAAACGAATGTGTGTCGAGTATTTTATCAATTCCACCTCGCTTGGTGACGTAGATGAAGTTAAGGAATTGTGCTACTTTGGCAGTAAAATAACGCTCGGTTGACGAGGTAAGAAGGACAGGGAAAGTAGGTTGGTACAGGGAAAGAGGGAATTCATGATCCAGAGAAACCTATTTGTTCAGACATTACTTTGCATTTGAGGAAGTTAGGTGGGCTAATGTGATGACTGAGGAGGTTGTACGTAGAATCGGCGAAGATTATCTCCATGTTAAATAGAGAGAGAAATTTTGGCGCAGACAAAGATTTAAATACATCTAGCATATAACAAACGGTGGAGGGCGCAAATCCTACAGTGAAATTAAGAGGAAATCATGGTTGGCCGCCTCAGTCTTCAGACTGATGACCTCCCCACTGCAACCCCACCCCACAAAAATGAAAGGCAAAAGACAGAGAATTATGACTGCATAGATCATTTCAGTTTAGTAAGTAACTTTTGTCAGACGATATAAAACACCGCACTACTAGATTCAGCGGAGCCTTTGATACTCGCAATTTTGACGTACTGCCGTATAAAATGCAACAAATGAAGTTCTCAAATAGTGCACTGAAGTGGTTTGTAAGCTACTTAAAATATAGACAGCAAAGTGTTGTCTGTGGAAATTAAAAATACTTCTCGAAAAATGATCTTTCCGTAGTGCCATAAACATCAGTTTCAGGCCTACTTTTGTTCTCCTTGTTTGTCAATGATATATCATCGGTCTTGATGTCATATAAATATCACTTCTAAGCATACGATCTCCAGCTCTACCAAAGTGCCAGACTTGAAAATACAATTCCTGCGATTCAGATGAATTATGATCTGTCTTGAGAGGGCAAAAAACCTGAGCTTAAATGAAATGCAAAAAACCGTCGCACGTCATCTTAGTCGCCCATCAGAAATTAATAAGTTCAGAATTACTCGACCAGTTACCTCCCACTCCAGTTGCCAGTATCCCAATACTATAGCACAAAATACTGAAGAATTTTGGTATATTTCAATAAAGTTCTTCAGGCTATTAGACCGCAACGTCATCGTGTATGACCAACAGGCGTTTCGAGCACTAAAGTCGCCTCCTTCAGACGAATACCTTGAAGAAGGCGACCTGCAATACTGGCCGAAACGTCGGTTGGTTTTACACGATAACTATGCGGTCTAATAGCTTCAAGAACTTCATTGAAAGTGACATTGGCCGCGGAAGCCTACGCATTTAATTGTTGTGCAACTATCGACGAACATTTTAACTGGGATGATAATACCGTCACTGTATGCATTAAAACTTCCGATTGCCTGTATGCCCTCAAAACGTTTCGTAATATCTTTCCACAAGATATGAAATGGTACATTTGTTGCAATTATCGACGAACACTGAAACTGGGCTCATAATACCGTCATCGAATACGATAAAAGTTTCGTAATACCTGTCCACAATATAAAAATGCTACATGTGTACGCAACGTAAGCAATATTCTTTGATATTACCGTAGTAGTGCTTCATGCACCCAGTTATGGTGGCTACGGCCAGACTAACTACAGGACTAAGACACGCTGTTCATTCTCCAGCGACTGCTCAGTGAGTAAGCACCCAAATTACCTTGCATCAGAATTTAAATAGTTTTCACAATATTAACACAAGATCCCACTTATTTAGTATCCTAGCGGAGCCCGTTCATGAAACGAAAATATTTGCAAACTCCTACGCTGTTACTGCTGTTTGCTTCTGGAAAAAGCTTCCCTCTTCTCTTCGCACGATTCAGTCTTCTGTCGTCTTCAAAACACACCCTTCTGGCAGCCTCTAAAAACTTTCTCCAAATCTCGCGAATACAGTCAACTTCCTCTCTGTCTAATAGGAAATCCAATGCTCTTCTCTTCATTATTTCTCTTACTCCTCTTCCTTTCACCATAAATCAGGCCATATAGTCTTCCGTTACATCTCACCTTATGTGTGTATTATAACACTCACTTTTATCTCCCTCTTTAACCTCTTCATCCATGCCCATTCCTTCAGGCAACCATAACTAAAACCATATTGTTTGTATGCCCGACATGTGAAACGCTACAATACAGAGTCGAAGATTATATATACCAATAAGGATCGTTTTTCTTTCTTTCTTAAAAAAAATTATCTCTGAAAACGTTACATTCCCTTTTTTTACCGCCGGAGAGAAAGAACAGAGAACCGATTCATTTGTCCGACTATTGCCGTCGTCGAGGCGCATTACTATCAGCTCTCCCCGATCGCCCTGAAAATTGTTGTAAGCATGTGTTAAATGTGTAAAGTTTGTTTCATTGAAGTATATAAGTTCCTTACTTAAATGGCGGGTGTGTTCTTATTTGATTCCCCGCCTCCCTGTTGGCGAAGATGATTCTCACAATTTGCGTGTGACAGGATTGGACGCCATTACAGCTAACGAATAACGGTGCAGTGATTGTTGAACATTTTATTACCATTTAATTCCAGTCTTTCCCTTTCATAGTAGTATTAAATTTTTATAATCTGCTGTCATTTGTATTAAGCAATAGTATATGAAGAAGTCCAAATTTTCTATCCCCGCAATATTTTACCAGCTGCAAACTCGGAGCCCAAAAATAAAATTTAACACACGGTCCCGCGCATGAAAATTGCACCCGTCCAATTCCAGATCACGATGGTGTTTTACCTTTAGTTATTCTAATTTGAATTTACAGATTCCTGAGCTGCGTTTATCGAAAAGATGTATGGTAACGCTGAAGGTAAACTCCGTCATATTTTTATGATGTATTTGCCGCCAACATTCCCTTTTACTGGCGTCATTCGAAATTATTTAAATAATATTTAAAACCGTATCCACCATTTCTGCCCGATTCAAAACTTTTACGTAATATTTTAGTTAACGACTCAAACTCCATCAACCAATTGGCGCTAAATTATACATGCTTGTAAATTTTATTCATAAAATATGAAAATAAATTGTGTTTATGCCTTTTGGCACGTGTACTGTTTGGAACTTCTCATTTTTCTAGATCAGCTGTCCGGACCGCAGAAAGCCAAAAACTGGACCGCCAAAAGTATTTTGAAAGTGTTAGTTACATGCTCGAATTATTAAAACAACTTTTTTCTGTGGATAACAATTCGTATGAGAGCTACCCTTATAATTTTTCCAGAATTTTACAGTCGTCTACTGAATAATTAGAACTCTTAATGATTATTACAGGTAGATTAAATAAATGGTTGTCATGATGTGCGATGCTGGAGAGTACGCTGACGAGCAACGGCAGAAGGGAGCAAGCTGACCGGTGATCTGCATAAACAGCTCTGTACACACGAATGCAGCACAAGAACTTTATCTAACGAGCAAGGAAATTCCATAAATAGACTTCATACTCTGACAGTCTGCGAAAGCTCTATTTAAGCGGTCAGGGCACATGCATTTAAACACCACTATTGTGCTCTCAAAAATCACCTTTTTAGGTTTCTGTAG
The DNA here is from genome assembly GCA_026315105.1 of Locusta migratoria. Taxonomy (NCBI): domain Eukaryota; kingdom Metazoa; phylum Arthropoda; class Insecta; order Orthoptera; family Acrididae; genus Locusta; species Locusta migratoria. The sequence goes on along the minus strand of CM048744.1, from coordinate 393,524,309 downwards.
CAGCATAACGGACGGATGTGACTGCGAAGTTGTTCCATCTTTCAAAGCCTTTACTCCAAATAGGGACAATAGACTTGCAGCCCGACATTTCCCTGCAAACGTATAAAAATGAATCCAGTGACAAATTGTGAACATGTTTCGAAAAGATATGAAAATTGCAAAACATTAACAATCTACCTGGTTACTACGTTTGGTTCCACAAATATTTGTCAAATTTCATTTAAAAATTAATTTGTTGAAGAATAACTACCTTCAAGATTAACGGCAGCCCACTTTGCTGACACTATCCGCGTAAGCTGCTCCGCATGTGAACCTAACTTAAAGAAACTGGCTGAAGACCGCAAAAGTAATTTCTTGCATTGATTTTTTATACACAAATACGTACAGTTCATTGTATTTTTATTATTATTATTATTATTTTTTTTTTTTTTTGCAAAAATTAAGCAAAAAATAGTATGTGAAATGTATGACCTGTTACTGGATTTTTCAATAGAAGTTTGACTGCAGATTTTATTTAATACTTCTTGTGAGCGAAAATAAAAATAAATAAATAGCAAATAATATACGTTTTACTGGTTTATTATACATTTTTATTTCACATCTTTTGCATTTCATATTAGTTTGAGACTGAAAATTAAAATAAAAAATTGATACGAAATATGTGGTTTTACTTCTGGACCCCGATAAAAATTTTCAAAAGTATCCGGACCTCGTCCAAGATAACTTGCCGACTTCTGTCCTAGATTTAGCATAACTACCGTAATTTTGCTAACGTCAAGTATGTAGACGCATTGTTAGGTTTCAGAGAGGGCCTGTACGCTGTAATCTTGCAAGGTTAAACAAATAATGAAAGTTTTATCCGTAGTGCGGTGGTAATCCTGTGTTCGTCGTAAGGATTTCATCCAGCGCTCGGTCTGGAAGAAATATCGCCAACGAAATTTGTTGGCTCAGTGGTTGTCCCATTTTCATTTCGGCGAGAGCGGGATGCCGTCATTGCTCAGACACCTGCTGCGTTGTTTGTTGGGCTGCGGCCGCCCCACGCGCCAAGACGTTCAGAGCCACCCCCACCGACCGGCGGGTAATCCCGGCCATAATGACGCGGCCTTGGCCAAATTACGTTTTTAATTACAATGCAGGCGGGCGGGCCGGCGGCGGCTGCGGCGGCGCCCTCGCGCTTTCGCTCACGCGAACACTTCGTTAAAAATAACAGCCCGCCCGCTGCCCGCACTAATAACACGCATCTCCGATTTTTTTTTCCGAGGCTCTAGCGTCTGGTGTCTGATGATTCTCTGCGCCGACTGCATTAGCCTCAGAAGGAAAGTAGAGACTGTTTCAAATCAACATCTAGCTGACATGTAGGCTTCGACAAATGGTGCATTTGACGACTTTTCTGGCTTTGTGAGATTATTATTAAGGCATTGATATTAATTTTGGCCCACTTTAGGTTACGGTAGTAACACTAAAAGTGGGCCTTTGCGATCGTTTTTTGACAGCTCGAAATTTAAATGAAAATAACGGCTTAACCATTCATCTGACACGAAAATTGAATAACCTAATTTGTAGAGGAGAAAATTCTCTACACATTTGCTCTCTTATGTTATTTTCATATCTCGTATCGTTTCAGAGATATTTGCAAAAATATCGGCTATTTTGGGGTGTATGTGTCTGTCTGTCCGTAACGTGTTCCCTGTTCTAAGACGAACCGTTGAACCGATCACCACCAAATTTTACAGACGTAATTGTAGGCCGTCAGAGACCAGAACCTTCCTTTTTCAAATTTTTCGTGCAAAAAATACGGTAGTAATACAAAAAAAGCCGTTTGTAATATAATCGTAATTGCAAACGAACCGTTCATCTGACACGAAAATTGAATAACCTAATTGGTAGAGGGGACAATTCTCTACAACTTCGCTCTATTGTGTTGTATATATCGCTGGAGAGATATTTGCAAGAATAACGGCGATTTGACGATGTCTGACTGGCTGTAACGTGTTCCCACTTTTTAGGTCTAACCGGTAAACCGATCGGCACCAAATGTTACAGACATAATTGTTGGCTACCAGAGACCAGAACCTCGCTTTTTGAAATATTTCGGACAAGAAATTCGATAGTAATCCCATAAGTAGCCGTTTTTTAATGTAAATTTAATTGCAAATAAACCGTTCATCTGACGCGAAAATTGAATAAACGAATTTGTAGAGGAGAAAAGTCTCTACAACTTTGTTCCCTTACGTTTTTTTCATATCTCTTAACGTTTGAGAGATATTTGAAAAATAACGGAATTTTCACATCCTCCATTGAATTAACGAAAACCAGCCGTTCACAGATGTCACGTGACATTCCTCGCCCAGAACTCTCTCTGTCATACGCCATCTTGCGTTGCGTTGAAAAAAAAACTTATAAAACACAAATCTAAAGTGGGCCATAAAACACGTCAGTACCATATTTTTCAATAGTACACTGCTGGTCATCTAAAATGCAACACCGGGAAGGACTAGAGATATTAAGCCCTTTCTACACGGGAAGTGAGAGCACCTCAAACTGCAAGGGATGGAAGTATGTAATCGCATTTTATAATGAGGACGTTAACACATGTGAGCGACGTAGTTACACATGAACTTGAAATGTGTCCATAAAAAACATTTTTGTAAGAAAATGTCTAATATTGTACCTCCTGTTTTGTGTCGAGTAACTTTCTTGGAAGAAAATGTATAATATCACTTCTACTGTGTGTATCGATATGTGTACTTAACTCTGTGAAGTTTCATCTTTGGCAAAGATCATGTATTACATAGCTTTGTGGCTCGCACAGGGAGAAGCTCTTGTGGTTCAGCTCGCTTAGAGAGCGGTTGAGTTGTGTGTATGGCTCCGATGTAGAGCAGATGCTGATGTGCCAGCAAGTCGATTTGATTGTATTTGGAATATATATTGTATTGTATTGTATTGTAACACCGCTGGAATGAAGGTAATTGCATTTGATGTCATTAGGAAGAAGTTGCATTATGTAGGTAATGTAATGCTGATTATTAATAATAAGTAACAAAGTTGACCTTTCTTTCCTGTTTCATTTTCGTAGTTAGAAGATTAACCTACTTCCTTCATTGATAATTAGTTATTAGTGGATTTAAAGTGCAGTATTGATTTTGATAATATTGTTGAACAGATTTCGTTATTGGTGCCATAGTAGATGATAGTTAATTGACTATGATACTAAATTTCAATAATCAGAAACTGATCTGCATAAAATTCTCACAGTCAAACATTACGGAAGTGGTTTGCGGTTTTTTAATATCTTTCTCGCAATCAAAATTTTTGAGTATAGTCAGTGTCTGTTTCAAGTGGTGACTTGCCACAGTTGTTTTGTGTTTAAAATATCCGTTGCACACATAATCAGTTTAATGCACTGTTTCTTATTTAATAGTATATACATCAATATCAGGGCCATAATTAAACCAAATTGCTATGTTAATGAACAATGTGTTGTCTGATTTAACGATAGGTTCAACATACACAACACACACACAGCTTTTAAACTGCACAAAAACAAATACAGTTTCATAGTGTCAGTCTAAAACACAAATAAATGTTTTAATCATCACAATATATCTTACAGTTTCGAAAAGCGATGTTGATGCGGCGATTCATTTGCTGTAATTTAACAACAAACGAAGTAGACGCGTAAAGCAGACGGCTCGACAAATGAGTACCTTTGAAGTTTTCTTTGTAGTTCGACTGTCTATCGCAAGGGGCGCTGCAGCTGACAACGACTTTGTGCGTGTTGCACGTCTCGTATAGAAAGGACTTTAGTTTTGCAGGTATGCGCCTTTACTCCATATTTTTGACTGACAGGTCAAGGTAGGGTGGCCAGATTGCTAAATCGGTAAAATAGATTTGAGTTCAACTCTTTCGTCTATACTACAGCTAGCTATCACCATACGTTTTGGCTAGACTCGCACTTTAAAAAAGCGCAAAAATACGTTGCGTTACTATTGGAGTAAATATTTCATTGTTGTCAGATGCAAACAGTATGTCAATTTATATAACTACATCTTTCGTTGAGGCCAAAAGCTATTATTTTATACAATAATTAATTAATATTTGTAAATCTGTGAAACTTATCTGCTTGGTTATTAGTTCCTAGCTTACAAACTACTTTAAATAAGTTAAATTAACCTAAGGACAATAGACACGCCCATACCCGAGGGATGACTCAAACCTCTGACGGCGAACGGCCGCGCGAACCGCAGCACGGCGCCTCAGTGCCCACAGCCATTACTCTGCGACTTATTTTATACATAGCTTACATAGTTGTAACTCATCTATATTGTTCAGCAGAATGCATGCATCTAGGAATATAATAATATGAAATAGAGTTTTGAAAAATATAAAATATGCAGTATCCTAAATACGAGTCTTAGTTATAATTATTATATCCTTAACACTTTTAATATTAAGCCTCTTGTTTTCATCAGTCCATAAAGCAACGGAGTCAGATAAAATACTGGGCAAAGACAGATATGAGCTGCAAATTATTTCAGTAGAGATCACGATATGATAAATTGAAACATATTTTTCACCATGATACTATTTATCAATTCGTGCTTTACCGTTTCACAAACATTTTTAACATTGTTCATTCGGTGCTCTCCATTGACTTGAGGAAACCGTACGTTTTCTCACATGGAAGGCAAGGAAGCCTTCCTCAGCAACAAGACGCTTACTTCATCATTTGAGATGACACTATTCTCACGTTTATAAGGAAGTTTTGCTCTAAAGAGCTAGGCCGTACGTGTTGCACAACATCAAACCCATCTCCACAGTCGACTGAAGAAGTAGGCTACTTTTATTCAACATGAATATAATTTCTCTCTTTGAAATTGTAATTTTGAAAATGCAAATTCGCCTTAATACTGTCACTAAAATACACATTAATTATTGTATCTATGTGGAAAAGTAACGCAACTGGCGATTTAATGGTTTAAAACGACAGATCTAAATTGTATGTCCTGAAGCAAAAACTAGTGCACAACTCTTCGGGATTAAACTACACTACTGGTCATTAAAATTGCTACACCAAGAAGAAATGCAGATGATAATCGGGTATTCATTCGACAAATATACTATTACTAGAACTGACAAGTGATTACACTTTCACGCAATTTGGGTGCTTGATCCTGAGAAAACAGTTCCCGGAACAACCACCTCTGGCCGTAAACACAGCCTTGATAAGTCTGGGCATTGAATCAAACAGAATTTGGATGGCGTGTACAGGTACAGATGTCCATACAGCTTCAACACGATAACACAGTTCATCAAGAGTGGTGATTGGCGTATTGTGACGATCCAGTTGCTCGGCCACCATAGACCAGACTTTTTCAGTTGGTGAGAGATCTGGAGAATGTGCTGGCCACGACAGCAGTCGAACATTTTCTGTAACCAGAGAGGCCCGCACAGGACGTGCAACGTGCGGTCGTGCATTATCCTGCCGAAATATAGGGTTTCTCAGGGATCGAATGAAGGGTAGAGGCACGGGTCGTAACACATCTGAAATTTAACGGTCATTGTTCAAAGTGCCGTCGATGCGATCAAAAGGTGACCGAGACGTGTAATCAATGGCACCCCATACCACCACGCGGGGTGATACGCCAGTATGGCGATGACGAATACAGGCTCCCAATGTGCGTTCACCGCGATGTCGCCAAACACGGATGTGAGCATCATTTTGCCATTCCTTCACCCAGGTTCGTCGTTGCTCCTGTCTGTGATGCAGCGTCAAGGGTAGTTGCAGCCATGGTCTTCGAGCTGATAATCCATGCTGTTGCATACGTCGTCGAACTTCGCGCAGATGGTTGTTGTCTAGCAAACGTCCCCATTTCTTGACTCAGAGATCGAGACGTGGCTGTACGACCCGTTACAGACATGCGGATAACATGCCTGTCATCTCGACTGCTAGTGATACGAGGCCGTTGGGATCCAGCACGGCGTTCCGTATTGCCCTCCTGAACCCACCGATTCCATATTCTACTAACAGTCATTGGATCGCGACCAAAGCGAGCAGAAATGTCGCGATACGATGAGCCACAATCGCGATAGGCTAGAATACAACCTTTATCAGAGTCGGAAAAGTGATGGTACACATTTCTTCTCCTTACACGAGGTATCAGAACAACGTTTCACCAGGCAACGCCGGCAACTGCTGTTAGTGTGTGAGAAATCGGTTGGAAACTTTCCTCATGTCAGCACGTTGTAGGTGTCGCCACCAGCGCCAACTTTGTGTGAATGATCTGAAAAGCTAATCATTTTCATATCACAGCATCTTCTTCCTGACGGTTATTTTTCGCGTCTGTAGCACGTCATATTCGTGGTGTAGCAATTTTAATGGTCAGGAGTGTAGATGTCCGCCTCCGTAGTCTAGTGGTGGTTTGTTACGAAGGAGGCCCGAGTTCGATTCCCGGAGATTTTCTCTGCTCGGAGACTTGGTGTTGTGTCAGCAATTCTTCATTATTGACACGGAAGGCGCCTAAGTAGCGTTAGATAAGACGACTTGCACCAGGCACGCTGAATACGACCCGAGTGGGGGTCTAACGGCCATAAATGCCACACGATCATCACCATCGATGTAGGGTAAGGTGGTACAAATTCGATATAGGTACAATTCCGATCGACATAAGGTTTCGCGCCATTTTTCAGTCTCTTAGTGTTGGTAGCATTTGCCTTTGTGTGGCGTCGTAGTGTAGCAGGTTTATACAGATCCACCTGTGTTTTCCAAGAATATACCACTTTGTGCTAAGGAGAGATAAATTTTTTCACGTTAGGAGGTAACTGAAGCTACTTAGCCTAACGAGCTCTTATAAATTTTCTGTTTAAGGGTGACTAGATTCTCTACCCAAAATGCAATGTTTGGTACAACGAAGTATGCGTTGGTGCCTGACGGGAAAAGTGCTTTTTATGTGGAAGATGCCCTTAGTCAAAATTCTACTAGGAAGTGATCACAATTGTACCTAGTGTGGTACATTTTCGATCGATTTTTCTCAAATCTGTAACTTTTTTGTGTGTCTATACCGACATTTGTAAGTGTGTAATATTTATGTTACATATTAGTTAAACATCCAAGAACAAGTGCTATAATTAAAATCACACCTTTTCTCAATATATTTCCAGTTACAATAACATTTGTCCGAAATGATCGAAATTGTACCACCTTACTCTAGATGACATTTGACTAGGAAGGAAAGTTACAGTGGTGGCCATTTGTTGTAGACAAGAATTTCTGTAACTTCACCTGTTGGTATTTAGACCTTTCTGAGCAGTTGTGTCAGTTGTTGATATAAAGAACCAGCAGCCAGTTATGCACCTGAAACATTTACTTCTAACCGATTTCGGACCTTTAGTGCCTCCTTCAGAGGTAATCACACTAAGTAGTACAGATTAATTCAAGATTTTTTTTTTTTTACGTTCTTCTTTTAACCAGGAAACGATTTGCATCCACATCAAAGACTGGTGAAATGAAGTTACTTTCTGACGTGTTTTACTATCTCTCTCGTAATTGGCATACACGAATTAGTGCACGTGACTTACGTGAAATTACGGAAAAAGAAAAAGAATATTAGCGTGTCTAGAGTCGCTAAAACTTCTCAAGTTACGTGGCTGGAGCTAATAGCATTCGGCGAAGCGCTCCAGATTGGTAGTCGTTAATTACCAACTGGCATCAGCGACAGTAGCGATCGCGTCCGTTAATGGCATTTTTCCGTTTGTGGGTATCAACGAATTTTACCCGCTTCGCTTCACCCTAAATCAATTACACTTGTTTGGCTGCTGATGAAATTGTCGCCCTGCCAGCTCGCTCTCCATTTCTCGCTCTTGATTCGCGTTCATTTTTTTGCCTCATCCATTGCAGTAGTATCGACGAATTGCGCATTCCGCCTGAAATTTATGCAAGTACTGACGCCAGAGGAGGGAATTGAATCTTTGCTTATGTATAACATCCATTTATGAAACCTCGGTTACTTCTGATTCTATTATTTCAACTTCTGCTTATCCAAAGCATGACAAACAGTTCACAAATTTCAAAAGTACTGCGAACAGTGTGGGTCGGTTTTCAAATTAACTACAATTTATCGGAAAGAATGTCTTTTTACTACAAGATGGCGTGGCAGCTGAGTTAGTATTCTGTTTCCGTTATTTTCTACATTGTCAGTTACTTTAAATTTTGATATAATTTCAACCCTTAGTTTTAATACATATCATATCATACTTTTATTTCTCAGGTACAAATGCCTCACCCACCAAAATTTCAGTTTCGGTTCAAAAGCAAGCTTTCATTGAGAATTCGAAGAAAATTTGTCTTCATCATCTCCAGAAAAGATGGTTCGATTATTATAGGATCTTTGACCAGAATTTTCTGGTATTTTTACCTCTTTTAATTACTTTTTATAGGATTTCGATGAAGATATACACTTGATAATTGCGCAGTAGAACACTTGGTATCCTTAGATGCAAAATTGTTTTGAAATAATAAAGACAAGTATGACATTTGCATATGCACCTCGATCTACAGGCTATTAACTGGATAATGCAATTGCTCAAGCGCATTCAAGTGATTTTACGCCAAGATTTCAGACAACTCGTGTAGTGTAATGTCTCAGTCTGGTAACAAGAGCCGCGGTGGAGTAGCTGAGCGGTCTAAAGCGTCTAGCTGCGGAGCGCGCGGTTCGAGTCCTCCCTGGAGCATGGATGTTTGTGTTGTCCTGAGATTAGTTTACCTAGGTTTAAATAGTTTGTAAGCTACGGACTGATGACCACGCAGTTTGGTCCGATAGATTTACAAACATTTGAACATTTGATTTGGTAACAAGATTATTAATAACCATTTCTAGTAGGTGGTGATACTGGGTGTTCTAGGAGCTTTCCTGTAAGAAACTTGGTGCAAATCAAATACTGTCATGTTCCAGTGAGAGGTATAGTCCCAACATACCGAATATGTTGCTAATATAGCAAGGCATTAACCCATTAAGTCCTATATTTCATTAATTACTGATATTTTACAATGTATTATTTCAATTCTTTATGCAACACGAATAACAATCAGTAGAGAATTAGCCAACAAATATTTGTAATTTCTGATATAATGGCCACTGGGATATAACGTTATCAGTATGGTAAACATGTGTACTGCCCTCTAAATATGACGCCAGAAACTAATGAGTTAAATTAGTACTTATTGCACTACCGGCTTTCAGCGTCTCGCCATATGTTCGAAATCTTTGATGTGTTCAAATGTTTGTAAAGATATGGGAGCAAACTGCAGTGGTCACCAGTCCCTAGACATACAAACAACTTAAACAAACTTACACCAAGGACAACAAGTAACCATGCCCCTTTAGACTACTTTTTAGTTCATCATTTACTTCATTCTCGACTTTAATATTTCCTTTCATTGGATGGTGTGTAATGGATGGTGTGTAGTGGATGTCACTGTGTAGTCCGTAACATGATGCCTTACATCACATGCCCATTCCCCGCGGTAAAATCTTTTATATGATGAGACTAGATCTATCTATGGAATATGAAATTATTTGACATTAATACGTTCAATGGTGGGTCCCATTCCGCTTTCAGATATACCGATACAAATGACATAGTGGAACATTGTGGAAGAATAGAGGTTTCTGTTGTGTAGGCAGATGTACTTAGTTATCCTTGCGTTATTTGTAATGTCACGATGGCTCAGTCTTTGTGCCGTAGCGATATTTCAGCATGTTCTGTCAAAGGGTTGCTCTCTCTCTGTGACAGAACAAACGAAAAAGAAAATAATAATAAAGACTGAATCAAGGCTGTAGCGTTCAAAATAGAACATACACGAGGCTCCGTCGGCTAAGGACCGTTCAAACTGATCAACAATAAAATAATAAGAAAATGGGGTAAAGCGACTGCCTACTAAACTGGTGGCCCGGGATCGAATCCCGGCGGTGGCACATATTTTAAGTCAGAACGTCGCTATGTTATCAGTCAAAACTTGAACATGTGTCCCATATATTAGTAAGTGAGGTGACCACCTCTCTTCTGCTTGTCGATACTGTAAGACATACAGTGGCCTCCGTATACTGCTGTTCTCATTCTATCGCTTAATTACGAAATCTTTGCCACTACAAATATTTTTCACGGCCTGTAACACGAAAAAAGCAATTTCTCTCGTGTGAATAGAACCGCAACAATTCACAAAAATGTTCAAAAAATTGAAATTCTATGGGACCAAACTACGTTGGTTATCAGTCTCTTACAAACTACGTAAACTAATTTAAACTAACCTAAGGACAAGACACAAATCCATGCCCGAGGGACGATTCGAATCTCCGACGAGGGAGGCCGCGTGATCCGTAACGTGGTGCTCCAGACCGCTCGGCTAGTCCCGCCCGGCAACAATTCTCACCCATGCTACCAATTATATTGTTCAACTGTGCGAGAACAAAATGGTTATAATATGTGCTAACAAAAAGTAGGATGAAAGTTTTCATTTTCTTCAAATTTCAGACACGTTTCGCCTTTGTCATGGTGTCATGATGACACCATGAGGATCATTTTTGGAGACGAGCATTTTCTTGAATCGGATGATGCCTACGGCAACCGAAATATATCGTTGAAACTGAAGAAAATAAACACCTCCGCAGCCAAGTCTCTACATTTTTATCTCGCACTGCACAGTTGTTTCGATATACGAAGCACCTTCCGAAGCAAAGTAACGTCATTGTCGTAGTAAGAGAAGATCGCAAACAAGAGTCATACGAATCCACAACCATTGCTGATGTTACGTCGTTAGAGGACGAATAAGGCATTCGCAACTTGAAGAAAGAAGGTAATGTAGTAGCAGGCCGGAAATCCCGAGGCATGCCTTCGGAGAAACTTGATCAAGGATTACAACAAGTGCGCAGGAATGGGAAAGAACCTAAAACTTACTTGTCTTTCCTTCATTAATATCATGATTGGGTAACTGGGGTTACTTATGCATCATAATCATGTAATGACGAGCATAGTACAATAAATTGCATATTGAAAAATTCAGTGCACATTGCTTGGCTTCTGGTATCAGTATGCACAAGAAATAATTAGTTTGCAGTAGATTTGTCGAGTTTTAAAGTTGTCTGATGATTGAAGATGCAATTTTTTATTTAATTTAAAAATTAATTTCTTCTCCTCTACCTGATGGGCTGACAGCGGCTAGACTGCCACTTTCCGCCTAACAGAAATTGTAACTACTATCAAATTATACGAGAGACATAAGGGATGGATGGTGAGATTATGAGACAGGTGAACGTGATTAGAGCATACATAAAAAACGTGGGGAGGGTGACATGAGAGGGCTCCTGGTAAATGTATGGTGGAACTCAAGGAGTGTTGGAGGTAGGAGGGGCTCTGGTGGGGAATGCCAGGTAAGGAAAGGGTCGGTGGGGCGGAGCCTTAACAGAGGAAGGGAGCAGGAGTGAGGGTTAGGGCTGGGAAAATGTGTATATTTCTGGGATGAATTAACGATCACCTAGGATAAGGTGATTGAAATTTAGTTGAGAAAGAATGTGGAGATGGTGGGTTACAAAGATACATGAATACAGCCGCGGCAGCTGTCCAGCATTCGCCAGGATTGACGATACAAGAGCGTATTGCTAATCAGGTTCACGGAAGTCATAAGAGAGGTGTATATGTCGTTTGTGTGTTTGAGGAGATGTGGGAATTTGATTAACTGGTAATGTAGGTGGTTGGGGTAGGGGAGGCGGATGCGGATGCGGAAGGCAAGACATGGCGCTCTAGGAGAGCGGTTCCAAGACTATGCTCCAAAAGACCACAGGATTCGGTAAAGGACTTGTAGGCCAAAAATCAAATTTTGGAACGTACTGTACAATAAAACTACAGGACGTAAACTATTCCTCTGTCGGTTGGCATAGTTGGCATCCAAGAAATGAAAAGGAAATGAATTCGTCATCTATTTTCTAGCGGAAGTGGGGTGAGCAGTTGTTTCTCCAAACATCCAGTCGACAATAGTAATCGTTTTATCACAACCTGGCGTCAGATTTTCAGGGAAAGAATATGGAAGTTCAGAGAAAGCTAAAGCGTTGGTGGTTTTTCTAGGAGCATCCAGATGGTTCATTGTCATATAACGAAGCGGCACTGTTACTCGCAAAATGGAAAACTGCATCTGTCGAGACGGGTTGCGGGGACCGGGTTCAGACCATACTCTGCTAAATCTCCACAGACCTTCGAACTGTCTTCAGTTAGCAACATTTGACTATAGCGTAAGAAGTCATACCAATAAAGCTGTATTGAAGAACCAAGCTTTAAATTATAACAATCCGTATTTTATACTCTGTCATACTTTTGATCTGACTTTGATAAAGTTTTGAATACTTGATCTTCAAAACTGAATTCGTTATTCGTACTGTGTATGGCGGAGGGTATTTCACAACAGAATCCGAACATCTAAAACTTTATTACAACGTTGATGATTTTTTTTTTAAATTTGATTTCCAAAATAACAGGAAGGTCGCAGTCCACATTAGATTTCGCACGTCGCATGACGTAAGGTACTTACAACAGACCCTGACACGAAAGTACAGGTTTTCCGATATTGATGAAATTTTTCTCACCTGATCATCAAAAGAAGAGAAAAAACATTGTCTGCATAAGATTTCGTACGGTGCTTGGCGGATGGTTCCTTACTTCAGAAGTCGACCTTGGTGGACCAATCACCATGAAATACGGCAGGTATGCAGCTATATAATTTTTCATACAAGAGAGACAGGGGAAACTGGCCGAGGGAGTGGTAAGTAAGGTCAGAGGAAGAATGAATGAATTGGTGGATGGTTGGAGTAAGAGGAGGAGAAGGAGGCGGCAAAAGTTGATAGAAGAAATCAGAAAAAGACGAAGAGGGTCTCAGAAAGGAGGGAGAAGTACATCGACTAACTGTATCGTGCAGTACATAGCTACCTGAGCAAGCTGGGTTTTCAACTAGCTGTTACAGAGAGACGTCAAAGAGGACGGTAAGAAATAGGCATAGAGAGAAGTAATAGGCAGAGAGAAGAAGGGAGGTACACTCAATTCCCTTGCAATTTTAGCAACTGCAAAGCGTTACCGGGTTCGCCTGCACTTGGTAAAAACGACATATCAGAGAAAGCCACGTACCATTTCGCGAATCGTCGAAAATCGCCAGTTTTCCACTCGGCGAGGAGAAACACGCGGAATGCAGTTGTCCGTTGGCAGAAAATTATCGTTCCGGATGCAGTTAGGACAAAGGGTAACTCAGCGGGGTTGAACTTTGTCACTGAGTAGCGGGACGGCCGGCGTCACGTCATGCGCGGGGATTTTAATTAAGGCTCCAGTCCGTTACTGGGGAGAGTCCGCAATTAGGCGGGGGTTTGGTGGCAGCTGCGGCAGTGGCCGCGCATCCCAATAGGGGGGGAGGGGGAGGGGGAGGGGAAGGGGGCAGGAGGGCCGCAGGGTTTACGAGCCACAGCCCGCGCGAGACCAGTCGCCGAGTCGTAAAACAGCACCAACTGAAGACTGGACCTTGTTCTCGGCGAGGGCTCAGAGCACCTTGCCAAAATATGTCGCTGCTTCGGTGCCATTGGCATTACTACTACTACTACTAATAATAATAATATTGTTTTCTGTTTCGAAGGACCTAACTGAGGAGTAAGACTCCATGGTCATGGAACAAGGCAGTATATTACCACAAGAATAGTAATAGAAAAAAATTTAAGTAGTCCTATGTACACGACAAATACTAAGTGAAAAGAATCAATATCGAAGAAAAGAAACGAATTAGCTTAATTGTTTCACTTTTCTAGTAGTTACTCGACAGAATAAAAGGAATGAGCCATTTGTGGAGAAAATTCACGAACGTCCTGTAGAAGCCTCTTCAAAGAACTGAGTATATTAACTACTGCCTCTCAGTACATTTATTTCTTAATGAAATTTCTTATAAATAATCTACCCCTTTTCCCAACAAACATACATACAATACTAGAAATAAAAATGATCTACACAAGGACGTAAAAGCACTTACTTTGGTTCAAAAAGGGGTCCACTACTCAGGATCACACATTTTCAATAATCAAGTATAGAAAACTAAGCTACAAATGAAGCTCAGTTTAAGAGGAACCTAAAAGACTTTATATTGGCCAACTCCTTTTTCTCTATTAGTGAATTTCTAAATTGTACCAAATGATGCATTAGTATTAGTATTATTATATTATCAGGTAAAAAATTAAAAAAAAAACGTATTAATATTACCTATTATTCAGATTGTAAATTTTGTTTCTTGACATGTTCCACATCGACGAGGATCTCCTCAACATGGATATACGGAACAAAAATTAATCTAATCTAATCTTTAATTTAGATTTGAAAGTAATAAGATTCTTGAGTTCTTGTGGCAGCTTACTCATAACCGATGCTGCAGAATACTGCACACCTTTCTGCACAAGTGTCAAGGTGGTGTGACGGAAATGTAGTTTCGACTTCTGTCTAGTATTAACCGAGTGAAAGCTAGTAACTCGTGGCTATAAGCTAATATTATTAGCAACAGACGACATTAAGGAAAATACGTATTGTGACACCATTGTCAAAATTCTCAGACAACTGACAAGGGGTCGACATGACGTTCGTGAACTTACACTACATATTGCTCGAACCACCCGTTTATGAGCCAAAAAATCTCATTATTGTATCAGTCGAGTTACCCCAAAAAATAACGCCATACGTTATAAGTGAGTGAATGTAACCATAATACAATGGTTTTCGTGTTGAAAAATCACTTAATTCAGATATGGTTCTAATGGTAAATAAAGCAGAATTTAGTTTTGTAACAACATCCTAAACATGGGATTTCCACATCTTACTGTCTATCTGAACAAATAGAAATTTGAACTATTCTGTCTCACTATATGCCTATTATGTGTAAGCAAAATGTTGGCTTTCGTTACATTATGTGTTAGAAACTCTTCTGGGTATTGGACCACATCGTCAATATATCAAATTTTTCACCGACATTTCAGCCACTGTTGCAAGATGGCCGCTTGCAATTGTGGCCGAAACTTAGGTCAAATATTTGATATACTGACAATGCGGTACAATACCCAGAAGAGTTTTATCAACAATGACAACGGCCGCGGTAGCCTTTGTTTACATTTATGTATTAGAAATTGTAAAAACTGAGTTCTACTGTGATTTAATATGAATGCGTTTTCTACAAGCCATGATCTCCTGAGCTGCAATATTTGATACTGTATCAATATTACAAGCAATATCCTTCACTACCAAGCTGGTCGTCATTGTCAGGAAAAGTCTTGTATCTGTATCTGTGAACTCTGTGCCAGAACCTGGATTCTAACCCAGAACCTTGGCCTTTCGCAGGCAAGCGCTCTAACAGCTGAGCTATCCCGGCACGCTTCACGGTCCGTCCTCACAGATTTACTTACGCCAGTATCCCCTCTGTTTCTTCCCGAACTTCACAAACGTTGTACAGCGCACATTGCAGGACTAGCACTCCTGGAGGAAAGGATACGGTGAAGACATGGCTTTGACTTGGGGATGTTTCAAGAATGATATTCCACTCTACAGCGGAGTGTGTGCTGTTAGAGAACTTGCCCGCCAAGGGCAAAACTCTCAGGGTCGAATCCCGGATTCGGTACACAGACCGCCAGGAAAATATTGTAGAGAAAGTAAACCAAAGACTACGTTTCGTTGGCAGAACATTTAGAAGATGCAACAGTTCTACTAAAGAAACAGCCTACACCACACTTGTGCGTCCTATTTTGAAGTATTGCTGCGCTTTATGGGATTCCCTCCATCTGGGACTGACAGTCGATTTAGTGAAAGTTCAGAGAAGGGCAGCTCGTTTTGTACTATAACTATATAGGGGAGAGAGTGTCACAGAAATTATGCACGAGTTGAAGTGAAAATCATTAAAAGAAAAGCGTTGTTTGTTGCGACGAGATATATTTTCGAAATTTATTTCACTAACTTTCTCTTCCGAATGCTAATCTATTTTGTTAGAACCCACCTACATAGGAAGACATGATCATGAAAATAAAATAAGAGAAATCAGTTCGAAAACTGGCAGATTTAGGTGTTCCTTTTTCCAGCAAGCTATTAGAGAATGGAACCGTAGAGAAACATCATCAAAGTAGTTCGTTGAATCCTAAGCCATGCACTTCAATGTGATTTGCAGCGAATTTATGTACATGTAGATGAAGTTTCATATCAGCGCACACGCGCATTCTGGAACCATCAACGAGGCTGTGGTTAAACCATGTCTCTACCATATCCTTTCTTCCAGAAGTCCTAGTCCTTCCAGGTTCGCAGCGTAACTTCTGTGAAGTTTGGGAAGTAAAAAGCCAGGTGCTGTCGGAAGCTGTGAGGACGGAGCGTGAAACATGTCGGGACAGCTCAGTCAGTAGAGCGCTCTCAAGGCAATGGTCCCAGGTTTGATAAATCTCATTTTCCTTCGCTTGGTCCAGCATATGCAGGATCGGTGCTGGAAATTGGATTTGGCGTGTTTGCTTTATGAGCAGAATTTCATGAAAACAGAAAAAAATTCCATTGTTTATTGGATAACTAGCAGCTGATGTGGCCTGTTTCAGATTATATAGAAGAGAGAGAAAAAAAGAAAACACACATTTATGACAAGTGTAATTTAATAATTAACTTATTTCGCCTTGTGCCGAAGACCTTAAATTTGGGTACGTTAGTGAAAAGCACATTTCCCCACTGTTTTACTCCTTCACCTGCATACTGTCTCACCCAGTATAGCCTTCTCGATTTATTAACAGCCGTTGGTAATGATTTCTTAGCCGCTAGAGGCGGGTTACGATTTAGTGCCCCAAGACGTCCTCTCACAACACTTCCACTCCGGGTTTCTCCTTTCGAGGTCGGTCCATATTCTGGCCACTGTCCAAATACCTCTGCACGGTGTAATGGACACATCCCAAGTAAATATTTCTATGACGTGCTATTTGTCGCATAGTAAAACCTGCTGCACGTACACACAATTGTAAAACGGTTTTCTGTTGAATAGTCGATTCCTTGCTCCAATATCCATTTTTAAAAATTAGAACTTACGGGAGCTCACTCTTTTCTATCTTGTACAGAATTACATGCCCCTTTCTTATCTGTAACCAGCTGACGTTATATGAACGTCGTCTTGTGTGGAAAGAATATGTCACAACAATACTTTATTAGCGGCACTCAATGGATTGAACTTGAACAGCATCACCTTGCACAGTGATTCCATTTTTAAACTCATATACGTTTTGAGGATGACACTGGGACATTAAACTACAGGCCTATTTCATTGACTTCAATTTTCAGCAGGGTTTTGGAACATATCCTGTATTCAAATATTATTAATTATCTCGAACATAATGATCTATTGGCCCAATGTCAACACGGATTTAGAAAATATCGTTCATGAGAAACACAACTAGCTCTTTACTCACACGAACTGATGAGTGCTATCGACAAGGGTTCCAAATTAATTCCGTATTTCTTGATTTCCAGAAGGCTTTTGACACCGTAACTCACAAACGGCTTTTAATCAAATTGCATGGTTATGGTATTTCGCCCAAATTTGCGACTGGATAGGGGATTTCCTGTCAGAGAGGACACAGTTAGTAGTAATCGATGGTAAGGCATCAACTAAAACAGAGGTGATATCGGGCGTTCCACAGGGTAGTGTTATTGGTCCTCTGCTGTTCATTATTTATATTCACAATTTAGGGGAAAATCTAAGCAGCTCCCTTAGGTTGTTTGCAGATGACGCCGTCATTTACCGTCTAGTAAAATTATCTGAAGATCAAAACCAACTGCAGAACGAACTGAATAAGATATCAGTATCGTGTAAAAATTGGCAGTTGACTCTAAATAATGACAAGTGGGAAGTCGTCCACATGAGTACGAAAATAAATCTGTTATACTTTGTTTACAAGATAAATCAATCAATAGTGAAGGCAGTAAACTTCACTAAATACCTAGGAATTACAATTATTTCAGACTTAAATTGGAAAGAACACTTAGATAATGTCGTGGGAAAGGCGAACCAGAGACTGTGTTTTATTGGCAGAATCCTTAAAAGATGCAACACAACTACTAGAGAAATTGCATACACTACGCTTGTCCGTCCTTTTTTGGAGTATTGCTGCCCAGTGTGGGATCCTTCTAGAGTGGGTTTGACGGAGGATATCGGGAGAGTCCAAAGAATGGCAGCTCATTTCGTATAGTCACGATACAGGGGAGACCGCGTTACGGAAATGATACAGTATCTGGGATGGGAATCATTACAACGGCGCTTATCGCTGCGGCGTGGGCTACTTCCGAAACTCCAATCGCCAACATTCACCTCCGAATGCGAAAATATATTGTTGACTCCCACTTAAATAGGTAGAAATCATCATCAGAATAAAATACGAGAAATAAGAGCTCTTCCCGCGCGCTGTTCGAGAATGGAATGGGAGATAACTAGTATAACGGTGGTTCGATGAGCCCTCTGCTAGGCACTTAAACGTAATTTACAGAGTATCCCATGTAGATGTACAGATGTAGATGTAAATGTGCAGAATGGCCTGTAGGTGGCAGCATAGGACAGATGCACTAATACCGTCGCAGCATCAGTATAAAGATGACCGCTCCACTTGCGACTTGCACGAGGGAAGAACAGCATTGTGTTATTCAGCTTTTCCCCAGTGAAGGTGTGAAACCTGTTGAAATTCATCGACGATTATAGGTTCAGTACGATGATGCATGTTTGTCAGAGCAGCAAGTCTACGAAAGTAGGAAGTTCGCAAATGGTGTGATTTCAGCGGAAGATGCTCCTCGTCCAGGTCAGGCACAACGACACTGCAGCAGTTGAAGCCATAGTGAAGGAAAACTGCTAAGTGACGCTGAATGACATTGCAGCATGTTTACAGATTAGTAATGGGTCAGCACACCACAATGTGCATGATATGCTCCAGTTTCACAAAAAACAGTTGCAACAATCACTGACCTGCATTTTGAGTGTCTTCCGCATCCACCATAGTTATCAGACCTCGCCTCAAGTAATTTCTATATGTTTGGGCCACTCAAAGAAGCAATGGAAAGAAATAATTTCCGTTCTGATGAAGAGGTACGTCAATTGGTGCAAGAGTGGTTGCGCGGACTACCAAAAGAATTTTTTTCCCCCTAAACTAATTCATGCAATTTGTAAGCACTGGAGGACTTGGAGGAGATTATGTGGAAACGTGATACAGCTTTGTACCAGTTCTGCACAATAAATAATAATTAAAAAAGTACTTAAGGTTTTCATTTGACTCACCCTCGTAATATACGCGGAAACACTATCCACTTCCGCAAATGCCTGCCTTATCGATAGCAGGGGGCGGTGGTAGCAGCGCTTTGCTACACGCTGCCGCCAGTCTGCTAAGTGTGCACGCACGTTAGTCCATTGCTGGCGTGGCAGTAGCAGGAAGCCCGCGGGCGACGTGTGACACGCGACCAACACGTGGCTTCGGCCGTGCATGATTCACGGCGCACGACACGCGCCCAGTTCGGAATACTGGCCAAACGACGTCCACCTGCCACACACCAAATGGACTCACCATCCCGAGCCTGTCTGTGAATCGTGAGGTGCAAATGTCGTACCACCCCTTTTACTTTACTCTTCTTCAAAATATTTCTCGAAATCAAGGATGTCAGAGACGTTTAAATGAGGTGGTTGAAAATTTGTTCTCTGACCGGGGATAAAACGAGGGTCTTACTAGGTAGATGCTTGTAATGTAACACCCAGAGCGTGCCGGTTAATGCAATTTTCGATACCTATCCACCCAGAAAGGTTAGTGAATTATACGATACCTTTGCTTTACGAGAGCCGTTGTAGCGTACTACGTGGTATCTGAAGGCTTTTCTCATGGAAGAAATTATCCATTCCACATATTTCATAAAAAAGACATATAACCAGGTAACTCAAAATCCGAAGATAAAGTGCGTTACGTAAACAAATTAATATTTGTAACATTTTGTTTCTATTCAACAGGCTCATTGTAAATTGATTCAGCGTATATCCCCAAAACACATGCATATTATCTAAATTGTCGTAATAATAAATTTTCTTAACGAATTTTAATTTTACCAGAAAGAAATTTATATTCTTTAAACTGTAGGAATATTTATTATGCCGGCCGCGGTGGCCGAGCGGTCTGCGGCGCGCCATTCACGTTCTGCACGGTCACTACGGTCGGGGGTTGGAATGCACCCGCGGGCATGGATATTTGTGCCGTCCTTAGTATTAGCTAGTTCATAAGCAGTTTGTAAGTTTAGGGACTGATGACCCCGTAGTTAAGTCCCATAAGCTCTACAAACATTTGAATATTCATTATATGCGATGTAATTGTAATAATAGAACGCCACTAGTGTAGCCTCAGTCAAACAAGGACAAATTAAAAATCAGTTACTGAAGAATCGTATTTTGACAAATAATATCTCCATATCGTTTAAGACTTTTATGTTCTATCTAAAATTGATGTATGAGTAAAGATAAATCATGTAAGTTTATCACGTTATAACCACCTCATTAATTTTTGTGTAATTCAAATAATGAAAACCTATCGCCGCACACTGAAGTCACCGGGGGTAAGCACCTCTAAATTTTGTAAATGGTTGATTCAGTAGCGAGTCGGAGAGGGGGGGGGAGAATCAATGGGGATGCAACCCCACCCCCAGAGCAAGAGGAATATCTTCCGATATAAATCGATGACTTCATGCCTCTTCTAAAAACGACATAACCAAGCACGGATTCGGACATCAATAAACTGTTCTTTATATTTAATCAGGTACGATGCCGCATTCGAGCCAGCCTCCCCCCCCCCCCACTCCCACCCGTCCCCCGACAAAAATCCTGGTTTCACCTTTGAAATTATCAAATTTGAATCTGAAAGATTCCATTGCCGTTCGGTAATACTAATTGTTGCTAACAACAGACAGTTGTCAGCATTGTAAATTGGAGTATATATATAGAGCCGCCGATGAATGCCGGAATTTGAAGCGAACTGCAGAATGATTTTACTGCAACCAACTTACATTTTGCGTAAAGACTACAAAGGTAAAGTAAGAGAAATTAGGACTCGTACAGATACGTACAAGCATTCGTTTTTCTATATTGGTGTTGAACAGGAAAGCAAGTAACTATTAGTGGTACTATGCACCCTCTGCCACGCACGTTTGGGTGGATTGCGAAGTATTTGTGTACATACACATGTAGTCACTCAGTCTTTGAAAAATATAAATGGTCACAATTATTATGTAGTCTGTTTTGGTATGCATCAGCAAGTTTTGGAGATAAAACTGAGAAAAGTAAATTAAAGACGGAGGTATTTTACTTTATCTCATCAAGACAATCTATTTGCAGAAGTACAGGCAATTGCAACAGCAGAGCACCTGTACAAGTTCTACGATTTTATTTTAAAAAATATGAAGATTTTATATTACTATGTAGTTTGAACAATTAAAACAACATATACTAGTTGCGTTAAATGCTCCATCTACTAAGACACCGAGACGCGGTGGATATCGCAGAAGCAAGAAGAGCTCTCGCACATTCTCACCTAGATAAAAATTCTTATCTTACCTCATGCACTACAATCTCAGTGTCCCGTCCCCATTCTTCTCGTTTAAACGCGGCTATAGTTAGTCGGTTTCGGTAAGGAGTTCAAGCCTCATGTGCATCCGGACTGAAGTAAAAGGATGTTTGTGCCCCTCGTCGGATTAATTACACAAATAATTTTGTTCTCTCTTCTTTCGAACATGGTCCCGCATCTGCGATATGCACTGGTAAAATAATTTTAAATCTCTGGGACTTGACTAATGCGGTTATCAATCCCTAAACTTCTTAACTACACAGTGTACAACCATGCCTGAAGGAGAGCAACTGCGCGCTCCGCAGCAAGGCTCGTTAGAGCGTTCGGCCATTCCACCGCGGTATACGCACCGTGTTCAGGTAGCTTAGTGTACATTGCATCTGCCTAAGAGGCGGATGACCTGCTTCCAATCCCTCTGGCCTGCGAACAAAATTTCAGTCGCCTCACTGCATTTTAATCCAGTGCTCACAAAAAGGCAGCTAAAACGTTTTAATCATCCTCGATGGTAATTTTCATCAGCTATAAGGGATCAGGGTATATATTCCTTCGAAACTGCCCTGAACAATAACCACATATACACAGGGTTGAAACTTAAATAATGCCGGCCGCAGTGGCTGAGCGGTTTGCGGCGTGCCAGTCATGGTCTGCACGGTCGCTGCGATCGGGGGTTCGAATAACCGCCCCCTGGGGTATGGATGTTTGTGCCGTCTTTAGTATAAGCTACTTCATAAGTAGGTTGTAAGTTTAGGGACTGATGACCCCGTAGTTAAGTCCCATAAGTTCAACAAACACTTGATTTTTGAATCGGCAGTACCGTTCAGATCAGTGGCACGTTGAATAAAAGCTTCAACGAAGGTCGGCAAACTGTGGCAGGCAAGCATCGGGCAGGTCGTCCTAGAGTCTCTGAAGAAGTGCATACTGTTGCCACGTTAGTGGACAGTTATCGACGCCAGATGATGCGTGAGCTCGCTCACGAAACCGAACTAGCGCATTCGATTGTGCTTCGCTTCCTGAAGGAACGCCTGCGCATGAGAAAAATTGCATCACGATGAGTTCCGCATGAATTGACGGAAATGCAGTAATGGATGCATTACGACTCAGACGCACTTGGATCGCTATGAGCGCGAAGGAGAGGCTTTCTTATGCCGTATAGTGAAATTGGATGAGATATGCGCCCAAAACTGAAACGCCAATTCAATGAATGGCGTCATCATGGGTCGCCGCGAAAGTCGAAAGTGCGTCAGAATCCCAGTATGGTAAAAGTTATGGTGATTCTAGTGTACGACTGATGTTGTTATCCCAATGCATTATCTTCCTCCGTGGCAGGCCGCCAATACACAGTATTACTGTAGTTTTTGGAGCAACACCTGCTAACATAACAGCTTTGCGAAAGAAATGGTAAGACTTTCTACGCAAACCACCCATCATTTTGCACGCCAATGCGCGGGTGCATACAGCGCTATCTGCGGTTGCACTGTTCGGTCGATGGGACAGGGAGCCGGCCGCGGTGGCCGAGGGGACTGAGGCGCTCCAGTCGGGGGTTCGAATCCACCCTCGGGCATGGATATTTGTGCCATCCTAGTTCGTAAGTAGTTCATAAGTAGTTTGTAAGTTTATGGACTGATGACCCCGTAGTTAAGTCCCATAACTATACAAACATTTGAACATTTTGGGAAAGAGAAGTACTGTACCATCCACCATACTGCCCTGACTTGATTCTGAAGATGAAGGAACCACTTCGTGGCATTCGCTTCAGAACTGTTCCAGAGATTCGCAAGCGGTAGTCCTTTCATTCGCACCAGCAACGGAACAACCTCTGCTAACGGTATACTACGTCTTACACATCGCTGGCGAAGGGTTCTACACAACGCTGGTGGTTACTTTAAAGGCAGTAACAGGTGCATAAATGTAACGCTTTTGTATCGGTTGTGAATAAGTAGTTGCCACTATTTGAGTTCCAACCCTTGTAATGGGAAGGCTCCAGGGTTTCAATACAGAACTTGGAAACAAGCAGAACATGTGTACACATATCGTTTTCTTTCTTTTCTTTCATTAACGTGTTACATTTGTTGTGGTGTGCATAAAATGGACCACTTCACGATGCAGGTTGGACATTTTTGTTGATAGAGTATAAGTTATCATGTTCAGTTCTCTACAGAAAGTGATCAAAATGCCGACCATTTCTACGCGACGCATCACTGATTGTCTCACTCGTACTCATATTGCAATCATCTGTCATATCTGGTGTCACCCTTCCTATTTACACTGACACATCAATTCCACGTTATGAATAGGTGTGGCACATGGCCTTGAAACGACTCAATAAGTAGAACCGTAACGAATTGAAGTCGGGAGAACGAGAAAGCCACAGTGACGATCCCTGACACCCCAACTGTTTGTTTGGACGCTGATGTTGTTCTAGCAGCACAAGCGAAATAAGTCCGTGAGCTGTGACGCCTGAACCACATGTGCTGAATTAAACCCACCGAAACGGCTTCCTACAAACCTTGACCAACCTACATAGTCAAGTGGTGTGTATTATGCACACCACAACAAATGCCTTTAACATTAGCAACCAAACCAAGTGTTTATAGAAGATTTTCTGCTTCTTTCCCGGTCCTTTATCTATTCTATACACCCTGTATAATCTATATAAAGAAAAATTAATCGCCAAATGTGATGCTAAGCGTAAAACTCGAGAACGGCACGACCAATTCGGCTAAATTCTTTTAACGTTTTTGCTAAAGCAGAAGGAAGGTTCTTATGGGGAGAGAAAACGTAAACCTTACAAGGAAAATAATAAAAACAACACGGCGCAGCAGATTGGTCGAAGTGATCAGCATGTGTGTGTCCGTCTTCTTATTGCGTTTGACTATTGAAAGTTTCGTGTTAATATTGTGTTAGAAAAAGTCATTTGCTAATTGAAATATTACGTTAGTGTTTGAAGAGTTTTGAAGTGTGCAGTGCGGAATTGAAGTAAGTATTTTATGTAATTTTTCATCAAATTTACACGTGTGTTGATTAACAACCACCCTAATCTACAAAGTTTTAGTAGTATAAGTGATAATGTTGCTTCATTTCAGTGTCATATTATCGATATAATCTATATAAACAAAAACGAATCGCCAAACGTGTTGCTAAGCAATTGTGTGTTTATTTATTGAGTGTGTTTACTTTTAGAACCATGTCACCTAATAAGACGCGTGCGCAGCAATTTGGGTCGAAGAACTCGAAACGCTACAAATGAAGCTACTTCTCATTCACATCGGACTTCACAGCAACGAGAGAAGCAAAATGAACGATCATTACCAAACGACTCGCTCAAGAAATCTCTTTTTTTTTTTTTTTTCAATAAAACCCAATGTCATTCTAAGCATGTGTGTCAATTTTTACCTCTCTATCTACATTATTCCGCGATTCATTAAGTTTTAAAATTTATACTGACTTTTTGATCACCCGGTATAACAAGTGCTTGAAAATGACTTATTTTGGTGCAACAGATATACTTCACGATCATTTCTTGATAATTTTCAAGCTAAAAAGACTTACTGGGTTTATTCCTTTGTATGTTAATGTGTAAAAATAAAAAGTTAATAAAACTTTACTCTTTAATTTACAGATACAAGGCCAAATATATCGTGAACTAGGTTCGCTGTGGCCAGTGAAAGATGAAGACTAAATTCCTGCAAGTTTATTTCATGTGTAATACAACAGAAGATGGCATAGACAGTGAGTTGAAAGCTGAGTATAATATGAACATATGAGGCGATACTGAAGGAATTAGATTAGGTAACCAATAAGTATTGATGGTAGATGAGTTTTGTCGGCCAGTAAAATAACACACGATGGGCACATTACAGAGGATATAAAATGTAGAATGGTAATGGGAAGAAAAGCGTTTTTGTAAAAATAGACCAAATGAAATTGATAAAATAATATCAGCTGAAATTCCTGATGTAAAAGTAGATCCTGGCTTACATGACAAAAAATGTTCAAATGTTTGTATAGTCTATGGGACTTAACTACGGGGTCATCAGTTCCTAAACTTACAAACTACTTATGAACTACTTACGAATCAGGACGGCACAAATATCCATGCCCGAGGGGGGATTCAAACCCCCGAC
The DNA here is from genome assembly GCA_026315105.1 of Locusta migratoria. Classification (NCBI taxonomy): domain Eukaryota; kingdom Metazoa; phylum Arthropoda; class Insecta; order Orthoptera; family Acrididae; genus Locusta; species Locusta migratoria. The sequence goes on along the minus strand of CM048744.1, from coordinate 393,498,532 downwards.
CGCAGTGGCCGTGCACACCGTGACTGGAGCGCCTCAGTCTCCTCGACCATCGCGGCCGGCACTTATATATATATATAGTTCCTGGCCACTGTGGAACGTAATGCAAATTCACCACCCATGTATTAAGTAGAAAACTTACAAACATAAGTCATTGTTGTTTATTACGGAGACACAAATTTATAAATAAAGTAATCACTCTGAAATTTGTTTTGTTACTGCGAAGGGCCAGTAACTTTGACTCAACAGAGTCTGTCGGGGAGACCTATTAACATAAAAAAATCAATGTAGTGTTGTTTTAGAGAAAAAATAGGGCAAAACAACGCTTGCCGGGCAGCTAGTAATTGATATAAAATGTATAAAAATATTATAAGTTATCCTTTGCATTATTCTGTTAAATATTATTATTATTGGCTGAAATATTAGTAAAATCGTAAAAATACGGAAAAACTGAATTGGACCGTAAAATACGATAGTGCGATTCGTTTCATTTTGCAAAGTTACTTTAAGAATAAAGTATTCAGATTAACAGTTTCTGTTGTAAGAAGTGCTGCGGTAAGCGCGGCCGGTCGACGTCGACGTCCCTCGGGCATGGGCGTGTGTGTGTGTTTGTGTGTGTGTGTGTGTGTGTGTGTGTGTGTGTGTGTGTTGTTCTTAGGACAAGTTAGTTTAAGTAGTTTGTAAGTCTAGTGAGCGATGACTACTGCTATTAGGTCCCAAATCTCTACAAAAATATTAACATTAAAGACATGGAAAACAATTTTTGCCTACGTCGTATAAAAGCCAAAAAACAGAGTGAAAGTGCAAAATGGCTTAATGATGAAAGGTACGGAAATGAATGTTTATGTAGTGCTACAACGAAAAAAGAAGTGTATACCTTATACTACAATATGTTTTACAATATTGTAAATATATCATTTTGCATTCTTTTAGAGGAGGATGGCGGGTTTTCCGCCGGAACTAGTTTGGGTATAAAAATAAGAAGTGTTTTGCATCAAGGCGGGTCCACAAACCCACATTAGTTACAGATGTAGCTTTGTGTACTCATACCTTTCTTCAGAATACATCAATGCAAGTGTTTCGAATCGCAATCGAAAGATCTTGATCCGCTGAGCGTTCTTAAGTCAAAAGAAATCACGTACGTTAATTTGAACCGAAAACTGATTAAATCATAAGCAACAAGTACAGAAGGATATCGCGTTTGAGTATAAGAGAGTTAAGTGAATTCGATACTAGATTTCAAATCGTATTGAATTTTATTAAGGAGACTATGAAAAAAATTACATCGCAATGGCCTCTTTCACTGACAAATTTTCTACCATTTTGCACAAAAAATAAAAATGTAAGCAATATATGATTTAAAATTCAATATATAAAATATTATACAGGGTGTCCCACTCAACTGTTTCACCCTAGATATCTCTGAAACTACAAGATATATTGAAAATGACCTTCACGGTTATGAACGTACTGTAGGGCCTTATAAAAGTGGGTACTATGAGACAGTCTAAACCGTAAAGAAATATTACTTTCAACTCAAACTTATGTTTCTTTTTTCTTTTTTTAATGGATACCACATATTACTTCTTAGGCAATCAGTAGAATGAAAAATCACAAAAAGAATGACGTTTGTTGCATCGCAATCCGTCCATTACATCCGGAGAAACTGCGAAGCGAAGTTGACATTTGAAAACACATGAGACACGGTGCTAGTGCATGTCCGAGACTCAACCATGAGTCTCGCTTTAGTCTCGGCACGCGTTAGCGGTGCGCTTCATGTGTTTCACGCGTCAACTTCGCTTCGCAGTTTCTCCGGTTGTAATTAATGGATTTCGATGCAACCAACGCTATTCTTTTTGTGATTTTTCGTGCTATTGATTGCTTAAGAAATAATATAATTTATAAAAACATAAGTTTGTGTTGAAAATAATATTTCTTTACTGTCTCATAGTACCTACTTTCATAAATCCCTGCAGTACGTTCATGACCGTGAAGGTCGTTTTTCAAAATCTCTTGTAGTTTCAGAGATATCTGGGATGAAACAGTTAAGTGGGTCACCATGTATATTACATTATTATGTTATTTGTATTGCTTTATTATATATTGTGTACGATAATAGATTCTGATATTTAATTTTATATTATTTATTCTTTAGCCCAAAATATTGGCAAAAATCATAAAACCACAAGGAAAGCCCAAATTTGCCCGTAAATACGGTCGTGTGATTTTTCAGTTTTCCGTTATTGCCCAGAATTACTTCAGGCAAATGCCGGGATGTTTCCTTTCAATTTGAATGGCTAATTTCGTTCTCCATCCTTAACCAAACAATCCGAGCTTCCGTTCTGTTCCTCATGACCACGCTACAGACGGCACATTAAAACCTAATCTTCCTCCCTCCCTTCCTTTTTCTTCTACAGTGGCAGAATTACGGCCTCACGTACCTTTATCCCCTCCGTTAATGGAGTAGTGTCTCGGACTTGCTAATCAAATAAGGCTTAGCAGCAGCGAGGGCGCGCCGCAGCAGGGGAACTTGGAGTGCATAAACAGCTGGGCCGTTACTGAGCGGCGGAGTGCTGGCGCGGCAGGTGGCGGAGGGTGCTTTCTACAGTTACCGCCGGGGAACAGCCTCACCTGCCTGCTGCCTGCTCCTGCTGCCTGCTGCCTACCCCTTAACGCTCAGAAAAGGCGGCGTCACTACTTGAAGGATGTACAGGGTTGTAACTGTGCCAAGCACCTGTCTCAGGTTGGTCCACGAGGTGGTTATCACACTGGACATATGTTCTCCATCTATATTTTATGATCGCATGTTTTTGTTGTGGTCTTCAGTCCGGAGACCGGTTTGATGCAGCTCTCCAACCTAACCTCTCCTGAGCAAGCCTCTTCATCCCCTCATAACTTCAATTTGAATTTTCTTACTGTATTCATCTCTTAGTCTCGCTCTTCGATTTTTTATCCCACACACTTCCCTCCAACGCTAAATTCACGATTCCTGCATATCTAAGGACGTGTCCTATCAATCGATCTCTTCTTTTAGTCAAGGTATGCCAGAAATTCCTTTTCTCCCCAATTCTGTTCGGTACCTCCTCATTAATTACACGATCCACCCACCTAATCTTCAGCATTCTTCTGTAACATTTCAAAACGCTATATCCTCTTCCTGTTCGCATGATTTAACATCCATGTTTCACTCCCATACAAAGCAACGATCCACATAAATGCCTTCAGGTAGTACTACCTTATGCTTCAATTAACATTCAATGTTAACAAATTTCTCTTTTTCAAAAACACTTCTCTTCCCAATGCCATTCTGCCTTTTATATCCTCTGTACTGCGACCATCATTTGTTATTTTACTGCCCAAGTAACAAAACTCGTATACCTCCTTTATTGTTTCGTTACCTAATCTAATTCCTTCAGCATCACCTGATTTTCTTAGGCTGCACTCCATTACCCTTGTTTTGCTCTTGTTAATGTTCATCTTATATGCTCCTTTCAACACACTGTCCATTCCGTTCAATTGCTCTTCCAGGTCCTTCGCTGTATCTGACAGAATTACTATGTCATCGGCAAAACGCAATGTTTTTATTTCTTGACCCTGGACTTTAATTCCTTCTCCAAATTTCTCCTTGCTTTCCTTTATAGCTTGCTCGATGTACATATTGAACAAGAAAGGCTACAACCCTCTCTTACATCCTTCCCAACCTCTGCATCCCTTTCATGCCCTTCAACTCTAATAACTGCTGTCTGGTTTTTGTACAAGTTTTAAATAACCTTCCGTTCCCTATAGTTTACTCCTGCCGATTTCAAGATCTGAAATGGTGTATTCCATTCAACATTATCAAAAGCTTTCTCCAAATCTACAAAATCTAAGATAAGCCGTAAAGTGAGAATTGCCTCCCGAGTGCCTACTTTTCTTCTTATTCCATATTGATCTTCCCCAAGATCGGCTTCTACCAGCTTTTCCATCCTTCTGTAAATAATTCGTGTTAAAATTTTGCAACCTTGACTTACTAAACTGATGGTTCTGCAATTTTCACACCTGATTTCTTTGGAATGGGAATTATTACATTTTTATTGAAGTCTGAGGGTATATCTCCTGTCTCTTACATGTTACGCACCAGGTGTGAAACAGTTTTGCCATGGCTGGCTCTCCCAGAGACTTCAGTAGTTCTGTGGGGAATGTCGTCCACTCCAGGGGCCTTGTTTCGAATTAGGTCTTTCAGTGCTCTGTCAAATACTTCTCTCAGTATAGTATCTCCTATTTCATCTTCATCTCCATCCTCTTTCCTTCCTACAATATTGTCTCTATGTTTAATTCCTTTGTAGAGCCCCTCTATATAGTCTTTCCACCTTACAGCTTTCCCTTCTTTGCTGGGAACTGGTTTTCCACCTGAGTTCTATGTATTCATTCCACTGCCTTTCTTTTTTTTTCCCTATTTATAGATTCTTCTTCAGATTTTCATTTGCCTTCTAGCCACTCCTGTTTTGCTATTTTGGACTTCCTGTCAAACTCAAGTCTTAGTCTTCTATACTCCATTTTGCCTCTTTGATAGCCAATAAAATAGGAAAACACTTGTCTTGTGTTCTTTTATAGAGGGTGACCTAATGAAGTGCATGAAACAAGACGTAAATTAGTGGTAAAATATGGCGTGAAGAGTCCGACCGAAACATGATTTGTGACCGAAACCGAAACCGTAAACGAATATTAGGCTCATCTCCTCGTTTCGGCTGACAACCGAAACCGAAACTTGCGTAATTACGTTAAAAATTCTGTATATTAACGTTACACCACAAATCACTAGTTTTTACACAGTTTTCAAGATCCACTCCCTGTACTAAAGTCTTCTTTAGTGCGTCTAAGTCTAATCAGGAGCCCGGATGTCATGGAAGGCGAACAGACTTAGACAGTTCAACGATACTTTAATAAAAGTACTTCCAAATTGAATTGTTTCCTCCTCGTTGTGACATTTTCTACTTAAAAGGAAATAGTAAAGGCAGTTAGACAATAAGAAAAGTGGCGTCTCGATATTTCGAGTCTCGGAATTACGAGTTTCCCGTAAATACGAGCGTCATAAAACAAAACAACAACTGCGCGTACATTCTATTTATATTCATAGAAAAACGTACTCCACCGTTATAAGTGAAAAGTCTTTAAAATCTTTAGGCTGCCAATGTAGATGACAATTTAAAACTTTGTTTTAGAAAAGGTCATATGTTTTACAAGTATATTCTTTTAAAGTTTGATTTTCATCTTTCTCATACGGAAATTTTGATAGTTCGAGGTGATCATGGTCCCGTTTACCTCGAACTAACGAGACTACTGTATAGATACCACAAATTTCACAGTTTTCATACCTTCTTGTAGGAAGATAGTCTTTAATCTTTAGGTACACAATAAACATGTCAAATAGATACTACGAAATGCCAGAGCCTCAACATGACTACCACAATACATTATATGCATAAAGTAATCATTTTTTGCTTCCGATTCAATTTCAATCTTGAGAGCGCTAGTTTAATGTTTCTATCTTCACTCCCTTTTTGTTGCAATCGACAAACAACTACACATATCTCATTTTTGCCATTCCTGAATACATAGCAGCTTCAATCAGTGCTGCAGAAAGTATTTGGAAAAATAAAGTCACAGTAAGAGTAATTTTTGTTTTTGCAACACTAGTCTCCCCCATTGCCGACTTAAGGGCCGGTTTGTCAATGTCTCGTTAAGTTCCAGCTAAGATTTTAACTTGTCGTCAACGGAGAATTGCGTTTGTCAATGTTTCGTCATTAGTTAACCTGGCGTTAAAAGACTTCAAACTGGCCGTTTTTTTAAACTCACGTTGCCACTGCTCGTAGTGTGAATGCATGTTCGCCCCAAGAACTACCGGCCAATTTTTGAACAATATTGTACCTTGTTTTTTTATTTCCGCCCAACATTATTAATGTGGTCTTAATAGGTTAGCCCTGAAGTTTAGGATGGACCTTGTGTTTCACTCTGTGATGGTTAAATAACACAGCTGTTTGTTGAAGGTCTTATTGTTGAGGTGAAAAACGCGAACTTCAGTCTTAGAGGTATCTGGACACTAACGCGATAGGTGATTTTCGCTCTTATTTAATTCTGCTCGCTGACTTCGGCGACTGACATGCGAAACACTGACACTCTGGATAACATTATAAGCGACGTTATTCAAATGAAGACTGAACATAATAAAGATCTTTGTTCAGCTTCAGTCATGTTCAGTCTTGCTTTGTGAAGATTGTTTTCATACATGCTGTACAAAATGCCTGAATATTTCGTTCAGATTTTCCATTATGCCTACGTCTGTGTTACTGGCTGTAAATGGTATGTACAGAAAGATGGTGCAATGCTATTTTTATTTTTATTTATTTATTTTTTTTTTTTTTTTTTTTTTTTAGATATAACTGATTTTGTGCATTTAGGATTTTCTCTGTATTTTTTCTTGTTCTTAATTTACAGCACTAATGACGACTATTAATGTAGTTTAAACAGATATGCCCAATTCAATGAACATCTGACGTATGATCAATGCTGATATTTCTTTTGGTATTAAGTATTTTATGACCGTAGTGCACATTGCTCCCAATGAGATTTCTCGGCTACCTCGCATCCATCATTAGTGTCACAGCTACTCAAAGCACAGGTCAAATAAGGTAACGGTGAATAAATAACGGTAAATAATATCTAAACATTTTTATAAAATATTAACATACCGCTTTTCTTCTCGAATAACAGATGCAAGTTTACAATGGCTGAATTTCATAAAAATGTTATGCCTACATTTATATTTTGGCAGATTCTTTTATAACAGAACATGTACTTGAATTTGTTCATAGTTTGACCATGTACAGGACGCTCAAGGCTTTATGAATGGACAAACTTAGTGGATAAATTGGGTCTTTTATAGAAGCTACATCTGGGGCACGAAGTGGATTCAAGGCCAGGTAGTCTCACAAGATACATGTCCTAATTCTGTGTTCTTTTTATCGTACATGTTACATTGGCCCTTCATATTTATTGAAAACTGTACGCTAGTTCAGTATTTTAATTGTTTGTTCATTATTGTAGATTGTTCTAATTATATTTATGCACTTGATTCTGGCATATGTCATACGATACATAACATAAATAACAACCAATCGCTATATTACACTACTTGCAACGAAATGTAAAATCCTGTTTGTCTACTGTACGGTTTTAAAAATTCTTTCATATATTCCACTTTATATGTTCCCTCGTCTGTTATAACCACTCGCATATTTATCTTTTATACAAATTGTTAGATTTCACATACCATTGTGTATGTACCATTAGTGTATTTGACCAGTGCTTTTTGTAGCTCTAACAGTGGTGACGGTTAGGAAGTAGTCGAAATCGATATACAGGATGAATCAGATGAAAGATACATGCTTCTAAGGGTGATACTGCTGGTGATTATGAACAAAACTTCTAATTAAAATATTCTCATTTCTTAGCCGTTTCCAGGTAAACCAATGAAAACAATTACGAACGGGAAAAGTGCAGGTGACGATACTGTAATGGTGTGCTTCATTGTGTAAGTTTCCTCACAGACCACAGGTGGAATATGGTAATGGTAACAGTCCACACCCACTTCAATGTATTTTGCTGCTTTTGTAGACAGGCGTTGTGTTGCCTGTAGGAGCTAAATTACAGAAATGTAGGACTGAGCTCCGATCGGCAACACAGTAACTGGCTACCAGATAAGCAAAATGCATTGCAGTTGACGGTGGTCTGTTCGAAAATTTTCTGTGAGGAAACTTACACAATTAAACAAAGTGTTACACAACAGTATTTTAATTTACTGTCAGCTGCATTTTTCCCATTTCTAGTTGTTTTTATTGGTTTACCCGGTTAAGAAAAGGCCATATATTTATTAAAAGTTTTTAGTTCAGGGCTACCAGTAGTTACTCAGACCTCAAGAACAATATAGTTATTCCAATTCTGAAGAAATCAAGTGCAGACAAATATGAAAATTACAGAACTATCAGTTTAACAGGTCATGATTGCAAAATACTAACACGAATTATTTACAGTTATTTACTGTTGGAATCGAACCTTGGGGAAGACCAGTTTGGATTTAGGAGAAATGTAGGAACACGCGAAGCAATACTCACACTACGACTTTTTTAGAAGATAGCTGAAGGGAAACATACTTTTTTAGCATTGATGGATCTGGAGAAAACAATTGACAATGTTGACTGGAATACACTCTTTGAATTTTTGAAGGTATTAGAGTTAGAATACAGGGAGCGAAGAGCAATATTATACTTGTACAAAAACCAGACAGCAATTATTAGAGTCGAAGGGCATGAAAGGGTCGCAGTGGTTGGGAAGGGAGTAAAATAGAGTTGTAGCCTTTCCACAGTGTTGTTCAATCTGTACATTGAGCAAACTGTGAATGAATGCAAGGAGAAGTTTGGAGAGAGAATTAGAGTCAGGGAGAGGAAATAAACCTTGCCATTTTCTAAAGACATAGTAATTCTGTCAGAGACAGTAAAGGACCTGGAAGAGAAGTCAAATGGAAAGGAAAATGTCTTGAAAGAAGGTATAAGATGAACATCAACAAGAGTAAAACCAGGGTAAGTGAATGTAGTGTCAGAAAATCAGGCGATGCATTAGTAATTAGGTTAGCTAAGAAGGCAATAAAAGTAAGAGATGAGTTTTGAATTTTGGGTAGAAAGATAACTTCTAAGGACCGAAGTAAAGAAGTTATAAAATGCAGAATGGCTGTGGGAATGAAAGCGTTTCTGAATAAGCGAAATTTGTTGACACCCAGTATTAGCTTAAATCTTAGGACGTCCTTTCTGAAGGAAGATAAAGAGTTTAGACAAAAAGAATATAGAAACTTTAGAAATGTGGTGTTACAGACGAATGATAAAGATTAGATGGGTAGATCAAATAACTATTGATGAAGGGAGAAAACGAGTTTCTGGTATTCCCTGACTAAGAGAAGGGATAGATTGGTGGTACACATTCAGAGACATCAATGAATCGTCAACTTATCATTAGGAGGAAGTGTGTAGGGTAAAAATCGTAGAGGCCGCTCCCCGTCTGGGGTTCGAATCCCCCCACCTCGGGCATGGATGTTTGTGCTGTCTTTAGTATAAGGTAGTTCATAAGTAGTTTGTAAGTTTAGGGACTGATGACCCTGTAGTTAAGTCCCTTAAGCTTAACAAACATTTTAACTTTTTTTTTAATTCGTAGAGGAAGGCCGAAAGACGAGTACACCAAACAGATTCAAAAGGATGTAGGTTACCGAACATATTCTCAGATGAAAACAGGACAGGATAGATTGGAGAGCTGCATCAAACCAGTCTGCGAATTGAAGACCACAACACACAGTAGTTCCACCTATTCCTTCAGATTCAACCTCTATAATATACAATTTAATTCGAGACCGGTCGCTGTTTCCCTCTTAGAAATTATCAATGGTTGGTGCAACCATGGATTAGAACTCCAGTTAACGTTGATCTTATATTCGACTTTCGACCATCGTTCGCGGCTCGGCTGTGTTGTCAGCGACCAACAAGAGGACTTCGTCCCATGGGTTGAAAACCGGTGGTCCATGTTCAAAAATGTTCAAACGTTTGTAGAACTTATGGGACTTAACTACAGGGTCATCAGTCCCTAAGCTTACAAACTACTTATGAACTAAGGACGGCACAAATATTCATGCCCTAGGGGGGATTCGAACCCCCGACCGTAGTGACCGTGCAGACCGTGACCGGAGCGCCTCAGTCCCCTCGGCCACCTCGGCCGGCGGTGGTCCATGATATACCTAAGAGTCATTGAAATCGATGATCAATTCATCCGATAGTCGACAAGGGCAAATGGATGGGCGACAGGTGCTGGAAGCTTGCTGCGAGATGGACCGATACGTCGCCGCTCGCGCAGCCTGGGGGAACCCCGCAGAGGGAACGCGAGTGGTGGTAATAACAGGTGGCTGGAATGACAGGCTGCCAGATAGCGGCGCGGCAGTCGATCGATAAGCGCCAAGGAGGCCGGCCCACCTGGCCGACAATGGCAGGCCCAGGCCCCTGCCAGCCGATTAACCCAGCCGGCACGTCCCAAATTACAGGCCGTCGCGCCGCCTTGATTAGCGTGACGTCACGCCTGACGCTACCCGCGCCCCGCTGGGCCCCAAGGGTTCTGCTGCACTTCCGTCTGCATCGACGATTCCTCTGTGTCTCCGCCTCATCCATGTTGGAAAGCTTAGGGGAAAAAGTCCCCAGCTTTAAGAACCTGATAAGGTCCTTTCTCTTAACTGTGTTGTTACCGTCTCTTAATCAAAGTAACGTGCCTCCTCTTTCATTACATACTCATATTCTATATATTTTACAATGTGTAGGTAATATTCGATTAACCTCACGGAAATTCCCCACAAGTGATAGTGGCTGGTGAGTACTTACCTCAGCGAAGTACCGCCGATACACGAGAAGAGACTAAAAGAATTGTACATCACTTGATCTTTATCCCACGGATGATAGTAAAATTATACAACCCATCCTAGTGCCGCATAAATGAGTTTGAGGCGTTGTCGGGATGGAAGAAGGGGCGGTGAAGGCTTGTGAGCGCCCTAGGGAAGGGTAGCTCACTGGCAAATTTAAGTTAATATTAGGTATATTCTAAAGTACGGAATACATGACGCGTCTCGCCCTGGGGTCGGATGCAATGAATGAGTGCCAGTCTAAGTTAGCGGATTAGAAAACGGAAAAGGCGAAGGTTACGGTAATGGTTCACACAGTTGGTGGCTGATACCGAACAGCAGCTAGGCCGTTCGCCCCGCACAGAGGTTGGACCTCTGGAGTGCGTCTGATCTGCACGAGAACTCAAACTGAAGTGAGCCAAGGAACTGATTCTCGCACCTCTGAGTCCTGCAGCAGTAGTACACATGATAAAACGTGGGTGTCTGCTATTGGCTCCATGGTAGCATAGAAACGTCAGTAGTTTCAGTACGAACGCCAGAAGGGTGGCGTGATTTTATAATCAGCATTCAGTACTGGTTCTGGCCGGCTCTGTCCTGCAAGGTGGACAGCCTTGGTCACGTTGTCAAGGCGTATGTTGCGGTGGAAGAACACTTGTAAAACTTAGGCGAAGGTTTGAAATAAAATTTTGAATTATTTCCCTAACCTATTTTAGACTGGCTGTTCATCCTGTACAGAATCATACACTCCTGGAAAATGAAGAAAGAACACCAATTCATCGACTCAGTAGAGGGAAATTTTATTGACACATTCTTGAGGTTGAATACACAGGTCGAACCGTACGCACGTGAGTACTGAGCATCCGCAATGTTGGCGTTAGTACCGAGTATACCCTTCTTTTGAAGTAATGCAAGCTGTAATTCGTAGAGGTTCTGAATGTGACTATGTTGAATGGCCTGCCAGGCAGTTTCTACCTTGTGTCTCAGTTGGGCCAGATTTCGTGCCGCTCATGCAGACCGCCCAACATGATGTTTCATGCGGTCACAAACATGCTCAATGGGGGAGAGAGCTGGGGATCTTGCTGGCCAGGATAATTGACGTACACCTTGAAGAGCTCGTTGGACGGTACGGGATACACGTGAATCTGCATTGTCCTGTTGGAAAAACATATCACCTTGTTGGTGCATAAGTGGTTTCAGTGTACCGTGCACTGTTCAATGTTCTCTAGACGATCACTAGAGGAGAATGGCGAGTGTAGCATATCACTCCCCTCACAATGATGAACGATCATGTGTGCTCACGCTCCAACATCGTTCATCCCGCCTCCAATGGTGTCATGATAGACGTGTTGTCTTCAGTGATGAGAGTCATCGCTGCCTCGGTGACAATGATAGTCGTACGCTTGTGTGGTGTCGTGCAGAGGAGTGCGAAAATCTGGAGTGTACGCGACAGAGGCAAATGGCGCCGACAACTGCCATCATGGTGTGGGGAGCCATACCCTACTCTGGTGTTCGTTGTGGGGAACTTGAACAGTACACGGAATATTGAAAACATAATTCAGCCCTTCTTGCCACGGTTCATGCACCAGCAAGGCTATGTGCTTTTCCAACAGGAAAATGCACGTCCACACGTGTCCTGTATAACCCAGCGTGCTCTTCTAGGTGTACGTAACTAACCTGCCCGTCATTATCACCAGATGAGTCCACCATTGAGCATGTCTGGGGCCATCTTGGCGCGGTCTACACGACTGGCACGAGATCTGGTCCAAATGAGGCATCAGATGGAATTTTCATGGTACGCCACATCGTAAGACTACATTCCCTCTACAATCGAGTTCATTAGTAAATTGCACCCTGCATTTCTGATCATGTGTTATATACATCCTGAAGATTGTGTCAATGAAATTTCGCTCTACTGGGTTGACGAATTCATGATGTTCTTTTTTTCATTTTCCAGGACTGTAGAATACAAACCTTCGTCAGGTAGGTGAGAGAAGGGAGTAGAAAGAGGATAGGTTACTCACAACGTAGGTCGTGGAGAATGGATGGCGTAAAAAAGATAGGTGGAAGTCAGAGTTATAGCATGATGCTCGTAGCAAACCATAGACGTTAGATCGGGAAGGAAACCGAATAGGAAGGAAAAAAATGTTCAAATGTTTGTTAAGCTTATGGGACTTAACTACGGGGTCATCAGTCCCTAAACTTACAAACTACTTATGAACTACTTACAAACTAGAACGGCACAAATATCCATGCCCGAGGGGGGATTCGAACCCCCGACCGTAGTGGCCTTGCTGACCGTGACTGGAGCGCCTCAGTCACCTCGGCCACCGCGGCCGGCATAGGAAGGAAGATTAGGCCCAGTCGACAGTGTGGTTATTAAAGGCAGAGCTTATGCTCGGGGTGTTTGAGTAGGCATGGGGAAGGAAATCGACAGTGCCCTTTGGAAGGAACCGTCCGGCCATTTGCCTGGAGTGATTTGGGAAATCACGGAAAACCTAAATCTGGACGGCCGGAGGTGGATTTGAGCCACCATCCTTCCGAATGCGAGCCCACTGCGCCACCTCGGAAACCGAATAATACTGAGTGGCGGAGTGAGGGTGTGGCAGGTGAAACAGGGAGGGTGGAGTTAAAGAAAAGTAAGAAGATGGAGATGCAGGAGAGAAGTCACTCATAAATACATAACGAGACGAATGAAGACGGAGGTGTGAGGAATGAATAATGAATATGATGGAGGAGGAAAGACTAACGTAGGTTGAGGCCAGAAGGATGGCCGAAAGAGAGGATGTGTTGGAATACAAGTTCCCTCAGAGTTGCGAAGATGGGAATAACCTCTCCAACACACCCTATTTTCTCTCTATCCTTCTGGGCTAAACGTACGTTGCACACATCCCCTTCGTCGTCACAAATTACTTATTCCTTTTTCAACCCCACTTTTTCCTTCCTCTCCTTATATATTTCTACATGTGTGTGTTTGTTCGTTACCTGTGTCTTCCTAATTTTATTTATCCTACCTCCCTGTTACCCCCCCCCCCCCCCGCCGTCCTACCCTCCTCCGCCACTCAACGGTTGACTTCTCTTTACTTCTTGACTTATCCTCTTTGGTCTCCTATACAGTTATGGACGTGAGTACTTATCATGCCATATCAGTGACTTCCACTTATCACACTTCACTCTATCCTTACCTCACGTCCTGCGTTCTTAGTAACCCTTCCCTTCCATCCCCTATTACCGCCCTCCTTTCTCCTACCTAACGAAAGAATTAACTTCCGAAAGCTTGTGTTCCAACGTTAATTTCCATATTTTTTGTGTGACATGTGACTAACGGCAGTACTGACCTGATGTAAGTACTTGTCAGCCACTCTGTGTCTTTTGAATCATTTTATATAACAAAAAAGAAATAATAAATACACAGCTTTCAACCACAGACTAAGACTATCAATCATACACTCAGACAAAACAACTACCTAACACACATCCAGCTGCTGTTTTCCGAGTCCTGATTCCGAAGAAGATTGGAACCGAAAAATGTGCATGTCCATGCTTTTCTTACGTGCATATCTCCGATCGTCTATGCGGTGAGTTGCAAACTATCCTCATTATATTGCTGACATCTAATCTCGGCTTTCCATTGTTGTGTTATCCCTGTGTCCATCCCATTCTGCTCTACTCTCTGCCCATTCCAACTCGTTTTCCTGCAGTTCAATTCTTATGACGTCATATATCCCGTGTAATATTTACTATAATAATATAATTTTCCTAGTACCTAGACTTAATTATTAGGAAAATGTCTACGATATAGTTTCTTTGAGAGTTCGTAATTAAGATCCATGTTGCGACGGTTTTGACCTTCTCTTTGTTTATGACTTCATATATTCCGAATTATCGTACTACGATATAATTTCTTCAAACGTACCTTCATTGATACATGTACCTACTGTCTGCAGACTATATCACGAATATAGTTAGTATTTGGCTAAAGATGTAACAACGGTCGTGCATGATGGAGCGGTTTTTCATGAACCTTATTGTTTATCTAGATTGTTTATTTATCACCGTTATACTATCTATCTCCCATTCCATTCTCGAATAGCTGTGCGGGAAGAAAGAAAACCTGTATCTCTCCGTTTGAGCTCTGATTTCTCGTATTTTATTCTGATGATCTTTCCTGCCCATGTAAGTGTGAGTTAACAATATATTTTCGCATTCGGAGGAAAATGTTGGCGATTGGAGTTCCGTAAGCAGCCCACGTCGCAGCGATAAATGCCGTTGTCATAATGATTTCCATCGCTGATCTTGTATCATTTCCGTGACGCTGTCTCCTCTGTATCGTGACAACACAAAACGAGCTGTCCTACTTCGGACTCCAACAAATCCACCTGATAAGGCGCAATACTCTAGAAAAAGAATGGACAAGCGTAGATGATGTCATATTTCATAAATTATGAGTAATATCTAGGGTACATTTCATGCTATATGTGCATACTGGCAGGAATATGTCTTGTCAATACAATTGGTACTGTAGAAGTAATAAATTGGAATTCCATTTCCATTTCCACTGCATCAACATAGGAAAAGTTGTTTCAAATGTTTGTTTAGCTTATGGGACTTAACTACGGGGTCATGAGTCCCTAAAGTTACAAACTACTTATGAACTACCTTATACTAAAGACGGCACAAATATCCATGCCCGAGGGGGGATTCGAACCCCCGACCGTAGTGGCCGTGCAGACCGTGACTGAAGTGCCTCAGTCTCCTCGGCCACCGCGGCCGGCAGGAAAAGTTGGAAACTGTAAACTAGTTTCCTTTTCATCATGTTGCTAGGGTTGTCAGAAAGAAAATGGTTCGTCAATATTTGAAATTATGTGTATGATTTCTTGCAATTAGCCAAGTACTCTAATTTGCAAATAGTGTAAGACTAAAGTTACATCTACTGATCGGATGACGGGGTACTTTTCATTGTTAATAACGTCATATCGCCAAAATGTTCGAAGTTTATAAAGCTAAGCGATCAAACTGCTGAGGTAATCGATCCCTAGACATACAAACAACTTATGCTAAGAACATCTCGGACACTCATTCCCGGGGTAGCAACTGTACCTCTTGTGGGGAATGAGACAGCCGCGCAATCCGCAGCAAGGCGCCTTAGAACGTACGGTCATTCAAGCGCGGCGTCATGTCTCTTGTAATAGGTATTCGATGAAGATCAAAGATCTCAACAATGAAGTTGCCCTATCCGTAAAACAGAATTTGGTAAAACTAAATTTTAAATGGTTACAACCGCTTATTTAAGACAAACTTGATGTAAATCTGCGAAACATACTAGTGTATTGGTATACGACGCTGAACTGATAAACGGTTTTTCACAAATTACGTAACTCGTCATGGAGAATGGACAACATCACTTCTGGTATCCGATTCTTCATGTCGCTGCTATTGCATGACAGTCGCTTAGTAAAGTCCAGTGAGCTTAGAGAACTTCTGGAGGGGTATCGGAACTACGTGCCGTCGGACAGCTATTTTTCGTGGCTGAAATATGAATCGAGATCCGGCCGCGGTATCTATTCCGGGCACGAAGTTCTGTTCACAGCAACTTCTGTGGCGAAGTTGCGGCGTCACGCCACGAGCCGCGGCGGCTGACGTGCGGGCCGGAAGTGTGGCCGAAAACGCGAGCGAGCGGGGAAGGCGTGGGTGGCGTGCAGCCACGGGACACTCGTAGCGGTTTGCCACGTTCCTCATTTCTACCTAACAACCTCTGCTCAGTAAAATATTTCTGAGACTAACAAGGATACGGATACGTATGTATGTTGTTCTCGACAGCGAGTGTTCATCAGAGACGAGTGTATCGTCAGGCGTGCCCCAGAGGAGTGTGATAGGGCCGCTATTATTTTCCATCTATATAAATGATCTGATGGACAGAGTAACTTCTAATTTGCGGCTGTTTACTGATGATGCTGTGGTGTATGGGAGGGTGGCGTCTTTAAGTGACTGTAATAGCATACAGTATAAGCTATACAAAATTTCTAGTTGGTGTTAAGAATGGCAGCTAGCTCTCAATGTAGAAAAATGTAAGGTGATGCGCATGAGAAGGAAATACAATCCCATAATGTTAGAATACAGCATTAGTAGTGAGCTTCTTGATGCTGTCGCGTCGTTCAAGTCTCTAGGCGTAACACAGCAGAGCGATATGAAATGGAACGAACATGTAAGGACAGTTCTGAGTAAGTCGGACGGCCGACTTCGGCTTATTGGGAGAATTTTGGGAAGATGTACTTCACCTGTAAAGGAGACCGCGTATAAAACGCTTGTACAACCACGTCTTGAGTATTGCTCACGTGTATGGGACTCGCAGGAGATCAATTTAAAGGAAGACATAGAGGCAGTTCAGAGGCGAGCAGCTAGGTTCGTTACTGGTAGGTTCGACCAATGCGCGAGTGTCACGGAAATGCTCCGGCAACTCAATTGGGGATTGCTGGAGGAAAGACGACGTTCATTTGGTGAATTTCTGTTGAGGAAATTTAGAGGGCTGGAATTTGAAGCCGAGTGTAGTACGATCTTGCTGCCGCCTACTTATATTTCGCGTAGTGATCACAAAGACAAGAGAAATTAGGACTCGTACGGGGGCATATAGGCATTCTTTTTTTTCCTCGTTCTATTTGGGAGTGGAATAGGTAAGAGAAGCCCAGTAGTGGTACAATGTACCCTCCGCGACGCACCTTACGTTGGACTGAGGAGTATGTATGTAGATATAGACATAATTTTTATATATTTATTGTACGTGAAGTTTAGAGCTCAAATAACAATCAGCCAAAGGCAATAGACGCAACTCTCAAAAATTCTCTACAAAATCGAGTTTGAAGTTTTACAAGTGAACGTAAGTACCCATCATTAAGTGAATTGCAGCACCTGTCGCTGCAGCTCAAGTGGTAGCGTTTTGACCTCAGAGACGTAAGGTAAATGCTTCGAATCCTGTCGTAACGGATATATATATATTATTTTGTATATAAGGTGATTCTTACAATAAAGAAGACAGCAACCAACCACTTTTGATTATGCTATTTATTAACTACATAGCGCCGTTACCGGTTTCGAACCTTTCAGTTCATCATCAGACGCCCACAGAAATCTCAGTTACATTTTTCTTTAATTCAGATAATGTTTCTTATGGCGAAAAGTCTGCATGAAAGAAAAATGTAAGTGACATTTGTGTAGACGTGAACAGCCGTCTGATGATGAACTGAAAGGTTCGAAACCGGTAACGGCGCTATTTAATAAATGGCATAAACAAAAGTGGTTGGTTGCTGTCTTCTTTATTGTAAGAATCACCCTGTATTGCATACACAACCACGGACTCAAAATGTCAGTTTTTAACAAAATGGTTTTTATTTATTTTGTTGTATTCGAATACTTACGCAATTTTCCTATCTAACAGTAATATTTACGAAAAATGCACGTAATTTTGTTTGTTCGTAATTTTCTATATTTTATCGAAGG
The DNA here is from genome assembly GCA_026315105.1 of Locusta migratoria. NCBI lineage: Eukaryota > Metazoa > Arthropoda > Insecta > Orthoptera > Acrididae > Locusta > Locusta migratoria. The sequence goes on along the minus strand of CM048744.1, from coordinate 393,480,582 downwards.
TTGTGAATAATGATGGTTTCAATCAAAACACATAAGTTACATTTTTTATAATATTGGCTTTACTATTAGTTGACGACGGTAATGTTTGGTGGTTCAGTTTGTGAAGAGTTACGACAATGTTTTTGGAAAGTCATTTTCATAGCTACTAATGGCTTTGCAAGAAGCTAATTTACTCAACCACCGTTTTAGGTGAAGACAAGATTTCCAACTCGTCGACATACATATAAACAAAAACTGACACAACGCGTGTAGCTAGAGATCCCAAAATGTTTCGAAAACGAAATAAATAAATAAAATAATGTAACAGGGGGATTCGAACAAATGCCTCCATGGTTGTGAGACCAGGAAGCTACCACCTTCTTATTATTTCTTTTTCCGTGGGCCTCCCCACCACCGCTTAAGCCCGTCCTTCCGATCACCAAACTTCGCCTTCTTCGCCGTCGGCTTCATCGGCCTTTTATTGAAAGGAAATATCTGTCTTCTCTAAAGATAAGAAACTGAACGTGCTACTTTGAGCAAACCTGAGCTACGCCGACAGACGCTGCCACTGTACTTTGCAAAACGTCATAGTCGATTTTCTCGAGAAGTTTTGAGAGTTGCGTGGTATATTTAAGTTCTGAACTTCAGGTACCATAAATATAAAGAACTTCTGAAATCCGATACCCATGTTGGCTTCTTGTAAGTTGGAAGTTTTTCTTTTATTATTTTTTGCCTCTGAGTAAATCCATCCCAAGAACGTCTGATATTTCTAGGCTAGCTGCTGTTTCGTGTCACTGCAGATGACACTCGTTCCACTGAAAATTTTTACCATTTATACAAATTTTCAGACTTTTACTAATCTTAACCTCGTTTTACGCAGTCGTCTTCGTGCTGAAAACTGACTACTGGAAGTGTTTGTGCCTTTAGTGCCTGCTTGTACATCAGCAGGCCACCGCATCGCGAGTGTGTTTATGACGTCAATAGCTTGTCCTTTTTTTCCTTTACTGTTATTTCAATACCAACGTAAAAATATATTGGTAGGCTGGTAGTAGCCTCTTAGCCGCTCTTCAGCCGAGTGGCTTGCAAAGATGAACATACAGATTCAAAACAAACAATAACAAGGCGTTAAAAAAATGAAGTATTTCAAAACATTGACTGAGAGAAGTTTGTTGGTGATACACTACAGAGAAAGACAATAAAAACATGTAGCATGTTAAAATCGTTACGCCATGGTGACTTTAAAACACACACACAGTGAGAAACACTGGAAAGACGAGGAAGCACTGAAGACACATTTAAAAACGTACGGCGGCTGCACTTGTTCGTATGATTCTGGACGCACTGTTAAAATCAGACACATACCCTGTAGACACATAACATGAGACAATGACACTGAGGAACCGGCACATGACGGGAGGCCGAGGAGGGGAAGGAAGGGGATAGGAGTGGGGGGGGGGAGTGTAGGAACTCCAAGGGATGGGAGACAAACAAGCGGTGGCAGGGAAAAGGAGGGGAGCGGAAGAAGAGGCATTGAGTCCACGGGCAGAAAGGGCTGATAGGAGGAATGGGTTTAGGGACGAATGGCGTCATATAGGAGGTGGAGGTGTTTAAAGTTACCCCGAGAAAGGATGTGGTGAATGTGGAGGTGAAAGAAGGGAGGGATACAGCGGTGAAGGCGAGGCAGAGGCCCAGGACGGATAGGGAGGGGGTATACCAAGAGGTTACGGGAATGTATTTTGCGGGTAATGTTCGAGAAACTGGAGGAGGAGTTGGGGGAACGGGGGAGCGGGATGAGGTAGTAGGGGAGTAGGGGAGGGGAGGCGGATGCGGTAATCGAGGCGAAGGGCGTGGCGTTCTACGATTTGAAGGGTTCAATAATAGGTAGGAGGAACGCATGATGGATCTGTAGGTATATGGTGGATGGATTGAGGCTCCACGTCCGGCCGGCTAGCAGTTAGAGGAGGCTTAGACAGGACATGGCCTTCTGGCGAAATGTGCGGAGATGAGGGGTCCAGGAGAGGGATCGGTCAAGAGTGAGGCCGAGGTATTTCAGAGTGGGGGTCTGACGGATAGGACGATCATGTTGGATAAAGTAGAAGTTGTGGAAGGAAGGACTGGTACGACCTAAGATGATTGCCTGCGACGTATCGTGAGCCATCGGTTGCACCATGTAGCGAACTCTGTGAGGTGACACTGCAGCAAGTACTGGGAAATAGATCGTAGCGAGTGTGCAGTTCTAAGTTTCCGATTGTGCTGCAGAATGCGCAAACACAGAAACAAGGAAGTTTAGTGACGTCTGCTAACATCAGAAGTTAACAAGTTCCGATCGAACTAATCCATATTATAGACATGCTTCCGGGACGCTGCAGTGACAACGTAGTTTTTGGTTGCTAATCGGCGAGGAAAGGCGCACGCCTGTTCAAATGTTTGTTAAGCTTATGGGACTTAACTGCGGGGTCATAAGTCCGTAACTTACAAACTGCTTATGAACTAATTTATACTAAGGACAGCACAAACATCCATGCCCGAGAGGAGATTCGAACCTCCGACGGGGAACTGCCCCGCGCCTTAATGCGTTCGGCCGCGGCACACGCCTGCGCGGATACATATATTCACGTATGTTTCCCGACAGTGGGCGTTGGTGCTGCCGTCGAAAGCGCGCTGTATAAGTTTATGACCAAGCCCACACAATCGCGTAAGTGGTCGACTGCGAACAGCGGACAAATTGAAGAGCGCCTCGGCGGCTATTGTGGTGGCTAACTTCCGCGCGAACTATAAATATGCGTAAGATTCTTTGATTAGGGAGGGTATTCATTTGCGTTAAGTCGCGAAAACTATGTCTAATAGAAATATGTACCTACAAAACAGCTTCAGACTCTTTGAATATACAACAACTATCCGTCGTGTGTAAATTTATTACACATACGGTGTAGAAATTGGCCAACAGCTTTTCCTCTTCCTAAAGAAACCGAACTATAACATGTAGTTTTTTAGCGTTCTAAGTTCAGCATATGAACGGAATTTATCGCCAGAGACGATTTTTTGGCACTTTCTACGATTGTGAAACTTTTGTACAAACGTTAATTTCGGAAGAGTTTCAAACTTTACGTGTTTGCTTTAGTGCTCTATTCACCAATATTTAGATATTTCGTAGCATCAAAAAATCAAACAGGGCTGCCTGGAGCAGCGAATGTTAAAAATCGACTGTGAAAGTGAAATATGCCATCAGGTACATAACTGAAAAATAGCTTCTTACCTTGTGAATACAACAACCAGCCACTACCAAATTCTTTTAAGAATACGAAGTATGCCATAACTTTATCTTAACTAATGCATCTAACATTAACATTAGGGTAACCAGCAAGAATATCAGCATTTTTAATGCTGTAATCCAAAGACCTTACAGTAGCTTGAATTACCCAAAAGTCAATAACTATTGTCATAGGGTTCAACTTCACAGAGTGCATCCAGTGTGGCTATGTGTCATTCATATATGGAACTATACACAGTTCTGCAAACTCCTTTGAGTTGTTATACCTATATGTAAAGCAGATTACCTTAAATTCTGCGTTACAAGTTGCTAATATTAATTTCATAAACAAAAATTTGAACTGCAGTGAGACAAATGATCTCGTGACCCCAATAGTTATTTTAAACACTCATGAAATGAAACTTTTTGAACTTCCTGTCCACCAGTACAACGTAACGTAGCTCCTTTATAAGAGCTACCAGTATTGTAAAAGAATGTTATTTATATCATTCAATCCTATATTGTCTGTTAAGTAAGAGTAATTATCTCTGAACACAAGTAGTAGGACTACTTGTATTGCCGGCCGCGGTGGCCGAGGGGACTGAGGCGCTTCAGTCACGGTCTGCACGGCCACTACGCTCTGGGGTTCGAATCCCCTCTCGGGCATATATATTTGTGCCGTCCTTAATTGTAGGTAGTTCATAAGTAGTTTGTAAGTTTAGGGACTGATGACCCCGTAGTTAAGCCCCTTAAGCTTAACAAACATTTGAACATTTGATCTACTTGTATTCCTCAGAAATAAAAATGGGAAGACAGTATTCGATCTTTTTATTCCTTTCTTAAATTGATTTATGCATTTAAACGCTGAGCAGCTCTTCACCATCGTGCTTCATGTACACTGAAATAGCCAAACAATACAGACGTTACTATCAATTGTGTATATATCCCGCAATAGCTATTTAATACACGATTTATTTGCTAACAACGATCGCATTTATATGACGCTTGCCACTACCATGGCAGCCGGGCGAAGGTTTAAATTATCCCGAGACAGCAGCGCCGTTAGGGAGTCTAAGGTCTTTGTCTATGACCTACGTGCGTTCTTCCGACTGGTGGCGTACCTGTCTCTCCTAAGTATATCATCTGCGTCTTTCGTATCGGTTTGGCGCGTTCACGCATACGCAGATCCGTATTAGACCGATTTAAATACAGTGCTTCCATTGTGGCCCAGTAGTGTTTTCGTCGCACCTGAAGATATCGGGCAACTGCGCCGATTGAAATATCGTGTGAATTTAGCAACGGAATCCGACGTATTACCCGAGAGCCTTACTTGCATTTAATGTAAATTCAAATATGTACAAGCAAGTGACCAATATTTGTAATAATATTGATTTGTAGGTGATGTGAAAAAAAGATATTAGCTATATTTTTGCTTGAGAGTTGCTGTTTATCATATCGCCTCCTTCCTACCAGTGTCTGGCAGTGATATAGGCATCATATGATGGTACTTTAGTTACTTATTTAAATACTCGTTGGTAACTTGGCAATATACAGTAAAATGAAGTAGAGCAAGTGAGTTCAAATGTTATTACATGAGTTTCAATAAACCCACCGTTTAAAATACTAGTCACCCTTTTAAGAGAGTAACTGATAGGCATGGAATAGTGTGCAATAACGTGCGTAGATTTAACACAAGGTGATCATATGTTACGTCACTGCTTAGCGATGACGTGGTAGTAGCCGGATGGCCATATCGAATCAGCAACATATGTAGGATCTAAACAAAAACGTGACAGTAGTCTCTTTATGCGCTCAAAATTCAGTATTTGCCATAGCATTTTAATCAATTTCTTTCTAACTAGCAATTTTATTCGCAACACACTGCGCACCCAGATACAAAATCCACCAGAAAAATTTCATCACTCTATGCACAGAAATACAACATGATATACACGTAGACACTGGCACTGGCGTGCAGTAAAGCTCAAGATAAGGAGTAATGTTTTACTTTAGTTCATATTTACTACTAGTGCTGCTCCCGACATATTTTGTATAAGATGTATCTACATGTATAAGTGTTAAGCAAATAGCTCAGGAGATGCATTGAAAACGTGCTTTTGCTTTATATCGTGTGCAAATTACCCAACCTATCATATACTCTTTTATAATAAGAGCATTTATCGACATTCAAGAAACTTTAAGCATAATTTCATTAATCTTATATATCTTATCCCACTTTATTGCCAATCGTCAAGAACAACGGAATTAGAGCACTGTTATCATTGCTGCCTTGGATCGGGAAGAACATGTGACGAAGGCGCGATAACCTTCATTTCTTTTTTACCAACTGTATTGTTGACTCTTCAGTCGGGACATTATAATGGCATTAATAATTATACGATTGAGGGTCTGGAGGACTTTACTGTTTAAAATCGAATTGTTTCGCTGAAGTGGATATATTTCTGTCGTTGACTTATTACTCAAATGTTCAAATGTTTGTTAAGCTTATGGGACTTAACTACGGGGTCATCAGTCCCTAAACTTACAAACTACTTATGAACTTCCTTATGCTAAAGACGGCACAAATATCCATGCCCGAGGGGGGATTCGAACCCCCGACCGTAGTGGCCGTGCAGACCGTGACTGAAGCGCCTCAGTCTCCTCGGCCACCGCGGCCGGCACTTATTACTATTTCAGTCTATTAAAATATTACAGCAGGTATCTGTTTTGAATAAGCAGTACTTACGACTGAATGGTTGACATAAAATATTTATTGTTGGGTTACTGCTTTACTGTGCATTTATAGAGACCACTAAAACAATCAGAACTCAAATACAGAAGCTAATTTAATGACTACAGGAAGGCGTAAAGGACTCCCTAGTAACTGTGGCTCTGCAAGGAACAGTGGCAGTAAACGAAATGGCCTGTATTATACTGCGCAGTCACTCCAGTAAGTCGACTGCAGATGCGGAAATTATTCCCGTTGTTATGTATTCATAAGACCAGCAGGAATCAACAATGCCCAGTTAATGTGGTCCTAATGCGTGTGCTCTGACGGTAATTTCCTGCGATCTGAAATTCCAAGCATCAATTTAGTTGTACTTCATGCAAACGTTATCAAATATACACGTAAAGTAAATCACATAAACAAAATCGACAGACACGTATATTGTCATTTTCGTAATTGCTGAGAAACTAGGATGTGCATTTTGTGATAGATTACTTGAAATAACGTCAACCATTCTAGCCTAATTCCACAATCAACGTTCTTTGGTATCAAAATTTCACATGAGATGGCGCACCGCGGCATTTACACTGCAATTTTTAAGTACCGTTTTTAGTGAAAATAGAGGGTATATATAAACCCAAATAAAACAACTTGTCAGTGTTTTAACTGTGTATCTGAGGTGCAAATAAGTAAAAAAGGAGTCAAAATTATTTAGAGAATGAATTTTTAATCATCTCCAATTTGAACAGATTCCCATCTGCTGGTCGTTAGAATCATATCTCAGATGTCAAAATTCTGACGAGAATACTTCTTGCAAACATTGTTTCCACAATTCTTGTACTATTTATTGCTCCTGACACAATTGTCTCGTCAACATATTAGACAAATTCCGGGCTCGGAAACATTTCCAAAAAAGAGTTCGAATATCTTCTACGTAAGTGACTTTACTGTCACAGGTTTCAGAACAGTCACTATCACTAGGTCTTTTACCAATCGGTCTGCTAGCATGAACTACTATAGTCTACCATGTTTTCAGTGATAAATAAACGGCATGCTTCTAAACGTGTGAGTGTACATTTTGAGCCAGGGATATTTTTAATAATGGTTTCAGCACTTTTCCTGTTATCAGAGATTGACTAATTCAAAGCGGCTCATTGTCTTTCCTCATTATAAATTTTGCAGCTACCTGTCGTAACATCAAGTGTAACAGTTCCCTTGCTGTCATTTCTAACCTGCGACACTTCAGAATCAGTGTTGTGATCATCATTTTGAATAATTTCCTTTCCCATATGAACACCGTCATCAGATTCATCATATGTCAACTCACTTTCGCAAATTACCGCTAGTCTTCGTAGTACTCTTCAGGATCCCTGACAATATTACTAGGAATAAACACGAGGGTTGGAACCGTCGATCATAGATAATAATAGGCCGGACAAACAGCAGAGCGGCTATACACATGGCGCGGTTCAAATATAGGAACACATGACTGTTGGCAAACATTAGCCAGATATAGTAAACAACTCTACAATTTTCAAGAAATGCTATCATTTTAAACTAATAACATTTTCACTTGAAATTGAATGTTACTTTCCTTAACAAAAAGCTCTGTACTGCCCTAGGCAAAGCTGTACCGCAGCTGTACACTACCACGTAACTGTTGGCAAAGCAATGGTTTAGCTGCAGAGATGTTGGTGCCATGAAAATGATGCCATGTCCTGTCTACCCGTACCTATACTGTGGAGACACTATGCAATGGAACCTACTATTGTCGCTGATAGTACACGTTGTTGAAATACGAGCAAATGGATACCCCCCCCCCCCCCACCAACGTCACTGGCGTGCGCACAATCGAGGGAAAATCAGTCACTTGTGAACGAGCCATCTAACGTAAGGGTGTCACAATGTTTTCCAAACAGGAAGAATGGAGTAGGATCGAGACTGAATATAGTAGAGATCATGCAGCACGTTAGATTCATCAAGGTCTTCATGAAGCGGCAACACTTTCTGCGCAACCCACCCATCATTTTGCACGACAATGCGCGGGCGCATACAGCGCAAGATGTGGCTGCTCCGTTCGGTCGATGATACTGGGAAGTACGGTACCATCCACCATACACCCAGAACCTAAATCCTTGTGACTTTCATTTGATACCGAAGTTGAAGGAACCACTTCCCGGCATTCTCTTAGAAACTGTTCCAGAGATTCGAGAGACAAAAGACCGCTCCAATCGTAACATCAACAGAACAGGCTCTGCTAACGGTATATAACCGCTTTCCATAACGCTGGCAACGGGTTCTACTTAACGCTGGTGGCTACTGTAAACGACAGTAGCAAGTGCAAACATGTAATGCTTTGTATCGGTTATGAATAAATACTTGTCACTATTCAAGTTACAACTCTCAAATAAGCATAAAGAGATATATATATATATACTGAACAATCTGTAAAAATCGTGAGCATAAACACTTGCAACACATAATACATGATAAGGCGCATGTCGGCAAACACACCGCGGAGCCTGATCACAACTTAAAATAATGGAATGTTGGCTAAACGATGGTCACTTCTGGATCCAAACCAGGTGAAAGACACTCCACCTGAGTATAGACCGAATTCTACATTTTATGAATGCCGACTATATACGCACCAGCGAGTGGATTCAGTTAAAAGTTGCTGTGTGTATGGCGCGGTGGGCCCACCGAAGGGTTAACTAATGATATACCGAAACTGATTACAAAGTGAAGGGCATTACTTACTGAATAGATATTGGAAGATTATAGCCAGGTTCCTTGATTATTTGAAAACTATTTTCAACCAGGATGAGGTCCACTCAAGAACACCACGGCGGCGGAACAGCCGTGCGCATTACGTCGCCTTGCTGCGGTGTTTGGGTTGTTCTAGGTATACGTTAGTTTGAGTAGTTTGGAAGTCCAGGGACCGGTGACCACTGCACTTACGTCCAATAACTTAACAAACATTTCAACAATCAAGAATAGCACAATCTGAACACAAAAGTGTAACGGCTACTTCCTATAAACAGTGTTCTTCATACGAAATGCAACACCTTCAAGGAAGACTCAATATCGGGTGAAAATGAAGCGTGCGTTTGCGGAGACGAGAGAGGCATGTCATTCTCTAGCGAAGGCGCACATGACGGACGACAGTAGCGCCACCTGAAATCCTATTTATTTAATTGACCTTTTTATGACCAGCTGCTGCATAATATTTAAAAGCAGGCAGTAAATTTCACAATGTAAAATAAAACAGGCCTACATTATTTAACTTTTTTTTTCTGCGATTGTAAATCTTCTTAGCTCTTCCTTCATCTACTTGTCGAAACCACGTTGGCTTTTCTGGTTAAATATTTTTTCGTAGATCTGTTCATTTGTTCTTTCATTATTCAATCTAAACATATGGGCGTATATTATCAGTCGTCACTTCCTTTAATACCAACAAATAAAACAATTCCTTGAAACAACATTGTCTCGTTATACCTAAGGTATTGCTGTGGCTGAGATTCGAACTCGGGACCTCCTACTTACTAGGTAGGCGCTTTAGATCACTTTTTTTTTTTTTTTTTTTTTTTTTTTTTTCTATGGGTAGTTCTCTTCGTTGCGGACGCTGATCGTTTTTGTTCGTTGTTGTTGGCTCAGCTTTTTTATTACAGAGGGCGTTGAGACCTCTGACCGGGCGCGCTGAGCCACGGCGCCCGGCAGACCACTCAGCTAACACAGCGTTGTCTCGAGGAATTGTATTATTTGTCGATATTTATATCACCTCGGCATCAAAGTATGTGGTGTGTTTGGAGACGTGCTTTAAACACTCCGTGTAATCGCTTTGGCTGCAACGCTGTGTTAGCTGAGTGTTCTAAAGCGCCTACCTAGTAAGTAGAAGGCCCTGGGTTCGAATCCCGGCAACAGCACAAATTTTCATTCAGTGCCTCTCCTTACGTTTTATATCTTCCTGTAATTACTTTCAGACCTTCAACGGCCACTGCGTAGTGGTCGAGCCCATTGAGGCGCTATGCTGCGATGCGCGAGGCCGTTCCCCGTCGAGGGTCCGATTCTCCCATCGCGCATGGATGTTTGTGTTCTCTTTATTATAAGGTAGTTCATAAGTAGTTTTTAAGCTTAGGGACTAATGACACCGCAGTTAAGTCCGTTAAGCTTAACAAACATTTTAACATTTGAATTTTGAGATCTTCAACCTGCTTGTATATTTCCTTGTTCGATCTCAATCTGTGATTTCCTTTTACTATTCTTAAACTGTAGGGTCTTCGTAATATTCTTCTTTCGGTTTTCAGAAGCATTTGCAGGCTTGCTACGGTTGACGTATAGTATCACTGGTTTTACCACAGCATTATAGAGCTTTATTTTTGCAATTAAGGACAAGATTTTTGTAATCGTAGGATTCTGTAGCCGCTTGCACAATCTATAAAAAATTTCTGGGTGTGACATCGCATTGTCAGTCTTTAACAATCTGCCAGACGTTTCGGCCACTGTTGCAAGTGGGCTTCTTTCTGAGTATTTGTCTAAGTGTTGTAGATGATTTAATGAAGAAATTTAGTTTTTCCAGTTTCAGTGTTTTATTTTCTGTTCTAGGTTTATCGGTTCTTTGTTTCTAATAATCTCAAGGTATTTGAACTGTTTCATGATTTTAATCTGCCCATACTTCACTTTTATTCTCGTATATTTTTCATTGGTCTCATTGTTTCACATTAATGTTCAGATATTGTGTCGTGCACTGATATTATAAAATTACCTGTTGAAAAAGAGGAAAAAATACATTGTATGTACATGTTAGCAGAAATAAATAAATAAATAAAATAAAAAAATAAAAGAAATATAACATAGTTCTAAATTGTATTAATTAGCTCTTTATCAGGCCGTTACAAGTGGGATGCCTATCTCGAAAACCTGCGTGTATTTAATGTAGCGTAATGCAAGCCTTATGCACGAGGAGGAACAGATACGTGGCGCCGTGGTAGCAAACAAGAGTCCGGCCATTTGGAATTAGGTTTTACCTTAACCGTAACCATTCCAAACGTCTGATTCTTTTTCACGTAAGCACGGAAGAGGCGCCTTGTACCCGTACCGGAATACTGTTCTTTCTTGCGGTTGGCCGGCCGCGGTGGCCGAGGGGACTGAGGCGCTCCAGTCACGGCCTGCACGGCCACTACGGTCGGGGGTTCGAATCCCCCCTCGGGCATGGATATTTGTGCCGTCCTTAGGATAAACTAGTTGATAAGTAGTTTGTAAGTTTAGGGACTGATGACCCCGTAGTTAAGTCCCATAAGCTCTACAAACATTTGAATTTCTTGCGGTTGTTTTGCGTAACGCCGCTATATTACGCCTCGTCGAATTCAGCGAGTGACCCTTGGAAATTCCTCCGAGCAAGAGTAGTTGACTATAGGCATTGCAGATTCTGCTACTAACAATTTCATGATCGTGTCGTACGTAGCCGAACACCTATGACGCGGATGTGTAAGCACAGGATGCAAGCAGGAACGACGAACCATTGGTGTGGTCGACAGTCCGCAGACTGGCTTGTTGCAGCTGTCCACGCTACCCTGTCTTATTATATTTCTGTCTGAACTCCTTATCGTCCACATTTCACTCCCGTACAATACTACACACGAGACGAATGTTTTCAGAAATAAATTCCTAACATTTAAATTACTCTTTGACACTTTTCCGGTGGTTCTTGTTAGAAAAAAATTATTTTTGTGTTATTCTAGTTTATTTTTCTTTACTTAAACAGTTTTCGGCATGTAAGTCCATCTTCAGAGTTTTGGCTGCAGTATCAAAGAGATTACAATGTTCTGATACTATACGGGGTGGTCCATTGATAGTGACCGGGCCAAATATCTCACGAAATAAGCATCAAACGAAAAACCTACACACAAGAAAACTTGTCTAGCTTGAAGGGGGAAAGCAGATGACACTGTGGCTGGCTCGCTAGATGGCGCTGCCATAGGTCAAACGGATATCAACAGCATTTTTAAAACAGTACCCCAATTTTTATTACATATTCATCTAGTACGTAAATAAATAAGAAATTTTCATTTGGAAAACCTTTGTTGCTTTGTGATAGATGGCGCTGAAATATTCAATGTGATACATATAGTTTTGTGAAATTATCATACATTATAAGAGCGCATGCTGCGTGATTACCTGTAATTACCTTATGACTTTAATAAATGCTCAAAATAATGTTAATCAACTTCAATGTATTTGGCAATTCTCGTAACGAAATTCCTCTCAACAGCGAGTAGTAATGTTCTCAAATGCATTGACAATTGCGCGGACGCATGTTTTCAGGCGTTGTCGGTGAATCACGATAACAAATATCCTTGAATGTTCTTCACAGAAAGATATCCGGGGATGTAAGATCCGGTGAACATGCGGGCCATGGTGTGGTGCTTCTACGACCAATCCACCTGTCATTAAATGTTCTATTTCACTGCACTGCACGCGAGCCATGTGCCGGACATCCATCATGTTGACTGTACATCGCCATTCTGTCATGCAGTAAAACATCTTGTAGTACATGTTCAAATGTTTGTAAATCTATCGGACCTAACTGGTCATCAGTCCATAGCTTACAAACTACTTAAACTAATTAAACTAACCGAAGGCAACACACACCCATGCCCCAGGAAGGGATTTGAACCTCCAACGGGGAGCAACCGCGCGCTCCGCAGCGAAGAGCCTTAGACCGCTCGGCTACTCTACCGTGGCAGTAAATGTTCAAATGTTTGTGAAGCTTAAGGGACTTAACTGCGGGGTCATCAGTCCCTAAACTTACAAACTACTTATGGACTACCTTATACTAAAGACGGCACAAACATCCATGCCCGAGGGGTGATTCGAACCCCCGACGGGGAACTGTCTCGCGCATCGTAGCGTAGCGCCTCAATAGGCTTGGCCATTCCGTCGCGGAATCTTGTAGTAAAATCGATAGAACATTACGTAAGGAATACATTGCACCATTTAGATTGCCATCGATAAAAAAATGTTCAAATGTTTGTAAAGTCTATGGGACTTAACTACGGCGTCATCAGTCCCTAAACTTACAAACTACTTATGAACTACTTACTAACTAGGACGGCACAAATATCCATGTCCGAGGGGGGATTCGAACCCCCGACCGCAGTAGCCGTGCTGACCGTGACTGGAGCGCCTCAGTCACCTCGGCCACCGCGGCCGGCCCCATCGATAAAAGAGGGTCCAATTATCATTCCTCCCATAATGCGGCACCCTACATTAACCCGTCAATGTCGGTGATGTTAGATTTGTCGCAGCCGTAGTATATTTTGCGCTGCCCGATAGCGCATCTTATGCCGGTTTACACGTTACCTCTGTTTGTGAATGACACTTCGTCACTAAACAGTACGTGTGAAAAATATCTGTTATCGTCCCGTAATTTATTTTGTGCCCAGTGGCAAAACTGTATACGACGTTCAAAGTCTTCGTCATGCAAATCCTGGTGCATATAAATACGGTACGGGTGAAATTGACGTTGATGTAGAATTCTCGCTCAATTAGTCTGCTACTGATGTGCGGATTAGCCGCAACTGCAGCTAAAACACTTATATTGGTATCATCAACACTTCCTGTCTCTTTAAATAACGTAATGATCCGATGAAAGAACCGGAGACTTGGATGATGTCTTCCAGGATAACAATCAACACACACAACACACATAGCACAGGCCCGTTGGGCATTTTGATCACAATAGCCATACATAAATACCATATCGACCTTTTCTGCAAGTCTGACAGATGGCCAACTAGTATTTAAAAAGAAATTAAAGGAATTTCTGAATGGCAACTCCTTCTACAATGTAGATGAATTTTTAGATAAAACTTTAAAAATATGTAATAAAAATCCTTAAAATATTGATTGTCAAGGATAGACAACATTTACTAGACTGACACGTTCCACATCATTACGAAATGTCGTATATATGATCTATGGAACAAATATTAAATCTAATCCAATCTAATCTAAACTGAACGTTTGGCGTTCAGATACGATCCAGCAGTCTATTACGCAGCGGATGCATCAGTTGTCTTCGCAACAAACTGTCGCCATTTAAAATTTCATTTGCTATCTCAAGCTTTGCCACGACTGGTCGACTTCATTCCCACGATCCAACAGCTGTTTCCAACATAGCTATGTAGTACAAATGTGTTGCGGATTGTAAACTGTTACCAGTATGTAGCAATGTTGTTAAAGGCGTTTCAGTTAAATTCCTAATAAGACAAGAAATGAACGCAACACTTATTTTATTGCAGTTATTTGTTTTGTTTAATATGGAATTTCTGTCATTAAAGTATGGTCATGCTACAATTATTTTGTATCCAATTCAAAAACTCCTAAAAGATATGAACATGTTATAAAAAATACGCTATTCTGCTCGCTCCGAGAAAAACTTGCTAAGCCGTACTGTAAATATGTGCGGCTTTGTTTCTCTCTTTCCAGTCATTTTTAATATAAAACAGGAAAGTTGTTTTTATGCCTACATTTATAATTATTAATTCAACTAACAATAACAAGTTAGTCAAGATCGCAATTTATTTTATATCACCGGTAAGCGGTTTCGGTCCCTTATATGACTATCATCAGACCACAACTATAATGTTGGCCTCCAGCTGTTTACAGCTAAAGGTTTAATGACCTTTAGGTAGCTTCAGCTGCATACAACTGGTGGTCAACATTATAGTTGTGGTCTGATGATATTCATGTAAGTGACCGAAACCAGTTACCAGTGAAGTAAAAAAAATGTTCGTACAATGCAACCATTATAAGTGCGGCCATTAAAGCTACTAACCTCACGGAACATCTCGAAACGCCTCTCTAATAACCCGTGCCGCAGTGGATCGGCCGAGCGCATTGAGGCGTTATGCTACGACGCGCGAGGCCGTTTCCCGTCTGGGGTTCGAATCCGTCCTATGACATGGATGTTTGTGCTGTCTTTAGTATAAGGTAGTTCATAAGTAGTTTGTAAGTTTAGGGACTGAGGACTTCGCAGTTAAGACCCTTAAGCTTTACAAACACTTGAAACATATTAACCCGTTTCCAATTGATTTAGCCGTCCATTTTGACTTTTATTCCCAATCACGGCCCCGATTGCAGTGACAATAAACAACAGAGAGTGGGGAAGGAGGAGATTGAGAATGGGAGAATGAAATGGATTTGAAAAGGTCGGATGATATAGACGCAGTCAGGAGGAAGGAAGACATGTTGTGGGATAAGTGTGAAGGTATTGGAAAAAGATAGGAGGAAAAGGAGATGGAGAAAGGGAGAAGACATAGACATAGGGAGAAGAAGAGAAGAGATTACATTATACTGTATATCCCATACACATTAGCTACTGCGAAGCGTTGCTGGGTTTGCTAGTATGTAATAAAAAATCAGGGTACGTATTTTAAAAAATGCTGTTGATATCCGTTTAACCTGTAGTAACGCCATCTAGCGGGCCAATCATAGCGCCATCTGTTTTCCCCCTTCAAGCTCAAAATGTTCAAATGTTTGTTAAGCTTATGGGACTTAACTACGGGGTCATCAGTCCCTAAACTTACAAACTACTTATCAACTACCTTATACTAAAGACGACGCAAACATCCATGCCCGAGTGAGGATTCGAACCCCCGACGGGGAATGGTCACGCGCATAGGAGCATAGCACATCAATGCGCTCGGTCACTCCACCGCGACTTTTCGAGGTTGTTCCTCGAGCTTAGATTTGTGTAAATTAAGTAGTTTGTAACTCTAGGAACTGATGACCATAGCAGTTTGGTACAATAGGTTTGCAAGCATTACAATTTTCTTCTCTTTTCTTTTTCTTTTTCTTTCCTTTTTACGCTTGGCCTTGATTTTCTAAATTATCAGCTTCTGATAGCCCAATTTACTAACATTGGTCATCTACTGAAAGTACATCACAAATTACAGAAAACTGGAAAACGTCTTTACAGGAGAAACACACTATTTACAAAACTTGAAGACAGTAGAATATACTTTGTACATATTTAAAGTACAGTAAAAATGTTTATGTGTGAACATAGCACGAAGTAATTAATAGTTCATCAAAATTTGATGTTATTGCACAGGTTTCTGGCAACTGACTGACCTGATATAGTCGTATGTATCAAACGTTGTTGTCTTCATTTGGCAGCACAATATTTGTACATATTGTTTATAGGGCAGACGAGGACTGGACATATGACAAAAAAAGTACGTAAAGGTGAATGGAGAATTACAGCAGGCAGGCACGGACCGCTACGTTGCACCGTTTGTATTGTCACGATACAGGAGAGACCGCATTACGGAAATGATACAGCGTCTGGGATGGGAATCATTAAAACAACGGCGCTTACCGCTGCGGCGTGTGCTACTTACGAAACTCCAAACGCCATCATCAGAGTAAAATACAAGAATTTAGAGCTTGAGATTCTGGTGTTCTTTCTTTCCGCGCGCCATTCAAGAATGGAATGGGAGATAAATAGTATGAAGGTGGTTCGATGAATCTAGTTTGTAAGTTTAGGAACGGATGACCCCGCACTTAAGTCCCATAAGCTTAACAAACCCTTGAACATTTGAACATTTTGAACAACTTCCGATGGGAACGGCCGCCCAGGCGTAGCATGAAGCCTGAGACCAAGCTGCCGTTCTGCGCGTAACGTAAATAACTGTAAAACAGCGACCTTGGCTACATTTCGTTTTGGGAGTTGTTATTAATCTGAATTAAATGAAATTCACATGTTAGTAAATCCTTTGGACTTAACTACTCTGGTCATCAGTCCTTAGGCTTACAAACTACTTAAACTAACTTATGCTAAGGACAACAAATACACCCAAATCCGAGGGAGGGCTCGAACCTTCGAAGGCGAGCAACAGTGCGCTTCGCAGCTAGGCGCCTTAGAAGCTGAACTAGATAGCTTCCCTCCTGCAATGTCAGGTAATGGTCGACATTATGATATCATCAGCCGCAGTCGTTTGCAGTAAGAGAGTAGCTTTACGAAATTAGTTATTATTTACGGGGGATGAGACCACCTGCAAGAAATCTTACATCTTATAAAATAGGCTGTATTTGTGTGTGTGTGTATGTTCAAATGTTTGTAAATCTATCGCACCAAACTGCGTGGTCAACAGTCCGTAGCTTACAAACTACTTAAACTAAGGACAAACACACACACCCATGCCCCAAGGAGGACTCGAACCTCCGACGGCGAGCAACAGCGCGACGCGCAGCGAGGCGCCTTAGACCGCTCGGCTACCCAGTGCGGCGTGTGTGTAAGTATGTATCTATGTATGTTCCACATATCCTCCTAAACTACTGGACCGATTTCAACCAATGTTGTTGTTGTTGTTGTTGTTAGGTTGTTTAAGGGGGACAAAACTACAATGGTCATCAGTCCCCCATTCCACCTCTAGGCGACAAAAGTAAAACCATACACGTGAAAGATATCACGCACAGAGTTTAAAATTGCGATGTGGGAGAGGAGTCCCACCGAGTCCATAAAACATAATCAAGAATAACAAGACAAAACGGAGAGACGGTCACACAAAGACAACTTACAACAAATAAACCGATGGCCGTGGTTGACCGACCATAAGAATTAAAAAAAAGGAAAAGTCAACCACTCGGTAACACACAGATATCTCCAGTTAGAGCGAATGACAAAAACCCCCTGCTCGTATAAAACGTAAAACTGTATCTGCCATTGCAGCATCGTCACCTAAAACATCTGATAAAACGGCAGGCAGGTTAAAATTCCGCCGCAAAGCAGCTAAAACGGGGCAGTCCAACAATATGTGGACGATTGTCAGACGGGAGCCGCACCGACATTGGGCCGGGTCCTCACCCCGAAGTAGATGTCCATGGGTGAGCCATGTATGCCCAATGCGGAGGCGACACAAGACCACTGAGTCCCGTCGTGAACCGCGCATGGAGGAGCGCCATGCAACCGTCGTTTGCTTGACCACCCGGAGCTTGTTGGGCGTGCGCAGGCTACGCCACTCAGTATCCCAAAGCTGACGTACTCGCTGGCGCAACAACGAACGGAGATCAGAAGCCGGGAGGCCGATCTCTAGACAGGACAGACCGACTGCCTGCTTGGCAAGCCTGTCAACACGTTCATTGCCCGGGATACCAACATGACCCGGAGACCAGATGAACGTCACTGATCGCCCAGACAGTTCAACGGAACGAAGCGTTTCCTGTATGGCCAACACCAGGGGAGACCGCGGGTAACACTGCTCCAGAGCTCGGAGGCTGCTCAGGGAGTAGCTGCAAACGACAAAAGACTCGCCTGAGCAAGACCGGATATGCATGAGAGCTCTGTGAATGGCCACCAGCTCTGCAGTGTAAACACTGCAGCCACTCGGCAGAGAGTGCTGTTCCACATGGTCACCATGAGTATATGCAAATCCCACACAGCCATCAACCATGGAACCATCTGTGTAGATCAGGTCATATCCACGGAATTCCGCTACGATAGCCGAGAACTGACGGCGGAGCGCCTCCAGTGGAACTGAGTCTTTGGGCCCCTGGGCCAAGTCCAGCCGAGTAGACGGCCTTGGCAAACACCACGGAGGTGTACGGGCACGGACCCGATAGGAAGATGGAAGGGGAGAAGACTCAAGCTCCTGCAGGAGGGACTGAACCCGATAGGCAATCGTATGACCTGATCTGGGGCGTCGTTGATGGGGACGGACTACCACATCAGGAAAGAGGAGACGATGGTTCGGGTGGCTTGGGGAGCAATACACATGGGCTGCGTAAGCCGCAAGTAGGTGTTGGCGGCGGATCCCCAAGGGTGGAACCCCAGCCTCCACTAGTAAGCTGTTCACTGGGCTGGTGTGGAAGGCACCCGTCGCGATGCGAACCCCACAGTTGTGAATGGGGTCCAGGAGATGCAGTGCCGAAGGTGCCGCAGACCCATAGGCAATGCACCCAAAATCAAGACGGGACTGCACCAGCGCCGTGTAAAGCCACAACAGTGTCGAGCGATCAGCACCCCAGGTCGTATGACCCAGGTGGCGGAGAAGGTTGAGATGGCGCCAGCACTTCCGTTTCAGCTGACGAATGTGGGGGAGCCACGTCAGCCGGGCGTCAAAGACCAGTCCTAAAAAACGGTGAGTTTCCACTACCGTAAGTGGTTCGTCATTCAGATAAAGTTCAGGGTGTGGGTGGACGGTCCGACGCCGGCAGAAGTGCATCACTCTGGTCTTGGAGTCAGAAAACTGAAAGCCATGGGTAAGCGCCCAGTTCTGCGCCTTCCGAATAGCTCCTTGCAACCTGCGCTCGGCAACTTGGGTGCTGGAGGAACTAAAAGAGAGACAAAAGTCGTCAGCATAAAGAGAGGGGGACACCGACGATCCAACCTCTGCGGCTAAACCGTTGATGGCGATTAAAAATAATGGGACGCTTAAAACGGAACCCTGAGGAACCCCATTTTCCTGGACATGAGAGGAGCTCAGAGAAGCACCAATTTGAACACGAAAGGTACGGACGGCTAAAAAATTCTGAACAAAAATCGGTAGGGAGCCCCGGAGGCCCCAGTCATATAAAGTGTTGAGGATGTGGCGTCGCCAGGTTGTATCATATGCTTTGTGCATATCGAAGAAGACGGCAACGAGGTGTTGGCGCCAGGAAAAGGCTGTGCGGATTGCAGACTCGAGGTACACCAGATTATCGGTGGTAGATCGACCCTGACGAAAACCGCCCTGGCACGGAGCCAATAATCCCCGAGTCTCAAGAATCCAACACAACCGCCGACTGACCATCCGCTCCAACAGTTTGCATGGCACGTTAGTCAGGTTAATGGGCCGATAGCTATCCAAGGAAAGAGGATGTTTGTCGGGCTTAAGCACTGGGATGATGATACTCTCCCGCCACTGTGACGGGAAAACACCATCACACCAAATGCGGTTATAGACCGCAAGTAGATTACGCCGACTATCTGCTGAGAGATGTTGCAGCATGTTGCTATGGATGCTATCAGGCCCAGGCGCCGTGTTAGGACATTGTTGAAGAGCACTGAGGAGCTCCCACTCTGTAAAAGGAGTGTTGTAAGATTCAGAGCGGCTGGTACGAAAGGAGAGAGACTGGCGTTCTACCCTCTCCTTTACTGCACGGAAGGCCGGTGGATAATTTGCAGAGGCAAAGGCACGAGCATAATGCTCGGCAAACATCTCTGCAAGAGTGGCCGGGTCCGTACATAGGACTCCATTTGTGGAGATCCCAGGGATTCCTGATGTAGTCTGTATTTCCTGTAGCCGCCTGATCTTACTCCAGACCTGCGAGGCTGAGGTACCTGTCCCAATAGTGGAAACGTACCTCTCCCAGCACTCCCGTTTCCGTCTTCTTATAAGCTGGCGAGCACGAGCGCGAAGCCGTTTAAAATTGATTAGGTGCTCCTGTGAGGGGTGCCGTTTGTATCGCTGTAAGGCCCGCCTGCGGTCTTTAATGGCCTCAGCGATCTCCGGCGACCACCACGGCACTGTCTTACGCCGTGGGCACCCTGATGTACGCGGAATGGTCGCGTTCGCAGCAGAAATGATGGAATGTGTGGCGCTCTCGACCACCACATCGATTTCCTCGAGTGGGGGAGGGCCAACGATGGCAGCAGAAGCATAGTATTCCCAGTTAGCCCTGTGCAGAACCCACCTAGGTGGGCGCGCTGGGGACTCGCGTTGTGGGAGTGACAAAAAGACAGGGAAATGGTCACTGCCACACAAGTCGTCATGGGCTCTCCAGTGAACAGATGGTGGAAGGCCGTGGCTGCAGATCGACAGATCAATGGCCGAAAATGTGCCATGTGCCACACTAAAGTGTGTGGGGGCACCTGTATTTAAGAGGCAGAGGTCGAGTTGAGTTAGGAAATCCTCGACAACCCTTCCGTGACCTGAGATCGTAGAACCACCCCACAAGGGACTGTGGGCATTGAAGTCGCCCAACAGTAAGAAAGGTGGGGGTAGTTGAGCAACGAGTGCAGCCAAGACGTTCACAGATATGTCACCATCTGGCGGCAAGTAGATACTGCAGATGGTCAACTCCTGTGTGGTCCTCACCCTGACAGCCACTGCTTCTAATGGTGTTCGAAGGGGCACGGGTTCACTATACACAGAGGTGAGGACATAAACACACACTCCACCTGAGACCCTGTTATATATGCTACGGTTGCAGTAATATCCCCTGTAGCCACGAAGGGCAGGGGTCCGCATTGCTGGAAACCAAGTTTCCTGAAGAGCAATGCAGAGAGCAGGTGTCGTGCTCAGAAGCTGCCGTAGCTCAGCCAGGTGGGGAAAGAAACCGCCGCAGTTCCACTGGAGAATGACATTGTTCGAGTGCTGGGAAGACATGAATGAGACAAATGAGCGGGTCATACCTCAGCATCACTTGCATCCACCGATGGAGGTTTATCAGTTTCAGTCACCGGTTTGTCAAGGGCGTCTCCGAGAGCGAGGTCCTCGGGTGACGCAAGAATCTCCACCTCATCCTCAGAAGTAGAGGCGGAGGCAGAGGGGAGTGGTGGCACTGAAGCCACCGTGGATTCTTGTGATTGGCCTTCCTTTGGCCTTTGTTTTCCCCTCCGTTCCCTCGGGGGCTTCGCCGGTGGGAGGTGCTCCTCGGACTCAGCCACAGGGACTGAGGAGGAGCGCGAAGCCCTACGACCAGCAGTCTGCGAGCCCGCCCGCTGCTGGTTAGTGTCGCTACCGACACTGGCGGAAGGGAGCGTCCCAAGGGACCCCTTCCATGTGAGGGAAGCCGGAGAAGGTTGTTCTTTCTCCGGCGGAGAGGTGGTAGCTGATCCCGAGGCTTTCGCCTTGGGAGCTTTGGAAGGATGGCCCCCAACCTCCATGGGGGCAGGCTTAGGTTGGCGGCCCTGGGGGCCCACAGGAACAGAGGAAGTAGAAACTACTGTCGCCGCCAAGGAGAGTGGCGACGACGTCACTGCTGCGAACGTTTTTGTCATTGTTACCGGGTGCAAACGATCAAGCTTTTTCTTGGCCTCATATACGGTCCAGGGTTTTATACTCCGTAATTTTCCGCTCCCGTTGAAGTGCGGGACATTGCGACGAGCAGGGAGGATGGTTCTGACCACAGTTGACGCAGATGGGAGGCGGAGTACATGAGGCGCCCGGATGTGCTGGACGCCCGCAGTCCCTACATGTAGCACTGGACATACAACGGGAAGACATGTGGCTGAACTTCCAGCATTGGAAGCACCGCACAGGGGGAGGAATATAAGGCCGCACATCAACACGGTAAACCATCACCTTGACCTTTTCGGGCAACGTATCACCCTCAAAGGCCAAGATGAAGGCACCAGTTGCGACCCTATTATCCTTTGGGCCCCTATGGATGCGCCGGACAAAATGAACGCCTCGTCGTTCAAGGTTCGTCCGTAGCTCGTCGTCTGTCTGGAGCAGCAAATCCCGGTGGAAAATTACTCCCTGAACCATATTCAGCGACTTGTGGGGAGTGATGGTCACCGCAACGTCACCCAGCTTGTCACAAGCGAGTAGCGCCCGTGACTGGGCCGGGGATGCTGTGTGAATGAGTACAGAACCGTTGCGCATTTTAGAAATTGAGTCCACTTCCCCAAACCTGTCCTCCAGGTGGTCAACAAAGAACTGAGGCTTCACTGCCGTAAAAGATTCCCCATCAGTCCTTGTACACACTAAATATCGAGGTGAATATTGCTCATTTCCGGTAGCAGCCCTGCGTTTCTCCCAGGGCGTGGCCAAGGAAGGAAACGACTTGGGGTCATAAGAAGAGGCATGAAACTTCCCACGCTTAGAGACGGTGGTTGTACGTCCACCAACGTGTTCTTTTGCTCGTTTCATTTCGTTCCCACGAGCAGCTAGGGATCTAAAGGTCCACCCAGACAGAGCCCCGCTTGCCTGAGTAAGCCTTATACAACTGAGGTGCGGCAGGTTCCTCAGATGTTGCTCGCTAGCGGCTGTTCAACCTCAACAGCCATGCATCTCCTCGGCACGTAGCACACCTTGAGATTGAGGTTTTTTTTATAGAGGTTTGTACCGTCCTCGAGACCCGGGCGATTAAGCCAAGATCCCCGGGCTCTGAAACGTACAACGTTCCACCGTCGCGCCGAACGATGGTCGTTAAAGCACGCACAGAGCTTACGGTGTAGCGGACTGTTGGCGCGACACAGCCCACAGCTCAGGACCCCGGGGATTTCAACCAAACTTGGTACATATGATTCTTACTATCAGGCAACTATCGCTGTCAGGGTAAGAACCACCTACGACAC
This sequence comes from Locusta migratoria, assembly GCA_026315105.1. Lineage (NCBI taxonomy): Eukaryota > Metazoa > Arthropoda > Insecta > Orthoptera > Acrididae > Locusta > Locusta migratoria. Next base: position 393,457,335 of record CM048744.1, on the reverse strand, counting down.
ATACGTAAAGTGACATGACGTCATAAACAGTGACAGTCGTGAAAAAGGGCCGCATCATACGATAATATTCTACATCTGCTCCTAAACTAATGGACCGATTTCAACCAAATTTGATACACATATTCCTCATGTGAGATAATGACTGCTGTAGGAGTACTAACCACATAGGACATATGGTTCAAAAGATATAACATCATAAACAATAAGAGTTGCAAGAAACTGCCGCATAATGCGACGAGACTGTATGAATGCACTATATGAAAATGAGAGTACTTAGCGACTTGCAACAAACTTTAAACACATTTTCAAACCTTATTAAACTTTTTTTCGCTGACAACCATAGCAAAATGAAAGGAAAAATTTTCTCGCTTACTACTTTTCCGCTGTCAGAGAGTAACGTTCATAGAAAACCGCCCCATCAAGCATCACGTTTTAATCTATTACTTCTTCACTACTAACCGTATTCGCAACAGATTTTACCGACATACAGCTCTTATACAAATCAATATGTTCCTGAAAAATTATACAATTCTACAACACATCTGTAAGAATAATAAATCTGTAAAGTAGGCCTGTCACTGTTCGCTTCAATCACTGCACGAATTTTCATGCGGTTTTCACAGGAAACATATGCGAAGACAGGCAATGATCTAGGCAATATTTCATCAAAATAGAATCACGAAAAAAAATAGAAATATTGTAATTTTAAGCGTTTTTAGGACCGCTGAGTCTGTCTGTTCACCTATTAGAAACCACTTATCTTCAAAACTATTTCACGAATACGCATGGGGTTTCCACATGTAACTTCGGCCTACTTAGTTTCATAAAAATCGATCACTGTAAAAAATAATATCACAATTTAACGTTTTTTAACTACAAAAGTCATGTCTGTGTATCTCTCTCACCACGACAGAGCGAGGTGGCGCAGTGGTGACACACTGGACTCGCATTCGGATGGAGGGTGGTTCAAATCCAGATTTATGTTTTCCGTGATTTCCCTAAATCACTCCAGACAGATGCCGGGATGGTTCCTTTCAAAGGACACGGCCAATTTCCTTCCCCATCCTTACCCCAAACTCCGAGCGTTAGCTCCGTCTCTAATGAGCAAGCTGTCGACGGGACTTTAAACCCTAAGCTTCCTTCCTTCCTTCTTTCATCCCGATATTCTCCAAAACTAATAGTCGAATCTTCAGAAATTTTTTAAAGGTAACGTTAGGGTGTCGTGCGGCTACATACACTAATTCACATAATCGGATCAGAAAAAGTAAGATATCACAATTTAATTATTTTTCTGAAAGCAATCGCATTTGTCTATTTGTAGAGTGTAATCTCCAAAAGTATTACGGGAACATTCGTGGTGCTTCACACGTAATTTTAGAATAGCTTGAAGCATAACGTAGGCTTCTTTTCATCAAAATTGAATCAGGGGAAAAAAGATATCGTACTTAGAAGCTTTATATGCACACTATGCTTATAAGCATGGTGTAGTACGGCAAATATCTAAAAGTACTAAACAAACGTTCATGAGGTATCACAGATAAATTGATAATAGACTGGGGCAACATATAGGCTTCATTTCATAAAAATAAAATCAGGAAAATAATTTGAAGTTTAAGGTGTATTTCTTGCTAAGAAAGAACGGCGCAATGCAGCAAAGAACCAAAATACGCACTGTTGCTTTCGTAGTGCATCAGAAAACTAATAGATAGAATTCAACGCAATGAATATAAAAGTGATACAGTTACGCACTGATATCACAGTCCAACGTATACGTACAACTGCAATGGAAGTTTAAGTCTCGCGCTTGGAGCGACAATATAGCATCTAGCGGAAAGAGAGCCAAACGTAAGAATATTAAGAAGAATAAGAAGATGTAAGCTACATCATATTCATGAAGATACGACTATTTGTAACATGTTTCACAAATATATATTACAAAACAAAACAAAAAATACAAAAAACTGCCGCATTTTTATTCGGTTTTGACAGGAAGCTTTAATTAAGATTGGGGCAACATATAAGCATGATTTCATCAAAATCAGAAAAAAATATACATCGTAATATTAATTGTTTTCAGTAACTGTCAGTTCACCTATTAGAAACACCTAATCTCCTAAACTACTTCACGGATTTGCATGGAGCAACTTCGTTTCATAAAAATGATATCACGGAAAAATATTTAGTTGTAGGCTATGTTTGAAGTATGGATGACATAGTACAGCATACAAACTATAGAGGCGCTGTAGTGCACCAAGAACTAATAGACGCTGCAGCTGTGAAATAAATATAGGGTAATTCAGCAAGGAAGCGAACGTCTGTGATACAATTAAGCAATTTTATCTCTACGAATATCAACAAACATTGAACACAATGTTACTGATTTAGCTTTGTGTATTAAATACTTAGCATTTCTTCGTTTCTTTTGGCATGTTTCATTTTGTATCAAAAACTTTATAAAGGTACATCGTTTCGGAGGATGACGTTTAGCCGCGGTGTAGTAGCCGAGCGGTCTAAAGCGTCTCGCTGCGGAGCGCGCGGTTGCTCGCCGTGGAGGTTCGAGTCCTCCCTGGGGCATGGGTGTGTGTGTTTGTACGTAGGTTAGTTTACCTAGGTTTAAGTAGTTTGTAAGCTACGGTCTGATGACCACGCAGTTTGGTCCGATAGATTTACAGACATTTGAACATTTTTGATAACGTTTACTTAAATTTGACATCTTTATGAAGACACGTCGTTTCGGACAGTAACTTAGACATATTGGCTAGGACAACTGATTTTATTGACAGAGCGATCCAACAAGGATTTTTACTGACTGAGGTCTGGAACCATAAGAGGCCATGATACGCACATGCCATTCATTAAGAACCGTTGCAAAGCACGGGAATATAAGCTAGTACGAAATAAATTCCAGGGCTTGTAGGAAGTTAAAGGAGAGTCTTACATTTCCTGCATCAGTCTACCATCTCTTGTTACAGTTTTAAATTTGCTGCAATACCCATATCAAACAGCAGTCGGAAACTGGTAGGAGTCAGGGCCGGTTGCAACAGTGCAAAATTGCTAAGTCTGCATTTTTTCATGAAGTATCCCATCAGTGCTGACACTTTGAACTGCGTAGTATGCTCACTGCGATTGTCAGAGTCAGGGCGAGAAGACATTTATCTTTGATCGAATTCGTCATTGATATATAAAATGCTCAAATGTATGTCAAGCTTGACTTAACTGCCGGGTCATCAGTCCCCACACTTACAAACTACTTATTAACTACGTTATTCTAAAGAGGACACAAAAATCCATGCCCGAGGAGAAATTCGAACCCCCGACGGGGAACGGTCTCGCGCATCGTAGTATAGCGCCTCTACGCTCTCGGCCAATCTGCCGCGGCGATAAGTAACTATTTACCATTCTAAAAAACATTGAGTATATATAAGAACACGTTCGGTGACAAACATTAGATATGACAAGTGATAAGTAGTTACACTTTGTAGTTTAGCAATGTAATGATTTCAGTTTGTAGTCAATGTGGCAGTCTTTAGTTGAGATTTTTATGTTTATTTGAAGTGGAGCATGTTGCAATACGGCGTAGAGAATTTTTATGTCCTTGTATTTTACGTTTACTTAGTCTAAACTTTAAGTTTGAGGTAAGGAAAGTTTGACGTAACAAACGCAAAAACGAAAACGTTTTGACATTTTTAAATTTGATACAGCGAGCAGCCACTTTAGCTCTGAAAGTAGAGGAAAGGGCGATTATTCTCCCCAAAAAATTGCAAAAGAAGTCTTATACCTTCCGCTATATCCTCTCTTGATTCGTCAAACAGATAAAGGAAACAGACGACTGTCATGAAAAAATCTTCAGCGATTATATCGTGAGATCCAGCGAAATTATGTGCGGGGTTAACCTAAGATAAAGTACGAAAAATACGGAGTCTTTGTGCAACATATTTCGTTTTGAAATGAAAGGAATCAGATGGGGCCCACTGATTTTCAGGATATTTGGAGAAAAACAAGATATGTTCATAAGAAATACAAAAAACCACGTCCGGGAAGAACTACAGCTATTAAGACACATGTCTTAATGTCAAATGTTCACATTTCAAACTTCTTGGGGCAGTTTTAATAAAACTTTGGTGTTTTTCAACGTCCCCATTGTTGGGGAAAATTGAAACATTTGTCAACCTTTTCTCCATTAAAATATTCTAGTGGGACATTTTATTTGTGATTACGGCCGCGAAGTAGGTCGCTCTTTTTAGTTCGTCCACTCGTTTTGGCTTTTGCTACCGCTACTATAATTGCAGCTGAGCTGCATCTCAGCTCGAAATGACGGCAACTGGCAGAAGGGAATCACGCGAATCTGCGCGAACTCGCGTCCTGTCGCTGTTACCCGTCAGTCTTCGCAAAAGGAGCGGACGAACTAAGAGGCGAGGGATCTACATCTTCATCTCCATACAAACTCCGTAAGGTGCGTGGCGGAGGTTACACTGTACCACTACTAGGCATTTCCTTTCCTATTTCACTGCCAAATGGAACGAGGAAAAATGAATGCCTATATGCTTCCGTACGAGCCCTAATTTCTCTTCTCTTGTCTTTGTGATTTTTACGCGAAATGTAAGTAGGTGGCAGCAAGATCGTACTACACTCAGCTTCAAATTCCTGCCCTCTAAATTTCCTCAACAGAAATTCACGAAAAGAACGTTGTCTTTCTTCCAGCGATCCACAATTGAGTTGCCGGAGCATTTCAGTGATACTCGCGCATTGGTCGAACCTTCCGGTAACAAATCTAGCTGCTCGCCTCTGAACCGCTTCTATGTCTTCCTTTAAACTGATCTGCTGCGGGTCCCAAACACTTGAGCAATACTCAAGACGTGGTCGTACAAGCGTTTTATACGCGGTCTCCTTTACAGTTGATCTTCCCAAAATTCTCCCAATAAACCGAAGTCGGCTGTCCGCCTTACTCACAACTGCCTTACATGTTCGTTCCATTTCATATCGTTCTGCAATGTTACGCCTAGATATTTGAACGACGCGACAGCATCAAGAAGCTCACTACTAATGCTGTATTCGAACATTATGGAATGGTTTTTCCTACTCATGCGCATCACATTACACTTTTGTACATTGAGAGCTAGCTGCCATTCTTCGCACCAACTAGAAATTTTGTCTAAGTCATCCTGTATGCTATTACAGTCGGTTAAAGACGACACCCTCTTATACACCACTGCATCATCAGCAAACAGCCGCAAATTACTACTTACTCTGTCCATCAGATCATTTATATAGATAGAAAATAATAGCGGTCCTATCACACTCCCCTGGGGCACGCCTGACGATACACTCGTCTCTGATGAACACTCGCCGTCGAGAACAACGTACTGCGTTCTATTACTTAGGAAGTCTTCCAGCCAGTCACAAATCTGTGAACCTATTTCATAAGTTCGTATCTTCGTTAGCAGTCTGCAGTGTGGCACCTCGTCGAACGTCTTTTTGAAGTCGAGGAAAACACAATCGACCTGTTGCCCTTCATCCATGGCTCGCAAGATGTCACGTGGGAAAAGGGCAAGCTGAGTCTCACATGAACGATGTTTCCTAAACCCGTGTTGATTCATGGAGAGAAGCTTTTCCGTTTCAAGGAAATTTATTATATTCGAACTGAGAATATGCTCTAAAATTCTACATGAAACTGATGTCAACAATATTGGCCTGTTATTGTGTGAGTCACTTCTCTTTCCTTTCTTCTAAAAGGGAGTCACCTGCGCTTTTCTCTAATCACTAGGAGCTTTGCGCTGAATTAAAGATTCGCGATAAATGCAAGTTAAGTAGGGGGCCAATGCCGCAGAATAGTCTTTGTAAAACCGAACTGGTATTCCATCCGGACCAGCAGACTTTTTTGTATTTAGCTCTCTCAGCTGCTTCTCTACACCGGAAATACCTATTGCTATGTCCCCCTGCGAACTAGTTCGCTTAGTTCGCCTGTGGGAGCGCTCTTCCGAACTAGTTCGTTCGCGAACTACACAAGACTAATTACTGTGTCTAAAAATATGTAGTTTCTCGCTAATATTTTCAAATTCAGCTTTATAATAAAAAAATAATAAAAATTAAAATCTATTTGTCTTGCAGTTTCCCCCTAACTCCCATACAGTTTGGAAGGAGAAGTTCGTCTAGAAAATTTCCAAAACCACTTTGGGTAGAGGTGGAGATTTTCGCACAGGGTAACGAAATACCCGGAGCTGCGCTTTTCTCTAGAGAGAGGAGCAGATAAGAACCAAATCAGCGGTGCGTGGGCTCGGGGCGTCGCTCATGGCCAGAGGGCGTCGTTACGGCCGGAATCGCTGTGCCTGCGTCACCGTCTCGTAACAAAGCCTCTGCGTCTGTGCAGGCGACTAGGCGGCGTTTGTACGGATTACCCGGCAGCCTCCGCTATCGGACTCGGACGCCTTGGCTCCAGAGATCGAGTGGCCGCACTGGCTGCCATCGATTACGCTTTCCTTAGTCTTTGCCGGCGCACTCCTTTATATCCCTCTAAGCTCCAGCAGTACGAGAGAGCAACACTGACTTCCACTCACATGAATGAGAGGAGCCGAGGAGAAAGCCGAGAAGTGATAAGGTAAGGTGGGAACAGAGAGGGCCGTCTGTAACGTCCACATTCACCTGGAACGATACATAATTAAATTAATTTTTTTTTATCAATCAGAAACGCTTGTCGCCGTGTTTGCCTCCTTCTCGAAATATTTTATCTGTGGAAAGGTTTTTTCGCTCGTCTTTCGTTTTCCTCCAGCGTGTCGAGAGAACGGAACCGCGATGATTCACTCTCTTGTTTGAGCTTATTAACTGTGAACATGTACGCAGACTGCTTTGTGATTTATGTGTGAGTGCTGTAAATTTTACTTTAAAATATACCCTCTTTTGTTAAGAGCCATGTCTCCACCCTGTTTTCATTTAATAATGTCCCATCCATCCTTAATTATTGTGTTGGTATGGTGTCTGTTATTTCGGACGTCCGAAAGAACAGACACCACACCTGCTTCGCGGCCAAATAGCATTTGCAAATGATAAAGGAAGGGAAGGAAGAAGGATAGGAAAGAAAGGATTGACAGTGGCTGCATTTGGGTATTGATATTAAACAATGTCGACAAGTGAAAATGTGAGCCGGACCGGGAATCGAACCCGGGTCTCCCGCTTCGCGTCAGCGGTCGCCTTAACCACTTTTTGATCACCCGTGCTCGCCTCCCGTCTGTCTCAAATTCTCTCAAGTCGCACGCTATGTTTGTAGCACGGGTGGCCAAGTGGTTAGGCGACCGCTGGCCCGAAGATGGAGACCCGGGTTCGATTCCCGGTCCGGCTCAAATTTTCACTTGTCGCCATTGCTTAATATCAATGTCCAAATGCAGCCACTGTCAATCCTCTCTTTCCTATCATCCTTAATTATTATTATTTTTCTTTGAGATTTTCAGCTGCTCCATATTCCATCGTAACATCATGTTCAGATGCCATAACTTTTGCTTCGCGTACTGCCTTCATTAAATCCTTATCAGTTAATTTAAATCATTACCTTTCTTCCTTTTAGAACCTGCATTCGTATTCACAGTTTCGCGAAGTCCTATATATTTTTTATTTCTGTATGTAATTTGCCTTATCAAACTTTAGTACACGGTCCGTCAACAATGACTGAGGCGGACAGTCCTAACATTATTTTACTTCAGTGCAGGTCAAAATGGCAGATGCGCAGATGAGACACTGTCTGTTCCTCCCCACAAAGGTCAAGGCCCACTAAAGGGTCCCCACTTACACCGTACAACATCAGTTAGAAGTCTAATGGACTTCCAGGCGCACTAGCTCTCATTAAGACCGGGAGGTATACTCCGATCACCGAAGCGAGAGACGGGCTGTAAACACACCGAGGCGCGTGACCAGGGGTGGACAAAACTGGGGCGCTTACTCAGCGTCGCCTCATCCGTTTCAGCTGTAAAGCCGTTGTGTGTGTGTGTGTGTGTGTTGTTGTATGGCGGTGGTATTAGATTCATTTTGAAGGACCGGTTGTTGAATAGTGGTGGTAGTATTTGTGCTTGTAATCTCATTCAGCATTCATAGTCTCTGTGTCTCTTTCTCATTCACAAGATTAAACTCATTTTATCATCCTGTATTTTAAGTCAATCCAAGAAACGATTAAAGAAGAAATCATAAAAAACTGTAGTTGTTCGTGTGTATAAAACGGATCTATGGTGTCCAGAACAGACAATGACCCATATTGTTTCGAATAGCCAGGCGGAGTGGCGGAGATCATGCGACGCGCGAGGCCGTTCCCCGTCGGGGGTTTAAATCCTCCCTCGGGCATGGATGTTTGTGTTGCCTTTAGTATAAGTTAGTTTATAAGTAGTTTGTAAGTTTAGGGTCTGATGACCCCGCAGTTAAGTCCCATAAGCTTAACAAACATTTGAACATTTTTGTTTTGTTTTGAAAAGTAGCTACATCTACCGACATTGGTCGTTCCTCCGTGTATCGGGTGGCAAATCAGTACAAAGCCATACACTCCTTGAAGGCTGCCAATACATAAATAATCACGACAGAAGTTTCTAGAAAGTGATGATGACTTTGAAAGAAATCTGATACGAAAAAACGTACATAATTGTTTCTTTTGTAACGAATGGTCAACACGTGGAGATTGGGACAATTTTCAGAAGCCCACTTATTTAAAATATCTTCGGCTTCTAATATAACTGCTATGTAAAGAAAAAAAGAGTTGACCTAACACCTGAAACAGATAACGACAGCGAGAGACCCCTTTATGTTCACCCCTGGTCACACGCCTCAGTGTGTTTACAGTCCGTCTCTCGCTTCGGTGAACGGAGTATAGTTTTTTTTTCTTTTCTTTTTTTTAATTAATTAATTTATTTTTTATTCTTTATTATGGCTTTTGGTTACACGGAGTATATTCTTCTGTACGTTTCCTCTCCAGACTACAGGAACAGACTATGTCTACTAAACTATGGGCTACGGAACTATTTCTAGAGTTCAAGTGGGACGGTGCTGACGAGAGGCCAAACAGTGTGTGTGTGTGTGTGTGTGTGTGTGAGAGAGAGAGAGAGAGAGAGAGAGAGAGAGAGAGACAGACAGAGAGAGAGAGAGAGAGAGAGAGAGAGAGAGAGAGAGACAGAGACAGACAGACAGACAGACAGACAGGTCAGGGTTCTACGTCCCTCTGCTTGGGCAGGTACTTCACGCCTGATGTCAGGTGGAACTATAAGCTGAAGTAGTTTAGTTGCTGCAGTGTGGTTGGTCAGAGGCATTCAATGATACTCGAGTACGTGAGTAATTAGAAGGAATAAAATAACTTACCTTAAACTGCGATAACGGCATTGGTCACAATTAAAATGTTTTATAGTAAAGGGATTTAGGAGAATCCTTTACGCCATACCGTTAAAACTACCTAAAATGGCAAGTGAGACCGGTAAATTTCACTTTTTAATTTTCCGATTTCACTTGTCACTTCAGATCGTATTCAATGGTGACCAATGAAATTCTCGCAGATAAGGTGAGTGATTTATTTTATTCGTTCTAAAAACTCACTTACCATCCATCTAAAGTCACATTTTTATTCGACAGTTTCATTTGCCGTTCAAAATTTTTAACGATTTGATACATACGATCATCTGCTTTAACGCGATTGTCTTAAACGGTTTTGTCGCGACTAATGCAGCCTCCGCAGTTTTAAAGGCAAGTGATCGATTTTACTCAATTTAATTTACTTACTTTACAAATGGTGCTAGTTAGCTAAATGTTCAAATGTTGGTATAGCTTATTCGTCTTAACTACGGGGTCATCAGTCCCTAAACTTACAAACTACTTATGAACTAGCTAATACTACGGACGACACAAATATCCATGCCCGAGGGGGGATTCGACCCCCGACTGTAGTGGCCGTGCAGACCGTGACTGGAGCGCCTCAGTCCCCTCGGTCACCGCGGCCGGCGCTAGTTAGCTACAGGAGCATATTAAGCTTTCCTTTTGTAACTGAAATCATATATTAGTTATAGATCCTAAATACACTGCAACAGAGACGTAATCTTTCCTTGAACACAGTTCGCTTGTATAAAACGGATATCCTTGGATGCTGCTTGATTATCCCATACATAATTCGTTAATTTCTTTTGCGAGCCGGCCGCGGTGGCCGAGGGGACTGAGGCGCTTCAGTCACGGTCTGCACGGCCACTACGGTCGGAGGTTCGAATCCCCCCCTCGGGCATGGATATTTGTGCCGTCTGTAGTCTTAGCTAGTTCATAGGTAGTTTGTAAGTTTAGGGACTGATGACCCCGTAGTTAAGTCCCATAAGCTCTACAAACATTTGAACATTTATTTTTTCGTTTGCGGATTATGTAGTTTCATTCTTCCGCATAATCCGCAACAAAAGCTGTTCCCATACGTCTCGTATCTTCACTCTGGGTCAGCAACACACTGTAAACTGACTAGAAAACATAGTTTTCCTTGGCCTAAGGTATTTTATTACAGGAAACTTACCTGCTGTTAAAGTCGCTTGCAGTTATTTTCGTATTCTCCCTGGGTGGTTAGTAGTATATACAGTCGAACAAAGGATCGATAAGAATCAGTTTAGCATTGCTAATGTCTTTTAACACTCTGGTTTATCGAGGTACTTTAGATTCTATAGCGAGCTTATAGGAACTCTTCTGAACCTCGAACGGAAGTAGGAGTGATTTTATTGTTTCCGTTAGTAGTAAAAGACCACAGCAGTGTTTCGTTTCGATGCAGTTAAATCACTTAGAATTCTAGGGAGGCCGTCGTTCTCGTATCGTTTTATCACAGACGCGCACTATTCATGCAAATGGTTATTGAAATCTAGTATTTATAATAGAGACCTTTCATCTGCGTCTTTATTATTCTCCGCAGGATATAATTCCCTTAGTATATACTGCAGCTTCTCTCGCCGAATTGCTGTTATTTATATGATGTATGAGTTCGTACTGCTCATTTTTCGGTAGCTAGTTAACTGTCAAAACAACTTTATTGCATGTAGAGAGCCAGTTTATAGTGTAAGATCTAATTACTGAATATATAACCGCCAACGTAAATTATACTTGACAGTGGTGTATTCACAAGCTTGCAAGCCGTGCTTTCACGGTATTGCTTACTACTGTATAAGAAAGATAAAGGTGTGTTTCGGGCCTTTAGTCCTTTTACTAAATTGTGTTAATTTTTTTATCGACCTTCGGCCTGATTCAGCTACTTTGATTTATATATTGAAATGTTGGAGCTCACTTTATCTCGTGTATAATTAATCTACCGAATCCTAATAAAAGTCTCTCCCCTAAATCTAGACGATGTGAGCCCGGAAGTACGTGTACTAAGTTGATTTTTAGGTTTTTCCTTGGTTAAGAAAATTATTGTTTCCTGAAATGAAATTTCACTGCTTCAGTTCCGTTACTTAAACTTACTTATCCCATGGACTTCTAGAGTCGATAATATGATATTGATCTATCAACCACGAGTCGTGCATCCAGCAACGAAGTTCACCCATATTTTTCTTTTGTTCTAAACGAAGACAACACAGTAACATGAAAATCATTATTAGCAAAAGGTACAGAAATTTTGCAAAGGCAACTCCGCATCAGCTGTCAATGTATAAATTTTTATCCATGGATTAAGTGCATAGGGTAAGGTGGTACAATTTCGATCATTTCGGACAAATGTTATTGTAACTGGAAATGTATTGAGAAAAGATGTAATTTTAATTATATCACTTGTTCTTGGATGTTTAACTAAAATGTAACACAAATATTAGACAATTACAAATGTTGGTATAGACGCACAAAAAAGTTACAGAATTGAGAAAAATCGATCGAAAATGTACCACACTAGGTACAATTGTGATCACTTGCTAGTAGAATTTTGACTAAGGGCATCTACCACATTAAAAGCACTTTTTTCCGTCAGGCACCAAAGCTTACTTCGTGGTACCAAACATTGCATTTTGGGTAGAGTATCTAGTCACCCTTAAATACAAAATTTATAAGAGCCCGTTAGACTAAGTAGCTTCACTTACCTCCTAACGGGAAAAAAATTTATCTCTCCTTAGCACAAAGTGGTGTATTCTTGGAAAAGACAGGAGGAGCTGTAGAAGCCTGCTACGCTACAATGCCACACAACGAGACACTACGAGACTGACAAATGGCGCGAAAATTTATGTTGATCAGAATTGTACCTATATCGAATTTGTACCACCTTACCCTATCTGAATATAGTGAAACAAAAAAGATAGAACATGTATCCTTTATACAAAAGTAACTCAATAGGAAACACAAAATAAATATACTAGCACTAAGAGACCCAGGTGTATTTTCCGCCGTTAAAACATCGCTGTTTCAAAAAAAAAAAAAAAAAAAAAAAAAAAAAAAAAAAAAAAAAAAAAATCTATCCGTCCTACGGCTATGGGTTTTTAATACAGTCAGGTCTGATCCACGTTGACAACCATGCTTTAACTTTTGTAAGTACACCTTGGATTCTTTGTGTTCGTGTGTTTGGTATTGAGTTAATTTTGGGTACAGGACATTTGTTCTGTCATTTTTATTGAGATATGCAACCCATGATGTAGCTTAAGGTCACGAAACCGGTAGTGCCTGGAAAAAAAATTGAGACTTGTTGGCGGCGTTTTCTTTAAAATATTGCTGGACCTATCGCGAATCAAAGTTTCCATTTAGCTATGTTGTCTAAGTTAATAAAAAAAATTAAGGAAAGTTACTTTATGGTTGCGCCTCGTACTTCAGTAAGTCTGTTAGAAGAGATTTGCTGTATGGTTCAAAAAATGTTCAAATGTTTGTAAAGCTTATGGGACTTAACTGCGGGGTCATCAGTCCCTAAACTTACAAACTACTTATGAACTACTTACGAACTAGGACGGTGCAAATATCCATGCCCGAGGGGGGATTCGAACCCCCGACCGTAGTGGCCGTGCAGACCGTGACTGAAGCGCCCCAGTCTCCTCGGCCACCGCGGCCGGCGCTGTATGGTTCAAACAAATTTCTAATTGCGATATAATTAGTGTGCTTGCAATATTGTTTAGTTTGATGTAAAAGACAAAAGTATAGTATTATGGTTATGATGTTTTATTCACCAACAATACCATGAATCGAGGAAAGCACAAAATACATAAAAGTACTTACAGCTAGGCATTACTCCTACAACTATTCGCTTTCGCAGTACATGCAGTATTTTTAGTTTCCAGGTGCAGTACAATAGATTGACTAATGCAGACGTTAACGTGTGGCTGACCCCTGGTCGTTACGGCCACGTGATAAAGGTGCTCGTGAAAGAACAGCCTTTGACTGCTTCTTCAGGCAGCTGCAGGTCTTTCTGGCGGAGGCCACTTTTTGTGGAGCCGCGTGATGGATAGCGTTTGCTTTGATGCTCTTAGCCCCTCCCCAGCTAGAGGGCGCTGCATATAAAGGAGGCGAGGGCCGCCAGCCACGTATGACGTACGGCGCGCCGGCCATCAGCCGGGCCGCAAAAAGTGTCGCAGGGATCACTCGAGGCCAAGTGCGCGGAAATGACGCCGCGCCCAATGTCGCGACGGCGTAAGCTACTGCACATATTCATTTCCTCTGATGGAAATACTGCCATCACTTACTGTTGTCATGACAGTTCCATGTTCAAAGTCAAGCTCAAAGAAGTAGACTTGCGCATAATAGCTCGCGATCGGGAACGCTCTGCCGCGAACTAGTTCGTTCATTTAGTTCGTCCGCTCCCAGTGACGGCTGAGCGGCGTGGTCTGCGCATGCAGATAGAGGGAGAAGTTCCCCCACCTAGCTGCTTCAAGCGCTTGCTGTTTGAGCCGCTAACGATATCACGCAAACCAAAAGAAATAGTTTGTGGATAATTTCTCGCGTTTAAGTTTAATCTCTATATGTTGGCATTATGGAATTTATTACTCAGATATTGCAGAGTGCAGAATACTTCAAAGCAGAAATTTTGTAGCACTGAATTATGTAATCTAGCAGGCAGACGCTTTCCTCGAAATGGCTCTCATCACCAGAAGGCGAACGCATGATTTTTAATTCTGTTCGTGACCTATCGCGCATCTTTTAGTTCGCGACCTACGCGCATCTTTTAGTTAGCGACCTATCGCGCATCTTTTAGTTCGCGACCGGTAGCTCTCCTTTTAGTTCGTAGCTCGGCCGCGAAGCAGGTCTCCCTTTTTAGTTCGTCTGCTCGTTTTGGATTTTGCTACCGCTACTAAAACTACAGCTGAGCTGCATCTCAGCTCGAAATGACGGCAGCTGGCAGAAGGGAATCACGCGATTATGCGCGCTCTCGCGTCCTCTCGCTGTTACCCGTCAGTCTTCGGAAAAGGTGCGGACGAACTAATAGGCGGAGGATCTGCGAACTAGTTCGCGTAGTTCGCCTGTGGAAGCGCTCTTCCGAACTAGTTCGTGCGCGAACTACACAAGAGAACAAAGAAGTTGATTCCTTAAACTGTTTATGTCAATATCCCAACTGTCTGATTAGTCACTACTATATTCAAGGACTACGTTAACGTGTGTGTGTGTGTGTGTGTGTGTGTGTGTTTATACGAGGGTCGTTCCGGAAGTAAAGCAGTGGTGGCCGTAAGATAAGACATGTCGCACTCCCTTCAATTTGTACACATCATTAAAGTAACTCTTCCTCTACACAGTGACACTACTCAACATTGTTACCGTTACAAGCGATACATTCCTGGCGTCGTTAAAACTAACACTCGAATCCTCACTAGAAAAATTGAGGTTTGCATTGTCGCTCCCACTGCTTCACTGTCTCTTTCCGTCTCCGTAGTGCAATGGACAGCGTGGTAGATTGCCACGCAGGGGGCCCGGGTTCGATTGCCGTTCGTGTTGGAGACTATCCGCTCGGGGACTGTGTGTTGTGTCGTCCTCAAGACTTTATCATCATCGACGCGCAAGTCTCCCATGTGAGGTCAGCTGAAGACTTGCACCAGCCAGGCCGAACACGAACCCACGTGGAGTCTAACGGCCAAAACTGTCACACTAAATAGCATCATCTTTGTCATGAAACTGTCGTCCCCGAAGATTGTCTTCATGTGGCCAGTGAAGCAGAAGTCAGAATTCGTGGCATGAAATGAAAAACACTGATTTTTAACTTGCTAAACCATGTTTCGGCACCTCTGTGTCATTAATATTTTTCCATTATTATTTTAATCAGTGTAAAATCAGTAGTAAAATAATATAATGTATGTTTAAAAAATGTGGCGTAAAAGTTAGTACCTTTGCTTTACATGGTCATGTAGGGATCGTAGTTAGAAAATCAGACTTCGATAGCGTTCTCAATCAGCAGCCAAATAACTCTATGTGAACAATTTGATGGCTTAACACACTATTTGAAAACATATATTTTGTGAGCAGGAATATTTCAGTCGTCAAGCTATGTTCTCTGTTACTTAAGATTTGTTTTGGAGAACACTTTCGCTTTACGCTTTAGTGAACAACACACAAATAATACACGTATATCGCAGACCTCTTGTTTTCACCATCAGTTTACCTATTGGCCAAAAAAGTAAAACCAGTATTTTGCATATCAGGCGGACTTCATCTCAATAATTTTGGCTGCAAACACGGAACTCATAACTGCACATTTATGAACGGCCACTCTCCTGACTTGGGGCGAATCGCGTTTCGCATTATCATGGTGAATTTGGATCTATTTCAATTTATTCTTTGGGCTCGTCTTCCTTATGGCTTCTAGAAGCTTCCTGACATTTATTCTTTATCTATTGCTGTTCACGGTACAACCATGATACAGAAATTCATCGAGAACGACCCCTTTGCCAATGCTAAAATCTGCCGCCATGTGAACGCTGGATTTTCAGCTTTTAGGGTGTCTAAGAAAAGGTGTTATGCAACCCCTCTGACTGATTCTTTGTTTTCGGATAGTAAGCATATACCCATGTTTTATTCCATGTATCAAGAGAAAAACGTGTCTCGGTTACCTTCATATGCTTCCAGCCGCTCCGAACAGCATTCTACTCGTCCTTCAAACGTCAACTGCCACGATACCCCCTTCGCACTCATTCTCCGATAGACTTTCACCATCTCATTCACAACGTTGAAGGCACAGTACAATTATTCAGCAACCTCACGAAATGTGATTCGCCTGGCCGCGCGAATCAGTTAATCCATTCGTTGACGATTCACGTCAGTGGTCGCAGTTACGGACGTCCCAATGCTTGGATTGTCTTCAGTGCTGCTTTCCCCTTCCTTATACTCCTTCTGCTATTTCTGCACAAGGCTCTTGACAAACGTGCTCTATCCATAGATATTTTTAGCATCCTGTGGATGACATCAAGACACTCCTTTCTTTCTCCAGAATTTTAGCCGCGGCGGAGTGGCCAAGCGCCTTGAGGCGCTATGCTCCAATGCGCGAGGCCGTTCCCCGTCGGGGGTTTGAATCCCCCATAGGTCTTGGATGTTCGCGCCGTCTGTATTATAAGTAGTTAGTAAGACTAGCGACTGATGACTCCGCAGCTAAGTCCCTTAAGTTTAACATACATTTGAATATTTTGTACCCGAATTTTAAGAATTCAGTAACTGCACAATGTTTCAGCGTCGAATCCATTTTCAACGAATAAAGAAATTACAGAACATGATTGTCTAGAAAGAACTATTTTGTAAATATGTCAAAACAGAGCCACATACGCCAATACGTAAATATGTTGTGCACACTGTTGCACATTGGTGTTCGCTGGGTTTGTAACTACGGCTATCAGTACTGTCTTACTTTCTGTAAGTTTGTACCAAGAGAAATGCTAAGAAGAAAAAAATGGATATCTTGCATTGAGGGGGGGACATCCAATAACACTAGGCTCGCCCCCCCCCCGCTCCTTACCGTAACCCGTGATAGGTGGTGGCAGGCAAGTATTTAAAATCTTTTATTGGAACGCCTACTTTTTATTGCAGAATTGGTTTCTTCGTGAAAAAAATATGTAACTTTTATATGAATCATTTTATCGTTTCATGATAAATGGCGCTGTAATCGGCAAAAAGAAAAGTGTAGTATACGAGGCCGACGAGGCCGCGGCGCGCACGTCATATTACGTGATCAAGTGAGGCCTGAGCCGGCGCGACAGCTATCGGATTGGCTAGCCGCTATGATTGTTGTTGTTGGTTTTAAGGGGACTAAACAGCTAGGTCATCAGTCCCAGCCGCTATGAGACAGTGGGCTGTGCCCCAGTGGGCGTCCAATCCGCTAGCGATCGCACCGGCTCTGACCTCACTTGATCACGTGATATGACGTGCGCGCCGCGGCCTGTGTCTCTCATCGGCCTCGTGTAGCACACCTGTGACGAGCGTCTTCAGCATTTCCGTGAGCCTCATAGTACCAGGAAATGATATCTACTCTAAACACGCTCTTTGTTGCTTTAAACGGATGCGGAGTTCGCGAAGAGTGAGACGTGTCCGTTCGGCACATTTCGGAAGCACTCGTGCTTGTGTTGCGAGGAGGGATTCCGAAGCCTTGGCTTATTGTTGGCCGCACTACCCCACCCCACTCCTCCCTTCCCCGCACCTTACCGAAGTCTGCGGCAGTAAGCGTCCGAAGGTCTATTCTCCCACTACTCTCCCAAAAACGTGAACACCCCTCGGAACACTAGCAAATGGACGCGATACTGTACCAAAATTGTGCTGCTTGGCGATGTCGGCAACACGACGGCTGGACGGCGGCTGTTTGCGTCGATAGCTGCACGTCGCGGACCCGGAGATAATTCAGCTTCGTATTCCAGAAGCAATATTTATCTAATATCAGCCAACTTCGACCCCGACGGATCTCAGTGCCTCAGATCTCATTCGTTGGGCTATGTCGTGCCACTACAGACAAGTTAGTGTAAAACACGAATGTACTGTAGGCAGAGTTGACACCAGAACTGTGACAATCACAATTAGCGCGTCGGAGCGACTTATATCAGGCAGGCTGACGTTGCTCTCGGCTTGCCAATACTCAGCGCTGTTAGTACAAGTTTCGGAGCAGCCCCCAAAGTTGGACCGCAAACTCTAAGTACAGCTGCTCGAAGACAAGTATACACTGAGAGCAGAAGAGAAGACTGCTCAGTCTCCTCTCTACTTCTAAAATCTCCGTCTCCTCTCTGCAAAGCTTCCAGGCTCCCCGTATGTCTATCGAAACGCCAGTACATAGCAAGGCGCCAAAGTAGGGCCAATAACGACTTGGGTTCGGAAGTCGGAGAGCCGAATCCCCTTTCTATGAAACAGCAGCCAATGGCCAGCTCTTCCCTGTTTCCACCAGTCGGGTCTATCCCTTACGTCCAGCGTTCTCATGGTAGAGCCGATGGCCTTCAGGAACCCTCGCAAACACGGCTGCAAGTTGTTCCCAGCAAACAACAAAACTCTCTTGCTATTGTACAACTGCGTTGCCCGCCAGCTTGGCGCCAGAGACGTACAATGTCCTAGCGGGTGCCACCCTGGTGTTCGCCAACTCGGCGCCAAACATCCCAGCTCTCCCTTCGCAAAGCACCATAAACCGCCCGTGGATGCATTTTGTATTGCTCCAGACGCTCTCGGCCATATAACACCAGCGGCAGTGGCGCCAACCAGATGGCGGTAACAAGTGCGAAATTATTTGGAAGGCTCACGCCTCAGTCCTACCCGCTGTGGCCTTCGGCCGTAAGGCGTCTTCCGGGAACCGCTGACCCTCTGAATAACAGAGCCACCCTCATGCTCGCCACCGATCGCCATTAGCTCTGAATGCGTGATTTTTCCCCCTGCTACAAGCCTCACACAACCAAGTAACCGAATATTTCTCTTTCGCCGCAAGTTATTATATCGATAACCTACGAATAATCTAATAAAATTAACAAGGTTACGTTGTCCTTTTACTGTTGGATACCAACGTGGCAGTACTGAAATCTTTCAAAATCAGAAACCCCTTATTTGGACTTTTTCATTGTCTTATATCACAGATGAAGTTTTATATACGAAAGGGTGATAAGAATTGTAAAAATGGAAAAGAATAATCTTAAAGGCATCTACCACAACCTACAAATACTCCATATTTACAGTCTCAATTTTTCTTCGATATATTAACTGGATTTTTTTAAATTGAGTTTGGATGTGAACCACGCAAACGTGATCATTTCACTGAAAGTTGGAGACGAAAGGTTGTGATGAATGTAGTTTTTTATGCAATCCTCTCTCACTAATTTTACGACCTCGTCTGATTAGGTATATACAGCGAGATTTGAACCACCAAAGATATGTTAACTTGATCGATATTTTATAATGCTATAAAATTAGCTGCGCCGAATAATTAGCACCATAAGATGTATTTAAATGAGCTTGCGAGATTTCAAATTCGATTTTCTTGAGAATTTTTATAGTTTTATCGAATGTTACGAGCCATAAAGAATTGGAAAAATCCGATACCCATGTGGTCTCTGTATGTTGGATTCCGCATGTTAGCGTTCAAGTTCAAAGTTGTCCCACGTTAATGACAAGTTGCATTTCGTAGATCCACCAGTCCGCACATCGTTAGTCAAATCTAACGGCCGAAAATTTAACTAAATACCTGGGAATTACAATTGCGAACACCTTAAATATGAAAGTACACGTAGAAAATGTAGTAGGGATGGCGAAACGAAAGTTACATTTAATTGGCACAACACTTATAAATGTCCTATTTTGGAGTATTACTGCTCACTGTGGGATCACCACAGATTGGGACTGCCGGATCATATAGAAAAATTTCAGAGAAGGGCAGCTCGTTCTGTTTGTTTGTAAAATCTATCGGACTCAACTGCGTGATTATTAGTCCGTAGCTTACAAACTACTTAAACTAAGTTAAACTAACCTAAGGACAACACACACATCCATGTCCGAGGGAGGATTCGAACCTCCCATCCACAACGTGGGGTTCCAGACCGCTCGGCTACTCCCGCGCGACTCTTTTTGTATTGTCGCGATATAGGGGACAGACTGTCACAGAAATGATTCAGGATTTGGGCTGGAAATCATTAAAAGAAAGGCGTTATTCATCGCGGAGAGATTTATTTGCGAATTTTCTTTCTCTTCTGAAAGAGAACATATTTTGTTACAGGTAAGAGATAGAGATAACAACATGACTTGTAGAATACAAGTTGATGTTAAATTACAGTAAAACTCAGTTTTTACAATTTCTAACACATAATCTGACGAAAACTGACATATTGATTACACATAACGGGCATATGATAAGAGAGACTGAACAGTTCAAATTTCTAGGTATTCATATAGACAGTAAGCTGTCGTGGAAAGCTCATGTTCAGGATCTTTTTCCAAAATTAAGTTCTGCTATATTTACCATTAGGACAATATCTTAACTAAGTAATTTGTCAATACGAAAAGTAGTCTATTACGCTTACTTTCACTCAATTATGACGTACGGCATTATTTTTTGGGGTAACTCAACTGATGCAAAAAGGATATTTCTGGCTCAAAAACGGGTGGTTCGAGCAATATGTGGTGTAAGTTCACGAACGTCATGTCGACCCCTATTCTGTAGTCTGGGAATTTTGACCATGGCGTCACAATACGTTTTTTTCTTTAATATCGTTTGTTAATAATATCAGCTTGTTCCCACGAGTTAGTAGCTTTCACTCGGTGAATACTAGACAGAAGTCGAAGCTACATTTGTATCACACCACCTTGACACTTGTGCAGAAAGGTGTACAATATTCTGCAGCATCCATTTTCAATAAGCTGTAACAAGAAATAAGGAATCTTAGCACTAACCCACACGCTTTCAAATCTAAATTGAAAAGTTACCTCATGGCTCTCTCTTTTTCTGTCGAGGAACTCCTAGAAAAGTTAAACAATTAAGCTAATTAATTTGATTCTTTTCACTTTGTCTTAAGATTGTCATGTGCATAGGACTACTTAAAAATTTTCTACTACCATTCTTGTGTAAAAATTCATGTATTGACTTGTTCCATGACCATGGAGTCTCACTCCTAAATTGGGTCCTATGGAACAGAAAACCATAATAAATAAATAGCACCCAGTCACATAGGAGACATGATAGTCATATAAGAGAACTGAGTCCGAAAACGGGAAGATTTAAGTGTTCCTTTATCCCGCGCGCTATTGGAGAATGGGAGAGTGGAGATACATAATCAAATCGGTTCTCTTAATCCACGCCCATGCACTTATGTGGTTAGCGGTGTATTTATGCTCAGTGTGAAATATCGTCCTCTGTGGAAAGCAAGGTATCACCGCCAGCGGGAGCTGCACCCACTCGCTGCAGGGCTCCGCGTCTCGCCGCCTCGCCACGTCCCTAGGCTGCTGCTGTGTGGCGTCTCCATATCCCTGCTCACTGCGCTTCCCTGTGTGGCCGACCTGTCATCCAACTACGCGGCGCCACTGTCAACTTGCTGGGCTAGCTATATCGAGACGCAAACAAGCTCGGCGGATAGACCAAACACAGACACTTGGAAGAATCGTCCGCTAATGTCAACGGCTACCTGGCGTCACTACTGCACAGCAAACAGATCCACGCTGTTACTCTCTACTCATCCGTGTTTCTTCGTGGCGCCGTGAATAGGTGCTTATGTCTGATATGAGGCCACTCCGATGGCGGAAACCAACACCATTCTTTTCCAACAATAATGCGACGTGAATCACTATTTCATGGAACACAGTGAAGAGCTCACATTACCTGACATCGTAGGTTATGGAGGCGCCCTGATAGATAAATTTTCTTCGAAAGTAGAAAGGCGACTGATTTCAATGGGCTATGCCACCATAATTTGGTCATATAAAATTATACAAAGTTGTCATATTAAGTTATTTAACAAAATCGCACTGACGTGTTTTACGGCCCACTTTAGAGTTGTACTTTTATAAGTTTTTGCAAACATTTTGGGCCAAAATAATAATCTAAATAATATAAAATTAATGAATAAGAGTGTCTGAAACCCTTTTAGGAAAAAAAAACTTAGGTAGTGGCGGGTTCCAAACCACCGACCTTTAGCGTCATAGTCCAACGCCTTGCCCAATACGCTATTTTTTTACCCTTTTTCAAATTTATCTTTATTTAAACAAATTAGGGACAGAAGGAAAAAGGAGGAAAAAATACAGTATACTTAAAACTAAGGAGCCCTTCAAGCATAAACAAAAGAATATCTCTGATATCTTTGTAATAAAATTAATGATTCCGTCGGACCAGCACATCCCCACAAGACTGGCGATCGCTTTGATTAGCAGCACGAGAATAAAAACCGCACGGCGGCGATACATCAGTAGATCATCCAGACACGTCTTCTCGAAATTATTTGTGGGTTACTGTTGTAATGATCAATCATAATCTAGTAATAAGGAACGTAAGTCAGCTTCTCCCTGCATGGATGGCCCAGCTGAGAGGGGGGTTGCGGAATGCACTCTGAAGAAAGTTCGAAAAGTATTGCTGGCCGCGGTGGAGTAGCCGAGCGGTCTAAAGCGTTTCGCTGCGGAGCGCGCGGTTGCTCGCCGTGGAGGTTCGAGTCCTCCCTGGGGCATGGGTGTGTGTGTTGTCCTTAGGTTAGTTTACGTAGGTTTAAGTAGTTTGTAAGCTACGGACTGATGACCACGCAGTTTGGTCCGATAGATTTACAAACATTTGAAGTATTGCTGATACTTCGGGTTCTTGACAACTGCGCAGTGCCGTTCATTGATGCGTTGCCAGAAATCGAGAACGGAGTTATCACCATTTCCAAACAGATAGTGGACAGCAACACCGCTAATCCATGTCACTTTGTGGGTCTTCACTTGTGGGAAATAGTCCTTATCGGGGAAGAGGAGCATTTCTGCAGTGATATTGGCAGGGGTTGTGCGTGTAAAGAAGGCCAACATCTGGCGGACCAAAAGCCAAACATTGCCTGCCTCTCCGCAGACAAATCGATGGCCGTCATCGTCTTGCACGCCACACGTGGCACATAATGGCGATGCTGCTAGGTGCATCCTGTGAAGGCGCATCTGGCAGATTTGCTTCCCAATTGACCGTGATATACCAGCTGGACTGGACATCTGATGTAAGCGTAGGATCATGCACTGCTCGCCACACTGCTGTCCAGCGAACATGCGGATGTTTCTGTTCAATCGCATTCGGAGGAAGTCTCGATTGCATCGCTAAGTACACCATCCAAGCCGTCGACATACGTGGACGGGTAAGTGTGGTTCGAAGATAGCTGTATTCGAGGAAGAGGTGTCTCAAGTAAAAGAAGGGCGCTGGGACGGCGGTCACCTGCACTGGTGCGATTAGCGAGTTTGGAGCAAGGGCCCTCATTAGTAGACTGGAAAGGCAGGTCGGAGTACGTCGCCACATCTTGATATGCGTGCTTACAAAGAGGGCCGTCGCTCGGTGCAGTACATGACAGAGATTAAGGCCTCCTTTGCTCTTTGGGAGGGTAAGGGATTCATAGCTGACCTTGAATAACATACCTTGACTCACAAACGAGCCCAATGCCGCCAACATGCGCTTGGCCATCGTCGAAGGTATGGGGAACGTCTGTGCCACGTGTGGGATAAGGGATGCTACATAAACATTAGCGTACTGGGTGCGTTGCAGCATGTTTAGGGCTCGAAGGCGGTGATCTAGAAGTTCCACCCGGATCCGTCGTTAAAGACGCCTACTGTTTAGAGCCACAGATCGCCGCAAGTCGGCTGTGAAATCAATGCCCAAACATCTTATTGTGTTGTGGACCGGCAGGGGAGCGACGTCAGGCTGTCCGCGTCCTATGTGCAGTGCGCGTGATTTGCGAATATTAAGGACGCTGCCTGACGCAGCGACGTAGGACTCCACCCACGCCAGCGCGTCTTGGACGTCGTTGTGGTTTCTCAAGAAGAGGACCAGGTCGTCCGCATAGGCCGTGCAACAGGTGTGGCCATCAAAAGTCATCCCCGTGAGGCGTTGACGGAGACCACATAGGAGCGGTTCCATGGCGATAGCGTAGAGGATTGTTGGCAGAGGGCATACTTGCCGCACTGACCGTTGTACCGTGATTGGAGATGTTAGTCGGCCGTTGTACAGAATCCTCGATGTCGCACCTCGAAGCAGGCGCATTGTTATCTCCACGATGTTGTCTGGGAGTTTCATATTCCGCATCACCGCAGCCAGATAGGTGTGACCGACCCTGTCGAATGCCTGTCTGAAATCAAGGGAGGCTAAGACCCCTTCCATGCGCCGTGTCCGCGCGAGTGCGAGCATGTCTCGGTATCGATTTAACGCAGTCCGTATGTTGTGATCGCCTCCTAAGGACATTTGGTCGTGGGATATCACGTAGCAGGTGGCCTTTCGGAGACGTGCTGCCAAAAGCCGGGTAAAGATCTTCATGTCACAATTCAGGAGTGATAGTGGACGGTAGTCTGTGAGGCGTGTCCCACCGTTCGGTTTGTGGACGGGAACAAGCAGTCCTTCAAGGTATTCATCAGGAATTTGTACTGTCGGCGTCATTAATTCACGACATATGTCTACCCAGACCGGTGTTAGCAGCTGGCGATAGGTCTTGTAAAACTCTAACGGGAGGCCGTCAGGTCCTGGTGACTTGTGTGGCGCGCCGGCCAATATTGCTGCAGTGACCTCAGTTACCTCCTCAAGGAGACCCAATTGCGCGTCCTGGGGCAGTACTCCATATGTTAGGCGAGAGATTTCCTGTATCACTTCTGGTGTATGATACTGAGCAGCGTATAGTTGACGATAGTGAGCGTGGAGAGCAAGACCTATCTCACGTTGCGTTTCGATACAGTGACCATCCTCTAATGTTATACTCTGAATCAGAGCCCGCCTCCGTCGTCGGCGTTCAGCGAGGATATGGTACATTGACAGCCCTTCGTGGTCCATTCTGTCCATGGTGCGTGCACGAATAATTGTTCCTTCAAGATGACGCTTCGTAAGTAAAGTGATACGCGCTTTCGCGTGATTCATGGCCTGCTGGCGGGCAGGCGAGTGCATCATTGTTGAACAATCACGTAGGATGCGTTAATAAAAGTCCATTGAGTGTCGTCGACATGCGGCTGCCTTCCTTGCGTATCCAATCAACGCTTTCCTCAATGCAGGCTTGGCATATTTTATCCACCAAGAGATTGCTGTTTAGTAAGCTCTCCTCGGGCGTGTACATTGCGCCCATGTGGTCTCCACGATCTCTCGGCATTCTGGCGAATGTGTGCAACGTTCAGCTTCCAGGGGCCCCGCCCATGCCACGTCTTCTGTCGGCGCATGGTGAGAGTGCATATATATGCTGCATGATTGGAAAAACTTACAGGCCATATTTCGGCGGCCTGCGTGCCCTGAATGAAGGGGCGCGTGAGATGGATGCGATCTATACGGCTGGATGAGTGGCTGGTGTAGTGTGTAAAACCCGGCCGATCGTCATGTACGTACTCCCACGTGTCCACAAGACGTAGGTTGGTGATGATGGCGGCGAGTGCCGCAAATGGAGCGTGGTGTGGTAGTTGGTCCTTGGGCGCCTGGGTGGAATTGAAGTCTCCACCGACGATTAAGGCATCCTGACGACCCAAAAATAGGGGTGTGATGGCTTCAGCGAAGAAAGCAGTCCGTTCACGTCGACGACCAGATCCGGATGGTGCGTAGATGTTGATGATTCGGACGTCATGGAGGGTGAGTGCCATGCCTCTCGCATCAGGTATGAATGTGATGTCTTCTGCAATTAAGCCGTCACGGACAAGGATTGCCACGCCGCTGTCTGTGTCAGACGCGTGAGAGACGTGAGCGGTATATCCATAAGGGCCTACGAACTCAGCAACACAGACCTCCTGAAGAAGGGCAATGTCTACATCCGCCGCATTCAGCATATCTTGCAACATCCTTAGTTTATGGTGCGCGCGAGTAGTATTGATATTGATAGTGGCCAGTCTGTATTGTTGGGTGTCCTGGAAGAAGTCTGCTGCTCTTGCGGTGTCTGTTTGGGATGGAACAGACACAGCAGCCATCAAATTGTCAGTCACTGTGTGGGAACTATGTCCGACAATACCATGGGGACATTCCCTTCATTTTCACATTCATCTACTGTCTCATCTGCCCAGGATCGCGGCAATTCAGATGTAGTGTCCATCAAAATGTCGTCCGCTGTGTCCGCAGGTGGAGGTGGCACGGCAGGTGGGACGCCTTCTGGGACGCTCCTGGGAGTGCGCGTCGTCGTCGCATCACGATCGTTGGAGGCGGTCGGGGAATGAGATGTCGGTGCAGTGACGTCTGACATCTGCGTGTCAGAAGACCTGCCGTCATCGGAAAGGGAATCGTTTTCTTGTGGCCCCATTCGTTGTAAGCAATCATCAGAGGGCATACGATGCTTCTTCCGGTGCTTTCGAAGGTTCTTTTGTTTGCGATTATGGTGTTCAGAGTCGGAAAGAGCGTTCTTGTCTGTTGGAATGAAGGCAGAAGTTGGCACGATGTCAAGTGTCAGTACCTTCGCATCGTCTTGCTCGGCGGAAAGGGGTTGCTGCATTTCTTCTTGCACTTCGTCTGCTTTTAGTGGCGTCGAAGATATGAGATTGGTGTCGATGTTTTCGGTCGTTGCCAGTGATTGGTTAGGTTTACCTTGGAGATGATCGACCGGTGGTGCGGCGGCTGCAGCGTAAGTGATAGGGAGAACTGTGGACGGCGCAGATGGGGCGTCGTCGTTGACAGGTGTTTGTACAGGCCGACGTAAGGGACATGGTTGACGGACGTGTCCTTGGCCGCAACCGGCACAGGTACGGGGCTGACCGTCGTACATGATGATGGCCCTGCATCCTCCTATGTTAAGGTACGACGGTACATGCTTCTTCAGTTCTATTTGTATTTGTCGTACACATTTGAGGACCGGGTAAGTTTCAAACGTTTTCCATTTTTCGGCCGTGTGACTGATGACGTTTCCGTACGGGCTCAAGGCTGTCTTGACGATATCTTCTGGGACCTCGAACGGGAGTACGAAAACCCTAATTGTACGCAGGCCGTAACCCACATGCTCGATCACGACGGCACCGATGTGGCCGTCAGGGTGTTTGAACTTGTGTCGTTCTGCGTGGCGGTTCACATTGTCGGTACACAGTTCTTCAGTACGCATCTTGACATAGACAACATTCCCAGTAATGGAAAAGTGTATGCCGCTTACATCTCGTGGATCGAGGTGCAGATCGTCTCTTGTAAAGTTCTCAATTTCAAAAGGTCGTGGTCGTGCGTATTCTGCTTGGAAAGAGATCTTGATAGTCGTTCGGCGGTATGAGTGCGTCATGGCTCGCTAGTACAGGGGACTCAATACACGATAACGCGACGAGAAGTAAACAAGGAAAACGCGAAAGCGTACCTCGCCACTCGGGACGCTAGCGGACGTCCTCGCCTCCGGCTGCCCGAGCCATACTGCGCTATGGCTATCAGTCAAAATATGAGTCCTTTAATCTCATACTATTGATGGCCGTTGTTAACTGATGCTAATATGGCATTTGTAGACACTAGATTATCATTTATCGTACGAAGAACGATGTGTTTTTGTTAATTCTTCAGTGCGCCATTGCTTTGAAATGACAACGTGTAAGTTGCAATAAGAAAATCATTAAATAGGCAACGCAAGATGGCGTATGCCAGAGAGAGTTCTCGGCGAGGTATGTCACGTGACATATCCGAACGGCTGGTTTTCGTTAATTCAATAGAGGGTGACAAATCTCCGTTATTTTTGCAAATATTTCTCAAACGATACGAGATATGGAAAAAAAAAAAAAAAAAAAAAAAAAAAAAAAAAAGACATAAGGGAGCAAAGTTGTAGAGAATTTTCTCCTCTACAAATTCGGTTGTTCAATTTTCGTGTCAGATGAATAGTTGAGCCGTTATTTTCATTTAAATTTCGAGCTGTCAAAAGACGATCGCAAAGGCCCACTTTTAGTGTTACTACCGTAACCTAAAGTGGGCCAAAAATTGAGGTTAAATAGTACTGCAACATAGAGCTTAGTCGAAATATAAAATACATAATTTAAAACATGGACAGCTAGTAAGAAGACTCTTACTAGATTCAGAGGGATGACATTTATTTATTTTATTTTGTTTTATGACAAAGCTACAATCACGAACTAAGGAAATGTTAATTCGCAGCGCATGCATTTTTGGACAATTGAAAATCCATGTTGGATGCGGCAAGTTGCACGTCAAAGACCGTGATCATTGAATGTATGGCCTTATTGCAACAAAAGATTGCAGCTCTGCGTTAATACCAATGGTCATCACTTCGAACACCTTCTGTAAACGGGCATTGATGCCACCCTTTTGGCTTTCGATGCAGTGGCGGACTCTAAGGCTGTCGGAGGCCCGTGGCGGCGGCAAAACAAAATTAGGCCCCCTGTCTACTTGCAAATACACGTATTAATATAAGAAAGAATTGGAGGCCCCCAGGACGAGAGGCACGGGACAGTCTAAACAAAAGTTGCGAGATTCGGAGGCCCCAGCAGAACGAGATGCCAAGCACGTAAAAAACAAAAGAAAAAAAAAACCAACAACAACTTACTTTCGAGGTATTTGGAGGCCCCTTACTGATACAGATCAAAATCAAATGTTTGTAATTCTATGGGACCAAACTACGTTGGTCATCAGTCCCTAAACTTACAAACTAGATAAACAATATTAAACTAACCTAAGGACAACACACACATCCATGCCCGATGGAGGATTGCTACAGATCATTGGATTCGTCTCGATAGTATCTGTCAGAAAATGAGTACCAAATTACAGCATCCCATTTAAAGTTGACCTTCATATCTCTGAAGCGACCCCACCTATCAACAAATAAACAACGTCATATTCTGCCCCCGTTGCCCAATGCAACTTTTGTCATAAAATATTTTTCACCTCCAATCACGCTATCGGAATTTCATATTCCAGCGTATATAGTGCGAACAGTAAAATTCGGTGGCTGTGGTGTCATGGTGTGGTCGTGTTTTTGATAGAGAGACGTTGAATCAGTTGTTGTTTTGCCTGGAATTATCGCAAGCCTAAATTGACGTTTTAATTACCTTCTTGCTTCCCACTGTTGAAAAGCAAATCGGGGATGCCATTTTATCATTCAATACGACCTGTGGTGGAGTGGTTACACGACAATAACAGTCCTGTAATGGACTGGCCTGTATAGAGTTCTAAAGTGAATCCTGCGGAAAACATTTGGGATTTTTTGTAAACCAGACTTCGTGCCAACCCTCACCGACTCACTAGATACCTGTGTTAAGAATGGGCTGCCATTCAACGAGAAATCTTCCAGCACCTGATTCAACGTATGCCTGCGGGATTGAAAGCTGTCATCGAGGCTAAGGGTGGGCCAACACATTACTGAATTCCAACATTTCCGATGGAGGGCACCACGACAATGTATGTAATTTTCAGCCAGGTGTCCCGATAGTGTATTTACAAAAGTCATTAAACTGCAAGAAAACCTATACTTGCTCGTATAACACACCAGCCTGCCGCAGTGGCCAAGCGGTCTCCGGCGCGCCAGTCACGGTCTGCACAGCCGCTGCGGTCGCGGGTTCGAATCCTCCCTCGGGCATGGGTTTTTGTGTTCTCCTTAGCGTAAGTTAGTTTTAGGTAAGTAATTAGTGTGTAAGTCAAGCGACTGATGACCACGAAGTTTGGTCGCATAAGACCTCACATACATTGGAACATTTGGAACACGCCAGTGCGATGCTTTTGCTCCGTATACCCTCCTCGATCAATCCCTAGAGTTCGTACACGATGGGAGAAATCGTTGTGTATCAGGGCCGGCGTAAGCCGAACTGCCGCCCCGTGCGAGATGCGACATTAAAAATAAAAACATTAAAAAAATCCTCGATAATGTTAAAAATCAGTTCTGCTTTGATAGCAGAATAGTGCGTTTGACGGTTACGTAAAAGTATATATGTAGGGCTTTTATACAAAGTTCTTCGGCGATTTATTGTAAATTTTGAAACCGCAAAGTGATGAACATTCGGAAGGACATTGGCAGTATATTTTTGAAATATAAAATGTCTCGTAAATACCCATTATAAATTTCTAGGACTCGTATAGGAGAGTGAATTCATATTTTGATAAAGGATCTCAGGTCAGTAAATTTCATGCAGTACTTCACTGTGAAACATCTCTTCGAATGCAAGCTCTTTGCTTTCCATATTTTGGGAGGAGCTAACATGGACCAAAAGAAGAATAAAAGTCTGCTAAACATGGTTTCTACAACGAATACCTTAAGAGTTATGAGCACTTGACCAGTAGAAGAGACGTGTAAAGAGTAGACAAACGAATATGAAGACGTTGATGAAAGCTGTAACGCAAGCATTTTGGAGACCACGTGAACTAGATATTTTGTTCTTGATTTGGGCCATATTACTTCCTTCTGACATTTGGAAAGCAAAGAATTTTCAATAGTACAGATTTGATTTGCAGTGTCAAAAAAGTAAGAAAATCTCATAGCGTCAATGGATGACTTTCTTGGACATAGGTTCCTTATCTTAGTATTATGTATTCACTACCTTTTCTATAAGCACTCAAAGTTTGTAACAAGTATTCCGAAAGCATTATATATGTAAAGGAATTCACCTCAAATCCGAATAAGTACTTGATCGGTTTAGTTTGAATTTTTACGTGATATTCTAGTAACATTGTCAGAAACAGAGAGGAGGGAGGAGGTAATGCACAGTCAGGTGAGGGGAGGAGGAGAAGAACGTAGAGAGAGAGGTGGGGCTGAGAAGGTTCGCTGGAACACTGTTGTCGTCTGATCTCGTCACTTAAAGCTGTATTACATATTGCTTGTACGTGAAACGAAATTTGATTCAAAATACCTACTATTGTTATGTTAAAGTCATCTTCAATCCTTGTTCCTAGTTGCACTTTTCTTGCACCTCACACAATAATATGACTTTAATCTTCCTACAGAACTACGAAGAAAGCGTTACAGAAAAGTGCATTCCGACGATAGGGTCTGGCTTCATGCGTCATTGGGGCTCAACTCTCAACTTGCTGTATTTTGTAGCAGAAAATATGCGACTAGTAATAATATTTACAGCTATAAGGAAAGGATATCTCGTGACTGAAAGCAAATGGGTTGATTTTCTTTTCCATTTTCATAACTTTTTGCTGCCCTGTGCTTTTGTTCAAAGCTTAATCTGAATGTTATTCATTTTTAATTCATAATAAACGCCAAGAACATACGAGGAATCATATGAACACTAAAAAACAGTAAGTGATTACACTGTTAAGTCACTGTAATAAAATGAATTTTTATGATGAAGAGACAAGCTACTTTCGGATCACGAGATACTGTAAGCAGCACCCCCTCCTGACCTTACGCATGCACAAAGGCTGCTCACCCCCACATCTTTTCAAAGACCTAAATCTTTGTTTCAACGAAAAGTATAAAAAAAATCGCGGAACATCTGTAAAAACGTGTAAAGATATGTGGCAATTAACCATACAAAAGTCACTGTTGTTCCCGTATCTGTTGTGTTAAAAAAATTGCTTGCAGTCGGTCTCGAAAGCACTACCTTCGACGGCGCAACGCGATGCCGCTGTGTGGAGAATAGTGTCTACATTTATTGTCGGATCTTCCGAAGGTTTTTACAGGTGATGCGTCTTTAATTTATAGTTATATTTTACTAAATATAACGTGTTTTTGATCTTTTGATCTTCACTGCACCAAAAACAAATATGAAGGACGGAAGGAGGGGATTTTCTGATGCGCAAGGCGAGGTGCGAAGTAGCTCCATTGTCTCTGCTTCGGGACCATTCGTGCGTAACCGCCAGAGCTCGAGTAGACGCAAGCTACCAGCTCCAAACCCAATGTTAAAAGCGGCGTTTCCCCTCGACCCTCTCTGCGGCGGGAGCGCTCATATGCTGCCTCCAGGGTGTTCAGAAGAGAATTTGAACCTCAGCCGCGCATGTGCAATGCAACACTGCGGCGACTGCTGCCTATTTTAAGCGCCCGCGCTACTCCTCGTATACGTGCTGTCTCCGCGACGTAAAACGTTCCTCGTGCGATAAAAATACTTCGAATGTCCATATAAAATGATCTGATAAAAGAACTAAACGAAGAATGATAGTTTAAAAACACTTTTTATTTGCAAATACACTTAGCGGGTTTGCCGCCGGATGACATTATGAATCTCCCACAACATTTCGTCGACCCGACTGTTAGACATCTTCAGGTGGTGGTAGCTGTAAGTACTTCAAGGCGCGACTGATGGTAATTGCGTTTTTGTTTTTTTGTTTTTTTTTGTTTTTTTTTTTTTGTTTTTTTGTTTTTTTCCTTTATTGTAATTTTGAAGCCAACTGTGTGAAACAGTTGGAAGGCTGGCAGCAGCTGCGGTGGCTGCTCTTCAGCCATGTGACACACAGGTTAAGACAGAGAGTAAAAACAATATATAAAACAGAGGACTAAAATTGCGGAATTTAAAAACAATTGACATACTGAGTTATTGAAGGACTAAAACATAAATGGACAATGAGACAAACATATATCGGAGACCGAGAAACAGACGACCAGTAAAAAACACACATAGTCAGTAAAAGCAGTGGTCCACGGCGACTATTTAAAAGTACATTGCATGAAACACAAGGACAAACACGAAGATAGTTGACAACGCACAGAATAAAACTAGGGGACGTCGATCGCGGAGGCACTGATTAAAAACACACGACACTGTATACACTGGCACTGTACACGTTGTTAAAAAGACGAGACGCCCCCGCGAGGGGTGCGGGGGTGGGGAGGGGGAAGGTGGGGGGGGAGGTAGGACAGGGATGGGCGAAGCGCGTGGGGGGGGGGGGGAAGGGGAGGGAAGAGAGAGAGAGGAGGGGAGAGAAGGATTGACGAGACTCTGGGCATGGGAGAGAGGTAGCCAAGCGGGTGGGAAGGAAAAGGGACGGGAGAGAATGGAGGGGTGCTGATGCTACGGGGAAGGGATCAAAGTTGGTAGGAGAGGTAGATATCGGAACGAAGTTCGGTATCCGGTGGAGGAAGGGTGCGGAACTGCCCTGGGAGAGGATACGGAGCGTATGTAGGTGAAGGCCGGGAGGAATGGTTTGGCGGAGGCGTGGCAGAGGCCCGGGATTGGTGAAAATAGGGTATATCAGAGGGTTTTGCGACTCGATTTTGCGGGTTGTGTAAAGGAGTCCGAGATGTTCCAGGTGTTGTAGGAGAGGAGGAAAGGGGATTAGGTCATAGAGGATCCTGATATGGTATGCGAGGCGGAGGGCGTGGCGTTCTAGGATCTAGAGGGATTTGTAGAAACTAGGAGGGGCTGATATCCAGGCGGGGTGGAAGGAACAAAGGACGGGGCGCATGATTGATTTGTAGGTGTGAAGGACAGTGGATGGGTGGAGGCCCCACGGCCGGCCGGTAAGGAGTTTAAGGAGGTTGAGGCGGGACAGAGCTTTCTCACGGAGGGATTTGAGACATGGAGTCCAGGACAGGTGGCGGTCAAGGGTGAGGCCAAGGTATTTTAGGGTGGGGGTGTGGCGGATTGGGCGGTTGTGGAGGGTGATAGAAATCGTGGAGGCGGAAGGAGCGGGTAGTACGACCTATGACTATTGCCTGGGATTTTTTTTGGATTGACGGAGAGGAGCCACCGGTTACACCAGGAGGCGAACTCGGTGAGGTGGGACTGGAGCAGGTAATTGCGCGGCAGCGACGGTATTTATCAGGGCGTGAGCAGAGATTACGCATGAGCGAGAGACCATCCAGTGTTGGTCGGCGGCGGCGCTTATGGTGCCCTCTGCTGGGAGCCGAGGAGGCAGCGCTACGCAGATACGTAGTTCCAATTTCCACCACAGCAGCGTCCGGCAGCACAATCATTGCCCACGGTGCACGCGTGGAAGACGCCTCCTCTGCTCCCAGCAAGACGCACCATCGCACCATAAGCACCGCCGCCGACCAACACTGGATGGACAGCTACCACCACCTGAAGATGTCGAACAGTTGGGTCGACGAAATATTGTGGGAGATTCACAATGTCATCCGGCGGTAAACCCGCGAAGTAACAGATCCGCCGTGAAAGCTTGAAAAGTCACACTTTTTATCTATTTACTTTTCACGACGAGCTTTTTCCTGGGGGTTCTCTGAACATAGGACGCGCCGCCACTGGAACAAACCGTTGAAAGAGAATGTTATTGTTTCCTGGAGACTTTGCCCAGACGGTAATTTCGCAGGTAAGGGCCAGAAAACGGAAGCAGGCGGCCGACAGACGAACAATGGCGCGCAGGCAGTACGGGCGAAGTAGCACGGGCGCCGTCGTAGCGGAGCAGTGGCAAGTGAATGGCCAGGCGGCGTACTTCATCATCATGCGTCAGGCCGGCAGCGGCAGCGGCAGCGGCGCAGGTCGGCAGTCATTAGCGGCGAGGCGCTGCCCCGCAGCCATCCGTCTTGGCCGTCCGCTACGGTGGCTGGCGGCGGCGCACGCGGCGGTTTCGTGATTTAGTAGGCCGCCTGCTTACCAGCCGGCCGGATGACCGATCGCCGCCCCCCTCCCCCCCTCCAACAGGAGGGCGGCCGGTTCCTGCGCCCCCGGCTAGCCTCCTTCCCGCTCGATGCCAATTTCTCGCTCGGAATCGTAACGTCTCGCAGCGACATCTGATATATTACACTGGATGACCGCTACAGGACTGAGCTTATCTGCGCGAGAAGGAGGGACTCTCGACGACGTAAAATGCGTCACATCTGTCACGTGCCGACACGTGTATTTTCCGACGCACAACACAACTCTTCTCTCTCTCTCTCTCTCTCTCTCTCTCTCTCCCACACACTCACACACATACGCAGGGCGTCTCCTCATGGTGTGCGGGTCGCATGCAACGCCTGAATAACATACATACGAGGTATGTCCACAAAGTCTATATCTACATAGATACTCTGCAAATCTCATTCAAGTGCCTGGCAGAGGGTTCATTAACCACTTTCATAACTTTTCTCTACCATTCCATTCTCTAATAGCGCGCGGGAAGAAAGAACACCTAAATCGTTCCGTTTTCGATCTGATTTCTCTTATTTTATTGGGATGGTCATGTCTCCCTAAGTAGGTGGGTGCTAGCAAAATATTTTCACATTCAGAAGTAAAAGTCGGTGATTGAAACTTCGCAAACAGATTACGCCGCAATGAATAACGTCTATCTTTTAATGATATCCACCCCAATTCGTGCAACATTTCCGTGACGCTTCTCCCCCCCCCCCCCCCGTAACGTGATAAAACAAAACGTGCTGCCCTTCTCTGAATCTTCTCAATATCTTCCGTCAGTCCCACCTGGTGAGGGTCCCACAAGGGGCAACAGTACTCCAGGAGAGGACGCACAAGTGTAATGTAGGCAGTCTCTTTGGTGGAGCTGGTGCATCTTCGAAGCGTTCTGCCAATGAAACGTAACCTTTGATTCGCCTTCCCCACAATATTTTCTATGTGTTCTCTCCAGTCAAAGTTGTTCGTAATTGTAACTCCTAGGTATTTGGTAGAATTTACGATCTTAAGGTTTGACCGATTTATCGTGTAATTGAAGTTCAGCGCATTTCTTTTAGTGGTCATGTGTAGTACTTCACACTTTTCTTTATTTAGTGTCAATTGCCAATCTTCGCACCAAGTAGTTGCTTTTGATCCTTTGTCGACTTCACTAACCGATAAACGACAGCATCATCCGCGAACAGTCTAAGGGAGCTATTCAGATTGCCTCCTAAATCGTTTATAAACACGAGGAAGAGTAGGGGACCTATAACGCTTCCCTGTGGAACGCCAGATATCACTTCTGTTTTACTCGATGACTTACCGTCAATTACAACGAACTGTGTCCTTTCTGATAGGAAATCGTGAATCCAATCGCACAATTGGGAAGATATTCCATAAGCACGCAATTTCATTAGAAGCCAAAGTTCCGTTTGGTTATATAAACCAAACGTTTACAGATACAGAACAATATTTCCACAAACAATTTTCTTAAAACGGCAACCACAGCTTAAATACATATTTATGGAATTCTCCACACAATCACCACAAGAAAATAAAGATTGAAAATTAAATTCACTTCGATGATGTCTTAGGTGGAGGTGTGTAAAGAAT
The DNA here is from genome assembly GCA_026315105.1 of Locusta migratoria. Lineage (NCBI taxonomy): Eukaryota > Metazoa > Arthropoda > Insecta > Orthoptera > Acrididae > Locusta > Locusta migratoria. Next base: position 393,421,290 of record CM048744.1, on the reverse strand, counting down.
AAAATCGTAACAGTTGTTAAGATGTGTTTATTCTGACACTACCGGTTTCTCATCAGTAAAGATGCATCTTCAGGTGGATGACATTAGAAAATGATTACATAATAATTGGAACAGCTTCCAGCTTTCAGGGTACCTTGTTAAAACATTCCCACAACAGGGTGTGGTCGTCTTTAGGTAAATAATATTCCCGCTTTATCCTTTATAAAGAAACCACTGATGGGAGTCAGGAAAACAGACGGCACTTCCAAGACCGGAAAGTGATGCGACGCGGTAACTAGCACGTGCATAGTCAATTTGACTCCCATCAGTGGTTTCTTTATAAAGGATAAAGCGCGAATATTATTTACCTAAAGACGACCACACCCTGTTGTGGGAAGGTTTAAAAAGGTACCCTGAAAGCTGGATGCTGTTCCAATTATTATGTAATCATTTTCTAATGTCATCCACCTGAAGATGCATCTTTACTGATGAGAAACCGGTAGTGTCGGAATAAACACATCTTGACAGCTGTTGCGATTTTATTCTTTACACACCTCCGCCTAAGACATCATCGAAGTGAATTTAATATTCAATTTTTATTTTTTATGGTTATTGTGTGGAGAATTCCGTAAAAAAGAAAAATATTTATTGTATAAAAATCTGCAACGGTTCAACTAGTTTTCTACATAACTTCCATAAATTTTTTAGGTACTTGTGGCACAGGTTTTTGTGTGCCTCTTTCATAGAAGGTTGCCGCCTGTGTATTCAACTATGTGGTAACATGTTCTTTCATCTCATCATCGTTGAATTGTTGACCACCAAGGACTGATTTTAGGTGTAAGAAGAGATGAAAGGAGTCTTCTTCCCTTCACGTTGCCGCCCGACCTCACAAGGCGAATGTGACCAAACAACTCGTACGGAAATTTCACTGGGACGTGTTTGATCATCATCCGTACAGTCTCTCTCCTAGCGACTTTCTTCTTACACCCAAAACCTGTCTATAGTGGTCAACACTTCAGCGATGATGACGAGCTGAAAGAACATGTTACCACATGGTTGAATACGCAGGCGGCAACCTTCTACGGAGAAGGCATACAAAGACTTCTGCCACGCTATGACAAATGCCTACAAAATTTCGGAAGCTACGTAGAAAAGTAGTTTAATAGTTGGATATTTTTGTACAATAAATATTTTTTCTGTCTCTGTAGACGTTTGTTTTCTATGACCAAACGGAACTTACTTTGTGGACATACCTCGTACATGAGAATCCTTGCTGAGAAACTCTGCATTGCCTGGCTATACATTTTTCCAGGCTCTCACATGAATCATAATAATAATTTGCACTCATTCTTCTAATAGTTTTTAAAGTTTTACACGAACATTTTACCTACATCAATGAAGAACGCTTGCAATGAAACAGTAAAAGTAGTATATGAATTTTGTTATTTGGGTAGCAAGATAACTTCTGACGACCGAAGTAAAGAAGGTATAAAATGCAGAATGGCTATGGGGAGAAAAGCGTTTGTAAAGAAGCGTAATTTGTTAACATCGAATATTAATTTAAATGTTAGGAAGTCCTTTCTGAAGGCACTTGTCTCGAGTGTAGCATTGTATGGGAGTAAAACGTGGACGATAAGGAGTTCATACAAAAAGCTTATAGAAGGTTTTGAAATGTGGTGCTACAGACGAATGATGATTAGATGGGTAGATCACGTAACTAATGAGGTGCTTGACCGAATTGGGGAGAAAAGGAGTTTCTGGCATATCCTGACTAAGACAAGGGATATATTGGTTAGACACATTCTGAGACATCAAGGAATCGTCAACTTAACATTAGAAGGAAGTGTGTGGGGTAAAAATCGTAGAGGGAGAACGAGGGACGAATACAGTAAGCAGATTCAAAAGAATGTAGGTTGCCGAACGTATTCTCAGATGAAGAGACTTGCACAGGACAGAGTAGCGTGGAGAGCTGCATCAAACCAGTCTGCGGACTGAAGACCACAACAACAACAACAACATGAACATTTTACCTACATGAATGGGGACCGCTTAACTTTATTTCTGGCAGGTTCGTTCCCTCATACTCTATATAAAAAGGGCAACTCCTTATAAAAAGTGATGTTTTGTAATAACGTAGTTAACCACTGAAATAAAAAGAAAATCTGTTTTAGAAACATTATAATTACAACGAATATCCACTAATCGTGAGGTGGAGCCTCTAACCATCAAAAAGATACAAGTTATTCTAACACAGAATCGATGGTAAGGCATCGACTAAAACAGAGGTGACATCGGGCGTTCCACAGGGTAGTGTTATTGGTCCTTTGCTGTTCGTTATTTACATAAACGATTTAGGAGAAAATCTAAGCGGCTCTTTTACGTTGTTTGCAGATGACGCCGTCATTTACCGTCTAGTAAAATCATCTGAAGATCAAAACCAACTGCAGAACTATCTGAATAAGATTTCACTATGGTGTATAAATTGGCAATTGATTCTAAATAATGAGAAGTGAAGTCGTCCACATGAGTACGAAAAGAAATCCGTTAAACTTTGTTTACAAGATAAATCAATCCAAAGTGAAGGACGTAAACTCCACAAAATACCTAGGAATTACTATTACTTCCGACTTAAACTGGAAAGAACACGTAGATAACGTTGTGGGAAAGGCGAACCAGAGACTGCGTTTTATTGGCAGAGCCCTTAAAAGATGCAACAGAACTACTAAAGAAACTGCATACACTATGCTTTTCCGTCCTTTTTTGGAATACTGCTGCCCAGTGTGGGATCCTTATAGGGTGGGTTTGACGAAGAACAGCGAAATTGTCCAAAGAAGGGCAGCTGGTTTCCTATTGTCACGATACAGGGGAGACATAGTTACGGAAATGATACAGGATCTGGGATCTGCTTATCGCTGCGGCGTGGAATACTTACGAAACTCCAGTCACCAACATTCTCCTCCGAATGCAAAAATATATTGTTGACTCGCACTTACAAAGGAAGAAATTATCATCACAATAAAATACGAGAAATCAGAGCTCGAACATAGATATTCAGGTGCTCTTTCTTCCCGCGCGCTATTCGAGAATGGAATGGGAGATAAATAGTGTAACGGTGGTTCGATGAACCCTCTGCCAGGCACTTAAATGTGATTTGCAGAGTATCCCATGTAGATGTAAATCCTTCCAGACTAGCATCCAAACAGTTTTAAGTAAATTAGTCGCCAGTTGATCGTACACCTCTTCCCATTCGCTACCTTTTATAATTATGGCAGAGGAAACAACAGAAACGTAAACGGGAACAACGAAGACAATTAGCCAGAAGAAGAATGAGCAGTAGACCGAAAGACGTAGACCGAGAACGAAGGTCTCAAGGAAGCAACAGTTTTGTTGATTTGCATGGAAGACATTCGTGAAAGAATTAGTACGATGTCTTGATATAATAAAATATTTAACTTTGAAGAGTTGTCTTGGGAAAGGTGGAACCTGTAGTCTCCTGTAGGGTAAATCATTCATAACTAATTTAAAATTTGAAAATCAGAAAGGTATAAAATTCATCGGTTCTATTATTTTAGTGTCAAATGCATTAGATCAGGGGTGGGCACGAGAGCTGCTCGCGCGGCTGCTCGCGAGCAGCGAGAGCCGCGAGGGCAGCGCTGAGCGGCCTTGAGAGCCAGCAGTGCGGGGAGCAGAGCTGTGCGCTGTGCACGGGGGCAACTGTGCAGCTGTCAGGGCGCTTTGTTGAGCAAGGACAAGCTGAAATACTTACTGCACGTAGAAAATACATGAGTTCGTTTCAAGCTGATGCGGCTTCCGTGAAAAGGGCACCGCTACAATCATATCTGTCACAGCATGTTTGAGTGGGATGTAAGTGTTAATAGTGCTTACCCGAAAATTGTGTATCCTGTACCATGCAACGTTTGCTCATGTAAGGATGAAACACAGTTTCGAACCACTGTAAAACCTAATTTCGTGGCCACAAATAGGACATAGACGTAAATAATTAAGATAAGAATCTTTTATTCTAAATTTTACCTTATATTTTCACAGAATTGTGTAGATTTTTTTTAACAAAATGTAACAAAACTGAACTTTCTGCAACTAAAAACATGCTTCATTACAATGACGAAAAACTGGGTGGTCGGTCAGAAGGTATGAATTATTAACGTTCATTACATCCTTAGGAAAGGATGAAAACTGACACCATTCTGAAGGGGAAAAAAATTCCAGAACTCAAGACCTGAGAGCAATGGAAAAAGTTACCTGCCTATGTCAGTGGTACCACAACGAAGTTGTCGTGGTACGATAAAGAACTTCTCAAAAATATCCAAATAAGTACATGGGAAAATTTGTTAGCTAAAGGAAAATAAAATATCCCTGCTGCGGGAAGCAAAAATCTAGGAACTATTAAGATAAGTATAATTTATCAAGTGTAAAACAAAAACCTTCTCCCTGGAGGAAGTAAAAGGGATAACTAAACTTAACTCCTATGATATATAGAAAACATAAAGGGGAAGAAACTCTATGATCGCAAAGCCTATCAGTTTCCTGTCAAGATAAACAACAAGGTGACATACACATAAAAGAATTGTCATTTCAGAGGAGAGATAATACGAAAAAAAAAAAAAAAAAAAAAAAAAAAAAAACACATTAATTTACATCATTCCGGATTTATTTAAAATGATTTTGAATCAACATCTCGAAGTTATCGAGAACGAGTGGTTCCGCGTGGTGTAGTGAGGTGCGCGGCTAGTCGAGTATAAGTGGGGGGCACTGCTGGCTGGGGGAGGGGGGGGGGGGGAACCGCGAGCAGGCCGCGTGAGCCGCTGAGAGAGCTCGCGCTCGCGAAACGGTGTTTGCCCAGCCCTGCATTAGATATTCATGATTGTTCTGATGATAGGCTCATTTTTTTTTTATTAGAGAAGATTCAGCCCTCTCATTGAGAGAATTACGCTAGCGTATTGGCAGCTATCGTTACCTCATGACTGTGAGTAATACAAATTCTCGGTGTGTCCCTAAGCAGTTCTGCCTCAGTTCTAACCAACTGGTATCAATGCTGCTGACGGCCTCCCATATCGGAAAAGCATCCCGGCGCTGAATGTTATCGGGAAAACTCGCGCTTGCAACTCAGGCATATTTGATATTAATGTCAAACAATAATTCAGTTTCCAGAGAGATATATTACCTTAATATCTCGAAGATATTGAATAGAAGGAAATATATTTGGAATATGTATGTTTGTGTAGAGTTATCTTAGTGACTGTCTGAATGTATGTGCTTCTTTTCCTGACGATGGCCATGGACGAAAATTTAAGTTGTGTGTACGTGATCATGTATTTTCGTCCCTGTCAGCATCTCAGCGAGTCTTTTTACGGTGAGTTCTCACTTATCCTTCATTATTGACATTCCAGTTGGATTTTCCATTGTTAGAATATCACCTGTGGCTGAGGTACAAGTTTGAATTTTTTCCTCATTAATGTTCAATGCCCCTGCTTCCATTCAGTGTATTTTAAATACTGAGACAATATATATCTCTGTAAATTGAATTATATTTTGATACTTACATTAGAAACGAAAATATGAATTCGTAAAAGATTTACGTATTCATAAAAATAGCTAAGAAAGAATGAAATAGTGAAACAAAGAAATTTGCGTAATGTAAAAACCTATACGTGCAGTTTGTAAAGGGACTATACCTCGATAGGGTACACTGTATGGGTATTCCTAACAGTGGGCTTATATGAATAAAATATCGAAATCTAAAATGTTGTTTCGCATTGCGCAACACCCAATTAAATATATAAAATATTATAGTTCGGAAAACAGACCCTTCAAGAAAAGTAAAAAAATTATGGTAGATTGTGTGTGATCAACAGATAAAGTGTCTCAAAATGAACTGAAAAACCCGAAAACTAGCATCTGGTTACTAAAGGATACAGCTTAACAAACATGGAAAAATTATATTAGCCATAAAATGTACACTTCCTCCAAAGTAACATAATATAAACACGTGATCTTATTTTTTTCAATTATTCAAAATAGAACAGAGCCCCATCTAAACAGTTAAGGAACAAAAGCTACGGCTGAAAACAATAATCTTGCCACTTAACACTCTCACTGAATAGCTACATTTATTACAGTAAGGAAAAAGCAATAAAAACATTACAGAAAACAAATCAGACATATTCGTTTATCACAAGACTGTCTTTTATATAATCAAAATAACAAGGAGAAAACTGACACTGTTGAGTTACTGTCTTTAAGCAGGGAGCATCTTAGATGGACGTAGCGGGAGCATGTGCAAGTAACGCCAGTTCGGCGGCTAAAACGGCGCCAAAGTTGAACCAATATTCTCCATACAAACATCCCCTTTTCTTATGCTACAGATTCCCTTTTCGGTGGTCTTTTTCCCACATAGGTGACTGGTTACCAACGTTTCGCTTCTTCTTTGGTGCTCACCCATAACACTAGTTCAAAGTATTCTTTCGACACATGAGTTAACATCACGGAACACAATATCGGCAATACTGTCTCACACATATTTTGCGGATTATCAGTCTCTATAGTGGTGAATAAAAGTTCGTCATACGCAATAGTCGCATGAAATTTCAGAAAACATTTCTGGAGAAACATCGATCGTTAATGTAATTATATATATATTTTTTAAACACATTCTAGATCGCAAGAGAATTTTTATTGTTCTTAGGCAACCTATTTCAGTCTGCTTGTGACACTATCTTCAGGCCGACTGCAATGCTGTAATGATACAAATATTAAGAAGGATATACAGAATACGTTATTATGGCAATAAACAGTAAAATAATAACAATCTGAAAAGTTATGGCAGCCGATTGTGGGCGGGTCGGGAACCGGAAATCAACTGCGGAATACTGCCAGTTGGCAGCAAGTGATGTACTGCACGCCAAAGCAACAACAAATGGGATGCTCGGAGGGTGGTGGAGTACAGGAGTTTGCATGGGTCGCAAATCACACCAAGGCGAAGTGGTAACTGTGGCTGTAGTGGCAACTACGTTGGACACGTGTCTAGGTATTACTAAGCCTCGGATGAACGAGTGCGCGAAAGGCACAATGGGTCATTTATAACGCATTCGATAAACCTTAAACTAGGCTGGTATATACCGATCGGTACTGGTTCATAATTGTGTACGTAGACACATAAAACGTGCAAGAGGGAAACCATTATGTGCTTATGAGAGTTGATGGCAGCAGACCGTATTATTCGTTTCGGACCTCTTGATAAGTATGGAAGTGCGATTACTGGCAGCACGGGGTTCACGCCTGAGCCTCAGGACGTGCGCTAGCAGCGCATTTCGGATTTTTCAAGCGTCAACTTCGCGTCGCAATATCTCGGGATGTAATTGGAATATTGCGATGCAATCAACACCCTTGTTTACGTAATTTGTCATGCTATGGATTGCTGAAGAAAAAATATAGGGTGTCCTTTAAAAAAAAAAAAAAAAAAAAAAAAAAAAAAAAAAAAAAAAAAAAAAAAAAAAAAAAAAAAAACATAAGTTTGTGTTAAAACACATTTGCTTTCGTTTCAGAATGTTTCCAAATATGTACATTCATGGGCCCCAGCAGTACATTGATACCGGTGAAAGTCGTTTTCCAATAGCTGTTATTGTTCCAGAGATATTTTGGGTGGATAAGATAGCTGGGACAACCTGTATATGTGACACAACAACCATTATTTGTTAAATTATAAAAGTGGAGTTGTAACTTGCATCCAAAAGACACTGCACGGTGTAGAAAACTCGCAGGATGTTGATGATGCTGCTATGATTATGTCAGAGGTAGGAATTACGTAGTGCAGACTAGTAAAGGAAAGATGTAAAACTTCTGAATTTTTCATGTACAGGAAATAAGTATAGAGTCAACGGTTTCTACAGACTTCAATATTGGTCCCGCTCACAAGTACGCACTTCCTTTCATCACAGTTAGCTGTTACTGGTTGCTTTTATCTTGAGCTGCAAATCATCGCAAAACACTGTAACTGCTTCAAAGGCAACCGGTTTACTTTCATCTTCATTTTCTGATCCACTAGTTGACGTGATACTGACAGCGACAGCTTAGATAAGTGACAATTTCTGCGATATCGCTATCCAGAATGATTTCGTGCTATTCATCTGTATCGTCATACTCATCTACTATAGAACGTCTCCGACAAGACTTTTTTAGCAGTTCAGTTCATTTGACACACTGAACGTTTCGGTCACCAAATGATCCTCATTTACGATTAGACTTCGAGAACTTTCCTTCATACTCAAAATTTTATACTAAGTTTTATCCAATTATGTTCCTTTACACTATTCCATGCTACTGCAACCATTTGGGTATCACCTTCAAATCGAAATTACTGAGATTTATTAATAGACTTTATTTTACCCACCCATCTCTTTCTGACATTTACATACATAGTAGTTCTTTTCTGTAACATAATTTGAAAGTTGCAAAATACTATCACGAATTATTTACAGAAGGATGGAAAAGCTGGTAGAAACCGTCTTCGGGGAAGATCAGTTTAGATTCAGGAGAAATGTAGGAGCATAGGAGGCAATACTCACTTAACGACTTATCTTAAGAGAAAGATTAAGGAAAGGCAACTCTGCATTTCTAGCTTTTGCAGATGTGGGAAAAGCTTATGACATTGTCGATTGGAATACACTCTTTCAAATTCTGAAGCAAGCGGGAGTACAATATAGGGAACGGATGGTTATTTACAACTTGTACAAAAACCAGACAGCGGATGTTAGAGTTGAAGGGCATAAAAGGGATTCAGGGGTTGGGAAGGGAGTAAGACAGGGTTGTAGGCTTTCTCCAAAGTTGTTCAATTTGTACATTGAGCAAGCTATAAAGGAAAGAAAGGAGAAATTTGGAGAAGGAATTGAAGTTCAGGGTGAAGAAATAAAAACATTGTGTTTTGCAGATGACATTGTAATTCTTTCAGAGACAACAAAAGACCAGGAAGAGCAGTTGAACGGAATGGACAGCGTGTAGAAAGGTGCATTGAAGATGAACATTAACAAGAGCGAAACAAGGTTAATGGAGTGCAGTCTAAGAAAATCAGCTGTTGATGAAGGAATTAGATCAGGTAATAAAACAATAAAGGTGGTAGATGAGTTTTGTTACTTGGGCATTAAAATAACACATGATGGTCGCAGCACAGGGGATATAAAATGCAGAATGGCAATGGGAAGAAAATCGTTTTCGAAAAAGAGAAATTTGTTAACAACGAATATTAATTTAAACGTAAGTAGTCCTTTCTGAAGGCATTTGTGTAGAGCATTGTCTTGTATGGAAGTGAAACGTGAACGATAAACAGTGCGGACAGGCAGTATGGAAGTGAAACATGAACGATAAACAGTGCGGACAGGCAGTTGATAGAGGTTTTTAAATGTAGTGCTACAGAAGAATGCTGAAAATTTCGTGGGTGGATCGTGCAACTAATGAGGAAGTACTGAACAGAATTGGAGAGAAAAGGAATTTCTGACGTACCCTGACTAAAAGAAGGGATCGATTGGTAGGAGACATTCTTAGACATCAAGTAATCGTCAATTTAGCATTGGAGGGAAGTGTTTGACGTAAAGACAGCAGAGGGAACCAAGAGATGAATACAGTAAACAGATTCAAATGGATGTGGATTGCTATTCCAATGAGGAGAGGAAAAGGCTTGTTCACGATAGAGTGGGGAGTTGTATCAAATCAGTCTATGGACTGAAGACCACAACAATTTGAAAGTGACCTTAACGCCTTGACCCTTGGGGAATTTACATTTTTTATGAAATGGTTTTCTCCATTAAAGGTGAATTGTGAAGAACGTAATGACTTCTCCATTTTTCCATTCTTTAACTGATGAGCTTTTACAGAAGTTGCAAAACATTCTGTAATCCATTCCGTGAAAATATAACTATTGATCTAGGCTCTTTCGTAATACGAAAATAATAATAAACATCACAGACGTATTTAAGAGTTTGAAATAATGATGTTTCTTACCAGTGATGAGCATTGGTAGTGGATAGTTACCAGAAATTCACAAAATGATACAGGACAGTTTTTCTTTGCAAAGTATTCTTATTGAGACGACTTTCGTCATAATTGCAAATGTTTAGGAGAAAATAGCATTTCTGCGTAAAGATACACCTCACTTACATTTAATAAATATGCGAAAATATGTTTAACTTAAGGACCTTACAAGCAAGTTGATTCACTAATTGTTACATTTTGTATCAGAAGTATTCCCGTACGTACATAAATAATTACCATAAAACACTTTGCGGAATAAATAAAACATATGCAGTTTCATACAATTGATCAATTCATTGTTAATGTGCACTGTTCCTCACAGTAAGTCAATTATGTACCGTTAAGTGGTCCTCAGCGTGGTGGACTGTTTCAAAAATAAATTATCACTTTTCAGTGGAATGTGTGTTCATTTTGAAACCACTCAGCGGGATAGCCAGACAACAGAAATATTTCGACGGCACTCAGTTAGGATGGACACATGATCAGTAAGCTTGTTGCAATTGTGCTGTGGGGACGTGCGATCTTGTTACCATTCGACTCGTTGAAGGGTCACCATTCCAGATTATGCCAAAATTGTTACTTGCTTGTACTCTATTTACGCAGTTGTACATTATAGAAAATCATATTTATTCATTCAGAAAACTTCTGCATCACTTTCAGCGCATGATATTTTACCTTTTGATGTTGAAGTTTTCTTGGAATTGTACCACTTCATTTTGTAGAAACAGATATTATAAAAACAAAAACTAAAATATAAAAAATGAAAGAAAGCATTAAGGCTATGGTAATAGTGGGGTTCTGCTGTGTCTGCCACCAGTTGAGTGGTACATCCTCCTGTGAACTCGAAAGATATCATAGAAAATTCTTTCAGCTACTTGATCAGACTGTCTGTGGAGCACATTTAGATGCAGTAATATGAAAAAGGCTGTAAACGAAAATTAATATTTATCATAGAAAAAACACCTCAAACTAAAAAAGTCATATTAAAGTAAATGAATCATTTAGTGTAGAATAAAACACACTGAACTGAAACGAAAAACAAGTATTAAAATTATTGAAACATTCTGTAGAGGAGAAAAAAGAAACAACGAAGTGAAAATGTAATACTAAATTAATTGCAACTGCCTGTTTATTTATTTAATTATTCTAAAGAAACAGTAACGAGTAAATAACAAACACGTGTAAAAGGGCTGCTGCTTCTCTCTCGCATTTCGATGGTCTACGGCAGTAATAGAGCAGTCTGTACGGTAACACACTCTTCTATCGAGGCCGACGACGAAGACAAGCCAAGGCGCGAACGTCACGACACGTCATCGGAGAAGGTTTGAAACAACACGATCGCCAGATGACTGGCTGGCCGCTTTGAGACAGTGGTGGGGCCTCAGTCTTTAGTTGTGATTACTTCGACCTGAGAAATTCGTCGAACTGGAAGAGGAGGTCGAATAGAAGAATAGATTTTGCTACACAATAATTTAAAGACCACCAAAAGATAAACTTTATTTAAGAGAACACATGCACTAATGCTGGTGGCTTTACTAGGTAAGAACTTTGATATTAAATAAGACTTGGTATTATTGTAACAGTAAAAACATGATTGTCAGTTAAGGAAAAGCAAGGCCGAAAACCTGAAGGGCTTAGCGGCACGTCCCATAGAATCACTTTATAATAAAAAGAGGTTGTTAAGGTTAGAGATTGAACATTTGCAAATTTACAATAAGTTTTAAAAGTATAAATTACACTACGGCAAGTAGCCACCTTTTATAACACCAAAAACACATCTTTTTACACTCAAAACAAGATGATGAATAAATAAACATAACACCAATTATTAGACACCAACGATAGCAGTTTAAACAACACGAATGCCCAACACAGACTCTTCATTAAATAAAATACAAATTTTCATGAAATCAGGAGTATATTTAACAGCCAGCATTATGATAATTGATCTGGCGAGAGAGCAGGTAACCTTAAAGGCAGAACGGACCAACTTAAAACTATCACTACCAATCCAGTTAGAGCCAAATTTAAAACTTGAATTACATTTTGAGCAATTCGTAAAACATAGTCTTGCAACAGGAAGATAAAAATAGACTCCAAACACAATCACAATTTAGCTGGTAAACCTGAGCCTGATATAATAAGGTATGTAACAGGCAAACAATAAAATCTCTAAATGACATTAGATGAGCGATTGCGTTTTAACGGGCAAAAAAAAAATTCACTGTCTTGTCGTACTTTCAAACTAGTGCAATCCGGCACTGTAACCACGCCCTTACAATTAAATAAATAGCATTCACATAACACTCAGATGCACGATCAGAGCTACAACCGCTAAAAATGATAGGCAACATTTGGCTCTTGGACTGACGTGATTATTTATGGTAAACCGGCGTTTAAAAGGTAACACAGTATGCAAATTTAAACAGATAGGTTACAATATACCATTAGCTCAGGGCTGGCTTGTTTGTACATGCCCTGCCAAACATAAACAAGATAGCACACTACCAAGGGCTAAACAAGTTCCAATCTCGGCCAGACGGCCGCCACAGTGGTAGAAGATTGCACAATTTACAGAAACACAACAAAATGAACAAGGTCTATCAAAAGCAATGCTAAATGGCGAAATGCCACAAAAGGAAATAGAAATGATATGGAAAAGAAAACCTGTTAACTACAACCGTTCGAGTACAGGTAACTCGGACGGAGGGAAAAATGCTGAACCGTTAAAATATACGGCCACGCCTGGGGAACAGCAACCGGAAAGCGAAAGGGCATGATGCCACCGTAAACAAAACCACTTGTTAAACACACATCAGAACTAATGAAATTGCAAACGCAAGCAAAAGGACAACCACTAGTACAACAGGGGCGCTCACAACCAACAATTGGACTCGACGTTAACTGTCAAAATGCCAAGACAGTTTCGACGACATTCCTCACGCCAAACCGTCAATGTGTCAGCCCATCGCGCAAGTGGTCCAACGTCTCCAGGCGCCGGCTCAGGCAGGAGGAGGAACAGTCGTTCGGGACTGTCAAACCGCCACTGGCCAACACCACTTAGAGACGAGGCCTCACAACAGACCTGGATATAGAAATTTGGGACTGTCAAACCGCCACTGGCCAACACCACTTAGAGACGAGGCCTCACAACAGACCTGGATATAGAAATTTGGGACTGTCAAACCGCCACTGGCCAACACCACTTAGAGACGAGGCCTCACAACAGACCTGGATATAGAAATTTGGGACTGTCAAACCGCCACTGGCCAACACCACTTAGAGACGAGGCCTCACAACAGACCTGGATATAGAAATTTGGGACTGTCAAACCGCCACTGGCCAACACCACTTAGAGACGAGGCCTCACAACAGACCTGGATATAGAAATTTGGGACTGTCAAACCGCCACTGGCCAACACCACTTAGAGACGAGGCCTCACAACAGACCTGGATATAGAAATTTGGGACTGTCAAACCGCCACTGGCCAACACCACTTAGAGACGAGGCCTCACAACAGACCTGGATATAGAAATTTGGGACTGTCAAACCGCCACTGGCCAACACCACTTAGAGACGAGGCCTCACAACAGACCTGGATATAGAAATTTGGGACTGTCAAACCGCCACTGGCCAACACCACTTAGAGACGAGGCCTCACAACAGACCTGGATATAGAAATTTGGGACTGTCAAACCGCCACTGGCCAACACCACTTAGAGACGAGGCCTCACAACAGACCTGGATATAGAAATTTGGGACTGTCAAACCGCCACTGGCCAACACCACTTAGAGACGAGGCCTCACAACAGACCTGGATATAGACCGGCATGTGTATCCGCCATATTTGTTCCTTCGCGTCAACGAGAAACGGCAGCATAGGGCAATCAGTACGCTTTCAGCATGGTGGCTGTACATCTTCGAATTGTTCAGAAAATGGTTTTATTTCTCCGTGAACCCTGAAAGCCATAAAGTATTGATAATGAACTATCATCATGAGAAAGAGACACCAATTAGGACCTAAAACTAGTCAAAGTGGATTAAATAATTTGCGGTTACGCGCGATTTCCACACATTGTAAACGGGAGGTTTCAACACTTGTTTCTTAGCGAATGGTCCGACGCAACAACGTTTGTTATCGACTTGCATTTATACATATATTGGCAATAACAGTATCAACATATAAACTAAAACAATATGAATTACTTTTAAAATGCATACCATTGTTACAAATTACAATGGCTTATACTGTTCACACTTGTAAACTATGTTCGAAATTATTGCGATGTTAAAATGTACGAACTTCTGTGAGCCTACGTCAAAGCTTTTCTGTAAGTTACTAGCAAAGTGTCTTATCTACAAATTGGAACCTTCTTATTCGTCTATTGGAGGCAATCGGTTTTTAATGACTTAATTGCCATAAGCCGTGACTGAAAACCTTTTTAAACATCTACATGGTTTCGTATAACTTATTAAAAACACATTTTAAAAACAGCCAATTTTAAAATGCAGAGCACACGGTTGGAACTGATTGATTTGACAGCAATACCGACTGTTATGTGATCCATTCTTCTCTTATTCATATATCTTTTATTGCATCATGCTCGATCATGGTAATGTACTTTCATAGCTTGTGCATTGAAAAAGCATATAAAATATGAATTTTGAAAAATATTCCTTAAAACAAAGCACAGAGCTGGGACTGTATTCTGATCTAATTTACCACCTCACATTCGAAAACGTGGAGTTGCGAAGCTATGGAAGTGGATCTGGCATCAAATAAAATTGAGTTGTGCAATGCGGAAAAATTGCTCGGAACACACACACAGGGGGGGGGGGGGGGGGCAAATTCCAAAAAAGAAACATTAACGATTTTTCAAGCTGTATTAATTTATTATGACCAGATTAATTTTTAATCAAAATCTTTATTTATATCTTGATGTATGTATTACAAGTGCAGTGACATTTCAAAGCAATAACAGCAAAGAACCCCGCCTCTGAGATGCCCACGCTGTTGCCGCTTGGAACAAAAATGGCGGCGGAAGCTGCTGCTACAGCAGAAGTTGATGAGCAAGCCTGTCTATATCCAGGTGCCCTACAGTAGGGATGGCGGTTATCGCTGAAACAACCGGTTTTCGGTTATACCGGTTCTTTTCATCTCCAGTTTAACCGCACCGTAAAAATTGCTCAACATAATCGGTTTTTTAAATAACCGGTTTTCATTTTTATTGCTATTATTTCCAGTAGAGTTCGAACAAAACATATTTTTCGGCCGAAACAGAAACCGTAATCATCGGTTATTCTAGTTTCGGCCGAAACCGAAACTTACGACACTTAGTCTTTCCATATTTTGCAAGGTCCCCTCCCAATACTACGCCTTCTTGAGTGTGTGTAAGCCTAGCCAGGAGTCCGTAAAAAACGATATACGAAGCATACAGATTTACTGGCCTAGTATTTCCATCCGGCAGTTGCGAATATTGAACCAACCATTTCGTAAGTTGGACTTGTGAGCCAGCGCATACGAATATCTCGTTATGTACACGATATATATAAGTTACAGTCAGTAAATGAACTTCGGTCAGTGCTGCAGAAGTATTTCGAAAAATAAAGTCACAGTTCCGACTAACAGTATGATTGTTGTCAATGTAAATTTACGCAAATTGAACTAGGAAAGCTCTGTACCACATGATCAAAGAATGTTCAAATGGGTGTGAGTTCTTATGAGACGTAAATGCTTGGGTCATCGGTCCCTACACTTACAAACTACTTAATCTAACTTAAACTAACTTACGCTAAGGACAACATATAAATCCATGACCGAGGGAGGAGGGAGGACTCGAACCTCCGACTGGAACAGCCGCGCAGTCCGTGACATGGAGCCTCAGACCGCACGGCTACCTCGCGACGCACCTAAACCCATATTGGTTATTAAAAAAGCCCCTCGCTTTCAAGGAATCACGTTAATAAAACTTGTTAGCACAACAATAAGATAAAACATTAAAAGTTAGTATTCCAAGCTTAGAGTACATCACTTACAAAATAGGTATATGAATCGAATTTACCTTCTCTTCCAAGGAACATTTTGGTGCTTTCTCCTTAAATGACACAGCATGTTTGTAGTACCTCCATCCGTTTCCAGCTTTTTAAAGCAAATGGAGCATTGTACCTCACTGCTCCCGTACTTCGTGAAGTACTTCCACACTCGGGATGGTGCCATTTAAGACACAACCAATATCTGGCGACGACAGCAAGGAACTGCCGCATGACAAGACGGAGGCAAGTCTCGTACACTGCCGGTGCACACGCGTCGTCTAATAGGCCACGCCACACGGCAACAGCTGCGTCGATGCCTCAGTAGCTGCACCAGTCCTTAAGTTCTTATGCTACGCGTTTTTTGAGCGTTTTTGACTGCCGGAATTGTTCTTGAATTATCACTGATCGCTTTTCTTAGTTTCTGCGATGACCTAATATTTCACAGCAGTGGAAATTCTAGGAATAGCCCTAAATATTAGGGTCTACTATTTTTATTTTTTTAAATTATTTACCATAAACATATTTTGAACCACTACTATATGAAGTAGACGTACCGGTTTTTTTATCCGGTTTCTGGCAATAACTAAAAGAAACCGGTTACAACCGACACCAAATAAATAGCGAAAAAACCGGTTATTGAAAACTAAAATACCGGTATCGGTTTTAACCGGTCGGTTTTTCTCATCCCTATCCTACAGCCCGTGCTACGTTATACCGACCAGGCCGCGGCCGCCAGCTGAATGGCTGGGCGATGGGGCACGTCCACTTCCTCGTAGCGGCCAGCTGGCGGCTGCGGCCTGCCCGGTGTAATGTGGCACGGGCTATTGTGAGGCCTTGTCTCTAGGTGGTGTTGAACTGGCCCGCGACGGCAGGCACCGGCGCGGGTGACGAAGAGCGCTGCTAGCGGCGCCGAGTGCAGTTACGACGCTAGTAAACAATGACAGAGGGCAATATAGATCGAGGCGGGACAACGGCTCAAGGGAGCTGTGCCCCAGTGGACAGCCTGTCAGCTAGCGATCGCGTTGCCTCAAGCCTTCTCTGCTGACGTGCCGTGACGTACGCGCCATGCCCTGTCTTTCTCGTTGGCCTCGCTTTTACTGACATGACGCAGCATATCAAAACGGCCACCAAGTACCTTGTCATGGCACTCAGATACCGTATGTGCCTCTTACGTACAAAGTATCTGCAGCAGGTGATCAACCAACTACTGTATTCGTAACTAATCTATCATGCATATAAGTTCCGCGGATAATCTTATCTAACATTTCTCGATTTTGCCTAGGAACATGTTCTACAAATAAGGAAACTTTACAGACCGATTAAAAAGACTTTTCTCTCACTAATGATCTCCAATTAACGACTTGGGCATCCAACAAAAATCACAGTCGTAATACTATTCAGTACCTAGCAGTCTCAGCAACATTATCTCCTTCAGTCGATCACTCTCTTCAACATCGCCACAGACATGCGAATTTCTAGGCTACTTCAAGGTTTCGTTGTTTAAGAATCATCAGCATCATTAGAGACTAATTATACCTTTCAGCGTTTAGTCTGGAACATAGTACCTCTAATAAAACTCCTCAATGCTAACATTGATACCTCGTCTGATGTTATGCCTTTTACTTCAAAATCATTCTGCACCGAATCTAAGAACTTTCTTCTTGGTCTACCACGACTCCTCTTACCCTCCGCTGCAGAGCTCATGAGTCTCTTAGGTAACTATGCTTCTCCCATGCGTGTAACATGACCCCACCATCTCAGTCTGTTCGGTCTGACTGTTTCATCTGTGATGTTCATTCCCAGTTTTTCTTTGATTTCCTCATTATGGACACCCTGCTGCCATTGTTCCCATCTATTAGTACCTGCAATCATTCTTGCCACTTTCATATCTGTAACCTCTACCTTATGAATAAGGTAACCTGTATCCACCCAGCTTTCACTCCCATACAACAAAGTTGGTCGAAAGATAGAGCGGTGCACTGCTAACTTAGTCTTGGTACTTACTTCCTTCTTGCAGAAGAGAGTAGATCTTAGCTGAGCACTCACTGCATTAGCTTTGCTGCATCTCGATTCCAGTTCTTTCGCTATGATACCATCCTGTGAGAAAATACATCCCAGGTACTTGAAACAGTCTACCTGTTCTAACGTTGTTCCTCCTATTTGGCACTTAATCTGTTTAAACCTCTTTTCCACAGACATTAATTTCGTTTTGTAGATGCTGATCTTCATATCATAATCCTTGCATCTCTGATCGAGCTCTAAAATATTAGTTTCCAATATTTCAATCGAATCGGCCATTACAACGAAGTCATCCGCATATGCGAGACTGTTTATTTTGGTTTGACCTATGTCAATCTCGCCCTGCCAGTCTACTGTTTTTAACATGTGATCCATGAATAGTATGAACAACAGTGGCGATAGGTTACAGCCTTGCTTTACCCCTGAAACTACCCTGAACCATGAGCTTAATTTGCAATCTACTCTAACTGCTGCTGACAGTCTACGTAAAGACCTTTAATTGTCCGCAGAAGTTTGCCTCTTATACCATAATCTTGTAGAACTGACAGTAGCTTCCTCCTAGGAACACGGTAATAAGCCTTTTCTAGATCTATGAAACATACATACATATCCCAATTCCACTCATAGCACTTTTCCATTACCTGCCGTAAGATAAAGATCTAGTCCTCTAAGAGCCCTAAAACCACACTCATTTTTATCTAACTTGTCCTCAATTAATACTCGCACTCTTCTTTCAACAATACCTGAGAATATTTTGCCTACAACGCTACTTAAAGAGGTACCTCGATAGTTATTACAATCTTTTCTGTTTCCATGTGATTACCGCTTTCGTCCAGTCAGACGGAACCTGTCCCGATTCCCACGCCTTCTCAAGTATCCTGTGTAAGCATTTGAGATCTGATGTTCCACTGTATTTGACGAGTTCCGGCTTAATTTCATCCACCCCAGCCGATTTATTGCACTGTAATCTACTGACCATTTTCTCCACTTCCTCAAATGAGATCCTGATTCCGTCGTCGTTCCTATCCCCATCTACCTGAAAATCTGATACATCATTGAACGTTTCACCTACATTGAGTAATTCTTAAAAATATTCCCTCCTTTTGCTCAAGGCATTCACGGGATTGACTAGCAGCTTTCCTGACCTGTCCAAAAGCACTTGCTAATTCCTTCTTCCCTCCCTTACATTCCACAATGGTTTTTTCCGCTGCTTGACATGGAGTTTCTAGCTTATTTCCAAAGTCTTCCCATGATTTGCCTAGAGCCTGCAATTATCCGTTTGGCTTTGTTTCTTTCTTCAACATAACTTTCTCTGTCTGCCTGATTTCTAGTATGAAGCCATTTTTAATTGACTTTTTTTTTTCTTTTTACAGTTTGCCTTGACTGTGTCATTCCACCAAGCTGTCTGCTTCTTCCTGCCTTTACACACTACTTTTCCAAAACATTCTCTAGCTGCTTCCAATAGTGTTCTTCAGTGACTGTAAATCATTACATTCAACTAACTGGTACCTTTCCGAGATCATTGTTATGTATTTGTGCCTAATTTCTTTGTCTTGAAGCTTCTCCGCCCTTATCCTTCTACACATGGACCTGACTGTCTGCTCTTTTGACCTCACAAAATCAATTTCACTGCAGATGAAATAATGATCAGTGTGTCTTTGACTGTCTTCCTGAATTCCTGGTGTGTTATTATATAGTCAATGAGAGATCTGCTTCCTTCCCAAATTTAGCGGTGAATGTCCTTATGCTTAAAGAAGGAGTTTGTGATAACTAAGCCCATACTGAAAAAGAAATCCAAGAGCTGTTTTCCGTTCCTGTTGTCCTCCATATCATCTCCAAACTTACCCATAACCTTTTCATAACCTTCTGTTCGATTTCCTATTCTGGCGTTGAAATCACCCACGAGTAAAACGCTATCCTTATCCTTCACTCTAACAACTACATCATTAAGTGCGTTGTAAAATCTGTCCATCTCATCTTGATCTGTCTCTTCACACGGTGAATACACTGCCACAATCCTAATTTTCTAGCCAGAGATAGCCAAATCTATTCACATCAGTCGTTTATCTACATATCTTATTGCCAGCCGCGGTGGCCGAGGGGACTGAGGCGCTCCAGTCACGGTCTGCACGGCCACTACGGTCGGGGGTTCGAATCTCGGGCCGTCCGTAGGATTAGCTAGTTCATAAGTAGTTTGTAAGCTTAGGGACTGATGACCCTAAAGTTAAGTCTCATAAGTTCTACAAACATTTGAACATTTGAACATATCTTATTGTAATTATGCTTTTCTGATGTAAAACCCTACACCCCACTATGCTCTTCCTACTTTGACTCCTGACATGTTGACCTTGTATTCTTCGACTTCGTCCTATTTCTCTCCCCTTACTCCAACGTCACTAACAGCTAAAACATCTATCCCCATCTTACTTGAAGCCTCCACCAGCTCTACCTTCTTCCCAGTGTAATCCCCATTGATATTAATAGCTCCCCATCTCATTTCAGATCATTTGCCAAGTCGTATCGGAGGAGTCCCTGGTCTGTCAATTAGAGGTGGGACTCCATCACCTCCATAGGTCCGAGGCATTTTGCTCTGTTGCCAGGATGATATTAAAGTACCTGGGAAGCAGGTTGCTAGCCGTACTTGCCCAGGGCCCCACTGGGTTTTACCCCTAACGGTTGAAGGACTAACCGGAGGATTTGGTAGTCTTTGCCGTCTGAGCACAAAGGTAGCTACGACACAGAATATGTCAGAGATGCCCGACCTTATTCCAAGGTAATTGGTATCCCAACTGTCAGGACCACTTACTTGGCCACTCATACGTTGCCCGTGGTTCATGAACTAGGACATGACCACCATGAACCACGTTGTTTAAGAATTGTCAAGAAATTCTGTCATGATAAATGACCTGCCCTATATCCGCTCAGTGACAGTTGATCAAGAGTATAGCAACCAAACATTCGGGACTGTTTCTTTATAAATATGGTTTTGGAACGCCTTTTTTGGTACTCTAGGTTATGCTACATATAACGGCACATATTATGCCAAATGTGCAGCGTTCAACCTTGCCGGCCGCGGTGGCCGAGCCTTTTCGGCCTGCCAGTCACAGTCTGCACGGCCATGGATATTTGTGCCGTCCTTAGTATTAGCTAGTTCATAAGTAGTTTGTTAGTTTAGGGACTAATGACCCCGTAGTTAAGTCCCATAAGCTCTACAAACATTTGAACATTTTTTGTTCAACCTTACGGTCCACAAATAGTAAATATAGTAAAGTCCGTTGTTCCGTTTTTATATATTAAGTAGTTTTGATATTTCACGATGTGACTGTTGAGCATTAACTCTTGTTGCAAATTGTATGAAGATAGATTATATGAAATGCTAGCAGCACAATAACGTGTACATGATTATTCTATGTCCACTTAATTTCACCTCGTTCTGTATAGATGCTGAAATGTTCAATAAAGCAAGGTGTTGATTCATAGGTAACTAAAGCTCACCAGCTGGACTCGTGTATCTCACAATTACTGCTGTTAACTTTCTATGAAATAAATAACTTCTTACTACATATTTCGGAGCAATAGCGATATTTGTACTTATTAATTAGAGAAACAGTCAACTATCCAACAAACGTTTTTAAATAATGACCGCTTTCGGGTTATTTGGTGACCATCTTCAGA
Source organism: Locusta migratoria (assembly GCA_026315105.1). Lineage (NCBI taxonomy): Eukaryota > Metazoa > Arthropoda > Insecta > Orthoptera > Acrididae > Locusta > Locusta migratoria. The sequence goes on along the minus strand of CM048744.1, from coordinate 393,399,542 downwards.
TACATCTGACTCTGAGTGGACTCGCGGATCAGACTTGCGGTTGTCCCGTTCGGTGACTGCTCTACCGAAAGGCATAGCCGCAGGCCTGCTCCGTGGAGTCCAGGTAGATGGATTTAATTAATGGTCCTAGATCCCTAGTACACATTTCTACGCACTTTTTCGTAACGGACTAACTAATACTATTAATGTTTCAGGCGTGTATTCTCCAGACATGTGATGACGATCTGGGCATGCATATCATTACAAAAGCTGAAATAATTTTTTTTAAAATGCACGACGGCTACAAAGAGAATGCGAAGTTGTTATGGTGTCTTTATAAATGAACCGTGCGATGTCGAGCGCCCTGTCCACCTAATCAGTTACGCCACACTAACGCCTGTATACAGGGAGATTCACGAAGCTATACCGACCACTCCGCAGCGAGCTTGTCAAATCAGATGCGATACATTGCGCAGACACGTCTGTAAACAAGACGAGTTTCCATTTACGAAATACAGTAATTTGTAATTAATTTAAATAACGCAATAAATACACACAAACATAATTAATGAAAACTACCGGGCGCTATAATGCACTCCTATAACAAGTAACAGATTATTAGAATGAAAATTCCCCGTCGGTCCTTTCCCACATTGTTTGGTAAAATGGCTCAATACAGAGCTCGTGATAAACTAAACCCACATCAAGCAAGAAAACAGGAAACGGGTAAGAAAGAAGCGGTCCATGCTCAAGATGTGCAACACAGTGCGACCTTTAAGAGCCTTCATTAGGTGGTCACTATGCTATACAGCGAAGCGTGATACCCGTCCAATATCGTGATCTTTCTCAGCAATTTCACGAGATGACTGATGATCCGTGTTCAGATCTACCTTATGTTATTATGAAATGTATGCCTGGTCATTCATATGTCTCTGTGTGAATGTGGATTTTTCCGAATGCAAAATAGAGATGTATGGAAGGGAATTACAAATGAAAGTTGTAAATAAATAAATTGTAAGGATTGTTGTTGCTCAAATTAAATCTATAATGATTGGTGTTGTAATTAACATAGTACTGTTTAGTATTGTACCGCAGGTGGTCAATAAAAAATGCTTGGCTGTACTTTAATGACTTCTCAAAGAATTGTGTCGTGTGTAGTTGTGTGTTTATCGGTAGCTGTAAAATGAATCTGCACTATAATTCAAACTTGCTAATCTGAGTGAACACTTTATCGAATTAGTTAAAAATGACTCTGACCAAACACCAAATATGTCAGAAAAATCTATTATAAACCAGTCACTTAATTCACAAAATGAGCAATTTGACCTCCGGTAGAAAATAATCTGTTTCCTTAAAGATTGCAATTGTTTGGACAATAGGACACCAGCTTGCTGCAGAACTGACTGTTCGCCAATTAGATCTGAGTTCGATACTGATTTTATGGCCTACCTGTATACAAGAAAACATGTGCAACTGCCCTTAGAATTACTGCCAAAAAATTCTGCTGTTGCAAGGCCAAAAACTAACTACACAATTCGCAGGACTGTAATGCGAATCCTCTAAGTAAACAAATACTATGGGATGAATGACTAACACGAAAAGACCTGAGGTTGAAGTTTAAACTTAGAGAACATGAACTTAAAAAAATTTAATTCTTTATTTCTGTAACTTTCTGTACATGGCGACAGATACGTATGTATGTTGTGTGACGCGAAATGCAGGCTGGACATTACTTCAATCAAATCGTCTGTAAGAAATTAAATCATTTAAATATTTATGTACGCTATCTGACAGCCAAACAATTTACTAAAAAGGTGCTGCTCTTAAATATTACTGGACTTCATCACTTACTTGTCCAAACAATCAGTGCATTAAAACTGCTGTTGTAATTACATGGCAAATGAAAATAAAAAATAACCCGTCTGACTTTTCTAATAACTAGGAAACTTCTTTCACCCACATGAAATCACAAGGCTGACTCCGATATGATTCCTTTTTGTCTGTAAATTAACAAAGAAAACACTACACCTTACGAAGGACGTGAACGTTAATCGTAATTAATTCAGTTTGCCTACCTCTGCACACGGAAACGCTCGTTCAATCTGTAATTTGTTATCATTAAAAATGCAGCAGGAACTCTCAAGAACTAAATATCATTTCCCCGTAGTTCTGAAGTGCAATAGAAGAAGGTATTAATATACAACCTGCTAAGTGTAATGCAACCATGGAAATAAAATCATCAAAAAAAGTAGACACTAGGGTCTGATAAGCGAAAACTAAGGACTGCCTATTTTAGTATACTTCATTAAGATATACAACAATCTTTCCTAGGCGAATTAGCAATCATGTTTGTCCTTTCCTTGTCTGTATTCAGTTATTTAGTAGCATCTTGTTATCATTAGAATGATGAATCGTCTTGTACACTGCTCTAACACTGAGTAATTCCACAACAACAAACATATAATGGAACTGAACTACCTTAAATCCTTTCGGACTTAATTAATTTTTGCTTCTATATTTATCATGTTATTCATATAATCATGTTTCCTAAATTACTCTCATAAATTCTTTTTTGAACAATACTGCCTCCCAATATGCAGTAAGCCAGCTTCAATAATTCAACACTGATTCTCACATACTGCTACTTCTCTCTGACTTATTTTAGACTGAAAGTCTTGTTAGAAGTATGCAACCTTCAAGATGATTTTTTAATGATTCTAAAATTGCTTAGAGATTGCTTCAGTAATCACTAGCTGTTATTAGTAGGTTATTTATTTTCGATTCACAACATGTTTCAGGCTCAGCCCATCATCTGGTGATATGTCAATATGATACATATACAGCCAATAAGTATATAAACAAAATTATTAGCAATTTATAAATAAAATTCGAAATATTTTTATAGTTTTACATAATTTGGAATTACATACCAGTATTACATATATTTAGATTTGATACATTCAAATTTTTCAATGAAAATGTTATTATGTATTACCAAATAAGAGTAAACATCAGTTGTGATTAAGATAATATTTATATAAAATAAAGAATGCATTTTTTGCTCTATATTTCACATAAAAAAATTTGCTCTTGATCAGGAGGCTACTGATAGGGAAATCTATACTATAATACAGATAGGAATAGCCAATGGTTTCGAAGATTGTGACATTAAAAAGTGAGTAAAAAGAAACTTTCACAATGCCAGGCAAACAGCGTAACAGAAACTGAAAAATACGGTGTTAAATACGCTGCTAAGATTTATACAGGCCACTTATCATTAAACATTAGTAATGAATTTAGAAAACATAATGTCTTAATAAGGTTTAACACATGTAATCATTTGCGAAAATTTCTTCCCCATAGTGTTGAAAAACCTGTTAACAAATTTTGTTATGGTGGGATATACAAGATCAAATGTGCGACATGTGACAATTTCTGTATTGGGCAAACAGGAGGGGAATTTAAAATACGATACAGAGAACTTAGCTATCTAGTCGTGGCAGTGCACTAAGTGCTCATTGGTGTCAAAATCATCATCAACTTCTTAATATCGAAAACAATTTGCTAATTTTTCATTATGAGAATAAAAGCAGATGTTTAGACATTTTGGAAGATTTAGAAATTTTTATGCATAGATAACCCTTGAAGGATCAACTGCTTAACGAACAAGTTAGCAACACAAGGGACTGGTTTTTTCACAATTTTCGAAGCAATATTTTTCGGTAATTAATTTTGAGGATTTCACTTTTTTGGCAAATATTCATTTTATTTTTTAATGTTGTTTAAAATTATGCATGTTATTTTGACATTGTATCTTGAATAAATAAGGCAACTGTTCAGACTCTAACTTCCATGATACACACATCATCATGTGCCATAGAATCATTGTTTTCTAAAATATTTTATAATCTTTATTTTATATTATCTTAATGTTTATTATTATTATAACAACGGCATTTTAAATGACAAATTTTAATGCCCCAAATCCAAATATATATAATATCACTATGGAATTCCAAATTATGTAAAACTATAAAAATATTTCATACTTTAATTATAAATTTCAAATACTTTTTATATATACTAATTGGCTCTATATGTACCTTACTGAAAGATCACAGGATGATGGGCTAAGCCCGAAACATGTTATGAATTGACAATAAATAATGTACTAATAACATCTAGTGATTATTCAAGCAATCTCTAATCAATTTTTGACACATAAATAAAAAAAACGTACAAAGAAACCTCTCTGAGTTGTTCTGACAAAGAAGCGAACGTAAGCTTCTTTGACTTACACTGATCCACATCTATATCTTTATCCTTGAATGCAAACTTCCATTGGGTGCAGATTATATTGATAATGCAGAGGATTGCCAATAAGGCAGCCTTCTGTCCCAGGCCTTCCCTAAAGAATAATAATACTATAGTTTGGCTTTTGTTGATACAATAATATTAAGCACTTCTCCAAAAGAAACAAACAGGATGCAACATATGCAGTTACAATTAGCTGGGGGTAATTGCAAACTATGCAAAATTTCACTGGATGAGAACAGACTGATGAAAATGTAATAAATGGGTTGAAATAGAAGTAACAGTAGATACATGTGAACAAAATCCTATTAACAAATACAATGGAATACAAATAATGTACATAATTTAAAATAGCTATCACAGTGCAGGTATGAAAATAGAGTGAATAAATCCCACATCAAATGGAGTGAAGAACTATATTCATATTTATCTGTTCAAATAAGGTGAAATAGCTGTATACATTTACAGTAAGCTACTAATGCTCAAGATTGCCAATTTTTTAAATATCTGAAAACAATTGACTACTTTTTTTAGTTGAAATAGAGTGAAAACTACGCAACATTTGTTGTATGGTAGAAAGCGTTTATGGCTGTCTGTTTGCATGTCATTGAGAAAATCTATGCAGACAATGTCAAGCAATGGGAGGGGAAAATTTCGCCAGTACAAAATGTCACACGCCTCACTGCTGAGTCTCACATACGAAGCACACTGTTGCATCTACATCGTATAATGGAAATATTTCTTAGGCAAACTCAGCGAGTATAGTACATTACTTTCAATTCGCCCCTGACAACTCACCGAAAACGAGTATGTTATCCAGGCAGACTCATAAACAACACATAATTTGAAGTGCTGCAATCAAAGGCCGCTATCCAGTCACTCGTTAATCATTCTGGGGCAGTAATAGAAGAGAGCAAACAAAAAGTTGAAGTTCTAAATTGAACCAGGACTATACAAACGTACCATAGTTTCATCAACGTTTGATCCTCCCAAATAGAGGGATAGTAATAGGTATTTCTGGCGTAGAGAAGAAGCTGAGAGAGCTGAATACAAAAACGTCTCCTGGCCCGGATGTAATACTAGTTCAGTTTTACAAAGAGTATTCTGCAGAATTGGCCACTTACTTAAATGGCATTTATCGCGAATCTTTAATTCAGCGCAAAGTTCCTAGTATTTGAAAAAAAAAGCGCAGGTGACATCCGTTTATAAGAAAGGTAAAAGAACTGACCCACATATTTACAGGGCAATATCGTTGACATTAGTTTCCTGTAGAATTTTTGAGAATATTCTCAGCTTAGATATAGTAAATTTCCTTGAGACGGATAATCTTCTTTCTATGAATCAGCACGGGTTTAAGAAACATTGTTTGTGTGAAACTCAGCTTGCCCTTTTCTCACATAACATCTTGCGAGTCATGGATCAAGGTCAACAGGCAGATTCTGTTTCTCTCGATTACAAAAAGGCATCTGAGGCGGTGAAACACGACAGAGTGCTAAGTAAGATACGTAATTATGGAATAGGTTTACAGGTATGTCACTGGCTGGAAGACTTCCTAAGGAATAGAAGGCAGTACGTCGTTCTTGATGGCGAGTTCGTCAGAGACGAGTGTATCGCCAGGCGTGCCCCAGGGGAGTGTGATAGAACCACTGTTATTTTATATCTATATTAATGATCTGATGGACGGAGTAACTTGTAATTTACGGCTGTTTGCTAATGATGTTGTTGTATATGGAATGGTGTCATCGTTAATTGACGGTAGTAGCATACAGGATGACTTGGACAAAATTTTTAGCTGGTGTGAAGAATGACAGCAAAATGTTGAAAAATGGAAGGTGAGGCACATGAATAGGAAAAACAATTCCATAATATTCGAATACAGCATTAGTAGTGAGCTTATTGATGCAGTCGCGTCGTTGAAATACCTAGGCGTAAAACTGCAGAGCGATATGAAGTGGAACGAACATATAAGGACAGTTGCGAGGAAGGCGGACAGCCGAATTTGGTTTATTGGGATGATTTTGGGAAGATGTACTTCATCTGTAAAGGAGACCGCGTGTAAAACGTATGACCCCGTCTCTGGTATTGCTCAAGTGTTTGAGACCCGCTGAAGGCCAGTTTAAAGGAAAACATAGAAGAAGTTCTGAGGCGAGCAGTTAGGTTCGTTATTGGTAGGTTCGATCAATTCGCGAGTATCACGGAAATGCTCCGAGAGCTCAAAGGATTGCTGGAGGAAAGACGACGTTCTTTTCGAGAAATTTTGTTCAGGAAATTAAGAGGGCCTCAATTTGAAGCTGACTACAGAAGTATCTTTCTGCTACCTACTTACTTTTCTTGTAATCATAAAGACAAGATTATAGAAATTAGAGTTCGTACAGAGGTGTATAGACATTCTTTTTTCCCTCGTTCTATTTGGGAGTGGAATAGGACAGGAATTACCTAGTAGTGGTACAGAGTACCCTCTACGATTGACTCTACGGTGGGTTGCGGAGTATACATGTAGAAGTAAAAGTTACAAGATCCTCATGATATGGATTACTGTACTCTGCGAATTCTTAGCTTCAAGCATATTCAAATGGCACCGAATCAATAGTATTTGGAGATTTTATTCACAATTTAACAGCTAATCAAGCTGCTAACGCTATCGAGCTCACAATTTACTTAATTAAGTACCAATGCGTTGCTCATTATTTAAATAAGGTAGTAAAATAATTGTAGCGCAGCTTGAAATGACAAATGAAATAGTAACATTGAACCCAAAAAGGCATCTGTCGCCAGCGGATGTATCTATCAAGAGAGATAGACCGGCTACCTAATTTATTCCTTAAATACTTTGTCACTAGATATGTGTTTAATTAACTGTTGATTTATGTGATGTCGACGATTCCGGTTCCACAGCTCTTTCATGAACAATGCGACATTTGAGAAATAGTAACTCATTTAGAATAAAGGATAACTGATCTTCCTTGGTGAGAGATGAGCTGACACATCACCGAAAGCTTTTGAACTACATACAACTATAATATTATAGTGTAGGTATTTCGGTTATCTGTCTATGCAACTGATTTAATAAAATATTTTATTGCCATATGCATTTCGCCTTTATTTGAAAGGCATCATCAGTGGCCTGTAATATATACATGATTATGTTTTACAATATTTGATATTTACATTTCTCAGTATTTTTAGGTTATGAGCAGTTCTGATGCGTTATTTAGGTATAGTATTGATATCTGAATGTTGTACGTACAATATTTCATAGATATTGCTTTACATCTGGTGCTCATTGGTTCCTCCCAGCTGTTCTGCTTCAGTTCTGTTCATTTTGCTGTGTTTGTGGTTCCAGCACTTCACAGCTAGCACCACTAGGCACATGGCATTTTTGTTTGTGTTGTGTTTTTGTTTTTGTTGGTGTTGCCAACTGTTAAGTATGTGTTTGTCCTGTCTTTGCTTTGTGTGTGTGTGTTTTATGTGACTGCATAGACGGCAGCACCAGATACTGATATATTAATTAAATAATTAATTTTTTGTGAGTCCTGATTGTGAGGAGATATAGAACAGAGAGGCAGAGAGATGGAGAGGGAAAGGGAGATAGAGACACTCAGAGACAGGGATTGTGGGAAAGGAAGAGAAGGAGAGCTTTGTGTGTGTGTGTGTGTGGGAGGGGAGGGTTCACTCATTATTCTTATTAAATTTTTCGTTTGTGTGTGTGTGTTTCTCTCTGTGTGTGTGCCAATTCTTTACTCTCTTTGATCACTGTCTCATGTCTTTGACTAGATTTAGTAGTGAGTTTTCATTAACGTTTGTCTGTTCATTTATTACTTGATTGTTCTCAGCTATGGCTTTCTGGATGTGGTAGTTTTCTTGTGTTTACAGGGCACTGTATTTAAAATTATCTTGTAACCTACAGAATTATGTTGAATAATTTCGTACTGTATTAAAAATAAAAAAATTCTTGGAATCACCAGAATATCTGCCCCTTGGTAGAAAGACGTCGCTTTTCTATTAGGAACGTTAAGGTTTCCTCGTTATAGTCACAGTAAAATCGGTGTGGGTGGAATGTACGAAACGCATATACAGTATGTTACAAAAACTTTCAGGAAACATTCCTCCCACACAAAGAAAGAAAAATGTTATGTGGACATGTGTCCGGAAACGCATAATTTCCATGTTAGAGCTCATTTTAGTATTTCTCTTTAAATGTAAGTAGAAATTGTAAATTTTCACAATTAACATGTGTGGACTGACGAGAATCCGCACGCAATTGTGCAGTCACGTCATCAACACAGATTTTATGTGAACATTTGGGCAGGAGTTGTTGATGTCTTGATTGGGCCTCATGTTCTTCCACCTACGCTTACTGGAGCACGTTATCATAATTTCATGATGTGCTGCTGGAACATGCGCCTTTACAAATACGACACAATATGTGGTTCATGCACGATGAAGCTCCTGCACATTTCAGTCGACGTGTTCGTAGGCTTCTCAACAACAGATTCGGTGACCGATGGATTGGTAGAGGCGGACCAATTCCATGGCCTCCACGCTCTCCTGACCTCAACCCTCTTGACTTTCACTTATGGGGGCATTTGAAAGCTCGTGTCTACGCAACCCCGGTACCAAATGTAGAGACTCTTCGTGCTTGTATTGTGGACGGCAGTGGTACAATACGCCATTCTCCAGGGCTGCATCAGCGCATCACGGATTCCATGCGGCAGAGGGTGGATGCATGTAACCTTGCTAACGGAGACATTTTGAATATTTCTTGTAACAAAGTGTTTGAAGTGACGCTGCTAAGTTCTGTTGCTATGTGTTTCCATTCCATCATTAATGTGATTTGAAGAGAAGTAATAAAATGAGCTCTAACATGGCAATTAAGCATTTCCGGACACATGTCAACATAAATATTTTCTTTCTTTGTGTGTGAGAAATGTTTCCTGAAATTTTGGCCGTACCTTTTTGAAACACCCTGTAGAATGCAATAACTACAGTATTTAACATTCCAAATCAGCCACCACATCTATAACTGAAAGAAAACCGTCACGGGCAATAAAATAGCAAAAACAATCAAGCTATTTTCCGACAAACAAGAACCCTATTCCATAATCGTTGCTACACAAACGGCAATAATTTTGAAAACACTGACTTTTTAAGCTAAAGTACTTGCACTCGAAAGAATATGCGGTTATAATAAAGACGAGTAAGGTGTTAAAATGTGCGAATCATTAGACTCCATACTTAATTTATAGGCTTACAAAACTGCCTATCATAGTAAGAATAGAAGTTGATGTTTCTCTTATGTTTATATTCTACTTACTTTCAGCGGAATATGCTGAAAATATATACATACTCATAAGTATTTATTCATGACCGAGTCGTTCTTTATATAACTAAATCTGTTAAATTCAGCTGTTTTTACATTAATTTACGTATTATGTATGTCTCTTGATATTGTAATAATGCTTGTTACATAAAATTAATCTAAGGAATTTGTTAATTACGTACAAAAATATTATAAGAAAAATCACCCCTTCGGCGGCTTGCCCACCGCTAGGTGCACTAGTGGTGTTGGAACAGTCAGTTGGTAACAACTTTCACTGCAGTGATTATTGTGATTGCATATGTTAGATGTGGTCACACCATTTTGATCTAGGTCTTCCGAAAAAGTTATGACATTCTGCGCAAACTGAATTATCGAGTTGATGAAGTCCACTTTGCAAATTCAATATATTCGTCATATTAAAAACAAGCTGCTGCAGTTCAAACGGTAGCAGATGAGGGGTTTACATACCGAGTCTCAAACTCGGTCCCTTGTAGAAATAAAAATAACATCCCTGTATCAGCTCCTCCAATCACAACACTGTCACTCATTTTTTCCTTAATGTTTGCTGACGGCCATCAACGGACTGCGCAAAGCGATGTTGATGGCACCCTCCACCAATACTACGGCGTAATATGTGCATTGGAAGACAAAGTAATATCACAGTCTAATAAAGACAGTCGCGACACTCACTGCTGTGAAAGCTGTTACCGCCGGACACTTGGAGCGACACTAGCGCTCCAAGCGGTGGTAAAGCCGGCTGTCCCTTAACGCCGTATACGACTCATTAATAATGCCCGCTTGTAATTACATTTGTGTGGTTTTCTAAATATTGTATATATTCTTGCATTTCAAGCTTTATTTAAGTATCTTGACACATAACTGAGTATAAAAGAAACGTAAACCAAACAAAAACTCGTTGTGATCGGACACAGACTGCAATTGTGCAATATGTTACGAAATAATTCTTTAGAAATTGCTTGCAGCTTACCTTGCTGGTAGTGATGGACAACATAGTATTTTGTGCAGACGAGCCTATAATAGAACTTCTAAGGGACAGTTAAATATCAACAAATGTAAATTTAGTAAAAACTTGTGAATAAACTGACGCTAACTGCAACATATTTATGACGAAATTCTTCAGACATTGCACCTTATTTTGCTGGTAAACGTAGTATTTCGCACATGAGAAGCATGTAATTGGTCTTCCCGGTGTTAAAAGGTGCGAATTTTGTTTTTCTTGGTTTTTAGTTATGAGAACACCCACTGGCTATGAAACTTTCATCTAATATAATTTTGCTATGAGATTATTTTAATTATATGTTATTTTAAGATAATATTCCGTCGATTACACGACAGTCTAAATGTCATATTATATGAATGATCCTCAGTCATTATCACAGTCTGTCATCATATGGTTCGAAGATGAGGGAGGAGTGGGAGGGGGCGGGGCGATAATCGTCTGTAAAATAAGACGGCTCAGTAGTTTCCGATAAATAGGTTTATATATTAGAGTGTGGTTTCCATTAGATAAAACAGAAAACATTTAACCTTTCAAACATTAATAACGGTAACAATGAACACTTCTTTTCCATACATTTCTTATACTTTTGCCTCTATAGTAAATTACTTTCGAATGCCCAGACAAAAATGTTTCTAGCTGTGATGTAGCAGCAAGCACAGTCGTAATACTTGTTTCAGGACACAGCTTAATTTCTTCCGCTTTACATTATCACGTCTTTGCGGTAGTTTCCTCTTCAATCCCAGTTTCAGTGGTTTGTTTGGAACATCAAACAATCTAGGCACAGCATTCCACACCAGCTTCTTCCGTTCATCATTCATGAACTGGTTTGCATCGAAGTGTAGCGAGCAGAACTTCACATTATAACGTAAATACGCGGCAACTTTATTCAAAAGATCTTGGCGCCTGCTATTTATAAGCCATTTCTTGATCCTAAAAAGAAATAATCTTCAATGTGTGTGTGTGTGTGTGTTGCTCACAACATAATTGTAAATAAGCATTACCAAAACTTTGTCACTTACCTCTCAGGCACTGTAGAAAACCTAAAGAATGATATATATGACGTATTCTAGTTTTTGTTGCTGCAATGTATTGCACTACACACGCTTCCCTTCGTAAAAACCATTTCGTACACTAAAACACACAACAAACACACGTCTCGTATACGATATAGAGCAACGTGGCTTTACGTCCGCAAGGAGCGCTGCAGTCGCCTAGTATAACAAAAATCAGCGGTAGTGTCGCGACTGTATATATTAGACTGTGGTAATATCCAGTCTCGATTATCTTCAAAGAGCCCCACCTGAGAGATTCACAGCACAAGTTTTGACTGCCTTTCAGCCAAATGAAATCTTTGCACTTACTTTTTCATCTCCCTGTCGTACATCACCTGCTGTAGAAGGTCTCCTTAAACAGGTTTGTGCTCGCATTTAGCCCCTCTTGAATACGGGGTTAAAAAGATGCTGAACGAAATTTTGCTGGAGTGCATTGTGCCTCAGAATGTATGGTGGACAAAATAGTGTTAATACCAAAACACTCTGGCCGAGTCATTCTGGATCCCACTAGTCCTACACCTTCCTCAGTTTCAATTAGAAACCCATTGTGAAGGCAATTACAGTAGATTATCGCTTCTGCTGACGAACATTGTTGACGTGTATTGAAGTTTGTAGAATGAAACTTACGCACTGCAGCGGACTGTGCGCTAATGTGAAACTTCCTGCCGGAACAGGGGTTAGAACTTGGTACCAATGCCTTACGCGGACAAGAGTTCTACTGACTAAGCTAAAACGCGTAATTATTTTTGTCGCTCATGTTCTGTATGTTACAGTTTTGTGTCCCCTCCCCAAAATCAACAATTTCCGACCGTAGTCCCGTTTAGTTCTATAAATGCTTTTAATACCACTGAGATAGATTTTCCTACAACACATTTTACTTATTTCGTCTCATATTCAGTGTCAAATATTCACTGTTGTTCTTTCATGTGTGTGATGTTACGTAATTACAAGTAATTTAATTTGAATTGTATATACATTCGTATATTCCGACAAGAAAAAATCGCACTGACGTGTTTTACGGCCCACTTTAAATTTGTAGTTTTATATTTTTTTGCAAACATTTCGGACAAAAGTAATATTGTAAATAATATAAAATTATAGTGATATGATTGCGACTCTACTATTGTGACAATATCTATGCACCCAACATGTAACCCTTTTAGGAACAAAAAGGAGAAAAAAATTTTTTGGTAGTGGCGGGTACCGAACCACGGACCATGTGCACCGGAATCCAATATGCTGTCTACTACACTACAACGGACAGTTACGAAATCGAATCATTATTTTAGTAGTATTTATGGCAGTTGTCAACTGATGCTAATAAGGCATTGTTAGACGATTGATTAACATTTATCATACGAAGAACGACGTGTTTTTGTTAATTACTCAGTGCGCCGTTGCTTTGAAATAACAACGTGTAAGTTATAATAAGAAAATCATCAAATACGCAACGCAAGATGGCGTATGCCAGAGAGAGTTCCGGGCGTGGAATGTCACGTGACATCTGCGAACGGCTGGTTTTCGTAAATCAATGGAGCATGTCAAATCTCCGTTATTTTTGCAAATATCTCTGCAACGATGCAAGATATGAAAAAAATCATAATAGAGCGAGTATTTTCCCCTGTACCAATTAGGTTATTCAATTTTCGTGTCAGATGAATGGTTCCTTTGAAATTACAATTATATCCCAAAAGGATTTTTTTGGTATTACTGCCTTTTTTTCCGAAATATTTGAAAAAGGGAGGTTCTGGTCTCTGGCGGCCTACAATTATGTCTGTAAAATTTGGTGCTGATCGGTTGAATGGTTCGTCTTAGAAACAGGGAACACGTTACGGATAGACTGACAGACAGACGTACATACATCCCAAAATCGCCGTTATTTTTACAAATATCTCTGAAACGATACGAGATATGAAAAAAAACATAAGATAGCACAATTGTAGAAAATTTTCTCATCTACAAATTCGGCTATTCAATTTTCATGTCAGATGGATCGTTAAGCCGTTATTTTCATTTAAATTTCGAGCTGTCAAAAAGCGATCGCAAAGGCCCATTGTTAGTGTTACTATTGCAACCTAAAGTGGGCCAATTAACTTAAATAATATAAAGCCCTGGGTGCAGATGTGTTGAGATAAAATCGCATAGCTGTTAAGACGTGTTTATTTAGACACAACCAGTCTCATATCGATGTAGGTGCATCTTCAGGTAACATCTGTGAGTAGGAAATACATCTGAACTAATGACTGGAGTATCTAAAAGGACCAATAATTCTAAGAATTAAAATTTTTCCAAAAAAGTCTTTAAAAAAATTTATCAAAGGGAGTGCCGAAAGTACTTTCTAGGAAAATTATAACATGATATTTCGGAAACAGCATTCAGCTTTCAGGTCTTGCTAAAATACTCTCACAATAGGGTGTGGTCGTCATTTTTTAAATGACATACCCGATTTATCCGTTCCGAAGAAACCAGCAATGTGAGTCGTTCATCTGCTCTACAGTTTGAGAGAAAAGTATATAAGTCAGCAGACCATATATATATATATATGGTCTGCTGCCTTATATACTCTTCTCTCAAACTGTAGAGCAGATATATATATATATATATATATATATATATATATATATATATATATGTGTGTGTGTGTGTGTGTGTGTGTGTGTGTGTGGTCTGCTGACTTATATACTCTTCTCTCAAACTGTAGAGCAGATGAACGACTCACATTACTGGTTTCTTCGGAATGGATAAATCGGGTATGTTATTTAACAAATGACGACCACACCCTATTGTGAGAGTATTTTAGCAAGGCCTCCTGAAAGCTGGATGCTGTTTCCTAAATATCATGTTATAATTTTCCTGAAAAGTACTTTTGGCACTCCCTTTGATATATATATATATATATATATATATATATATATATATATATATATATATATATATATTATCGGACACTGCACTTTATCCCTCTTCTGCAACAGCCAGACAGCGCTACCTGGCAACCGATTGCCTCCGGGTCATCCGCCGAGAGTGGGGCCCTTTATACGTGCTGCCTTTTCTGCCACATGTAACAAACAAATGAGATCTCAGGAAAATAAAACTTAAGAATTCGAGATGCTGTTCTTGAGAGCAATGAGAGACGTCGTTCGCTCTTTCCCCTAGAGTGACGTCCAGTCGTGAGAGGCGAGTGGCGGCGGAGCACTGGAGCTGGTGAAAAATACAACAGAAGTTGCTGTTTGAGTTGGGTGCTCGACTGGAGGGCCTGCCCGCCAGAGCTCCCCCTGCCCGCCGCCAAAGCCAGCCAGCCAGGGGGCGGTCTGCTGCTGCTGCAATTAAAGTCTCGGCCCCAGGACCGAGGAGCGCCTAACAACCGTATCTTCTCCTCACAGAGCGCGCGTTATTAAAATCCTGCACACAACAGCGGGGAATAGGGGGCGCCGAGTCCCACTCGTCACGACTAGCCGCGGCCCAAGGACAGCGGGGGCCTCCAGTCCAAGCCTTCATCTAAAGTTTAGAAGGATTGATTGAGAAACAACGGAGGCTGCTGCTTGTTGTGTCAGGCCATTCACCTGCAAGTTCCGAGACAGTTTCTGTTTGAACAGAAATTTTTCTACATTGTATCAGGTGGCAGCTGCAGAAGCAGCACAGTCAAATCTCATGCAAACAAATAGTGGGTCGGTTTACGTTCTAGGAGGCGATCCAATTATGATATTGTAGAAAGATATAAAAAAGCCAAGATCGCTGATCATCAATTTTTATTTACGACGACCAGTTTCGCTGAACTATGTCAGCATCATCTGGTCAAATAAAATATTTTACAAGGCCATAATCTGTTAAAAAGGAAAGACGGAAATTTAAAACTTGCATGTCATTATAATAAAACGAGAAGATACATCAATTAAATTTAATTGATGTATCTTCTCGTTTTATTATAATGACATGCATGTTTTAAATTTCCGTCTTTCCCTTTTAACAGATTATGGCCTTGTAAAATATTTTATTTGACCAGATGATGCTGACAGAGTTCAGCGAAACCGGTCGTCGTAAATAAAAATTGATGATCAACGATCTTGGCATTTTTATATCTTTCTACAAAATAGTGGGTCTATGGTAGAGATGGGCACAAATCGGCTCAATGAGCAGCGCTTCCGCTCAGTCCGGAAAAAGAGCAGCGTTCGCGCTCGCCGATAGTTATCCTAGTTGCTGCCAGGGGTCTGCATGCTTGCTGGCGCACGTAGTTCCGTTACTCACTTAATAATAGCATTTTTCTGGAGATACCCCTAGCAGTGGAATCTGTTCATTCGAGTTGGATACTAAAGAGTTTGCACTATTATCTTTAAAAGATATTTTATAACACACTCAGGCAGGTGCATTTCTGCGGCTACGTTAGCGCGTTGGCTGCGCATAACGCCATCTAGTCTTTCCAGCAGGAACTACGTGATGGACGCCAGCTGCTCGCGGCTCTGCTCCCGCTCAGGCAGGCGGCTCCGAGAGCGCGGCTCGCTCATTGTACACCTCTGGTCTATGGCATAACAGGCATATTCCTAATTCGGGTTAATAATGTGAATTAAACGTAGGTGCACGAATACTTCAGGAACGTAATAACACGGAAAAAAACAGAACATTGGCGGGTTTCAGGAAAATCGGCCAATTTCTCGCATTTTTTTTTTTTTTTTTTTTAATTTCATATAGAAAATACGCTACATCTCGGAAACAAAATTGGCTAGTATTCGTAAAAAAAAAAAAAAAAAAAAAAAAAAAAAAAAACATTTATTCCGTGCCGGCCGAGGTGGCCGAGCGGTGTGCAGCGCATTAGTCACGTTCTCCATGGCCACTACGGTCGGGGGTTTGAATCCCCCCTTGGGCATGGATATTTGTGCTGTCCTTAGTATTAGCTAGTTCATAAGTAGTTTGTAAGTTTAGGGACTGATGACCTCATGGTAAAGTCCTACAAACATTTGAACATTTGAACTTATTCAGTGTCGAAACTTGATGTTGACTTTTTATTTCCAAAAGTTTGATATTCATGACAGTTCATTCCACTAATATGAACTATGTGACGTTAAAACAGGGAAACAGCCAAAAATATTGATAGTATGTAATAATGATAATAATGACGATTTTGACCGCTAACACGCGAAATTTTCAATAGAAATACCAAAACTGACAAAAAGATAATATAAAATAAACATCAATTTTGTCTACAGGAACAATCTCGCTAAAAAAATGATATGCTTAATCTGTCATAAAGGCAACATGAAACAGCATCGAATGTGGCGAAAAATAATGTGGATGTTGGCAAAACAACATCAACTAGATTGAAACAAATAATACTGAATTTTTTATGAAAAAGGTAACTAATTAAAAAAAACTAACTTTGGAAAGGTAAAATAATAGCATTAATGAAATAAAATAACAGCAACATATAAAAACGAATTCAGTTAAAAATGTTACCAAATATGTAACGACATGTCGGAAACTAAAACAAGGACAAAAATGTTAAAAGTGCCGAATTTGGCATAAAACGCTTAAAATGATATAGAAAAAAACATCAAATTGACAAAACTAACTAAGATTGGTGGGGAGTGGGATAATACTACCATGGTAAAAAGCAGCACCAAAATTACAATTTTTTTTGTTATGTATGGGAGAGGAATTAAAACAACTGTGAAATTGGAAGTAAACTAATTTGGCAAGAAAAAAGCACTGAAAAGGGGAAAAACAACGCAATGATATTATAAAAAAATATAATCACAATCACCAAAGAAATAAAAAACCACACAAAAATTCGCATAAAATAAAACAATTTTATAAAGTTTATTTTAGACTGAAAGTCTTGGTAGAGGTATGCAAGCTACATGATAATTTTTTAATGATTCTGAAATTGCTTAGAGAGTGCTTGAATAATCACTTAGATGTTTTTAGTAGATTATTTATTGTAAAAATGAAAAGTGAAATTTTGTGGATAAAAAGTGAAGTGAGACAAGCATTTAAGTGTAATCATTTCCTAATGATACAGCAAACAAAATTAAATGGTTTTTACGTGAGCAGCTAGCACAATTTGTTTTCAGAAAAGTTCAGTGGCTTCTAAAACAATTTGTAGTCTATGAATCAAAATTAGTTCAAGCTTTACCTGAACGTAAAAATTAACAAATGTTAAGGAGGCAAACCAACGGACATGTATACAAGCAACACCAATTGAGTGAAATACAGTTTACCCTACGAGTGTTTAACCTATCAAATGGTGAAAGCAAACTTTTAGAAAAAGGGATCAACTTCAACCTACCATCGGAGGTTACACCAACTGTTGACAAAAAAAATGTTGCAGAAGTAAAAATTGTGAAATGTTAAAACTATCTAAAAATGTTCAAACAAAACTTGCAGTCGTCACTTGTAATGCTTTATCCATACTGAAAAGACTTAACCAACCACATATATTACTTAAGCAAATCCAATGTTTAAATAATAGTCTTAAAGAAAACGAGGTAATTCTCACAAAGGAAGAGAAAGGTAATTCTTTAGTGCTTTTAAATGATGAAGATTATGTCAGTATACCTTTGAAATTCTTTGATGAAAATAATATTCTGAATTTTTTTTAAATCCTGTACCTAAACTCATGAGTGATATTAGGAGCTTAATTAACCATTCTCATTTATTGTTCAGTTCTAAAAGAGAGAAAAATAATGTACCTATGATGAATCCAAAATTCCCTTTTTTATGATCACAGATAAAGTTGCATAAAAAATAAAGCAATATATCCTACAGTTTGCTCATGTCAGAAGCCCAATTATTATATTATCAGTTTCTGCCAAAGTAAGATCAAGGAGCTATATGTATTTGAAAAATGTTACTCTCTAAAAACAGTTATAAATTCATTCAATGAATTAAAGACATCAAAATCTCCAATAACTGTTTTAATGTCCCTAGATATCACCAATTTGTATATTAATAAACCTATAGCTCAAACCTTACAGCTAATTAAACATAATCTTACTGTACACAAAAACGTGAAACCAGCATTTGTACAAGAACTTGTCAATCTTGTAGAATATTCCGTTTCATTTAATTCCTTTTATTTTAATGGGCATATATATGAACAACATGATGGTCTAACAATATGTTCGATACCTTCTGGTATTCTTGTTGAAATTTTTATTAATAGTCAGGAACAAAAACTTTTTGCAATGCAAATGAGCTTATTAATAAAATTGTACTTTACAAGTGTTATGTTGATGTTATTTTCATCATCTTTAATGGAAGTAATGAGGAGGCTGACCAACTGCTACATATTTTTAAAAATTCCACCATAAGATAAAGTTCACCTTGGAAACTAACTAAACAACATAGCATTACTGCTGCAAATTCTAATTATCCCCCAGGCCAAAAGAAAACAATGTTTTCACTCTGTGTTTCACAGGATAAAAAAAAATTGCTCTTGATCAGGAGGCTACTGATAGGGAAATCCGTACAATAATACAGATAGGAATAGCCAATGATTTCAAAGAATATGATATGAAGAAAATCGGTAAAAATATACTTTCACAGTGTCATGCAAACAGCACAATTGAAAGGTGTTATGTTAAATATACTGCTGTAACTTACGCATGCCAATTATCATTAAAATTGGTAATGAATTTAGAAAACATAATGTCATAGTAAGATTTAACACGTGTAATCATTTGGGAAGATTCCTCTGCCATAGTGTTGAAAAATCTGTTAACAAAGTTTGTTATAGTGGGATATATAAGATTATATGTGCGACATGTAACAATATCTATATTTGGAAAACATGAATGAAATTTAAAATAAGATACAGAAAACATAGGTATCCCAGTCATGGCAGTGCATTAAATGCCCATTTGCGTCAACATCATCATCAACTTCTTAATATTGAAAAAAATTGCATATTCTTCATTATAAGAATACAAGCACATGTTTAGACATAATGGAGGATTTAGAAATTTTTGTGAGTAGATACATCAAGAAGGATCAATGGCTTAACGAACAAGTTAGCAGTACATGGGTCTGGTTTTTCCAAATTTTCGAAACAACATTTTTCTATAAGTAATTTTGAGGCTTTCACTTAATTTGGCAACTGTGTTATTTATTTTAGTTTGGCAATTGTTCAGCCACTACATTAACTTCCAAATTATGTAAAATTATTTACTATATATAAAAATATTTCTTATTTTAATTATAAATTGTAATAATTTTGTGTATATACAAGTTAGTTATATATGTATCTTACTGACAGGTCACCAGATGATGAGCTAAGTCCGAAACATGTCGTGTTTTGACAATAAATAATGTACTAACAACTTCTAAGTGATTATTGAAGCAATGTCAGAACCATTAAAAAAAGCTGTTTTTGTCACAAAATATTTGTTTTTCTTTTGCCTGTGTCTTTAATTGCGAAAGTTATGATATCCTAGGAAATCATCATGACACTACTGCTCAGTTAACCAACTAGTTTCAAATCTTAATCGGCAAATGTCAACGCTCATATCATTTTCAACAGCCATGGAGACCAACTAATGTGTTGTCAAGATAGACGACCATCGGATGATGGGGAGATCATACTTTCGCTTGTCGGTTACTTTAATAAATCCGCAAGACAGCGAAAATGGGAAAAGTTCAATAATATTACGTTAAAATGTTGGCTGCAGATACGACATCGTGGATACAGCGCTTCTCTGGTACGATCTTTCTCCTGAGTCACTTTAACTGGGAGAAATGGTCACCACGTTGGCCAAAATCGAGAAACGCATCTTCGCTGCCCCTTCCAACCCCGCAGCCCCCTATAGGAATTATATTCTATCGAAATGACTACACTGCTGCGCTGAGGCCACAAAACAACGGCGAGACACTCTTGGAGGCCGATGGATCACTCCGTTGCTCATCTCACGATGCTAGTGATAAAGCTATCACCACACTAATTTTAACTGGCTTTCGTAATCTTGGAACGTGTTTCAATTGTGTCAGTTTCGTGAGAATTGTAGCGCTTACCCCTCTATTCTTCTCATGTGCTCATTTGGGGGCAATCCAGATATGCTGCCCAGGGATGTTGCTGCCAAGTCTTGCAGAGTACTATAAGTTTTCAAACGCAGTGTTTTGGCAAGCATTATCCTATTGGACAACACGTCTTCTTCCTGTTTCAAGAATGGCAAAATAACGGGTATTACAATATTATGCATGTACCGAGCATTGGTCAGCGTTCCTTCCAAAAACACCCATGGTGAACGAGAGTTGCACCTTGTCACACCAAAGCCAATTTGGACGAATTTACTCTACAAGACCACGCTCGCGAGGTCTTTGTCGAATTTGCAAACAACCATCACTTCTGAGCAGGCAGAATCTTAAGGCATCACTGAACACCATGGCCCGCCATTCAAACTTCCAAGTGATCCTCTGACGGCAGTAGTCGAGCCTTGCACATCGTTGGTGTGCCTTCAATGGAAGATTGGCTGGAGGTGTGTATGCCAGTAGTCCTGCTGCCGGTTAACAAACAGTTTGTGATGACACTTCTGGACTCATAGGGCAAAAGCTGTGCTAGCCGCACCATCTGCTACCGTTCTCCTTACAATACGACGATCATGGCGGACATCTTTGTTGAGTGGATGTCAAACACCACATCTTCCGCTGTGATAATATTCACGTGATCATTGCTAACTGGATCTTAACACAGCTGATGCTGCCCGTCAAATCTCCTGAACTACAGGACGTACTTTCAGATTTTTTTTTTTTTTTTTTTTTTTTTTTTTTTTTTGTCCTGTGAATTTTCACGGACATAAAGAGTGCAGCTCTACCAAGGTTTCTTAGCAACAGGCTGTAGGTTCATACAGAGGACAGACATACAAATATTCATTTGCAAATGATTGATAAAGGAGGGGAAGGAAAAAGGATTAGGAAAGAAAAGATTGACAGTGGCTGCATTAGGGCACTGAAATTAAACAATAGCGACAGGTGAAAATGTGAGCCTGGCCGGGAATCGAACCCGGGTCTCTCGCTTCGGCCCAGCGGGCACCTTAATCACTTGGCTGCCCATGATTGCCTCCCGCCCGTCTCAAACCTCTCGAAGTCGCAAGCTATGGCTGATGACCTCGATATTGAGCGGCCTTTCTCCGTGCGAGGTCGAACGTATGACTGAATTGAAGCTAACGCCGTCTTCGCGTGTAAATAGCTATTATATAAGTGTGAGGCAGAAGACATCATGCCATTGTGTTTTCACTGTGGGCTTCCTGGACATGTCGTACGATACTGAAGGAAGAGAATACGAGTATTTTAAAATAATTATGACACAAGACGCCAGCCATCGGAGCAGTCCTTTCAAAGGCAGTCAACCACAGACGATAACTGTCGACCTACTGGGCGAAGCCAGACGCCGCATCCTGGACGCGGTCGCTCTTCAACACGCAACCGCCGTTTGCCGTCACTTTATATATATACCAGCGGCTCGCCTAGCCGCTGTGTTCAGGAAAACTAGACGAGGCGAACCTCTACGGAGATGAGGCCCGCCATCCGCGGTGGCCAAGGGGACTGCGGCGTGCCAGTCACGGTGTGCACGGCCACTACGGTCGGGGCTTCGAATCCCCCTTCGGGCATGGATATTTGTGCCGTCCTTAGTGTTAGCTAGTTCATAAGTAGTTTGTAAGTTTAGGGACTGATGACCCCGTAGTTAAGTCCCATAAGCTATACAAACATTTGATTTGACATGAGGCCGCCGCAGATCAAAACCCTCCATGGATGACAGTCGCTAAGATGTCTGGAAATCTCAGTGACGTCATCATGGAATGGTTAACCTGTCGAAGCACTTGTCGATTCAGGAGCTTCCTTCTCTGTATTGTCGGATGACCGCAAACTAAAGGAGTTTATGTCCTAAGAGTAACTGTACTGAAGGTCGCATATGGAAAATACGTCTTACCACCAGGAACACGTGCCGTTTCAATTTGTCGTTTTAACAGAATGTAGCCATAATGCCATCCTCGGATGGGACTTCCGTCAGGCATCCCAGACTGTCACTGACTGTGGAAGATCTGAGCTACAAATTGAGAAAGAGGTTCCGACGAGTACACGTAACACGAACTCGCCTGGGAGATTGTTTACTGTCAAGAATGTTGATATCCCGCCGTTAACAATGAGGAGAGTTCTAGAGAGCAGCCGAGATGACCAGCTGAATTGTGAAGTGCTTGTCGATAGCAAAAAGCTAATCAGTTAACGAAGGAAATCTACACACAAGCCATCATAAGCTTTACAGGTGGTAGAGAAGAACTTTTGATTACTAATGGAATGAGTATTGGAACAGCTGAACAAGTCCAGGATGGTGAGCTCAATATCATCGGCGAAGTCTCATGCTCTGCTGTTACCGCCGACAATGCACTAGAGGAATTGCATATAGGGTCCGGTCTGACCCAGGATCAACTTCTGCAGTTGTTAACCATACTACCCCAATTGTCAGGTGTATTCCGGGCCAAGCAGGAGATGAACCTGATGCAACGACCAACAATAAAACATCGTATCAGTACTGGGGATCATCAACTAGACAGCGTTCATACAGTGTGTCACCAGCTGAAAGGTGAATAATTCGGGAGGAAGTAAAGAAGATGTTGCACGATGCATTATTCAACCTATTGACAGTCCCTGGTCCACGGTGGTGATCGTGAAGAAGGAGGCTGGCACGTGGCGTTTCTGTGTTGACTATCGCCGGCTGAACAAAATCACAAAGAAAGATGTCTACCCATTGCCGTGCATTGACGACATATTAGACTGCTTGAAAGAAGCTACATACTTCTCAACCATGGACATGCGGACAGGTTACTGACAAATAAAGTTTGCCGAAGCTGACACGTAGAAGACTACTTTTATTACACCCGACGGCCTATATGAATCAAAGTCTTACCATTTGGACAATGTAATGCCCCGACCACATTCGAACGCATTATTGACAAATTGCTTCAACACCTACAATGGACGACTTCTCTTTGCTATCTAGATAACACAGTCGTTTTCTTAAGGATATTTGCGAAACATCTAAGCCACCTGTCAACTGTCTTCAAGTGTATTCAGAAAGCAGAACTCCGGCTAAACTCAAAGAAGTGCCTCTTCGTCGCGAAAGAGTTAAAAATCCTGGGGCACATAGTGAATGGATGATTCAGATAAAATAAGGGCAGTTACAGAATTTACAACTCCTCAGCACATTTGTGATGTGAAAAGTTTTCTCTGGCTGTGCTCATTCTACCGTAGTTTTATAATAGATTTTTGCTATAAGTTTTGTACAAATTCAGGAATGTGCTGAAAAGGTGATAGCCTATGCATGAAGAGTTCTCTCAAAGTCTACCGACTCTACCACCGAGAAGGAGTGTCTAGCCGTTCTTACACATGAAAGTTTCAAAACAAGCTAGGAAGAAACACACTCCTCTGAGCTGGATGATAAAATTATACACAATTTCCTCAGTTATTTCCTTTAGTTGTCTCGTGCTCAAAGTGCAAAATAAAAAAAAATAATAAAAAAATAAATAAAAAGAATCCATTTACAGCCTGCTTGCTTGGGGCTCCGTTAAGTGTGCCTGTAGACCCTATTTTATTATACAAACTGGCTGCGTCGTGTCTAGGGGCCAGCCACACCTGCTGCAATGTCCCCAAAGTCTTTATCTTTAAATAAATGCAGGCAGGAACACAACAAAAGATGCACAAACGACTCATTCACTTTTAACTAAATTGATGTTTATTCCACCTAATATCCATCAGTGAATATTTGTTACAGCTGACTTCAGAGTAATGCCGAGTTCCTTACGGCTGAAACACCAATAAATCGAAACTTGACTGAATAGTTTCTAAGTCGGACATTCACTAAATACAAATTAAAGTCTAGTAACAATCCTGAGAAACTAAGTGCCACTGTCGCAGAATATATTTGGAGTCCACGAAGCACCACTGAAGACCTTTTCTAAGTCCCACAGACGTAGAATAAAATCAATTCTCGAAGTACCACAGAACAAATATTTCTAAGTTCCACACTACAACACTTCGCTGAAATTTCACAATTCCTCAAACGATTCTACAGTCGCCCATCGTAACGACACTCTTGTCTGTCAAACCGACACTAACAGACTGCCCCTAACAAACCAACATGTCCGCCTTAAGTACCATCGCTGACTTACCCTGAAATCAAATCAGTATCTTATTTTCACAAAATTACCTCTTTTACATAAAATACAATTGAATGAAATACATGTGATGAAATTATTAACCGGAAATTTTTCGCTGAAACAGAATATGGCAACAAAAACATTGTACATATCGTAGTTTTTGCATTATTAAAAAATTAAACTTTTCTACATTTGCTTTTTCCGTATTTAAACATAGGTTATTCACTGTACTATCGATCCTGTGATTTCAGTAACTAATTACTTAAGTCTCGTTTACCGTACTGCCGGTAATACTACAGTTAGTATTGTTTATTTGTTAAAAATCCAGCTTTTATTCAAATTTAATGAATTTTCGCCAGAAACTAAATATACATCTTAATAGTACTCACTTAGTTCTATAATTTGATACCTTCAACGTAATATTTGGTTAAACCGTTTTCAAGATGTTTACAAATTATTATTTTATAATGATATTTGATTTACTATAACTAAAAAACTATTAAAGTGCAATTATGTCAGCGCATCTGACTAGTCTTTATCTTCAAAATGAGCCTACGTGCTCCTTTGTTCTATACGTAGATCAATAGTTATTAGTTTTAAGTAGGTTTTTTTTTTTTTTTTTTTTTTTTTTTTGCCAGTCTGACAGATGACCGGTGCCGCCATCTCCTGAGTATCCCCTGCACTAAGACGAATCAGTAGCTGTCAAAATATGTCCCTTGACAGTCAGTAGGCTACTTGTCAAAATACACTCAACGATTTTCGCGCGTGTGCGCGTTTTGTCACAGAGTATCAGACTTCAAGTGTCTCCACAAAGCTGACCCCTTACACCGTTATCTGGGCTAACAACAAGTTCTGGCCGTATTTATTCGGTTAACCGTTCACCGTCGTGACAGACCACCATTCTTTATCTTGGCTGACCAATTTGAAGGATCCATCAGGTCTACCAGCAAGATGGGCACTAACACTCCAAGGGTATGATGTCAAAGTGTATTCAAAAACGGGCACAAACATAAGGATGCCGACTGTCTTTCGAGTAATCCATTAGCGGAACTCAAGAGCATGAGTGAAATTTCGGCCTTCACTGAGATAGGTGACATTACACCTGAAAAGAGGGAAGATCCAGCATTATTACAAACCATAGAGGCCTTGCAGAAAGGAGAACCAATGTAAGATAAAATCAACCGATCTTTGTATAATTATTACCAAGGAAACAATAACTTTACACAAATTCGAGTGAGAACAGAGCTAAATAGTTTTTCAAAGTACGATATCTTGAATTGTTTTCTATGTACCTTAAATAAGTTTTAGAGTTAATCTTTTAATGTCAGTAAATTTACGTACAACACTGGAGAAGCACTTATAGAATATATCTGAAAATATCGACAAGAGCCTGGTGCAATTTACGTCAGTATTTAAATGTTGTAATCTTCATTTTACATATCAGAAAGATGACCATAATTACTAGGTACGTTCAGAAAGTAAGTTCCATTTGGTTATAAAAAACAAACGTGTACAGATACAGAAAAAATATTTAATGTACAAAAATCTAAAACTGTTAAACTACTATTCTACATAGCTGCCGAAATTTTGTAGGCACTTGTGATAGCGTGGCACAAGTTTCTGTATGCCTTCTTCATAGAAGGTTGCCGTCTGTGTATTCAGCCATGTGGTAGCATGATCTTTCAGCTCGTCATCGTTGAAGTGTTGACAGGACAAATTTTAGGTGTAAGAAGAGGATTTCCATCAAAAGGTGGTGTTTGTTTCCACGATAGTGCCCGACGTTATGTGGAGAATGTTATCAAACAACTCTTCGGAAATTTCAGTTGGACGTGTTTGATCATCATCCGTACAGCCCGGGCCTCGCTCCTAGCCACTATCACCTCTTGTTACACCTAAAAATCTGTCCTTGGTGGTCAACATTTCAACGATGATGACGAGCTGAAAGAACATGCTACCACATGGATGAATGCACAGGCGGCAACCTTCTATGAAGAAGGCATACAGAAACTTGTGCCAAGCTATGACAAGTGCCCAAAAAATTTCCGCAGCTATGTAGAAACGTAGTTTAACAGTTTTAGATTTTTGTACAATAAATATTTTTGCTGTATCTGTACACGTTTGTTTTATATAACCAAACGGAACTTACTTTCTGGACGTACCTCGTATTTTATGTCAGAAAAAGACAATAAAATGTATAGCTAATCATAATCCTATAAATTTTTTATTAAATTTATGTATGTAGTCTCTTCATTAGCTACCAAAGATGCGTGGAGCAGGCAATGCGGCGGAGTCTCAGCTATTTAAGAGCGGTAAACCTTGTTCTAGCCAGCAGTGATGCAATGGAAGGCTCCCAGGTACCTGCCAAGCTCCACGGCATCAAACGGTATAACATCGTTTTATTTTATTTCTCTTTATTAAATTAGGTTAATTTTGACACTAATGTATATTGCTTAAAGGTCCTCTAAATGTAACTATGATACATTTCAGAGTTACAATTTCTGAAGATGATCCAAATAAAGGACCTAAACTAGTTGAGTAAAATAAAATCATTGCACTAAAGACTGTTTTATGTATAAATTTAAATAAGAGTGCTGTTATCCCAAAATGTGCAACAAAAATGTTTCCAAAATATGTGATAGAATAACAACTGCCTACCATCCTCAGACAAGTTTTAAAAAGACATTAGCAGAGTTGCTGTCGATGTACGTCGATGTTGAGCAGAAGGGTTTGGATACAATACTGACAGTCGTGACATTTGCTTATAATACAGCAAGGCAATGCACCAAAGGCTTCGCGCCCTTTTTCCTGTTCCATGGCCGTGAAGCTGAGACGACAATGGATACGCTGCTTCTGTTCCAACCGGATGACAATCAGGATGACTATGTTAAACAGCTCATCACCAGGGTCGAAGAAAGAAGACAGCCGGCTCGCATACGGACACTGGACGAGCAGGAGAAAGATCGTCAGCGGAATAACGGCAAGTACCGATCTGTTGTGTACAACACAGAAGATCTGCTATGGATTATTACCCCTGAACGGAAAGTTCGCCTATCGGAAAAGTTACTGAAGCGATACTTTGCTCAGAATCGTGTCACACGCCATCTGTCAGACTTCACAAACGAAGTCGAGAACTATAAGCCTTCCTCAAAACGACAAAAACTAAGAGACATTGTGTACGTCTTCCGTATGAAGCCTTACCACGATCCCAAAGAACAGACAGAAACGGCCTCTTGTTCAAAGACTCTGAAGACCGTTATGATAATGATGAATCCACGACAGGAGGGTCTGTCGGCGGTCATTGTCTCCGTAAGGAAGGCGTGTGGGCAAAATGGAGGGATTCTCTGGAACTGCCATGCAGAGGACCTTTGACAAAAACCAGGACACTGGAGCTGGTTGGAAAGGGAACCTAACAGCGGGTCGCTGTTCTTTCAGAAATGGGAACAATGCTGTTCAAATCCCGTTACCGGCAAAAAAAATGTATTTCTTTGTCTTTACTACTTATAGAATGTTTTACATGTTTCTATGTTTGATATATTTGTAAAGTCCAGAAAATTCTTTCTATGTATAAATAGTGGAGCAGTCCAAGACAGACTGTTCTGAGTGTATGCTTCAGTTAGCAATAACCGTGTTGTAAGTGTTAAGTGTTGTGCTCCATTAACGACCTGCCTTCGAATTCCGCATCACCTGCAGTTTTCAACGTGACAATGTTAATCAAGAGATTTTATCTGAAAGGACATACTTTACGTTTTGATTGTTATATAATCTTATGACTTGATTCTAATGGGGTATCTTATATTTATTCCACAATACCCAACAACAATGTTGGCAGTACGCGTATGCCACACGTGATAAAGTACTAGCGGTTATCTACAGAGTATTTTGGAGAAAAAAATATTAATTAGGTGTTCGAAAACAGCAAGGCTGTTTGAAATGAAACACTAAACTGAAGAGAGTGTGTAATCTACAGAAGCATTTCGGCAATTACCTAAACGATTAAAAAAAACTTCCTGGCAAGTGCTCTATTTCTGTGAAGTTTGGAAAGTAGGAGGCGAGGTACTGGCAGAAGTAAAGTTGTGAGGAGAGACCGTGAAGCGTGCCAGAATAGCTCAGCCGGTAGAGCACTTGCCTGCGAAAGGTCCCAGATTCGAATCCCGTTTGCGGTACACAATTTTAATCTGCCAGGAAGTGTCATATCCGCTGCAGAGTGGAAGTTTCATTCCAATAATAATAATAGTAATAATAAAATAAACAAGTCAACAAGGAATATTTGTGAGCTTCTCTGCCCGGTGCCTGCAGCCTGGACGAAGCTACGTGGGTTGCCTTAGCAACGGTGTGGTGCTCATTGTCAGTGAGCGTCACGACTGGAGCAGCGCGCTTTGACGCGTAGAGCCGCGTTAGGCGGGCTGTCCGTCAAGTGTCACAGAGGGCGCTCCGGCGTGGCAGCCGTTAACGCACCACGCGTCGGGAGGCGAAGAAATTAGCCAGCAGCCGTCACCTGTCACACCAGCTGTGGCAACAATGCACGGCTGCCTCATCCTCATTCTGACGCGCGCAATTACTTTCGCCTCCATCACTCGTATGAACGCCGGCAGGCTCACCGATAGACAATTGTTGACGGGACTTATCAGTATGTATTCGGCAAAAGTTTGTATGAACATTTCTTTGCTTATACAGCGTCAATCATAAATGAGGAAAAATATTTCGTGCAAATTGTCACACAATGAGCTAGAAACGTAAATTCGTTTTCCGCATGTTCCTATGCCAATAAATGACAATGCAATTGAATGGTAAAAATCTGGAAATTTGAAGTGGGCTTTTGGGTGTTACTGTGCGCTGATATTGGCCAAGGGGCAGATCGGCAACAGGGTAAAAGTTCCTTTCCCTATGCCAACTAGCCACGATACGTAATACCAGCCAGCCAAAATGGTACGATATAGATGTAAGCGCTGTCATTTCTCGCAGTGTTTCGCAGGCCGTCGCTCGACGCCGCACGCCTCGCCTTCTCGTGAGTCGCTAGACTACCTGCAACACTCGCAGATTGTGCCCGCAACATGATGGTCTGTCTGTAAATCTATCGGACCAAACTGCGTGGTCACCAGTCCGTAGCTTACAAACTACCTAAACCTTGGTAAACTAACCTAAGGACTACACACACACCCATGCCCCAGGGAGGACTCGAACCTCCACGGCGAGCAACCGCGCGCTCCGCAGCGAGACGCTTTAGACCGCTCGGCTACTCCACCGCGGCATCATGATGGTCACATTCATGTTTGGCGACATCACGGTGAACGCACATTGGAAGCGGGTATTCGTCATCGAAATACTGGCGTATCAGCCGGCGTGATGGTATGTGGTGCCTCTGGCACCTCGCGGTCACGTCTTGTTCGCATCGACGGCACTTTGAACAGTGGCCGTTACATTTCAGGTGTGTTTCGACCCGTGGTTCTGCCCTTAATTCGATCCCTGCGAAATCCTACATTACAGCAGGATTATGCACACCCGCATGTTGCAGGTCCTGTACGGGCCTTTCTGGATACGAAAAATGTTCGACTGCTGGCCTGGCCAGCACATTCTCCAGATCTCTCACCAATTGAAAACGTCTGGTCAATGGTGGCCGAGCAACTGGCTCATCACCATACGCCAGTCACTACTTTTGATGAACTGGGGTATCATGTTGAAGCTGCTTAGGCATCTGTACCTGTACACGCCATCCAAACTCTGTTTGACTCAATGCCCAGGCTTATCAAGGACGTTATTACGGCCAGATGTGGTTGTTCTGGGTACTGATTTCTCAGGATCTATGCACTCAAATTTTTGAAAATGTAATCACATGTAAGTTCTAGTGTAATATATTTGTCCAGTGAATACCCGTTTATCATCTGCATTTCTTCTTGGTGCAGCAATTTTAATGGCCAGTAGTGTACAATGTTAACAATCTCAGAAAAAGGAGGAGGGAGAACCGGAACAACAACAGCCAGACTACAGCCAATTGGCGCAGGGCCTCCTCTAGCCTGCCATGACTGGCTAGAGCCAGTAGCGTTGTCTGCTCTGGTACCCTAGAGGCAGCAGTTTCGTAGTGAAGTCCTACAATAAAGTTCCTAACCCCAATTTATAACCGTGGATATGTGTAAAAAACAATTTAATGAAGTTAATTTGCTACATGTAAACTGTGATTTATCCCGCTCAAAAGATCATATACCTGACTTAATATCCATTAAAAAGGTGTGAAGATTTCGATATATTAAAAAATTTTGAACGTTTCGAGACCCTGAGATAAATCGTACGGAAAAGTTCAACATTTCTTCGTGTCCGGCATTCGGACCCGGATTTCTCACTTTGGGCCAGTGGTGGCTTTAACCAATTAGCATATCCAGGCACGCTTCTCTTCCTGCCCAAATTCTCAACTTACAGCACCCTACGTTGGTAGTGCCTCCTGTCCATTACTTCCTCTTGCTCGCAGCCATCACTGGATTTCCTCAAGGGATCCATTATACATGGTGGTCCATTGCTAGTGACCGGGCCAAATATCTCACCAAATAAGCACCAAACGAAAAAATTACAAAGAACAAAACTTGTCTAGCTTGAAAAAGCAAACAGATGGCGCTATGGTTGGCCTAGTAGATGGCGCTGCCATAGGTCAAGCGGATATCAACTGCATTTTTTAAAATAGATACCCCCATTTTTGATTACATATCCGCCTAGTACGTAAATAAATACGAATGTTTCATTTGGAACACTTTTTCCTCTTTGTGATAGATGGCGCTGTTAACGTATAAGTACGTGGTATCGGGTAACATTTCATCGGTGCGGACAGTATTTGCTTCGTGATACATCACTCTTACTAAAATGGACCGTTTACCAATTGCAGAAAAGGTCTAATGGTATTTATGTTCGGCTGTTGTGATTAAAATGCCCAACGAGCCTGTGCTATGTATGTTGGTCGTTATCCTGGGAGACTTCATCCAAGTGTCCGGACATTTGGTCGAATAATTACGTTATTTAAAGAGATAGGAAGTGTTCAACCACAAATGAAACTTCAACCACGACCTTGTGGGCCAACCATAGCGCCATCTGTTTTCCCTCTTCAAGCTAGATACGTTTTGTTTTTTGTAGTTTTTTCGTTTGACGCTTATTTCGTGAGATATTTGGTCTGGTCATTATCAATGGACCATCCTGTATTGATACACAACAAATGTCTTTGTATAGCATGATCCATGCGACTGGGATTTAGACAAGGTTGCCCACTTTCTACTCTTCTGTTTGCATTTGCCTTCGAACCCCTGCTCCAAGGACTACGCCAACGTCTGACGGGCATGTCTTTGGAAGGACACCATTTCTGCTGTGTGGCATACGCTGACGATCTCATGCTCTTCCTACGCAGTGTAGACGACGTTCGTGCTGCTCTGACATGGATAACAACATATGGCGAAGCATCGGGCAGTTCTCTCAACGTTTCTAAATCGAAGGTTCTGCTCATTGGAGAGGGTCTATCTGCTAGATGCGTTGCCCCCCTAAGTGTGGCCACCACCGTCCGCTACTTAGGCATTGACTTTACAAAAGATCTTCGTCGGCGACCTTAAATGCCAGGCGTCTGCTCCAAACGATCCGGGGAAGCCTCTTTCAACACCGATTTAGATCCCTGGATGTGATTCAACGTGCGCGATACGTAAACGTTTATCACGCCTCTCGCATCCCCCATGTGGCACAAGTGTTCCCGATCCCGATACCCCTTGCCCGTCGCATGATGATGGCGATGGGATCATTTGTCTGTACTGGAATGTTATTCAAGATCCAATATGCCTCTCTTCCCCTGCCACGGGATCGTGGAGGGGTCGGTCTATTCCACGTCCCACAAAAAGTTACGGCGCTGTTTGTTAGCTACCAACTGAAAATATGGCGACACTGCCCGACGAGCATGAGCAGACTGCTTTTACGCGAATATGCACAGGTATCTAAAACATCCCCAGTCAAATTATCTGACATTCCAGGCCCTTTTTACTACATCCGACATTTCTTTCTGGAATTAAGCTACAATTACCAATCCCTACCTCTTTCACGAATACTGCTGGCAAAGACTGTCTATGAGATCCTCCAACTGCATCAGCCCCCTAATCCTATTGAACAAAAGTTTCCCCAAATCATATGGCCTCGTGCATGGAAAGCAGTACATGCAGTTTTTCTCGATTCCAGCGTCCAATCCGCCTCGTATATCACCGTCAACCGTTTCCGAATGCACCGTATCCGACTCGCTCACACACCCCTGTGTATTCACTGTGGGGTGGATGACACTGACGACCACCTGTCTGAATGTGGTCCGTCCTCCGACGTCTGGAGACTCGCACAACGCATTCTGGCTTTCGTCGCCCAACGTACATCTGTTCAGCTCTCATTCCAGACGCTGCTATTCCCGGATACGATTTATCACCCGGCCACGGAAACTAACGCTGTGAACTGGATACGCGACCACACCGTCCGCTACCTTTTCGACCGCGACGAGAAATCGTATTACTGGACGTATCTCAATGATCGCCATTGCGCAATTGTTCGCAACCCAAATACCAACAGTTCTTTACGAATTTTTTATGGAGCGTCTTTCACGATCCGCCTCCCAGCTGGAACGTTTAAACTCTGAGAAGTTAATGTGAGTTTCTTCTTGATACGAGTCCTGAACGAATTGAAAATGGAACCGCTACAAAAATTATCGAGAAGACGAGTTTGTATGTTCCCCACTGAAGGCATGTGAAGAACTGCACAGAGAGAACAAGACAGAAAACTTAAATATATAAATAAAACTTTTAAAAATTAAATAAATAAATAATTGCAAATACCTGCTTCCAATTCCCTATATTTTTCTCCTATACCGTAGTGTATCTAGGTTAGTTTGATTTGGGTTAGGTATAGACAGGAGCCAACGTCTGAAGAGGTACAGTGATTTTTTATTTTTATTTTTTATTTATTTATTTATTTATTTTTGTTCTTAGGGCAAAACTGGCGGTGGCACGTAGGCTCCTTTAATTGTTTATTTATTATTTATTTATTTATTTGTAGTAATATTTTCCTAATCATGGGGAGGAAAAAAGGCAAATAAATTTTTTAAAAAATAATAAAAACAAGTATAAGACGTTAAAAAAAAGAAAAGAAGAAAAAAACCCAAATCATCTGTAAAAAAAATTAATATATATATATATATAAAAATAAGATGGAAGTTCGATACCAGCCTGGTATTCAGCTGGATGGAAAAAATCTTCTAAACACCACATCCATCCCACGCCATTAACCCACCGGATTCGAACCGGGGACAGCCTTTATTTGGTACTTTGGTTTCTTTAATCGGTTGCCGACGTTAATTCGTTTTTGTGCGTGGTTCATCGTTGAGTTCTAAACTAAGCTTTTTAATTAGAGAAGCCATTCAGTCCTCTCACTGAACGCGCTAGGCCACAGCCCCGGCACACATTGAAGCGCAGAGTTGCGTAGTTGAAATCACTGTTGCGCCATCCATATTAGATTTTCTACTTCTCCTTCAACCACTTGACCGATGGGAGGACTTAATGGCAAACAACACTCCGGATTACCTACTACATCTTCTCTGGCAACTTTACTAATCTGCCCAATCGGCCTTTCCTTCTCTCTATTGTGTGACCGATTCTGATGTACTTGTGAGAGCAAAGGGAGACTTAGACAGGTCATAATGGGTGTACCTTCCAAAACAACGAACACTTGTTGAGGCTGCTTTCAGTCAAGGAGGCACCCACGAACGTTTAAGGGAAGTTTAATAAGCCTGCTCTGTCTATATACCGAATCTGCATCTTATTCTCCACGGACGCGTCACTTCAGTAGGTCTGATGATGAGTAAGAAAATAGGAAGGCGGGTAAACTACTATGAGCAGCGGAGTGATCGCATTGTCGTAGATATAGATCCAGTACTGACCAAAAGTTTAAAGAAATCCGGAACTTGTACTGGATGCCTTCTAACAGCACGCGCAGGTACTGCCATGTATCATGAATTGTCAACATTAGATCACCATTATCCAAAGTCTCCTTGCAAATGAAAATAGCAGATGACTCTTGAGATCTATAACATTCGAGTAGCGTCATGGCCTGAAATCTCGGTCTTTATCGTGTTACCTGCCCTGGAATAAAACCTGGGGCAGTTCTCTTATTAAATGCTTACTTAACGGCTTCATGTGGTTTTAAACTAACAATCAGAGGTCCTTAAAATGAATAGGACATACAGTTGTGTTACGCTTGTAATGGCTATCAAAGGGGAGAGATAGGCCATTTTTACGGTTTCATTATCTCCTGTACACTGCAGACTGCATTATTAACTGTTGCGTTATCTTAACCGCACACGTCAGTTTCGACCAGCCACTCCGGCCCCAGTAGCACGTAATATTGCGTGGTGACTCCTTACTCACATGCATCAACTTACCAACTAGATTAAAATAGTCAATATCCCGCAAGTGCAACTCTAATTCTGTCATTCGGCAAAAATCTTAATAGGGCTCTCTTGAGACTATCAATTTGTAACACATATATATACGTGTGTGTGTGTACCTGGGAAACCTCCGGATTCGATAGAAAACCGGACAACTACAGAACATGTCCTTCAGATGTAAGGTTTAGTTGTTTTCGTTATCGTGTTACAGGAATTTGTGCCGTGGCGGAATAGTCGTGCGCACGTAGGCGACGCGCTGCGGTGCGCGCAGCCGTTCGCCATCTGGGGTTCGAATCCTCTCTCAGGCATGGGTGTGTGCATGTTGTCCTTAGGTTAGTTTAACTTAGTTTAAGTAGTTTGTAAGTTAGGGAGTAATAACCCAGCACTTAAGTCCCATAGATTTACAAACATTTGAACATTTCAGCAGACATTTGTTGTGTACGTAACACAGACTACTTCGCCATGCAGGTTGGTCAGTTGAGTAGGGCTCCCAGCACACTTGTAAGTTACGTATGGGTGCATTTGTTTTGCATTCGAATCCACGTGATGCCCGTTGACATTTCAAGAGTTTTATTTTTGTTACGTTGTTGTTGTTGTTGTACACCTTGAGGAGTAATATTCTAGTTGTTTTTATTATTTTTAATATCGTTTTAAACTTTATTTTCTATATGCATTTAATACATTCTATTTTGTTTAATTTTATTTTTATTGTATATGTTTCATTTACACGTCCACACAAGTGATAAGCTAGAGTGGACTGATATGTGTTCTCAGCTGTTATTGAGTGACCGGCCGCGGTGGCCAAGGGGACTGAGGCGCTTCAGTCACGGTCCGCAGGTTCGAATCCCCCCTCGGGCATGGATATTTGTTCCGTCCTTAGTATTAGGTAGTTCATAAGTAGTTTGTAAGTTTAGGGACTGATGACACCGTAGTTAAGTCCCATAAGCTGTACAAACATTTGAACATTTTGTTATTGAGTGTACGTAAAGTTCAAGTGGAGTTATAGCTGTACTCAATTGTTACGCATAGTGTATTATTACATTGGGGCACCGGTACTCGAATGAGGAAATGACATATGCGCCTTCCATGTGGACGGTCTCGTTATTGCGCAAAAGAAGCACGGAGTTCGTATGCCGAACGCTTTGCAAACAGAAAATTATGTCTGGCAGTAGATAGTTATTTTAAAGACAAATCCACTTCGTAGGTCATTTCATCGACACGGCTAGAAGTAAAGTTTCATCTCCTGCGGTCACGAAGTCTACAGCCTGAAGCTTTTTTAAAGGTGACTATCGAATTCCAGAAGTAACCGAGAAGAACGTCTTCGAAATAAGGTCAGTAGCAACCTCGAGGGACGGACAAACCCGAGGCAATTCGTCAGCGCTAACAACATTACGCCGGAGGATCACGTATCTAGTTGCTGCTTCGGCAGTTCCAAAAAAAGAGAAAAGTCCATCTGGAGAGACGAGCTGCAAAGAGTGGAGCAGCCCGGGGCGGAGCAGCAATGAGCCGCTGTCGGTGGCTGATGAGCGCGATCGGCCGCAGTCTGCCTGCTGCCTGCTTGCTGCTGCCTGCTGCTCTCGCAGTTGTCGGTTCGCTTCGGCGTCTCTCGTTAGGAGCGCCGCGGGCGCCCGCTGCGCAGCCAATCAACGCAGGCGAGGCGCGCCGCGCCGCCAGTTCACAATCAGGCCGCCAGGGGCGCACTCATCGCGGCTCCCTGCTACCGCTGCGCATTTGCGTGTCCCAGAAGCCGCCTCCTGTCTGTCACCCGACACAATGGGGAGGCCGCAGACAAGGCCACAGCTGCTCTCGGCTTTCAGGGCTGCTACTCAGAGACGCGTAATATGAAACAAACACTGAGAAATTCAACTAGGTTACTACCTGGATATCGAATTTTAGAATTTCGTTATATCTTTGGAACGTGAAGTTCAAAACTTAAATAACAAAAGCAAAAGGCCATTCTGTGCAACTCTCAAGAATTATCGAGAAAATCGACTTAGAAGTTAGAAGTTTTGCAAGTACACGTAAGTACAGAGAGATTTCAGTACTACCTCGTTGCTTTCCAACAGTAAAAGGACAACGGAACCTTGTTAATTTTATTAGATTATTCGTAGGTTATAGATTGAATAATTTGTCTGAAGGAACTGAGATACAAACAGCCGTAAGTATAGTGAAATATTTATTCTATTACAACCAGTTTCGGCATTCCACTATGCCATCTTCAGTTCCCTACATCGGAGCATGATATCCAAAAGTAGGGATACTAAAACTGGATACGAGGACTTCGTCTGGAAAAACAATCAAACTATGTAGGGTAACGTCTAAAATGTGTATACACGTTTTAGACGTTTGCCCTGCATGTAGGGTAACGTCTGAAACGCTTATACACTTTTTAGACGTTTGCCCTACATTGTTTGTTTTTCCAGACGAAGTCTACGTATCCAGTTTTAGTATCCCTACTTTTGGATATCATG
This sequence comes from Locusta migratoria, assembly GCA_026315105.1. Classification (NCBI taxonomy): domain Eukaryota; kingdom Metazoa; phylum Arthropoda; class Insecta; order Orthoptera; family Acrididae; genus Locusta; species Locusta migratoria. The sequence goes on along the minus strand of CM048744.1, from coordinate 393,361,811 downwards.
CTCCGATGTAGGGACCTGAAGATAGCATAGTGGAATGTCGAAACTGGTTGTAATAGAATAAATATTTCATTATGCTTACGGCTATTGGTATCTGAGTTCCTTCAGACGCTTGATCAGCCGCTGCCCCGTTTCCACCACCGATGATGGATTCAATAAGACTTAATAATTTGTGGTGAAAAAGAAATATTCTGTTACTTGGTTGTCTGAGGCCTGTAGCAGGGGGCAAACACTGTTTCAGAGCTAACGGCGACCAGTGGCGAGCACGAGAGTGGCTCTGTTATTCGGAGGGTCAGCGGTTCCCAGAAGACACCTTGTGGACCAGGGCCACAGTAGGTACAGTGGGAACACGTTACGGACAGTCAGACAGACAGATAGACATCTAAAAATCGCCGTTATTTTTGCAAATATCTCTGAAACGATCGAGATATGAAAAAAACATAAGAGAGCAAAATTGTAGAGAATTTTCTACTCTACAAGTCCGGTTATTCAATTTTCGTGTCATATAAATGGTTAAGCCGTTATTTTCATTTATATTTCGAGCTGTCAAAAGACAATCGCAAAGGCCCACTTTTAGTGTTACTACAGTAACCTAAAGTGGGCCAATATACATATATTTTCATAAGAGGATAAAAAAACGGTTACGCAGGCTTCTACATCTACATCTATATAGGTACTCCGCAAATCACATGTAAGTGCCACTTTCATAACCTTTCTCTACCGTTCCATTCTCTAATAGCGCGCAGAGAGAAAGAACACCTAAATCATTCCGTTTTTGATCTGATTTCTCTTATTTTATTGGGAACGTAATGTCTCCCTATGTAAGCGGGTCCTAGCAAAATATATTCACATTCAGAAGTAAAAGTCGGTGATTGAAATTTCGTATATAGATCTTGCCACAACGAATAACGCCTTTCTTTTAACGATTTCCACCTGAAATCGTGCAACATTTCCATGACGCTTTTCCCCCTGTAACGTGATAAAACGAGCTGCCCTTCTCTGAATCTTCTTAATGTCTTCCGTCAGTCCCACCCGGCGAGATTTCCACACTGGGCAACAGTATTCTACAAGAGTGATGTAGGCGGTGTCTCTGGTGGAGCTGTTGCATCTTCGAAGCGTTCTGCCAATGAAAAGTAACCTTTGGTTCGCCTTTCCCAGAATATTTTCTATGTGTTCTCTCCAGTCTAAGTTGTTCGTAATTGTAATTCCCAGGTATTTGATAGAATTTACGACCATAAGGTTTGACTGATTTATCGTGTAATTGAAGCTCAGTGGTCATGTGTATTACTTAACACTTCTCTTTATTTCGCACCATGTAGAAATTTTGTCTAAATCGCTTTGCAGTTGGTTCTGATCCTCTGTTGACTTCACTAACTGATAAACGACAGCATTATCCGCGAACAGTCTAAGGGAGCTACTCAAATTGTCTCTTGAATCGTTTATAAACACAAGGAAGAGTAGGGCACCTATAACGCTTCCCTTGGGACCCCAGATATCAATTCTAGTTTACTCGATGACTTATCGTCAATTACTATGAACTGTGTCCTTTCTGACAGAAAATCGTGAATCCAATCGCACAATTGGGGCGATATTCCATAAGCACGCAATTTCAATGGTAGCCGCTTTTGAGGTACAGTGTCATAAGCCTTCCAGAAATATGGAGTCGATTTGAGATCCTTTGTCGATGGTACTTTTTACTTCATGTGAGTATAGGGCAAGCTGTGTTTCGCAAGAGCGATACTTTCTGAATCTGTGTTGACTATTGGTTAATAGGTCGTTCTCTTCGAGGTAGTTCGTAATGTTCGAATAAAGTATATGTTCGAAAATCAACGTCAATGGCATTGGCCTGTAATTTTGGGGATCACTCCTATTGTCTTTCTTGAATACTGCAGTGACTTGGGCAACAGACGATGCACATTCAAACTAGCTATCTCATGCGCTTGAATATTTGAAACTAGCATTTACAAATAACTTCACACACATGAATATGTCAGTCACTTCACCACAAGAAATATCTTCCATAATAAAATCTTTAAAAACAAAGAATTCCAGTGGATATGATGAAATATCAACAAAGTTAATTAAAGCGTGTTCTTGTGAACTTAGCACAATCTTAAGTTATTTGTGTAACCAGTCTGTTATAACGGGAACATTTCCTGATTGGCTAAAATATGCAGATATTAAACCTCTCTTCAAGAAGGGGGATAAAGAGATACCATCAAACTACAGACCCATTTCACTTTTGCCAGCATTCTCAAAAATTATAGAAAAGGTAATGTACAAGCAGCTTCTCAACCACTTAACCACAAATGGCATATTGTCTAGAACACAGTTTGGATTTCTGAAAGGTTCCGATATCGAGAAGGCTATTTACACTTTCAGTGAGAATGTACTTAATTCATTAGATAATAAATTGCAAGCAGCAGGTATTTTCTGTGATTTGTCAAAGGCATTTGATTGTGTGAACCATAACATCCTTTTAAGTAAATTAGAATTCTATGGGGTCACGGGAAATGCTGCAAAATGGTTCAAGTCGTACCTCACTAACAGGAAACAAAGGGTGTCAGTGCAAGTGACTAGGGAATTAGGCCAACAGTCATCATCGGGTTGGGAAGAAATTACATGTGGTGTCCCACAAGGATCCATCTTAGGGCCATTGCTTTTTCTTGTGTACATTAATGATCTCTCATCAGTTACACTACCAGAAGCAGAGTTCGTTTTGTTTGCAGATGATACAAGTATTGCAATAAAGAGTAAGTCAAGTATATTGATAGAAAAGTCTGCTAATGATACTTTCATGAACATTAATAAATGGTTTAAAGCCAACTCATTGTCATTAAACTTTGAAAAGACGCACTACATGCAGTTCAGAACATGTAAGAGATTTCCTGACAGCATATGCATTAAATATGAAGAAGAGCAGATAGAAGAGGTTGACAGAATTAAATTCCTGGGATTACAGCTTGATAATAAACTTAGTTGGGAGGAGCACACCACAGAACTGCAGAAACGACTCAACAAATCTGTATTTTCAATACGAGTGTTATCAGACATAGGAGACATAAAAATAACAAAGCTTGCATACTTTGCTTACTTTCATTCCTTAATGTCATATGGTATAATATTTTGGGGTAACTCTTCAAGTCAGTCAAAAGTCTTCAGAGTCCAAAAACGTGTAATACGTATTATTTGTGGAGTAAATTCACGGACGTCTTGTAGAAGCCTCTTCAAAGAACTGGGTATATTAACTACTGCCTCTCAGTATATTTATTCCTTAATGAAATTTGTCATAAATAATATATCCCTTTTCCCAACAAACAGCTCAGTTCATACATACAATACTAGAAATAAAAATGATCTACACAAGGATTTAAAAGCACTTACTTTAGTTCAAAAAGGGGTCCACTACTCAGGAACACACATTTTCAATAATTTACCATCAAGTATAAAAAAATTAGCTACAAATAAAGATCAGTTTAAGAGGAACCCAAAAGACTTTCTAGTGGCCAACTCCTTCTACTCCATTAGTGAATTTCTAAATTGTACCAAATGATGCATGCACTCATACTATATTAGTATTATTATATTATCAGCAAAAAAAAAAAAAAAAAAAAAAAAAAAAAAAAAAAAAAAAAAAGAAAAACCCTTAAAAAATTATGTATCTGCATTTCTATTATAAGTGTATGTATTTATATTATTAGTATTATTTGTTATTCAACTTGTAAATTTTTTTTTCTTGACATGTTCCACATCCACGAGGATCCCCTCAATATGGATCTACGGAACAAATAAATAATCTAATCTAATCTAATCTAATCTCCAAGGACGGGTGTCGGGAGGTAGGCGCCCTTCGTATGCAAACAAGGTATGGTAGGTGGGATGGTCAGGTAATGGCGAATGGCAGAAAGTTGATTCAATGAAATTTGGAGAGGGGACATAACACCGAGATTATTAGAATGAAAGGCAATATAATGAACAGTTTTAGAGCAGAAGGCTCCTCTGAGCCGTAAATCTGACAACTGTAATCTAATCTAGACAAAGCCAATTTTCTATAAATATGCAAAAGCGCAGTACAACCTGAACCTTGAAAGTAGCCTGTTAAATTATTTAAGCAAAATCTCAGGCAGTTGAGATGTTAAAATGCTCAATGCTGCTCTAAATTACTTGACGAATGGCCACAGTACTTGTGCAATGGAAATTTATTTAACTGCTCACGCCTTCAGGGAGCAGCCAACATTTTAACAAACACAAAATTAATGATAAAAATAAAATGATTAGATAACTAAACATGGGACGGAGAGCATAAAATTATGAAGCAAATGTTGGATACTTTAAATCATCATTGTTGTTATGGTCTTCAGTCCGGAGACTGGTTTGATGCAGCTCTCCACCCTGCTCTATCCTGAGCAAGCCTTTTCATCTCCACATCCACTTGAATCTGCTTACTATACGCGTCTCTTGGTCTCCCTCTGCGATTTTTACCCCACACACATCCTTCGAATGCGAAATTTACGATTCCTCTATGTCTAAGAACGTGTCCTACCAAGCGATCCCTTCTTTTAGTCAGGGTATGCCAAAAATTCCTTTTCTCACCAACTCTGTTCAGTACCTCTTCGTTAGTTATGCGATCTACCCACCTGATCTTCAGCATTCATCTGTAGCAACACATTTCAAAAGCCTCTATTCTCTTCCTGTCCGCAGTGCTTATCGTCCATGTTTCACTCCCGTACAAGGCAACACTCCACACAAATACCTTCAGAAAAGACTTCCTTACACTGAAATTAATATACGGTGTTAGCAAATTTCTCTTTCACAAAAATGCTTTTCTTCCCATTGCCATTCTGCATTTTATATCCTCTGTACTGCGACCATCACATGTTATTTTACTACCCAAATAACAAAACTCATCTACCGCCTTCATTGTTTCCTTACCTAATCTAATTCCTTCAGCATCGCCTGACTTTCTTACGCCGCATTCCATTATTTTTGTTTTGCTCTTGTTAATGTTCATTTTATACGCTCTCTTCAACAGACTGGCCATTCCATTCAACTGCTCTTCCAGGCCCTTTGCAGTCTCTGATAGAATTACAATGTCATCAGCAAAACGCAATGTTTTTATTTCTTCCACCTAAACTTTAATCCCTATTCCAAATTTTTCCTTGCTTTCCTTCACCGCCTGCTCGATGTACAAATTGAATAACATCGGAGAAAGGCTACAACCCTGTCTTACTCCATTCCTAACTGATGCTTCACTTTCATGCCCTTCGAGTCTAATAACTGCGGCTCGCTTTTGTACAAGTTGTAAATAAATCTCCTTTCCCTGTATTTTACCCCAGCTGACTTCAGTATTTGAAAGAGTGTATTCCAGTCAACATTGTCAAACGCTTTCTCCAAATCTACAAAAGCTAAAAATGTAGGTTTGCCTTTCCTTAATCTATCTACTAAGAGAAGACGTAAAGTGAGTATTGCCTCCCGGGTTCCTACGTTCCTCCTGAATCCAAACTGATCTTCCCCGAGGTCAGCTTCTACCAGCTTTTCCATGCTCCTGTAGATAATTCGTGTTAAAATTTTGCAACCATGACTTATCAAACTGATGGTTCTGTAATTTTCACACCTCTCTGAGCCTGATTTCTTTGGAATGGGGATTACAATATTTTTCTTAAAGTCTGAGGGTATTTCGCCTATCCTACACACCAGTTCAAATATTTTTGCCATGTCTGGCTCTCCCAGAGACTTTAGTAGCTCTGAGGTATATCATCTACTCCTGGGGCCTTGTTCCGACCTAGGTCTTTCAGGGCTCTGTCAAATTCATCTCTCAGTATAGAATATTTCATCTTGATCTACTTCCTCTTCCCTTCCTACAACATCAAGTTCATTTCCTTTGTAAAGCTGCTCTATGTACTCTTTCCACGTTTCAGCTTTCCCTTCTTTTCTGAGAACTGGTTTTCCATCTGAGTTCTTGATATTCATAGAGTTACTTTTCTTGTCCCGCAAATGTCTCTTTTATTTTCCTGTAGGCGGTATCTACTTTTCCGCTTCTGATACATTCTTCTATAGATTTACATTTGGCTTCTAGCCACTCCTGCTTAGCCATTTTGCACTTCCTGTCAATCTCATTTCTTAGTCGTCTTTACTCCATTTTGCCTGTTTCATTTACTGCATTTTTATAAATTCTCATTTCATCAATTACATTTTGTATTTCCTGTGATATCCAAGGATTTTTTGTAGGTCTTGCCTTTTTACCTACTTTGTCCTCTGCTGCCTTCACTATTTCATCTCTCAATGCCACCCATTCCTCTTCTACTGTTTTATTTCCCTCTGTTTCTGTCAATTGTTGCCTAAATCTTCCTTTGAAATTCTCCAGATCTTCACGTTCCTTCAATTTATCTAGATCCCATCTCCTTATTTTCCTACCTTTCTGCAGTTTTTTCAGTTTCAGCCTACAGTTCATGACTAACAAGTTATGGTCAGTTTCTATATCGGCCCCTGGGTATGTCTTACAGTTTATAACCTGGTTCCCATTATAAAATCTATCTGATACCTTCCGGTGTCTCCTGGTCTCTTCCACGTATACAACCTTCTTTTATGATTCTTAAACTATGTGTTTGTTACGATTAAATCATGTTCCGTGCAAAATTCTATCAGGCGACTTCCTCTTTCATTCCTTCTGTCCAGTCCATATTCACCTACTATTTTTCCTTCTCTTCCTTTTCCTAATACTGAATTCCAGCCTCCCATCACAATTAAGTTTTCCTCTCCCTTAATTGTCTGAATAATTTCCTTTAGCTCCTCATATATTTCTTCGATCTCCTCATCATCGGCAGAGCTAGTTGGCATATAAACCTGTACTACTGTTGTCGGTGTTGGCTTCGTATCTGTCTTGACAATGATAATGCGATCGCTGTGCTGGTCATAGTAGTTTACCCGCATTCCTATTTTCTTATTCATTATCAATCCTACTCCTGTGATACCCCCAACTGATTTTGTATTTATAATCCTGTACTCACCTGACCAGAAATCCTGTTCATCCTGCCACCGAACTTCACTAATCCCCACTATATCTAACTTCAACCTATCCATTTCCCTTTTTAAATTTTCTAATTTTCCTACTCGATTAAGGGATCTAACATTCCACGCTCCGACCCGTAGAATGCCAGTATTGTCTTTCCTGATGATCACATCCTCCTGAGTAGTCCCCGCCCGGAGATCCGAATGGGGGACTATTTTACCTCCGGAATATTTTACCCGAGAGGATGCCATCATCATATGTTCATACAGTAGAGCTGCATGTCCTCGGGAAAAATAACGGCTGTAGTTTCCCCTTGCTTTCAGCCGTTCGCAGTAGCTGTGTGGCAAAGACACATTAGCTGATGTTACAAGGCCAGCTCAGTCAATCATCCAGACTGTTGCCCCTGTAACAACTGAAAAGGCTGCTGCCCCTCTTCAGGAACCTCACGTTTGTCTGGCCTCCACAGATACCCCTCAGCTGTGGTTGCACCTATGGTACGGCTATCTGCATCTTTGAGGCACTCAAGCCACCCCCTCGGCTATGTCTGTGTTCTATTCAATAAAATAACAAGCAAATAATTCTGGAAAGACCAAATTAGCACACACCTTGTATAATAGTGAATTAAATCATAAAGTTACTGCCTGTAATAAAATTGTTTCTGCCCTTTATGAGTATGGAGGTATGAGTATGGAGGTAACATGAGAGAAAATTCCAGATTGTTGTTGTTGTTGTTTGGATGTTTTAGGGGGACAAAACTGCGGAGGTCATCAGTCCCCCAAAATTCCAGACACACAATGGATAGACAAAAGCACATTCGTTCATTCAAAGCCAGACACGCACATAATGCTTGTGACATTTTACCCATGAAGGATCACTTTATACCAGCGACAAATGAAGCGTCGGCGGCGTGTTGACGAGATGGCGGGTGTCTTGAAGCACAAGTTTAAAAATCACTACGCATCAAAAGAACCCATGTGTGGGCCAGCAGCGGGTCAGTATTCTTAAGTACCACTTAGTCTGTGACCACGGCGAGTAGTATTAACAAAAGAAATTAATTTAGATAAGCAAGTAAAGCACACGCGAGAATTCATACAGAAGAAAGCTAGAATCCGTAAAAGCACGGATGAAGGCCAAAGTAACGACCGTTATGAGAGCACGTGGTGCAGTCGGTCATATAAGACGGGAAAGATGGATTCAATCTAGAAAATCAGAGAAACCTTTTAGCATACTCGCGGATACAGACGCGACACAGAAACATTACTTAAAAAACAATAAGAAAATTTAAACATTCTACGTTTACACAAAGGCTGAAGGCCACACACGAGTATTCTAACTTCAGAAAAACCGGACACAAAATCATCACCAGAATGAAGATGCACATACTAAATTTACAAAGAATCTTCGTGTTCTGTAAATTAAGAAACACTTCGCCTCACATAGCGAAACAATTACTCAAGAAAACTATCACTGATAAACCCAGACTGCCTGATCACAAAGAAAGCAAAGTCATAACAGGATGCCTTCCCCTTAGCATGATTCGATGAAGTACGTACTTCCACAGTCGCAGCAAAAGCTCTAAGGCCACGCCAAAACCTTCCCCACCACACACCGGATGCAGAGCGCGCTAAAACCCCATACAGAGCGCATTCAGAGCATAGTGCCCACCAATCGTTTCTACCTGAGGAAGATAATACCGTCTTCAACGGCTCCCAGAGAGGCTTCTTGTCATCTCTTTCGTCTATGATTAGGTTGGCACCACACTAAGAAGACGACCACCTCGCCATCTTGCCAAGTAAGCTTGTCTCTGGCCACCCAGCAGACGTCAGAGCAGACGACAAACGAAACCATGCATTCTTAATTAAAGTAAACGAGGCCCCAAGCGCGACGCGGCGACTGTAAGCCATTGCCTGGCAGTCAGTCAATATTCACACGAACAAAAAAGTTCAATCACATGGTTAGAAACATATATAAACATGGGGCATTGATCATTAACAAAGAGAATAAAAATAATTATCATACTAATAGACAATATTAATGGTGCAAAAACACTTTCCACATTCAGTGGACGTGTTTCAACCCCACGGTGAGTAGGCAAGGCGGTTTCTACATGCAAGTAGACTTCAGTTGACGAATGTGGGACAACCAGATAAAATTTCTATCGTAGTCTCAAATGATCCATAAAAGTAATAACAACACCAGTCTCCATACATCAAACATTGTTGCCTGGCTTCACACTAATTGCTATACGGACGGAAAACACTTTTGAGTTCTCTGATCAGCTGCTGTTATAATACTGCAGAAATTGAGAATACAGGCTGTGATTTAGTATTATTATTATATAGGGTAAATCACCTAAAACTTGCACAGCAAATATTGCGGTAACGGAAAGTGCGATTGATGTGCGGTTTCCACAAAATGGATTGGTAGTCAAGAACTCGTATTGTTAGCCAATAAACAGATTGTAAAAATACCTAGAAAGTGTATTTTAATGAAAACATATAATTTTTCAGATGGAACAATAGTTGTTACTATCATGCACTGGAATTGTTGACACCATCTGTGTACAAAGGAGGCTACGACAGCGTAGCTCACTGGCTGGCGGTCATGAGACAGTGGGCCGTGACTCAGGGGCTAGCCACTCTGCCAGTGAGATACGCTATCGCTGAATCCTCCACCGAAACTCTGAATGGTTGTAGCTGTCAAACTAACGTGATAAAAATGTCATTCCAATTTGTTTGTACACAGCTGCTGTCAAAACGTCCAATGAATGATAGAAACATTTAAAAAACTGTATGTTGCATAAAAATACATTTTCTAAATAATATTACAATATGTTGGCTAATAATACGTGCCCCTGACTACCAATCCATTCTGTGAAAACCGCACATCAATCCCACTTTCCGTTTCCGCAATATTTGCGGTGAAAGTGTTAGGTGATTCACCCTGTATGCCACATGTATAATGGTCAAGCCTTAGTAACAAGGAATATAAATATCATTTATTCAAATAACGTAACTAGTTTAGATGACTTTTGTCATCATTAACGTAAAAAAAATCACAAATTGTAAGATCCTAACTTGAGATTATCATGTGAACAAATTTTTAAAAAATTTAGTTAGTTCAGAAACTGGAGCCACGCCTACTGGAGGAGTCAAAGTGGCCCCCAACTGTCTGCTATATTCACAGTTTACAGTATCAAACCATTTGCGACCACATATCGCTCTATATCACTTAGCAGCAGAGCAAGCTGGATTGGTGAAATAGATGGTAATGTATTGCTATGCTGCCGTGATCGTATAATATAGCATGCACAGACAAAACTTTCAGAAACCTGTATTATACTGGATCAACCACCCCCATGAACCACAGACATTGCCGAGGTGGGGTGGCTTGCGTGCCTCAACGAGGCAGATAGCCGTACCGTAGACGAACCGTTCAACCGATCAGCACCAAATTTTACAGAGATAATTGTAGGCCACCAGAGACCAGAAACTCCCTTTTTTTAATTTTTCGGTCAAAATATATGGTAGTAATACCAAAAAAAGCCGTTTGTAATATAATTGTAATAGCAATTCATCTGACACGAAAATTGAATAACCTAATTGGTAGAGGGGAAAATTCTCTGCAACTTCCCTCAATTTTTTTTTTTTTTTTCATATCTTGCATCGTTGCAGAGATATTTGCAAAAAGAACGGCGATTTGACGAAGTCTGTCCGTCTGTAACGTGTTCCCACTTTTTAGGTCGAACCGTTCAATCCATCGGCACCAAATTTTACAAACATAATTCTTGGCTACCAGAGACCAGAACCTCGCTTTTTTAAATATTTCGGACAAGAAATACGTTAGTAATACGAACAAAAGCCGTTTATAATGTATTTTTAATTGCAAATAAATCGCGAAAATTGAAAACCCGAATTTGTAGAGGAGGAAATTCTCTACAACTTTGTTCCTTTATGTTTTTTTTTTCTTTTTTTTCATATCTCGTATCGTTTGAGAGATATTTGGAAAAATAACGGAGATTTGACACCCTCCATTGAATTAATGAAAACCAGTCGTTCGGATATGTCACGTAACATTCCTCGCCCAGAACTCTCTCTCTCTCTCTCTCTCTTTCTCTCTCTGCCATATGCTTTCTTGCGTTGCGGAGTTAATGATTTTATTTTTGTAACTTACACGTAGTCATTTCAAAGCAATGGCGCACTGAAGAATTAACAAAACACGTCGTTCTTCGTACCATAATTGATAATCTAGTGTCTAAAAATGCCGTATTAGCGTCAGTTAACAACAGCCATCAATAGTACGAGAATGACGAATGCAACTTCTACTTGTTAGCCGTAGCGTAGTGGGCAATGCATTGATCTAAAAAATGTTCAAATGTTTGTTAAGCTTATGGGACTTAACTACGGGGTCATCAGTCCCTACACTTACAAACTGCTTATGAACTACTTAAGAACTAGGACGGCACAAATATCCAAGCCCGAGGGGGGATTCGAACTCCCGACCGTAATGACCGTGCTGACCGTGACTGGAGCGCCTCAGTCCCCGCGGCCGGCGCATTGATCTGTTATGCTGAGCCGGTCGCGGTGGCCGAGGGGACTGAGGCGCTCCAGTCACGGTCTGCACGGTCACTACGGTTGGGGGTTCGAATCCCCCTCGGGCATGGATATTTGTGCCGTCCTTAGTCTTAGCTAGTTCATAAGTAGTTTGTAAGCTTAGGCACTGATGACCCCGTAGTTAAGTCCCATAAGTTCTACAAACATTTGAACATTTGAATTTGTTATGCTGAAGGTCAGTTAACATGGTAATGGTACATTCGAATAATATTTGAAATGGAAATAAAACTACGTTGAGTTGTACACTTTTTGAAACTTTAATTTTTAGCAATAGATACTGACTTAACAACTACTCTATAGTATGAATAATGCAATATGCGACCCTCGGAAGTTTGTCGAAACATTACGTGGAGCATAGTGAAGCGTTAGTAGCACTTTAGAGAGCCGCAGCACCGATACACCGCAGCAAGTAATGCGGTGGGCGAGTCAACACGAGCGCACACACAGCGCTGCATAAAACAGGAATTCCTCGCGGGTCACGCCGCACCGATGTGTTGTGTTCGGCCGCCGCGAGTTAATTTCAATTAAGCACTCGCGCCCGTTAATGAGATGAGGCCCAACGAGTTCTCTCGAGTCTACCGTCAACATTTGCGCCAGGGTTCAATCATGTGTGCATGCACTTTTCTTGATGCATCAGGCCAGCAGTTAATCGGAGCGGTCACTGCCAACATCTTTTAATGAAATGGATCTACTTCAGCTTGCAACTACTTCACGTTGGACCAACAGTGGCTATATTTCATCTACATAGGTAAAGTACGTCATCATTCATTATTTAAGGGTCTCCAATCGCTCCGGTGCTATGTAAGAACGCTTTCCAATTTTGTGTGCACAAATTTGACGTCTCTTCCTTACACATTGTTTGGCCCACTTTAGGTTACGGTAGTAACACTAAAAGTAGGCCTTTGCGATCGTTTTTTGACACATCGAAATTTAAATTAAAATAAAGAATTAACTATTCATCTGTCACGAAAATTGAATATTCGAATTTGTAGAGGAGAAAATTATCTACAACTTCGCTCTATTATGTGTTTGTCGTATCTTGCATCGTTGCAGAGATATTTGCAAAAATAACGGAGATATGACACCATCCACTGATTTTACGAAAACCAGCCGTTCGCAGATGTCACGCCCAGAACTCTCTCTGGAATACTCCATCTTGCGTTGCGTATTTGATGATTTCCTTATTATAACTTACACGTTGTTATTTCAAAGCAACGGCGCACTGAAGAATTAACCAAAACACGTCGTTCTTCGTACGAAAAATGATAATCTAGTGTCTAAAAATGCCACATTAGCATCACTTAACAACTGCCATCAATAGTACAAAAATTAAGGGCGAACTTCGTAATTGTTTGCCGTAGTGTAGTAGACTGCTTGTTGGATTGTGATGCACATGGTCCGTGGTTCGCGACCCGCCACTACCAAAAATTTTTTTTCCCTTTTTACGTGTTGAGTGCTTAGATATCATCACAATAGTAGAGTCATAATCATATCACTATAATTTTATATTATTTACATTATTATTTTTGTCCGAAATGTTTGCAAAAAGTATAAAACTACAAATTTAAAGTGGGCCGTGAAACATGTCAGTGCAATTTTTTTTTTTTTTTTTTTTTTTTTTTTTTTTTTTTTTTTTTTTTGGGAGATTCATAATATTCTTGGTCTGCCTGTAGTTCCTTTTGCCTCCAATTCCCTCTCACGTCATTCCCTTTGGATAAATTTCCTTCACGTTGACAAAACATTTCAATACCAAAGTTGCTATAATTTCATACAATGGTTTCACCTGAATCCGCGGACTTTTTCATTTCAGATCTCTTCGTGTTATCTGAAGTATTGGCCTCAAGTGCTTTATTTCTGCTGCCTGAGGGTCCTTCCGAAAGTAACTCGTATTTTTATTCGTCGAAACTGCAGGAGATTCGTAAATCATCGCAGCACAGCTAACTAGAGCAATATTCCAGCCATGGAATGCCATTTTTTCCACATGGTCACTACCATTCATTATGAAGATTGCTATTTGTCAACTATGAATTAGAGTCTTCATGCCACACCCGTAAAAACCGGGACCAATCTACGCTAGCCACTTGCTTACAGCTTACAGTGGTGAAGCAATGTCTTGCCTACAGTGACTTTGATATTAAAAAAAATTCATTTTCAACTTCATATTGGTCCAGCAGGTTGCGAAAAAATGTCCATTCGTTTGTTACAAAGTGATAAACTTATGAAGAGCAGCTGAAGTCGAAAATTCTCGATAATTGCGATTTAATATCTGTGCATTTAACATTTATAGTTGCGGACCATCAGCAGCTCTGTTCCTTTAGAAGAGAAGTATTATGGTAAATATGACAGCGTAAACAGGCTACAGACGGTGGAAGTATGTCTCTCCCCTTTGCGGAAATAACGCTAAAATGCGTGCGAGCACCAAGGGAAGTGATCAAGTGTAACTTTGGGTCTGGCCAAGGACCGTGTTCGGGTGGCCAAGTGGTTAAGGCAACCGCGAATAGCGGGAGACCCGAATTCGAGTCTCGGTCCGGCACAAGTTTTCGTATGTTACAAAATGACAGACCAAATTAAGAACAGCAGCTGAAGCCGGAAATTCTCGCAAATTGCGATTTAATGTCTGTCCATTGGATAAGGGTTATATTTATTTACTTATTTGTTTTTCTGTAAGACTCCGCGGTACCCATCTCGCACAAACTCTGCATTTTCCAAGATGTTCATAACCTATGGAACTGGGAATATATATATATATATATATATATATATATATATAGGGTGTTTCAATAAGTGTGTTTGCCTCTGTAACTTATAAAATAGTAGATGACGGGAAATTTTAATGCGGTAGGTCAACACAAGAAATGTTACACTTTTTGCGGAGCTATGAACATAGTTTATTGTATCATTTTCCAAAGAGTTACACCACAAAGATATATTTTTTAAACGGAACAATAGTTTTTTATATCGTGTATTGGATTCGTTTAAACCAGCTGCGTCCAAATCAATTTAAACTACATTTATATCACTGTTAGTTTGAGAGCTACAACCCTTTAAAGTTCCAGGGGCGGAGGCTGCGATAGCGTAGCTGACTGGCCGAGTGGCTATCCCCTGGGGCACTGCCCACTGTCTCATGATCACCAGCCAGTCAGCTACGCTGTCGTAGCCTCCGCCCCCTAAACTTTGTAGGGTTGTAGCTCCCAAACTTACAGTGATAGGAATGTAGTTTCAATTGATTTGGACGCAGCTGGTTTCAACGATTCCAAAAACTATTGTTCCATTTAAAAAAATATATCTTAGTGCTGTAACTTTTTGGAAAATGATAAAATGAACTATGTTCATAGCTCCGCAGAAAGTGTAACATTTCTTGTGTTGACCTACCGCATTAAAATTTCCCATCATCTATTATTTTATATGTTACAGAGGCAAACACACTTAGTGAAACACCCTGTATACATTAAAGATAGTTTGTGTGATTAAATGCAATAACTTTAGTCCTTTATGTAGTAAGAATTATCAATCTTTTGATCTAATTATTTTGTTGTATTGTGTAATAACGCAACAGGTCTCCAACACAAAATAACAAACTTCTGTTGAGATTGTGATAAATATTACAGAGTCGTCAGTTTCCTGTCCCTGGTGATGTCAGGCTTTGCAAACAAGAGGAGAGCGTGACTTCTTTCAGACTGCAGCAGATACGAGGATTAACATGATGGCCCACGCGTCGGCGCTGCGGAACTCGCGTCAAAGAACAATGTTGGCTTATCGGCAGCCGCTTCGGGACTCGACAAACAGGCGAGTGTTGAAAGCGGCAGGGCGCTAAGTTGCGCGCCCCGCTATCTGCCGCCGATAAGCGCAGCCGGCGCCGCGCGCGCTATCTGCCGGCAAGTGCGGCAAGTTGCCCCGCCGCCCCCTGGGGAGAGAACCGCCACCGCCTATCGCGCGGCCGCCACCCGTCCTCCAGAGATCACACACTAGCGTCCCTGTCACAATGCGCCCGGCAGAGTCGCCGCGAACGGGTAATCTCTCTGTTCCCCTTTTCGTGTTATATTCGATTTCGCTGCCCGAACGAGCACTAAATCCAATCATCTATATTAGTACATAAAGGCAACTTTTTGATTACCTGCTCAACTTCCTCGGCGGCTGGACGTGGGGACTCAACCCCTCCACCATCCTCCACACATACAAAATCCATCATGAACCCCATTCTCTGTTCCTTTCACCCCGCCTGTGTATCCGCTCTCCCCCACCTTTTACTAAATCCTACAAACGCTTTCCGCCTCGCGTAGCGTATACGATTCCCCGCCCCAATGCGGATTCCACAGGGTGTCCCAGCTATCTTGTCCACCCAAAATATATCTGGGACAATAACAGCTATTGGAAAACGGTATCAATGCACGGCTGGGGCCCATGAATGTACATATTTGGAAACATTCTAAAACGAAAGCAAATGTGTTTTTAACACAAATTTATGTTTTTTAAATGGACGCCTTATATTTTTTTCAAAATGTTTGTAAATCTATCGGACCAAACTGCGTGGTCATCAGTCCGTAGCTTACAAACTACTTAAACCTAGGTGTACTAACCTAAGGACAAACACACACACCCATGCCCCAGGGAGGACTCGAACCTCCACGGCGAGCAACCGCGCGCTCCGCAGCGAGACGCTTTAGACCGCTCGGCTACTCTACCGCGGCTATTTTTTTTTTCTTCAGCAATCCATAGCATGACAAATCACATAAACAATGGCGTTGATTGCATCGCAATATTCCAATTACATCCCGAGATACTGCGATGCGAAGTTGATGCTTGAAAAACCCGAAATACTTTGCTAGCGCACGTACTGAGGCTCAGGCGTGAACCCCATGCTGCCCGTAATCGCGATGTGATTGACATACGTAATCTCACTTCCATACTTACCAAGAGGTCAGAAACGAATAATACGGTCTGCTGCTATCCTGCATTAAAGTCGTACATTCCAGCACGTATTTATCCCATAGGCTAGGGGTGATGAGGTTCTGTAACATATCTGTGTACCGCAACGTTAGTCACAAAGTTAACTTAGCTTATCGTTAATCCGTTACTAAAAAGTAATGCCGTTCAATGTTAAAAAGATCTAGCGCAAGTGACAGTGAATCATTCACTCACAATAGCCTCAGGACGTGCGCTAGCAGCGTATTTCGGGTTTTTCAAGAGTAAACTTCTCGTCGCAATATCTCGGGATGTAATTGGAATATTGCGATGCAATCAACGCCATTGTTTATGTGATTTGTCATGCTATGGATTACTGTTTGTGAGAAACACATTTCCTTTTGTTTTAGAATGTTTCCCAGTATGTATATTCATGGGCCCCAGCCGTACATTGATACCGGTGAAAGTCGTTTTCCAATAGCTGTTATTGTTCCAGAGATATTTTGGGTGGACAAGATATACGACCTTTTTTTTTATCCCCTTCCCTGACCTCCTGCAACACCTTGAAAACCTCTGGATCCTGTAAACTATCCGTAAAATAGACTCCCACAACCCCTGGTATCCCCTATCATCAGCAATCCTGGGCCTCTGCCACGCCTAAACCACTCTGTATCCCCCTCACTCTTCACCAGCACACACTCCATATCCTCTCCCAGGGCAACTTCCTCACCCTTCCCCTACCGGATGACGCCCTTCGTCCCGACATTTACCCCTCCTATCAACCCTGATCCCCTCCCCATAGCATCAGTACCCCTTCTCCCCCTCACCTCCTTTTCCCTCACCCCACTTCGTTATTCTCCACCCCACAATCCCTACCTTTCCTCCCCATCTCTTCCTCCGAGATTTCTACTCCTTCACTCCTACGCCCCCCCCCCTCCCCGCTGGGGTCTCAGTGAAATTTTCAAACAGTATCGTTTAGTGTACTTTGCGAAAGTGACTTCGTGTTTTTAATCAGAGCATCGCACAACAACGATGGTACAACAACAATTTTAATCAGTGCCTTCGTATGGTGGTCTTCTAACGAGTGTTCTAAATGTGATTTTAAACCGCCGCCGTGGCACAGACTATTTTTAACCGAATCGTGTGTTATTATCACCTTGTTTCTGTCTATAGTGTCCGCAGTATGTTCACCTTTATTGTGTTTTAAAGCCATTTTTCTCTTCTTCTGGTCATTGTAATGCTGCTTTTGTATGAAAATGGGTGTTGCGTATTAAAGTTAAGGTTGGGACCGCAAATGAAATTTTACCAGGTAGTGAAATATTTTTAAATGAGATTACTACGCAATTTTGACAAGGAAGGGACAATTTAAACAAAATTATTGGATTCCGCCATTAAATGGTAGCGGTCGTAATTTCGGTGCCAAATACAACACCAGAAAGCAACATTACAGAAGAAGTCGGCGGAATCTAAATTTTACCTCATTGAGATCTGGTACAAATATTTCGGTCATGTTCTGTAGTGATTCCTGCTGTAATGAATGGAATATTACTTCGATAAATTGATGCTGGGATTGTGCGTTTCGGTTACTATTGTTCTATGACCGTTTGGAAAATAAATCATGATAGTCGCCAAAAATTGCAAAATTATCGGACTTCATAAACATTACGAAGATTTTTCTGCAGGCATTAAACTGTAACAAACCATTCATAGACACGAAATAAATAAAAGTTACACAGAGAATGTTCTAGTACAATCGCTAAACAAATTGCAACAATACCCGAGCATCACTTTATGAAGTACTAGATCTGCTGAAAATAAATAACTTTAAAATTAGTGAGAATGGGGAAGGAATTGTAAGTAAGTAAGATATTTCAAATTAACTGTGGGGTTTTATTGAAATTAATAAAAAAGAAGCTCACACTTACATTAATTAGTCAAAGTCCTGGAATACGTCCTAACACCTCAAGGAGAAGAAAGCAAGTGACGAACAGTTCCGCTCTCTCCCTTCAGCTTGTTGCAAAAAAGTTGAACGTGACAAATGTCATATGTTTATCGATACGCTGTCAGAGAGAGAGCAGAAGTCAGCGACAAGCATCGCACAAGTTATAAAAAAAAATCATTAATGTATTACTACATTTGCCCCCTCTGGCTTTGAGTGGGCAAATGAAAATTTCCTACTCAAAGTCAAAAGAAAAACTATAATTTTCGTATACCTTACACAAGAAGAAATTTATGTCATTACATTTTATCTTAATATTGTGTGAGCTTATATTTTATTTCTGTTGATAGCATATTGACAATTTTGAAATTCATTGGTTTTTTTTTAACAACACAGTCTGAGGTAAATGCTTTTTGAATTAGTCTCATTATTACACCACAAATTAATTTCTTTTTCTTTTTGCTTCGCATTGTTTTTTTATTATAATTCAATCGACGCAAAGTGTCGGTGAGTGGGCGAGTAGCGCGGCGGTGCAGCGAGGTGGTAGGAGGCGGTTCCGCAGCGCGCCTCGATTGTTGATGCCTGGGCGGTGGCGCGACGCAAGGCGGCACGCCGGTGGTTGTGGTGGGGAGATGACGCTGCTGGCCCCCAGCGCCGGCGGTGTAGCCGGTGTGGCGTCAGGATTGCGCACCCGCTCGCTTTGGCTTGGCCGGCCCATCTCAGTTTGGATTACATGAAATAAAGGTCACATAAAAGGCATTACAATTTGACAATCAGATGTTACAGTCCTTCCTTCTGAAAGAGAGACACAGTTAGTTATTATATATATATATATATATATATATATATATATATATATATATATATATATATATATATATACTTTTGTTCTCGCGAGTGTCGAGTTTTTCTGTCATTGTTTGTTTATCAAGAATTTTACATTACTATTGGTTTGTAAGTGTGAGCTTATTTCTGTGAAATCAAATATCTGAGTAATCTGACATGAACATTTGTCGCGTCTTTTACATAAACTAATTTTGGCAATTTAAATTAACTATTTACAAAGCATATGTTGCGAAAGTTTTCTTACTATGCACTACGTGCATTGAAAATGATTTAACTTTCATTAGATGAAGCATTATTATTTGACTAGTAAAAAATTGCTTTCAAATCTAACCTTTTACTTTATACACATATTTAGATATTACATATACATATATACAGGGATCATTAAAGGACATTACTTTATTAGTTCAGGGATTGTACGTTTGCAAGTGCTACAGCACAGTCTTTTGATGTGACAAGGCTGAAGAGTCAGTCTCTTTAACATCACTTTTAAACATTTTATTTTTCAGTTCGTGGAGTCGTTGACTTTGTCAGTTTGAAATTTCCACGCGTCGGGTCGACCGCCAGCTGCGTGACGCAACAGTAAGTTTCCAATAATGGGCATGTAGTAAACGCGCGCCAGTCTCGCCAGCAGGGTTGCCAGGTGTGGCGATTTTTCGCATTCTTGGCTATTTTTTTTCTTATAATAGTAGCCATTCTAGCAGTCTGGCGACTAAGCGATTAAATTTGGCTATTAAAGGAATGGGTTGGCGACCTAATGGCTATTTTATTTTACTTCAAATACAACGAATGTAAAGCAATCACACTTTAGACATTGTGTCAATGATACTGACTAATCTTCGGTAGAATGATGGGGAAATGTAATCAACCTACACAAGTTATCACAAATGTTTTCAAGTATCATGGATGTTTGGGAGAGTGTCACAGAGATGTAAACAAACTCAACTGACAGACTCTTGAAGATAGACTTAAACTACCTCATGGACAATACTTACGATGGTTCAAGAACAGGCTTTAAATGATATCTTGAAGTATACTACAACACCGTATGTATGGCTCCCGCTGATAACATGAGGATACCACTACATAAATTGAAGCATGGAAGGAGGCATTTAAACAGTATTTTTTTCCGCGTTCCATACAACATAACAGAAATTCGTAACAATTGCTACTGTGAAGTAAGCCCTTTGCTACGCACTTCACAGTGGTTAACAATGGTTTACAGAGTATAAATGTCGATGAGAAAACGCGTGATTTTCCAGTCGTTCTCATAGCTGATTTATCAGTGTGTAATGACGCATGATTACGAATTAGTTCATCTCAAAGTGTAAAATGCTCAATGTTGTAATGTTGCAATGATTTTGTGTGTATTAAAGAAATGTTTGAAAGATTCTATAACTCTATTTAACATCCTTAAATATTTGTTTTTAAGGAGATGATAGTGATTAGTAATCGAACATATGCATGAGAACATCCGTTGTGTAACTTTGATAGAATGATTCTTGAACAGTTTTGTGTTGTGATTTTTTTAAGTTATGAAATTAATAAAAGTGATAGCTAAATGTAACTGAATTTCCGAAGTCTCTCTATTATATTTACAGTGTGACAATATTTTCAAAAAATGTTCAAATGTTTGTATAGCTTATGGGACTTGACTACGGGGTCATCAGTCCCTAAACTTACAAACTACTTACAAACTAGGTCGGCACAAATATCCATGCCCGAAGGGGGATTCTAACCCCCGACCGTAGTGGCCGCGCAGACCATGACTGGAGCGCCTCAGTCTCCTCGGCCACTGCGACCGGCAACAATATTTTAACTGGCCTCATTGTTAGTTGGTGGAGTGTCTGGGTTCAGTTCTTCAATGGCCTCGGATAAATGTTTCTGTGAAGTATGGGTTTCCTTGGAAAGTTCAGTCTGGTGTCTGTGAATGTGAGAGTGCCACAGTTAGTGTTACTTTTTACTCAGTAACCAGCTTACTCCCTGAAGTTCACGCTTATTGTTGTCGAGTAACATGCCATAATTACAACAGCATAATAATGTTAACAGATTAAAGGTTGCGATATTTGGCTATTTTTACTGATGAAAAGATCGTTATATTTGGGCATTGTATTGATGAAAAGATGGCGAGATTTTGGCTACTTTTTGTTTAAAATTTGGCGACGGAGCAATAGAAAAACCTGGCAACTCTGCTCGCCAGTGCTTGCGTGTCCGTGGCGGTGGTAACACGTGAATTTGCATAAGTTTTACATTACACTTGGATTTTTTTTTTTTTTTTTTTTTTTTTTTTCGTTCAGTCGTGTGTGATTTCTGCACTTCATCCTTTGGACAGGGCTACTACTAAAATCGACGCAGCGCGGTGAGTACACTTCACGTATACCATAGTGATTAAGTCTATCCGTATGCCGCGCGACCTTCATTGCACCGTCCGGCTATCTCAGCAGTTACGATTATAGTCTATTTGCTGAAACAACACTGGTGCATTTGGGCTTTATACGACTTGTAAGTTCGTAGCGTACCTTGGTTGGGCACTGCACTGCACAAGTTCAAAGTTAGCAGTTCGTAACAGTGTGTAGCACTTATGGTTTGCGATAGTAACATGCGTCGCACTCTTTAAAGTGTCCAGCACGGAGAAGTTTACAGCGACGAACACTTTATAACGTATCTATATGCTGACCGTTCAAAATTTCTGTTAGTTTGCCTGCTACGTATCGTAGTCCACTCTTATACTCGTCACTGATATTTCACTTCACTCAAACATGTGGCTTGCGAATATATATAGTTTCAGAGTTTATTTAATCACAAAATCACTACTTGTTAGGAAAGTCGCGGGTTTGCGTCCTTTCAATAGTTATCAGTCACTGATTTTGTTCTCTCTATAGTTCACTGTCTTATTAGTTTCACACACAAACTTCAGTCTTTTTACAATTCGTAATGATTTTAATATACATAAACTATGTACAAGGCTATATACAGAATCAGATCATTGAGAATGGCTATTTCGTATGTAAAACTTTATGTAACAGTTTCTTTCGAGAGACATTCAGATCACATTATTCTTTTGCTTTAAATGATTATTTGTCAACATTGGGTGTTACATATTTATTTTTAAGGCGTGGCCTATGTTCATGTCTGTTATTGGGTGGAAAGTTATTTATTCTCAGCAATATTATATCTTTTAAATAAGTTACTGTATTTGACATGAGTAAGTAAACATTCAATGACTTTTAGAAACGTCTTGAGTAGTTTTTTTATATAATACTAAATTTCGGTTTACAGCTTTTAGTACGCCTCGTCAAAATTAACATGCCATGTTATACCGTTCATAAAATTGGACTAAACGACTTGAGTGATAAAATCATGAATACCAATCCGAGACAAATAAAATGACAATAAATACAGTTTTGGCAGACACAGGCCAGGTCAGACCCGTTAGTCAACCTGGTGCAAAACAGCCTGTTAGTTTTTTAATACAGTTTGAGAGAAAGAGAAAATAGCCAGAGAATAGTCGCAATAAAGATAGTGCATGACACAAATTCAGCATATTGACGCATTACTACAAAAATTACTGCACACTTTTACTACTACAGAATATTGCATTTCATAAAATTAACAGCTGTTCTATTCTAGATTAGCATTCTTTGCCCCTCTCTCTCCTTCATCGTCTCTCGTTCACGTGTGTTCTGTCCGCATTTGACTATGAAACTATGTGCGTGGTTCAGTCGCAAATATTGGTGTCTGACTAAATGTTCCTGTGCCTACTAATTTAGGGGGTGGTATGTTAATTAATCTAGCTCCTTATACTTATCAGGTGTGAAATGTTCGTTACAGTGTCATATCTAGTCTAATATAAATTGTGATAAATGTTCGTATGAATCCTCTGCAGCGACTCGTAGATCTTCGTAGCGTCGGCGGCGACACAATTCTCTGCTCATTCACAGCTGAAAATGAATTCTTATTCTACAGCTTATGCTACAGACTATTTAAACTAGACGTTGATGTTTTTAGATTGCTGCATAATTATGTTGTATGAGCTGCAGCGCTACGAGATTTGTTTACATTCAGTGTAATGTTTTGGTGACTAAATCTAAAAGTGGCACATGGACGGAAAGATATTCCACACCAACTGGTGTGCGTGTTTACTGGCAATAATGTAAAATATTACGTTAACCTTTAAGCGGTTGTCAGTACCCTACAGTATAGATAGAATAATTCAACAAGCTTCGTTGTTTTGTATAAATTACATTCTTCTTAACAATTTAAGGAATCGTTACATTTGTAATGTCGGTCAGCTGATCAGAGTTAACTGTAATGTTTTTATTTTTGTTACTGCTCACGTGTCGTAATGTCAACATTCGTGTGTGTGTGTGTGTGTGTGTGTGTGTGTGTGTGTGTGTGTGTGTGTGTACGTGTGTATGTGTGGGTACGTGTGTGTGTGTGTGTGTGTGTGTGTGTGTGTGTGTGTACTAAGAGCCACAGACAACTAAAATATAACTATTTCCTCATCACCTCCTTCTCTTATAATAATTTTTTTTTATTTTTTTTTTTTACTCAACTCTCATCGTAGACGAAGGTGTGCTAGTGCGCTCCACCCCGCAATAATATCATTTCCTTCATTCATCTCCTTGACATATAAAAAAATTGTAAATATTCTTATACCCTATAATACTAAATACTATACTAATTAATGTTCCTTTTGTGAATGTGTGTGTCATCATAAGTGTTTAGGTGAGATTTTCTTATATAATTCTTAAATTTCACGCGTGACAACAGTTTCTGTGAGCCAACATCAATTGCATTGCACTTACCTTTGTAGAAAATGATTTTTGCTCACTGTCTTAGTATATTTAGTAAAAGTAGGACTAGATACTAGCTGATCAGCTTGGATTTATGCATAAAATTTCTTTAAATGTTTGTGTGCGTATAAACCTCGTATATTTGATCGGAGCGTGTGTTTGGTAGGTGACAACAATAACTTTGCGTTGCTGTGTTGGTTAATGAAATAGATCTTCCCTAATGTCCGTGCCATCATTGTACCTTAGCATTGTGACAGAAAGAATTGTGCCCACGCTGTCGCTGTCGCTCAATGTTGGTGTGCTTAACACGAGCCACTCTGGTTTGACGTCTGCAAACTGCTACTCTGTCGTTGTGGTTGGTTTATTGTCTCAGTCTCGTCAGTTATTGTCACTGCCGACTGGCTTGTCGTCAAGTTTGTCTGGTCCGAACAGTCAGTGGTCATAGTTGCAATCGGTACGGTGTTTGTAGTTTGCTGCGGTGGTTGAGGCGGACGAAAATTTTGAAATTGCTGATTACTGATGGGATTATTTAGGAAGAAATTTCTATTCTCATTTAAATTTCTATACTGATTATGGTTATGCCACTGAGGTTGCTGGTTGACATTAAAATTGCTCGGATAGGCAACAGCAGTATTACGGTAGCTATTGTTGTTGTTGTTGTTGAAATAGCCAGGATTAAACCGATTACCACGGTGGCGTCAGTAATATTGCCCGCCGTTGGGAACATTACGTACGACGTTACTGCCGTTCGCATGCGTTGTCATTTGGTGGGGACGCGACTGTCCGTTGTTTTTAATAAATGGCTGTTGCAGTAATATCGGCTGGCACTGTGGCATGTTTTGGTTCCCGTAACCGTACCCGTTATTGTAATGACGTGCTCGATCATCTTCAAAAATCAAATCAAGCGTGTCTAACATTGAGAGGAAGCTTTGCAGATCGTACGTTAGCACATTAGCCAGCTGTAGCCTCAGTCTTGTGGGCAATTTGTTAATAAGTACACGAAGTACTTCCCAGTGCGGAAGAGGGTCGTCAAAGAATTTTGCTTTATTGAGATACTTCTCGAAGTATCTCCGCAGGCTTCCGTTTCTTCCATCGAAAGGCTGCGGATTGTACACTTCATTCCTAAATCGTTCTTGTACTACGGGCGACCAAAATTTTGTGTCCCAACTTCGACGTCGCTTTTGTGTCCCAGCCTCGTCGTAGGTGTCGGTGGCCGAGTGGAACGAGACCGACACAAGAACAAAGACAGCACGCTGGTGCAAGTACGGAGGGGAGCAGCCAGAAACTATAAACACTAGAGTAAATTAGAAAGAGATATATATTGCACAGAATGTAACAATACTTAACTTTTACATAGTACTGCAGAATGTTGATACATAGTTGTTAAAGGCCTGCCTAGTGCCTGTACAATAGCAAAGTCTTCACTGGTGCCTATCTGATTACGAAGGTCCTAACTCGTTGCTATCTCAGTCCGAAGTCACCGGTGTCCTTCAGTGGTGGCCACGAGTGGAGTTGTCGCAGAGGGCGCTCGTGGCTGTCGTCGTGAGAACGCCGCGCCGTGCGTGCATGGCGGCGCGCGGCGAAAGTAAGTGGCGCGCACTTTGTACTTGTGCGACACCACACCCCTCCCCCCCAAACCGCCGCGCCGTCGTGGCGTAGGGCTGAGGGCCACGGCGACGGCACTGGGAGGAGGGCCTGGGCGGGGGCGTTACTGGTGGGACGGGCGTCGTAGCACAGGCCGGGATCGAGACGCCGTCCGCGCCCCGGCATCTGCCTTGAGATCCTCCAGGGAACCCGCCGAAACCTGGGGAAGGGCGCCCGCCCCCGCCCAGAGGGAGCAGGTCATCTTCTTCTGAGGTGCGTGGCCCAGGCGGCGGCGGCACGCACGGTCCCGGAGTCCCTCTCGGTGACGCTGTCATCTGCGGCGGCGACAGCGGCGGCGTCGCGTCGATCTCCATCGGGACGATCTCGTAGTCCGGGGACGCTGGACCCGTTGACGAACGATGTGGTTGTGCTCCCTGGCGGTAAACTGGGTCTGGAATCAAGAAACCGGAGACAGGATCGCGCGGCCTATGCAGGCGCAATTGGTTTGCGTGGCGCCGCAGCTCCGACCCTGTGGAAGAACGTACAACATACATATTGCGCCCGAGCACGCGCTGAATGGTGCCCGGCGTCCATCTTGTCTTGTTGCCAGCAAACACCTTGTACAGCACCGGCGTGGAAACCTGAAAACGCGTAGCGCCATACGAACCGACTCGGTGCGTGGGAGGCTGCAGCAGGTGAAGGAGAGTGCGGTGACGGCGGCCGTGTAGCAGCTCGGCAGGAGACGGGCCGTCACGTGGCATGCACCGATATGTAGACAGGAAAATTTGAAGAGCTTGCTGCCTGGAGTGCTGACCTTTCATCTTCTCCATGTGAGACTTGAATGTTCGAACGAAACGTTCTGCTTCACCATTGGACTGAGGGTGAAAAGGTGCGGTGGTGATATGCTGAATGCCATTCACGCGACAAAACTGTTGAAATTCCGCACTAACAAACTGAGGTCCATTGTCACTGACGATAGTTTCAGGCAAGCCTTCGATGCAAAACACTGATGTTAAGGCACTGATTGTACTAGAAGCTGTCGTTGAGTTCATGGCAATCACAAAAGGAAACTTGCTGAAAGCGTCTACAACGATTAACCAGCGCGTATTCCAGAAAGGTTCGGCAAAGTCAATATGTAAACGTTGCCATGGTCCCTTGGGGCGTGGCCAATCTGAGAAACGTTGCGGAGGAGCCGCCTGATGCTCCGCACAAACAGTACACTGTGACGTCATGTTCTCTATGTGAGCGTCCATACCAACCCAGGTACAATGACGTCTGGCCAGTTGCTTTGTCCTAACAATACCCCAATGTCCTTGATGCAGGAGGCGTAACACTTCTCGTTGCAGGGAACGAGGAACAATCACTCTTGCTTGGTCGTTGTCGGTGTGCAACAACAGTACACCCTTACTTAAAGATAATGCATGACGTTGTGCAAAATAGCGTCGAACCAGAGGCCGATCAATGTCTTTGGCTCTGGCAGGCCACCCAAAGCGAACAAAACGTGCTACCACACTTAGGTCTGCATCCGCAGCTGTTTCCTGTGCAACCCGACGAGAGTTCAAAGGGAAGTCTGCGACAGCGGAAGCATCTCTGGAGTCTATCTGACAACACGCCATTTCTGAAGAATCAAATGATACATCCTGGCCAACCGGAAGTCGGGAAAGTGTGTCCGCGTTGGCATGTTTAGTGGTAGGTCGGTACAAAATCTCATACTGATAATTTGACAATATCAAGGACCATCTCTGAAGCTTTTGTGCCGTACGTGGCGGAATCGGCTTTGTGGGTGAGAACAACGACGTAAGAGGCTTGTGGTCAGTCAACAAATAGAATTTTCTGCCATAGAGATAATGATGAAACTTTGTGACGCCGTAAATGATTGCTAAGGCCTCCTTTTCTATCTGACTGTAATTCTGTTGCGTCGGCGTCAGTAGCTTGGATGCAAAGGCAATAGGACGATCATGACATCCAATACGATGTGACAGAACTGCACCCACACCGTACGACGAGGCGTCAACTGCTAGCACTACAGGCTTCTGTGGGTCAAAGGGAATCAAACATGCATCACTGAGTAGTGCAGACTTTAATTTGTCAAAGGCAACCTGGCAATCTTTGGACCACACAAAAGGAACATACTTCCTACGTAAGCGATGCAGTGGAGCTGCAATCTGAGAGGCATTGGGAATAAATCTGAAATAATAGTTAAGCTTTCCCATCACTGCTTGCAATTCGTGCACATTCTTAGGAGGAGGCAAGTCTTTGATTGCTCGAAGATGTGACTGTAAGGGATGAATTCTTTGGGCATTAATCACATGACCTAGGTACTCTATTTCAGTTTGAAAAAACGAACACTTTGCTTTATTACAACGTAGACCTGCTGCAGTCAAAACTTTGAAAAGGCACTCCAGGTTTGCTAAATGTTCTTCAACTGTACGTCCGGATACCACAATGTCATCTAAATAGTTCGAACAACAAGGTACCGAAACTGTCAGCTGTTCCAAAAAACGCTGAAAAATAGCAGGGAGCGGAAGAACTGCCAAAGGGTAGGCGTTGAAATTGAAAAAGGCCCATGTGAGTATTAATGACGAAAAACTTTTTTGACTCGTCATCAAGTGGAATCTGTAAGTATGCCTCTGCTAAATCAATCTTGGAAAAGAAGCGAGACTGTCCTAATTTGTCCAACAGTTCCTCAGGTCTGGGCAGAGGGTAAGTGTCTACAATTGTTTGACTGTTCACTGTTGATTTGAAGTCCGCACAGAGATGAAGTTTTCCTGACGGCTTGGGTATAATTACTATAGGCGAGGCCCACTGACTCGCAGAAACAGGAGAAATCACCCCACTATCTTGCCAACGTTTAAGTTCTTCCGCAACTGTATCACGCATTGCGATAGGCACTGGTCTAGCTTTACGAAATTTTGGAACTGCAGATTCTTTGAAAGTTACATGTGCCACGAAGTCTTTTGCACAACCTAGTTCCGGCGAAAACAGGTCACTATATTTGTCACACAATGCATTGATTTTGTCCTGAGGCACTACTGACGAAATTTGAAGCACATTTCTTTGAATTGATAAACCAAACAAGTCAAAAGCATCTAGTCCAAAAATGTTCTGCGTAGATTTGGCCTGAAGAACAACAAAAGCAACTGTTTTCGTAACACCTTGAAAAGAGGCAGGCAGGCTACACGTTCCTAGCACGGGAATATTTTGACCTGTATAAGCTGTTAACACTTGTTGACACAGCGATAATTTTGGCGAACCCAGAAGTTCATAAGTATCTTTATTTATTAATGTGACAGCGGAACAAGTATCAAGCTGAAATTGCACCGTCTTATTTTCTATGAAGAGAGTCACAAACAGTTTTTGCTTGCGGCGCTCGACAGGTGCGCGAATGTGGGCAACGTCTGCTACGGTTTGTTTACTGCCCTTGCGCGGGCCGCTTAGTGAAGTAAGCGGCGCAGACTCGGCACGCAGCGGATTAACCACACTGTCACTAGATGACACTACCGCCGGATCGGCGTCCGCGCAAGCATGCGAAGCTACTCCAGATTCACTAACTACTGCGCTACACGTTTGAGTAGCTACTTGATGTCTACTGTCACTAGCTACACAGTACTGGGCACTATTACAAGGAGCAGTTGCAGAAGGCACTATTTTCACTACAGGAATGCACTGTTCATAGTCATTTTGCTTGTCCCGAACCTTTTTCCGTTGCACTGTTTTACGCGCTCGTCGGCGCTTGCTACGTGGTGCACTATATAGTTTTGCCATAGGCGCAGAACTACTTTCTTGAAATTGAGATCCAAGGAAAGCACTGTTGAAGTCCACAGCGCCTATAACATTTACTGCATGCACCGTTCTCGCACTTTGCGAAGCAATGTTCCGAAAGGCACAGTTCTTTGAGTTTTTAATTTGCATACACACTGACTGTACATGTCCCGATTTGCCACATTGATAACAGGTTGCGTTGCGACGCACGCAATGAGCACGCTTGTGGCGAGACACACACTGGGGGCAAGATTTACGTACATTTTTCGGAAATGAGCGTTGGCGCCCGTTATGCAAATCACTGTTTCTAACACGACGGGGCGACCTTTGTGTCGCACTTTTACACTGGCTACTGTTCACTGTCTGTTCAGCACGGCGGGCACAAAAATAAGAATCACTAGGGCTACACTGAGAACTACGGCTAGGAAAGCGTCCGTTGCGGCGCACTGAATTAACACTGTGGCTTTGCATTTCTACATCTGCTAAGTCAAAAGTGTCATGTGCTTCAATAAGCTGCAGTACACTGTCTAATGAAGGGTCAGACTGTTTCAGAATTGCTGCTCTAATTCTGGGGTCCTGAATGTTCTGTGTAATCGCATCTCTTAACATCACGTCACTATACGAAAGTCCACAAGAACAAGTAAATTTACATTTGCGGGTTAAGCCCTTCAATTCCGTAATCCACTCTTGGTGTGACTGTTCCGGTAATTTTTTCAGTCTGAAAAATCGGTACCGTGCAGCAGCTACGAGAACTTTTCTCTCATAATGAGCATTTAGTGCCTCTACTATTTGTTCAAAGTCTACATCACGAGGAGATGCGTGAGGGAATAGTTTTTGCAATAATACGAAGGTCTGGGGGCCCACTACAGATAATAACAGATGCTTCACTTTCTGACCTGTAATTTGATGAGCCGCGACGAGTTCTTGAAACTGTGCTAAGTAGTCACTCCATTCTTCCTCACGTTCGTTGTACAGGCGAAACGTAGGAAGAGGTGCAGCGGCAGGTGTGGGCTGCTGAAGCGGCGTCTGTTGTTGTTGGTTAGCTGCCTGCGCTGTGAGCTGGGACACCGCTTGGAGGAGTTGCGTTATTTGCGCCGTCTGTAACTGAATAATTTCCATTAAGTTTGGGTTCGGGGTAGTGGCCATGCTGACCGATTAGGCGCCGCGTATACAAGTAACTTATAACAAAACACAAATGCAATATGAAAGAGGACTCGCTCTGCAACAAAAAAGTCCACAAAACACGTAACAAAATATGTTCCCCCAAAAATCTTATAATAAGGGTGGGTGGGCGGGAGCAATTTTTGCGTGCTCCGACTGCTACTGTCAGGCTGCTGCAAGCGGGCTGGTCCAAGGTTCTATCACTCCTCGTCGCCACTTTTGTATCCCAACTTCGTCGCCGCTTTTGTGTCCCAGCCTCGTCGTAGGTGTCGGTGGCCGAGTGGAATGAG
The DNA here is from genome assembly GCA_026315105.1 of Locusta migratoria. Classification (NCBI taxonomy): domain Eukaryota; kingdom Metazoa; phylum Arthropoda; class Insecta; order Orthoptera; family Acrididae; genus Locusta; species Locusta migratoria. The sequence goes on along the minus strand of CM048744.1, from coordinate 393,330,912 downwards.
ACCGACACAAGAACAAAGACAGCACGCTGGTGCAAGTACGGAGGGGAGCAGCCAGAAACTATAAACACTAGAGTAAATTAGAAAGAGATATATATTGCACAGAATGTAACAATACTTAACTTTTACATAGTACTGCAGAATGTTGATACATAGTTGTTAGAGGCCTGCCTAGTGCCTGTACAATAGCAAAGTCTTCACTGGTGCCTATCTGATTACGAAGGTCCTAACTCGTTGCTATCTCAGTCCGAAGTCACCGGTGTCCTTCAGTGGTGGCCACGAGCGGAGTTGTCGCAGAGGGCGCTCGTGGCTGTCGTCGTGAGAACGCCGCGCCGTGCGTGCATGGCGGCGCGCGGCGAAAGTAAGTGGCGCGCACTTTGTACTTGTGCGACACCACACAAAAAGTGGACAAAAATGCCCGTTCAAATTCACCATAGGTGTCATATAATTGCAAGGCTTCGTTTGCCCATATTCCGGCTTCGCCTTGTATATAGCCCACAACAAATCTGATTTTTCTTTTCTCCGACCAGGTCTCGGGTAGTAATCCTCTAAAAGATTGAAGAAAGATCACGGGATGTACTGTGCGTTTCTCATTAATAAATATTTGAAATTGATGATGTTTAATCATACTTTCATCTAGTTCTTCTGTGTTACATGAACATTTGGATTGTACTTTAGGATTCATTTCTCTACCAAGTCTGTCAAGGTCACAGGAAGTCGTCAGTCGATAGTCAGTGTGTGTTCGATCACATATTAATTTATTAATTGAACTCTGATTGTCAGGAAAACGAGGGGTATTCATTGCATTACGTTCTGGGTTCAGATTCTGCGGTACATTTATTACAGGCGTGAAACCCTGAGAAGACTTTGTTTGTGAGAATAACATGGATTTTACCGCCGTCAAATCTTCCTGTAAAGATTTGACGGTGATTCCATGATCTTCATATACTTTTTCAGTGACATTCTTTATCACAGAGGCCAATTCTGACTCTATTTTGTCATTTAATTGAGCCTCCGTATTATGCAAAAATTGCTGCACTCTTTCTTGGTTATCTTTCACAATATTCTCGGCTTGACTGGTATTTCTTTCAACAGTGGTTTCTAAATTTTCCTGTTTGATTTTTAATTCCGAGAGATTTTGCGCAATATTATCAATGGCAGATGGCAATGTTTTTACTGTTTCCTGACAATCAGTAACATTGTCGACAACAGAAGAAATTTTCGCGTCTACCGTATCCATAATTTCGTCGACAACTTTCTTTTGTACAGTGGAAAATTTACTATTTATGATTTCTTCGACTTTGAGCATCTGTGCACTTAATTGTTCACTTACCTCATTGGAAATTCGTGTATACAAATGCTTTTGAGCAGACTCAAGTTTTTCAATTTCTGCTTGTGTTTTTGTTTGCTGTTCTTCTAAGCGATCTAATTGTTGTTTGGTCTGTGTAGTTAAGGCTGAAATCTAATTATTAATCGCAAGCTGTTGTTGCGACATGTTGGCTTGCAAGTTATCAATCTCATTTGTGATCTTATTAGTCAAAACCGTAATTTGTGTGTTAGTCGCAGCTTGTTGTTGCGACATATTTTTGGTGGTAGTTTGTAAATTAGTGATCTGATTAGTCAAAACCGTAATTTGTGTGTTAGTCGCAGCTTGTTGTTGCGACAATTGGCTTGCAAGTTATCAATTTCATTTGTGATCTGATTAGTCAAAACCGTAATTTGTGTGTTAGTCGCAGCATGTTGTTGCGACATATTGGCTTGCAAGTTATCAATTTCATTTTTTGTGGTAGTTTGTAAATTAGTGATCTGATTAGTCAAGACCGTAATTTGTGTGTTATCGCAGCTTGTAAATTGCTAATCTGAGTAGTCAAAAGTTCCTCAAAACGCTTTATCCAGTCATTCTGTGTATCCGCGACATGGTATTCAGTTTGTGGGGATAAGTTACTTTCGCGAGTTTGTGTAGCCATGTTTTGTTCCACTAATGGTGGAATTTGCTCGATAGAGCTGGCAGCCATGTTGTCTTCTACGTTCTGAACAGATTGTTGGGGAACGTTTAGATTTCGTTCAGATGCCACGTTGCTAAACTGACTGCGGGTTTTAACCATAATATTTGTTGTATTTTGGCAAAAATTGATAACAGAGGGGGTCCTATAAATTTCACACGGAAAATTACTGAAATTACCTATGGAATCGTTCGCGAGAGAAACTTCGAGAGAGAAAAGCAAAGATAGGTTTAATTACACGCCGCATTAACTACTTGATTGATACTTTCCCTGATATTCACTTGAAATAAAAATGTAACTGCGAGAGAAATTTTGGAAACGCGGTACCTAATGAAAAAATACTGAATTTGCTACAGTGCACTAGCGACAGATAGAAGAATCTAGTAAGCACCAAGCAAGCTGAATAATGAGTCCGATCTTACCTTTATTGTGACTGCAATTGTTGGCTGGACTGGAAGTCTAACTGCTATCGGCTGGTTAAACTTTACTTCAGTTGCCAAAATCATTAATTTTCATTTCCCGTACAGTTCCTTGTTGGCACATGAAACAAAACACAATATCAGGATTAGTGACATGAAAAGGCGCAATCTTCACAAAAATCTTAACTAAATATTTCAAGTAAATTTACTATCTGATATATATATATTATTTGTACACGTCCTGTCACAATGGGCGCCAATTCTTCTTGTAATGCTGCTTTTGTATGAAAATGGGTGTTGCGTATTAAAGTTAAGGTTGGGGACCGCAAATGAAATTTTACCAGGTAGTGAAATATTTTTAAATGAGATTACTACGCAATTTTGACAAGGAAGGGACAATTTAAACAAAATTATTGGATTCCGCCATTAAATGGTAGCGGTCGTAATTGCGGTGGCAAATACAACACCAGAAAGCAACATTACAGAAGAAGTCCGCGGAATCTAAATTTTACCTCATTGAGAGCTGGTACAAATATTTCGGTCATGTTCTGTAGTGATTCCAGCTGTAATGAATGGAATATTACTTCGATAAATTGATGCTGGGATTGTGCGTTTCGGTTACTATTGTTCTATGACCGTGTGGAAAATTAATCATGATAGTCGCCAAAAATTGCAAAATTATCGGACTTCGTAAACATTACGAAGATTTTTCTGCAGGCATTAAACTGTAACAAACCATTCATAGACACGAAATAAATAAAAGTTACACAGAGAATGTTCTAGTACAATCGCTAAACAAATTGCAACAATACCCGAGCATCACTTTATGAAGTACTAGATCTGCTGAAAATAAATAACTTTAAAATTAGTGAGAATGGGGAAGGGATTGTAAGTAAGTAAGATATTTCAAATTAACTGTGGGGTTTTATTGAAATTAATAAAAAAGAAGCTCACACTTACATTAATTAGTCAAAGTCCTGGAATACGTCCTAACACCTCAAGGAGAAGAAAGCAAGTGACGAACAGTTCTGCTCTCTCCCTTCAGCTTGTTGCAAAAAAGTTGAACGTGACAAATGTCATATGTTTATCGATACGCTGTCAGAGAGAGAGCAGAAGTCAGCGACAAGCATCGCATAAGTTATAAAAAAATCATTAATGTATTACCTAGGTCGGAACAAGGCCCCAGGAGTAGATGACATACCCTCAGAGCTACTAAAGTCTCTGGGAGAGCCAGCCATGACAAGACTATTTGAACTGGTATGTAGGATGTATGAGACAGGCGAAATGCCCTCAGACTTTAAGAAAAATGTAATAATCCCCATTCCAAAGAAATCAGGCGCAGACAGGTGTGAAAATTACAGAACAATCAGTTTGATAAGTCATGGTTGCAAAATTTTAACACGAATTATCTACAAGAGAATGGAAAAGATGGTAGAAGCTGACCTCGGGGAAGATCAGTTTGGATTCAGAAGGAACGTAGGAACCCGGGAGGCAATACTCACTACTACTACTCAGGAGGATGTTGTCATCAGGAAAGACAATACTGGCATTCTACGGGTCGGAACGTGGAATGTAAGATCGCTTAATAGGGTAGGTAAATTAGAAAATTTAAAAAGGGAAATGGATAGGTTGAAGTTAGATATAGTGGGGATTAGTGAAGTTCGGTGGCAGGATGAACAGGATTTCTGGTCAGGAGAGTACAGGATTATAAGTACAAAATCAGTTGGGGGTATCACAGGAGTAGGACTGATAATGAATAAGAAAATAGGAATGCGGGTAAACTACTATGAGCAGCACAGTGATCGCATTATCATTGTCAAGATAGATACGAAGCCAACATCGACAACAGTAGTACAGGTTTATATGCCAACTAGCTCTGCCAATGATGAGGAGATCGAAGAAATATATGAGGAACTAAATGAAATTATTCAGACAGTTAAGGGAGAGGAAAACTTAATTGTGATGGGAGACTGGAATTCGGTAGTAGGAAAAGGAAGAGAAGGAAAAATAGTAGGTGAATATGGACTGGGCAGGAGGAATGAAAGAGGAAGTCGTCTGGTAGAATTTTGCACGGAACATGATTTAATCGTAACAAACACGTGGTTTAAGAATCACAAAAGAAGGTTGTATACGTGGAAGAGACCAGGAGACACCGGAAGGTATCAGATAGATTTTATAATGGTAAGACACAGATTCCGGAACCAGGTTATAAACTGCAAGACATACCCAGGGGCAGATATAGACTCTGACCATAACTTGTTAGTTATGAACTGTAGGCTGAAGCTGAAAAAACTGCAGAAAGGTAGGAAAATAAGGAGATGGGACTTAGATAAATTGAAGGAAAGTGAAGTTCTGGAGAATTTCAGAGGGAGATTTAGGCAACAATTGACAGAAACAGGGGGAAATAAAACAGTAGAAGAGGAATGGGAAGCATTGAGAGATGAAATAGTGAAGGCAGCAGAGGAAAAAATAGGTAGAAAGGCAAGACCTACAAAAAATCCTTGGATATCACAGGAAATACTAAATTTAATTGATGAAAGGAGAAAATATAAAAATGCAGTAAATGAAACAGACAAAATGGAGTACAGACGACTAAAAAATGAGATTGACAGGAAGTGCAAAATGGCTAAGCAGGAGTGGCTAGAAGCCAAATGCAAATCTGTAGAAGAATGTATAACAAGGGGAAAAGTAGATACCGCCTACAGGAAAATAAAAGAGACATTTGGGGACAGGAAAAGCAGCTCTATGAATATTAAGAACTCAGATGGGAAACCAGTTCTCAGCAAAGATGGGAAAGCTGAAAGGTGGAAAGAGTACATAGAGCAGCTCTACAAAGGAAATGAACTTAGAGACGATGTTGTAGGAAGGGAAGAGGAAGTAGATCAAGATGAAATAGGAGATACTATACTGAGAGATGAATTTGACAGAGCCTTGAAAGACCTAGGTCGGAACAAGGCCCCAGGAGTAGATGACATACCCTCAGAGCTACTAAAGTCTCTGGGAGAGCCAGCCATGACAAGACTATTTGAACTGGTATGTAGGATGTATGAGACAGGCGAAATGCCCTCAGACTTTAAGAAAAATGTAATAATCCCCATTCCAAAGAAATCAGGCGCAGACAGGTGTGAAAATTACAGAACAATCAGTTTGATAAGTCATGGTTGCAAAATTTTAACACGAATTATCTACAAGAGAATGGAAAAGATGGTAGAAGCTGACCTCGGGGAAGATCAGTTTGGATTCAGAAGGAATGTTGGAACCCGGGAGGCAATACTCACTTTACGTCTTATCTTAGAAGATAGATTAAGGAAAGGCAAACCTACATTTTTAGCTTTTGTAGATTTGGAGAAAGCATTTGACAATGTTGACTGGAATACACTCTTTCAAATTCTGAAGTCAGCAGGGGTAAAATATAGGGAAAGGAGAGTTATTTACAACTTGTACAAAAGCCAGACCGCACTTATTAGACTCGAAGGGCATGAAAGGGAAGCATCAGTTGGGAAGGGAGTAAGACAGGGTTGTAGCCTTTCTCCGATGTTATTCAATTTGTACATCGAGCAGGCGATGAAGGAAAGCAAGGAAAAATTTGGAATAGGGTTTCAAGTTCAGGGGGAAGAAATAAAAACATTGCGTTTTGCTGATGACATTGTAATTCTGTCAGAGACAGCAAAGGACCTGGAAGAGCAGTTGAATGGAATGGACACTGTGTTGAAGAGAGCATATAAAATGAACATTAACAAGAGCAAAACAAAAATAATGGAATGCGGTTTTAGAAAATCAGGCGATGCTGAAGGAATTAGATTAGGTAACGAAACAATGAAGGTAGTAGATGAGTTTTGTTACTTGGGTAGTAAAATAACATGCGATGGTCGCAGTACAACGGATATAAAATGCAGAATGGCAATGGGAAGAAAAGCATTTTTGAAAAAGAGAAATTTGCTAACATCGAATATTGATTTAAGTGTAAGGAAGTCTTTTCTGAAGGCATTTGTGTGGAGTGTTGCCTTGTACGGGAGTGAAACATGGACGATAAGCAGTGCGGACAGGAAGAGAATAGAGGCTTTTGAAATGTGGTGCTACAGAAGAATGCTGAAGATTAGGTGGGTAGATTGCATAACTAATGAAGAGGTACTGAACAGAATTGGAGAGAAAAGGAATTTTTGGCATACCTTGACTAAAAGAAGGGATCGCTTGGTAGGACACATTCTTAGACATCGGGGAATCGTAAATTTAGCATTGGAGGGAAGTGTGTGGGGTAAAAATCGCAGAGGGAGACCAAGAGACGCGTATAGTAAGCAGATTCAAGTGGATGTGGGTTGCCGTTCTTATGAGGAGATGAAAAGGCTTGCTCAGGATAGAGTAGGGTGGAGAGCTGCATCAAACCAGTCTCCGGACTGAAGACCACAACAAACAAAACATGTTGTTAACTTCATGTCATGTTTCTCACGTCATGTCATACTAATGTATATTATTGCCTGAAGAGTAGCGTATGATGCTGCTGCCAGCCTGCCGACGCTGTCAGCGAATTAAATAAATAAATAAATAAATAAATTTTGATTAATGTTATTACCAAAATTTCTAACAACCCATGACAATTTATTTTTGCTCAATGCTCTAATGAATATTGCGACAGAAATTACCTACCTGTTTTAAACGAGGGCGAAAGGAAGCTTATAGTTTAAAGTCACAGTTTGCAGTAAGGGTGGCGAAGGAAATCGCAATGCCCTTTGAAAGGAACCGTTTCGAGATTTGTCTGGAACGTTTTAAGGAAATCACGGAAAATCTAAACCTGAATGGCCGGAGTTGGATTTGAACCACCGTCCTCGCGTATGCGAGTCCGTTATGTTACCACTGTACCAATTCGCTCTGTGTAAAATACAGCTGTTTTCGTAATTCAATGGAAACAATTTAACAGGCCATGAGGATGCACCAGTGAACAACCTGAGATGGGAAACCTGTGGTATAGAAGTCAGCTTAAGGAGACTGAGAGGGGGCAACTTTAAAAAAAAAAAAAAAAAAAAAAAAAAAAAAAAAAAAAAAAAAAAAAAAAAAGGTGTATATCTTTACTTACATTAAACTACATTATGACAATGATAATATGTGTACTGTGCGTGCGAGCAAGTGGTATAATTACTGGCACTGGCCTGCCTAGGTGTGCGGAACGCTTCATTTAAGCTATTTGACTGCGTTTTTGGAAGAATTTTTGTTTGTATAGTTTGTGGGACTTAACTACGGGCTCATCAGTCCCTAAACTTACAAACTACTTATGGACTAGCTAACACTAAGGACGACACAAATATCCATGCCGAAGGGGGAATTCGAACCCCAGACCGTAGTGGCCGTTCAGACCGTGACTGGCGCGCCGCAGTCCCCTCGGCTACCGCGGCCGGCTTGGGAACAATTAAAATCATATTATAAAGCTTCTGATGAGGAATATGGCAAGCTGTATGAGCTTTGGCATGAAAAGAGACATCTGTGCTCCCAATTATGGTCACAAGACAATCTCACAATTAGCTATAGCTACACCCCCATTACTCCTACGTAAAACTAATTAAATTAATGACTGGGCTGTTGTAATTAAACTGTGGTTTAAATTAACCGTGAATACATTTATTAGTGACAAATCACAGTACAAAAGTTATAACATTCGGTTCTCTAATGTAACACTCCGTGGATGGCAAAGTCAACACTGAGGAGCTCTTGGAGAAATCTAATGATATACCGAGCTATATGTGATATTATCGCCATGTGCAATTCTCAAACAAGCAACTACGAGCGGTGGCTACGTCCACGGTGGGCAGTGTGTCAAATTAACGCCGAAGCTGCATATACGGTACAGTACCGGCTGAACTGGCTGCTGGCTGGTCGTGACGTCGTGCCGTGCGGTCAGAATATGTCCGACAAATACACTCCTGGTGGGGAATGTTAACTGAAAAATCGTTCAGAGCTATATTATTTTCACTATGTTCGCCACTCTGCCACTGCCAGATTGGTTCACTTGTTGAACAAGAAGTTTGTGGCAACAGCTCAGATGTTCTTTTACTGCACAAAAGTTGTTATCAAGTGTTCAAGTGCTAGAGAACAGATAGAAATTACCGATGCAATTAAATGAAATCTAGCTTTGCGCAAAAATAAATAGACGCGGACTACGATCTGCACTTGCGAGTAAGAACCGAAGTTTTCTGCTCACGCCTTGGCTCCCAATTCGCAAACCCAGTGAAAACTTCGGAAGGAAAACCGCACAAGCACGTCTGTCTCACCCGCAGGTAGAGATCAGAATCCACAAACTTAAAATTTACACGAGCTTGCTAGGCGCTTCAGAATTGCTCTCTCCATATTTCCAGTGGCCATTTGTGAAGCTGGAGCCTAGTTGTGGCCATGGCTTGGCGGGATCAAGGTGTAGGAATACACGTTTTCCGCAAATAAGAATCATTCCCGCGTATTTCTGGCGCCAAAGTTTCTCACGCTGACGAATAGCAGCTAAAGGAAACGCCGCTTGCTATTACTTAGGCTTGCTGTTTGGATGGTGAACGAGTCGACTAACTGTTCTCCTCTTCGGCCTCGCGGACCACCAAAGGGATGAACATTCATTGCTGAGCGGCGGCCTTCGGGCTCATCCGCTGTTTCCTCAGTACCGCCTGCCACGGTCAGCCAAGGCCTCTGACCGCCTGCTTCCGTTAGACCACCGGCAACGATGTTCTACTACCTCTCTCCCCTAACCAACACCAAACTAAAACTAAATGCTACTGCAAGTCCCAACATCTTCTAAAGATCGCAGCAATTATTAAACACTAGCTTATATGCCCGTGCTTTGCAACGGTTGTTAAAGAGGGGGGAATGGGCGTATCATGGTAGTGTTAATTAACTGTGACATATCTAATGACGTCTGCGTTACACAATGATATCATTTTACAGGTATATATTCATTGGTATAAATGCTTTATGTAGGTTCCTCCGTGAAATCTGTTGTATTTATTCCTTCCTTATCGTAGGACATATCGTTCCTCCCTTCTATCCATCGACTGTTACCTTCCTATCTGTCCATTTAAGTTTCGTTTCCATGCAGACCATTTGTAGAGAGTAATATAAACAAACTGCCTGCAACGAATAAATATAGTGGATGAATGAAGTCTCGTAAATCACTTGCGTTATGGAAAAGTTTATTATTTACGACATCACATGTCCTGAACTATGTTGCCGTAGGTAGTTCATAAACCCACAGCGATTTTTGTCTGATAGTAAGCAATATGTGTACCAAGTTTGACTGAAATCGGTCCATTATCTTAGAAGGAGATTTGGAAAAAGAGCGCATGATGTAGCAGTTATTCGGAAATTTCATTGTTTATGACGTCATATCTCCTGAAATATGCGTGGTATTATGATGTAAATTCGAAGGTACATTCAGTGGTATACGTGCCTAATGTCTGCAAAATTTATCGGGAATGGTGTTTGCAGTAAAGACGTAATAAATCAAAACCTAATACATGATGATGCGGTATTTCATGAACCAAATTGTCATAACTTCATATCTCATGAACTATATCTCGAACTGTGATATAATATCGAAGGAACTCTCAGTGGTATGTATGTGAACTGTATGTGAATTGTCTGGCGTATAAAATTCACAGTGTAGAAGTAATAAATTGTAACGGCATGCCAAATGCCGTTTATATACATCATGAACATCGGAAAAATAGTAAGCGATAAACTTTTTTTTTCCTTTCATCATTTTGTTGGGGTTGTCAGCGAGAAAAAGTTTCGTACAGATTTGAAATTACACTGCTGGGCACTAAAATTGCTACACCAAGAAGAAATGCAGATGATAAACGGGTATTCATTGGACAAATATATTACACTAGAACTGATATGTGATTACATTTTCACGCAATTTAGGTGCATAGATCCTGAGAAATCAGTACCCACGACAACCACCTCTGGCCGTAATAACGACCTTGATACGCCTGGGCACTGAGTCAAAAAGAGGTACAGGTACCCATGCAGCCTCAACACGATACCACAGTTCCTCAAGAGTAGCGACTCGCGTATTGTGACGAGCCAGTTCCTTAGCCACCATTGACCAGAGGTTTTCAGTTGGTGAGAGATCTGGAGAATGTGCTGGCCAGGCAGCAGTCGAACATTTTCCGTGTCCAAAAAGGCCCGTGTAGGACCTGCAACATGCGGTCGTGCATTATCCTGCTAAAATATAGGATTTCGACGGGATCGAAAGAAGGGTAGTGCCACGGGTCGTAACACATCTGGAATGTAACGGCCACTGTTCAAAGTGCCGTCGATACGAACAAGAAGTGACCGAGACGTATAACCAATGGCACTCCATACCATCACGCCGACTGATACGCCAGTATGGAGATGTGTTCCAATGTGTGTCGCCAGACACGGATGCGACATCATGATGCTCTGAACAGAACCTGGATTCATCCGAAAAAAAATGACGTTTTGCCATTCGTGCACCCAGGTTTGTCGTTGCGTTCACCATCGCAGGCTCTCCTGTATGTGATGCAGCGTCAAGGGTAACCGCAGCCATGGTCTCCGAGCTGGTAGTCCATGCTGCTGCAAATGTCATCGAACTGTTCGTGCAGGTGTTTGTTGTCTTGCGAACGTCCCCATCTGCTAACGCAGGGATCGAGACGTGGCTGCACGATCCGTTACTGCCATGCGGATAAGATGCGTGTCATCTCGACTGCTAGTGAGACGAGGCCGTTGGAATCCAGCATGGAGTTCCGTATTGCTTTCCTGAACCCACCGATTCCATATACTGCTAACAGTCATTGGATCGCGACCAACGCGAGCAGCAATGTCGCGATACGATAAACCGCAATCGCGATAGGCTACAATCCGACCTTTATCAAAGTCGGAAACGTGATGGTACGCATTTTCGTCCTTACACGAGGCATAACAACAACGTTTCACCAGGCAACGTCAGTCAACTTCTGTTTGTAAATGAGAAATCGGTTGGAAACTTTCCTCGTGTCAGCACGTTGTAAGAATTGCCACCGGCGCCAACCTTGTGTGAATGCTCTGAAAAGCTAATGATTTCCATATCACCGCATCTTCTTCCATTCGCTTAAATTTCGCGTCTGTAGCACATCATCTTCGTGGTGTAGCAATTTTAATGGCCACGAGTGTATGTTTACAATTTATTGCAAACTGCTTAGTGCTCTCATTATCAAATAGTTGACGCATAAAATCACGCTATCACACGCTGGAAGATGGGACAGATATCATTGTTTATGACGTGATATCGTATGAACTATGTATCGTATGTTGTTTTTGCGACCACAGCAAATGATTCCTCACCTTAATGAATATTTGTAGCAAATTTGGTTGAAATTGGCCGCTTTTAGTTTAGGTGCAAATGTGGAATGTTATCGAAAAATGCGACCGTCTTTCACGACTGTCCATGTTTTTGACGTCATGTCTCCTTACGTATGTGTCATAGGTAGTTCTTACCCCGACAGCGATTGTTGCCCGATAGTTGCCAAGTTTGGTTGAAATCCGTCCAGTAGTTTATGAGAAGATGTAGAACATACATGCACACACACACACACACACACACACACACACACACACACACACACACAGCCTATTTTATAAGATGTAAGATAATCAATATAAAAAATAAGAGGGCGTCGAAATAGGCGACTTCTCTCAAGACAATAGGAATATAAAAACATTACTGTGTGCTTCTTTATTTACACATTAGTTACAGTTAACTTGAAAACATAATACTTGCCGCAATAAATAAACCATTTGCACTGTATCTTACAAAATGTCATGAAATTGATAGCCACCAAACTCGATGCAAGCATGACATTGGAAAACAAGATCATGACGCATTTGTGCCGTACTTAGCTAGTTCATAAGTAGTTTGTAAGTTTAGGGAGTGATGATCCATAAGCTCTACAAACATTTCAACAATTTTTATCTGTTTATTGTATTCCTCCCTCGGTCTCCCTCTATGATTTCTACCCCCACACACTTTCATCTAATGCTAAGTTGACGATTCCTTGATATCTCAGAATGTGTCCCACCAGCCTGTCCCCTCTCTTAGTCAGGATGTGCCAGAAACTCATTTTCTCCCCAATTCTGTTCAGCACCTCCTCTTTAGTTATGTGAACCCATCCAATCTGCATCATTCGTCTATAGCAAAATTAAAAGTAAATATTTTAAATTCTAAATTGCAAAACTTCATATGGTACAAAGCATGAAGAATTTATTACTTCAAATTCTCAAGATACATTTTTATTTCATTTAATTGTGTATTTTTATTTATTAAAGAGTTTGAAACTCAAAGTTAAGTAAAGAAATCACCGAAAAGCTAAATATACAATAGACTTCGAAACATATTGTAACCAATTTGTTGAAATTGAACATTATCTTACGTGTTGAGTAAAAGCACACTGATGATAGAAAAGAGAACAACTAATCGTATGTAGCTGCTTATTTCAAATCTATGAAAATCTATCTCGTAGAAAAGAAAACAACTAATCGTATGTTACTTTACGTAGCTGCTTATTTCAAATCTATCTGGAATCTACGAATAATTATTTTCGCCGAGAATCTAAGAAAAGCCGTGGCGGAGCGGCCGATAGCATTAAGGCGTTATGCTCCGATGGGCGAGGCCGCATTCCCCGTCGGGGATTCGAATCCCCCCTCGGGCATGGATCTTTGTGTTGTAATTAGTATAAGTTAGTTCATAAGAATTTTGCACGTTTAGGGACTGATGACTCCGCCGTTAAGTCCCATAAGTTTTACAAACGTTGGCTTCGAACAATCTAAGAAATGAGAGAGATAATAGGAATATAAGACTACAAAAATGTATATAGGGTGCTAACAAGTGGTGCGATCTCTGTCTCTATCTATCTCTTATATATGCCACTATCGTATCTTTCATATCATCACCACATTATAAAATAAAGCTTATAATACGTAATTTAATCAACAACATTATTGTTGGTTGTTTTAATACAATGACAACCACACATAGCTGTCAAACTTGTGGATTTGAAATACGAGTTTATTGAGGTGTGTTTTTTTTTTTTTTTTTTTTTTTTTTTTTTTTTTTTTTTTTTTTTTTTTTTTTTTTTAACATTCCATGTAGTATGAAAGAAAATGGCACCGCGTGTGAAATCAGATCTCTGATTCGTTTTCTAAATTCAGAGAATGTTAAACCAAAGGAAGAACGAAATGGACGTCCGTCTGTGATTACTAATGAACTGGTTCACACAATTGAAGAGGAGATTAAGCACTATTTCCTAGCGACTTTCATCTCTTCTACATCTTGGTGGTTCAAAAATGTTGAAATATTTGTGAAGGTTAAGGAACTTAATTGCGGGGTCATCAATCGCTAAACGTACAAACTACTTAGGAGCTACCCTATATTCAAGACAGCACAAATATGCATGCCCGAGGGGGAATTCGAACCCCCGACTGGGAATGGCCTCGAACATCGCAGCATAGCGCCTCAATGCGCTCGGCCGCTCCGCCGCGGCCTTTGGCGGTCAAGAACATGTTACCATATGGTTGAATACACAGGAAACAACTTTCTATGAAGAAGGAATAGAAAATCTTGTCACTCTATGACGTCTACAAAATTTCGGAAGCTATGTAGCATAGTAGTTTAACAGTTATACATTTTGCATAGAATAAACATGTAATCTGTACCTGTACACGTTTGTTTTATATAACCAAACGGAACTTACCTTGTGGACATACCTCGTATGATGTTCGGGGTGCACCAGCACACGGCTGCCTCGAAACATTTCAGGACGGCATAGTATGTGCCAGTGGAAAAGGAAGAAAACAAGATATGGCGGACGCGGGGAGTATTTCAGAACACGTTATTTTTCATGGTTTATGGATACGGAGATGTAGTCAGGCATAAGAATTTTGAAGCTGTAGCTATAAACGTGGAGTTTGAACCTAATACGTTAGAGTGTCTGACTGAACGGTCCATTGGTTGGAGTGAGGAGCAGTCCTGAAGGCAAACTGAGCAAGTTCTCGGCAGAGTCAACAGACCGGGCCACGGACCGCCGGGCATGCGGGCCTGTGCGAGGAGCACAGCACGTGGCGGCTGAGTCCGTTTGCAAACAACACCCGTGTTTATTTTCTGTGGCACAGCGAAACTTTGGTGAGCACTAGGTTCACAGCCTACTAGTACTGAATTAAGTCATGCAATATATGTTAAAAACTTTCTGCGGTTGTAGTATCCAAATTCAAATTCAAATGTTTGTTAAGCTTAAGGGACTTAACTACGGGGTCATCAGTCCCTAAACTTACAAACTACTTATGAACTACTTACGAACTAGGACGGCACAAATATCCATGCCCGAGGGGGGATTCGAACCCCCGACCGTAGTGGCCGTGCAGACCGTGACTGGAGCGCCTCAGTCCCCTCGGCCACCGCTGTAGTATCCATACTTTATCCTTATCAAACACTGTGGGTTGTTAAACCACAGGCAACAACGGTAACTAGTAAAAGGCAGTAACATACACTGTCGATCAAAATGTAATAATAAATAAAAATAAACCGAGGAGTAGTTGAAAGTGAATGAAACGATGTATACGAAACACCATGTGATTTTATTGAACTGATTACAGTACGTGAAAGTAGGCAGCCATAGGCTGAAGTTCATTATTTATGGATTTTCAGCTTTATTTTTGTGAATCTCAACGTGTATCCGCCCTATAGCTTTATTTTGTATGTGAAAATCATCCATGATCGGTAATCTCAATCCATGTTTGTACCTGCTGCACATTATAATGTCTTTGCAACTGCTA
This sequence comes from Locusta migratoria, assembly GCA_026315105.1. Taxonomy (NCBI): domain Eukaryota; kingdom Metazoa; phylum Arthropoda; class Insecta; order Orthoptera; family Acrididae; genus Locusta; species Locusta migratoria. The sequence continues at coordinate 393,315,695 of CM048744.1, read as the reverse complement.
TGTAGCATCTGCGCCGGCCGCAGTGGCCGAGGGGACTGGGGCGCGTCAGTCACGGTCTGCACGGCCACTGCGGTCGGGGGTTCGAATCCCCCCCCCCGGGCATGGATATTTGTGCCGTCCTTAGTGTTAGCTAGTTCGTAAGTAATTTGTAAGTTTAGGGACTAATGACCACGTAGTTAAGTCACATAAGCTATACCGACATTTCAACATTTAGCATCTGCACTACAGCAGCTTCTTTCACTGCTGAGGCGAGTAGTAGAGAGTGAGCTGTTGAGCAGAAGAGTCGATTGTGGGCTAGGCTAGCTGACACACGTATGGCAACTGTGTTGTGTACTAAGGTTGAATTGGTCAAAATGTTCAAATGTTTGTATAGCTTATGGGACTTAACTAGGGGGTCATCAGTCCCTAAACTTACAAACTACTTATGAACAAGCTAACACCAAGGACGGCACTACATCCATGCCGGAAGAGGGATTCGAGCACCCGACCCGGCCGTGCAGACTGCGACTGGCGCGCCGTAGTCCCCTCGGCCACCGCGACCGGCTGAATTGGTCAGCAATGATTGTATTGAGTTTGATTTATTTCACTCTATATTTGTGAATACAAACGTATTATATTGGACAGTGGATTCTGTATCAAGAGTAAGAGAATATTTGTATGGAACGGAATTGTATAAAACCATTGTATTATATTGAAGACTCAACAAGGGTATGTTTCTTTAATTCCATAAATTAATGATTACTAATTTTTCTTATTTCAGCTCAACCTCGTCTCTTATTTTCCTGATTGTGGCATTTTTTATATTGTTGTATGGTACTTGTCGACTTTCTTGAGAAAAAGATTTCCTTTTAAATGTAAATGTTCACGTACCAATAAAGTAATCAGTCCTTACATGCCACTGAATCTGACTGTCAGAAATAATGTTCACAGAAGTACAGATTGTTTTACTTACAGGGCCTAATTTTGTTTGTTAAATCCGTTGCGCACATATGATTAGAGAAACTCCTTGATTTAAATAGAAAGACTTAATAAGAATAGGAAACTTTTACTTAACAAACTTTCATCAAGCTTTCACATTCACTTAATAAACTTACAACAAGAAGCTTTCATACGTAATAAAAGAGAGAAAGCTGTTGGCAGTTACAAGTGGAACGTTGCCGCCATCTATGGTGAGGAATCTGCATGTTCCCCATAATTCCCGCAAAGGGGAAAACCTCGATCTTTTGGAAGAGACTAATATTATCAAGCATTCCGTTTCGGGGAAATATCGATTGGTAAACGCTCAATTATCAAAAACATAATTTTCTATGATATTATGATACCAGCAATCCTATCCAGCGGATAGTGTATTTTATGTATGACGGTAAAATCACCCAATCCTTACCCCGATATATAAGTGATTAACCCGCACTCTTACTACATTACGTGCGTCTTGAATTATTACTACTTTACATTTATTTTATTTTAACTGGTTGTAACGATGTGCAGTTTAAAATGATTGTATCACCTCTATTATAGCTTGTTCTTACACGTTTGGTAGAAGTTGGAGCGATCAAACAGTTTAGTAACAATAGTTTCAAGCCAAGACAAAATTGCTGATTGTAATTCTGATTACCGGCTACGATGACCTGTCGGCTTTGTCATCTGATCTTCAAAATTAAGTTTAAAACTTGCTGTACAGAGTACACAGTTGTATTTTACATGACATGTTCTCTCTACAACTAGCTTTAAACTCAATTTTGATTATCAGACGACGATGCCAATAGAGCATCATAACCGTTTATCATAATGAAAATCAGCGATCTTAGCTTGAATCCATTGTTCTTTCTATTTATTTGTTTATATTATCATAACGAACCTCCACTTTTAATAATTCTACTGCTTTCTCAGATGCTTCAGTGTTTTTACGATTGGCTAACAAATGTCAACTAGGCTCGTTTGTCACGCCATATACGTGTCACGCTCGCTTCTGCTGTTCTATCGTCTTAGCTGTATGCTTAATGTGTGTTTGGCGTTTCTTGATGTGCCCCAGAGACGTAACGTAAGCTTTTCTGCGTTTTATTTTCCCTTTACTCCACGCTTTTTCTTGTGTAGATATTACTACTACAAGTTCTGCTTTTACTTCCCCGTTTTTATTTTGTGATTTGACGACCGCATTTTTTTCTAATAATTTTAGATTTTATTCACTAGAGCTCTAACTGTTGATGATATAACACACATTTTATCTAAGTCTACCCTCCCTTTTTATTCTTTCGTAGGTCGTATAGCCTTCTCTCCACACACCGACCTCTGTTTTCCCATGATAGTTTTAAAATGTGATATCTAATTATGTATCAAATGTTCAAATGTCTGTAGAGTCTATGGGACTTAACTACGGGATCACCAGTCCCTAAACTTACAAACTACTTATGAACTACTTACAACTAAGGACGGCACAAATATCCATGCCCGAGGGGGGATTCGAACCCCCGACCATAGTGGCCGTGCGGACCGTGACTGGAGCGCCTCAGTCCCCTCGGCCACCGCGGCCGGCTAATTATGTATAATTTTGTAATATGTCACCTCACAGAAGTGCTGTTGTCCGTGGATAACCTGATGATGGCTCTAAAAGGAGAGAAGCTTATAAATAATAATAAAAAATATATTCTCAACCTTGACGGCATTCTTTCAACCTTTGGACTCTCCGCAGCGGCAAGTTCGTGTACGGTTGTTTTAGATCACATCCAAATGACGCGAGTTACTACTGGACTGAGGCCTGTTTAGTGTTATACCGCACGTCCTCAGTGATGAAGAGTTTTGGGGATCTGCTGCTGTAGGCAGTACATACACACAAATAGGGAATATATCGTCTTGACCTTCCATTCACAATTGATACTCATTTTTGTGTATATTCTTCATCGTTACTATTTAAATAAAATATAATTTCTTGCTAATGCACGTTTTTATTTTGTTGTTATTTTGAGGGGAAAATAGGTCATCAGTGCCACTTTGTGTACATTGTTATGTTTCTGAGTAATTCCATTTCAGTGGCCTATAGGATTGTTTTATCTTTCTTTTCCATTACACAAGATGAACTTCAACACGGTACTGTTTGTGTCGACATAACCTTATAGAATTTAAGACATGTTTCTAATTATCCTACTTTGTGAACTATGTCGTTAGTCCTATGGCAGGTGTCGCCAAGTGTGAACTAGGTCGTTAGTTATGAATTATATATAGGACAGCAATTAATTATCTTGGGTCTCCGCCATATTTCTCCAAAATATGATGTTACTGATCAGCTGTGATGTGATCATATTTTCAAACATATAATAAATATTTCTACTCTATTGCAATGTATCAGTTGTACCAAACAAAAAAAATGTACTTGAAAAATTATTGGTAAACTGTGGAATTTAACTATTCTGTTTTCCCTCCAAAATAGTGAAAAAAGGAATTTTCTTAAATGAAAGACGATCTGCTCAAAATCAATTTATTACAATTAAACATGAGAAATCCTATCTTGACACAAAATTAGATGACATTTCCTATCATGAAAAACAGATAATGATATTCAAACAATAAAATATTGAGACAAAAAAGACTGACTGAGTCAAAGGTCGGAGGTTTTGCAAAACAGAATGCTATTAAATTGGCTACACAGGGGATTGAAATTATCGTTAGCCCTAAGCACCCAGAGTAAATAGTCAGATCTCAAAACAATAAAATAAGGGTCAGAATCCAACAAGTCTGATTCATATAACCCTCCAGCAAGTGAGTCACCTTACCGACACAGATGACCATTGACAGCAGCGTCTCAGGCTCGCAGGCAGCAGGCGTTGGGAGCGGATGAGTTGAAATTTTTTTTATCCGATCGTAACCGCTGCGACCTGTTAAGCAGGGTCGACATGTAACAGCGTCACTGGCGTCGGCGTCGTTAGGCAGTTGCTTTGCGATTCTATCACGCTAGTAGACTAATCCATATTTTGCATAGGTGACAAAAAGGCCACTTGGCACAAATCGACCAGACACTTGCGAAATAAGATCTGAAAAAAAAAAAAAAAAAAAAAAAAAAAAAAAAAAAAAAAAAAAAAAAAACAACAGTGAACAGTGCCCGATTTGCAGAGGCGCGAATTCTCAAATAGAGACGTCTAGCAAAACGAAAACTAAACTGTGGCCGCTCACAGCGTAACCACCGGACAATGTAACGTCCGTGAAGTAAACACAAGTTCTACAAGGTCCGAATCTTCGGAATCAAACACGTCTGACCAGAGGACCGCTTAAAACGATGTCCTTCCCGTGAATCTAAACGGAGTATTGCGTGTCTCCGAGGTCCGCACACTTTGGATGCTCAAACAGGAGTCTCCCGAGGTCCGTACCCTTCGGACGCTCAAACCGGAGTCTCCCGCGGTCCGTACACTTCAAACGCTCAGACAGGAGTCTTTCCAGCTCCGCACACTTCGGACGCTGAAACCGGAGTCCTCGGTCCTCCTCGCGCTCTGCCGCAGCTCACGGCAAGTGACGGGCGGCCACACCCACGCGCGAAAGACGCACCAATCTCTGCTAACCAATCGGATGGCGTAGCGCCGTTGACAAATTGTTTAGCTGCCACACTAAAATACTCTGCCGAATCAGGACGCGTTCTCTGCGGCTGCCAAGAGGCTCCGCCCACGCCACCAGAGCTTCCCGCGGATTTCACCGTTCCCAGGGTGAGTGCCCTGCAAGGAATTTCAGCTTGCTCCTAGCTACGACTACACGACCTAAAAATGTTAACGTTGTGCTATATATACAGCCGCTGGAGCCAAACCCCTGGGGTGCCAGACGGGCAGAAAGCTTTCCTCTGAACCTAACCATTTGTCACACTAACTATGTTCGAACTCTGCTTCTTTGAAGGAAGTTTTTTTTTTTTTTTTTTTTTTTTTTTTTTTTTTTTTTTTTTTTTTTTTTTTTTTTTTTTAGATAACGCCTAAGGGCAATACGTCTCCATAAACAGCTCAGGGCCCAGAGCACTCTGCTATTGTTTGTATCTGGCAAATTCCTCTCTTGCGAAATGGCCGAATAACTAAAAGAGCAGTCCCCGCTATCGCCCACCGTAAACCGCGGTCCAGCATTGTGTAAAGCGTCCCACACACTCTAAAAATTCTGCCAGGTATACTCCGCCACCCAAGACGTAGCGTGGCGCCGAGCAGGTCAAACTAGCCCCTCTTGTCTTTCCCCCGAAGGCGCGCGAAAGTTGGTGGCAGGGGGAGACCTCTGTGCGGCCTGACTGTACCCAACACGGAAAACCACTTTTTAGGAGCCAAGCTGCGCCAATATACATAAAAATCCCAAAATTTTCATATGAACATAGAATGTTCTACAATCCCAGGAGCCCATCACCCCTGATGTGTCCCCAAAGGCGCAGAAATCAAAATAAATAAAGATCTACAAAGAAAATGTTACATATTTCAATAATTAGCGTAAAGAGAAAGGTACAGTAACACAAGGTTAGTATGAAGAATAGACTAAATACAGCCCCCATCTCACAACTTCTGTTTGTACAGCTCTTCTGATAGTACAACTGAACTGGTTAAATTTGTCAATTTGGCCTGAAGAAAAATCAAGACATGGTCATAGGATTTGTCGACCGCGAAAAAATAATCGACGATTTAGAATGCTGCAAGATTCACGAAATTCTCAGAAAAAGAAGGATGCGTTATAGGGAAAGTGGGTAATATACAATAAGAACTAAATGATTAAAACAAGTGTTAAGACAGGGATGTAGCATTTCTTCCGTACTGTTCAATATACACAGTGCAGAAACAGTTACGAAAATTAGTGTTGAAGGGGATGAAAGAATATCAACGACAAGATTCTACGACAATAAATTCTGATTAATGCCAAAATCTACCCTTTGGAGTGTCATATAGTGTAAACACTGTCTTACATTATTATCGTTCTGAAATGGTTATATTATGACCTGTGCAATTCCTGAACACCTTTCATTCGTGTGGACTTCAAGTTTACGGACAGATGTCATGTTAGTAATTTACATTACAAAATAAAACTGGCGACGGCAGGCCCAAGTGTGTCACTAAAGCAGCACAAGATGTGACTGTACATTGTCATCCTACAACAGCGACGTGTAGGGTGTCGTGCAGAAGGGGCGTGGCTACAGGACGAAGAATGTCATTAAAGTCTCGTTACTCCTCATAAAACTGACACAAGTCAAGCCTACTGCAGTCACATCAACAGCCAGAGCATGACTAGCTCTAGTCGGCGTCAGCTACGAAGAGGCTCAGTTTTCTGCCGTTCTGCGCATCCCCCCTCCATTACCGCAATGGTATCCACTAACATTAATTCTGTAGGCGCGTGGACTGGCCGCGAGTTGCGCATGTTTCTCCCATAGGCGCAGCTGTTGGCGCTCGGCCGTAGCTCCTCCCGTCCTCGCTTTCCCTATCGCTCCACCTCTACGCGCGGAAGCGCCTTCGTATATGACGCCAGGTATTAGGGTTCCTGGCCATCTCGACTTCTTGTGCAGAGCGGGTAGAGTAGTGTAGGGTCACAGAGTAACATATACCGAAAAACAGCCCCCCCCCCCCTAAACCACTGTCCTACGCTCCCCTCGTAGTTCCGTAAGATGCTAGCACTTGTCAGGCGGTTCCCTGGCTTAGTACCGGTCGACCACACTAGAGGCACTTCAGAGGGTAGCGTGGAGGGGAGGGTGAGGGGAGAGCTCCTGCCGCCTGCCATGAGGCCATGGCTGTGTCTGGTGTGCCGGCGTTTGAGGGGAGGTGGTGGTGGGGACAGCCGCTACCTGCCGCCTGCTCTGGTCAGTTTAAAAGGGCTGCTTCTGACCGCAGCGCCATCATGAGACATCTTACAGAACTGCTTCAGCACCCCCCGCCCCGCACACCTGGCCGGATCCGACCAGCATGGTTAAGGGTTAAAACTGTGCGTTAAGTCAACCCTCTTACTGTTAATGCATTGAACTGACAGTCACTGCAAAGTATGTACTTCCAAACAGTATACTTTCTTGAGTAAATGGTAATAAATACTCATTATAATATGTTTCAAAATTTAATTTTTATCGGCTAATTTGCACTCTTAATACGTTGTACATCACGGTAAAACCATCGGACGTTTTATTCCTGTTCTAAGTGACATAAAACATTATCTCTACAATACATTCTTCAAAACTTAGCAGTCTGGCGGAGGCAGGCTTCTTCAGGGCGTCCCTCTGTGTTCTAACCTCCTTGCAGTGGCCGGCACGTGGCAGCGACCCTCGCTGCTACACAACACGAAGAAAGGAACGGGCGACAAGCCGACCATGCTCAAATGATTGTATGGGACTTAACTAGCAGGTCATTAGTCCCTAAACTTACAAACTACTTATGAACTAGCTAAGACTAAGGACGACACAAATATCCATGCCCGAGGGGGCATTCGAATCCCCGACCGTAGTGGCCGTGCAGACCGTGACTGGCGCGCCGCAGAGCGCTCGGCCACCGCGGCCGGCAAGCCGACCGTGCCTCTATGGCAGAGTGGTTCCCAATCATGACTGCAATTTCACCCATCGGCCCCAAGACATATCTGCCAGAGTACCATCAAACAACGCACCCAAGGAACACCAACGAGTATCTGGTGAATAGCATACTGCACATTATAATGACTGTACTGCGAAGTATGTCAAGCACAGCACTCATAAACGACTGGATGAAAAGTAATAACGTGAAAGCGCTGATATATAACATGCTCGTTTCCTTCCTAACAGCTACCGCCAAGTAAACAGCAAATGACTGTTTTACCTTACAATATAGTGCTATGGAATGCACGCTCCATTCTGAGCAATAAAAATAATTTACTTTCATTTGTCAAAGAGCAACAATAGCTATCTGCGCTATAACAGAGACGTGGTTAGCTTCATAGAATAACATCTACACATCCGGTTTTAATATTGCTCGAGGTGATAGAGAGGATGGATATGGATGAACAACACTGTTAATAAAACATGGAATCCCATTTAAAGTATTACATTTAGGGCTTCATCGTGCAGAATTTCAATATGCCCGTGTCACCATTCTCCCGAATACTGGTAATATTAACATAATTGCTGTTTACACGGCAACACATAATGTTATAACTAAAGTTCAGCTGCAAAGTCTTGTAAACCAAGGTATTGCAACACTCTTTTTGATATGTATAGTTACCAGTAAGAGTCTCGGTGGTAAAGTTAGTTTGCCTCCGCAATTTTTTTATTATTATTATTATTTTTCCCTGTAGATGACGAAACATGTGGACCATTCTAATTGGTATGGAGCACCACATAATTGACGCCCGCATCTGATGGTATTTCTTAACAGTAAACTGGTTAACCTAAAGTGCTAGTTACCCCTAAGAAAGGTCTCTTTTAATCCGCTTTATTTCCCTATTAACTTCAATGAAAATATCTGTCTACTGCTATTGCTTTCTTCTATTCATTATTGTAATATTTTGTATCCTGAGCACATATATGAGTGAAAAAGAATAATTTTTATATGACATAAAATACACATACAACACCACTCTCTCTCGCCAGAAAAAGCATCTATTTGTAATTCCGGAGGCGTACATGGGCGTGGCACCTTCCTGTCGTTTCTCTTAACAAGTCTACTCCATTGATAACAGCCAACGATTGTTTAGTGTTACTTCGAAACTAAATACGTTTCATCATTTCTAAGTGTGCGGCAGGTACTCCCACCCTGATGGTAGTGATATTTTCGCACCTGTTTACGATTTTTTCAGTGTACATAATGCTAAACGGTGCTATAAAACCTAGAGCCTGGAAATGACTGACAAAGTTTCGTCTTTCTTGTGCCACGACCCCCACCCTCCCCTCCCCATGAAGCCGTCGAACATTAATGGACTGTAATAGAAGTTTGACGACGTGGGCTGAGGAAACCCTTCAAAGGCGCTTTCGACAGTTGCTTGATTGATGTCCCTGCTCCGTCAAAGTGTTCCAAATTGTTGAAATATGTGGTTGTCGCTTCACATGATTCCTGAAAGATCAGAATTGAGAGAGGTACTTGGAAAGTTGATTTTGTAGTACTTTGTAGTAATAAAGATGGACAAAATTACTTATTAAAATTACTGTAGAAATAGCTATTTTACGGAATGAATTTTAATAGACGAAATGCAATAAAAATGCCATATAACATGCGCCCAAGTTTTATTGCATACCGAGATGCAGCTGTTAGTGTGTCACCCAAACAAACTTAAAGCAAAGACAGATGAGGACGTTAAAACTTGATTTTCAAAAATTCCACCATCATTGTCAAAGCACTTTCGTCTCTGTATAGTTTGCATATCTTCAGAGCGTGGTCTGCTTTGATAAAGAAATATAGCCAAAGATCGCAGTTCGGCAACTTTTTTATTATTGCACGACTAGTTTCAGCAGTCTAGCTGCCATCTTCAGAGGCATCATTTACATAAAAAACTATAAGCTTGTGATGACTTAAGGTTAATGCTGTAGTTTAAAAATGGCTTGTTTCACCTTAAATTTTAAATTAACAAGTGTTAATGTAAAATTTAAGGTGAAACAAGCCATTTTTAAACTACAGCACTAACCATAAGCGATCACAACCTTACAGATTTTTATGTAAGTGATACCTCTGAAGATGGCAGCTAGACTGCTGAAACTAGTTGTGCAATAATAAAAAAAATTGGAAAACAGCGATCTGTGACACATTCCTTAACACTTTCGACTCTGTTTGATAATACCACGTGTAGCTCTTCTGAGGCCGTCTTGGCGTTCTTTTATCAGGGCTGCACCATTGATAATCCGAATTACCGAATCGACTCTTGTGTATACTTTTTCTTTGTAGGTTTCACCTTTCAACCATCACCACAGGCAAAGAAAAATACAAAGATTGAGGTAAGATTAGGGCACCTTGGTGGCCAAGAGAATGCCCGTTTCTAAAGATCAATCTAACGGCGAATCAAGTGTCTATCAAACCACACATTTACAGAGAGGCGTTCTTGAAAATGTATCTCCACAGTGAGATGTGGGTTTTCTTCGGACCATTAATGTGACTTACCAGTGTTATTTATGCCATTACGAGAGAAATGTTTCAAATGTTCAAATGTTTGTATAGTTTATGGGACTTAACTACGGGGTCATCAGTCCCTAAACTTACAAACTACTTACAAACTAGCTAATACTAAGGATGGCAAAAATATCCATGCCCGAGGGGGGATTCGAACCCCCGACCGTAGTGGCCGTGCAGACCGTGACCGGAGCGCCTCAGTCCCCTCGGCCACCGCGGCCGGCCATTACGAGAGAAAGTAGCTTTATGAGAGAAGAGTAAAAATGGGATTCCTGAGAGATTTTCAAATAGCCACACGACAATATTCCAACAGTCTCTCTTCATCTCCTGCTACAAGTTATTGAATCAGCTATAAATGATAGGGTTGGAGACCGTTCATTCGTAATGTTCGCCATACTCGTGTATGCAGAAGTTCTACGTGTGGTTGTTGAAGACCTACGTTCTGAAGACTTAATAATGTAAGCCATGCACAGGCTGTCCATTAACACGTTCAGAAGCAATGACACAGCCGGGCACTGTACCAGTGAACACACGAGTAAACAGTCTTGCATCTGGTATTATGCGGTTAGGAAATCGCATGCTGTATTTTCCACAAGAAGCAGCAGCGTTTTCATTACAGAATCAATACACAAATACCATACTGTCTCACTTTGCATAGGTAAGTACTTACGGCATGTATACGCGCAACAGTACAGTACACTTGGCCAATTAAGCACAATGAAAACTTCATACCAATAAATATGAGCCGCGGCGGAGCGGCCGAGCGCATTGAGGCGCTGTGCTACGATGCGCGAGGTCGTTCCCCGTTGGGGTTCGAATCCCCCCTCCTAAGTAGTTTGTAAGTTTAGCTACTGATGACCCCATAGTTAAGTCCCATAAGCTCTACAAATATTTGGACATTAAATAAATATAAAGGAAGCTCTGTCTGTTACATTTTCGCGACTAAACCGCTGTATCGATTTCTCTGAAGTTAGGTATGCAGATACCTTGAACGCCGAAGAAGAACTTTAGAAAGCGTGCAAATTAAGATATTTGTTGATTTTAAGTACATAACTCAAAGTATGGCACAGCTGGGTATCAAAGTTTCTCTTATAGTTTCTGAGACGACTGAAATTCCTTATTCTTGACGTTTGAACTTTATCACATTTATTTAAATAATTTTAATGGTTGATTCATTGTACGTAATAATATTCTTACAAAAGACGTTAACGTCTTCAAAAGAGCCGAACCGATTTCGATGACATTTGAAACCTGCATAATTTACACGTTGTATAACGTTTAGCTTCTTCCGTCAGTGGTTTAGTCAGGATGTAACAAACACAGTTTGTATTCGTATTTAATAACATTTTTATGTTCATTTCGATAAAGGACAGTATTTGCCGTCATTCTACGCGCAGTTTAAACCGGAATATTGTAAACTTTCCTCTTATGCCGATAATCTTAGCCATAATGTAAGAAGAACGTTGCGAAATTATTGTACTTTCGGTGGTCTTTAACACGTATGCAAGAACATCAACGCGAGCGAAGCCGCGCGTAGAAGGACGACATCACATCTTGAACATTCTACTGCTGACATTCGATAAATACGAACATAGTAACCCATAGCATATGGTGTACCAACACACGAAACGAAAGTGTATTTAATGCCGTTATCTCTCTCTCTCTTTCTCTCTCTCTCTCTCTCTCTCTGTGTGTGTGTGTATTTAATAAAACTTAGACAACACTTATAGGGCATTTTTATTGAAATTTGTTCTTACTAACACCTCCTATAATAGTTATTCTTTCTGAAACGTAATGTATTCTGTCACTCTTAGCAGCTGCTCCCGCCGGAGGTGTGAGTTTTCCTTCGGGAATTGTTGTATGTTGTCCTTAACATACATTAGTTTAAATTAGGGTATAAATCTAGGCACCGATAAACCCATCATTTTGCTCCATTAGCTACATATATTTACATTAAATTACTCTAAGCAGTTGTAGTTCAGATGGTAGGAGTGCCTGGAAAGCGATTGGTCCGGGCGTATTAGATCTTGTGCGATCTTAGATAACGCTTCAAAATATTTTACACATAGTCGGAGTAAGCGATCAGTGGTTTATAATATGTTTCAAGTGCTTAACGTGCATCTTAATGGTTACATTGCGATAAGTTTTCCACTGTTTTTCAGACTTTTGCTGGTCTGGTCAGTTCCGGAATGCTATCTCTCGGAATATTCTGCAGTCTTCTACGTTCGCTGTTTACATTAGTCAAAAGAATAAGGGGATCGATTGAGATATCTTCTGAAGTATTCTCATCAGTAGGTGACCTAAAATGGTGCATAGACCTTCTGTCGCTTCTACGTAGTGGGGACAACAACATTATGGCAGCCGAGATAGTGGTAATAACAGAAAGTGTCTGCAGAAGCGACTGGTGTTAATTTATGTTTACTGAACCAAACAAATTACACAAGCAGATCAGATTGTGTAGTGAGCAGGTAGGGCAATGCAACAACTACTTGACTAACAGGAAGCTATGGCATGGAGAGAAATAGGAAGATTGGAAGCGAGACAAACACAGAGTAAGCTATTTGCAGTGTCCCAAAGTGTAATTTCCAGGACCCGGGCGCGATTTAAGACAACAGGAACCCTGAAAAGAAGGCATGGCCTAGGTCCTCCACGGGCGACATCAGCAAGAGGTGACTGTTATCTCCAGTTAACAGCCCATCGAGACAGGAGGCTGACTGCAACTCACCTGCAACTCATCTGCAACCCACCCTCCAGGCAGCAACAGGGCGCACAATATCAACAAAAATCGCCCTCGGGTATGTGCCCTCTACGCTCAGTGGCAAATGGTGTGTGCCCCATTAAAAAGAAGACACAGTTGATACCGTAGAAACTAGGAGGAGGAACATCAGGCTTTGAGTTTAACGAGTGGCGCTTGGTTCTGTTCACAGGTGAGTCAAGATTTTGTGTTTAGCCGGACAATCGTCGTTCCCTCGTCTGGAGAGAACATGGAACAATCCTACTTATGTGCGGGAAACATCACCATGTCATGGTGGTGGACGAATGGTGTGGGCAGGAGTCAGTGTCGGCGGACGAACGAACCGCAATGTCGTTGATAATGGCGTTTTCACTGCTTAAAGGTATAGAGACGAGATTCCTCGCCCTTTTCGTGATAACGGTTGGTGTCTGCATGCCTTTGGTTGCGATTACGTGCAATATGAATCGAATCGATAGGTCCGTACGTGGTAGGATAATACCTAATCAGTCTTTTAAATTGTATGATTGTACACTTCTAGGGGTATTACTTCGTTAATTCCATGAAAAATACGATGTGTAGAAATATTTTAAATATGACTGCGTCTGAGCAAAAGTTAAAGGGTAACAAATCAATATAATCGAACAAGTTGCAATAATAATTTGTAATCTCTGCTGTGTATGAAGACCTTTTCAAATTGATCAAAAGCCTTTATTAGGTCATTTTGGTCCATGATGACTCCAGGACTGCTATTTGCTGCCACTAGCTTTCCATTACTATATTTGGTATTAATCGTAAGGTTACTTCCATAATATTTAACGGTGGTAAGATTTCCGACGAGTGGGGATTATTGTTTGCTAAAGAACGTTGTACGAGTGGTGTTCAGTTGAAAAGGTACGAAACTACACTGCGGGTGAAACTGAAGTCATTATTCAGAAGTAATCACCAGACGCCAGATCAACACTGTTTAACGAGCCGAAGCATACCCTGTTCCCAGAATTCCTGTGACTGTGACAAATGCCAGTCTACTGAGCCCTTCAGTTCGTCGTCCGAGAAAAAGTTGTTCCCTTCGACACATTTTTAGCGGTTCAAAAAGATTGTACAGGGCGACTTGGCCGGGCTGTTCCCTCTGAATGTGGCCAGTATACTTTGTGTGACCCTGGAGACGTCGGGACGGGCGTTATCATGGACTAGAACCACTACCTCCGTGGGCAGCCCTCTGGCTCTTGATAGACTTGCGTAGGCTACGGAGTGTCACAAAGTACAGGTCGCTGCTACAGGTTTTTCCGTGCTCGAGGAATTCGGTGAGTATCGGGCCTCAGACGTCTAAAAGACGATCAGCATCACCTTGCCTACTGAGAACACAGCTATGAATTTTTAGGCTGAGGTGACGAAGAACGCTTCGCGTCCCTAGATGCGGCATCACGTTATCCCAAAGAGGCATATTCAACTTTCAACCGATTTGGTTGTTAAGAAGTTTCGTACCTTTTCATTTGAACAGACCTCGTACCAAACCTCCTCTTATTTACTCGTTATGATCGGGATCAAATCAGGTTTCGTATTTTAAATTACTTAGTTTTCCTTTAGTGTATCTAGGTTAGAATTGATAAGTACACTTTATAGTGTGTTTAATTCGCTCTGGTAGGAATCAGGTGTTTGATGAAGACTGCTGTTAGTGGAAACAAGAAGTGGCCAATAGAAATTCTTATACTGCCTTCAAAGTGACATACTAAGATCCCACATTAATAATTTATTCAATGACGAACGGTTTCGGTGAACTGTTTCACCATCATCTGGTCACATATATATTGTACAAGTTGGTCATCTTGTTAATAATGGGTATAAAATTATAAGTGCAACGTTGCACTTTGTCACTATATAAAAAATACACGAGTTAAAAACATGACAGATTGAGTATTTTGTAAGCTTTCATGTTTTTAACTTGTGTATTTTTTATATAGTGAACAAAGTGCAATGTTGCACTTATTATTTCATACTCATTTTTTGACAAGACGACCATCTTTTAAAATATATATGTGACCAGATGATGGTGACACAGTTCTCCGAAACCGGTCGTCACTGAATAAATTATTAATGTGTGATCTTGGCATGTCACTTTCAAAACTATAAAACGATGAGATCGACTCCAAAATCGACTATGTCAGGTAATCTTAGAAATTCTTATATTTCGCTTTAAGTGAAAGAGGGAAAATTTTAAAACGAATGTCTTGGAGTTGCTTGGGCTGTTAAAATTGGAAGTACACCTAATGCCAACGCGGGTGCAAAGGACAAGCAGGGGGTGCAAAGCGGCGGGGCTTTTAGAAGTGTTGAGAGCACAGAGACGGGATGATGGATGCTCACTGATCGATTACGCGCTTCTTCCACAACGGAAAGCTTGATAGAGTTTGCAAAACTGTGGCGGGAATTCTCCGTCCGTACTTCTGATCATTTGGGTGAGTACTACGGATCATAGTGTGCGCGTGTAGTTATTTGTAATTGCTTTACTACGAAATACCGGAGTGTTGGTCTGGCTGATAATGACGTCGGTAAGCTCTTATTTTTTCCCTCCAAACTAGTCATCTCTGCACAAATCGGATGCAATAACTGGTCTCTGAGCATAGAACTGCAGCGTTTCTGCATATTCATACGATATGAAAATTAGTTGGCATTATTCGCCTGTATTTCTGTAAATTAGATGTGACAAGGAATGTCTTCCTTACTTCTTGTTCAAAATTTTATGTAAATATGCGGAGTAATGGTCTTGTATGCGAGCCGAATCGAAACATTTTCTTTCTATATCCTAGCAATATTTCGTAATATTATAATTTGGTAAGGAAAGAAATATCAACGTCTATCAATGGCACGCTCAGATAGCTAGAGTTCAGCATGCAGTTAGTATAGAGAGCTCAAAAAGTGATGTACAATTTAGACCAATTGACCAATTGACTGTTGTTTGGTTCCCGGAATGATATTGTCACTCAGCAGCAGAGTGTACGCTGGTATGAAACTGCCAACTGATTATCCTGGCACGCCTCACAACCCAGAGAGCTCTTGCTCGCGACAGGCAAAGGTCCCATATTCGAATCCAGTCCGACAAACAGTTTTAATCTTCCAGGAAGTATTGATTTTGGTGGAAACTATCGACGAAGTCGCTACTTGCTACTTGGAGGTGCTACGTGAATTGTTTGCAGTTTTCCACTCCAATGGTTGGATCTCTTCTTAGTAGAATCACAAATCCAAATAAGATTTAAACACAAATAATAGCTTCATGTCAGTGACAGATATAACTCTGTTCGGAGATCAAAGCGAGATTGGAGACCCACATTTAGAATAATTTCGTACTGTACCAGTGCAGGAGATAATGAAATTCCTCAGTTTAAAGTTCCCAAGCAAGTCTGCGAAAGTGTTTAATCCATTATTTTGTCTTGCGCACCGCTCGTTCCTAAATATAAGGGAAAATATATTAAGTCCTAAATAACACACACCATTTTCGATCATGTAGCTATTACCAATCAAGATACGAAAAATAACACGGCGATAACTGCCAGAGGACATTGCATTAAAACAATGGGGAAAGTTGAGGATTTATTTTCATCTGGAGTTTGAAGCAGGATCAGCTTGTTCACTGGGCAGTCACGCTGATCACTGTGTCACTGGCGCACAGCGATCACCACGGCTGACTTTGCACGCTCCATATTGTCACCCATTACATGCGACATTTCCCCGATACCTGTAGGAGCTCGAACCTGGTTTGCATCCGCACCGAAGTTCTTACTTGATTGCGTGAAAGATGAGAAAGGATCATCTAAGCTTTTGATGCTAACAGTAGTGATCTCGCCTTGTGTATTTCGAAATCGAGCTCGCTACAAAGGCGGATTATGAAGGGTCTACTCATAAAAAATTTTACTATTATTACGATTGCGGCACTTGCTATTGTCAACACTATGTTTTAACCTTGTACCCATCAATCTTATGAGTGGTTAGTTGTAGCCCGCCAAAGGATATGTTTTCCACTAATCAGGGTATAGCAAATGTGCTCAAATTCCAATGTATGAAGGCCAAAAGTTCCAAAGATCACATAATGAAACGAACCTTGTCTCGAAACCTGTCAGCTTGACACATATGAACAAAAAAAAATTGCAATCCAGACTATCTCGATTTTTATTTTTCATAAATGAATTAATAGCTCCCATCACACAGCAACGCGTCGTATCTTAAATGCTGACATCTATCTTGGAATATTCGTCATAAGCCTAACTGCGAGGTACATTTCCCGTCCAACTGAATAAACGGAATCGTAAAGATATAGGCCCAAGCATCGACTGAACTTGCCCGCAGGGGGGCGCCAAACATTCGTCCATCGACTACCAACGTTAAACAGTCATGCATTTTCCGGCAATACATCTATGGACATCAATTTGTGACATTTGTGCATTATTTTTCTTTTTATTTGTTATTTTTTATTAACGTGTATATTCAATCAACTCTAAAGTTTTAAACATAAAATATCCGCAATGTTATTGTTGTGGTCTTAAGTCTAAAAACAGATTTGATGCAGATCACAACCGTACCCTCTTCTGTGCAAGCTCTTCAGCTCTGAAGAAGAACGGCAACCTACATCCGTTTGAAGTTGTTTCTGTATTCATCTCTCGATTTCCCTCTGTAATTTTATCCCCAGACACTTCCCTGCAATGCTGAATTGACGATCCCTTGATGCCTCAAAAGGTGTGACACCAATCGATCCCTTCTTTGTCTCCATGTGCCATAAATGTCTTTTCTTAATTCTGTTGAATACCTCCTCATTAGTTACGCGATCTTCCCATCTAATCCTCAGGTATTGTCTGTAGCAGCACATTTCAAAAGCTTCTATCATATTGTCTGAATTCATTATCGTCCACTTTTCTGTCCCATTCAATCGTACACTCAGGCAAAATATTTCAAACAGTGCTTCCTAAAATTCAAATTAATCATTAAGAAATTTCTCCTCTTCAAAAAATATTTTCTTCCCATAACCATTCTGCATTTAATACCACATTTACTTCCTCCATGAGGAGCTCCATTGCTACCCAAGTAAGGAAACTCATCTATTGCTTTATAGTATTGCCTAATGAAATTCATTCAGCTTCGCCTTTCTAGAAATTTTCCATTCCGTGTAATTGCTCTTCCAAGGCTTTTGCGGCCCTTAACGGAATTAACATCTTATTCAGTAAACCGGAATGTTTTTAATTCTTCTCCCTGACCTTTAATTCCTTCTCCATTACGCATGTAATGGGTGATAATATGCAGTAGGATGTGGATAAGCGTGCAAGGTTAGTCCGCGCGGCCGTGGTGATCGCTCTATGGTAGTGACAAAGTAATTGACAAAGTAATCTGCTTGACTGCTCAGTCAACAAGATGACCCAGTTTCGAATCCCAGCTAAAAATAAATTTTCAACTTTCCCCATTGTTTTAATTTAATGCCATCTGGCAGTTATCGCCGTGTTTTTATTCGTACCTTGATTGCTAATACCTACAGGGTCAAAAATGGTGTGTGTTATTTAGGACTTGATATATTTCCCATTGCATTTCTTCACAGCTCGCTCAAAGAACAGATTGAATAACGTTGCGGAAAGGCTATAATCATGTCTTACTCCGCTCCCAGCCACTGCGTCCCTTTCATGTCTTGCTTTCTGTACGGCTTCAGAACCATAAAGAGAGTATTTCAGTCACCAATATTCCTTATGCACTTCCAGAACGGTTAACCATAGCTTGCGTAGTGCGCTTGTAAAAATTGGAACCAGTTGAGAATAATCACTTTCTTACTGTTGTGATAAAAGCATGCGAATATCTCCCGTGACAATGTTATTCAGAAAATTTTCACTTCCAGATTCATATTGGTCAAGCACGTTCCGATAAATTTGCATTCGAAGAGTTGTCTGTTCTTCTGTTAGCATCCGCGGGACCAATCTGGCACAGATTTCGCAATAACCAAGATCATACAAATTGTATAGATGGCATTACAGCGGAAATGTGTTTGCACACAGTCCCCGAACAGCGCGTATGAGTTGATCAAGAGTTGATCACTGCGAGAGATGGCAGCTGTGCCGAGTCAACTGGGCCTTGTTTGCCATGCACACGTATATTGTATCGTTTCCATACACCTGTACAAGCATCGATGGATTTCAATCGGCGCGGTTTTAGCATTAGTGAGGAATTCAATCACACATAGGTGTTGGCTGCATAGTCAGTTTTGGATAACTACTGAGGCCAACAACAGTAGAACAATGGATCCACCTAGAAATGAAAGAGGAATGTTCAAGCATTACCAACATCTGCCGCGGACACCCAAATTCACCACACACAAAAATTTGGAGGCGTTTGTTTTCTTATTTCCCTTCATTACAATGTTTAATACGCGATCTGTAGACTTTTAATCAATATAGATAAATAAAAATGGAACGCGGGACGTGTGCCCGTACATTTCACTTGGTAGCCAAAATTATTAACTGCAGACCAATGGCGGTTATGCATGAGAGTAGCCTTTAGGTTCGCGGTATGCACTATGGTGTTTTGGTCGCGGTGATTGGCGGTGGGTGAGTGTGGCGAACAAAAATCCGTAAAGTGTGGAGCAATACGACGACCAACAGATGCTCAAAGATAAAAAGACTCAAAGATAAAACACTGGGAAACACAGACATACATTAACTCAGGATCTCAATATAAACACTGGAAAGACAACTGTAGTGCTTAGGATCAAAATACTGCAACTGGATTATCAGTTCCGTGACGATAGCTATAAGAGGGTGGATAATATAGTAACTCAAAGTCGTCGGCTAATATAAAATTCGCACTGAAGACCAGCGATGACTTTTGACACTATAATACCTAAGAGGTTATATAAAGCGAAACTTGACGCACATGCTTCAGTTGTTTTTCTGCAGCAAGCGTACGAATAAAGAAAAATAAGTGCATATTGTAGTTTGAAAAGTAAAACTACCACGAAAGATGCAAAAGCGTAAAATAGAAATTTCGCTTTCTCGATACGTATCTAAAAGACAGAAAACGGCGCTGAGAAGTGAATCTACAGACGATAGAAAGTTGAAATTTGTAGATGTTGTTCATCTTACACTGTAGGCATGAGCGATTTATCGATATTTCCATCCCTAAATAGGGGATGAACGATTTTCTGAAAATACGTTGCTGTTAAGGCAATTTTGAAGAAAAAATACAAAACTTCGGATTTAGATTTTTGCCGCGGTGGAGTAGCCGAGCGATCTAAAGCACCTCCCTGGGGCATGTGTTTGTGTGTTTGTCCACAGGTTAGTTTACCTAGGTTTAAGTAGTTTGTAAGATACGGACTGATGACCACGCAGTTTGGTCCGATAGATTTACAGACATTTGAACATTTTTTATTTAGATTTTTCATTGGAATTTTAAAAACACATGTTTCGATACTTTTGGAAATTCAACCATTAAGCGGGTGAAATAAGGGAAAATCTTTTAAGGTTGCTACTAAGACTATTTTGATGCTAGAAATGTGAAAATTAGGGTTTGGGACCATGTTCATAATTTTTGAAAAATTCTTTTCGGCATGTTTATAAAGCTGCTAACAATGGTGCAATAGGTAGAGGCAAGTTGTATCAAAATACTTGATTAGGAAAGCATTTTTAAAGTTAAATCTACGACAATTTATATTTATAAGTAGATACAACCAATGCAGACCATCCAGTCTACGCGTGCGAAGCGGCGTGAATTTAGCTAGTCATCAAATATCAGAGGTGCAAGGATTATGTTATGAAGATCAGCATCTCCAAAACGAAAGTAATGTCTGCGGGAAAGAGATTCAAACAGATTGAGTGCCAAATAGGAGTAACAAAGTTAGAACAGGAAGATAGTTTCAAGTACCTGGGATGTATTTTCTCACAGGATGGCAACATAGCGAAAGAACTGGAATCGAGGTGCAGCAAAGCTAATGCAGTGAGTGCTCAGCTAAGATCTACTCTCTTATGCAAGAAGGAAGTCAGTACCAAGACTAAGTTAGCAGTGCACCGCTCTATCCTTCGACCAACTTTGTTGTATGGGAGTGAAAGCTGGGTGGATACAGGTTACCTTATTCATAAGGTAGAGGTTACAGATATGAAAGTAGCAAGAATGATTGCAGGTACTAATAGATGGGAACAATGGCAGGTGGGTGTCCATAATGAGGAAATCAAAGAAAAAACTGGGAATGAACACCATAGATGAAGCAGTTAGAGTAAACAGACTGAGATAGTGGGGTCATGTTTCACGCATGGGAGAAGCAAGGTTACCAAAATGTTCAAATGTTTGTTAAGCTTATGGGACTTAACTACGGGGTCATCAGTCCCTAAACT
Organism: Locusta migratoria; assembly: GCA_026315105.1. Lineage (NCBI taxonomy): Eukaryota > Metazoa > Arthropoda > Insecta > Orthoptera > Acrididae > Locusta > Locusta migratoria. The sequence goes on along the minus strand of CM048744.1, from coordinate 393,294,570 downwards.
TACAAACTACTTATGAACTACCTTATACTAAAGACGGCACAAATGTCCATGCCCGAGGGGGGATTCGTAGTGGCCGTGCAGACCGTGACTGAAGCGCCTCAGTCTCCTCGGCCACCGCGGCCGGCGCAAGGTTACCCAAGAGACTCATGAGCTCGGCAGTGGAGGGTAAGAGAAGTCGAGGTAGACCTAAAAGAAAGTACTTAGATTCGGTGCAGAATGATTTGGAAGTAAAAGGCATAACATCAGACAAAGCATCAATGTTAGCATTGAATAGGGGCTCACTGAGGAGTTTTATTAGAGGTACTATGCTCCAGACTGTACGCTGAAAGTCATAATTAGTCTCTAATGATGATGATGACTATGATGATATTAAAATATGCGCAATGATTGCAGATTCATTCGATAAATGTACTTCCTTCGTTAACATTCGATTTCATTCGCCTTCGGACCCTGTAATATGACACAGATGCAGCAATGAGACGGGAGCCAGAAGCTCATCACATGAACGACTACGTGTAGTTCAGAGGTCACGTAGGGGGGCGTGGTACCCCAGCAGCAGCGTGTGAGGTGGGGGAGTCAGCGTGCCCCCACCCCCCCCCCCCTCCTTCGTCCCCCCAGGCGCCACGGCCTGGACGGCAGACGGCAAACAGCGCTGAGCTCACGCGCGACCCAGTTTCCGCAATCGTCGCGCACCCCCGGAAACTCGATCTGACGCGTGAGTTCCGCAGACGTGCCGGCGGCGGCGTCACACCCCTCCACCCCAGAGTTTCCGCTCTGTGCCCCATTCCCAGGAAGTCGCTCTGCCAGACTCGTTGGAACGGCACGCATTCTGACGCCCAACTTCTTCGCTAATGACTTTACTCATTCATCCTCTCATCCAGTTTACTCTGCTCAAAATAATTAGGGGATCAGGAGAGATAGCATACACATTTACGAGGGTTGGAACTTAAATAGTGCCAGCTATTTATCCACAACCGATACAAAAGCTTTTCATGTTTACGCCTGTTACTGTCTTTTAGATTTGCGCAGCATAATAGTTCGCCATCGGGAGCCGCGAACTAGTTCGCTCTTTTAGTTTGTCCGCTCCCAGAGACGGCTGAGCGGCGTTCCCCCACCTAGCTGCTTCATGCGGTTGCTGCTTGAGCCGCTAACGATATCACGCAAACCAAGTAAGTTTTGAGTTATCTCTATATCTTGGCATTATGGAATTTATTAGTCAGATATTGCAGAGTGCAGAACACATCTAAACAGAAATTTTGTAGTACTGAACAGGCAGACGCTCACTTCGAAATGACTCATTAGCAGAAGGTAAACACGTGCTTTTTAATTCTGCTACAAGCCATCTTGCGATTGCCCGTCGGTATTCGGAAAAGAATTCAACGAACTATGATGCTAGATACGTTTGGTATAATGGTTCGCTGCTCCTAGTTCGCCCGCTGCTCCTACTTCGTCCGCTGCTCCTACTTCTTCCGATGCTCCTAGTTCGCCCGCTGCTCCTAGTTCGCCCGCTGCTCCTAGTTCGTCCGCTGCTCCTAGTTCGTCCTCTGCTCCTAGTTCGTCCTCTGCTCCTAGTTCGTCCTCTGCTTCTAATTCGTCCGCGCCTTCTAATTCGTCCGCTCTTTTTGGCTTTTGCTACCGCTACTAAAAGAGCTCTTTTTTTACGACAGCGTTTTTTTTTATAATGAATCAGTGTTGCCAAAGCATGTACTATTACCCGTATTTTTGGGCAATTTGACATCAAATACTTAGCCAAATAAACCAGTTACTTAAACGAATGGGTGATACAATGTTATTCAACTACTTTTCATACAGAGTACTCGTAGTATTTTATTTTTAAAATAGAATTCTTGTGGCAATGAACTATGAAACTACAGCTGAGCTGCATCTCAGCTCGAAATGAAGGTAAAGTGGCAGAAGGGAATCAGTACTCCCAAAGGGTACAACGAAACTGATTAACTTGAATAATGAAAAGGGGGAAACAATCTGACTGCGACACAGATAAAATAAAAATTGACCTACCTCGTGATCTTCTTATTACAAAACTGGAAACAGCAGTTCGCGTCATGCAGTATTTTAGTATTAAAATTTTCAAAAATGAAATGTGGATAGTTATTAAGTCCAACAACTGATCAACATGGTTAACGTAACTGGGAAATTTATCTGGTTGGTGCCCCTCTGCTAGCTCGCATCTGCACGGGTGGTAGTTGTATCTTTTTGTCTTCTTTATATCCTCTCCTTGCAGAAATTTTCCTTCCGTGAGTCATCACCACCCCGCGGTTGTAATTTGGCGTTGTATCGGTTTGTGTAACACCCTTCGTGTCAGAGCTGTAATCCTTGACCGTTGGGCACCTTATTCCTCTCCTTCCTGTTTTGAGTCAGATCATCTGTTTATCTGTGTCGGTGTATTAAATTAACGAGTAACCACCTTCCCACCTTTATTGCGATGTTGATAAGTAAGCTGAGCTGTATTCATTTAAATGGCAGTGCGCATTTGTAAATTTTATTGTGTGCTGTTATATTGGCCTTCTACCTATTAGTATTATTGAGCAAAGTCTCCTAGTGCCAGCAGACTTTACTTAAATTTTTTGACCTTGTCTTTAGTGCGTGTTGGTATTGTTTTTTTGAGGGGCTGTGTTGGCTTGAATTCTGAAGACCCACTTTATTATCTTATGCGCAACAGCTTAGTTTTTGAAATTATTATTCAGCTGTAATTCAATGAACTTCGTTGAGACGAAAAGCTCTTGTCCACGTATTACCAGGTTTTGGGAAGTATCATCAGAGTGAAATTAACTTCGCCCTTTTCTCAGATCATAATTTACGATTCGCGGATAATAGCTAGCAGGTTGATTCCCTACTCATTGATTTTCGAAAAGTGTTTGACATGTACCGTCCTGAAGACTGCTGTCGGTTTGACATAACACAACGCTCGTGACAGGAATATTAATTAACTCATTTTTATTGCCATATTATGGGGGTAATTTTAGAAGGTGAAATAATTTATTTAAATGAGTATCAGAGAAGCAATGTAAGAGCTCGAAGCTCAAAGAAGGCAAACAACCCCAGTACATTGTTTAGAATGACCTATAAATAGTACGGTTGGCCCATTGTTGATAGCTGTACTATGTTGTTACTGATTGGGGTATTGAATCCTACTTCTTATCTTATCGTCATATGGCGTCACTATGGCGAAATGTATAATAACTGTGATTATTGTGAATTGACTATTGTAAAAATATATTGAGTATTTCAGTTTTTCGTGGTCATTACGTAGAGACAGACATTTTCCCAATTGATATACCAAGTGAAATGGCATCTTTGACTGCAGCCATTTACGATTTACAAAATCAAGATTTAACATTTTTAATAACGTAAAGATTACAACATTATTCAAATGATTTTTTTAAATTCTGAGTTAAACTTAATTGGTTAATGAGTTCCTTCACTGACACTACATTAAATAATGACATGTGAGTATAACATATTTTTACTTTCAGATAGGTCAGTTACTCTCGCTATAATCTAACAGTTATTCTTTTCCACTAGTCCTTTTTGGTTCATGAAACTAAATTGTACTGCAAGTTGCGCAAACCGTTAAATTAACAATTGTTACAAAACTGTGCAATCATAATTATGAGCTATTCACGAAGGAAGTAATTCCATGCAATTCATATCCAGGAATCGAACTCATGGTTTCCAGTTGAAAATAAATGAATATAACATATACTTACCGAAACAAGATGTATTAACAGCTAAAACAATTTATATGGTGTCTGTTCTTTTCGGGCGCGCCCGAAACAACAGACGCCATTTGTTGACAGTAACGGTTGTAATTTTGCCAATTCGAAATATTTAAATTTTTCGACCGTTTCAGTGCATTGAAATAAATCCAATGGCAAAGATGAAAATTTGTGCTTGACCGGGACTAGAACGCGAATTCGTCGCTTTGGGCCAGCGATCGCCTTAACCAATTAGGCTATCCAGGCACGTGGCTCCCCACCATGGTTTTCTATTTATATAAATGATTTGACAGACATGGTAAGTTGCAACCGTTTGATGTACGGTAGATGTCTTCTTTCACCGACTGTAGGTTGGGTGGATAGAAGATGACTTACAAAAAAATGTTTGGATGTTTTGATTAATATCACCTAGTTTTAAATGTAGAAAAAAGTAAGCTGTTGCAGATGAGTAGTAATGTTTTAATACAGCTTAAGTAATGTGCTGATTGAAGCAGTCGAGTACATAAAATATTTAGACTTAACAATGCAGAACGGAAGCAGATTATGTACTGAGCACTGGTGCCACCATTGTTCTTGAGAACTATTAGAGTGTTTGCGAGCCCCACGTGGTCAAATTAGAGGCAATACAGACATAGAAGGAATACAGAGACAGACAGAGAAATAAAAGTTACTGAGACTGCATTAATATGTTGTTCTAGCAGATGACATTACTTCAACACTTCAGCCAAGCTCTTAACAGTATTTTGCAAAATCGGGACAAAATTTGTTCTTGCCGGATTTCGGGAAAATAAGGCCCATTGTAATGACGGTCCCGTTATTTCAGAACGAATGCAATCCTATGACGTAATGTAAGGTCACTAAGGTCCCGACATAGTCGGTTTTCTGGAATAGTTTGTACAGACATTAACTGACCACAGATGTATATTGTAAGTGGCATAAAAAAAAAAAAAAAAAAAAAAAAAAAAAAAAAAAAAAAAAAAACTTATCTCTTGCGGGCTGTTTGAGATCCGGCCCATAAAGAGTCGCGGTTCTATTCAGCCAACATCAGACAAGCTGATAGTGGGGCAAAGGGGGATCCCAATTGGGAATAAGTGGGAGGGGCTTACCAGCTCCGGCATACGCCTTACTCTCGTAATCTCATAGAGATCAGCTCGACCATCAGTGGACCGCACCCGTGGGCTCCTGTGCGTCGTGTAAGTGTCGTAGTAATCCCACAGTCTAATATATACAGTCCCGACACTCACTGCTGTGAAATCTGTTACCGTCTGAGATTTGGAGCGACACTAGCGCTCCAAGTGGTCGTAAAGCCGGCTGACCCTTAACGCTGTATACGACACATTAATAATGCCCGCTTGTAATTACTTTTCTGTGTGGTTTGCTAAATATTGCATATATTTATGCATTCCAAGCTTTATTTAAGTATCTTTACACATGACTGAGTCTAAAAGAAACGTTAATCGAGCAAAACCTCGTTGTTATCTGACACAAACTGCAATATATTACGAAGTACTTCTTTAGAAATTGCTTGCAGCTTACCTAGCTGGTAGTGATAGATAAACATACTATTTTGTGCAGACAATCCTATAATTGAATTTCCAGGGGACAGTTAAATGTCAATAAATGTAAATTTAGCAAAAAATCGTGAATAAACTGACGCTAACTGCAACATATTTATGACGAAATTCTTCAGACATTGCACCTTACTTTGCTGGTAAACACAGTATTTCGTAGATGAGAAGCATGTAATTAGCCCTCCCGGTGTTAAAAGGTGCGAAAAAAAGTCCCCCCCCCCTGCTTTTTACTTATGAGAACACCCACTGGCAATGAAACATTCGTCTAATATAAATTTCCTACGAGGCTATTTCAATTATATGTTATTTTAAGATAATACGTCGATTACACGACAATGTAAATGTCATATTATATGGATGATCCTCAGTCATTATCACAGTCTGTCATTATTTGGTTAATAGAAGAGGGAGAAGTGGGAGGAGGCGGGGCGACAATCGTCTGTAAAATAAGACGGCTCTGTGGTTTCAGGTAAACAGGTTTATGTGTTAGACTGTGGTTTCCATTAGATAAAACAGAAAACATTTTAACCTTTCAATCATTAATAATGGCCACACTGAACACTTACTTTCCATACATTTGCCTCAGTAGTAAATTACTTTCGAATGCTCACGCAGAAACGCTCAGCAGTAACATCAACCAACACACGTCTCGTATACGAGGTGGCTTTACGTCCGCAAGGAGCGCTGCAGTCGCCTAGTATAACAAAAATGAGCGGTAGCGTCACGACTGTCTATATTAGACTGTGGTAATCCTTCGAACTTCTATTGTAGAGTACGCGCTCTGGCTGCGAGAGAGGGCAGTCGGTAGCAAGACTGTTTGCGAGCTGTGTTGGGAGTCAATTGCAGAGAGTTGTCTGTTGGGTGAGGTAGCGCTGTTGGAGAAGGCAATTGTTAAGTATATGTAGCAGCACGCCAGTACTGTGATGCATGACGTTAATTTTCTATAATATTTTTTGTTGTTGTTGTGGTCTTCAGTCCGGAGACTGGTTTGATGCAGCTCTCCACAATACCCTATCCTGAGCAAGCCTCTTCATCTCCACATAAGAACGACAACCTACATCTGTCTGAATCTGCTTACTGTATCCATCTCTTGGTCTTCCCCTGCGATTTTTTCCCCACACACTTCCCTCCAACGCTAAATTAACAATTCCTTGATGTCTAAGAATGTGTCCTACCAATCTATCCCTTCTTTTAGTCAAGGTATGCCAGAAATTCCTTTTCTCCCCAATTCTGTTCAGTACCTCCTCATTAGTTACGCGATCCACCCACCTAATCTTCAGCATTCTTCTGTAGCACCATATTTCAAAAGCCTCAATCCTCTTCCTGTCCGCACTGTTTATCGTCCATGTCTCACTCCCATACAAGGCAACACTCCATACAAATGCCCTCAGAAAGGACTTCCTTAGGCCTAAATCAATATTCGATGTTAACAAATTTCTCTTTTTCAAGAACGCTTTTTTACCCATTGCCATTCTGCATTTTATATCCTCTGTACTGCGACCATCATTTGTTATTTTACTGCCCAAGTAACAAAACTCATTTACCTCCTTTATTGCTTCGTTACCTAAACTAATTCCTTCAGCATCGCCTGATTTTCTTAGACTGCACTCCATTACCCTAGTTTTGCTCTTGTTAATGTTCATCTTATATGCACCTTTCAGCACACCGTCCATTCCGTTCAATTGTTCTTCCAGGTCCTTTGCTGTATCTGACAGAATTACTATGTCGTCGGCAAAACGCAATGTTTTTAATTCTTCACCCGGAACTTTAATTCCTTCACCAAATTTCTCCTTGCTTTCGTTTATAGCTTGCTCAATGTACAAATTGAATAACATTGGAGAAAGGCTACAACCTTGTCTCACTCCCATTCCAACCTCTGCATCCCTTTCATGCCCTTCAACTCTGACAACAGCTGTCTGTTTTTTGTACAAGTTGTAAATAACCTTACGCTCCCTATTTTTACTCCTGCTTGCTTCAGAACTTGAAAGAGTATATTCCTATCAACATTGTCAAAAGCCTTCTCCAAATCTACAAAAGTTAGAAATGTAGGTTTGCCTTTTCTTAATCTATCTTCTAGGATAAGCCGTAAAGTGAGTATTGACTCCCGTGTTCCCACATTTCTCCTGAACCCAAACTGATCTTCCCCGAGGTCAGCTTCTACCAGCTTTTCCATTCTCCTGTAGATAATTCGTGTTAATATTTTGCAACCATGACTTATTAAACTGATGGTTCTGTAGTTTTCACACCTGTCTGCACCTGATTTCTTTGGAATGGGGATTATAACATTTTTCTTAAAGTCTGAGGGTACTTCACCTGTATCATACATCTTACACACCAGGTGAAACAATTTTGTCATGGCTGGTTCTCCCAGAGCCTTGTTTCGACTTAGGTCTTTCAGGGCTCTGTCAAATTCATCTCTCAGTATAGTATCTCCTATTTCATCCTCATCCATTTCTTCTCCCCTTTCTACAATATTGCCGCTAAGTTCATTTCCTTCATAGAGCCTCTCTATATACTCTTTCCACCTTTAAGCTTTCCCTTCTTTGCTGAGAACTGGTTTTCCATCAGAGTCCTTGATATTCCAAATGTTTCTTTTATTTTCTTGTACGCTGTATCTATTTTTCCCCTATTTATAAATTCTTCTACATCCTTGCATTTGCTTTCTAGCCACTCCTGCTTAGCCATTTTGCACTTCCTGTCAATCTCATTTTTTAGTCGTCTGTACTCCATTTTGACTCTTTCATTTACTGCATTTCTATATATTTTCTCCTTTCATCGATTAAATTTAGTATCTCCTGTGATATCCAAGGATTTTTTGTAGGTCTTGTCTTCCTACCTATTTTGTCCTTTGCTAACTTCACTTGTCCATCTCTCAATGCTACCCATTCCTCCTCTACTGTTTTATTTCCCCCCGTTTCTGTCAATTGTTGCCTAAAGCTCCCTCTGAAATTCTTAAGAACTTCAGGTTCCTTCAATTTATCCAGGTCCCATCTCCTTATTTTCCTACGTTTTTGTAGTTTTTTCAGTTTCAGCCTACAGTTCATAACCAACAAGTTATGGTCAGAGTCTATATCTGCCCCTGGGTATGTTTTACAGTTTAAACCTGGTTCCGAAATCTATGTCTTACCATTATAAAATCTATCTGGTATCTCCCGGTGTCTCCTAGTCTCTTCCACGTATACAACCTTCTTTTGTGATTCTTAAACCAGGTGTTTGTTATAACTAAATTACGTTCCGTGCAAAATTCTACCAGGCGGCTTCCTCTTTCATTCCTTTTGCCCAGACCATATTCACCTACTATCTTCCCTTCCCTTCCTTGTCCTACTACCGAATTCCAGTCTCCCATAACAATTAAGTTTTCCTCTCCCTTAATTGTCTGAATAATTTCCTTTAGCTCCTCATCATCTGCAGAGCTAGTTGGTATATAAACCTGTACTACTGTTGTCTTATTCATTATCAGACCTACTCCTGTAACATCCCCAACTGATTTTGTATTTATAATCCTGTACTCGCTTGACCAGAAATCCTGTTCCTCTTTCCACCGAACATCACTAATCCCCACTATATCTAACTTCAACCTATCCATTTCCCCTTTTAAATTTTCTAGTTTCCCTACCCGATTAAGGGATCTAACATTCCACGCTCCCATCCGTAGAACGCCAGTGTTGTCTTTTCTGATGATCACATCCTCCTGAATAGTCCCCGCCCGGAGATCCGAATGGGGGACTATTTTACCTCCGGAATATTTTACCCGAGAGGATGCCATCATCATATGTTCATACAGTAGAGCTGCATGTCCTCGGGAAAAGTAACTGTTGTTGTTTCCCCTTGCTTACAGCCGTTCGCAGTAACTGTGTGGCAAAGCCACATTAGCTGATGTTACAAGGCCAGCTCAGTCAAACATCCAGACTGTTGCCCCTGTAACTACTGAAAAGGCTGCTGCCCCTCTTCAGGAACCACACGTTTGTCTGGCCTCTCCACAGATACCCCTCCGCTGTGGTTGCACCTACGGTACGGCTATCTGTATCGTCGAGGCACGCAAGCCACCCCACCTCGACAATGTCTGTGGTTCATGGGAGTGGAAAAGTGCGGTATAACACATAAATAAACAACTTACGACGTAGACACAGGCAACGATAGGCCCTGGTGAACGACCACCGGTCCTGACAAATTCAGACACACAAATTTGCGGAGCAGGTTTTATCAGTTTCTTAGTTATTTCTTTCTCCACTACAAGTGCAGGCACCCTCGTGATGGTGTAGGAGGTGGGTGTCAACCAACGCCCGGAAACATTTCATAGTTCCCAGATGAAAAGCGGCTGGAACGACGCGAGGCGCAGCCGGGGCTGAGTGCGGAGTACTCTAGCAGTTGTTGACAGCTCCGACGCTTGGCGAGGAACGGCGCGGTGTGACACGGCCGCTAAGAACGCGACCACATAGCCGGGAAACGAGGTAAATAGCGTGCGCCGAGATGCTGTTATAACTTGACAGACAGGTCTCTCCGGATCAACCTCTTGAGCTCATGGCATGCATGGCTCCTCACGGACCACAGAGTGCCACGGAACAGCTTTGATGCACACCCGTGCTCGGCCAGTAATTGAATCAAGGACAAGTTCAATCGAAGAAACAGCAGCTGGGACGGCTAAAAATGTTGATGGTTTCAACTTGCAACTTCTTCATCTACCGTTCGGTACTCACTGTGACATCAAGGAATATAACACCGACTGTTCCGTGACGGAACAAAGCATATCACACCGTCGCACGGTGAGGTGAACAAACATCCCGGTCACGAAATGCGGAATATCCGCCTCCCAAATGTGCCAATTTTGCTTATTGCCGAACCCATCCTAATTGAAGTGCGACTAGTCCCTAAATCATGCGCATACCACGGTAGTCAACACAATTTGGGAATCAGTTGAGATATCTAGGTTCTAAATTATTGTCAACGGTAGATTAAACAACATTGGTTCGACTTTAGTAGGTTATACGGAGGGGAGACGACAACATCACGGCAAGCGACATTGTGGAAATGAAGAAAAGTTGCTGCAGAGGGGATTAGTGCAGACTTCTGTTTATCAAATGAATTCCACAAGCAGTTGGGTTCATATAGTTCAGTGAGCAGTAGCGCAGTGCAGCAAGAACGTGACTTACCCGAAGCTATGGCATGGAGAGCCATAGGAATGTTGCAAGCGGGACAGAAGCAGAGGGAGAGGGCTGCAGCTATTGAGATTTCAGTGTGCTAAACGGTAGTTTCCAGAACCTGGACGCGATTTCAGGAAACAGAAACCGTTAGAAAAAATGCAAGGCCAACGGTCCACGGGTAACATCTGCAAGAGGTCAAGTTATCTCCGGTTAACAGCCAGCCGAGACAGGAGGCAGAATGCCACTCAGCTTCAATGAACCCTTCAAACAGCAACGGGACGCGCAAATATCAAAACAAGCGGTGCAATATCGGCTTCGGGAATGTGGCTTCTACGGAAAGAGGCCTATGTTTGCCTCATTAAAGTCACGGCTCCGGCTAGTTCGCAGAAACTAGGCGGAGGAACATCACAGAGTCATAACCAATGGCGCCGGGTTTTGTTCAGTGATAAGGTTTTGTATCCAGCAGTATAACTGTCGTTCCCTCATCTGGTGAGAAAGTGGAATTTGCAATAATCCTGATTACGTACAGGAAACATCTTTATATCATGGTAGTGGACGAATGGAGTGGGCGGTAGTTAGTATTGGCGGGCTTTCTGGCCTGTGCGTTGTTGGCGCTTTGGCTGCTCAGAGGTATAAAGACGAGATCTTTCGACCTTTTGTAATGTCCCTACGCTGGTGCCGTAGGAGATGGGTTCCTTCTGGTGGATGATAACGCTCCTACCCACAGACTTTCACTGGTGGACAATACGATTGAAGCTGAGTGAATTTGAGGACTGGAGTGACCAGCTTGTTTCCCGGGCTTAAACCCGGTTGTGCATTTCTGGGATGCAGTTGACAGAGACATTTCAGTAAGACCAGCACCTTACACAACTGTTGCAGAGCTGGCTATTGCATTCATGGATGAATGGCCCAATATTCGTCAAGAGCTGATTGATAGCCTCATAATGTCGATGCTACGCACGTGTGAAAGTGTACTGTCCGTCCGTGGCGATCACACATCATGTTAGCGGACAATGAGAATGACTTTTTAACTATTATAGTGCCTCTCTTTAAGTGAGCGTCATGTAAACCTCAAGTAACGAGTAGAGATAGCAAAGTATTGTATCACACACACAAATTACAATTGTAATCAATGTCTGGATAAAATACAGTATGTATATTGTGAATGATATTTTAACTGATCCTGATTAGGTAGCACTCCTGTGAAGATGGTTAGGTTACACTTCATGTATAGCGTGCCCTCAGAAATGACGCGTTTCGGCTTTACCAGCATCTCTTCTGTGCCATGTGCACACGTGAACAAATGTAAGAGGTTATTTGATACACATACAAAAGCAGTAGTCTGGCACGGAAGAGATGCTACTCTGATGATGGTAAAGCCGAAACGTGTCATTTCTGAGGGCACGCTGTACATGAAGTGTGACCTATAATAAATAATTTGCGATCTAACCAGCTTCACAGCAGTACTACCTAATCATGTCATCAGGGTCGCCTGCCTCCTCAACGACTTTATGTCGCATTTACAATATTAACTGTTTTGAACAGTGCAACTCCCACCATGGCCCGCGGCATCTCGTACAGGTTAAACGTTCTAACGAAACCGTGCACAAGTTATAATGATTTCAAATTGTATGGTTCACCTGTACAACTATTAGTACCTCATCCTAACAGGTCTTCAGAATCCACGGCCAGGAGGTCAGACCGTCCCCTTGTAAATGATGTCGATCCGTTCCTAAGTAGGTTGGTAACAAGTGAAGAAGTTGTCTCAGAAGGTTGCATCAAACAAGCGTTGTCAGTGTTGACAGCAACAGCTGGCGTCGCCTTCTGCGTTTAATCAGTTCGGTCACCTCCTGGAGTGTTTGCGCGGTGCCGGCTGGCCTGCAGTTATGGCGCTGCTGCTGGTGCAGGCAGCGGATTGGCCGGCTGCAGACGGCGCCCCTGGCGGCTCATTAGAGGGCGCTGCAGTCGAGGGTCCGGCAAACACGCCGGCGCGCGCTTTTAAATCCCTAATTGCAATATGGAGCTGCCAGCCGGCGGATGGAGGGGATAAGAGAGGCCGGCCCCACCCCGGTGCTACTCCGCTGCTGCAGGAGTCTGCAGCAGGCGGGCGGGCTCGGAACGCACACTGCTGACCACAAACCAAAGATAACACTGTGCGTGACGTCATACCATGGAGGCAAGAATAAAGGAAGATGGCGCTACTTATCCCATCCGTACTACGCTCTGAAGCCACGGCCGCCATGACACTCCGACCAAAACAGAGTGTGTTATAGCTGTGTATTTACAATCCTAATTGCATCATATACGCTTGTAACGTCCTCAAAGTGGTTGTTTCAAGTTTTTGTTTAAAATAAAATCTCGAAAAACGAAAAAATTTCGCGTTTAGTCTGTTTAAAAACAGTTGTTACTACAATATTACTAATCACAAATGTGGATTCTTTCTTTAGCTAATCTGACGTTCGTCAGATAAAATAATTGGACTGAGTGAACCAATGCCAGATTTACGAGCACAGTGACCAAATCGTTTTTTATGTGTAGTAAGTTTCATTAATATCGAAACTAGGTTTTGCTTTCGAAATCATTGAGTTAATAAAAGTCAAATTTATATTTTATTCCTTATTCATTGGCAAATAGAATGTTAAGTGAAGGAAATAACTTTCCCCTTTAGGAAATCGAAAATCATAAGAGAAAAATACGCTACATTACAAGAAGTTGTATAGGTACGTTCACAATAAAATTGGTAAAAATCACAAGTTAGCGAGCCAATTTACACATGAAATTGTATTTCCATCTATTTCGCGTCACAGTCAGAACGATTCGTACACATTAACATCATACAAGTCACCATAACGGTGCAAAATCCTGCCAGAAACGACCGACAAGCATAAGAAAACAAGGTAAATACATTAGTGTTTTGGTCGGATCAAGATGGCTACCCTTCGCTTCACAGCTGTGGCGTCAGAGAGCAAACGTTTATTCTTACCTGCGTCTTACAGAAAGACATCTGAGTTTCGTGACTCGTGGCATTTCACAGTTTTAGTAGTTCTTCTCATTTTTAGCTGGAACCAAGCTTTTAATTTTACCTGTAAAACGACATACTGTATTCCTGTTACACATTATTACGCTCGATATTAGGATTTTTGTTTACTGAATATTTGATTTTACGAGAATATTAAGATATGTACCATTTCTGATATTTATACTTGCAAAATCAGTAGTATATATATATGTAGTTATTACAGTGGGAAATTAGTTTTTTTCGGTCATAAAGAATATTTAAATTCAGAGTAACGGAAATTCAAAGTAAAAAAGGGAGTACCAGCATGGAGGATGCAGTAACTTCTAATATGTTCTCCATGAGGGGTATATAAGTAAAATTCCGGGATTGTTACAAAAATCTACTATTATTTCCAGTTTATTGCGGACGTGCGTATCTGTAAAGGCTAAATGAAACTTTTATTCAAGTTAGTTAGAGGTTCATGAAGGAGAGAACTAACTGAAAGCCGATCGCGTCTATGATTGATTCGGAATATTGTGACCGATATAGTGAAGATTTTTAAACGCACGAACAGATTTAAATTAAATAATTTGCGGTATTGTGTGATTCTGATAGTGACGGTTAGTTCAGTTTAGAATATCAAAGACGATTAGGAATCATTCCATAACCATTCATGTTATTCAAAGAAACATTTCTTAAATTATATTGTGATCGAATTTTACTTAAGGGTCCGAACATTATTTAGCGAGTGTATCTATGGTGCAAACCATACACGAACATTTAAGGGTGAACATTCAATGTTCAGTACTGACAAATTTGAATAAAATAATAATAAAGGACAGTGTAAATTAACTGATAATTAAATTCAAACCGTGCCAGAGCGAGCAATGTGTTGATAAGTTACCCGAAGTTTACTTAACTAATAATATCTCCAGGCAAAGACAACAATTTTTCTTCGGTTAAATAATACAATCTAAATACAGACTAACATTTCATGAATAAGTGTATACTTACAAAACGGTGAAATCTCATGAACTTTAATTCAGCGAGAAATGATCTTGATTTGACCATCGTGTGTTATGACCCAAATTCAGAAACCCTAAATTCAATGGCCGGGCTTAAGTGCAACATAAAGAAAGGGAGGAGGGGGGGTCATAACATATTACAGTTCGGACAACGATATTTCACCGTAATCTGTATTTTCAAAAACGTTTTCCTTCCCATTGCCATTTTGCATTTTATATCCTCTTCACTGCGACCAACGTACGTTATTTTACTCCCCAAGTAACAGAACTCATCTACCAAATTCATTGTTTTGTTACCTAACATAATTCTTTCAGCATCGTCTCATTTTCTTAGACTGCATTCCATTGCTCTTGTTTTGCTCTTGTTATTAGCCATCTTTTACGCTCCTTTCAAGACACGGCCATTTCATTCAACTGCTCTTCCGGGTCCTTTGCTGTCTCTCACAGAATTACAATGTCAACAGCTAAATGCGATGTTTTTAATCCTTCACCCTGAACTTCAATTCCTTCTCCAAATTTCTCCTTGCTCCTTAGTCAATTTACAGATTCAATAACATTGGAGAAAGGCTACAACCCCTACTCACTTCGTTCCCAACCAATACTTACCTTTCTTTGCCCTTAGAATCTAATAACTGCTGTCTGGTTTTTGCACAAGTTGTAAATTACCTTCTATTCCCTATATTTTACCCCTGATGACTTCAGAATTTGAAACAGTGTATTCCAATCAACACTGTAAAAAATCTTTCTTCAAATCTAAAAACAGCTAGAAATGTTTATTTTCCTTTTCTTAATCTATGTAATAAGATTAGCCGTAAGATGAGTGTGGCCTTCCATGTTCCTACACTTCTCCTAAATTCAAACTGACCTTCGCCGAAGTCAGCTGCTACCAGATTCTCCAATATTCTGTAAATAATTTGTGTTAAGATTTTGACGGCATGACATATTAAACTGACGGTTCTGTAATTTTCGCACCTGTATGCGCTTGATTTCTTTGGAAAGGGGATTAATACTTTCTTCTTGACGTTTGAGGGTATTTAGCTTTTCTCATACATCTTACACACAAGGTGAAATACGTTTGTCATGGCTGGCTCTCCAAGAGACTTCAGTAGCTTCGAAGGCTTTTTTTCTACTTTGGTCTCTCACTGCTCTGTCAAATTCTTATCTCAGTATAATATCTCCTATTTCGTCTTCATCTACTTCCTTTTCACTTCCTGCAAAATTGCCTCGAAGTTGATACGTTAAACCCTAAGCTTCCTTTCCTTCTTTTTCGATTTTCTTTGTAGAGCCCCTCTATATACTCATTCCACCTTTCTGCTTTCCCTTCTTTATTCAGAACCGGTTTTCCATCTGTGTTCTTGATATTCATATAACTGCTTTTCTTATTTTCAAATTTCTCCTAGATTTTCCTGTAGGCGGTATCTATTTTCCCCCTAGTTATACATTCTCTAAAAGACTTGTATTTGCCCTGTAGCCACTCCTGCTTACGTATTTTGCACTTCCTGTCAATCCCGTTTTTAGTCGTCTGTACGCCATTTAGCCTGCTTCATTTGCTGCATTTTTCAATCTTCATCAATTAAATTCAGTATTGCCTGTGATATCCAAGGATTTTTGTAGGTCTTGCCTTTTTACCTATTTTGACCTCTGCTGCCTTCAGCATTTCCTCTCTCAAAGCTATCTATTACTCTTCCACTAAGTTATTTTCTACGGTTCTGCCAATTATTGCCTAAAGCCCCCTTTGATACTTTCACGAACTTCAGGTTCCTTCAATTTACCAGGTCCCATCTTATTTCTCATCTTATTTCTGCAGTTATTTCAGTTTCAGTCTACAGTTCATAACCAATAAAAACGAGTCTATATCCGCGCTTGGATGTGTCTTACAGTTTAAAACCTGGTTGGGAAACCTATGTCTTACCATAACAAAATCACTTTCCGGTGTCTCCTGCTCTCTTCCACGTCTACAATCGTCTTTCATGATTCTTAAACCAAGTGGTTGTTATGATTAATTTGTGTTCCTTGCGAAATTCTACCAGGCCGCTTCATCATTCATTCCTTTTTTCTAGTCCATTTTCACTTACTATTTTTCAGTCCCTTTCATTTCCTGCTACCGAATTCCACTCCACCAACACAATTAAGCTGTCCTCTCCCTTAGCTGTCTGAAAAATTTAATTAAAAAATTCCCTTACCTTCTCATACATTTCTTCCATCTCATTATTATCAGAACTAGTTGGCATATAAATTTGCAGATCAAGGTCGCGGTTGGCTTCGTAGCTAAACTACGATGATTCGATCAATGTGTCACTCATAGTAGTTTACCCGCATTGTTATTTTCTTATTCATCATTAGACCTAATCCAGTAATAATCCCAACTAATTTTGTATTTATAATCCTTTCCTCAACTGAGCAGAAATCCCGTTCATCTTTCCACCGAACTTCACTAATCCCCACCATATTTAACCTATTCGTTCCCCTTTTTAAATATTCTAAACTCCCTACCTGATTAAGGGATCATCACACTCCGATTCGTAGAATGCCAGTGTTGTCTGGCAAAGCCACACTAGCTAATATTACAAGACCAGATCAATCTTGCAAACTGTTGCCTCTGGAACTACTGAAATGGCTGCTGCCCTTCTTCACGAATCACATGTTTCTGTGGCCTCTCCACAAATACTCACCAGCTGTGGTTGCACTTACGGTATGTTTTTCTGTATCGTTGGGGTACACAAGCCCCCACCTCGGCAATGTCTGTACTTCATGGGAGTAGGTTCACTTATTATGGCAAAAAATTTAATGGCCGATAGGAAGTGATTTCTGGTAACAAGAAATTCATTACCATCATTAAGAATAGCTTCTAAGTGCTAATGAGTAAGATTTCATTATTGTTGCAGTGTATAAATATTGGTATTTTCGTTTGCTATTAACGGAGATGAGAATGAAAGTAAAAAATATGCATCATGATCTATTGTCCACGTGTTTTTTCATAGTAAGGAAAAATATATGTGTAAACCTGAACTAATTCTGAACATCCAGGACAGTTAGTGAACCGTATACAAAATGCAGAATCCTAGACTCATATTTCGTAGTTTGTTCGTAAGTTCAGTGAAGTTCATAGAGGTTTTCTCAGTTTTAATGAAAGTTCACATTATTAGGTCACTTAATGTCATTAAGAAGTTAAAGTGATTGTCTGATGAGAAGAGAAATAGTTCGATCACGTAATGAGAAAAGAAATATTTGCAGTGTGTGATATTTTGAGAACATTACCAGATTTGAAGTACAATTTTATATAATTGAATCAGTATATTAATTGTTGTACAGATAGGCACATTATCAAGTGAAGTGCTTTTGGTATCCCATGAACCCTAAATGCCTTTATTTAATAAGATTTATTGAACACAATGTGTACATATTATATTTACAGTAGTATGATTCAAGTACAGTCGTCTTTTGCGTGGGCCGTCAGTGATTGAGTCCTTGATTGACATGTAAGTATGTGATACTGTCCACAGAACTGTCCACACAGTATGCAGGTACACAGCTCTGAGGGTGGGTGGTGTCCTCGTTGAGCACAGATCTTGTGATGGAATCCATGAGCCGTACTTCTCGTGTAGACATGTCATAGCTCATAGCTCGATTCAGGTGTTCTTTCTTCCCGCGCGCTATTCGAGAATGGAGTGGGAGATAAATAATATAATGGTGATTCGATGAACCCTCTGCCAGTCACTTAAATGTGATTTGCAGAGTATCCCATGTAGATGTAGATGGAGTTAGGCTTCTTCCATTCTTCGGTGTTCATGGCTGGTGTAAGAAAGAAATTCGGTCTATGTCTGCTGCTTTTTCGTCCCTGATTTTGATGTGTTCTTCATACGCCGGTGTGGCCTGCAGTCCGTGGCTCTGTCTGATCTTTTCCATAAAGTAGTCGTGTCCGCTAGTAAGTATATCATCCTCGAACGGGTTGATTTGGATACTTGGAGGACTCTCCTGAGGAAGGATGCCTTAACTGCTTCAAGTCTCTTCAGGTTTGCAGCTGTTAGATGTGTGCATATTTTGGTGATCGCGTAGCATGCTATTGGAGCTATTTTGATGTGGAAGAGTCGTAATGCTGTGCCTATACAGAGTTTGGATCCTCTTTATGTCAAACATGGCCTTTGTCGCTGCTGAGCACCTTTATATGCTTGGAGAAGGATCTGCCTGTTACCTGCAGGGTAAGTCCCAGGTATTTGTAGGAATTAACAATTTCCAGCTTCTCAGTACCACATAATAGGATGTCGGTTTTGAGATGTTTCCTCCTCTTATGAACTTCATGGCCTTGGTTTTACCTGTATTTATGACCGGACCGTTTATTTTGGACCTCTCATATAATATGTTGAGATTTGTAAAATCTGTCTGTTACTCGAGATCATAACCATATCGTCCGCATACAGAAATATATGTATGTCTTCTGTCACCTCTCGTATAACATCATGTGTCAGCAGGTTAAATAATATCGGACTGAGGGGTCCCCATTGGTCTGGGTGAAGGGTCTGGAGTGATCTACATTGTCGATGATGGTCTCTCCACTTTTCTGGTATGTTTCAATATCTAATGCACCCATCGAATAGTGATGTCCAGATGTTTGCTGTTATTGGTAGTGATTCTTTCAAAATCTCGTTGGTGAGACCATCTGGGCCCGGCGTTTTATGCAGTTTCATCTTTTAAATGCGTGCCATACTTCTTCCACTGTGAGAGGATTGATTCCTTCGTCGTTTATGACTGCTGTGTGATCACTATTCAGTTTGGTTCTTTGCAGTAAGGACGAGTTCTTTACATCGGTATTTGAGGATTAGCTTTTGTTCTCCGAGGGTCCAGTATTTTACATGGTGACCCTTCCGCTTCTGTTATTATTTTTAGTTCCTTCCATTCTACAAAGTTTCTTCTCCAGCAGAGCCCGGTAATTTCTCCTTCTTTCCGAGTAATTCGCCGTATTCAGATCTGTGCAGTTCTTCTAGTATGACTTTTCTGGCGAAGTAACACTCTACATCAAACCATGCTTTGCTTGTTCTTTTAGGCGGTTTCTTCTTATCTGAGTCAAGGATGTCTTTATTTCAAATCATATTTATTCAAGTGACAAAAAGTATTACAGTAGTAACACGCTGATTTGTTGGTTCTCCCAGTCGAATTGTGCGTGTATAGGCTGGCCATCAGTCTATGGTGCACGCTAGCAAATCTGAACATTTCATTTGCTCACATTGTTTCTCAAACACAAGATTAATGTGTAGACAGATTACGGTTTTAATTATAGTTGATTTATTAACTACTGTACAATTTAAAGTGTTATCCGTTTTGCATAAAACAAACCATATACACGTAAGATTACTGGATTCCATGTCAGTTGTAATTTATTCCAACAGGGCACAGGAAGGTAATAAGTCTCATTGCTTAGTCAAGTTATTTTGTAGCCAAAGCCGCAACAGAAAATTTATTTGTGAATTTTATCGGGCACTGTCACTGAACACAAACAGTGACACGATTGTTTCGACACAGAGACACATTAGTTTGCAACAAACCACACAAATATACACAACGTTTAGCTTCACATAGTATTATGAACCACTTTCTCGAAAAATATCACATAGATAACTGATTTTTACGATTCAGTTTCAAAACAAATAACTCAGTTTATGTACATGTCAGTTAAACAAACAGAAAGCGCGGGATTTCCTCGACCAACAGCCTAGCTATCGGGGCGTGAAAAGTGGCCTACTGATCGTTTCATGTCCGCGCCTTTCGGAAAACTTCACTGCTGCCAACTACAGCGACTCGACAATTGAGGCACAATAGTCGCACGACGAAGAATAATTCCGTTGTTGTGTTACGTTTTAATAACGAAATCAGTACACACAGGCCACTTGCTATGGTTTTTCAAAGAGCTAGGAGTTTCAGAGGGGAATTTTGTATCGTGACGGTCGCAAAAGTTATTAATCAGGTGGCTTAATGTTGCAAACTCGGAAAATTATAATGATGGTGAGCTAATTAACTCGTTGCACTAGCTTCAACGAAAAGTTTCAGCATTAACGGTGTAAGGGGGCAGCCCATCTTACGAATATATTCTTGCCTTAGTTGCATTACACAGGCGGAAATAGTTATTATATCGATAGTTTGCGTAGTGAGTGCAGTGAGTCGATTGCTGGTGGTCTGGCAGTGCTAAGGCTAACGTATGGAAAGGCAGCGAGAGTGTAAGCCGCGTGAGTAATAAGAGTGATGGCGAAAGTCCGTACATTGAGTGTATTTCGGGTTGAGTTTATCCCCTGTGCCTTGGGTGGATTTTCTCATCATTTGTGCCGATCATAACTGTGTAAGAAGATTTCTGCGCCGCGAATCGTGTCAACCGCGCTGGCTACAAACCACATGGAATACAGTGAGGGACTGTTGTGCATTAGTGAGATAAAGTAATAAACAGCGTATGAAGACTAGTATTGGGGACCTGTGTAAATTACTGTTATCAGAATTGATAGGCAGAGACACGGGATTCTGTGGGAAGTGGAGCGAACTGGTTGTATATTGAAAGTCAAACACTCTATTAAAAGGTTTATTAACCTTCAATAGCCCAGAAAAGGAAACAATGTTGTTACATTGGCTGAACAATCAACACCGAGCCCTACCATTTCATTTTATCGTGCCCTTGCTTTAAAATAGAGACATTACAAGAAAATTGTAAATGGTAATTTTTAAACAACAATATTAATACGGTACAGTGTACCCAATGCACTTAACGCTTTTACTGTTTATAATCAGGTTATAGAGCTTTCAGTGATTGCCCAAGAGTGCAGTGCTTCGGCCACTTAGGAAAATTAACAGTTTTTTACAGCAATTTACACAGGCAGTTCATCAACGCTTGCCGTTAAACTTTAACAAGTTAACTCAGTTCAACCAAAACTTCACGAGAACATCAGATAAATATTTTAAAACTCATCCAGAAAATTAACTGCTGCTATTCTCATGCAATATTTATTTTAACAGTTTACCACAAGAAATTCAATCAATTCCTTATCATGAGAGCTCTCAGTGATATCCGTTATTATTACTCTGCTAATTCAAGGAACTTTCAGCACTACAAACAATAGCACACAGCGAGATGTTATAGTAACATAAACCTGGTTAAAGTAGCACATACAGACTAAGGTGACTTAAAATTACTCAACATCTACTCACCCCTTTGATCGGTCATGCTTTCATACGACAGGTACCCCTCGTTACAGGACTGACTTCCAGAACAACAAATGTTGTCTAACTAAGACAGCAGGTAACAGTTCGAGCCAACCAAACGACTCACTCATAACTGGTGCTGTCCATGGCAGTATCACTTGATCGGGGCGAATTCGGGTTTCAAAAGTTGCAAGGCGACATACCGTCATTCTACACAGAATGGCTGCAACAGCGTGCCGACGTCTTGCTCAGATCTCCCGAAAGTTTCTGTCGATGCATCACACACGAACGTCTCTCTGCCCTTCGCAGCTGTCCAAGACCACCACCGCTCGCTAGGCGTTCCGGTAACAAACTTCCCGCATGCGCAGCGCCACCTCCTCGCTCGGCAGAGAGACTCTTTCTTTCCTCGCCCGCCATACACGCCTCTAATCGATTGAACCAAAGAGCTTCGATCAAATGGCCGCAGTCAGTCCATGGCAAAGGAACACTCGAACCATGTAACATGGTTCAAGAATGTGCGGTGAAGGTCGTCATTGCCTCACATATTTGTGATTATTCAGACAGATACAAAAAATTTGTTATAGTTGAAAGTTGTGTCTATTGCCATTATTGATAAATTATGAACCCTTAAGACAAATATTTATCAGCAGCAAATTAATTACTGGTGAAAGCTATTCCAGAAACAGATTTAACGATAGCCCTTATCCTGTGCACACGGTCATACTTGTCATTCATTGGATTGCTATTCGACGTCAGACTGACATCGAAATATTCGGGATTGTTTCAACGGGCAAGAGCTTAAGATATAAATACTGGAATAGCAGTTCTTGCAAAAACATTTCAGGACATTCATCTTCGACTCTTGGCAAGAAGAAATTAATTTCATATCACATCCGTCGAAAGATTCACATTTACCCCGAATTAATTCTTAATAACAATTACAAAAATGTGAAAGCAGATTTCGAAAAAAGTGTTGTAAATTTAAACGATTATGTCGAGTCATCATGTAAATAAAAAACTTGAAGCTCTACTGGTTGTGATTTTTCTATAATTGGTTTTTAGGAAAGTCTTGTATTCTTGAAGGACCAAGCTCCGCTGATCGAACACAATGCAGGCAACAAAAACATGAACGGTATTCGAGCTTCTATAAAATCACACGTGATGCACAGGCGTTTGGTTAGCGTCATTGTTTTATATTTTCGAACCACCTATCCATTAACAAGTGAGACTGAAAATACTATAAAGTACAATAAGAACTCAGAAACAGAGAGGACAATAGTGGGCGTGCTTAATTAAAAAAAGATAATAATAGTATTTGCAGTATTCAGTATAATCACAAACGCTTAAGAAACCTATATAAGGTCATTGTTTCCTCTACTAACTGCACTGTATTACAGCAGCCTTAAATGTTATCCTTACTACAAGTAAGTCTGTTCACACATTTGAAAATGATAATTTGCATAATGCGTGTTAATGAATCTATGTTATTTTTTAACATCAGTACCTGATGGGTACCAAACAAAAGAATTCCCTCTCTCACGTTTCCTTCACCTAGCGTCCCAACTGTTAATAACATAGTATTAAACAGTAGTGACCCCCTTAAATGTTGATTAAAAGCTTATAAACAATTTACTTTCCGTCTTTACTCCACACACTATGGAAGTAGGCTAATACGATCCGACATTTTTTCATGTGCCAATAGAATTGCATGATAAACGATAGTATTATCGATAGTGAAGACAGACTACCGATACTGACGATAGTGCAAACACTATCGATTAATCGATAGTCAATCGATGTTTAAGTAACAGTGGTGTAGATATAGATGCACTGTATCGAGGCTACAACCGTGACAAAAAATTAAACAATGTTCGCGGTCGTTTAATCCGTATTGACAGCTAGTACCCGCTGCGCGTGTTTCTTGAGGAAACGATGTGCTCCACTTGCTACAGGGAGCCGTGCACGATGCAGCGGGCTCAGTAATGAGCCCTACTTCCGCGTGCGCGGCGACGACTTGGGGTGGCAGATACGCGAATAATTAACGCGCGCCTCTGAAACCTCCTGCCCCGTGACGCCTCTTCGACACTGCCGCTTCCGTGTCGGCGGCTTTGTTTCTGTTTTTAATGAGGACCACGTTGCCGACACCACACAACAAACGCCCGTTCTTCTAATGTACGCTTTCCAGAACGCTCCGTTCGGTGGGGACACTGCACACCGCGTTTACAGCATTTGTGAGATGATGAATTACTGTATCCGAGGTAGGGTGTGTGTGTGTGTGTGTGTGTGGGATGGAGGAGGTGTTTCTGGCGGAAGGCTACGCTACGCAACGTCACGGCTGCAGAATATGAAGTTTAGGGACTGTAGTTCTCAGTTCCCCGCAGCGGAATAAGATTTTACACTCTGCGACACGAATTTCATTTCAAACTACTGTGCACCTGTGCTGGGCTATATGACTTGGTCTCATACAAATGGGTCTTTGAGAACACAACCTGAAAGCGCACCGACAGACAGACACCTGGAGACTTGAATATCTTAATTTAAGACAAAGTGTATTTCAGCCCCAAGTGTCTCGCTTAATTTACGGTGCTCTAACTGTGTCTAGCTACACATGCGTGATATGCTAGTTTTATTATTTGCGTCTGTGCAGTGTTACATTTCTGCATACAAATTCCGCAATTCAACGTGTGATGCGTGGTGAAGGGTACCTCTTACCACTGCAAAATATTTCCTTGTGTTTTACACTTACAAATAGAAGGAGAGAAAAACGAATGCCTGTATGCTTCTGTACCAGCACGAATTTCTTTTCACCTTTTGTGGACTTTATGAGAAATGTAGGCTAAGTTGTCGGCAGTAGAATCCTTTTGCTGTCAGCTACACATTCCAGACCTCTAAATTTCTTCAATAGTAACTATCAAAAGGAATTTCAGCATTGGGCGTAAATTAACATTTATTTGTTATTGCAAAGCTATTTCGACTATGGAACAGTCATCTTCAGTAAAAAATGCACAAACGAATTGATACATGGTAGGTGTTATATGTCAAGCCGCAAAGCACAGCTACAATAGGCTCCAGAGCGCAAAATCACGATGTCGTAGCTATGTCTTGCGGCTTGAAATGCAACACCTGCAATGTATCAATCGATTGTGCAAGTTCCATAGTCGAAATTGATTTGCAATAACAAATAAATGTTAATTTACGACGAAGGCTGACATTTCTTTTGATAGTTATCATTTTAAGGTCGTGGTGCATACCGCTCCTAATGGAGTCCTCCATCCTTAATAGTGTTTCTCGAAAAGAGCGCCAACTACACACCAGTGATTCATATTAGAGTTCCAGAAGCATCTCTGTAATAATTGCTCATTGATCGTACCATCAGCAAGAAACCTATCAGCCCTCTGAATTGCTTCAATGTTTTCTCTGAAACCGGTGTGATGGGGATCCCAAACACTTACGCAATATGCAAGAAGGGGTCACACAAGCAGAACGTACGCTGAAACCTCAGAATTACTAAAACCATGGAGTAGCCTGTCCTTCCCACGATTCAATTTCATCTACTGCCTACGTGATGTATCGGACAGACTTTTCCACAAAGACATCCAGCAGAAACTCCTGCCACTGAAACTCCATACCAACCTTGTGATCGGTCGGGCAAGTTGAAGAGCATGTATTACTGGCGAAAATGATAGCACACCTTACTACGAACCACGGGGGACACAGAAAGAGCCTCCAAAAAGAGTGACAAATTTCCACTCGGGCGTCCCCTGGGCAACGGCAGCCTGCCGGCTAATCTTTCTACACAGCGACCACAAACCTGATGAGAGTGCGGAAAATGAGAGATCACAAATAGCTCAGAGCCAACCATTATCTCATTTAATACAGGTTTGCCAATGCAAAACAAGAGCTTAATTTAAATATGTGCAACGATTATAGGTGCGATATTCTGTGCCTCCAGGAGACGCACAAAGGCCCAGACTCCGTAAGGCCAATAATATCTGGCATGCAGCTAATTAAAGAGATTCCCCATAACCAATTTGGAAGGGCAATTTTCGTCAAGAATAACATCCAAGTAACAGAAGATAGAAGGGTGTTGAAATAGTTTCCGTAAGTCTGGGTAATATAAACACTCTGCATGTAAACCTCCCAGCATACCATATCAGTTCAGTGCACCACTGGGTGCATGTTCCATATGCTCGTACCTTCGTTAGCAGTCTGTAGTGCGATACCATGACAGACGCCTACCAAAAGTAGAGAAATATGCAGTCTGTCTGTTGCCCTTCATCCACAGCTCTGAAGATCTCACGATAGAAAAGGGAAAGCTGAGATTCGCACGATCGATGCATCCTAATTCCGTGTTGACTCTGGTTTATAGAGTTTCAAGCTATTGTTCACCCCACTTACCTGATCTGTCAGTGTGCGATTACTTTCTGTGGAACCCTCAAGTCTAAAGTGTATCACAGCAATTCTCATAGTTTTAAAGGACTGCAGCAGAACGTTTTGATAAGGCGGTAGTAAATCCAGCAGTCCAGTTTTATTCCGCCAACAGCCACTTGCTGATCAGGGCGCAAAAAGTTCCAAGAGATACATGGCGACCACTTCAGCATTCGCTATAGACTGGTCAGTACTGTATTTCCTGTCCTCTTCCGAGTTCTTTTGTGCCCTGGAACTCCGTTCTACGGCTCCTATTATATGTCCCATCCTACTTACAAAGTGGTAGACGAGAAACGAAACTAAAAAGAAGTAAGAAATTCATAGTTGCAGTAATGTGTACAGTCATTATCAAGAACAGGTTATATTCAGGTAATCTGGTTTCACTTTGGAGTAATACCAAGTTGAAAGACGACCGTCTGTCGTCTTCCATATATTTTTGGTTTATTTCTGTAAAGTTATGATTTATTTAATGTCGCTAAATTATCACTTTGGTAAAATTTGAACCCCACTCTTTTCAAGGCTTGAGGAATAGCATTTTTATTTGATGTGTTAAAATATTAGCTAATATTGCTAGGTTTTTCTTACTTTGTTATGTTAATAATCGCGAGTATCGCTGTCTGTCCCCACCACCGCTGTTCCGGTGGCTTCCCTCTTCTTCCCGCGTCTTGTGGCTGCTCGGTCTGGTGATTCTATACTGGGCGTCTGACGAGGTAAGGTTGGTTCTTCTCTTCTATCCGCGAGAAGATAGCATTTCATTTTCTAGCTCGTTTAACTTAGATTTGTGAACCTAGAATCATTTTTCGTAATATTATCTCCGATCATGTGCGGAAATGTGTTCTCGTTTTTCATTTCAGTGATTTCCAATAGATAAACGCGTCAGAATATTATCTCTGATCATGTGCGGAAATGTGTCCTCGTTTTTCATTTCAGTGATTTCCAATTGATAAACGCGATGTGTGTGATTCTGGTTGCAGTTTGATAACGACCTGGTATGTTAAAACTTTTGTGATCATGTGGTGGTGTATGAACTCTGTGTATATACTTTCTAGCTTTGTGGGGCCCGATTTCTAATTGGGGATATGTTCATTTTTGTACAGTGCAGGTAAAAATTTTCTCATCCTTTCCTTCCGTGAGTGATATGTGTTCCATGTGGTTGCTTCATAGAACAAAGCTTCACTCTTGTTTGTTCCATGCCCATCAGGCAAGTAACTATCCAGGTATCCTTCTGATATCCACTAATATTTCGCGATCTTCTCTCCCCGCCTATTTAATTTTGCCGTTTCTTCTCCGTCTCGTAGTACGCACTTTGTTGTTGTCTGTAATTCTCTCTGAGCCTTGTACAATCTCCTTCAATAGCTTCCTTATGTAATTCTAAACATTTGTATGGGTTGCATGCTGTAATTCTTTATTTTATTTTTCCGACTTTGTAATTATTTCACTCTTACGAGTTTTTTGAGACTGGACTTCACCCGTTCCTGTAATCGCTCCCTATCGCATGTACCTGTAGGTCATTCGCTTCCTTATAAGGGTGTTACAAAAAAGTACGCCCAAACTTTCAGGAAAAATCCCTCATACACAAAGAAAGAAAATATGTTATGTGGACATTTGTCCGGAAACGCTTAATTTCCACGTTAGATCTCATTTTAGTATTTCTCTTTAAATGTAAATTGAAATAATTCGTGCAGTTGTCAAAATACCCAATTGTTTCGTTAGTGTGTACTGTACTTTCTCGATTCACGTCATCAACACAGATTTTCTGTGAACGTTTTGGCAGGAATTGTTGCTGATGTCTTGATTGGTCCTCATGTTCTTCCACCTACGCTCACTGGAGCACGCTATAGTGATTTCATACGGGATACTCTACCTGTGCTGCTAGAACTTGTGCCTTTATAAGTACGACACAACATGTGATTCATACACGATGGAGCTCCTGCACATTTCAGTCGACTTGTTAGTACGCTTCTCAACAACAGATTCGGTGACCGATGGATTGGTAGAGGCGGACCAATTCCATGGCCTCCACACTCTCCTGACCTCAAACCTCGTTCATTTACAGGGGCATTTGAAAGCTCTTGTCTAGGCAATCCTGGTACCAAATGTAGAGACTCTTCGTGCTCGTATTGTGGACGGCTGTGATACAATACGCCATTCTCCAGGGCTGCATCAGCGCATCAGGGATTCCATGCGACGGAGGGTGGATGCATGTATCCTCGCTAACGGAGGACATTTTGAACATTTCCCGTAACAAAGTGTTTGAAGTCACGCTGGTACATTCTGTTGCTGTGTGTTTCCATTCCATGATGAATGTGATTTGAAGAGAAGTAATAAAATGAGCTCTAACATGGAAATTAAGCGTTTCCAGACACATGTCCACATAACACATTTTCTTTCTTTGTAAGTGAGTAATGTTTCCTGAAAGTTTGGCCGTACCTTTTTGTAACACACTGTATAATTCTAACAATTTCTATGGGTTGCATGCTGTAGTTAATTTTCTTTATTATTCGTAAACTGAATTGATTCAATTTTATTGGTTTTCGGAACCATGTGGGTCCGAGTTCCGACTTCCGGGGTTTGCAGCTAGTCGCCTGAATTCACGCCACTTCTCATATAAAACCAGTACCTAGATCGATTTCTAGCAGACTGCAACTGAAGAATCCACCGTGATTTCGTA
Organism: Locusta migratoria; assembly: GCA_026315105.1. Taxonomy (NCBI): domain Eukaryota; kingdom Metazoa; phylum Arthropoda; class Insecta; order Orthoptera; family Acrididae; genus Locusta; species Locusta migratoria. The sequence goes on along the minus strand of CM048744.1, from coordinate 393,265,820 downwards.
TAATGAGACCCCGATTTGCAACTACTTCACCTTCAGTGGAGTGCGTTCATGTAACGTAGCCGTATGTCGCCGTTAGCGTGTTTGCTCGCGGTCTACTTCAGATGTAGTTTAACTTGTATATACCATCTTAAAACAGGCACGACAGATCAGAGCCAGTTTCAAAGTGTTTTTGTATATAATGTTTTGTGCTACCTCCGACTTGCTGAATTTCGCCTATGATAGCGGCGCCTGCTTCCGCCTCGTCTCAGCAAGCTGATTTTGGTGAGTTTCAAATGTTCAAATGTTTGTAAATCTATCGGACCAAACTTCGTGGTCATCAGCCCGTAGCTTACAAACTACTTAGACTAAGGTAAACTAACCTAAGGACAAACACACACACCAATGCCCCATGGAGGACTCGAACCTCCGACGGCGAGCAACCAAGCGCTCCGCAGCGAGGCGCCTTAGACCACTCGGCTACTCCACCGCGGCTTGGTGAGCTTCGCTGTGGCATTGCGTGTGTGTGAGTGAATGAGAGTTGTTTGTGAATTATCCCCCCCCCCCCCAGTAGCGTTAAATCATGTATAATTTAGGCTGGGCACCGTCAGCATTAATCCATGTAAGAGATGCACTGTTACTGTATTAACAAAATTGGTTCCCCTTTTGATTGTTTTCTAACTTAATAAACAAGTTCAAGTTCAGCATAATCCGTAAGTTGCCTATGAATTGTAGTTTTATAGCACCTTCCCTCTTTTATTTAATATTGTTCTTCACAAATGCTGAGAACAAGATCAGATGCAAATTTTCTTATGTCTAAATTCCGTTGCGCCATAAATGTTTTCTTAGCTACCTTTCTAAGAAAACTTTAATTGTGGTGGCTTGCTTATTAATGACTGTTTGTAATAACGTGTGAGCTGCTATGTATACTGACCACTGTAGTATTTAACTTCCTGTTATTGAAGTAATTTGAAACGAGTCAGTTCTCAGTTTTAGGCCAGGGAACAAAACTTTATAGCAGGGAGTAACCAATAGTTTACACGGACCTTATTTGTTAATTTTAGGCTCTTGTTACCTGCAGTGGTCGACTTTTAAAGTCACAATTCTGGTTTACAAGACGGTTAGTTATTCCTCGTGACAGAAAATAATAACATCGGAAAACACTAGAAATCAGTTAATATTTGTTGTGAAATACACTGCTGGCCATTAAAAACGCTACACCACGACGCGACATTTAACCGACAGGAAGAAGATGCTGTGATATGCAAATGTTTAGATTTTCAGAGCATTCACGCAAGGTTGGCGCCGGTGGCGACACCTACAACGTGCTGACATGAGGAAAATTTCCAAACGATTTTTCATACACAAACTGCAGTGAACCGACGTTGCCTGGTGAAACGTTGTTGTGATGCCTCGTGTAAGGATGGAAATGCGTACCATCACGTTTCCGACTTTGATAAAGGTCGAATTGTAGCCTGTCGCGATTGCGGTTTATCGTATCGCGACACTGCTGCTCGCGTTGGTAGAGATCCAATGACTGTTTGCAGAATATGGAATCGGTGGGTTCAGGAGGGCAATACGGAACGCCGTGCTGGATTCCAACTGCCTCGTATCATCGCCATACTGGCGTAACACCCGGAATGAATGGTATGGGATGCCATTGGTCACACGTCTCGCACCTCTTGTTCGCAACGAAGGCACTTTGAACAGTGGCCGTTACATTTCAGATGTGTTACGACCCGTGGATCTACCCTTCATTCGATCTCTGCGAAACACTACATTTCAGCAGGATAATGCAGGACCGCAAGTTGCAGGTCCTGTACGGGCCTTTCGGGATACGGAAAATGTTAGAACTGCTGCCCTGACCAGCACATTCTCCACATATCTCACCAATTGCAACTGGCTCGTCACAATACGCCAGTCACTACTCTTGCTGAACTGCGGCATCGTGTTGAAGCTGCATGGGCATCTGTACCTGTACGCGCCATCCAAGCTCTGTTTGACTCAATGCCCAGGCGTATCAAGACCGTTATTACGGCCAGTGGTGGTTGTTCTGAGTACTGATTCCTCAGGATCTATGCACCCAAATTGCGTTAAAATGTACACCAGCACTTTCACACGAAACTCTTTTGTATAGAGTCTCATGATGCACACACTCTTGCAATTCATTCCAAATTCCTATTCAAGAAGATATTTGTGAAAACTGTTACAAATCAATATTCGCACTTATCCAATATCGTTTTCAGAAATGTAATTTGCCAGCCGCTCTCGGCGCTGATGTTGCAATGTGTAACAAAATTGAGAATAACGACGCATAATATCAAATATATAAGTTTTTAACTTCTCGGCGCGTTTTCCTCAATCACACTTTACCGACGACAGAGACAGAGATGAAAATGCAGATAGGCTAACAAATGAATAATAGAGCGCTACACTACAGTCACAGTCATACTTCTATTCGTTGGTGTGGGTGATTCAATATTGCTCATCGCATAACTTCATCAAAATGCCGAAGCGTGAATTCCAAACGAAGAAAACTAGCACGACGAAACGAAACGGAAGAGGAAAGAGAAGGGACACTTCCAAAATTGCGCGAAAGGATGCAACGAATTAGAGACGGCAGAAGTGAACAAGAAAGAGCAAAGGATTCCGAAACAACGAGACTCAGTGTCTTCACTAAGAAATCGTGAATCTGATAACCAATGTGAAATACGAAATGCACAAAATAAAGGCAGAATGGCCAATATACGTCATGATATACGCAGGAACTGCAATTTACACCTTGAGGGGCTGCATTATGATGCCACGAAGAAATACAGTGAACATCCAAACATCGTTATCGGAAGAATGATCAAAACATGCAAGTACTACTCTGCAAAAAAATTTAAAGGTGAAACACCAGGTATGTGCTGTATGAGTGGTAAAGTCAAATTACCACCTTTAAAAGTGCCACCACCACAGCTATACTCTTATATGATCGGAACGGCACCAGATTCTAAGCAATTCCTACAAAATATAGGTCGTAACAATTCTTGCTTCCAGCTGACATCGTTCGGGGCTACATCAGTATGCAATGAACACAATTTCGCACTAGTTTTTAAAACCCAAGGACAAGTTTATCATCGATTAGGGTCATTAATACCTCCGCTAAATGAAACGCCAAAATTTCTGCAATTTTATTTCGTTGGTGACGAGCAAGAAGAATTATATCAGCGTTGTACACATATTCAGGGACTTCAACCACCTATCGTACAGGAGTTACAGTCTACTCCATACTCACAATCAACTAATCAACGTGTTCAAGACTTCTCTACAAAGAATGGTTGTAGACAACTATAGAATTGTTATTCGGGCTGATAAACGACCAGCCGGTGAGCATGAACGTAGATATAATACACCTCAGGTCAATGAAGTTGCAGTAGTAATTGTAGACAATGAATACAGTCATCGTGATATCATTATACAACGCCGCACCAACGAACTCCAACGCATTGCTGAAACGCATCGTAGTTACGATGCTTTACAGTATCCGCTAATATTCTGGCAGGGTATAGACGGATACCACTTCAACATCCACCAAGTCAGTCTAACTACAGGTGCCGAAACCAACAAAAAGGTTTCATCAATGCAATTCTATGCCTACCGACTTATGATTAGAGAAGGTGAATACAATCATATTCTAAATTGCAGGAAGTGGTTCCAGCAATTTATCGTAGATATGTATGCCAAGATTGAGACAGAATGGATTTTATTCGCCATAACCAACGGAAGATGCGCTCGGACGAATACATCTATTTACGCGACGCCATGATGAATGATGGAAACGTGGACAACGTAGGAAAATTGGTCATCTTGCCATCTACATTTACCGGCAGTCCACGTCATCTGCATGAATATGCACAGGATGCGATGACCTACGTCAGAAAACACGGTCGACCTGATTTATTTATCACTTTTACTTGCAACTCTTCTTGGCATGAAATAAAAGATGAATTACAATATGGACAGGCGGCCAATGACCGACACGACATTATTGCTCGAGTATTTCAAAAACAGATAAAATTTGTTGAAGCAATCGTCAAGCTTCAAATATTTGGTGCAGTAACCTGCTGGATATGTTCCACTGAGTGGCAGAAAAGAGGACTCCCACATTCTCACACCTTAATTTGGCTTCAAGAGACACTAAAACCGTATCAGATAGACACCATCATCAGGTCTAAATTTCCGAATCCTGAGGAGGATCCCGAACTCTTTGAAATAATTAAGAAACACATGATTCATGGTCCATGTGGCGCTTTCAATAGAAGCTCCCCGTGCATGAAACACGACAACTACACAAAACATTACCCAAAACCTTTCCTGTTTTAAACGCAAACGGGTGAGGACGGGTATCCGAAATATAGACGGCGGTCAAAAGAACCATGCGGTTTCACGGCAGTAATTAAAATACGCGGCCACGACGAAATTGAGGTTGGTAATCAATGGGTATAACCCTCTGTTATCTAAAATGTTCTCTGGCCACATCAATGTAGAATACTGTAGGTCTGTGAAATCAATTAAATACGTATGCAAGTATATCAATAAGGGCAGTGACATGGCTGTTTTTACATTAACTAAAGAAAACAAGCCCAACGAAATATTACAGTATCAAATGGGTCGTTATATCAACACCAATGAGGCGATTTGGCGAATTTTAGGTTTTCCGATCCATGATCGGGATCCACCGGTTAGTCATTTATCCACGCACTTAGAAAATGGCCAACACATATATTTCTCTCGAGAAACATTAGAAACAGTTGCGACGGAACCACCAGCACGCACAAATTTGACAGCCTTTTTCGAACTTTGCCAGGACGATCCATTTGTAAGAACTTTACTGTACTCGGAAGTACCAAGTTTCTACACATGGGATACCTCTACCAAAAAATTTCGCCCACGAAAACGGGAAGTGCCAGTGCATGGACACGACGGTGTGTACAAGACTAACACAATTGGGCGCGTCTACACGGTGCATCGGAAAAACGCTGAGTGCTTCTATTTGCGTCTATTGCTTCACACTATCCGTGGCCCAACAAGTTTTGCGCATCTGAGAACTGTTGATGGCTCCATTTGAGAAACATATCGTGAAGCATGCCAGCGATTAGGTCTACTAGAAAACGACAATCACTGGGATCTGGCTATGAACGAAGCTGTACAAACGGCCACAGCGAACCAGATTAGGGAGTTATTTGCAATTATTCTGACTACATACAATCCATCAGATCCCAATCGACTCTAGCTGAAATATCGAGAAAGTATGAGCGACGATGTACTCGCGGAACTACGACGCGACAACCCGGAATTAAGATTAGATTTCAACGAGGAAATTTTCAACAACGTCTTGCTTTTACTAAAAGATAAATGTTTAGCAATGACCAACCAAACGTTACTGCAACTTTGCGTTCAGTTAGTTCCACTAGACCACTTTGATGCTGGCAACCGTGAAATATTAAGAGAAAAAAGTTATGATACCGACGATTTGCGATCTTACGTCCAACACAACAAAACCTTATTAAATCAAACTCAAAAAGATGCATATGACACAATAATGAAATATTATCACAACCACAACGGTGGCATAATATTTTTAGATGCGCCTGGCGATACTGGCAAAACGTTTTTAATTATCTTACTCCTTGAAACTTCCTTGCGGATTAAAATTTTGTGCCGGAACCGGGACTCGAACATGGGACCGTTGCCTTTTGCTGGCAAGCGCTCCACCACTGAGCTATCCCGACACGACTCACGATGCCGCCTCACAACTTTACTTCCGCCAGTACCTCGCCTCCTACTTTCCAAACTTCACAGAAGCTCTCCTGCGAACCATGCAAGACTAGCACTCCTGGAAGAAAGGATATGGTGGAGACATGGCTTAGCCACAGCCTAAGGGATGTTTCCAGAATGAATCTTTCACTCTGCAGCGGAGTGTGCGCTGATATGAAACTTCCTGGCAGATTAAAATTGTGTGCCGGAACCGGGACTCGAACCTGGAACCTTTGTCTTTCGCGGGCAAGCGCTCTACCACTGAGCTATCCCGACACGACAAGTTTGGAAAGTAGGAGGCGAGGTACTGGCGGAAGTAAAGTTGTGAGGCGTCATCGCGAGTCGTGTCGGGATAGCACAGTGGTAGAGCGCTTGCTCGCGAAAGGCAAAGGTCCCAGGTTCGAGTCCCGATTCTGGCACACAATTTTAATCTGCCAGAAGCTTCATATCAGCGCACACTCCGCTTCCGAGTGAAAGATTCAAAATTTAAATGTTTGTTAAGCTTATGGGACTTAACTACGGGGTCATCAGTCCCTAAACTTACAAACTACTTATGAACTACTTGCGAACTAGGACGGCACAAATATCCATGCCCGAGGGGGGATTCGAACCCCCGACCCTAGTGGCTGATCTGACCGTGACTGGAGCGCCTCAGTCGACTCGGCCACCGCGGCCGGCTGTGAAAGATTCATTCTGGAAACATCCCTTAGGCTGTGGCTAAGCAATGTCTCCACCATATCCTTTCTTCCAGGAGTGCTAGTCTTGCATGGTTCGCAGGAGAGCTTCTGTGAAGTTTGGAAAGTAGGAGGCGAGGTACTGGCGGAAGAAAAGTTGTGAGGCGGCATCGTGAGTCGTGTCGGGATAGCTCAGTGGTAGAGCGCTTGCCCGCGAAAGGCAAAGGTCCCAGGTTCGAGTCCCGGTTCCGGCACACAATTTTAATCTGCCAGGAAGTTTCATTCTGGAAAATTCATTCTGGAACTTACTCCTTGCAGCAATTCGTGCAACCAACGAAATAGTACTCGCCCTTGCATCATCCGGGATAGCGGCTACACTTATGGATGGCGGACGAACAGCACACTCTGCGTTGAAATTAGCATTAAATGTAGCTGACCACGTACTGCCTATCTGTGACATAACAAAATCATGAGCACGTGCACAACTGTTGAAAGAGTGCAAAGCCATCATGTGGTACGAATGCACAATGGCCCACAGAAAGTGTTTGGAGGCACTAAACAGAACACTACAGTACGTAAGGGATAACACCAGTTTAATGGGAGGCATTCTACTAATATTGTCAGGCGATTTTCGTCAAACGTTACCAGTAATTCCAAAATCTACACCAGCGGATGAAATAAATGCCTGCATAGAAAATTCTTTCATATAGCAGTACCTAAAGGTACTCATATTAGCAACCAATATGAGAACCCAAATATCGAGCGATGAAAGAGCGCAAGAATTTGGTCGCAATCTATTACGAATAGGAGAAGACTCGTATCCAACAGACTCAGACTCGATCATATCATAGTTACAAATGAATTGTGCATTAATGTTCAAAATCCTGAACTGCTTATAACTCAGATATGCCCGGATGTCGTCAACAATTAGACCAACTCATACTGGTTATGTGAGCGAATTATTCTGGCCCCGAAATACGAAATTGTCAACGACATCAACAAGACAGTACAACAACTAATTCCAGGACCAGAGACATCTTACATGTCAATCGATACAGTGACTGATGATAATGACAGTGTACACTTTACAACAGAATTTTTAAATTCGTTGATTATACCTGGAATGCCATTACACTGCCTCAAATTGAAAGTTGGTTCGCCAGTTATTTTACTACGTAATCTAACTTCGCCAAAACTGTGTAATGGCACCAGACCCTGCATCACACAACTTCACAGTAACATCATCGGAGCGAATATAACCAGCCGCGGTGGCCGAGAGGACTGAGGCGCTTCAGTCACGGTCTGCACGGCCACTGCGGTCGGGGGTTCGAATCCCCCCTCGGGCTTGGATATTTGTGCCGTCCTTAGTTGTAGGTAGTTCATAAGTAGTTTGTAAGTTTAGGGACTGATGACCCCGTAGTTAAGTCCCTTAAGCTTAACAAATATTTGAACTTTTTTTTGAGCGAATATAATGACAGGCAAACAAAAGGGACAGACGGTCTTTATAGCACGAATACCCTTATTATCATCTGGGTTGCCCTTCACCTTAAGACGACTGCAGTTTCCAGTTAAATTAGCATACAGTATGACCATCAACAAAGCTCAGGGGCAAACATTGAAATACTGCGGCGTTAATTTAACGGAATCGTCCTTCTCTCACGGACAATTGTACGTCGCGTGCTCACGAGTTGGATCTCCTACACATTTGTTCCTTTACACTCCCAACAAGAAAACTGCAAATATATTCTATAAGCAAGTATTGTGAAGACAAAAATTATGTTATACTGTTGTATATGAAATGAAAAATAAATGCCTTGAGAAATATAGTAACGATTATTTATTACTCCATATTTCGTGGATTTTCGCCCACCACACTCACGCATTAATACACAACGCGGCCAGAATACCTTAAGCACGATAACTGCTTCACAATATCTCAATTAAACTGTGTGTATTCATCTCATATTTAGAACAATACTCAAGCTGTCTCATGCCATATATTCTAACCCAGGTAACACTGGGTTTCTCAGCTAGTATCATATAAACTAGTTGTGTCATAATTTATAATAATGTGCCGCAGTCCGTCACTTTTAAAATCATACCAAACATTTTTTGCACTTGTTCACACATTTAATAACTGCACTTCCTGGGGTGCTCCTGATAACCTAGTTTCTGACAAACGTTCGCCATCGAGTACCATGTACTGATTACTAGTCTCCGAACCACTCACACATTTGCGCATCTATTCCGTATGCTCTTACCTTCGCTAGCAGTCTGCAGTGCGGCACCGCCTTTTGTCGAACGCCTTTAGAAAATCGACAAATATGCAGTCTGTTTGTTGCCCTTTATCGAAAGCACGCGAGATGTCATGAGAGAAAAGAGGAACCTGAGTTTGGCACGTACTAATGCGTGAACAGAAGGATTTTCGTCTCAAAGAAATTTACGATATTGTAGTCCGCGTTACGTAAGAAGTCGGCCCACTTTCAGCCGTTCTGTGCATCTGCCTAAATTCAATGACGTATCAACCGGAGGGGCAGGAGGGGCAGTCACCCCCCAGCTTGAAACTGGAGGTTTTCTGCCCACCCTCCCAATAGCTCAATGTCGCTATCACATATAAATGACACGCAGCGGGAATTGACGAGTCTACTTTTCTATTTAAAAAAAAAAGGCGTTGAATCGGAAAGATGAAGTCAGTAAATAGGTTCTCCCCCCCTCCTATTAAGAAATAGTTGGTACGCCAATGGCAGCGAATAATATTCATTCTCTAGGCGTGTGGCTGGTGGCCAGTTGTGAGGCCTTGTCGTCTAGGTGGTGTTGCCTCAGCAGCAAGACGTTTACGTCATCATTTATGATGACATTATTCTCACGTTTTGCAACAAAAGATTTCATACTTTATGACGAATGTTGCTCTAAAAAGTAAGGACGTGTCTTACACCTTCAAACCGACCTCAACTGTCGACCGAAAAAAAAGAAAAAAAAAAAAAAAAAAAAAAAATATATATATATATATATATATATATATATATATATATTTTGTGTGAAAATAATTTCTTGGTTTGTAATTGTAATTTCAAAAATGAAGACTCTCCTTCCTATCCGTATCTATGTCAAAAAGTAACGCAACTGGTTACCTTACTGGTTTCAACCGATTTATCTAAATGATATGCCGCGAAGAAATAACCAATGCAAACTTACTCGCAATGTGAAAGCATTACACAGTACGAAAAAACGTCAAAAATCGTTACTCGTACACTGTGGCTAAAATCACATATCGAGTTCTCTGTTTCATTTACGGTACATTTCTTAAAGACACAACATCTCAAAAATATGGTACGGTTACCGAAAAACGGGACAAAATACGTCCCGTATATGTTTTGTCGGGACATCGAGACACTTGAGCTAAATAAGGGACGATCCCGTAAAATACGGGACATCTGGTCACCCTAATGTAGAATAAAAACTGTATTAAAAATAGTGTGCATTTCTTTTGGAGTGACGCTCGTAGTTAAACTAACATTTGTTCGAAATGATCGAAATTGTACAACCTTACCTTATCCAGAATACTGCCATTTGGATGAAATTCTGAAATAAGAAGATGAATCAGCAGGAAACGTTCCTATCCCGACCTGGGCTTTAGAAGCGAATTCTGTTGCCAACTGTGGGTCGGTGATTGCGTGTAATGAGATGCGTGCCGGACGTTAATTAGACAGGGGGCGGCTTGCAGGGGGCGGCCGGGGCTCGTTAAGGCGCCTGGTCCAGAGCGGCGCGCTTGTTGCAAGGCAGAGGCCGAGTGGGCCGAGGAGTTGGCTCCAGTGGCGCGGAAGGCGGCCAACTTGGCCCTAATCTGCGCGAACTTGCGCGCCGAGATGCGGCCCTGGCAGCCGACAGGGCCCACACTGCGCCCACCAGCCTCTGCTGGGGGCACCTGCCGTCTGCAGATGCCGCGTCGCCTGTCCTGGACACTGCGCCAACGCCACGCTCATCTCTCTCTACATATAAAAGGGAGAGGACGCTCACTAAACACGAAATCCCGAAAACTACTTCACCTATTAAGCACAAATTTGGCAGCTAAGAAAGGATTTTGCAATAGGGCCGATAGTTCAGAAGATATGACGTCATAAACAATTAAAACCTCCCCGTTTTGCCACACTTGAGGAGGAGAGCACTTAGCGACTTGCAACAAACCTATGGGAAATTTTTTATCGCTGACAAACCCAGCAGAATGATGAAAGCAAAAAGAGTGTTTCGCTTACTTCTTTTTCGGCGTTCATGCAGTAAATTACGGCATGTTGCCTGGCGTTACAATTTATTACTCGTACAACTTGAATCGAGGTGCAGCAAAGCTAATGCAGTGAGTGATCAGCTAAGATCTACTCTCTTCTGTAAGAAGGAAGTCAGTACCAAGACTAAGTTAGCAGTGCACCGGTCTATCTTTCGATCAAGAATGTTGCATGGGAGTGAATGGTGGGTGGCTACGGGTAGCCAAGGTAGAGGTTACAGATTTGACTGTAGCAAGAATGATTGCAGGTTCTAATAGATGGGAACAATGGCAGGAAGGTGTACTTAATTAGGAAATCAAAGAAAAACTTGGATTGAACACCATAAATGAAGCGGTTAGAGCGAACAGACTGAGATGGTGGGGTCATGGTTACACACATGGGAGAAGCAAGGTTACCTAAGAGACTCATGAGCTCGGCAAGAGAGGGTAGGAGGAGTCGAGGTAGACCAAGAAGAAAGTACTTAGATTCGGTGAAGAATGATTTTGAAGTAAAAGGCATAACATCAAACGAGGCATCAATGTTAGCCTTGAATAGGGGATCATGGAGGAATTTTATTAGAGGTACTATGCTGAAAGGCATAATTAGTCTCTAATGATGATGATGATGGTGATGACTATTAATTGTATTCGCGAAAAATGATGCAGGCAGTATTCACCACTGAACGTACGTTCGAAATTTTATCATAGTACGACGCACAGTTCACGAGGTATGACGTCATAAACAATGAGATGCGAGAAATCTGTCACATCACTCGTCAATGTTGCACATTTTCTCCTAAACCACTGGACCTATTTCAATAAATTCGATATACATATTTCTTACCGTGCGGTAACACGTCCTGCAGGGTTAAGAATTACGTAAGAACCATGTTTCATGAGCTAAGACGTATAAATTGGAATCACAAAAAAAAAAACTACCACAGAATGTGACGAGACTTCATGAGAATGAGAGTACTTAGCGACGTGCAAACAAACTTTAAATATAATTACAAACATTTATAAAGTTTATTCTCTCTGACAACTACAGTAAAATGATGAAAAAAAAAAATAAAGTATCTCGCTTACTACTTTCCTGCTGTTCATGGACTAAAACTGCGGCATTCGATATGACGTCACAATTTATAGTTGCTACACTACAAACTGTACCCACACGAAATTTTACATATAGTATACACACATATAGCTGAATGTACCTTCTAAATTGTATCAAAGTACTACTCGTAGTTCATGAGATATGTGCACATAAACAGTGATGTTTATAGAAAATCGCCCCATCATGCACCAAGTTTCAATCTATTACTTATTTACTACTAATTGTATTCCCAACAGATTTTACTGACATACAGCACATATACAAATGAATATATAACTGAAAAATTACACAATTGTTCAACATATAACTCAATAAGTATGAGATCGTGCGAATTTTAAATGCCATTTATATTTCGACTGTTATCTTTCTTTGTTTGGATACTGCACGTATAATTTTGTACATTAGGCAAGACTGCGTTATTTCTTATATATTCTCCGATAAATATAAAATATTTTCAGAGAAAAGGAGATGGACAGAGAGAATGAGAAGGGATAGGAGAAGCACTAACTCAAGGCAGGAATAAATAAATAAATACCCGGGCAATGTAGGGTTTTTAGCTAGTCTTATATATACAGCAGAGTGTCCGTACGTTGTGTTTGCATACAAATCTATAGTTTTGTTCCAATCTTTTTCAAATTTCGTACACGTAAGCTTCAATCCATGAGACGGTCGCGGTAAGTCTAACAATTACGTGCAATACATAGTCCACGGTATATGACGTCATAAACAATGAGACGCGCGGAAAACAGCTGAATTAAGCAAAAGTGCTGCTCATTTCCTCCTAAATCACTGGACCGATTTCAACCAAATTTGCTACAATTATTCCTTTCGTGGGATAACAATTGCTGTAGGAGTATGATCCACATACAGCAACACATGGTTCAGGAGATACAACGTCATAAACAATAAGAGTTGTAAGAAACTGACACTTAATGTGACGAAACTTTAAAAATTCACTATATGAGAATTATAGTGATTTGCAACAGACTTTAAACATAGTTTCAAACCTTTGAAAAACTTATTCTCGCTGACAACCATATTAAAATTCTTAAAGGAAAATGTTTCTCGCTTACTACTTTCCGCCGTTCATGGACTAAAACTACGGCATTTGGTATGACGTTAAAATTTATAATTTCAACACTACAAATTGTAGCCGCAAAAAAATTTTTCAGACAGTATACACACATACAGATGAATTTACTTTAGTTATTGCATCACAGCACGATACTTAGTTCATGAAATACGAGCACATAAACAGTAACGTTTATGGAAAATCATCCCATCACGCACCAAGTTTTAATCTATTGCTTCTTTAATACTAATTACTCCGAACAGATTTTAAAGACATATAGAACTTTAACAAATGAATATATACCCGCAAAATTATACTATTGTACGACATATAACTCAATAGATATGCCACTTGTATTTTGATTACTATCTTTCTTTGTTAGAATATTACACTTATAATTTTGTACATTATGCAAGACAGCCTTATTTCGTAAAATATTCTCCCACAAATACAACACAATTTTTTTTAATTTTTTAAAGAAATTTCTTGGGGAAATACGGACGCTTTAAAATCCTTTTAAAAGGCACAATACCTCTCTCAAAAAAGGTCTTTACTTAAATCTTTAGGACGCAGGTGGAACGCGTATTCCAACTGTCGCCAATACTTAAACGAGACGTTAGCTGACTCACTATTGGCTGGCAAGCGATACGATGTTGAAAGGTGCACTATCCGTTTGGTAGGGGAGCCATTGGAGGGGAAGCGTCAGCATCCCCAAAAGATATACATAAGCAGAATGAGAAAAATTAAAAAAAAATTTTAAGAAAAAAAAGAGTTTCAGAGAGAGAGAAAGGAAAGGAGAAGTTGTTTGTTTGTAAATCTATCGGACCAAACTGCGTGGTCATCAGTCCGTAGCTTACAAACTACTTAAACCTAGGTGAACTAACCTAAGGACAAACACCCATGCCCCAGGGAGGACTCGAACCTCCACGCCGAGCAACCGCGCGCTCCGCAGCGAGACGCTTTAGACCGCTCGGCTACTGCACCGCGGCAAAGGAGAAGTACTAATTCAAATAAACAAATACCCGGGCAACGCCAGGTTTTCAGCTAGTCTTATATATTAAAACAATCTACGAAAACTAAAGTCAGTCAGCTATACCAAACTACCCGGCCTACTTCCTTCATTTTTATTTTGAGGGAAAGGTATTCATCCACAAATTTGTCATCAAGTATCAGAATTTACATAACCTTCGCCTTCCTTTTTTTGTACTCAAACGCGATTTCCTTCTGTGCAATTCCCTACGGGGATGTCCTTGCCCGCGGTGGCCGAGGGGACTGAGGCGCTCCAGTCACGGTCTGCACAGCCACTACGGTCGGGGATTCGAATCCCCACTCGGGCATGGATATTTGTGCCGTCCTTAGTATTAGCTAGTTTGTAAGTTTAGGGACTGATAACCCCTTAGTTAAGTCCCATAAGCTATACAAACATTTGCACATTTTTGATGCCCTTGCTGTAAAATAAAGTCAGTCCGTCAGGAAGTTCTATCTGACAGATTTCCTTCCTTTTCGTTTTAAACGAAAGGTATACATTCGCAGACTTGCCATCAAGTATCAGAAATAACTTAAGTTTCCATCCTTTATTTTTATTCAAATGCAGTATCATTCTATCCTTGCATTGAATATTTTAATCAGTTTGTTTTACGATATCTTCGGTTCAGGGGATCAGCTCTTTCATTTCCGCTTTTAAACACTGGCATTGATTCGTTCTGAAGAGAGCTATGCGTCATCATTCAACTTTACTTCCATTTTTTCCCAACTTTTTTGTCATTCCACAAACGGTGGGAAGTATTCGCACGGGTCCTCTAGTGTTATTATTAATGATAAAAGTTCGCTCATATTGAGCATTAATATACTAGTTTATACAATTGATAGTCTGATGTCTTCTATCAATACAAGTTTATACAATTTATAGTCTGATGTCTAGTATCAAATAACTCCCTTTCAACAGTTCCTATTTTAGATCTATGTGAGTCCAAGGATCCGTTTCATGAACATCGTATTTAAGTTTATTCTTTTTTCACACATTATAATGTGATATTTTTTCCATTCTTGACCACGTAATACAGGTTTACAATCCACACTCGGTTCATGAAAGTTTTTGGTAACACATATTTCATGGTGAAATCCGTGTACTGAAAGTCTTGTTGTCATATATCTCTGGTTCCTGCATCGTTGTTCCAGCTCTCATGCATCACGCCTGGTGCGCCGTAGTAATCCAGGTCTGTCTCCTTCTTTCGGTCGATGATGTTGACCAGTTCCTGGTATAATCCCGTTGATGGTATACAGTGTTGAAGTCTGATGTCTTCTATCAAATAACTCTGTTACAACAGTTCCTATGTTAGTTCTATGTTAGTCCCACTCCTGGGATCCGTTTCATGAACATCGACTTCACTTTTTCTATTCTTTTTTAGGTAGCAGATCTTTAGTTTATCCCATATAAGCTATTCCATATTTTATGACTGGCTCCACTGCTACTTTGAATAGTCTTATCGCTGTTTTTGTTGACAGGTTAGTTATGTTTGGCATATTGTATGATGCTTTGAATGCTGCTGCTACAGTTTCCTGGATATGTTGGCACTGCGGTAAACGACCAGAGCGGCGGCACTATAGTCCGTCACAGTTGTTAGTAAGCAGATGCATACACTATCTTATCATAACTATCCGGATCTCTCAAAAACATACGTTTCTTATATTAGGTGTATTGTGCTACCACCTGCTAGGTACTCCATATCTGATACCTAAGTAGTCAACAGACATAGTGAGAGAGCAGAATGAGACGCTCCGCGGAACTCACGGAATTCGAACGTGGTAAGTGATTGGGTGTCACTTGCGTCAGAAGTTTGTACGTACATAATATCGTGGGAAAGGCGAACCAGAGGCTGCGTTTTATTGGCAGAACCCTTAAAAGATGCAACAAAACTACTAAAGAAACTGCATACGCTGCGCTTGTCCGTCCATTTTTGGAGTATTGCAGCCCAGTGTGGGATCCTTATCAGGTGGGTTTGACGGAGAACATCGAAAGAGTCCAAAGAAGGGCAGCTCGTTTCGTATTGTCACGATACGGGGGAGACAGCGTTACGGAAATGATACAGGATCTGGGATGGGAATCATTACAACAACGGCGCTTATGGCTGCGGCGTGGGCTACTTTCGAAACTCCAATCGCCAACATTCTCCTCCGAATGCGAAAATATATTGTTGACTCCCACTTATATAGGTAGAAATGATCATCAGAATAAAATAAGAGAAATCAGAGCTCGAACAGAGAGATTCAGGTGTTCTTTCTTCCCGCGCGCTATTCGAGAATGGAATGGGAGATAAATAGTATAATTGTGGTTCGATGAACCCTCTGCCAGGCACTTAAATGTGATTTGCAGAGTATCCCATGTAGATGTAGATGTAGATTTCCACACTCCTAAACATCCCTAGGTCCACTATTTCTGATGTGAAAGTGAAATGGGAACGTTTATTACGAAAACGTACAGGTCGTCCTCGTCTGTTGACTGATGGAGACTGTCGACACTTCATCTACATCTACTTGGGATACTCTGCAAATCACATTTAAGTGCCTGGCAGAGTGTTCATCGAACCACCTTTATGCTATTCCATTCTCGAATAGTGCGCGGGAAGAAAGAACATCTGAATCTCTCCGTTCAAACTCTTATTTCTCGTATTTTATTTTGATGATCGTTTCTGCCTATGTAGTCAACAATATATCTTAGTATTCGGAGGAAAATGTTGGCAATTAAATTGTCTTACGTAGACAACGCCGCAGCGATAAACGCCGTTGTTGCAATGATTCCCATCCCAGATCCTGTATCATTTCCGTGTTGCTGTCACGTGTAAACAATTTCAAAATAAATAAAGTTGATAAAATGACTGAGGAACAGCGCCTACCTGATTTAAAAATTAATTCAGTTTCGTCAGTTTACGTTCAAGGCTCTCGCAATGTTAGAAATATCATTCAATGGTATAAAAAATGTATTTGTTATTGCTGTTTGGGGATTGGTGCAATTCACCTAAAGCGTTTGCACGCAATACTGTTAACTGCGCCGATGGCTGCTAGCTGCGTCTTCGCTGAAATCAAAACTAAATATTGTCTGTCTTGATCGACTACTGCTGATCGCATCTCCCTGCGTCTTTATGAAGTCAAGAACGACCTATAAATGCTTGCCTGGGTATAAATTGGCGTGGTACCTCAGCCTCAGACTAACCCACCGCGTTGCCACTAAAAATCCGCTCGCAAGCGTTAACTAATGCACTATGTCTATGTTCACACCGGATATGAAGTATCTTAGTCAACACTATGAACATCCTTGTTAGTTTGTTTGCTCTGGTGAACATCTGGCTTTAACGATACAAACATTTTTTGAATAACTTGATACCGACAGTTCAATTCTTCCACATGAAATTCTGATAATAGTGGTTAGCAGAGAAAATAAACTCATGACAGTGTTTGATGTTATAGACGACTTCCGTCAATGTGGACTTGTAATTTGTTAAAATGAAATGTGTCTAGCAGTACCACATTTTATAACAGTCCCTGTCGGCCATTCCTTAAAACAATTTTTGAATTTTGTACATTTTACTATCAGTGAAATAGTTCTTTGTTTATTCCATGTAGTCGCCACAAAAATGCGAAGTGTCTATTGAATGACATAAACAAATATTTTTCTTGCACCAGGCACACCGGACAAAGAAAAAATGGATGCATTCAGGCACTTCGCAGTAACCACTAGTTTTATTTAGACAGAAATGGGACGGAGTCAGAAATGGTCCGGCCATTGTTCTGCATATTGTGCTGCATACCAGGCATACTTGATCAAATTCGTAAAGCGTGGCAAAGAAAACTGGTAATGCACAAATGACTGGAGCTTAAGAAAACTGTTCCGCTGATAAACCTGTATTGAGAGAGGTATTGGAAATTATGTTGTCTGATAATTTCCTAAAAATTGCTTTCCACTGTCGAAAAAAATCTTTATCGAGAGAATGAATCGCACTAGTAGATCCAGGCGGAATCCACATTACATTCACAGATTTTTCGCCGTCCTCCACTAAAACAGAGGCGTCATTATATCCAGACCATGAATCCAACAAAAGTAATGAATTAATTTCTGCAACTGGTAGGAATACGTTTCGAATGAAATGTTGAAAATTATTCTTTCCCATTTCTCCAGATTTTGATACGTCGATTACAAGATTTTTGCAGTTAAACAGACCATTTTTTATTTTTGGTCCTAATTTACCTTGAGGTTCTTGAAGACAGATATACAGCTGCGGCAACAGTAAACCACTCATACTTATCACTGGCGTTATCGTATATGAATTTGTCATTGCATTCATTGATTGGGCAACCGACTCCGTCTTTTTTTCACCCCGAAATGATAAGGTGCGGTGTGCACGCAGTTCTTTCACTAAACCTGACTGATCAGCGTTATAAACAGCTGTTACAGGGATAACAGCAAGTTCCGTCTTTATGTCACTTATGAACTTCTCTGTGGCATTGTCTATCACTGGTAGCTGCTCTACACGTTTACGTGACGTAAACTTGGTAATTTTGCGACTTCCTATACCGTACAATTTCTTGAATTTTTTAGCCAGGTCGACGAAGCCTGGAAATTAGCAATTTTCGTGTCAGATGCAATTCGGAGGGCCCAGTCGCGTAGATCTCCATCGGTAACGGTGCATTGTCTCTCACGAGCAGTTCTAAATCTATTGAACAGTTTTTCTTTCAGATGTTTTCGAGTTTCCATTTGGCGCATATTTCTTACTTCATGTAATTCGTTCTTCCATTTATAAAGTTCACGCTCATATTTTACGAAACGAAAACGCCTTTGTACACTGCTCAACTTCAAATGTTTTTTCCCTCCTTCGTTTTTTTTTTTTTTTTTTTTCTTTTTTTCTTTAGGCTTGGGAGGTATTCTTCTTCAGAACTGTTACTGGCACAACTGACGTCGTCCGAGTCACAGTTCGTGGAATCGTCACATTTATTTCCTATTTCTTCTAACGTTTCCACAATTTCAAACGAAATGTCAATATGATTCGAATGAATGTCAAAAATTTCAATCAACAAATGACACATATGTACGTCCTCAGGAGAAGTAGATGATTTCGGCTGGAAACCACGTTCTTCGTATTTCTTTTTTGCTAAGTTGAGAACGTTAATTGGATTCCACATTACTGTGAAACTGGAAGAAGAAGAAAAAGATACTATAAGCAGGCATGCCTAAAGAAAGCAATAAATATCAATTTAGCTTTATCTTTATTGTCAATACTTACCAATACTGCAAAATTCAACTGATAATAGTTAACAGACGAACGAAAGCTGAAACGTCCTTTACAAATTATGATCGGGTTGTGTCGTGTTTCCTGTTTACAATATACCGCCGATCTCGACTGTGTGTGTCTGTGCCTAGTTGCGCATGCACTGTTGCTACAGTGCCAGTAGGGGTGTCCATTTCTACCGCCACCTGGCGCGCTACGAACTTGGCAATTTTCAGCTATTTTGAAAAAATACTTGCAGTGCCTCTTAGCAGCTAAAATTTTGACAGTGCATTTCTTTCGTTGTCTTCTGCCTGCGTAAAAAAATTGAGGGTAGGTTTCGACATGTCTTATTTGACCGTTTACTTGTTAGTTGTATCTCACAGTACCCAACCAATAACCCCCTGAATTTCAGCCTTCAGCTTGTTTTCACATACGTCATACGAAGCTTCTCTAAATGTAAGCTAATATGTGTGATATAGTACTTGTATATGTGACATTAAATTGCGGCTTGTACGAAAGGATTCAGTAGTGTGTGTTAAAAAAACTCGGATGTCAATCTATCAGACTTCTTCCCACTCCCTCGACTCAAATTCGGTTTGAAAGAACAGATTTGACGATATTCCTTACGAAACATGACGAGGCTTTTGACCACCATCCCAATGAGAGACAGCGTGCGAAGTTTCTAGGATATCCACCACAGAACTCAGCGGTGCATAGTTATTGGAAGCTACTATTTCACAGGACAGTAAACTGTAGTTCATAGTTAATCTACGTTAATGTTTCAGAAGTATTCCCTTAACTTTATTGTCAGAGGCTGTAAATGACAAGTCAAATGACAGCTGTATAATCTGCTGAACCCGGACATCTAAATGAATGTACTTAGTGATCTTGGCTATTGTTTTACGAAATAAATCTATCGAACCTTCCAATGAGGAGGTACCGAACAGAAAAAAATAAATGTTTGTTGAAAGGAGACACCGTTTGATAGGACAAATTCTGAGACACCAATAAATAGTTAATTTTGTTTCGATAAAATGCAATACACAAACACGACAAAAACTAAAAATTAAATAATATAAAGTCCTGGGTGCAGATTTGTTGAGATTAAATCGCATAGCTGTTAAGACGTGTTTATTTAGACACAACCAGTTTCACATCGATACAGATGCATCTTCAGGTAACATCTGAGAGTAGGAAATACATCCGACCTGACGACTGAAGTATCTAAAAGGACCAATAATCTATGAATTAAAAAATTTCCAAAAAAATCTTTAAAAATTTATTATCAAAGGGAATGCCGCAAGTACTTACTATGAAAATGATAACACGCTATTTAGAAAAGAGCATCCAGCTTTCAGGAGGCCTTGCTAAAATATGATGTGGTCATCATTTGTTAAATAACATCTCCGATTTGTCCATTCCGAAGAAACCAGCAATGTGAGTCGTTCATCTGTCCTACATCTTGAGAGAAGAGTATAAAATTTAGCAGACCATTTATATATTTTATTATTGGATTTTATCATTTTATTAAAACAGCAGTGTAAATTCTGTACGCGGTGCCCCGCCTTCATTTGTCCTTGTTAGGAGAGCTCTCTAACGGTCAGCGGTGTGTTACGTCAGTTTTGCTTGTTTAACACTTCAATGTGATTGAGCATGCACTTGTTGCTACGTACCGTGGCCGCAGTACTTTCTGGTTCTGAGGATGCCGTCTGTTCCTGGTATGTGGTTTAATTGTTTTTACGCTATTTATACTGACCACTTAGTGAGATTGTTGACCGTGGGTAGGATTTCTGGCCGTAATTTGTTCTCTGTTTTAGACTCACATTGCTCGTTTCTTCGTAATGGATAAATCGGGGATGCTATTTATTAAACAAAAATATCGCAGAAAAATTCAAAATGTCGGAATTTTGTAGTTGTCGGGAGAAGAAAATATTACAAACGAAAATAATATTTTTATTGTTAAATCAACAGCCCGCAAAAACTTCGCTAGCATTTTTGCACATATTTAACTTTTACGTAATTACCTGCCACATGTATTTTGTGTTCGATTTTACCAAGTCCAATTTGGATCCTATGGTAGTTTTGAGACACGATAATGATGCATGTATCACTTTCCAATGATAAAATTGTTGCTTGAAAGTTTAACATTAGTTTGTTTACCAAGAAAAGATAAGCTTCTGATATTCCTTCCTCCCTACAGTTGTTGACCCTTCAGCCTTTTCAAATTGGATTAGGGTTTTGAATACATATTCACATACCTTATTTCAGTATTCATCTTCGCCTTTCAATAAAAAATAGTACATTACAGCAGGTCAACAAGCAGTAAAAGTGGGAAAAAGAAAAAGCCCTCCTGTGGGGACATGGTTTTTGTAGTCGACACTTGTGAATAAAAACAGAAAATGTCAATAGAGTGATCTATACTACAAAATTAATAATACTGCAAAAGCAACAACTTGCACAATACTTTTTATTTTATAATATATATGATCAAGTAAAAACACTGAGAATGGCAAAGTGCCGAAACGATCTTCGTCGTTAAATAAGACCTATAAATAAAGCGTAGCACTCTGCGTAATAAAAGTTTAAAATAAAAACATTCTTTCAGTTTCTCCAAATTTGTAGAATATGAACAGAGCTAGTTGAATGTTTTTATAATTATACTTTCCTTATTTACTGAGTCAGCTTTAAGAGCGTATTTGACGTAATTGTGGATTTTGTTATTATTCTGTAAGGCTGTGTTTCTCAATCATTTTCGACCGCCTATCCGAGAAAAAAGGTCCGGCTATCACCAAGTCTCGCAAAAATTATGTCTTTGATTCCAAAGGCAAGTTATTCACGTCTGTTGAAAGTTGCAGTAGCGGATACCAATCAAAACTGGAAAAAAAAATATGAGTACAAGTATATTTAATGTATTGTTTTGTTGTCATGAATAATGAATCTCAGAGCATAATTTGTGGCGGCATGTTGTAATGTGCGAGTATGAAGCCAACAAAGCTGATGCATCACTTTTTAATACAAAAAGAATGCTTATAAACTTCGTATTCCTTTGAAAGGATACTTAAAACTCTCAACCAGCAGCAAACTACTGTGATACAGTGATAAAGTTGTATTGTTATGTATTGATTAAAATAATGTTATTTTAGTGGTCCTTTTTTTTCTAACATAACAGTATTTGAACATGTGACAGTCATACAAGAATGTTGCAACCACTGAAAATTCACTACTGACCATTAAAATCTCTACACTAAGAAGAAATACAGATGATAAACGAGTATTCATTGGACAAGTATACTAGAACTCACACGATTACATTTTTCACGCAGTTTGGATGCGTAGATCCCGAGAAATCAGTACCCATAACAACCACCTATGGCCGTAATAACGGTCTTGATATGCCTGGGCATTGAGTGAAACAGACCATGGATGGCGTGTACAGGTACAGATGTCCATGCAGCATCAACACGATACCACAATTCATCAAGAGTAGTGACTGGCGTATTGTGACAAGCCAGTTGCTCGGCCACCATAGACCAGACGTTTTCATTTGGTGAGAGATTTGGAGAATGTGCTGGCCAGAGCAGCAGTCGAACATTTTCCGTATTCCAGAAAGGCCCGTACAGGACCTGCAACATGCGATCGTACATTATCCTGATGAAATGTAGGGTTTCGCAGGGATCGAATGAAGGATAGAGCGACGGGTCGTAAAACATCTGAAATGTAACGGCGACTGTTCAAAGTGCCGTCGATGCAAACAAGAGGTGACCGGTACGTGTAACCAATGACACCCCATACAATCACGCCGGGTGATATGCCAGTACGGCGATGCCGAATACGCGCTTCCAATATGCGTACACCGCGATGTCGCCAAACACGGATGCGACCAACATGATGCTGTAAACAGAACCTGGATTCATCCGAAAAAATGACGTTTTACCATTCGTGCATCAAGGATCGTCGTTGTGTACACCATCGCAGGCATTCCTGTCTGTGATGCAGCGTCAAGGGTAACCGTAGCCATGGTCTTCGAGCTGATAGTCCATGCTGCTGCAAACGTCATCGAACTGTTCGTGCAGATGGTTGTTGTCTTGCAAACGTCCCCTAAGTTGACTGAACCCACCGATTCCATATTCTGCTAACAGTCATCGGATCGCGACCAGCGAGAGCAGCAATGTCGCGATAGGCATAGGAATTCTCTTCCTTACACGAGGCATCACAACAACGTTTCACCAGGCAACGCCGCTCAGGTGCTATTTGTGTATGAGAAATCGGCTGGAAACTTTACTCATGTCAGCACGTTGTAGGTGTCGCCACCGGCGCCAATCTCGTGTGAATGCTCTGAAAAGCTAATCATTTGCATATCACAGCATATTCTTCCTGTCGGTTAAATTTCGCGTCTGTAGCGCGCCATTTCCGTAGAGTAGCAATTTTAATGGCCAGGAGTCTAACTGTAGCAATACTGCACAAGCGCTGTTAAGTATCTTAATTATCAAAAAATGGGAAAATGGCCCATCAGAAATCAAAAGTGCCATAGGTACATTTTATACCTGTTCACTTTTGATATATTTAAGGACCACGCGAAATGTGTCACAACAAAACCAATTTTACATCTGCAAATGACTTGTTAATAATGAGACTTTTACGAAACTTTGTTACTAGCGTTTGGGACATTTGCCATAGTAGCTGATGGTCAAGAAATGTAGGTTTGCTGACGAACATGCTTCCACTGCATCCTCCTGCTGTAGTAATACATTAATGATTTTTTTTTAAAATAACTTGTGCGATGCTTGTCGTTGACTTCTGCACTTTCTCTGCCAGCGTATCGAGAAACATTTGATATTTGTCACGTTCAACTATTTTTGCAACAAGCTGATGGGAGAGAGCGGAACTGTTCGTCACTTACTGTCTTCTCCTCGATGTATTACAACGTGTTCAAGGATTTTGCTTAATTATTGTGAGTGTGAACTTAGTTCCTTTTTTATTAATTTCAATCAACCTCCACAGTTAATTTGAAATACCTTACTTACTTACAATCCCTTCTCCATGCTCACTAATTTTAAAGTTATTTATTTTCAGCAGGTCCAGTACTTCATGAAGTGATGCTCGGGTATTGTTGCGATTTGTTTCGCGATTGTAATAGAACATTCTATGAGCAACTTTTATTTATTTCGTGACTATGAATGGTTTATTACATTTTAATGCCTGCAGAAAAATCTTCGCGATGTTTATGAAGTCCGATAATTTGCAATTTTTGGCGACTATCACGATTAATTTTCAATAAAGTCATAGAACAATAGTAAACGAAACGCACAATCCCAGCATCAATTTATCGAAGTAATATTCCAGTCATCACAGCTAGAATCACTACAGAATATGACCGAAATATTAGTACCAACTCTCAATAAGGTAAAATTTAGATTCCGCCGACTTCTTCTGTAATGTTGCTTTCTGGTGTTGTATTTACTACCGAAGTCACGAC
The DNA here is from genome assembly GCA_026315105.1 of Locusta migratoria. Taxonomy (NCBI): domain Eukaryota; kingdom Metazoa; phylum Arthropoda; class Insecta; order Orthoptera; family Acrididae; genus Locusta; species Locusta migratoria. The sequence continues at coordinate 393,241,188 of CM048744.1, read as the reverse complement.
CGCTACCATTTAATGGCGGAATCCAATAATTTTGTTTAAATTGTTCCTTCCTTTTCAAAATTGCTCAGTATTTTCTTTTAAAAATATTTCACTACCTGGCAAAATTTCTTTTGCGGTACCCAACCTCAACTTTAATACGCAACATCCATTTTCATACGAAAGCAGCATTACACTGCGACCGCGAACACCCCCTCCCCGCCCTCCGGATCGCGACCGACAGGATAAAAAAACATTGCTGTAAGGAACATTATGACGAGCAGTTTGTCGTGAGATTTTAAATTTTGTCTGGAATCTGGAGATCGTACGACAATGTTGCAACTCTAACAACAGTATCTAGCACCGACAGTTGCAGACCCGTAAGCCGGTGGTGCGCGCACCCCGTGCTGTGGCGTGTCAGGTTGGCTGCACTGCGGCGCTGACCGCCGCCGCCGCCGGCCGGACGCGGTGCGCTGTTGGCAGCAGCAGCAGACTGTTGGCCCGGCAATCCATCACGGCTGGCGCGCCAGTCGGCAGGAAGAAGCATGGTTTTTTGGCGGACGCGCTGTGACAACTTCCCCCGCGCTCCGCTCGCCAGTTAATGTCTTGTTTTCAGCTCGTTACACGGCGCCGCTTTCCTGCACGGACGAGCCCCGTTATATTTCACTCGCATGACGTTTTCTTTTGTTGCTCGCTTTAGAATTTTGTTGTCGAAAGAAGGGTTTTTCACTAGCGCGTGATTATCTCTTTCCCCGTTCTTGTTTGCTTCTCTTTTTTATTTTGTTTAATGTTGTTTGTTTCTGTCCCAGTATAAGCGATGAAGGGGCGTTTTTCAATTTCATGCCGTTGGTCCAGTTGTGAGGGGCATCCTTCGAAACTGGCAGGTCGTGGGATCTAATCCCAAGCGGACCACATAATATTTCAGGTTTCCTTTAACCTAATTTATATCTCCGGCAAATTGCCATCGCAGTTTCCATTAGTTGTAGTTTGTAAGAATATGTCTGAAGTTCTGATTACAGAAATTTGTCAACTAAGTGAAATTGGCAATTACCCTGTAAGCTAGGAATATATTCAGCCCTCCACAGCAACAGAAAAAAAGGGTTCAAATGTTTGTAGAGCTTATGGGACTAAACTACGGGGTCATCAGTCCCTAAACTTACAAACTACAAACTACTTATGAACTAGATAATACTAAGGACGGTACAAATATCCATGCCCGTATGGGGATTCGAACCCCCGACCGTAGTGGACGAGCAGAACGTGACTCGCGCCGCAGACTGCTCGGCCACCGCGGCCGGCCCTTCGTAGCAATCGACATTCTGACATATTGATTACTTGACACACAGGGGTAGCCAGGATATAATTTCTGGAGGGGTTTTCAGTGAATGGGCATTGTAAACGCGGACTCTTAATACAACTGCAAAGCGGCAGGAATACTGTACATATTATATTTTATATCAAAGGACTGTATACTACTCACCAGGGTATAGATAAAAATAGTAAACTTGTTAAGAATCTACCTGTTCTCTTATCATAAAGATAGCAAAATTCGGATAAAAACACAGATAGCAATCAAAAACAAAAGCCTGAAGCTTAATCGGCGAAGCTCTGTGACTTTACGCTACTTGCAAGCTGTCAACGACAAAAGTAACTGTACCAATACTCTTTGAATACACGGAAACCTAGAGTCGTTTCATAGGCGCATCAAGAAATATAATATATGACTCCTCATTATTTCAGTAGTAAACACCGTAACTGTTGCTACATTTAACCCACTGTGAGAAACGACGATCAATTCCTCCATGCTCATATGTTTGCAGTTAACTACATAACCTTGATTTTTTAACTCATGTGTGCATACCGATGGCCATGAATATCTCTCTTCAGGGCTCCAAAACATATCGGCGTCGCATAAGGGAGAAATCGGGAATGTATGGAGCATGTGTAACGTCTTCCCAGCCTTAGCAAACACGGAAGGTGGGCTTTATTTTGATACAAAATGATGTCAGGGTTTGTTAAGTTTGTCAACAGTTCGGGAGGGGTTTTAACTCAGAAACTATCCCACTGGCTATGCCCATGGCTTGAAGTATAGCTTGTAAGCCAAACAACGGCTGTGACTATAACAAAATATCATCAATACTTAGGAAGTAAGATACCAACAGCCGTATGTTTAACAGAAACATTTATTCCTTAACTACCAGTTTCGGCATTCCATTATCCCAACTTCAGGCTCCTATATCAGATTATTATGTCCATTAAATAAGAATTCAAACTGGTTGCTTGGATTTCTAGATCTCAGTAAGAACCAACAACAACAAACAGTTGTTGTTGTTGGTTCTTACTGACAGAAATCCACACAACCAGTTTCGATCCCTATTTAATGGATGTAGGGGCCTGAAGATAGCATAATGCAATGCCGAAACTGGTTTCTGTTAAACATACGGCTGTTGGTATCCTACCCGCAGTCCCAGCAATGATGGATTCAATGAGACAAAAAATCATCAATCACTTCTCCATAACTAGAATCGAACTATAGCAACACTTGGGCTAGGGTAAAGATTGATACAGATTACTATCGCATGTCAGCGTTCTCCTACTAATTTTCATTTTTCTGGGTATATTTTCGCTGAAGACTGGGCCCCATTAGCCATCTCTCTGTTCTTAGCGAATGCTCATCGAACTTTCAGATCATGTACAACTATGTCAGTGTGAGGTGAAATTTTCTTCTCTTTATTTACTAAATCCCATTTTATTTAAAAGTTAATTTTCAGTTTACATTGTTTTATGCTGTTTGTTCCTCGTAACATGTTTAACATTTTCAGTAAAATAACCTGTTTGCAATAATGAGAGATCTGGAGTCCAACATGCGACGATTTGATAAATTCTGTAGCTATTACTTCTTTATCTGATAACCTACTAGTGTATGAATAATGTTTATTTCTGTTTAATTGAACCTGCAGGCAGTTTAAATGTTTACGAAGTCCGAAAACGCAATTTCATTATTTTTTTCACGATAATCTGTGGAACATTGAAGTTTACTCAATGATCTACATACAATCAATCAATCAGTCAAGAATTATTATGTCCAGATATGTCATTAGACCGAAGAATTGCCGACGGGATTAATATTACTAATATTTCAGCTTAGTCATTCAGAAGAACGGAGCCGACGTATCATGTACAAGTTTACTTCTCTCTATTTTTTATAACTTTGTCTGTCGCAATACTTCACGCTTTTGATTCCATAGAAAAGATTCATTTCAGTTTTTTTGTTTCTTATCTAATTATTTCAGGTTAATTGTGACAGCATTTCCCCCTACCGTTTTACGTATAAATTTATTAGGAACCATGTTTTTGAAAAGTTATTATTATGCAATTTAAAACTTTACCCTGCACTTACTGAGTGAGTGAACATTCAGAAGATGTTTTGAATAGTAGTGTTTAAATATTAATTTGTAATTGTATGTCTAATGTCCCGAATCTGTCCTTGCCCAGAATTACAAAAAACATTAAGAAGGAGGAATGATCCTCTGTTTTTGAGGTCCCAACCAATCTTTTCGCAAGAAGCTGTTCCTTGGCGAAGAAGGTGAGAAAAGTAAAAATAAGGTCAACAATACCACCAGAACTGAAAGTGACAATACGTTGGATTTCTTAGATAATGAAATTTGTATCCTACGGATTAAGTAAAGTTAAAATATACATTTGTCACGTAATGACATTTCTGTAGTTCTTGATAATTTGAGAGAACTATTAGTAATACAGATTATAACAGTATTTCTAAATGTTACTACTTTTCACTTGTCTACTTACTGTTCTATTACTTTGAACCAGTAGAATTATTATTATTATTATTGATATTTCCAGCATATGCATGTGAGAGAATATATTATGTCAGTATTAATGTTGCAGTTAAATAACGTATGACATACATTAACTTTCAGAGAATGAGGAAAATTCTAATGTAATCGTTCACCTAATTTTCGTACTCATTCAGTACATTTACCAGTAATAGGATATTAATTCATGGAGTGATAATGGTTTCTATAAAGGAAAACAAGATCGCAATATAATATGCTTTAAATTTTTTGTGCTAGACGACTGATTTCCATACTCGAGGTTTCATCTTCTGGTCTCTGCAATAATTGGCTTTTATCTGCTTACTAAAGTGCTCCACATGTTATTTTGAAACTGTTCTGGTGGAGAGTTAAACATGAAAGAATTTTGTGTTGATGGACAGTCAAACATAATTAATAACATAGGTATACACGAACCACCACCATAGTAAACGTTGATGGCTGGCAAAAAACGCTCAGCCAAAGAACGTGCTCTATGGTTGTTTTTCGTGTGCATCTATTTTATTATATTTGACTATTCATCAGCACAATATCAAAATAGTATGTGTAGTGCTTTAGTAAGCAGGTAAATACGTACTGTACTGGAGACCAGAAGATGACGCCCTCGACTGTCGAAATCGGTTCTCTTGCATACAAAATAAGAATATATTTCTATCTTGGCATTTTCACATTATATTACTATAAGAAGTTCCCCCCCCCCATAACGAATTAAGTAACCTCTGTGTTCAACCCTTCACGCACAGTAAGAGCCGGTAGCCACAAAAGTACCTCCCTAACTTTTCCTCCCCGTTTGTTGTGTGCTGCCGGCACATACTCAACTGGAAGAAGGTCTGCGCCTCACTGACTGCACCGACCGGCCCCGGGAAACGAGAATAAAATTCCCCACGACAGATCTGAAGTGGTGCGTAAACCGGCGGAATGAAAAATGGATTTCCGAAACCTCCCTCACGTCTCCCTCCCGCGCTGGCTGGTGTACTATCCATCAGACAGACATCCATTAGGAGCGAATATAATACAGGAATAGAGAATCAACAAACAGTTCTTTCCTATTCAGAAGGCCACTTCCCAGTCCGTCCCCTCCCCCTGACGCACGCGTACACACGGCGGGCCTCTTATTTTTTCAGACCCCCCCCCCCCCCCCGCTCTTGAGCCGTTGGCAGCGCGCCTCATCTCCATGCCGGCGCCACTGGTGAGTTCCCCCACTCTTCCCCGGTGCCGTACGTCTTCATGTATCAGCCCGCCAGCCTCTGTCTGCACACCGCTTAGCGACACACCCCTAGCACCCACCAGACGAATGGCGGCGTCGTTTCCCTGCAAGAGAGACGGCTGTGAATTTTAAACTTCGCGTCCTCTTCAACAGACCTGACTATGAGCTCTTAGACCAGAGGTCGGCAAGTAATCTTGAATGGGGTCCAGGTACTTTTGAAAACTTGTATCGACGTCCAGAAGTAAATCCATACAATCCTTATCAATTTTTTATTTTAATTTTTAGTCTAAAACTAATATGAAATTGTGGTGTCGCACAAGTCCAAAGTGCGCGCCACCCACTTTCGCCGCGCACCGCCATGCACGCACGGCGCGGCGTTCTTACGACGTCAGCCACGAGCGCCCTCTGTTACAACTCCGCTCGTGGCCACCACTGAACAACATCGTCCACTTGGGACTGTGATAGGAACCAGTTAACACTTCGGAATCAGATAGGCACCAGTGAAGACTTGGCTATCGGATAGGCACTAGGCAGGCCTCTAGCTCAAATATGTACCAGCATTCTGCAGTACTGAGCTATGTAAAAGTTAAGTATTGTATAAATTCTGTTCAATATATATCTCGTTCTAATTTACTCTAGTGTTTCTAGTTTCTGCTGTCCCACTGGCTGCTCCCCTCCGTACCTGCACAAGCGTGCTACCTTTATTCCTGTGTCGGTCTTCCTACTCGGCCACCGACACCTACGACGGAAACGAGACACAAAGGCGGCGACGAGGCTGGGACACAAAAGAAATAGTGTAAAATGTAAACTTTCACGGCCAGAATGGTCAAAATTACTAAAAATTTCCGGGCTGTTATGCCGTGGTCTAGTGGATTTATTATTAAAACCCAACGTTTCGTCCCCGACTGCGGAGGACATTCTCAAGGGGGATCGTGGCACTTTTGGATGTCCGATTCACACCTGGCACGCTACTGACTGAAGCCAAACTCCGTTTACGAGGTCTCGCGCGCAGTGGTGTGACGTCAGATGTTTTTGACATGCGCGCGCAATTCGTCGTTGCCGATTGTCTCCGTCCGTTGATATCGTCCCATGGTGAAAGACTGTTACATTTCTTCTTCAAAACCGGAATCCAGATATCATTTAGTTTCACGCCCTCCTCCATCCTATTGAAATTATTGGGGTGTTTTACAATTTCTATAGCCTCTCTGTACAGTCGTTCGTGGTATCCATTTGTGGCTGCTAAAACCAGAGTCTTATCAAATTGAATAAGGTGGTCCCACGGTTAAAAAAAATGAAAAATGAAAAAAAAAAAAAAATGTTGAGCAACAGCTGATCTGTCAATCTCTCCCCTTCTACAGTTCCCCTTGTGCTCATCTAGTCGTTTTTTGACTGTTCTTTTTGTGGTACCCACGTATATTTAATATGAAATACAAAAGTGCGAAATAAAAACGTACAATAATCTAGTGAAACATATTTTTTGCTGTTTATTTGTTTTTATTTTCACTCACAAAAGGTACTAAATAAAATGTGTAGTCAAACTTCTATTGAAAACGAGTAATAGGTAATACATTGAACATACTATTTTTTGTTTAATTTTCACTAAAGAAAGTATGAAATACAATGAACTATGCGTATTTGTGTTGAAAAAAATCTATGCAAAAAATTAAATTTGCGGTCTTAATCCTTTCCTGCCCGACGGGACTTAAAAGTTCCAGCCCATTTACAGCGTCATAAAACAAATTGGAATATTATACCTGACGAGTATTGCTGATGGGACGTCAGGGTCCCTTTCATATATCGTATGAAACACTCCCTGGCCGATATTTTTCAGTATCACTGCTCACAGACAGCAGTAAACAACGGACTGTTTTACGTCTGTGTGCACGATTGGGTCAGACGAGTTTTGTTGAGACAAAGAGTCGCTGTTGCGTGTTTTCACGTTGGTAATTTTGTTTTCTATTGTTTTAGCTAATGGAAACTGATATTATCAAATGACTAGATCTCATTTTATTTATACATTGTTCAAAACTGTGCCTGCAAGGTTTTAGTACTGACAGTGTGTCAAACGCATTTTGTGCATGTTATTTTTGTAGTTTTCTTTGTTGCTAGGTGACAGTAATAAATGCTTGTAGTTTTCTTTTTTTACGAATTACTAAATATGAATACTGTTTCCTTTTTTTTTCTTTCATATCAATATCTGAAACGGCATTTTTCTTGCTGGTAAATCCTCTTGTGAAGAGAGATAAGCATTTCATAATGTCTACAAAATACATGATACCCTCTAGCACTATGAAGGCCCATTTTTCAATTTTTTTTTATTTTATATTTTTTGCGTCGAATAAGGAAAACAAAAATGTTTGAATACACTAATGCGTTTTTATTCACTCCGGTAGCAAAATAACCAAATATGAAGTTATGAGCTCGAATATTTGATAGTTTAGGCAGGAAAGGGTTAAGCCAGCTTCCTAAAGTTACGTTCACAAGAGGATGAAGTTATGCGAATAGTGACTTTCAACTGGGCAGCCGTTAATCTTGAACGATACTTCAAGAAATTAATTTTTTAAATGAAATTTGACAAATATATGTGGTCATTCTTGGTAGCAGGTAAATCGCTAATGCTTTGCAATTTCCATATTTCTCCAGGACATGTTCACTCCACAATTCGCCAGTGGATTCATTTTTATACCTTTGCAAGGAAATGTCGTCCTGCAAGTCTATTATCTCCATTTCAAGTTAAGGCTTCGATAGGTAGAACAACTTCCTAGCCACATCCGTACATTTTGCAGCTGGAGAAAGCTCTAAAGATGATTTTTAAGAGAACAGAAATGGTGTTTAAATGAATATTCCCTGACCGCTTAAATAGAGGTGTCAGAGACTGTATGCACATTTATAGAATTTCCTTGTCCATTGATAAAGTTCTTTTGCTGCATTCGTGTGTACGGGGCTTTTATGCGGATCACCGGCCAGCTTGCTCCCTTTTGCCACCTCTCGTCAGCGTACTCTCCAGCGTTGCACATCATGACAACCATTTATTTAATTTACCTATAATAATCATTAAGGGTTCTAATTATTCAGTACGTAATGGTAAAATTCTAGAAAAATCATAACGTTGTATCTTATAAGAATTGTTATCTACAGATAAGTTATTTGAATGTGTGACTTATACTTTTAAAAACCTTTTGGCGGTCCAGTTTTTGGCCTTCCCCGGTCCGAATCTGGACCGCGGTGCCAGTCGCCGACCGTTGCCTGTCGTCAGAATATTAAACATGCGGCGGGATCTGCCTCGGGATTTAATAAGCAACAGATGACAGCATTTAAAACAGGACATGAACGTTTCTCCTCAGAGCACACGAATCCGGTGCTACTGTTTTGTGCGCCCCTAGAATTGTCCCAACGGTCAAAAGAGGGACGAAATTATTCGTGCGTACATTACTATATTGGTCAAAACAGTTAAAGGGTACGCAGAGAGAAGGGGTTGAGCGACATTTTTTTCCAATACGCTGATCTCTCGACCACATGTTTCCGTCAATGGTACTTCAATAAGGACTATTCTTATTACGAGAAAAGGGGTTGCTTGCGCAGAAAATGACAAAAGAAAAAATCCCGTACAGGGAAAGAAGGGGCCTATCGACATTTTCAAGAGGGAAAAAAATGGGCTCATTACACTGTTCACCCCAACAATAAAATAATAAAATGTCTAAGACATGTTACATACAGAAATGTGAATAGTTTGTAAAACACAGGTTCTACATGGAATTAAACTGTAGAAAGGTGATATTTCCACGTATGGTTCAGTTTGTAGCAGTCAGCCAACAGGAAATATCGATAATGAGTACAGTAATGATGACAAATACTGTTTTTACAGTTTTGCATTTTTGTGTTCTGACATGTTAGCTAAACTCCGCTAACGCTTGAAAATGGTAAACTAACCGAAACCGGTACCATTGAGAATTGATAAAAAAAAATCAGCTATGGTCAATATGTCATTTTGCAACAACATGGTGATAATGTTTAAATCCTTCTCCTGAAAAATTTCTAAGATGTTGATGAGCCCCTTCATTCTGTGTACCCTTAACTGGGGGATAAGTTGACGACATAAGTTCTTAAATATTGCCATCGGCAGAACGAACTAAAACTATTTCTACGTCTTTGTCAGTTCTACGGATTGGAACAACTTTACGGCAACCGAGGTCGTGGTAATAACTGAAAGTTGCTGCAACGAATTACGCAAGCAAACAAAATCAAATGTTTATATAGCTTATGGGACTTAACTACGGGGGTCATCGGTCCCTAAACTTACTAACTACTTATGAACTAGCTAACATTAAGGACGGCACAAATATCCATGCCCGAGGGGGAATTCGAACCCCTGACGGTAGTGGCCATTACGCAAGCCTTTGGGTTCAGGTAGTTCAATGACTTAAATGTTCAAATGTTTATAAGACTATAGTACTTAACTGCTTGCAAACTTACAAACTACTTAAATTAAGCTAAGGACAACACATATACCCATGCCCGTGGGAGGACTCGAACTTCCGAACGGCGAACGGCCGCCGGCCGCGGTGGCCGAGGTGACTGAGGCGCTTCAGTCACGGTCTGCACGGCCACAACGGTCGGGGGTTCGAATCCCCCCTCGGGCATGGATATTTGTGCCGTCCTAGTTCGTAAGTAGTTCATAAGTAGTTTGTAAGTTTAGGGACTGATGACCCCGTAGTTAAGTCCCATAAGCTTGACAAACATTTGAACATTTGGCGAACGGCCGCGCGCATCGCAACACGGCGCCTCAGTGCACACGGCTGTTCCGCCGCAGCTAACGTGACTTAACCGAAGCTGTGAGAGCATGGAGAGCCATAGGAAGGTTGGGACAGACACACAGGGAGGTGGCTGTAGCTGTTGTGAAACGATACTGTAGTATCATTCCATTAAATCCTTGTATACTACAGTGTACATTACTTTCATCTGATTATCATTTCGTAAAAGTGTGCTTGGCCTTTAGTGTCACTATAATGGGAGATGTACTAGGTGGAGACAAGAATGCTCTATTATTTATTAAAATTGTTATTGCAGGACAAATAAGTGAGCGCCGCTCACGTAAGGAGCTTAGGTCCACAGTACCCAACTCATCTTATACCTTATGTGATTGTGTGTGTGAGGGTCTGTAAGTGTGCATGAAGCCGCGGCTGGGAAGGCAGAGATGCAGAACACTCGATAGGTTTGCCAACTTTAGTTTTGGGGTGTGGCAGAGAGGTTTCCTTGGAGATGAGATGGTCTAGTGGCTGCGACTTGCGAGTTCCTTCAGAATTCGGAGTTTGGCAGAAGGTCCCGTTAGATCACTGGCCAATGAGTCCGCGGCTACTCGCGAACTTGAACGGGAGGGTCTGTTAGGACGGGGAGCGGCCACGACAGGGAGAACGTTTCCGGCTGTCGAAGAGGAAGGATGTGAGCATGGTGGCCTCCGCGGTAAAATATCAGGAAATGTGTTGGTTGTGTTAATTCTGTCTTCATTTCAGCGGGGAAATGATTTTGTATAATGGGAAGCTTAGCAGAAGTGGTTTTTAGTAAATTTTATGGGGTTTTTAATTAGATTAACATGAGTTTGGCTCACGTGAGATATCTTGAGCACAGGGAGAGGCAATGCACAAGGGGATATTGTAGTTAAACAACCCTAATCCAAATTATGTGAAGGGAACTGCTTAGAAATGTTGTATGGGTGAGGACGATGTTTGAATATCGGTATTTGGATAATTTCAGCCGGCCGCGGTGGCCGAGGTGACTGAGGCGCTTCAGTCACGGTCAGCACGGCCACTACGGTCGGGGGTTCTAATCCCCCCTCGGGCATGGATATTTGTGCCGTCCTTAGTCTTAGCTAGTTCATAAGTAGTTTGTAAGCTTAGGGATTGATGACCCCGTAGTTAAGTCCCATAAGTTGTACAAACATTTGAACATTTGATAATTTCAGGGGAATTTTTCTTTGTCGAGACTTGGGAATGTTGTGCATAGCCACTTGGGTGCAGTTTGTGAGAGTAAAGAATGTACGGTATGAATGTAAGGTTACGATCCTTGTCTCAATCCATAGCTGATACATTTAATGAAGGAATATTTTGTATTTTGGGTCTTAAAATGATGATAGGGAGATGTACAGTGAATTTGTTAATAAATTTGTGTAAATAGTTAAACATTTCGTCTCTAGTCGTTTTTATGAAATTCTGAGTCCCATTTATGCTTAATTAATGATTAAAAAGAGAGTGAGAATATTTAATGGGGAATTGCGAGAATATAAATGGGGGAATTTCATCTAGTAAGGGAACTGCCACCGGTATGCAATCAGTTGCTGCAGTCCTTTGTGTGTACAAAGTCGTTATCAGTTGCAATAAAATTTTATCAGGACAATAATATCTGCTTTTAACATCGTAAATAATCACTGAGCAAGGCGGCAACTGTTAGGAAGCGGAGGGTGGTTAACTTACAGTTGGAGTGTCCGAAAGTGTAATTTCCAGGACATGGTCGCAATTTCAGATAGCAGGAACCGTTAAAAGAATGCAAGGCCAACGGGTTGCAAGAGATAACCCTTTTCTCCGGTTAACTGCCCGTCGAGACAGGAGGTTGCCGCAACTCAGCTGCAACGTACCCTCCAGGCAACAGGAGGTGCAATATCAACAAAAACGAAATCGACTTCGGAAATATGGCCTATACGCACGGAGGCCTACGGTGTGTGTCCGTTAAAACCACGACACCCTTCAACCCGCACAAACATCAGGATGGGAGTCGTAACGAATGGCGCCGGATTCTGCGCACAGGTGAGACAAGATTTTGTGTTCACCCTGACAACCGTCGTTGCCTCTTCTGGAGAGAAATTGGAAAAATCATGATTACGTGCAGGGAACATCACCATTTCATAGGCCGGGGGGGGGGAGAATGGTTTGGGCTGGAGTCAGTATTGGTGGACATACGGACCGCTATGTCGTTCAGAATGGCGCTTTAACTGATCAGAATTTTAGAGACGACGTCCATCGATCTTTTGTTGTGCGCTACGCTGGTGACATAGGAGATGAGTTCTTACTGGTCGACGATAACACTCGTCCCCACAGAGCTGCACTGGTGGAGAACATGCTTGAAGCTGAGGGAACTGGACGAATGAAGTGGCCAGCTTGTTCATCGGACTTAAATCCAATTGAGCATCTGTCGGGTACACTAGGCAGTTGAACTACAGTGAGACGAATGTGGTTGCCGAGTTGGTACTGCACTCAAATGCTGATAACCTCTTACTGTACACGGGACGCAGTTGTGCAACTGTATTTTTAGTGTAAATCTGTGCTTGACTGCGTAGGATTTGCTTCATTAATTTTAGTAGTATTTACTATGGTCGAAATACGACCAGCTGTGTTTAAAAAGAAAGGAAGCTAAAACATTTTTTAATGTAATTGGAATATATTGCTATGAAGATTCTTAGTTCCTACGTGAATCTTGAATTTCCATATTATATGCGAAGTCGTAGCTATTCAACATGAAGTAATTAAAAACTTGGAACTTACTAGATTTCTCTGGTTGAAGCAGCAGTTGAAGGATAATGCGCGAAATAGCGACGCTAAAAGTTCGTTGACGCGAAATTTTAATGTCACATGTGACAACACGGTTCACCTCGTAGTTACTCCAGTTTTACTCCAAAATGGCTGTCGTCCAAGACTTGTAGCTTCCGCAGCATGTCGTCGTGTAACATCTCCTTTATAAATGAAAATATCCACTTTAACGGTTTGGATACAATTTGATACTTTAGTTTTAGTGTTCGCTTATTTATATAATGACGTAAGACCTTTAAATAACCGCGATGAGTAATACTGTGTAGGTTAACATATAGTTTATAGGAGAAACCTACTTTTTTTCACTGTGTTTCATGCGGGACACAAAATTACGTGATATTTGCCGAAATCCTCCTCCCCTTCACGTGAATAAATAAATAACAAAGCAAAACACTAAAAGCGATTGGTTGCAATATCCCCCCCCTCCCAGAATTCTCTAGTGTTTGTTTTATTCAGTAAGTACATTATATGTTTAGAGCATATCTGCATTGATTATCAGTGATTTCATGTGGCATACTGTATTTTCAGATATTGCTTGCGTAATGTGCTATAATTTCTCCACACGCTGATGATCCGAATAGAGACTAATTACCTGGTATATTTCTGCAAAAGTGTTTTACGATGGTTGTTACGTTTATAAATGTGAACAGCACATGCCATGAATGTACTTGTTTCAGCAAATAAATCACCTCCGTTTCGTGAATTTGAAAAATATATTGCTTCGCCGATGAATTATGGTCGAACTCTACCTTACTACATTGTAGTTCCTTGTTGTTTCTACGTTTTGTGCTACCTATATGTTGTATTACGTGTTTACGTCAGTGTTTTTCATCACTTTTTATTGATAGATTAGATCAGATTAAAACTTGTTTCATAAATAATGAAAGTGACATTTCGGAATGATGTGGAACGCGTCAGGTTAATAAAAGGTGTATGTACAAGATATTACTTTACACAAAATAATACATGACACAAATATACTTTTATTATTTTTATAACTTTTTTTTTTTTTTTAGATTTACTAATTTATATCCAAAAATTCATCCAATGAGTAGAAGGAGACATATCACAACCACTCGATATCGGAACCCTCTCCCCAGTCGCTCTGAACACCATTTTATGAGAAATAAAATGGGGCAGAAAAGCAAATCAAAAGTATTAAACAAGTGGAGAAAAGTTTAAAGGAGTGCTTGAATTATTGAGAAAAATGTGCAAAAATGGGCAACCGAAACTTGGTTACAGATGTTAATTTCAGGTTTTCTTTGCGGGATAAGCGAGTATGAGCATATTGACTTCAAAAATAAATTTACTGTGCAGCACCTGAAGTTTTTGGTATTAATTATAACTGATAACAATCGGAAAACTTCGTGAGAAAAGACATTCTTTCAAGTAAATAACTAGATCTGCATGCTGCATCTGCACATGTCACTTGCCCTCCATGCTGTGAAGAACATGACGTATTCTGTTCACAGTAATTGATTCTATTTTTGATCTTAACGTAGTGACTAATCTACAAACGTATAGGAATTTCCCAACGCAAGTTCCGAATTTCGCGTCGTCGCGTCGAGTGATCGTATGGTAACCGTTGAGTGGAAGTTGACATAAACTCGTCCTAATTCCAAAGTAAATTATGAGGAAACAATGTTTTTGAAGAATATCTGACAGGAAATTCATATAATTGACTTCATAGGCCTAAGTTACATTATTCCTCAGGAATGGTGTGGGGCATACGCGTCCGGTAATCAAGCAAGGACACTGATAAATGATACGTAATAACAGTTTCAATAGAAGAAATTTAATAATATTGAAATTAAAGAAATAAGTACTTTAAGAGATTTAGGAATTTAAATATTTTTTCCTACTGAAGAAACTTAAAAATTCGGACTAACAGGAACATTTTTACATTTATTGCTCTTCACGTGTGCTGGTTTCTGGAACTTTGGAGCGCCGTTCGCTAGACGAAAATCACCAGCGACCGCAAACTATCTGCAGCAATGAAGCCATCAGAAGTTAGTTCTCGGCACTTCTGCGACTGCGCTGCTCTTCGCCTAGAACTCTGGTGAAATAGGTCAAGGATACTTCGTTCGCCTACCCTGCTCCAACTGAAGTTGGGCCCCACCCGTAATGAGATCGATGCCGAGGAGCCGCCAAACTCTGTACTTCAACCCGCAAGAGTCGGTGCGCAAGATACCGCGACTAGTAGAGGAAACTACAACTTTATCTAGGAATTCATAAGTTCCGCATTTCATTGCAACAGCTTGAAACAAATAAAAAGCGATAAAAATAGTGTTCCTGAGAAACATTTGTAGGCGTTATCAAGCTACATCAGTGAGATATTACAGAAAAAATACAAAATATCCATTTATAATTTTACTATGTACATTATGTGTATTCAGCTTATTGTGTACCCTTACACAGAGTCAACGACAAGTTCAGTATTTTTGAGCCGATCCAAAATCAGCGAATAACTTCCAGAAATCTACAACACTAATAGAACTGGGTAAATGACAATATCGAGCTCTAACCACTTAGCAGAAGCAGAATAAACAATCTGTTTAACGAATAATTTAATGAGTACAGGATACTGATAACGATTAAACTGAAGTCATACGAAGAAAAGTTGAATAACAAAATACACAAGGGGAGTTTTCCTACCATTGATGCTGGGATGAAATAAAATTCAGATTGACACAGGAAAAAAGGGCATTCGCATCGAATCTTCCTGTATCAAACCAAGGCTTCCACGTACGTTTGGAGTGCTTAGTTGAATGGTAGTAAAACACTATGGAAAAATCGAAAAAGAAGAAACTCGAATGTTCGAAACGTGGTGATATGGAAGAATAGAGAAAAATTTTGTGGACTAATACACAAGGAATGATGAGGGATTGCCGGCCGCGGTGGCCGACGGGACTAAGGCGCTCCAGTCACAGCCTGCACGGCCACTACGGTCGGGGGTTCGAATCCCCCCTCGGGCAGGGATATTTGTGCCGTCCTAGTTCGTAAGTAGTTCATAAGTAGTTTGTAAGTTTAGGGACTGACGATCCCGTAGTTAAGTCCCATAGACTATACAAACATTTGAACATTTTTTGATGAGGGATGAAGTCCGCAGAATCAGTGAATAAAGGGACGTGTGGCAAACAATGACAAGTAGATGGGTCAGGTGGACAGCAGGGGGCACTAAATGTAACAGCAGAGATAAAAACTATGGAGACTGGAATACGTCCAACAACTGACTTTGGATGCATGTGATAGTCTTGTATAAAAACATTGGCAAAAGAAGAGTTCGTGGCAGATCGTATTCGACGTACCAGAAGACTTGTAACATAAGGAAAGTCTCGTATTAGCTTTTTCAAATACTCAGTGTAAACGATTGATGCACAAAACACCAGAAAGACAACATTTAAGTCAACACAATGTCAATGAGCCAAGTGTAATTATTGTATTTGTATTTCACTCTGTGCGGGTACATTTTCAGGTTAGTGGGCGTAACCATTGATCACGAATGTATAGGTTCGTCTAACTTCGGCATGTTATTACCTTATCGGTGTCTGATTGTGGGGTAATCGAAATTAGGAAATCAGATGAACAAAAGAAAGATTCTTCCCCTTACTGAAACTGCCTGCAATATGACAATTGTGTGCCACCGGGTACTGAAACAAAAAATATTTGTAAACTTATTGGACCAAACTGCAATGGTCACCAGTCCCCAGACTTAAAAACTGCTTAAACTAACGTAAGGACAAAACACACACACACACACACACACACACACACACGCGCGCGCGCGCGCCCGCGCACGCGCGCGCACGCACCCAGGGAGGACTCGAACCTTCTCAGCAAAGCCCCTTAGGCGCTCAGCCACTCCCATCGCGGCTATCAAAACTCGACATCATCTACGTCCACATCTACGCTTATTGATGTGGGTCGGAGGACATCTTTAACTCTTATTCTTTTATTCTCCACTCCGAGGAGTGCTAGGAGTGGAGCGGGCTGTTTGAGATACGGCCCATAAAGAGTCAGGCTTCTTTAGCCAATTATCAGACAAGCTGACCGCGGTGGAGTAGCCGAGCGGTCTAAAGCGTCTCGCTACGGAGCACGCGGTTGCTCGACGTGGAGGTTCGAGTCCTCCCTGTTATTTTACTGCCCAAGTAAAAAAAACTCATCTACCTCCTTTATTGCTTCGTTTTCCAATCTAATTCCTTCAGCATCACCTGATTTTCTTACACTGCACTCCATTACCCTAGTTTTGCTCTTGTTAATGTTCATCTTATATACACCTTTCAGCACACTGTCCCTTCCGTTCAATTGCCCTTCCAGGTCCTTTGCTGTATCTGACAGAATTACTATGTCGTCGGCAAAACGCAATGTTTTTAATTCTTCACCCTGAACTTTAATTCCTTCACCAAATTTCTCCTTGCTTTCCTTTATAGCTTGCTCAATGTACAAATTGAATAACATGGGAGAAAGACTACAACCCTATCTTACTCCCTTTCCAACCACTGCATCCCTTTCATGCCATTCAACTCTGACAACCGCTGTCTGGCTTTTGGAAAAGTTGTAAATAACCTTACGCTCCCTATATTTTACTCCTGCTTGCTTCAGAACTTGAAAGAGTTTACTCCAATTAACATTGTCAAAAGCCTTCTCCAAATCTACAAAAGCTAGAAATGTAGGTTTGTCTTTTCTTAATCTATCTTCTAGGATAATTGAGTGAGTATTGCCTCCCGAGTTCCTACATTTCTCCTGAACCCAAACTGATCTTCCCCGAGGTCGGCTTCTACCAGTTTTTCCATCCTTCTGTATATAATTCGTGTTAATATTTTGCAACCATGACTTATTAAACTGATGGTTCTGTAGTTTTCACACCTGTCTGCACCTGCTTTCTTTGGAATGGGGATTATTACATTTTTCTCAAAGTCTAAGGGTACTTCGCCTGTCTCATACATCTTACACACCAGGCGAAACAGGTTTGTCATGGCTGGTTCTCCCAGAGACTTCAGTAGCTCTGAGGGAATATCATCTACTCCAGGGGTCTTGTTTCGACTTAGGTCTTTCAGGGCTCTGTCAAATTCTTCTCTCAGTACAGTATCTCCAATTTCATCTTCAACTACATCCTCTTCCCTTCCTACAATATTGTCTCGAAGTTCATTTCCTTTGTAGAGCCCCTCTATATACTCTTTCCGCCTTTCAGCTTTCCCTTCTTTGCTGAGAACTGGTTTTCCATCAGTGTCCTTGATATTCATAGAGCTATTTTTCTTATCTCCAAATGTTTCTTTTATTTTCCTGTAGGCTGTATCTATTTTCCCCTATTTATACATTATTCTACATCCTTGCAAATGCCTTCTAGATACTCCTGCTTAGCCATTTTGCACTTCCTGTCAATCTCATTTCTTAGTCGTCTGTACTCCATTTTGCCTGTTTCATTTACTGCATTTTTATATTTTCTCCTTTCATCAATTAAATTTAGTATCTCCTGTGATATCCAAGGATTTTTGTAGGTCTTGCGTTCCTACCTATTTTGTCCTCTGCTACCTTCACTATTTCATCTCTCAATTTTACCCATTCCTCCTCTACTGTTTTATTTTCCCCTGTTTCTGTCCATTGTTGCCTAAAGCTCCCTCTGAAATTCTTAAGAACCTCAGGTTCCTTCAATGTATCCAGGTCCCATCTCCTTATTTTCCTACCTTTTTGAAGTTTCTTCGGTTTCAGCCTACAGTTCATAACTAACAAGTTATGGTCAGAGTCTATATCTGCCCCTGGGTATGTCTTACACTGGAAAACCTGGTTCCGAAATGTATGTCTTACCATTATAAAATCTATCTGGTATCTCCCGGTGTCTCCTGGTCTCTTCCACGTATACAACCTTCTTTTGTGATTCTTGAACAAGGTGTTTGTTATAACTAAATTATGTTCCGTGCAAAATTCTACCAGGCGGCTTCCTCTTTGATTCCTTTTGCCCAGACCATATTCACCTACTATCTTCCCTTCCCTTCCTTGTCCTACTACCGAATTCCTCCCATAACAATTAAGTTTTCCTCTCCCTTAATTGTCTGAGTAATTTCCTTTAGCTCCTCATATATTTCTTAGATTTCCTCATCATCGGCAGGGCTAGTTGGCATATAAACCTGTACTACTGTTGTCGGTGTTGGCTTCGTATCTATCTTGACAATGATAATGCGATCACTGTGCTGGTCATAGTAGTTTACCCGCATTCCTATTTTCTTATTCATTATCAATCCTACTCCTGTGATACCCCATTTGATTTTGTATTTATAATCCTATACTCACCTGACCAGAAATCCTGTTCATGCTGCCACCGAACTTCACTAATCCCCACTATATCTAACTGCAACCTATCCATTTCCCTTTTTAAATTTTCTAATTTTCCTACTCTATTAAGGGATCTAACATTCCACGCTCCGACCCGTAGAATGCCGGTTTTGTCTTTCCTGATGATCACATCCTCCTGAGTAGCCCCGCCCGGGACTATTTTACCTCCGGAATATTTTACTAGAGAGGATGCCATCATCATATTTTCATACAGTAGAGCTGCATGTCTTCGGGAAGGTAACGGCTGGTTTCCCCTTGCTTTCAGCAGTCCGCAGTAGCTGTGTGGCAAAGCCACATTAGCTGACGTTACAAGGCCAGCTCAGTCAATCATCCAGACTGTTTTGTCCTCTGCTACCTTCACTATTTCATCTCTCAATTTTACCCATTCCTCCTCTACTGTTTTATTTTCCCCTGTTTCTGTCCATTGTTGCCTAAAGCTCCCTCTGAAATTCTTAAGAACCTCAGGTTCCTTCAATGTATCCAGGTCCCATCTCCTTATTTTCCTACCTTTTTGAAGTTTCTTCGGTTTCAGCCTACAGTTCATAACTAACAAGTTATGGTCAGAGTCTATATCTGCCCCTGGGTATGTCTTACACTGGAAAACCTGGTTCCGAAATGTATGTCTTACCATTATAAAATCTATCTGGTATCTCCCGGTGTCTCCTGGTCTCTTCCACGTATACAACCTTCTTTTGTGATTCTTGAACAAGGTGTTTGTTATAACTAAATTATGTTCCGTGCAAAATTCTACCAGGCGGCTTCCTCTTTGATTCCTTTTGCCCAGACCATATTCACCTACTATCTTCCCTTCCCTTCCTTGTCCTACTACCGAATTCCTCCCATAACAATTAAGTTTTCCTCTCCCTTAATTGTCTGAGTAATTTCCTTTAGCTCCTCATATATTTCTTAGATTTCCTCATCATCGGCAGGGCTAGTTGGCATATAAACCTGTACTACTGTTGTCGGTGTTGGCTTCGTATCTATCTTGACAATGATAATGCGATCACTGTGCTGGTCATAGTAGTTTACCCGCATTCCTATTTTCTTATTCATTATCAATCCTACTCCTGTGATACCCCCATTTGATTTTGTATTTATAATCCTATACTCACCTGACCAGAAATCCTGTTCATGCTGCCACCGAACTTCACTAATCCCCACTATATCTAACTGCAACCTATCCATTTCCCTTTTTAAATTTTCTAATTTTCCTACTCTATTAAGGGATCTAACATTCCACGCTCCGACCCGTAGAATGCCGGTTTTGTCTTTCCTGATGATCACATCCTCCTGAGTAGCCCCGCCCGGGACTATTTTACCTCCGGAATATTTTACTAGAGAGGATGCCATCATCATATTTTCATACAGTAGAGCTGCATGTCTTCGGGAAGGTAACGGCTGGTTTCCCCTTGCTTTCAGCAGTCCGCAGTAGCTGTGTGGCAAAGCCACATTAGCTGACGTTACAAGGCCAGCTCAGTCAATCATCCAGACTGTTGCCCCTGTAACTACTGAAAAGGCTGCTGCCCCTCTTCAGGAACCAAACGTTTGTCTGGCCTCTCCACAGATACCCCTCCGCTGTGGTTGCACCTACGGTACGGCTATCTGTATCGTTGAGGCACGCAAGCCACCCCACCTCGGCAATGTCTGTGGTTCATGGAAGTGGAGTCCATGTATTGGAAGCAAATGTACGGGCGGCGAGTTGAATGCGCCAGTCGGATCATGACACGGTACAGTTTGAGCAAAGAGGGAACATAAAGTTCTGCCAGAAAGTAGGTCAAACCGCTCCGAAACGTTTGAAACAGTGGAGGAGGTGTACGGTGAGGACGTATCGGGTCGCTCTATTTGTAAGTGGTACCGACGTTCCATAAAGGGCGGAACAGTTTCGAAGACGATATGCGTACTGTCGGCCACGAACAGTTCGAACGGAACGGAGATCCAGGAATTTGCAACTTTGGTGATTGCTAAGCGCTCCCAATCGGTAGACGCTCTCGCAGCAACAATATGGGTCATAGTAGTGGCCACACAGTTTTGACAGACGATATCAGCACGTCTTGTGTTACCCAGCACAATCTCAAGACCAACGTGATCATCACATGACGATTTGTGCTGATCTCATCAGTTGTGCAGACGATGATTCAAGATTTCGGTACCAGATAGTAACTGGTAACGAAACATGGTGTTTTCTTTAATGCGGCAGCGTGTGCGACATTTGTAGAGTGTGCGACATATCAAGTCGTGTATGTGCCTATCCTCCAGGCGGCAAGTCTCAGAAATTATTGACTGTACTATGTATATTGGTGGACCGTTTCGGAACTATGAAAGAATCCCATACCATATCTCATGCAGCTCAGCCTCTGAAGTTCGCTAGTCATGTCCTTGATGCTTTCAGGGGCCCCACAGCTCTTTTGTGAGTTCATGTATAGCGAGCACGCGACCCCGAGCCATTTCAGTCTTCCTTCTTACTTTCATGTCCTCCCCTTCTCATCCTAATTCCTCCCCAACCGTCTCATCTCCCCCTCCCTAGGTGGTTTCCTTCAAAACGGCATGCTACTCCTATGGCTCCAACGATGGTTGTAGCGATTTTGATCTTCGTCGTTCTCCTCTGTTTTTGGCACTTTGGTCCCACTCGGGGTTTGACCTAACAACATTTCAGAGTTAACAGTGTGAGCCAATCTGTGAAGAACTCCCGACCTAGCCCATTTAATTTCCCCTTTAGTTGCCATAGTCCACCTCCCCCCCTAGGTCCCCAGCACAGGTAGCCAGTCCGTGTACCCTTATAACTGAGCCCCCTGACAATGCAGGCATCACACTGCTGGTACCAGAGCTGCAACCTGCCCAAGCAGGCCAAGGATTCGATACCCGTCCTCGTGGGATATCAGGGCTCCCGGCAATGTCCATCGTGCCAGGTGGCTTTTCTTGTGGTTGGGTGGCGCCCATGGGGAGAGCCCCTGAAGGGAACTCCTAGCTCTGGGATTTTAAAGCTTTCTCTAACGATGGGACAAGTGCTTAAAATTTACAGGTGGATTCATCTGAAGAGTAAAGCAATTTTCAGGCTTTTAAAAACAGCAATCGCGTGTCTGCCTCAGTTTGCGACTTATTTAATGACCCCTCCCCGATATAAGTAGAATGAAATGTACCAATAGCTGTGATGTTCATTTTATTTTACTAATTATTGAGAACAGTTTCGGACGATGCGGAGTCTGCTTTTGTCATAAAGTTTGTTAAACTTATGGGACTTAACTACGGGGTCATCAGTCCCTAAACTTACAAACTACTTATCAACCACCTTATACTAAAGACGGCACAAATATCCATGCCCGAGGGGGGATTGGAACCTTCGACCGTAGTGGCCGTGCAGACCCTGACTTGAACGCCTCAGTCTCCTCGGCCACCGCGGCCGGCTGTCATAAAGTCATTAAGATTAGGCAAGTAACTGGTTCGCACATTCAGTTGCTAATAGAAACGACATTCTAGGTATAGGCGTCTTCTCTGTCAACACATGAGTGTGCGAACCATCTATTTTTCATATGTTAATGATTTTATGACAAAATGCAGACTCCGCATCTTAAGGGGCCGACGATGGTAGCATGGCCACCGAAAGTGGTTGCCAATAATTAAAAAAAATTAAACATTACAGCTGTTGGTGTATTTCATTCTACTTTACCGCGCGGGAGTAGCCGAGCGGTCTGGAACACCACGTTACGTATCGCGCGGAGGTTCGAATCCTCCCTCGGGCATGGATGTGTGTGTTGACCTTAGGTTATTTTAACTTAGTTTAAGTAGTTAAAAGGCATTTTACGCCACTGGAGAGTGATCAACAGTTTATATAAAACACTTCATTCAGCCCAGATCGCTAAAAATTTATTTTCGTCCCTTAACCGGTTTCGGTGAGCTCAGCACCATCTTCAGAAAGTCCAGTACGGTCACTGTTCTTTACAATGTTCTTATGTAGTTTTAAAAGAGCGTTATATTCTCGAATTGCATGCTTAGGCACAATTTTATAGTTAAAAGGCATTTTACGCCACTGGACAAACGGACGAAAATAAATTTTTAGCGATCTTGGCTGAATGAAGTGTTTTATATAAACTGTTGATCGCTCTCCAGTGGCTTAAAATGCCTTTTAACTATAACAATGTGCATAGCAAGGCAATTGGAGAATATAACGCTCTTTTAAAACTACATAAGAACATTGCAAAGAACAGTGACCGTACTGGACTTTCTGAAGATGGTGACTGAGCTCACCGAATCCGGTTAAGGGACGAAAATAAATTGTTAGCGATTTTGCCTGAATGAAGTGTTTTATATAATTAGTTTAAGTAGTTTTCAAGTCTAGGGACTGATGGCCAACGTAGTTTGGTCCCATAGAATTACAAACATTTCAACCATTTTTGAACCTTCTACTTTTTATTTTATTTCATTTTTTCTATTATGTATAGTTGGTCCTTTGCGGTTTTTGGTTGATTTTGATCTACGTTGATCGATGTATCGATTCTTACAGCAGGAAGGCAGCCCTCTGACCGGACGCACACCCAACTGAGCTACCCTGACACGCAGTGGCGTAACTATCGGGGGGGGGGGGGTGGGGGGTGAGGGGGATATAAAACCCCCAGAACCCTAAAAAAAATAGAAAGAAATTGTATCACAGCAATTTGGTAAAGGTAAAGATTGGAAACTCGAGGTGTTTTACCATAAGCTTTCATTGGATGGGAGTGAATTTCAACGGGAGTGGTAGATGGTAGTCTGACTGGAAACTAACTAAAATTATGTTCATCAAGCATATCTATCACCCCCCTCCCCAAAGCCAAGTCCTAGTTACGCCACTGCTGACACGCTTCAAGAGCCGTCATCGCAGCTTTACTTGCGTCAGTACCTCGCCACTACTTCCTGCCAGTACATTTTCAATCCCTTCTTTATGCGGAAACACTGGATAAGTCATTTCAGATTACACATTTCTATATTAGTCTACTTCGCATGCACCTACTAGTAATTAACTACACGGAAGCAAATCTAGGACCTAACCAAATACGCGCACATTACCTAGCAGGCTGACGGCGCACGTACAGCAGCAGCACCGTATTTCCGCCCTGCTTTTCTTTAGATTTCCTGTACACTGCGCACTGCTTTCTTTTTTTCCATCTCTGCCATTCCTTCCCCAACAATTTCCACCTCAGCAAATTACCCGGCGAGAGCAGTGTTTTGAAACGCAGACGGCGCTCTCGTTAAGGTGGGCTTATATTTGCGCTGCGGTGTTTGTACAACTGGCCGCTCGATCCGCGCCTGAATGAAGAGCAAAGTAGGTGGGGGTGGAGACATCTGGCGGCCCATTCGACCGCTCCATTCCGGTTGGCTAATTGCCTGTGAATTTCCGGAGCACCCGCGTCACGTGCTCCCTCCAGCCGCGTGAATTATGTATCCCCGCGAACAACGCGTCATGTGTTTGCCTCATTAGCTTGCCTCATAAGCAAATTAACCTCTGCGAGAATACACGGCCTTCAGTATTAACGCGCAGTCGGTTCAGCTTTTGCGAGAGATTACTGCCAGCGATGATACGGCTTCTCTATGTATCACAATTTCGGCGACACGAAAAAATTGAAACCTAGTAAATATTTATAATGTAACGGCTCTTGTGTTTGTGTATCAATGTGGGCGGAAGTATCGAAAATAATTAGAACTTCCCTCAAAAGTACATGTGCTCTGTTACAAAGTTAAAACAGGTAGGCTCTCTGTATAGGCAACCATTGGTAGCGTAAGGTTTAAACAGTGTGTACTCATCCCGTGAAATTTACAGAATAATATTGTTTACGCTAGGCTACTTGCTTCCTTTACCCATTAGGGGGTCAAAAAGTATTGTGATAGTACAGGGGTTCCAAAACTGATTAGCTACCCCAACCCACACATTTTGTAAAAGATAATAAATACTAATGTATAGCTTATACGTATAGTAACAACATATTTTCAACTAAATGACACATACACTCACACACACACACACATACACACACACACACACACACACACAAGTAGACATCTACGTGTGCATGACGTACCAGATCTCACCTTTTTTTACAGTGCGAGGAATATTTTTCAGAATATTTAAAACAATACAAATAAGATTAAAAAAGTTGCAGTAATAGTTGTGAATATGCAAGAGCGACAAAATATTCAACTGTTTGTAAACCTACTGGACAAAGTGCTATGGACATCGGTCCCTAGACTCAGAGGTGCCCACCCCACCTTTGGCCAAAGAGTCACTCCCCCCCCCCTCCAACCCCAAACTGCAAACAAGCCCCTCCCACACCCGAGATATTAGGACCTGTTCTGCCATTTAATATTGAAATTAAATATCTTTCATTTCAAGTTTCGTAAATAGTTTTATAAATCCCTCTAGGTTGGCCAAAAGTCATAATTTTTCACCCTCCCCCAGAAATTTCAATGATGCAGTTTACGTCATGATTACCCCTTCCCCTGTGGGCACCTCTACCTTTAACTAACTTTTAGACTCGAACCTCCGTCGGAAAAACTGCCCAATATGTAGCATGGTGCCTTAGACCAGTGGTTTTCAACCTGTGGGTCGCGACCCTCATGGGTGATGCAAAGCCTGTCACAGCAGGTAGTACTTGCACTGTAAAACGACTAGGGGTTCAGTAATACAAAAACGTATGCCTAAGTTGTAATATATTTAATGTTAAAATTCCTTATGTAACACTCATTATGAATTGTTCTGATTTATAGTACAGTGTGTTAATGATGAATAAGTACAAAGTGTGAAAACTATTTTCAGGAACCAATCGATAAGTAACGAAAATTGATACAATAATTCTGAAAAATCAAAAGAGAAAAAGATAAAAGGATATGCTTCTTCATATATTGTCTACACCAGCGGTCGGTAACTGGCGGACCGCGGTCCACGTCCGGACCGTGGAAGGTCGAAAACTAGCCCGCCAAAAAAATTTCAAAGTATAACTTACGTACTAAAATTAGTTAAAAATATTTTTCACTAGATAACACTTCATTTGAGTGCCACCCTTATAATTTTTTTAGTAATGTTCGATTAACTGCTGAATAAATATAATTGTTAATGGTTAGTTATAGGTTGATTAAATTGGTGAAGGAATATTCATTTAAACGCCATTTTCGTGATCGTAACTGGAACAAAAGGTTACAGCTGCTTTATGAACTTTCTGGCGAGTTTACTCGTCGGCTGCAATCGTTGACTATGAAGCAGCTCCGCTGGTGTTCGGCGACGTACAAGTTTGACATTGAACTAGCTCCTGTACGGTGCGTCGGCGCGTGCTGCGTGCCGGGCGCCTGTACTTTTATACAGGACTACTGTAAATAAACTGCACCATATAGTTTTTCATTATTACCGAAGCCTATAACGTTTCTTTTGCATCGATACGGATCCTAAAAAAACGTAAAGTTGATAGTGAAAATAGGAAGTTTTTGATTGACTAGACTGAACAATGTTGTTTTACGCTGCCTAATAGGCCACGAGCTGTTCCAGTTTACCTCATATGCAACAGAACTGCCCCTCTCGTTAAAAGTGCGATACTACAAAACAACTCATCAGCAGTTCAATAAAAATTTACCTCCGAGTAGTGAAGCTCGTCAAGGAAAACTACAGGCATATATTGCTTCTTACAAGAAAGCACAGCCTCACTAGTTCGCTCTATGAGCAAGAAAAACTTGCAGAAGCTGCGATGCGTGTGTGTTGGAAGCTTAATAAACATCTGAAGCCATTTTCAGACTCTGAGATAGTAAAAGAATATATGTTGGAAGTGACCAAGGCACTTTTCGAAAAGGAAAAGGATGTTGTTGCCGCTGTCGGCAAAAAGTAGTACAAGGAGAACCGAAATTTTGGCCACTGACAATAAAAGTAGTCTGCGAGAACTTCTGCAGATGGCACCTTGCTACGTTATAGCACTAGATGAATCATGTGACGTTGTTGATGAAGACCAAATGTCCATTTTTGTGCTTTTTTGGATATTTATAGCAAAGAATTCAGCGAAGAATTGCTAACAATATTGTCCTTGAAAGGCAAGACAAGCGGAGAAGATTTATACAAGATTTTTGGTGACTTCGTGGAAAGCTCAAAGATTAATGCTCTCTCTTTCAACTGATGGGGCCCCAGCGATGATCGCAAGGAAAAAGGACTAGTAAAGAGAATCAAAGATAAGAATGCTGGTCTCCTATCTTATCAGTGCATAATTCACCAGACAGCCCTTTGTGGAAAAATTAGTGTGACTCTGAAGGGAGTAATAGACAGGTTGATCAAGTTGGTCAATTTTATAAGGTGTCGCTCTTCTCTTGAGCACAGATAGTTCAAAGAGTTTCTGAATGCTTCACGCCTGGACTTAACTGTCATTTTACAATCCGCATTATACAAACAATGTACTTTGTTTTCTCCGATGAGGAATTAAATCCTGTGTTGTTTTGAGGAACTTTTCTTTTAAGCTTTGGCAATTGTTGGATTGCTTTTTGAAAGTTCATTTTTTTAGAGTTGATGTTATTTTAGCAAACTTTTTGATAACATTTTTGTTTTGAAGAGATTCTTATGTTGGTGTTATACGTTTATTGACGTTAAGTAATGGTCAGAATCAATATTAGACCCTTTCCTAACTTGGACATTTACAGTTTTCTTGTAGTTAGCGTCTGAAATTGATACATGAAATATTTCAATTTCCCCAATAAATATATTATGTGGTCGCGACTATCTTTTTTATAATTGATCCTGTGAATAATCGAGCTATCTTTTGTCGGATTGTGTTTTGGCTACTCCCGTTTGGAGTGCGTAACAATTCGTTTCCGTTGCAAAATTTCCTGTTTACAATCTTTTGCCAAGTAAAAGCACGAAACGTTCGTTCTGTTGTTACTTACCAAACTCCTGGAGAGCTATCATCGCTTCAGCTGTCTAAAGGTTGCACTTTTTTTCCTTATTGAGTTTCGCTGCTTTAGACAGCGGCTACGTAGCGCAAAAAATCTGACTCTCATGAACGACATACACAGTATACGTTAAATCTACAAACGCCTCTCTAGGAGACGCTGCTAAATTCACGTACTTACTGTAAACGCTGAAACTCGCACCGCTGCTTCAGATTTGCGTCACTGCAACCCGGAGCTGGAACTTTCGTCGCCAATGCAGATTACACTACTCAGACGCGCTGACGTAATCCTGTTTCCAGATTCCACTTCCCGCTTCCATTTCCAATCGAACGGTAGCGCGTGCGCTGTTGCACTGAGTAAGCTGTTTCCTCGGAAAGCATCGGGACGTTTCTTTTAGCTGGTGGCGGTGTCGCCTTTTCCGCGTTAACAGGAGCTTGAAAAGCAGCTTAAGAGGATTCGCAGAATACCTCAGAGTCTAAACGCATATATTAGACTACCCTCAGCTTCTTTCTATTTTTTCTAGGCACTTTGAATAAGAAATCTAAGGGAAAAGTTTGCATTAAAAACTTCCTTTAAAGCTAATATTTACATAGGAAGTCAAAATAATCCAAGAGGGCGTCGTTTGTTTAGCTGCTACGTATTAACCTCTTACTTTTTTTTCTGAAAAAAAATGTTACATGTTATGTACAATGTCCTGATTTCATAAAAATACTTTAAAAATTCTAAATCTCATGTGGGGAAGTTTACTTTGGAATTAAGGGTTTTTGCCATATATGGGACAGCATGCAGTAATGAATAATACTTTGTGATACCTGTTTTGTGATTATGATGCACAACATGGAAAACATACAATAATATATATACACTAGCAGAACTATAAAACATTTACAATTTCTATTCATTGTATTACAAATTTTTTGAAAATAGCACTGACTAATTTTCCAGTTTTCTCTACTCATTAAGAAACTTGATGAAGAAATTTCTTTCCTTATTCAAGCACTATGTCGCACTGCTCTTCAGACATGGTATGCAGGATTTTCCCTTTCATTGTGGATACTTGCAATGACCACTGTTTTCCAGGTAGATATACATGTGATCTATCCCATCCTGTCGCACTGTCGCACCTGACGCTGTGGAAGATCTGCTGTAGGGACTCTATTCTTCTTACTGTCAAGCTGCTTTTCTTTTCATTGCTTGGCCTACCACTTTTGAATAAGGATTTCCCAGTTTTACAGAGGGCCTCTGCAACTGCGATTTTGAAATCAACAAAGGGCATGTAGTCCGTATTTCTTCTTCTCCATAGCAGCCAACTGTTCACACAAGCCAAGTCAACCAGGTCAAAGAATATCTTCAGGTACCATTTCTTTAATCTGATTTGAATTCTTTAATATCCTAGCATAGAATCTAATAGATCGACAAAAGTTGAATTTTTACTTTATGCTTCCAAGGCTGCATGTTGTGCCATATTTGTCACAAACCTACTTTTCAATATTAGATGGATTCTAATTCACAAATATATAAACTTACCTCTTTATAATTGTTCACAGATGTCCTTTTCTCTCTGAAAATAATATAAACACTGAAATTAACCGTATAGTGTAACTGATACAACTGTTTGTGTGACCAAACTTGGACGTCAACAGCTCGCAACACAAAGCAAAGATTCATACCACGCCGCTCCTCACTCTCTCAACAAAAGGCACACACTACTTGCACAGCTGCTCTTGGCCGTGCCATATCTGTCCAAACATGCAGTTTGGAAATATACGCTCAGATACGAGTTTGACAAAAAAGTGATTTTGGCATATCTGTCATAGTATGCAGTAAGGGGTTAATTATGTCCGAAGTCTCTTTATCTAGACGCAGTTAAATACCTGAACTTCGCTAAGGTGTCTTGGTATAAAATTAGTGAATCTTCTTATCACAAGTTCCAATGTTCTTGCGTTTACATTTCTGTACAGTGTAGCCCACAATAATTGTATAGGTATCATCTGAATGGATATCCTATTTTTAACTAATTATTCTTTTTCAATTAACAACATTTTTCAATCATTAACCTTTGATGGGCATGAAGGGAGCCTCCAAGGATCCCCTGCTGTTGTCAACCAACTTCTTCATCTCTGAGAAGCAGTTATATTGCACATCCCCAATTACTCGTTTAATATATTGCATTCTCTGCCTCCCCCTATAGTTTTATTCTCTATAGTTCCCTCTAATATTGTGGAAGCTATTCCCTGGGTCTTAACAATTTTCACACAATTTTGTACACTCTTACAGTCAGTATTTCCACCGATCACGCAGGTAACATGCTCATTCCCTAGCAGCACACCTAGCTGTAAACTTCAACCACATTGGAACGCTGAGATTCCCTCCCGTTCCGGTTTTTGTACACTTCAGTATAATGCAGTGTTCAAAATGCTGTGCTTGGTAATAGGAAATTTATGTTGACTAGGAATTGCCGGGTTTAGTATGATTTTAGATTTCGGTACCTCAGCCTTTTAAAACCGAGCGCTTATAGGACCATTTTCTGCCCAACTGCTGATGACCGATTTATTTATTTATTTCAGTTACGGCTTGAGACATTGTTCTGGAATTAATAACACTTTTAAGGTGCAGGATTGCTTGGAGGAACAATTTGGATACTTCTGTTGGAAATTTTGATACTCGCACATCAAATAACCACACCCTTACACGGTTACTTACCGTTGACTTAGAATTATCAAAATTTGCTAGGAAGAAAAAATAGTTAATTTGTAATTGTATCACATAAAGTACTCTTTTCAATTACAGATTTTCATTTGCACTTACAGTCTGTCATAAAGATCATAAATTACCGTAGGAATTTAGATTTCTTCAAAAATGTTCAAATGTTTGTAAATCTGTGGGACTTAACTATTATGCTTACCAGTCCCTAGACTTACAATCCACTTAAACTAACGCTAAGGACAACACACTTACCCGTGTCCTAGTGCTTCCTCCGCAGCAAGGTGCCTTAGACCGCCAGGCCATTTGAAAGCGACAACATTACGTTTGCTTTTTAGTGATAGGTACAGCAACGGACGGCGAGGGAGTTATTACACTCCTGGCCTTTAAAATTGCTATGCCACGATGATGACGTTCTTCAAACGCGAAATTTGACCGATAGAAAGAAAATGCTGTGTTATGCAAATGATTAGCTTGACAGAGCATTCACACAAGGCTGGCGCCGGTGGCGACACCTACAATATGCTGACACGAGGAAAGTTTCCGCCTTCGATAAAGGTCGGATTGTACCCTGTCGCGATTGCGGTTTATCGTATCACGACATTGCTGCTCGCGTTGGTCGTGATACAACGACTGCAGAATGTGGAATCGGTCCGTTCAGGAGGGCAATACGGTACGCCGTGCTGGGTCACAATGGCCTCGTATCACTAGCAGTTGAGATGAGAGGCATCTTATCCGCATGGCTGTAACGGATCGTGCAGTCACTTCTCAATCCCCGAGTCAACAGATGGGAACGTTTGCAAGACAACTACCATCTGCATGAACAGTTCGACCGCTTTTGCAGCAACGTCGACTATCAGCTCTGAGACCATGGCTGCGGTTACCCTTGAAGCTGCGTCACAGACAGGAGCACCTGCGATGGTGTACGCAACGACGAACCTGGGTGCACGAATGGCAAAACGTCAATTTTTCGGACGAATCCAGGTTCTGTTTACAGCATCATGATAGTCGCATCCGTGTTTGGCGACATCGCAGTGAACGCACATTGGAAGCGTGTATTCGTCATCGCCATACTGGCGTATCACCCGGCGTGATGGTATGGTGTGCCATTGCTTACACGTCTCGGTCACCTCTTGTTCGCATCGACGACACTTTGAACAGATGTGTTACGACCCGTGGCTCGACCCTTCATTCGATCCCTGAGGAACCCTACATTTCAGCAGGATAATGCCCGACCGCATATTGCAGGTCTGGTACGAGCCTTTCTGGATACGGGAAATGTTCGACTGCTGCCCTAGCCAGCACATTCTCCAGATCTCTCACCAATTGAAAACGTCTGGTCAATGGTGGCCGAGCAACTGGCTCGTCACAATACGCCAGTCACTACTGTTGATGAACTGTGGTATCGTGTTGAAACTGCATGGGCATCTGTACCTGTACACCATCCAAGCTTTGTTTGACTCAATGGCCAGGCGTGTCAAGGCCGTTATTACAGCAAGAGATGGTTGTTCTGGATACTGATTTCTCAGGATCTATGTACCCAAATTACCTGAAAGTGTAATCACATGTGAGTTGTAGTATAATATATTTGTCCAATGAATACTCGTTTATCATCTGCATTTCTTCTTGGTGTAGCAACTTTAATGTCCAGAATTGTATGTAACTCTCAAATATTTCGATATAATTTTCTGAGCCACGATGAAATGAATTACTGGTGTGAAAAGGACACCTTTGCCATGTGGTAATAAGCGTAGGGCTGTCCGCTTGCAACATGCGCAGCAACAGTAGCAGTCAATATCGGGAAAAATTATTTACTTAACCCTTTGTAACAGTCATCCTCAGAAATATATGGCTCATCCGGCTTGTGCTGACGCTCCTTGGTCGTTTCATTAGGCTGAACGGGAATCAGGGGGTGTTATTCATAATGAATAAATCGGCCGACGACATGTCCTTCACACCTGGTTGAAGACGTAAATATCTTGTCGTGTCCATAGTGCACTTAGCACTGGAAAATGCCCCGATAGACTCGCTCACTGGAAACATTGCGCGATACTTCTGCACAAACCTGCATAGGATTTTTTTCATTACAGCTTCAATTTAGCTTTATTTCTAAGATATTTAGTTTCATAGGGAGTAAAATTCCGTATATTTCTAAGTTTATAAATTGCGTATAGTTGAGCTATACTAAGCTGTATATTCACCATCTTGACCTCGAAACTGAAGCTCTTCTGCTACGTTACTAAATGATCAGAGTTGCTTACATTCCTGACAGTTTTCATGAACTTGAGGATACTGAAATGTAAGATTTAGGTAAAGTCTAATAACGAGTTCGATTTTTGGCAGAACATACGTAACGAAAACAAAATATGTCTGTAACCAATCAAGATTCACAAACAATTCTCCATACAAACATATGACAAAATATCTTCCATTGAGTCAAAGTATTACATCTACTTTAGCCCAAGAGTAGCTGTGAACCAATAATAACAGTTTACAATGCGTCGCCCTCAGCAATAACCAATGAGACAATTTCAGCACTAAAATAAAAGATGTAGAACATGTTTTAAATTTAACTGGGATCCATTTTTCTCGGGACTTTCAGTCAGTAAATTTGAATAAAAGGATATTAAACTATAAAGGTTTCTTTGGGCGAACTGGGTCATTAAGGAAACTTCATAGCAATTACAACACAATTGCGAACTGCATGAGGGCATGCATTGTAGCCAGAGGGGAGGGGGAAGGCTACTCAACTAGAGACAGCGTTCCACGTATAGCTGTCAACGACCTTGTCTCCTTCATACCATACTGTAATCAGTTCAACGAAATGAAATGGTCTTTAATCACGCGTAGTTTCATTCAGTTTCATCCACTGCTTCTGCGTGGATCATCGTTTTTGTCTGGCAGTGTACACCCACACTCTTATGTACCACAACCACAGCTTTCCATACAACCATTTTCTTCTATACAGAATCTGTCGCACAACCAGATCGCTAGTGTAACACATAGGATACTGTATTAATTACAAAACCACCAGCATACGACTGGCAGCTGTAAAGCATTCGCTTGATACTCGTATGTGGAATGTGCTCTGATGTCGCCGGCCAAACGCCTGCCAGACGGCATACCTCACAACAGGACTGTCAAGCGGGCAACGCAGCTGGACAGACGGCGCGAGACCAACCAGCGCCTGCCAGATTCCAACACAAGATCAAAACATACACAAACACTAACTTCAAAACAAACAGAAGTTATAGGAACCATTTCTTACAGGTGGCTCTGTGAACTGAGTATCCTTCCGCTTGCCTCCTGATTGGCTCCAGGTATCTACTTAAGCCCGACTCGCCAGTCGATGAGCCAGTGTTCGTGTGTTCCGGGGGGGGGGGGGTAAATTTGACTCGCGCGCTTTGTTTCTGTGTCGTCACCTGGCAGCAAGCGCCGAGCAGTTGCCGCAATACCCTTATGAAACGTGCAAGCAGGAACCAGAAAGTTATGTTTTGCGCTCGCTCGTTTCGTGACCTGTTAAGTGTTCGGATAGAAAGTAGCTTTCTTGTATTAGGGAACAATTTTTCCATATATTCTTTCTGTAATTATGAGTATGAATACTTCGTGTAGTGCTGTTGCGGAGTGCAATAACAGTGGATGCAAGAGGGAAGGCATTTTGTACCATCGGTTTCCAAAAGATGAGGAACTTCAGCACATATGGATCTCTCGCTGTAAACGACAAAACGAGATAAATGTCAATAATGCCAGAATTTGTTCCGAACATTTTTGTGAAGCCGATTGATAAAATTGTATGTATGAAGGTAGTATGCAGTTCAATGTTCATAGTAATTAAATGAGTAAAACAAAAGCACTAATGCGAAAATTGGCTGCTATGTTTGCATTGTAACGAAAGTTTTCTTTATTTAATATATAAAAATGAGGGCCTCTGTTTGTCCGTGTCTGTGCCTGTCAATGTCATTCAGTCAATTGCGATAAAACTTCGTCAACTTATTGCATGAACTAGCGTCACGGTTATAGGCATAGTAACATTTCGAAATTCGCACTCTAAGGGGGTGAAATCATGATATTATATAAAACAGAAGCACATTTTCTCTCTCTGTCTCTTTAACCTTCTATAACTCGAGAACTACTGAACGTATCGTGATGAGGTTTCTTTTAAGTTGTAGATCTCTAAAAAAAAGTCCACAGGAGCATATGTCTAACTTTTACGAGTGAAGCGTATGTACCACTTTTCTCTCCTAAGGCGCTGGCGCCGGATGGCTTCAGACTACATAAATAGTGATTGTGGGAAATTTATAAAAGTTAGACATGTGCTCTCACGGAGTTTATTTTAGATCTTTATGGGCTCTACAATTTAAAAGAAAACCTAATCACGATACGTTCAGTGGTTCTCGAGTTAAAGACGTTTAAATACTACCCGTGCCAAGTCGCGGGGCGGAACGGATTAGCTTGTTGTTAATAATATTTGAAGCTTTTCTTTTTCAGTCATTTGTATGTTAGTATACATATATATTATTCACAAGCCTTTTCCACCGCTTAAAAGCTACGGTTTTTGTCGAATGAGGAAAGAAAAGACGGAGAAAATGTGTTCACGGCGGCCTTATTATACAGTGGCTTGCTGCCGAGTGACGTAATACAGCGCTAACCAATGACAGTGAAGAAAGCCAAACTGGCATACCTTTCTAGTCTACGTTCCTTGGTGTGTTCGCTCTCGCCGCCTAGGGACGTTTCCACTAGGCAAGATCGCCGACCCCTATCGACTTCGCCGACGGCCTCCCGGACGGAAGCGGCTGGAACGTTTACCTGATGGATTGCGACTGACGAACTGAACTATGCTAGTGACTGTGCCTTTGATCTACCAGACTATAATCCGTGTTTGGTTTTGGGATTTCTGTCTCTATAGAAGAATTTAGTTTAGTTTCACTGGTTAACCAAGAGTGTACTTTCTTTGACTTCATAAATTGTGTTGTGAAAACCTGAACCATGCTGGTGACTACAGAATGCGTTTTTTCTTTTCTGGTTTAATTGGGATCACTATTCGTCAGGCCAAAATAGTGACCAATCTATAGAATGCCGTGTACACACAGCGGCCACACTCAGCTCAGACCGCAGTGACAGATCCGCAGCACCCAGCTTCTTGGGGCTCACGTCCGCAGCTCTCCCCAGAGCTCGTTCGTAAGTCTGATGCAGCTGCGACTCCTCCGGTCCATTGTCGTGGACACTTCGTCCGCCGCGCAAGTCTGCTCCATAACGCAGTGATACGGTCTTATCCGTCAGCTCTACTACGACGACGGCCCAGCACTATTGGTTGTTCGTTAAAAATTCTGGATGCTGGCTCACCTCTAACTTGTTTTCTTGTCACCACTTCTGCCACTGGGGCGCATACAACAGAAAGGTGCTCGATCTGATCACCAACCCTCAGTTCCATTGCGACCCTCCACTCAGAGTTACTCGCTATCAGATGAAAGACAAGGCGAAAAGGCTGTTGTTAAGGATATGTAACATTATACGAGGGTTGCAACTTAATTAGTGGCAACTATTTATTCACATCTAATACAAAAGAGTTACATATTTGCACCTGTTACTGTCCTTCAAAGCAGTCACCAGTGTTGTGTATAGCCAGTTGCCAGCGATGTGGAAGGCGTAGTATGCCATTATAAGAGCCTGTTCTGTTAGTGGTGAGAATGGAGCGGTCTACTGCCTGTCGAATCTCTGGAATAGTTCTGAAGTGAATGCCACGAAGTGGTTCTATCAACTTCGATATCAGATAAAAGTCATAAGTCTTTAGTGCGAGGAGTACAGTAGATGGTTGAGTATTTCGCAGTCCTATAGATCAAACTCAGCAGCCACAGCTTGCGCTGTATGCGTCTGCGCATTGCCGTGAAAAGTGTTGGTTGCACAGAAAGTGTTGCCACTTCTTTCTGGCGTCGATCGCTGCCCATTAACGTGGCAACAGTATGCACTTCTTCTTCACAGACGCTAATACCTGCCCGATGCATGTCTGCCACAGTTTGCCGACCATCGTTGAAGGGTTACCCAAAGTGCCACTGCTCTGTATGGAAATGCCAATTCCCCGCACACACGCCAGAAGACCTTGATGACACTTCATGCTGTACGATCCCTGGCACATTCAATCTTGATCGAACTCCGTTGTTTCTGTTTCGAAAACATAGTGACACCGTTACGTTAGACAAGTGATTGTGTTTCTGTCGATTGTGCGCACGCCGGTGACGTAGGACGGGCGAATCCATTTGCTCGCAGATGAGGTAGGTATGTCAACGGCATGTGCTATCAGCGCCAATTGTAGATTCCATTGCATAGTGTCTCCACAACAGTGTTGTCACTATTTACGTTCCAACCCTCGTATAAATGATTTGTATATTTTTATAAACTCATACGGAAAACCAACGTCAATGATACGTGCTTGTAATTTTACGGATCATTCCTGATGCCTTTCTTGAATACAGAAGTGATATATGTAAAAGTAGGTAAAGTAGTCAACAATCTGAAGATTGGTTTGAGCACCACAGTGCTTTACTTGGCATGGCCCTGTTTGGGGGTGATACGCCGTTGCCTTCCTCCGACCTTCGAACTGACTTACCCAGCCAGTTGTAGGGGGACCTACTATTTGACGTTGGTTCCGAACCACAATGCTACTCGATATTTTTCACATCAACAACAGTGCCAAAGGTTAAAGAAGTGGAAAGTGACAGATATAAATATCAGGACCTTGGGGCTGCAGCTGCAGTGATCTCTGTAACTTGACAATATCCGGGTACGAATCTTTCGCTGAACGAGTGGATGTATGTACACTGTTCAAAACAGTTAATATCTAAATTCTGAGGTATTGTCATGACCAGAGTTAAATAAAATGGTTCGACGTCTTTCTGCCGGTTCTACAGAAACGAGACAACAACATTACGGCATCCTAAATACTCGAGGGGGATGATGTGTTTACCAAATGATTTATGCAAGCAGTTGGGTTGAGATAGTGTATTGAGAAGGTAAGTCAATGCAACAACAATGTTACTTACCTGGAGCTATGGAATGGAGAGCCATAGGAAGATTTGAAGCGGGTCAGACACAAATGGAGGTGGCTGGAGCTTTTGGAATGTCCCAAGTGTTAATTTCCATTACCTTGGCGCGAATTCAGACAACAGGAACCGCTAAAACAAAGCAACGACAAGTTGGTCGACGGGTAAAAGAGATGACCGTTAACTCCAGTCAACAGCCCGTCGAGACAGAAGACTGAATGCAATTCAGCTGCAACACACACTCAGGCAGTAAAGGTCGCAATATCAACTCACAGTCTGAAATCGCCTTTACTGACGGAGGCCAATGGTGTGTGTCAAGACCACGACAGCGTTAAGTCCGTAGAAACTGGGCAGAGAAAGATCAGGATTAGAGTCTTAACGAATGGCGCCGGGTTCTGTTCCGAGTTGAGACGATTTTGTGTTCAGCCGGACAATCGTCTTGTTCGTATCTGGAGAGAACATAGAACTTGAAACAATCCTGCTTATGTGCAGGAAACATAACCTTATTACGGTAGCAGGAATTAGTAATGACTGACCTACGGACCTCTATGTCGCCCAGAATGGCGCTTTGGCCGGTCAGAGGTATAGAGACGAGATCCTTCGACCGTTTGTTGTGCCCTACGCTAGGGCCACAGGAGATGGGTTCCGTTTGGCGGACGATAACGCTCGTCCCCAACATAGCTGCACACGTGGACAACATGCTTGAATGTGAAGGAATTGAACGAATGGAGTGGCCAGCTTGTTCAATGAATTTAAATCCGATTGACCATGACTAGGATGCACTTGGCAGACGCTTGCAACCAGACCGGCACTTCCCACAACTGTTGCAGAACTGTTTATTGCAGTCATGGAAGAATAGTCAAATATGCCTCAGGAGCTGATTGATAACCTCATACTGTCCATGTCACGCAGGTGTGCAACTGTACTGGCCGTCCGCCCGTGGTGACCGCACACGATATTAGAGGGTAAGGAGAACGGTTTTTTCACTATTACGATAGCCTCCATCGTGCCTCGCTCTAAGTAAACGTCATGTGAACCTCAAGTAAACCGTTGGGGCAGAATAATATTGTACTTTATCACACAAAAATTACATTTGTAACCAATATCTGGAAAAAATAGGTTACCATATGTATATTGTCTCAACTGATCCCCTAATTGTTCCGACTACCTTAGTAGTTATATGAAGCTATGGCATCAGCAAACTTTGGATTTGAAGACTCGCTTTTGTGAAGTGATTTAATTTGCTTTATTAGTCCTAGGGTACCTACCTCTAAATTGCTCATGCTGGCAGATATTATTGATTCTAATTCTGGAATATTTACTTTCGGTAAGTTGTGTTTAACAATTCTGTCCTAGCACCTCGTCATCAGCTGCATCACCATTGCTATCGCGTAGTGCAGGATTTCTTTCTTTTTTTTTTTAATTATATTTCATTTATATTTTTTATTTTATTTATTTATTTTTTATTTAGTTATTTATTTTTGCCGCTAGTAAACGTTACATGCAACGAGAATTCCTTTGAATTTTCTACAAAAAAAGAGACAGGATTTCGTTCTGAAAACTATTATAAGCTTCTCGCTCTGAGGTTCGCGATAAATTTCGAATTATTGTTATAGGTTGCCAGTGGTGGGAATTTTGTGTCTGTTTGTATTTGGCACGCTCTTTTCATTGCTTCTGGAACAGTGATTTGACCTGTTTTATGTAGCACGGGGGATCCTATTTTGAATTGACTTACCCAGCCTTCAATCAGTATTTTTCTCATCAACAACATTACCAGAGTTGAAAGAAGTAGTAAGTAAGAAATAATTTTTTTCTGTTCGTGTGTGGGTTTAACCCGTTGCCTTTAAA
Organism: Locusta migratoria; assembly: GCA_026315105.1. Lineage (NCBI taxonomy): Eukaryota > Metazoa > Arthropoda > Insecta > Orthoptera > Acrididae > Locusta > Locusta migratoria. The sequence continues at coordinate 393,201,773 of CM048744.1, read as the reverse complement.
TTTGTAGTCTGGCAGGTTACCCCTTTTATCATCTTGTAGATTTATTATTTGCGTCGTGTTGGTTCTATGTCCATCCAAGAGTTCTTGGTGTATTTTTTAGTTACGGAGCGTTGGAAGCTGTCTGACCGAAAGCGCTGAGTTGTCACACCGACATCTGAGCCACCAAACTAAACTGAAACGAAAAGATATCTACAGCAGAGGAATCTGTAGCTAGGCGCAGTATTCGAATCACAGGGAAAATAAAAAGAATTAAAAGAGTAACAGAAGAAACTGCTGTTGAAACTTCCGGGCTGTATGTCTGTGGAACCTTTGTTCCTCAAGAGCTACCCTCTTTAATTACTTAATAGTAAAAAGGATGAACTGCTTCACTTTAGTTTGAAACTTAAAAACTAAAGTTGATGATTGTTAATTGTAAGCTTGAACTAATTCTGTAATTTTTTAAGTTTAAGCTGCAATATTTATATTGAATATTCTCTCTCTTTAAAGCGGTCAATATTATGTTCATGGCCATTAATGGCTAGCATTGCATATTATGTTTCATCGTCGAAAGCTGTAATAAAACAGGTTAGTTTTTATCTTACGGAGGTACTGATCATGGAAGCGGTGGTTGTGCTGCGAAGAATCGTCGACTGCAATTGTTCATTGGATAGCTGGTACATCGAAATCATTCATCTCGTTTCTTGCACAGAGTAATCGAGATCATTTCTCCGTTCAGAGAACAAGTAATGGTTACTATCAGAGCTGGAAATGCTTACGGGATTGAGTATGCTTTTGCTGAATGCAATTATGATCCAATTTTGAATAAGCAATGACAGTGAGTTGCACGTTCTATTTGCAGCAGGGGCAGTTCCTGTCTAATGCTTCAAATCCACTTATGTTTCATCAAGGACGTTAATTAAATAATACTTCTGAATTTCTGATTATTATTGTCTTCGTGTATATCATGCACCGAATTTCCTTCTAAACACTCACTACCGTATTTGCTCGGCTGTAGTACCCCACTGCCCATAGTACCCCCCCCCCCCCTCCTTCTGAGGCTGAAATACGAAATTTAAAAACCCTTGTTGGTTACTTGAAACTCGCCACTGTTAATTTACTCGAAATTCAGCAATACGTCCTGGCGCTGGATCCTGGAACATTGGAATTTCTACGGCATAACGGTAACACTAGTTGACTGTCCCCACTCCCATTCAGTACCGCTAGGTAGTGTTGAATGCAGATTTATACTGTGAACAACATTCGAAAATGAGTACCGGCGATCGGAAAATTAGCTCTACGGCATCGTTTAAATTAAGAGCAATCGAGTTTGCAACAAATATTGCTGTCCGTGCTGCAGCTAGTGGATTTGAAGTTTTTCGTATTTCGAGTGTTTACTTGTAACAGCTCGTGGCTTCTCCTAGCCATGGACTGCCATGAAAGACGAGCGTAACAAAGGGTACTTTGAGATGGAAACTATGACATACTGAATAACATATTAGTTGCATATATAATAGGCATTTCATATAAAATGAGATAGTAAATTTAGCCCGTTCTGGACCATCCGAATGCACTATTGAAAATATGATGTTTACAATTTTAGAAGTAAAATTGGAAAAAAGCGGGTGCTATGGCCGAATAAATACGGTAATCTGCTCAAATCGTACACATTCCAATACGGGTGATACTAAGAGTAACTTCGTATCTGAAAAGATTACGAGCCATCTATTTCGAACCTTCCAGTGTTTAGCATCTCTGGTTTGATTTAAAGGGGAATTCCAAAACTCGGCGAACTAACATTATTGTGAATTCGAAATATTTAAACATTTCGACCGTTTCTGGACGTTGAAATTGATCCAATGGCAAAGATGAGAATTTGTGCTGAAGCAGGATTCGAACCCGAAATTCCCGCTTTGGGCCAGCGGTCGCCTTAATCAATTAGGCTATCCACGCATACTTACATTCCAACCCAAATTCTCACCTTGAAGCACACCACGATTATAGTGCCCCCTGGCCATTCGATTCCAAGTTGCTCGCAGCCTATACTGGATTCCCGCAAGGGATCGAGCTTATTAATGCGTCCGCATTGAAATTGCTGGTGCAGATGTATAATTATTTATATGGTGTCTGTTCTTTCGGACATGGCCGAAAAGGACAGGCACCATATAAATAATCATTTAAATAATATTATTGCGGCAGCACTTCGTCTCTTGATATGAACGTCAAATTAATATACTTTTTTCCTTTGAAGGGAAAGTTTACCATCAAATCCGTGGCACAGCCATGGACACCCGCAACGCACCCTCCTATGCCAACCTGTTTATGGGCCGTCAGGAGAAATCCTTCCTAGCATTCCAAAGCCCCAAAACCACTGGCCTAGTTCATGTTTATTGATGCTATTTTCATGATCTGGACTCAGGTCCAGGACACCTTATCTTCCTTCCATCAGAAACTCAACTCCTTCTCCACCATCCACTTCACCTGGTCTTCCTCATCCTATAATGCCACATTCCTGGATGTCAACGTCCGCCTCACTGATGCCTCCATCCACACTTCCGTCCATATTAAACCTACCAACACCAACAGTACCTTCACTTTGACAGTTGCCATCCCTTCCACATAAAAAAAAAATCCTCCCTTACAGCCTTGCCATCAGTAGACGACATATCAGCAGTGACCGGAACTACCTTTCTGAATATGAGGAGGGTCTCACAAAGGCCTTCATAGACAGAAACTACTCCACAGGCCTAGTTTGCAAACAGGCCTCCCGTTCCATATCCTCACACATCCCAAATCCTCCCTCTAATACCAGTACTAACCTGTACTAGAACAACTAAATTGCATCCTTCGCCATGGTTTCGATTTTCTGTCTTCGTGCCCAGAGATGAGAGACATCCCGCCCAAGATCCTTCCCACTCCTCCTAAAGTGGTGTTCCGTCGCCCTCCCAACCTCCGTAACATCCTAGCCCATCCCTATAACACTCTGAAACCTAGCCAACTGCCACAGGGATCATAACCTTGTGGAAGACACTTCTGCAAGACCTGGCCAATCCGCCCACTCAGCACTGCCTATTCCAGTCCTGTCACAGGCTTATCCTACCCTATCAGAGGCTGGGCCACCTGTGGAAGCAGCCATGTAATTTACCAACTGTGCTGCAATCATTGTACAGCGTTCTATATTGGCATGACACTAACCAGCTGTCCATTAGTATAAATGGCCACCGCCGAACTGTGGCCAAAAACAAGGTGGACCATCCTGTGGCACAGCATGCAGCGGAGCACGTGCTTGATTTTTATGGCTGTTTCACAATCCGGGCCATCTGGAACCTCTCATCCACCACCAGCTTTTCTGAACTGCACAGATGAGAGCTATCCCTACAGTACATTCTCCGATCCCGAAATCATCCAGGCCTCAACCTCCGATAACTTTCCTTTTTTCCACACTTTACCGTTCCTACCTATCCTAAACCTCTCCTATTTTGAGTGGCGTGTGCGTGTGTGCGTGCGTGCGTGTGTGTGTGTGTGTGTATATACGCGCGCTCGAGTACATGCGCCGTGCGGACGTTTTATTTTTATATCTATATTTATATTATTTTTCGCCCGCTTCCCCATTTCATTCCTAAACTGCATCTCGTCATTCCCCTCTAGGCTGTGCTGTATCCTTCCCCTCCCCGATTTACACAGCGCAAATTTGATTCGAAGTTTGGCAGTATGACTGTGTTGTGTGCCTGTGTGATTGCGTGAATCTTCTACTTTCTGAAGAAAGCCATGGCCGATAGCTGAAAGTGTTGTATGAGTGTGTCTTTTGCATGTGCCTGTCGCAGCTTGTCGCCACGTCTTTGCAATGAGTTGTAAACTGTCCTTATTACTGTATTATTAATTCCAACCTGGACTTCCTATTATTACATTAATATTGTTAAGAACCGAATGATAGTTGGCTGAAGTAATTTCAATAATTATTAAAGTTTACATCAAATTCAGCATAAATAATTACGATTTTGTGGGTACATTAATTGCGGGTTCAGTATACCTGGTCACCCTCAGAGCCGCACCAGGTTTCATAGGCCAGGGTCAAACAATCTGGAAGATTCATCATCATCATCCGAGGATGAAAGCCTTGATTGTGTAATGGCAGAAGTGTTGTGGAGTAGTCTTGTGTAGTTCGCGAACGAACTAGTTCGGAAGAGCGCTCCCACAGGCGAACTACGAGAACTAGTTCGCAGATCCCTCGCCTCTTAGTTCGTCCGTTCCTTTTCCGAAGACTGACGGGTAATAGCGAGAGGACGCGAGAGCGCTCAGAATCGCGTGATTCCCTTCTGCCAGTTGCCATCATTTCGAACTTAGATCCAGCTCAATTGTAGTTTTAGTAGCGGTAGCAAAAGCCAAAACGAGCGGACGAACTAAAAAGAGCGACCTACTTCGCGGCCGAGCTGCGAACTAAAAGGAGAGCTACCGGTGGCGAACTAATACGAGGCGCGTCCAGAAAGTAAGTTCCGTTTGGTTATATAAAACGAACGGGTACAGATACAGAAAAATAATGATTGTACAAAAATCTACAACTGTTAAACTATTTTTCTACATAGCTTCCGAAATTTTGTAGGCAATTGTCATAGCATGGCACAAGGTTTTGTGTGCCTTTATGATAGAATGTTGCCGCCTGTGTATTCAACCATGTGGTGACATGTTCTTTCAGCTCCTCATCATCGTTGAAGTGTTGTCCACCAAGGACAGATTTTAGGTGTAAGAAGAGGATTACTGTCAAAAGATTTTTTTTTTTTTCGCGATAATGCCTGACCTCACACACCGAATGTGACCAAACAATTCTTACGGAAATTTCAATGGGACCTGTTTGATCATCCTTCACACAGCTCGGACCTCTCTCCTAGCGACTGTCATCTCTTCTTACACCTAAAATCTGTCCTCGGCGGTCAATACTTCAACGATGATAAAGAGCTGTTACCACATTGTAAAATACACAGGCGGCAACCTACTGTGAAGGATGCATGGAAAAACTCGTGACACGCTATGACAAGTGCCTACAAGATTTCGGCAATTATGTGGAAAAGTAGTTTAAGAGTTGTAGTATTTTGTGCAATAAAAATTTCTTCTGTATCTGTGTTCAATTTCATTTTATTACCAAACGGAACTTACTTTCTGGACGCGCCTCGTATATGCGCGATATGACACGATCTAAAATATGTGCGATAGGTCGCGAACTAAAAGAAATGATAGGTCGCAAACTATAAGACGAGCGATAGGTCGCGAACTAAAAGATGCGCGATAGGTCGCGAACTAAAAGATGCGTGATAGGTCGCGAAATAAAAGATGCGCGATAGGTCGAGAACTAAAAGATGCGCGATAGGTTGCCAACTAAAATATGCGCGATAGGTCGCGAACTAAAATATGCGCGATAGATCGCGAACTAAGAGATGCGCGATAGGTCGCGAACTAAAAGTTGCGCGATAGGTCGAGAACTAAAAGATGCGCGATAGGTCGCGAACTAAAAGATGAGCGATAGGTCGCGAACTAAAAGATGAGCGATAGGTCGCGAACTAAAAGATGAGCGATAGGTCGCGAACTAAAAGATGAGCGATAGGTCGCGAACTGAAAGAAGCGTGATAGGTCGCGAACTAAAATATGAGCGACAGGTCGCGAACTAAAAGTTGCGCGATAGGTCGAGAACTAAAAGATGCGCGATAGGTTGCCAACTAAAATATGCGCGATAGGTCGCGATCTAAAATATGCGCGATAGGTCGCGATCTAAAATATGAGCGATAGGTCGCGAACTAAAAGATGAGCGATAGGTCGCGAACTAAAAGATGAGCGATAGGTCGCGAACTGAAAGAAGCGTGATAGGTCGCGAACTAAAAGATGAGAGACAGGTCGCGAACTAAAATATGCACTACAGGTCGCGAACAGAATTAAAAATCACGTGTTTGCCTTCTGGGAGTGGACGAACTAAAAGAACGAACTAGTTATGGGCAGAGCCGCGAACTGAAGTGAGCGTTCCCGATCGCGAACTCTTATGCGCAAGTGTATTGTGGAGCATGCACGAGACGCGTCTCTCCGGAGTGCCGGTCGCGGGCGTGGGACGGGAAGCGGCGCGCGGCCGCTGTCCGTCTGGCCGTGACGGACGACAGGCGCGCCGGCCGCTGGGACACCGCCTCTCGTCAATACTGCACGCCACTGCGCTGCGCGGCACTGCGCGCTACCAGAACCAGCCAGGGACACCGACACTGCACAGCCGCCGCCAGGAACCAACTGCAGCCTCCTGCTCCCATCTCGCCACACACACCTTTCGTCGGGTTTCTAGTGGTATCCCGTATGCAATGAAAAGGTACACTATTGCGGACTGTTGTTGCTGTTCTTGTGGTCTTCAGTCCGAGGACTAGTTTGATGCAGCTCTCCACGCTACCCTGTCCCGTTCAAGCCTCTTCATCTGAGAATACGTTCGGCAACCTACATCCTTTTGGATCTGCTTACTATATTCGTCCCTCGGTCTCCATCTACGATTTTTACCCCACACACTTCCTTATAATGCTAAGTTGACAATTCCTTGATGTCTCAGAATGTGTCCAACCACCCTTCTCTTAGTCAGGATATGCCAGAAACTCCTTTTCTCCCCGATTCAGTTGAGCACCTCCTCATTAGTTACGTGATCTACCCATCTAATTTTTATCATTCGTCTGTAGCACCACATTTCAAAAGCTTCTATCATCTTTTTATCTGAACTCCTTATCGTCCACGTTTCACTGCCATACTATGCTAAACTCCAGAAAAATGCTTTCAGAAAGCACTTCCTAAATTTAAATTAATATTGGATGTTAACAAGTTTCGCTTCTTTAGAAACGCTTTTCTTTCCATAGGCATTCTGCATTTTATATCTTCTTTACTTCGGCCATGAGAAGTTACCTTGCTACCCAAATAACAAAATTTATCTACTACTTTTATTGTCTCATTACCTAATCTAATTCCTTCAGCATCGCCTGATTTTCTGACATTGCATTCCATTACCTTCGTTTTACTCTTGTTAATGTTCATCTTATACCTTCCTTTCAAGACAGATCTTTTGCGGACTCTGACAGAATTTGTATGTCATCGCCAAACCGCAATGTTTTTATTTCTTCTCCCTGCACTTTAATGCCCTCTCTCTAAATTTCTCCTTCCATTCCTTCACTGTCTGCTCAATTGTAGAGATTGAACAGCATCGGGGAAAGGCTACAACCCTGTCTTACTCCCTTCCCAACCTCTGCGTCCCTTTCTTGCCCTTCGACTATAATAACCGCTGTTTGGTTTTGGTATAGGTTCAAATGTTCAAATGTTTTTAGAACTTATGGGACTTAACTACGGGGTCATCAGTCCCTAAGCTTACAAACTACTTATGAACCACCTAAGACTAAGGACGGCACAAATATCCATGACCAAAGGGGATTCGAACCACCGACCGTAGTGGCCGTGCAGACCGTGACTGGAGCGCCTCAGACCCCTCGGCCACCGCGATCGGCTGGGTATAGGTTGAATATAACTCTTCGCTCCCTATATTTTACCACTGATACCTTCAGAATTTGGAAGAGTGTATCATTCCGTATAACGTAGGTGTTGAGAAAAGTGATGGTGGTCACGACAGAGCCCGCGACTGCGAGGGGAGAGGGGATAGGGAAGACTTCGAAGTTATCGCACACTTAACCCTTCTTAATTTCGCTCCTAATCATTCGGCTTTTAATTTTCGTTTTTTTTTCCCCTTCCAAAGCTCTAACTACTTTTTACAAACGTACACATTATGTTTGTAGCACCGCTTATGTAAATTTAGACGGTTTGGTTAAAATAATTAAAAAAACTATTCTTCCAGAGCAATAAGTAAAAATACCACACATTTTTGTGACCATTTCTCTCATGACGTTTTGTAACTTGCTTCAGCAGTATATGACAAGAAGAGAAAACTTTGTATAATGTTACAACATAATATAAAACACGTTCGCTGCGGACACCAGTGCGGGCCGCTAACGCTCTAGGCGGATGCCAGTAAGCGCACGTGCGCTGAGAGCTGAAATCAGAGCCCTGCGAAATATTACAAAATATTGAAAGCGAAAATAACGTCTGCACAAGAGGTGCTGCTAAGCTGCATGCCGATTGTGTGATAAATGCTGCAAGCTCTCTTGACTTATAAGCGTCGTATGCATTTATTACAAACAATTCTAACAACGCCTCTGATTTATTGATTTTATTGAAAACTGGGAAAAAAATTAAATTCAAACAAGCGATAAATCCGCTTCATCGAGAAAGAATTATACTGAAAACACCAAAAGGTTTATCAAACGGAGAAAAAGAAACACGTCTCATCTGCAATGTGGTGCTATGAAAACCTAATCCCATATAACAAATTTGTAAGGTATATAGGCGATGTTTTTATAGCAAATCACTAAAGACGAAAACACACAACTGCAGACAGGAAAATGTTACATGATGTTTTTTGGTGGCCTATAGTAACAGGAGTGCACCGCCAAACTAACTAAACTGAGTACTCAGCTAGCGCGCCGCTTATAAGCGTCGGCAGCTCTTCCGTGTTGATCGCGGAAACGCTTATAAGCGTCAGCCGCAGCGAACGTGTTAATTTTAAATATAAATCGTCACAAATAGTTAAAACTTTGACCATGTCGACTGGAATACACTTTTTCAGATTCTGAAGGTAGCAGGGCTAAAATACAGGGAGCGAAGGGTCACAATTAACTTGTACAAAAGCCAGGCAGCAATTATTAGAGTCGAACGGCATGAAAGGGTCGCAGTGGTTGGGAAGGGAGTAAGGGTTGAAGCCTTTCTCTAATGTTGTTCAATCTTTATATTGAGCAAGCTGTGATGGAATGCGAGGAAACACTTTGAGAGCGAATTAAAGTCCAGGGAGAGGGAATTAAAAACCTTGCTGTTTTCTGGAGGTCTAGAAAATACATCAAAGGATGTGGAGGAGCAATTAAACGGAAAGGACAGTGTCTTGAAAGATTAAGATTAACATTAACAAAATACGACGGTAATGGAATGTAGTTTCAGAAAGTCAGGCAATGCTGAAGGAATTAGATTAGGTAATGAGACAATAAAAGAAGTAGACAAGTTTTGTTATCTTGGTAGCCAGATAACTTCTGGTGGCTGAAGTAAAGAAGATATAAACTGCAGAATGGCTGTGGGAAGAAAATCGTTTCTGAAGAAGCATAATATTACTTTAAATGTTTACGAAGTCCTTTCTGAAAGTATTTGTCGGGAGTGTAGCGTTGTATGGGAGTGAAACGTGAACGGTGAGGATTTCAGAAAAAAAGATGAAAGAAGCTTCCGAAATGTGGTCTACAGGCGAATGTTGATTATGTAGGTAGAACACGTAATTAATGAGGAGGTGCTCAACATAAATGGGGAGAAAAGGAGTTTCTGGCACATCCTGACTAAGAGAAGAGATAGGTTGGTGGGGCACATTCTGAGACATTAAAGAATCATCGACTTAGCTTTAGAAGGAAGTGTGTGGGGTAAAAATCGTAGAGGGAGACCGAGTGGCGAGTACAGTACGCTGATTCAAAAGGATATAGCTTGCCGAACGTACTCTCAGACCAAGAGGCTTGCACAGGACAGGGTAGCGTGGAGAGTCTGCGGACTGAAGACTATAACAACACAACCACAGGATATTTTGTTTTTTGACGTCGTGGAAGTAGGAAGTGCCATACCACCCCGTTTTTGGCTCACTCAAGATATACGTCCGTAGATACTTTCCAGGATCGGCTACAGAAGTGCAGCAAGCTGTGTCAGTTGTTACATACTCACCCAAACGTGTTCTTCTTCCATGGCAATCATTGTGGCAAGGTTGGATAAGTGCCTCAACTGCCGTGGTCATTTATATAAATCCAGTAATAAAGTCTGTATATCGAAATGGACACACTGCATATAATTTAATAAAGTTTGCTTTAATACGTTGCATATAAAACATTCAGAGGCATTTCATGCATCAAGTCTTCGTTTGTGTATGTACAAACTGGGCAATTAAATAATTTTCTCTCTCCATGTGGACCAAAACACGACACCTCACCCCGCAGACTAATTCCTTTGCAGGATGCTGAAATTAAAGTGGAATATCTGGAGAGATACGTAGGTGGCATGAGAACGTTTTAGGTCCTTTCATATCTTATTAATAACTTTAAACAGTGCCTTGTGTAACTTTTAGGAACGCTGTAAAATAATTTATTGAGAATTGTCAACTTTTTTCTGAATACCCGCAGTTTCTCAACTATAGTCCTGAACGTCGAATCCAATACGTCAAATGCTACAATATTCATGAACTAGTTCTCAGTTAGAAAAAGCGTCTTAAAGGTTTGAAATTATGTGTAAAATTTCTTGGAGTTCATTAAAATTTCTCGTTCTCAAATAATGGATGAATAAAGCGCCGCCGGCCGCGGTGGCCGAGGGGACTAAGGCGCTTCAGTCGCGGTCTGCACGGCCACTACGGTCGGGGGTTCGAATCCCCCCTCGGGCATGAATATTTGTGCCGTCCTATTCGTAAGTAGTTCATAAGTAGTTTGTAAGTTTAGGGACTGATAACCCCGTAGTTAAGTCCCATAGACTATACAAACATTTGAACATTTGAATAAAGCGCCGTTATTCACGCGTCGTACGTCGTATGATGTGACAGTTTTTGTGATTGTTTACGTCATGTCTCTTATACCATGCGTAGTATGTTACTTTCATCTATACAGTGATGGTTTCCTGATGTGAAATACTATTCCTAGCTGTTCCTAGCAGGTTTCGTTGAAATGAATTTCATTGTTTATCATGTCATGTGTCGTACGTAGTCTTTAATGGCACAGCGACTGTTGCCTAATACAAAGGAAGTTTTGTTGAAATCAGTCCAGTAGTTTAGGAGGAGATGTGGATCACACACACACACACACACACACACACACACACACACACACACACACGCACACACACACACACACACGTCTTACTTTTACACGGCCTGAGACTCCACATCATTTGTTCACGTTCGCTATCCACGGTGTAATTCTTGGGAATGATGTGCGGCATATTTCTTACTCAGGTCTGTGCTTTATGATGAGGGCCAATTATTCGTAACTCTCCAAATAATACACACAATTCTTTTCCTCCGCCATTAAAATAATGAACTCAATACCGACATATATCGCAACTTAAATCTGTTTCAGTTTTTAACGTTCGTTTGAGGCCTATTTTGTGAAGTTTATTTGTAGCGCTACACTTTTCAAGAAGAGTTACAAACGAAAGTAAAAATATTTAAGATTATTGTGTACCATCACGAATTATGTACATTAGCGGCAATTGGCTCTGTAGTACAATCATGACTCTGAAATTTTGTACTACGCTTAATGGAAGACCTCTTAAAGGCTGTAAACTCCTTTCAGTGTAAGCAGTTTATTTATCGGTTGATGAAAGGTTTCTTATGGAACGGAAGCTCATTCAGTACCTCTTGTTAGAAACAAAGAAGCAAATAAGCGGTGAAAACGTCTTTAGGGGTACAAAATGGTACATCTTCTCAGAAAGTACGTCACACGAGACTTTCGGTGAGATAAACGCGCATCTTACGCAGCAATTTGAAAAGAACAAAGAGCTTAGATTACTCAAAGCTACCACTGATTCATAGACATAGCTATCACATTTCAATGACAGCAAATAACCTGCCGCGGTGGAGTAGCCGAGCGGTCTAAAGCGTCTCGCTGCGGAGCGCGCGGTTGCTCGCTGGGTGTGTGTGTGTGTGTGTGTGTGTCTGTCTGTAGGTTAATTTACATAGGTTTAAGTAGTTTGTAAGCTTCGGACTGAATGACCACGCAGTTTGGTCCGATAGATTTACAGACATTTGAACATTTGAACACATTGTTCACGAGATATGACGTCATGAACAATGTGATGGGCGAAAAACTGCTGCATCAACGAGAGAGTTGCACATTTCCTCCTAAACGACTGGATCGATTTCAACCAAATAGGTAACAATGATGTCAGGGTAAGAACCACATACGACACATGGCTCAGAAGATACGTCATAAACTATGTAATTGCAAGAAACTACCACATAATTCGACAAGACTTTATTCACTCACTGTATGAGAATGGCATAATTTCAAACCTTTATTGAACTACTTCTCGCTGACAACGATAGCAAAATTCTGAAAGGGAAAAAGTTTCTCCCTTACTACTTTTCCGCTGTTCATGGACTAAAACTACGGCATTCGGTATGATGTTACATTTATAATTTCCACACTACAACTTGTAGCCGCAGGAAATTTTACAGACAGTATACACACTTCGAAAGTGTATCACAGTAGTACTCGTAGTGCATGAGATATGAGCACATACAGAAAGTTTAAAGAAAACCGCCGTATCACGCACCAGTTTTAATCTGTTACTTATTCACTACTAATTGTATTCGCAACAGATTTTACAGACATACTGCATTTGTACAAATGAATATATAGCTGGAAAATTATACAATTGTACAACATATAACTCAATAAATCATATAAACTGCGACGGGTTAAAACTTTTCTCACATGCAACACGTTGTAATCCATTTCTGATTTACTACGAAGATATTCCTTTATTTCAGTCAGCTTAAGGAAATTCCTGAACCGTGACTGTGCTGTTGACTACTTTGAACTATGAAGCTCACACAGCTCTAGGTGAAAGCAATAGACTTCTATACAGCTACAGGGAAAGGAAGAGAATGAAACAGATACATCAACGAGAACCAGTTAGTTCTGACAGAACTATTTTTTAACTTCAAGAGAGTACAGTTATCACCGAAACTTGAATTTTCCATTATCATACCGGCATTTCATTTTATTTGTTAGTGAGTCGAACCAACGAACAGAGTAATTTCTAACTACAATCCGCGTATGTTCCTGATTGAAACAGGCTTTTCATCTATATCAATACTCTACACGTCACACTGAAGTGCATGGCAGAGGGTAAATCAAACCGCTTTTATGATGTTTCTCTTCAGTTCCATTTTCTAATAGCTCACGGAAAAATGGAACATCCAAATCTTTCTGTTTTAGATCTGATTTCTCATATTTTATTATGGTGATAATATCTCCCTATATAGGTCAGGGCTAACAAAATATGTTCGCATTCGGAAGAATTGATGATAGAAATGTTGCAAATATATCCTGCCTTTTTTTAATGATTTCCACCCCCAACTCGTGCATCATTTCCGTGGCACATTCTGTCGTATAAAATCGCAATAATACAATACCGGGTTCCAACAATGGGATCCAACAATGGGCAGCAATACTCCAAAATAGGACACACATGTGTGGTGTAGGCAATGTCTTTAGTAGGACTTCCAATGAAACGTAGCTGTTGGTTCCGACTTCGCTACAATATTTTCTATGTGTACTTCCTGATTTAAGTTGTTCGTAATTGTTGTTCCTAGTTGAATTTAAGGCCTGTATATTTGACTGATTTATCGTGTAAATGAAGTTTAACGGATGCGTTTTAGTCTATTGGCTAGCCATTGGCCTAGTGATCATTTCCATAAATTCTGAATTATCCTCCTGCTAATTCAAATGTCCCAGTAAACACATCTGTTTCGTTTTCATTGTGCTAGTCACTGGAGCTATTACTTTGTGAATGGTTTCATTTGATGCTATACTCCAAGCGCCCTCTTTTTGGTACTTTTCATTTAATCATGTTGTGAGTATTCTCCTTTCTATTTTGAGTACTCTGTCTATTGCTGCAGTGTTCGTCGTTTTAAATATAGTTTCGCCAGCATATGTCATTTGCGGCTGTGTGACTGTTTTCTATATTTTCAGGTCACGGCTATTGTGAGGTATTTTTTTGTTATATGTGTTCTTGGTAACATTATGCGTTTTAATTTATTTGTTTATTCTGCCTTTCTTTTAATGATTTCCACCCCCAACTCGTGCATCATTTCCGTGGCACATTCTGTCGTATAAAATCGCAATATTACAATACCAGGTTCCAACAATGGGATCCAACAATGGGCAGCAATACTCCAAAATAGGACACACATGTGTGGTGTAGGCAATGTCTTTAGTAGGACTTCCAATGAAACGTAGCTGTTGGTTCCGACTTCGCTACAATATTTTCTATGTGTACTTCCTGATTTAAGTTGTTCGTAATTGTTGTTCCTAGTTGAATTTAAGGCCTGTATATTTGACTGATTTATCGTGTAAATGAAGATTAACGGATGCCTTTTAGTCTATTGGCTAGCCATTGGCCTAGTGATCATTTCCATAAATTCTGAATTATCCTCCTGCTAATTCAAATGTCCCAGTAAACACATCTGTTTCGTTTTCATTGTGCTAGTCACTGGAGCTATTACTTTGTGAATGGTTTCATTTGATGCTATACTCCAAGCGCCCTCTTTTTGGTACTTTTCATTTAATCATGTTGTGAGTATTCTCCTTTCTATTTTGAGTACTCTGTCTATTGCTGCAGTGTTCGTCGTTTTAAATATAGTTTCGCCAGCATATGTCATTTGCGGCTGTGTGACTGTTTTCTATATTTTCAGGTCACGGCTATTGTGAGGTATTTTTTTGTTATAAGTGTTCTTGGTAACATTATGCGTTTTAATTTATTTGTTTATTCTACCCTGCCATTATGGTTGTGCTTTGTTATTTCACCCAAGTATATATATATATATATATATATATATATATATATATATATATATATATATATATATATATATATATATATTCTTAACGAAAATTAGTGCCGACATATACATTGTGTTGAGATTTAATGAGGTCAATGTTACTAAACACTCACATCTCTGACTAATAGGACGTTTGTCATTACTTGTAAAAGTAACGTCCTTTGTCGATTCTTGGTGTGATATTCGCTACCGAAATTTGGCGGATATCAGAGCCGAAAGTGACAAAAATATCGATAAGTTAGGTCAAACATGTGGAAAGCGTGAGCTGTCGTAGTTCCCTAACGTTTCCATACGTTTAGGTCCATACTTTTAATATTGTTCACAGTCTGCCCTGTGTGAACAAGCTTTTGTTTAATTAAGTTCGGTAAAAGCTTTTTGATGAGTTTTCTGTTGTAATACAACCATCAGCAGCATTTACACGTGGCCAGTCTTATGAGTCTTTGCTCCTTATTGTGTTCTTCATAGCAATATATTCAGTTTTCATAACAGCCCCGGCGATGAAACAGTTTATAAAACAAAGGCTACTTCACTTCTGTGTGAGGCGCGACCCACCGACGCGTCCGCTCACAAAAACCGAAGCACGATTGACTTGGAGATCGATAACGTCCTTTCAGAGACCTTGTTTGCAAATATGGTGCTCAGATCGACACATGACTTTTTTAATCTACGAAGAAATGTCAATAAAATTACTGGTACATTTCTTTTTACGTGACTTGCGTGTTAAAGCGCCTGTTTCTGTGACGGGGAGACGTTGACCCTGGTTCGAATCCGCCCAGCGGCTTGACGCCGAAGACTTGTATGGTTGCAGTTTTTAGACGGATTCCCATTTTTTCATAAGATGTCCACCGTGCTGACGCACATATATGGCCTCAATTCCACCATTTGCAAACATTAAAAAGTTCCGTCAATTTTCCAGGTACAGGAACATAAGCAGACAGATGGGATTACAGCTTGATAATAAATTTAACCGGCCGCGGTGGCCGAGGGGACTGAGGCGCTTCAGTCACGGTCTGCACGACCATTATGGTCGGGGGTTCGAATCCCCCCTCGGGCATGGATATTTGTGCCGTCCTTAGTATAAGGTAGTTGATAAGTAGTTTGTAAGTTTAGGGACTGATAACCCCGTGGTTAAGTCTCATAAGCTATACAAACATTTGAACATTTTGAATAAATTTAGTTGGGAGGAGCACACCACAGAACTGCAGAAACGACTCAACAAATCTGTATTTTCAATACGAGTGTTATCAGACATAGGAGACATAAAAATAACAAAGCTTGCATACTTTACTTACTTTCATTCCCTAATGTCATATGGTAGAATATTTTTGGGTAACTCTTCAAGTCACTCAAAATTCTTCAGAGTCCAAAAACGTGTAATACATATTATTTGTGGAATAAATTCACGGACGTCCTGTAGAAGCCTCTTCAATGAACTGGGTATATTAACTACTGCCTCTCAGTATATTTATTCCTTAATGAAATTTGTCATAAATAATATATTCCTTTTGCCAACAAACAGCTCAGTTCATAGATACAATACTAGGAATAAAAATGATCTACACGAGGACTAAAAAGCACTTACTTTAGTTCGAAAAGGGGTACCTTACTCAGGAACACACATTTTCAATAATTTACCATCAAGTATAAAAAATTTAGCTACAAATAAAGATCAGTTTAAGAGGAACCTAAAAGAGTTTCTAGTGGCAATCTCCTTCTACTCCATTAGTGAATTTCTACATTGTATCAAATAGTGCATGCACTCATACTATATTAGTATTTATTATCAGCTAAAAAAATCCTTAAAAATGTATGTATTTGTATTTATATTATTAGTATTATCCATTATTCAACTTGTAAATTTTGTTTCTTGACATGTTCCACATCCACGAGGATCTCCTCAACATGGATCTACGGAACGAAAAACTAATCTAATCTCTAAGCTAATCTAATCTAGCTGGTGTACACATATTTCCTCCCATGGAGGGTAAAGTGTTGTATCCGGTCCAATTTTAAATGGACTCTTCAGCTCCACAGGATCAATACTGACCGAACCAATGCGGCAAAGAGGCAGAAAAAAATATATTTTAGTTATTTTTACATAATATAATATTATAAAGTTATTTTTTAACATAACTACTTCTAAGGATAGTATCCAACGTAAAAATGACATTTTATATGAAATAAGAAGGCGAGGTGAAAATTACTGCCTGTGAGAATTCTTAGAGTTGTTATAAATACCATAAGCTTTATGAAATTTTACGTCATGTTCCGGAATCTGCCTGCAGAATGTTTGACGTTGCTGACGGAGCCCCGACCTCATCTGTTCGCTCCCAGTTTTCACTATGTAAGTCCTGCAAGGTGATATTTTTAAATTTCAATGACAGTCGACCGGTTGTCATATGTGGTCGTTCATTCAGAATTCTGTCACACACGATGAATGCGAATACGAAGAGTCTTCGTTTGATCTGATGTTGATACAATCGTCACTGATCAGCTTAAATTTTTCACTTGCAGGTAAAACAATTAACTGCCAAAACTTTAGACGTTATATTAATTACGTTAACCGTATCAATTGTTGAAAGTAATCTAGAAGAAAAGTGAACGATGAAAAATTTAACAGTGGGGAAACAGCATAAATTGTAAGGAACTGATTCAAGCTCTAAGAAAATTTCTTCCAGCTTAAATTGCCAGAGTCGCGTAGGAATGTCCGTGTGGCCTGGTGTGTCATGTTACGGATAGCGTGACGGTCAGAGATTTGAAAAAAAAAGTTCTTGTTTGTTAAGCTTGTGGGACTTAACTGCGGGGTCATCAATCTCTAAACTTACAAACTACCTATACATTAACTTATACTAAAGACAACCCACGCCGGCCGCGGTAGCCGAGGGGACTGAGACGCTCCAGTCACGGTCTGCACGGCCACTACGATCGGGGGTCCGACCCCTCTCGGGCATGGATATTTGTGCCGTCCTTAGGATAAGCTAGTTGATAAGTAGTTTGTAAGTTTAGGGACTGATGACCCCGTAGTTAAGTCCCATAAGCTATAAAAACACAAAACACACACAAAAACAACACAAACCGAGGGAGGATTCGAACCCCCGAGGGGGAACGGCCTCCCAAATCGGAACATAGAGCCTCACAGAGGTTCGAGTCCAACCTTGGACGTTTATGTGTGTGTTGTCCTTAGTATAAAGTTTAAGTCGTTTGGTCCCATAGGTTTACAACCATTTGAACATATTTTTGAATTGAAAGATGCATTTTGGTAGTCTCTGAAGAACTCTAGGTCTCATTGTTAACTACAGTCTATTACTTTTCGTAAAGTGACTGTAGCTACATACATCAAAAAATGTGTTGTATGACCTAAGTTCCGTTCTGAACACCGAGGATGAATATGCATATTGCAGCAAGAACACAGTTTACATTGTCCATTGATGTCTCTCAAACCGCTCAAAGATGTAAAGAATCACGCATTAGTAGTGCCAATGCGAAGGAATGAGTAAGGCAGATGATAATTTTCATTCACAACACCCAGAAAGGTACCACTTGTGTTCAACTGAGTTCTGCTACAAGATCAATTCCTATGTTAGATCGTATCCGCATTGTTATTGTGTCCTAAGAAGGACTCTCATCTAGGGAATCTAGGGAAGTTTCCAGACGTCTTGGAATGAATCAAAGTTACGTTCAACTGATAAGATTATACATCTAATGTCCCGATGTCAATTTAGATTAATGATCTAATCAGTTAAAAAATATCGCCTCCCAGAATATATGTCAAACAAAGATATGTATTTTGGACGTAAAGGAAGTAAAGAGGTACAGAAACAATTGTTTCTGGCCGCGCACATCAGTTGATGACCGTATACACATTACATTTGTATCTGATTATGCTGAAGCGATAGCTCCTTACTTAAGAGCCTTATAAGACCGTTCTCTCAAAGAAGGATCTGTACCAAAAGACTGGAAGGTTGCATAGGTCACACCTATATTCAAGAAAGGCAGTAGGAGTAACCCACTAAACTACAGGCCTATTTCATTGACGTCAATTTGCAGCTGGGTTTTGGAACATATCCTGTATTCATATATTATGAATTATCTCTAACAGAATAATCTTTTGACCCAAGGTCAACGCTGATTAGAAAATACCGTTCATGAGAAACACAACTAGCTCTTCACTCACTCCAAGTGATGAGTGCTATCGACAAGGGTTCTCAAACTGATTCCGTATTTCTTGATTTGCAGAAGGCTTTTGACACAATACCTCACAAATGGCTTTTAATGAAATTACGTGGTTATGGTATATCGCACGAAATTTGCGACTGGATGCAAGAATTCCTGTCAGAGAGGACACAGTTTGTAGTAATTGATTGTAAGGCATCGACTAAGAAAGAGGTGATATCAGGGTGTTCCACAGGGTAGTGTTATTGGTCCTCTGCTATTTGGGAGAAAATCTAAACAGCTCTCTCAGACTGTTTGCAGATGGCACCGTTATTTACCGTCTTGTAAAATCATCTGAAGATCAAAACCAACTGCAGATCGATCTAAATAAGATATCACTATGCTTTGAAGGTTGGCAATTGACTCTAAATAACGAGAAGTGAGAAATCGTCCACGTGAGTACGAAAAGAAATCCGTTAAACTTTGTTTACAAGGTAAAACAATGAAAAGTGAAGGCCGTAAACTCCACAAAATATCTAGGAATTACTATTACTTCAGACTTAAACTGGAAAGAACACGTAGACAATGTCGTGGGAAAGGAGAAGCAGAGACTGCGTTTTATTGGAGGAACTCTTAAAAGATGCAACAGAACTACTAAAGAGAATGCATACACTACGCTTGTCCGTCCTCATTTGTAGTATTGCTGCCCAGTGTGGAATCGTTATCTGTTTGGTTTCACGGAGGACATCGAAAGAGTCCAAAGAAGGGCAGCTCGTTTTGTATTGTTATGATACAGGGGAGACAGCGTTACAGAAATGATACAGGATCTGGGATGGGAATCATTACAACAATGGCGTTTATCGCTGCGGCGAGGGCTACTTACAAAACTCCAATCGGCAACATTCTCCTCCGAATGCGAAAATATATAGTTGACTGCCACTTACATAGAAAAGATCATCAGAATAAAATTCGAGAAATCAGAGCTCGAACGGAGAGATTCAGATGTTCTTTCTTCCCGTGCGCTATTTGACAATGGTATGGGAGATAAATATTATAAAGGTCGTTCGATAAACCCTCTGACAGGCACTTAAATGTTATTTGCAGAGTATCCCGTGTAGATGTAGATGAGATTTACGTACGGATTTCATCTCGGAGGAATCCTGCGAGGAACTCCATCATGCTGAGTAATGATTTTCGTGGAGTTACCAGAAGTCCTTTTTCGACTCAAACTGTACTAATAGGCTGCATTGCATGCAACTTTACTCCCGACGGCCATGACGAGGTACAGCTTTGACATATAGACACCAAGCATACCGTTGTATAAATGGCCCCGAAAGAATTCTGGATGTACTTCTCAGAATTGGCATCAAGTGTAATTCACAGATGAGACTCCCATCGTGTGGTTGCATGATGTTCTGGGGTGGCATTACGTGAGGCCGCCGTACGCCACTGGTGATTGTAGAAGGCAATCAAACGGTTGCAAAGAGGGCATTATCCGACGTTTAGTGCCACCGTATCGGCAGAAATTCGTAGTGTACAAGAATCCTCTCCTTCATCGTGCACATCTTGTGAATGCGTTGCTTCATGAAAACGTCATCGCAGGATTAGAATGGCCAGCTTGTTCTCCAGAGATGAACCCTGTCGATCATGCCTGTGATACATTGAAAACGGCTGATTTTGTACGAGACGACTATCAACCAATCTGAGAGATCGACGTGGAATCACCATTGAGGAGTGGATCAGTCTAGATCATGAATCCCTTAATGATCTACTGGTCAGTACGACACAACTAATGTAGGCATGAATCAATGCAAGAGGATATGTTACCCGGTACCGGTGTACTGGGTACTGGTGTATGCTGCAATCTGGGACACAAATTCAGAATGTCTAGGTTATTGTCGTACAACTTATCGAGTTCTGTTTCCGTGAGCAATATGGTGAATTAAAATGTTTTTCTGTATCCCTATTCCATTTTTATGTAAATCGTCAGGAACCCCTAGTATCGTGGTGAACAACTCTTTCTTTTTATGTCTGTATACAGATATGTGCGTGCCTGTGCCAAATTCTCAAGTCTACAGACAACTGTGTAACTTCCTAGTGCAAGCTTTTTTGATCAGTTATATATTTTTTATACTTCATGTGATCAATTGAGATCATTGTGACTCCATGAACGTCCATTTAGTCCTAATGACTGGCAGTCGAGTAGAATGCGTAAAAGAGCGGCACCGTGATGTGACATTCTTTGGCTTGGTTCGGATGCAAGAATACCTTTATTTTGTTTTGAATAATAAAGTGCAAATATGCCGGAAGTCAACTGAAAATTAGTTTTCTGGTGAACTTAACATCGTCAAAACATTATTTCCGATTTAGCATCTTCGAATGGTGTGGTTCACATTTCAAATTATTTGTCAATTCTTGTCAATTTTAGGGTTTGAAAATTCCTTTCCTTGGTGTTTGCTGAAAATATCTCAAACAATTTGTCCTTGTCAGTCATCCTTCATTCCTACAACAATTAAAGGGCAGTCCATGCAGATCATCAAAATAATTTGTGCAACAGCTTCTTTCACAACACTTCCAGTTCTGTGGCAGTTGCATGTGACAGGAAATGCAGCACATCAAAATACGCATATTGTTTGTGTGATGCAGTAGGAAAACCACTTTTGAGACTTTTTTCTCGTTGAATTTTCTAGTTCTACTTCACTGGTGGAAAGTTCCAAGCCGAAAGTAATTTTTGCAGCAGGAGAAAGCAGAATCTCTTGAAAACGAGTCAGAAAATGCACTTGATTCAAGAAACACAAAGAAGTTTCAAATTGAGGCGGCAGCTGTGCAGTCGCGCTTCCAGTAACCCTGCTCTGTGTCTCTTGTACCAATCGCTTTCCAGATTCTCTCCGGTAGTGCCGTCTTTTCGATTCGGTATCCGAAGTTGCTATTCCGTAACAGATTAGCTCCGATATCTTGTGAAGTGTACCGAAAGGTGGTGAGCTTTTGATAACGCCACTCATCCGGTGAGCTTTGATAATTTGTAATTTTACAAATACTGATTTTCAGTTTGAATTTCATGATTAGGTGCTAGGACAAACCCAAGTGGAGAACGATTTAATAAGGCTATTATGCATGCATTTAAACAAATATCCAAGCAAAACGTATCATGAATTCGTTCAAAACACTAACAATTAAAAATACATCTTATTGGAGATGAAACTAAAATATAATCCACCATCGTGGCTGTCTAGTCAAGGTGTGTCGACTAGTACCTATGGATGGTTTTATGAACTAAGTAATAAACAATTAACTTGTTATACTGCTTTCTATACTACTTGTTACCAATGACCACGAGACTAACATGTATTCACTTAGTACTAGTAAACTCATTTTGGCCAGAAGTCGTTATTATCAAGTTTTCCGTAATATATCTGATACAATCAAGCACAAAACAGACTGTAACCCTAAAACGTCATAAGCCCATGTGGCTTATACAATACGTATAGGAGTTGTATCAAAGCCGTAATTGTCAAGAAACTGTTTAAAATAAAGGAAGAGTGGTGGTTGCTGATTTTGTTTGAAATATAGCACAAATAAACAACAACAGAAGTGGCTGAGAGTCTCAGAGGGAGCATTAGGAAAAAAATTGCTGAAACAGGGGAAAGTAATACAGTAGAAGAAGAATGGGTAGTTCTGAGATATAGTGTAGTGAAGCTCACAGAGGATCATTTAGGCAGAAGGACAAGGCCTAATAGAAATTGCTGGATAACAAAGGAGATACTAAATTAATGAAAAAAAAAAAGAAAAATACAGCAAGTGAAGCAGGCAAAAGATAGAACAGACGGCTGAAAAACGACGTTGACAGGAAATGCAGACTGGCTAAGCAGCTGTTGCTTCAGGACAAAAGCAATACCGTAGAAGAATGTGTAAGTAGATACCACCTACAGGAAAATAAGAGACATTTGGAGACAAGAAAACCAGTTGCATGAATATCAAGAACTAAGATGAAAAACCAGTACTAACATAAAAAGGGAAAGCAGGAAGAGGACAGGTCGCTGCACCTTATGGAATAGCAGTTCGATTTTACACAGCATACGCGAAGAAATGTGACCCCCCCTCCCCTTTGTTGCAGTGGTGTACCGTAGGTCTCTATAAGAGGGTGGCGTTGCAAGAGATTGGAAAATGGTACAGGTCATCCTCGTTTTCAAGAAGGGACGTCGAACATATATGCAGAACTATAGGCCTGTATCTCTAACGTCGGTCAGTTGTAGAATTTTGGAACACGTATTAGAGTATAATGACTTTTCTGGAGACTAGAAATCTTCTCTGCAAGAATCAGCATGGCTTTCAAAAAAGGCGATCGTGTGAAACCCAGCTCGTGCTATTCGTCCACGAGACTCAGAGGGCCTTAGACACGGGTTCCCAGGTAGATGCCGTGTTTCTTGACTTCCGCAAGGCGTTTGATACAGCACCCAAGAGTCGTTTAATGAATGAAGTAACAGCATATGCTCTATCAAACCATTTGTGAGGTTGGATTGATAACAGAACGCAGCATGTCATTCTCAACTGAGAAAAGTCTTACGAAGTAATAGTGATGGCAAATGTGTGTCGTGGGACCGTTGCTGTTCACGATATATATAAATGACCTTGTAGGTAACATCGGAATTTCACTGAGGCTTTTTGCGATGATGCTGATGTAACAATGGAATCTTGTATTGAAATGCAGGAGGATTTGCAACGAATTGACGCATGATGCAGGGAATGGCTATAGAATCTCAATGTAGACAAGTGTAATGTGCTACGAATACTTTGAAAGAAAGATCCTTTATCATTTAGCTGCACTATAGCAGGTCAGCAACTGGAAGCATTCCATAAATTATCTGGGAGTAGGCATTAGGAGTGATTTAAAATGGAACGACCACATAAAATTAATCGTCGGTAAAGCAGATGCCAGACTAAGATTCATTGGAAGAATCCTAAGGAAATGCAGTCTGAAAACAAATGAAGTAGGTTACAATTATATATATTTTTGAGGGAATTACAGCGTTCAAATGAATGAAATAAATCGCAATTTGCAATGTTATGGCTTCACTGTATTAGGTTTAGGTGAAATACCAAACTGTGGCGAATGAACATTTGTGCCCGGCTGGGATTCGAAGTAGTTTACAGTACACTTGTTCGTCCACTGCTTAAATACTGCTCACCGGTGTTGGATCCGTACCAGGTGGGGTTCATAAGGAAGTAGAAAAGATCCAACGGAGAGCAGCGCGCTTCGTTACAGGATCATTTAGTAATCGTGAAAGCGTTATGGAGATGATCGATAAACTCCAGTGGAAGACACTGCAAGAGAGACGCTCTGTAGCTCGGTACGGGCTTACGTCGAAGTTTCGAGAACATACCTTTACCGAGGAGCCAAGCAGTATATTGCTCCCTTCTGCGTGTATCTCGAAGCGAAGAGATCATGAGGATAAAATCAGAGAGATTAGAGCCCACACAGAGACATACCGACAATCTTTCCTTCCGCGAACAATACGAGACTGGAATAGGAGGGAGAACCGATAGTGGTACTCAAGATACCCTCCGCCACACACCGTCAAGTGGCTTGCGGGGTATGGATTTAGATGTAGAAGGCGGAAGAAATATATGCAAGCCTTTTACAAAGAAACTTGATGTAAAGAACATTTTTAACAGTTATACGCATGATTTGGCCACTTGTATCATCCGACATGAATGCCACCGAACATTTCTAACCCCACGTTTATATTTTAATTAATACTAGTTTAATTCCCGCTGCTTCGCACGCGTATAGACTAGATCGTCTGCATTGGTCGTTTCTACTTCTGAATATAAATTTTCATAGATTTATCTTCGCCAGCCGCGGTGGACGAGGAGACTGAGGCGCTCCAGTCACGGCCTGCACGGCCACTGCGGTCGGGGGTTCGAATCTCCCCTCGGGCATGGATATTTGTGCCGTCCTAATTCTTAGTTAGTTCATAAGTAGTTTGTAAGTTTAGGGACTGATGACCCCGTAGTTAAGTCCCATAAGCTATACAAACATTTGAACATTTTTTTTTTTTTTTTAGATTTATCTTTAAAAATACTTTCCTAATCAAGTATTTTGTTACAACTTGCCACTCCCTATTGCACCAGTGATGTCAGAGTTCAAAACATCCCGAAACACATATTTTTAAATTCTAACCATGCTTCGAAATCCAAATTTTCGCATTTCTAGCATCAAAATAGTCTTAGTAGCACCATTAAAATATTTTCACTCATTTCACCCGCTTAGTGGTTGAATTTCCAAAAATATCGAAACCTGTGTTTTTAAAATTTCAATCAAAAAAAAAAAAAAAATAAAAATAAAAAGAAGTTCATCCCCTATTTCACCTCCATAGGGATGGGAATTTCGATAGATCGTTGATGCCTACAGTGTAAGATAAACAACGTCTACAAATTTCAAGTTTCTATCTGAGTGTTCACTTTTCAGCGCAGTTTTCTGTCTTTTAGAAACGGATCGAGAACGCAAAATTTCTTTCTTACGCTTTGGCATCTATCTTGCTAGTTTTACTTTTCAAACTGCAATATGCACTTATTTTTCTTTCTTCGTATGCTTGCTGCAGAAAAACAACTGAAGAATGTGAATTACGTTTCGCTGCATATAACCTCTTTGCTGTTATACTGTCAAAAGTCATCGCTAGTCTTCAGTCCACATTTTATATAAGCTGACGACTTTCAACCCCTATATCTTCCACCCCTCTTATAACTATCGACACGGAACTGCTATGGTGAACAGCGGGAGACTCTGTACTACAACAAAACAGGGAGATCGTTTTTTCTGAACAGCAAAATATTGATGCCCATACGCAGAATTTTATATAAGTCGGTAACTTTCAACCCTCTATCACCATAGTGCATAAAGGGAGACTGAGACCAACTATCACAAACAAACACTATTCGTTTGGTATATGTAGTTTTTGCAGAGTGAAATATAGGTACAAACACCGTAATTTTTATATACATTAAGAATAAGAATACGTAGAACAACCTGTCAACTAAAGAGCAGGAACAGCATTAATTATTTATTTCCTAGTCAACACCAAAGTTTTCATTGCCAACATCGCTATACTATGCCTGGGACACGGTAAGCAAGATTTTATCAGATCTCTTTGGATTACTGGTACGGATTCTGATTTATTAAACGTTCAGTTTTAAGTGAATTTGCAAAGACATTTCATTTTTAGTGTTCACGTTTACAAATACATAACTACGTTTTATTTGCTAGCCTATCAATATGTGTAGTGAGGATAGTATGATTGAACAATTAAAGCGCTAGGAACGAAATCCTTTCCATATCACACACTACAGTTCTCTTCTTAGATTCTCGATAGGTATAAACAAAAAGCTTACATCAGCAATATGATGTTAATTACTCACCTAGCTGAATTGTATTAATCTGTTAGTAACGCGATACTGTTCGCTAAACCAAAGTAACTTATGACTTAGGAACTTTCCGTCACAGACATACATTAACGTATGTCTGAAGTCTGTGTATTGCAGTGTGTGACACTACAACACAGTGACCAACGCCTTTTTCCAATCATGTGTGCGTACAGTGTGTAATATAAAATGATGCTTTGTGTATTTTTCCTCATTATTTTTATTTTTTGTAATTTATTATGTATTTGTATGTTTTGTTTCTATAACATATTTGCATTGTCCTGCTAATTTCCGTATATGTGAAAAATAATACTGTAAATGTAGTAGACACGCTGGGTTAGCAAGGACACAGCGAGAGAGTAGGAGTTGTTGTTGAGAAGTAGCAGCGGACAGACGGAATCGTGAAACGGTGTGTGCAATGGTGCACGGCAAAAGTATGTGAAGGAGAATGCGTGTTGGATGGGCACTAGTGGAGGAGACGGTGAACAGGCAACATTATTTACTCATTCGGGCACAGTTTAAATAATTAATAAATGCATCAAGAGGAATGCAGTGGGCCAAAAATTGTAATTAACATTCGCCGCCAAGAAGAGCCTGTGTTTGCCAATTGTTAAGTGCCAACAGTCTCCAATCAGCAGCACCATGTCGCACACCAAAATCCGTAAGATCTGTCCAGTTTGTCTTAGCATGTACGGCTAACCAGCGTATTAGTGATATTTGTTCAATAATGAACACTGTTATTTGAGAACCAGTGTTTAAAATCATTACCCATAGTCATTGTCCAGACAGGTTCCTTCCTCATCCATTGTTTTACCGAAAATATTCACAAAGTTATAGAAAATTAAAAAATCATAGTCATTAAAGACAAGGTGACAGTGATTAATAATAATTCGTTCAGAAAAGTATTACTAAATGTAGCTTATGCCAGTGTTGCTGATCAATAGATTGCTAAGTGGAATGAAACTGCTAGACTGTCAAATTTAACAGATATTTCTGTAAATGTGCAAAAGTTTAATTATTTCCCATTGCATATCATTTTGAGGTAAATTTTTTTATTTGCAAGTACTGATTAGTGGGAATAGTGATTATTTGAAATGCTAATAATTCCTGGTTAAAGAGAGAGAAAAAGTTAATCAGAGGGTTAAATAGTTCATTTCTAAATATTCAGTGTTATCACGTTAAATTGATTATTGCTAAAGCACATGGCATTCTCGCTGTTGCATAATTTCTGGTACTTATATAAACAATTAATTATTTGAAGCCCTAAATAGTAAGTATTAGGGTGAGAGTTTTGCATGATCTGCTGCATGTTGTATTTGCGTGGCTGTGGCTTGCATTTCGCTGTCTTATATTCAATCCCTATGTTAATGAACTATTTCTCAGTAAGTAGTATATTTTCAGTGTGTTTTGTACCGGATTTGACGCACATACTCTGATTTCCTGCCTACACAAATTTTACGTAATTTTTCACGTTGATAGTTAACTTTGCTATTATTGAGATCCAACCAAATTATTTGCTCGTACAACGAGCTGGCGACCGTAAATCAATAAGTTATTCACTTTTTCCGAATTAATCCCTGTCCCGTTTGTTCCGCATTTTTTTTTTCTATTAAAGATTAATCATTTTATCCCAAATTTTACTTTCCACTTTCTTTATTCCTACCGATCGTTGTTGTCTACCCAAGAGGTACAGCAACGTTCCGGTTATAGCCTCCGCTACATCATCGGCTTCATTGGTGATAGCTTTTCCACCCAATTAAGTTAATTAGGCACACGGGTCAATTTTTCTAATTATCGTATACTAACCGGTGGTGTAGGGCGGGTAGAGTTATTTGTGAGCTCAAAGATAATATGGAGATGGTACTATGTATTATGAAACCGTGACGATCGACGTATAGTAGTGTTTCTAATCCAGTTGTTAGTATTTTGATCCTAAGCACTACAGTTGTGTTTCCAGTTTTTATATCGAGATCATTAGTGTATTGCCAGTGTAGTTAATATTCAGTTAATGTATATCTGTGTTTCCCTGTGTTTTATTTTTGAGTCTTTTCATCTTTGAGCATCTGTTTATCGTCGTATTGCTCCACATTTTACGAATTTTTGTTCGCCACGCTCACCCAACGCCACACATCGCGATCAAAACACAATAGTGCACACCGCGAAACTAAAGGCTACTCTCATGCATAGCCGCCATTGGTCAGTAGTGAATAATTTCGGCTACAAAGTGAAATATACGGACACACGTCCCACGTTCCATATACAATATATGTACAAGGCGCGTCCAGAAAGTAAGTTCCGTTTGGTAATAAAATGAAATTGCACACATATACAGAAGAAATTTTTATTGCACAAAATTCTACAACTCTTAAACTACTTTTCTACAACACTGTCGACATTTTGCAGGCATTTGTCATAGCGTGGCACCAGGTTTTGTATACCTTCTTGATAGAAATCTGCCGCCTGTGTCTTCAACCAGTTGGAAACAGTTTCTTTCAGCTCGTCGTCTTGGTGAAGTGATGACCGCCAAGGAAAGACTTGAGATGTCCTGGATCTTGTCATCAATCGCGTGAACCAGTTCTTCTGTAAACAAAGGTGGACGCCCACATCGTTCTTCATCGTGCACATCACTACGCCCGCCATTGAACTGTCGGACCCATCTTCTCACCATCGAATCACTCATCGCATTTGGTCCGTAAACATTGCAAATTTGCCGATAAATTTCCCTTGGTTTCACTTTCCTCGCATTCAAAAACCGAATCACCGACCTGATTTCACAGGCGGCGAGATTTTCAATCAACGCCGACATTTCAAACAAGCACGACAAAGCGTAAGTAACTGACAAGCGATCTCCAAATGGCGCACGTTCTTCTTCTTGATACATATCGTCTACAGCGCATGTGCGGAAGTGCAGTCGCGGCGCTGCAGCGGAGATAAACTGAAACGGAACTTACTTTCTGGGCGGGCCTCATATATTGATTTTCAATTACTTTGGCATCTGTAGTTACGTTCCGTAACGGTAAAATTGGAATTCAAATTAGTATGAATATTAAATTAACAGTAGTCAGAGTGATTACGTGAGTACCAGCTGGGAGTTATAAGAAGATCTATTTGTTCGATGTGGCCATATAAAATCAAATTTTCCGCATTGTTGAGTTCATTCGGTATGTTAACCTACAGTTCGGTGAAGTGTATATGATACGCGTTGATATACTTACTTATTTAACGTTATACGTTGAGATTAAGTGCCGCTCAATACTTTGTCAGTGGTGTGGATAGAATCTGAATCAGTCATTACAGTCGATATAAGCCTTCAGTTGAATTTGTGTGTCGGTATAGGCATTGAATTAATTATGGAAACTGCATTTTGGTACTAAGCTTGACTTGAATATTTCATGAATGGTTTCATTCATACCATTAAGTTTAAAAGTTAATGACAAACGTGTGTATATACTTGATCGAACTGTTTCCACAGGAAATTTGCTTCACAAAATATATAGGTACAGTATTTTCAAGTATAAGAACTACACAATATATTACTAGAACGTGAACTTTAATATTAATCTTTAAATGTGGCGAACTTTACGATTTACGAACTGTTTGATGAATACATTAAAGATAAAGTTGAAGCATGGAGAGTCATGGCAGTTGTGGCAATATTTCATGGAACACAGAAGCTTATTTAGTTTATGTGAAATGGAGGGAAGTCGTACTTGGACTATTCCGAGGCTCGTTAGTAGCTAGTGGTGCGGTGGTCTAGTGATGACGGGCGCCATGGCTCAGCGCGCCCGGTCAGAGGGCTCAATCAGCGTCCGCAATGAACAGAACTACCCATAGAACAAAAAAAAAAGTGGTAAGATGACTGCCTCGTAAGCGTGGAGGTCCGGTTCGATTCCCGGCCGCATCATAAATTTTAATTCAGTGCCTCACCTTCATCTTGAAAGACTTTGATATGTTCGAGACGAAAAGCAATCTCAGGCTTTGTAAACTTCTCTTTATAATGATATGTTTGGCGAATGTTAGCATGTTTACATTTACAACGTAAAATAACGGACTGAGTAATTAAATCAAACGCGATTTAAACTTAAACCACCTTTATAAAAATCGAGAAGTCAGTTCGTGCCTCAAATCCTGCAAGCTACGTCTGCTATACAGTTTTTCTTCCTTTATTGTGATTCCATCCCTCTCACCCCATATCGGTGGGTGATGCACTGCCAGCCACTGCACCGCCAGGCAAGTGTGTCACTCAGATGCCACAGTGTTCCGATATTGGAATCAATTGGAACATGAGGGCAGCCACTCCACATCATGCATGTTCCGGTCAACCAAGAAACAACAACCCGATCAAGGACTGTCATATGGTGAACCATGAAATGGAGGAACTATTGAACTGTGCACGCAGGACCTGTAAACATCTACTGGAAACCACACAACATCCTCGAAGTTCCCGCACAGTGAATCGCATCTGTCGGGTTGGAGTAACAACACCCGTGCATCAGTTGCCATTCGCACCAGAACATCAGAGCCGTGCTCGAGAGGCATGGGCAAATTACAAATGGCATCGCATCATGTTGCCTGATTAGTCCCGCTTCACTATAACCTCCTGTCCGCATTCGTAGTCCATTGGAAAGCGTGGTGGGTTGCCACGCAGGTGGTCCAGGTGCAATTCCCGGTCAGGTCGGAGAGTTTCTCCACTCGGGGACTGGCTGCTGTGTCATTATTTGGTGGAGACATGACGCCATGATAATACGGGTTGGATTTAGGGTTGGTGAAGCAGTTAGTGCGAACAGGCTGAGATGGTGGGGTCATGTTACACGCATGGGAGAAGCAAGGCTACTTAAGAGACTCATGAGCTCGTCAGTGAAGGGTAAGAGGAGTCGAGGTAGACCAAAAAGAAAGTACTTAGATTCGGTGCAGAATGATTTTGAAGTAAAAGGCATAACATCAGACGAGGCATCAATGTTAGCATTGAATAGGGGATCATGGAGGAATTTTATTAGAGGTACTATGCTCCAGACAGAACGCTGAAAGGCATAATCAGTCTCTAATGATGATGATGATAATGATGATGGGTAAATGTCACGATGTATCTGAGAGATGGTCTGTTACACAGAGTAAGAGGACTTCAGACTAAGATCCGGCAGGTTTTGTGCCTTTTGTGAATATGCAAGGAGTGCAGCGGCAGGAAATCGTTCATAAAAGACGACGTAAGTGTACGAAGAGCACAACATGTCTGTTCCATGCAGCGAGGCGTGATATCTGACTCCTATTTAAGGATGGATGTATTTGGCAGATGGGAGACAATCTGGAAACGCGCACCCCTTTCGTTCTGCCTGCAAATTGACATACGGAGTGTATGAAGGTATATTTAGGTACACTTTCTCTGCGGAAACATGGCTGCATATACATAAACAAAACTGTTTTACATACGTACTAAACACTCCGAAAATGATCAAATATAAATTTCAGGATTTCCTCAAAACGTCTGCCAGTGGCTTTTATATGGGCGTTGGTAGATATTTTTAAGGAAGAATTAATTTGGGGAGAGGGCAGTCCATATGCAAGTGGGATATGTTATCCATCAGTGAGGTACATGGTATGTAGATTACTGCAACATCTAGTATACATAACATTACAAAGCTGTCATTTATCTGATGGACCTGGCTGGAAGTGAATGAGTTCAGAGTTGTTGTCTCTTCCCTCACGTTGTACAGTTTCGAGAAATATCGACAGTCATGTTGCTCTGAAGGTCAATACAGTAGGTTATTGACCTCTGGTCACATTGCTTCCACAAGTACGAGACTGTCACGTCTGAGGGTGTGTGGTTTGGCGTGAGTTGGTCAGTCGATGGCCTGATCGCTGAATCATCGGCTTTTGCATGTGGAGAGAGTGATGGACGACTTGTTACACCTGAATACTCGGCAGGACAATGTCCTGCTGAATCTACTGCGTTATCTGGTCGATTCACTATCGAAATGCGCCCGCAGGTCTGCTGTTGTACTGGCGTGTACCTGACGACTTTGAACTAATCTAAGTTTTCATTTTTACTTCACTTATTATTCACTTTTCATTTATTACTACAGTTTATTTCACTAATTTATTTAACAATTTATAGCACTCAACAGAACATACTTATGAAGGTTAACTGTATGGTAGAAATCATTAATATGTAAATGTCGTTGTACATATATAATCTTTTAATCTGGCATACTCATAAGGTTACTCCATCGTGATTTCAGACGACTGTGTATTACATCAGTAGAGTGCCAACGCCAATTAGGTGCCTTAACACTTTAATAGGTATCCTTTACTATTCATACTCTAACCCACATTCAATTCTTGGAAATGTACTTATGAGTACGCTTGTATATATTACACATATGTGACATTAAAAACTATTTAGAGGATGGCATAAATAACACCATAACTATAAAACAAAATATTTTTGGTAAGCTAATAAAATAAAAATTGATGTATGTTGCCATTTTAGTTGATGGACGATAAGACAACTTCTGTCGCCATCATTCTGGCTGCGACAATGGAATATAAGGAAAGGAGCACCAGCAGAAGCTGCAACAGGGCAACAGATTTCTGGAGATGAGACAGGAAGCAGAAGAGCGCTTCATGTAGATCAGGGGTATTTTTGTGCGAAAGTCGATGTGGCAAATTCCTACCTTCCCTCACACGTTTTCACTGGTAGACGCTAGATATTTTTCTCGCAGAATATCCATTGGATAAATTCTTTCTCTGATATACTAAGTTTCATATTAAGTCATCAAATTAATTTTGTTGATTGTTTATGCTTGGCGTTTTACAAAAACGTAAGGTCAGAACAGACCATACTGAAGAATCCAACATATCAACTGGAAATATCTAACGCTGTTTTCAACTCTACGTAGTAGAGCGAACACACACACACTCACTCACACACACACACACACACACACACACACACACACACACACACACACCAAAAGAGTGAGTGACAAAAAGAGAGAGAATCAATTGACGCAGTCTTACAAAAAACTCTCTCCACTACTACATACGGCAAAGCTAGCACTTACTTAATATGTCGATCCGTCTTTGTCATTTTGTCACAGTGATTACTTCCATGTTCACTATGCCTAATGAAACATGTAAAGTGGTTATTATAATCAATGATTTGTCAATTTTTATTGAACTGATTTTTTTATTCCATTCTTTCAGATAAAACACGTTCTCTGCAGAGATATGAGACCTTTTCACATCCGTTTAACATTACGATCTGTACCGCTGTAAGCTTATTACATCAGTGGTACTCGATACTCTAACGCAATTTTAAAAAGCGTAATACTTTGATATAGTGATCCAATTAAAAACTTTCCAACTCTTTGATTAGCGGAATCTCCTTTCTCTTGGGTGATTTGATTCCAGTCAGCAGAACGGATTTAAATATAAGTTAATCATATTTATTTCTCCGTTGCTCCACGATGTTTTACTCTTCCAGCGTTTCCTGATGAATATCAGGTTCCACCTCGGCAAAATTACTTTACTCTTATTTATAAATGGGACTTATTTGCCAGTCCTGCTTTGTTCATTATTCGTCGCAAATTAGAACGTTAAATGCTTACCCCACTGTCCCTTCTTGTTTATATTGTTTATAGCCAACTTCATACATTGCTTTCCAGGAAGGGGGGATTAAATAGATTATACGCAAATCCGCCACCGGATTTGATGCGTTACGCTGGGATGTTATTAGGAGAATTGTTTTCAGGTAATAAGCGACACAGCTACGGTGACTGTCTGCGATCTACTTCAGAAACGGAGTATGAGGTTAGTTCAAACATTAAAACACAAATAACTGAGATTAGGCGACTCGTAGACCAGACTGTTTGCACAATATTTCTCATTGCGAGTGACGCTGACGTTGTGGCGTCAGGAAACACATCAGGCTACAGGTGCGAAATTTCTCCCTTACTGGACCCGTTTACAATACGGTTCTACAACAAGGTGCACAACAGAGAAATTAAAGGCATCGTCACCAGTGTGTGTGTTTCCGTGGTATATGAATAGTTATTAATTCCAATCTGAATGATGTAAACACATTCAAAGCAGATGCTGTATTACACTGAAGGTATTCGAACGCGGGGTTCATTAGAATATTTTGTTGGCATTGTCTTCAGTGATTCCTGTACTTCAGAAGATAACTTGAGGCATACGATGTAGGTGGCAACATACGTCTGCAAACGTCATCACAGGACACCACGATCCTTCGGGGTTGTTACTATCCAAACCCTACAGTTAGCTGTCCACTCAATCTTACTGCGAGCAAAATTGAGTTTTTGCGATCTGCTGTGTTTTTGCGAGGAACGGTGAGTTCATCTTGAAAAATCATCTCGTCTGTCTGAGGGCACTATCCCGATGACACGGTATAGCAGGTCTGTTGCTAGAACTTACTCTGGGCGGTAGAACAAGGCATAGGAATTACTTCAGTCTGCATACAGTAGAAGACCTGGCAGCTTTTAGTGAGACTTCGGTGAAACGAGAGAGAGAGAGATAGATAGATAGAGAGATAGAAAGAGAGAGCGATAGTGAGAACGCAGAAGAATACTTAAAAGTAAACGATAGTGATATCATAGGGTTATTTCTAAAATCTGCAATGGTTTTCACCAAGGCAGTGTTGATTTTTCAGTTTCTTGAGAATAGCAGTAAGGTCTTTTAACGAGTTAGTGGAGGTATCCCAAGGTGAAATTAAGAAAAAGAAATTAAGAAAACCGACGGATCACGCCGGATGAAAAGATTGTCTTCGCCTGTAGAATAGGTAGCTAATTGTTTTTGTATACTCACACTTTTGTATATTCACAGTTTTATTTGTAACTACAAAGTAAATACAGGAATGATTCTTCAGCTTTCATTTAAAAAGAATGTTATTATAAGGTTCAAATATTCAAATGTATGTATAGCTTATGGGACTTAACTACGGGGTCATCAGTTATGAACTAGCTAACACTAGCTAACACTAAGGACGGCACAAATATCCATGCCCAAGGAAGATTCGAGCCCCCGACCGTAGTGGCCATGCAGTCCGTGACTGGCGCGCCGAAGTCCCCTCGGCCATCGCGGCCGGCTATTATAAGGTTAAATATTTAAGTAGTGTAGGCAAAATAAAGATATTTTATGTCATTTGTTTACATATAATACCACCTAACTTCAGGCCACGCTACATAGCATGTGTAAAATACACAAGTTAACACTGGCCTACACGAAGGTGTAGCAAACTGATTGTAAATCACAAAGTGAAGTTTCGCGATGAAATAACGATCATGTACCTTCACAATAACTACCACCGTCATGCCTTAGCAAAAGATCTTGCCGAGAACCCGAAAAAATTCTGGTCCTATGTAAAATCGGTAAGCGGATCGAAGGTCTCTATCCAGTCACTCGTTGATAATTCTGGAGTGGTGGTAGAAGAGAAAAAAATTAAGGCCGAAATTTTAAATTTAACATTTAAGAAATCATTTACGCAGGAGGAAAATTCAAATATGCATCCATTTGGTGGTCGCACAATCTCCCAAATGGATGACATAGTAATAGGCATAGCTGGTGCAGAGAAGTTGCTGAGAGAGTTCAAAGCAAAGAAGTCGACAGTACCAGATAGAGTACCAATCCGGTTTTACAAAGTGTACTCGGCGGCATTGGCCCCTTACCTATCTCACATTTTTCGAGAATCTTTTATCCAGCGCAAAGTACCAAGAGACTGGAAAAAGGGACTGGTAACACCCTTGTATGGCCTAAATCATTAACATCAGTTTGCCTGTAGAATTCTGGAACATATTCTCAGTTCTAATATAGTAGATTTTCTTGAGGCGTAACAGCTTCTGTCCATGCATCAGCACGGCTTTATGAAGCATCGATTATGCGAAACGCAGCTTGTCGTTTTCGCTTACATCTTTTGTTCTACTGGTGAAGGGCAAAAAGCAGACTGCATATTTCTTGATTTTCGAAAGGCGTTTGACACGGTACCGCACTACAGACTGATAACGAAGATACGAACTTATGGAACAAGTTCCCAAATATGTGACGGTTCGAAGATAAATAATAGAACTCAGTAAGTTGTCCTCTGTGTCGAGTGGTCATCAGAGACTAGGGTATCGTCAGGAGTGTCCCAGGAAAGTGTTATACGAACGTTATTATTTTCTGTCTATATAAATGATCTGTCGAACAGAGTGAGTTGCAGTTTGCTGATGATGCTGTGGCGTACAAGATGGTGTCGTCATTGAATGAGTGTAGTAGGATTCAGGACGAATTGGTCCAAATTTCTAAGCTGTGTGAGAAATGGCAGCTAGCGCTAAATGTAGACAAATGTAAGGTGATGCATATGAGTAGTAGGAATAATCGCGCAGTGTTCGAAGACAGCGTTAGTAGTTTGCTGCTTGTCAGAGTCGCTTCAATTAAATACCTAGGCGTAACGCTGCACAGCAATATGAAATGGCCGGCCGCGGTGGCCGAGGAGACTGAGGCGCTCCAGTCACGGTCTACACGGCCACTACGGTCGGGGGATATTTGTGCCGTCTTTAGTATAAGGTAGTTGATAAGTAGTTTGTAAGTTTCGGGACTGATGACCCCGTAGTTAAGTCCCATAAGCTTAACAAACATTTGAACATTTTTGAATATGAAATGGAAGGAGCACATACGGACAGTCGTGGGGAAGGCAAATGGTCGACATCTGTTTATTGGGAGAATTTCTGGAAGGTGTGAGTCTTCTGCAAATGAGTTCGCATATAGCCGGCCGCGGTGGCCGAGGAGACAGAGGCGCTCCAGCCACGGTCTGCACGGTCACTACGGTCGGGGGTTCGAATCCCCCCCCCTCGGGCATGGATATTTGTGCCGTCCTCAGTGTGAGCTAATTCATAAGTAGTTTGTATTTTTAGGGACTGAAGACCCCGTAGTTAGGTCCCATAGACTATACAAACATTTGAACATTTGAAAAAAAAATTAAACCAAAAATAATTCCGCGCTATCTGGGTTAAGAATGTATGAGAGTTGTTTCGTTTCTATGAAAAAGTAAAAAAAGTAAAGCAAAATGTAAAATGGAGCAGTTGGTGGCAGCGAACAAATGATTTACGCGGCGTGGCGAATTAATCCCGGAAACGGAGTTCATTCGTTATCTGGAGGCAGCATCGGCAGTTAAAGCGGCGCGGGCAGGCGGGTGCCGCGTGACACGAGGAGGCGAGGCGAGGCGAGGCGCGGTGGCGCATCGGCCCTCCCTGATTAATCTCCCCAGGGCGGCGGCGGCTCCGGCAGCGCTCAATTACCAGTGGACGCGAGCGTCGGGCCGGGCGAGGCAGTATCTCAAGCGGCCGGCCAGGGGAGCGAGGGAGGGAGGCCGCTAAACGGACCCCGACATGCTCCCTCCCGCCGCCGCAGAGTGCACTACCAACAGGCCCGGCACCGGCACACAAAAGACTCGCGATAACGCCCGGAACAGGCCGGCAAACGCGCTAATGCGAGCGCGGGCGCCCGCGAGCGCTCACGCTGCTGACTCGCGGCACAGAGTAACAAATACAGAGGAGCAGCCCCCCTAAACCACTGTCCTACGCTCTCCTCGTAGTTCCGTAAGATGCTAGCAGGTGTCAGGGGGTTCCCTGGATTATTACCGGTAGATCACACTAGAGACACTTCTGAGGGTGCCTCTCGCACGTCAGAGGGTAGCGTGGAGGGGAGGCTGAAGGGGGAGAGCTCGTGCCGCCTGCCATGATGAGGCCACGGCTGTGTCCGGCTTGCTGGCGTTTGAGGGGAGGTGGTGGTGGGGACAGACGCTACCTGCCGCCTGCTCTGGCCAGTTTAAAGGTTAGTTTACACGACGACACTAAGTTTCATGAAACTGCGCTACTGGCCAATGCGAATGCGCGGCTGGCGTTCGCACAACTCGTTGGTGAAACTAAACAGTTTCGCCACCTTCCAACTTTGGCGAAACTGATTGCGCGTGTTTTTAGGTTAGGTTATGGCCAATACAGAACAAAATAAACGGGAAACGGAAGAAATAATTCGGATTGTGAACATATATGCGTTGCGTAGGTGTTTGTGCGAATTTAACGGCGTGTTAGTGCTGTGTATTTTGTGTCCCTGCCTCGTCGCCGCTTTTGTGTCTCGTTTCCGTCGTAGGTGTCGGTGGACCGACACAGGAATAAAGGACGCACGCTTGTGCACGTACGAAGGTGACCAGCCAGTGGGACAGCAGAAACTAGAAACACTAGAGTAAATTAGAACGAGATATATATTGCACAGAATTTATACAATACTTAACTTTTACATAGTTCAGTACGGTAAAATGCTGATACATAGTTGAGCTAGAGGCCTGCCTAGTGCCTGTAGGAAAGCCAAGTCTTCACTGGTGCCTATCTGATTCCGAAGTGTTAACTGGTTCCTATCTCAGTCCCAAGTGAATGATGTTGTTCAGTGCTGGCCACGAGAGGAGTTGTAGCAGAGAGCGCTCGTGGCTGACGTCGTAAGAACGCCGCGCCGTGCGTGCATGGCGGCGCGCGGCGAAAGTAGGTGGCGCGCACTTTGGACACAGTGAAATTATTTGTGAAATTAAATATTGATGGGCTGACAATTAGTGAATTGCAGACTAAAATACATCCAATTCAAAATACCTGTACAAAAAAAGTATGGCAATTGTGGATTTCGGAACACGATACAAGTACTGCAGAGACGAATATCTACTTGACAAGAAACGTAATGCAATTTGTAATTTCAGTTCTGGTAACAATGCTTCACGCGTAACAGTATCTTGTTTCTTTATTGCATTACTAACTCTGTTTAAAAGGAACGTGGACTGCTCTGGTGACATTCTAAGTTGATTAAAATAACTTCTAGGGTCTTCAACCACAACTTCTTTCAGAAAGGTCGCTGAGCAACAGAGCTGACGTCTTTTTTTAATCCATTCACGAACCCAAACACGTTTGTTATTCTTTTTATGTTTAGCCTCATGCAGCGACTTCACACCGACAAGCAATAGATTCGCCATAACTCTTACAGCTACCAAAACTTTCTTTTTATGGCGACAACGTCACTCACAAAACAACGAAATTGAAGTGTATGGTATTGGCGCCGTGTCTACAGACATACACGAAACTAGTTGCGCGCAATTCATTTCATGCAACGAGTTTCGCAACCTCATGTCGTCGTGTAGACTAGCCTTAAAGGGCTGCTTGTGACCGCAGCGCCATCATGGGACATCTTACGGAACTGCTTCAGCACCCCCCACACCGCACCCCTGAGCGTGGGACCGGGCCCTTACGGAGTTTTCCCGTCTGTATATATTTGTCTGTGCTCGCTGCCACTGCCAGCATACAGTCCTCCTCCACCTGCCTGCTAGCATTGCTCGGTTGCTGGCGCGAGCACCCAAAGATGTGTAGTATTACGATTCGCGTCCGAAACTAAGTTCCGTTTGCTTATATAAAACGAACGGGTACAGATACGGAAAAAATATTGATTGTTCAAAAATCTACAACTGTTAAACTACGTAGAGTTTCCCGGCGTATAAATTGCTGATATTCATGTCGGGTTTCCAGCCGGATCGTCGAGTCATCTTGACACAATATTTCAGCGGACCACCTGGCCGCCATCTTCAGGTGCTGAGTCTCGTAGGAAACTGAAGTCTTGCCGTGACCGGCGGCCTTATATACGCCGCGAAGTACTAACGGCGCGTGCGCCAGAGAGTCGTGGCTGCGTCCTCTGCCGCAAGCAGCCGGTGCAGCGCCTCAGAGGAGAAAACTGGCAGGAACGATGTATCGCTTACATGCGCTAGTTGTCACAGGTGGAGAAAAGAGCACGCTGTTTTTCTTTTTTTTTTTAATTAGACAAAACTGGATTCCACATGTTGCTAAGAGGGAACCCCTTATCTCTATTTATTAAATCGTCCGCCAACCTAATCTCAATAGATTCCTTTAATACGCATTCCCAGTAGCGAGACGCAGAAGCAAGTACACGTGTTTCGTCATACTTCATTCTGTATCCTTCGGTTAAACAATGCTCCGCTACTGCAGACCTGTCAGGTTGTAACAAACGTGTATGTCTGTGGTGCTCGGTGCACCGATCATTGACGGTGCAAATCGTTTGTCCTATATATGCTTTCCCACAGAGGCAAGGAATCTTATAAACACCAGGTTTTCTCAGCCCCAAATCGTCTTTAACTGAACCAAGAAGAGCCCTAGTCTTGGCAGGTGGTCGAAACACACTTTTTATATTAAACTATTTAAAATCCTTCCAATTGTTGATGACACATTTCCGGCGTACGATAGGAAGGCAACTGATCTGCATTGGTCCTCTTCTGGTTCTGGCGACGGCCCAATCTGCATCGCATGACGGATCTGTCTCTCTGTGTACCCGTTCTCCTTAAACACCAACTTCAGATGTTCTAGTTACTGTGTTAAGGTATCTGCTTCCGATATGGCATAAGCTCTTCTAACCAAAGTTTTCATGCAATGAGTTGCCACCCACCGAACCAACGCACACTATTACGCGTCCAGAATGTGGTGTCGCACAAGTCTGAAGTGCGCGCCACGTACTTTCGCCGCGCGCCGCCCTGCACGCACGGCGCGGAGTTCTTACGACGTCAGCCACGAGCGCCCTCTGCTGCAACTCCGCTCGTGGCCACCACTGAACTGCATCGTTCGCTTGGGAATCAGATAGGCACCAGTTAAGACTTGGCTATCGGATAGGCATTAGGAATCATCAGTAAGCAGGCCTCTATCTAAACTATGTATCAGCATTCTGCAGTCTTGAACTTTGTAAAAGAGAAGTATTATCTTATTTCTACGAAATATACAACTTGTTCTAATTTAGTCCAGAGTTTCTAGTTTCTGCTGTCCCACTGCATCCTTTATTCCTGTGTCGGTCTCTCTCTTTACTCGGCCACCGACACCCAGGACAACCGGCGGAAAGAGACACAAAACAGAAAGTAAGTTCCGTTTGGTTATATAAAACGAACGGGTACAGATACAGAAAAAATATTGATTGTACAAAAATCTACAACTGTTAAACTACTTTTCTACATAGCTTCCGAAATTTTGTAGGCAATTGTCGTAGCATGGCACAAAGTTTTGTGTGCCTTTTTCATAGAATGTTGCCGTCTGGGTAATCAACCATGTGGTAACATGTTCTTTCAGCTCGTCATCATCGTTGAAGTGTTGTCCACCAAGGACAGATTTTAGGTGTAAGAAGAGGATTACTGTCAAAAGATTTTTTTGTTTCGCGATAATGCCTGACCTCACACACCGAATGTGACCAAACAATTCTTACGGAAATTTCAATGGGACATGTTCGATCGACCTCCATACAGCTCGGACCTCTATCCTAGCGACATTCATCTCTTATTACACCTAAAATCTGTCGTTGGCGGTCAACATTTCAACGATGATAAAGAGCTGTTACCACATGGTTGAATACACAGGCGGCAACCTTCTGTAAAGGATCCATACAAAAACTTGTGGCACGATATGACAAGTGCCTACAAAATTTCGGCAGTTATGTGCAAAAGTAGTTTAAGAGTTGTAGAATTTTGTGCAAGAAAAATTTCTTCTGTATCTGTGTACAATTTCATTTTATTACCAAACGGAACTTACTTTCTGGATGCGCCTCGTACATTGAAAATTTTATTTAGTAACAAATATATCTGCGACACTTGTCGCTGACCACCAGTGTTGGCCAGATGACAGAGAGAGAAAATATCAACAGTCTCACAAAAATGTACCTACATTTTCCCTACTTTCTCCCTACCACCTCATTAATTCCCCTACATCAGGGTCGCAACCAGGAATTGAGCCTGGGATGGGCTCAATCCAGGAGTCCGGCCAGCAGAGGTTAACCAATTGATTAATGTGACATGTTAAAATTTTGAAAAACTTTAAAATAAATATTTGGCATCATGCTTCACTTCCTGTGACTGATCGTTACTGATTGATGGAGTCAAGTGTAGGTTCAAATGTTCAAATGTCTGTAAATCTATCGGACCAAACTGCGTGGTCATCAGTCCGTAGCTTACAAACTACTTAAACCTTGGTAAACTAATCTACGGACATACACACACACACACACCCATGCCCCAGGGACGACTCGAACCTACACGGCGAGCAACCGCGCGCTCCGCAGCGAGGTGCTTTAGACCGCTAGGCCTACTACACCGCGGCAAAGTGTAGATTATGCCGCGAATTCCAAGTGCTCCGTTACAAGAGGATTACTGATTTATCGATCGGACAAGGGTACATCAAGAACGGTCAACCATAGATAGGAACAGCATTAATTAGTTTTCCCAAATATGCCGCTAATTTCGAATGCACTTTTACACGAGGATAACTGATTTATTCACTACACAAGGATACATCGAGACACTATCAACCGTAGCGTAGGA
This sequence comes from Locusta migratoria, assembly GCA_026315105.1. Taxonomy (NCBI): domain Eukaryota; kingdom Metazoa; phylum Arthropoda; class Insecta; order Orthoptera; family Acrididae; genus Locusta; species Locusta migratoria. The sequence continues at coordinate 393,159,153 of CM048744.1, read as the reverse complement.
ACAGCGGTAATTATTTAGTTCACAGTCAACACAAAAAAGGAAGTCCGTCACTCTACATGATGCGATTTTCAAAGAGTAATGCTATGTTGACAACGAATATCTAGCGCTTTGGTCATTATAACATTGGCAGTCGCAAACGTTTTAGCGTTTTCTTGTCAGCATCTTCTCATTTACAAGAACTAACTAGTATATCGTCCGTACGTAAATAAATAAGTCTAGTCAAGGTAATAAAACGTCTTTCGTTCATAGAAACAATGAATTTTCCTTGTGCTGACATTTTCTAACACTATTTCCAAACCGATTCTCAATTCCACTGATATGCATTGAAAGCATCATATTTCGCATCAGTTTTAATGTGTGTGAAACTAAGCTTTCAAACTAATATTGTTTGCTATGAACAGAAAACAACTACGCCGTCTGAAATATATTGGCTACTTCAAACTTTGCGACAATCGGTCGGCTTCATTCCCGCGTGCTGACATTTGTTCTGTTGCCAACATTACCCGCTAGGCGTGTGTCAGAGATTGTAAAATTTTACCAAAGTACTTATGCGTTGGGGACTTTTGGATGAAAATTCCCTAAATAATTTTAATAGTTAAAGGTATCTACGTGTAGGGAACATTCCCTACATCTGGCAACACTGCTGACCACCGCTTTCTGTGACAGCTAATTACGTTCTTCATATATTTTTGATGTTCATCTATCTTTTACGAGCTGCCCAGAACACAGTTGTGCACTTCGTCTTTTATGTTTTACCCTTCGCTAAGATTAGACTTATGTCAGGGACTTCCTTACTACCAAATGTGTGTGAGTTCGTTTTTCTCTTTAGATATGATGAAAATATAGTTGGTTCAATTAAAACCTATTACTTATTTAATATGACCCATCTTTTAATGATTCATGAAGTGTTTCTATTTTTCCAGCAATAATCTTGATTATGTAACATGATGCTTGGAGCCATTGTTTGAATTGTATCTATAATTTACTAGAAACTTCTAGATGCCATTATATGTAACTTTTATGAACGCGACTTGATATTAATGCCTGCAAGTAAATCTTCGGAATTAAACGAAATCCAATCGATTTAAACAGTCTTTCATCACAAAAGATAACTTATATATATATATATATATATATATATATATATATATATATATATATTTCTTTTTTCACGGTCATTCAATTAGTACAACCGCTCTAAGCAAACCAAGCATCATTTTACACAATGCAGCAAGAGTTTTACAGCCTTATCTGCGACATCCAGTCAACTTAATGCAAGTATTATGGTAAAAAAGTTCATTGCGGAATCTGCTAGTTTCTTTGTGTAATATTGTAATATTGTGCTCAGGTGTTGCTTTTATTCCATTTTATACCGCCGCTAAACTTTAAAGTCAGATTCCGCCTCCTTTTTTGAGTATGTTATTTATAAAGTTACGTAAATGTGACAGTCCAACAAGTTACTTCCCTAACATTAACAACCACTCCAACACCTGATGGGATTAAAGAAAGCGCTATATTACAGATGGACCTGTACTATTTGCATCATTAGAATTGTGTTATCGGTGTCGGAGCCTGCTTGGCATCCGTGGTAGGCCAAATTTAGTGAGAGATGGGAAAAATATCGAAATATTTTGCAAGAACTTCTCTCCAGAAGAATTCTCGCAGCCGTTTAGACTAGCTGCTCGATTCTGCACTATGTTCCGAACTAAATAATGTGTTTCAGTTGCTTCAAAATCTTCAAATGTTTGTAAAGCTTATGGGACTTAACTGCGGCGTCGTTAGTCCCTAAACTTACAAACTACCGACGAACTTACTAATACTAAAGACAGTACAAACATCCATGCCAGAGGGGGGGATTCGAACCCCCGACGGGGAATGGCCTCGCGCATCACATCTTACCGCCTCAATACGCTAGGCCACTCCGCCGTGGCTTAGTTGCTTTTTTTTTTTTTTTTTTATGAAATTAATGGGATCGAAGATCAGGATTCTGAAGTTCAGGTGAGAGGAGTAATGCGACAGATCACCAGTAATCTCACTATAAACATTAAAATGGTAAATAAGAAGAACATTTTAATATAATTACAGAGTGATTAAATCACACTTACATAAGTAATAGGTCCTGAACTTAACACTTTTCAGTAATGTAACATGTATGAAGTTATTGTTTAGTAAAAATGCTTGTATTCTTTGTTTATTATTACATGTCCCTGTTTTTTGTGACCGGAAATGATGTTCAAATGTTTGTGAAGCTAAAGGGACTTAACTGCGTGGTCATCAGTCCCTAAACTTACTAACTACTTATGAACTACCTTGTACTAAAGACGACACAAACATCCATGCCGGAGTGGGGATTCGAACCACCAACCATAGCGGCCGTGCAGACTGTGACCAGAGAGTTAAGTCGAGGAGTTATAGTTAATTTTCCTGTATTGAAACGTATTAATCCCTCTCTCAGCAATAGTCTGAACGAAATAAATTCGAAAGTAACTGCTGTCACCTGCACCACATATTATCATGCGACGCTTTTAAACTCACTATAGCATCGAGCAAGGTAATTTTTTCCCATACCGTATTTGTTCCTTTGACTTTGTGTAATGCATCTATCTCATATTACTATTCTAAAACATAAGAAAGATCTTTCAAGACTACACTTCTTCAAACACAATGCAAATGTTGTATTTCATCGTAATTATTCATTGCATTTTCATGTTGTAGCACTTATTAAAAGAGCCTGTAACGAAGCATGCTACTCTCCGTTTGATCTTATCTATCATTCCTTCTTGGTACGCATCACACAGTAATGAGCAATAAAGAGTATGTATGGGAATTCGATATAATCTTAATCTAGTTCTCCTTTCTTCTCTTTACCCCTCCCCTTCTCCCTATAATGTTACTGCCATAGGTGATAAGATTAAGGGGAGAGATTAACTTTTAGTACTTACTTAATTTCATAAGTAGTTTTCAGGATGGAAATGGGATTTTGTAAATAATGCTTGCATGGGTTGGGTTTTATGTATATACTGTGTAATTAATTTTGACTCTAAATATTTTAGGACATTGTATGGTAGATGTTGGCGGCACTTACCTTATAAAAAGAGAAGGTTCCTACAATTTTAAACATACATTGGCTTATTCTGTTGTTTGTTGCAATAAAAATTCATGTTCATTAAGATAAGACACCCTCATGTTGTGGAGTTGGACGAGTTACGTGGTTTGTTCGTGCAGCGGACGGTGGGTTAAAGTTTATTTCAGTGTCCAAACGGAGTTGCGGGAAAAATATTACGCGGAAAATTATCGGACCTCGACATTTAACATTCTTCTCTCTCCTCTCCCATCCGTGAATCTCTTCCTCCTCCCTCCCCCCCCCCCCCATCTTTCCATCGACTTCAGCTCATCCCACACTCTATCCATCTCCTCCTCTCTGCATCTATAACCTCCCTCCCTTTCTTTATATCCAGTTATTTACTCCTCCTCCTCTGTCCCGCCTACCTATCTACTTTTGCCTCCTTCTCTACCTCCTCCGCTTTTACATTCACCCAACTACCCCTCTGTCTCTGTCTCTGTCACTACCTTCCCACTGCCAATCTCCTCCCTCCCATGTGTATGACAAATTATACATGCCAGGCGAATTTTAAGGAGATCGGTAAAACAGTGTCGAAGTCTGGAAGAAGGTACCGGTTACCATGCACCATACGAAATCTCATGAAGGCAATGATGTTCCTCTGGTTTTGAAGGAAAATTGAACCAAGATCGTAATAAAACTTTATATTGGCAGTCTGTTATAAAATGTAGACGATCATAACCGAAAATATTACCATTACCATGACCTAATACTATGGAATTATAACACTACGTTCCACTGGAACACGCGCTTGTTTTTATATATCTAGTATTTAAATATACGTGATACATGAATTTATATAAATTTTATCAAGGGGAAACGTTGTTACCAAAAAACACAAAAAGATTTAATATGCTAAAGAAGTTGGCATCTAAAATCCTTCGTGCATTAGTATACAACGTGGTGTCAAATCTTTGAGCTTAATCGGTGAAGGAAATTTTGAGTTTTTGAAACCTAAACAAACTAACAGAATATTTTTGTATCTAAATCTACATACATACTCCGCAATCCATTCAAAGGTTCGTGGCCAAGAGTACTCAGAACCACTGCTAATTACCCCCATACAAAACGAGGGAGAAACGAATGGTTGTTTGCTTCCAGTTACGAACTTAGCTCTCTGCCTGTGAACCTCCTTTAAACCGATCTGGTGGGGAACCCACACACTTGAGCAAAACAGACTTCCTTTTTAAATCTCTCCTTTCGTGCACTCGCACATATTTTACGTTAGTAATTGCTTCCAGTATTTTTCATGATATTGCGTTACTATATAATAATAAACGACATTTCTTTACATGTTCCTCTTGAGGCTCAATTGCTATTCCCCGTACCGCACGTCGATACACTGCAGATGCTTTTGCATTTCTCTACCATTTTCCTGTGTTTCGCCTTCTCTATGTAGTACAGCATCAACCGCAGAAAGTCCCATTGAATTTTCTGTGTTATATATGATGTCATTTACACAGGGTGATTCAGGAAGATATTCAAATATTTTAATATATTGTTCTACAAATGAAACAAAAATGAAGAAATCATATAGCCATAGGTCCGCAAATGTTAAGTTATAGAGCTACGGCTAATAATAAACGACATTTCTTTACATGTTCCTCTTGAGGCTCAATTGCTATTCCCCGTACCGCACGTCGATACACTGCAGATGCTTTTGCATTTCTCTACCATTTTCCTGTGTTTCGCCTTCTCTATGTAGTACAGCATCAACCGCAGAAAGTCCCATTGAATTTTCTGTGTTATATATGATGTCATTTACACAGGGTGATTCAGGAAGATATTCAAATATTTTAATATATTGTTCTACAAATGAAACAAAAATGAAGAAATCATATAACCATAGGTCCGCAAATGTTAAGTTATAGAGCTACGGCTAATAATAAAAGACATTTCTTTACATGTTCCTCTTGAGGCTCAATTGCTATTCCCCGTACCGCACGTCGATACACTGCAGATGCTTTTGCATTTCTCTACCATTTTCCTGTGTTTCGCCTTCTCTATGTAGTACAGCATCAACCGCAGAAAGTCCCATTGAATTTTCTGTATTATATATGATGTCATTTACACAGGGTGATTCAGGAAGATATTCAAATATTTTAATATATTGTTCTACAAATGAAACAAAAATGAAGAAATCATATAACCATAGGTCCGCAAATGTTAAGTTATAGAGCTACGGCTAATAAAAGATTGTGCCTCAAATTTAACAACGTCCCTAATACGAAGCCATCACAAAACTGTAAAGCAACGTCCCTAATACGAAGCCATCACAAAACTGTAAAGCACGATTTCCATTTAATTAGTTGTTAGTGATCTGGTGAATCTAGCAAAACATGTGCCAGACGTGTAATTGCAGTAGTTTTCTAGAAATAACAGACTGTTACTGGTGCAATTAAATAATTCGCAGTCTCTGTTGTCTCTGCAACAGAGACAGCGAATTATTTAATTAAATACCAGAGAAGTAAAAAAATAATTTGAGAAAATTTGTAATTTCTTAACTTCTTGGCCCGTTTCTGTTTTAATTCCAGACAATTGCAAAAAAGTTCTTCAACATAAGTTGAGAATTTAATTTCTGAAAACGATGATAATATAATGAACCAAAAATGTATGAATGCTACAGAAAATTTGTTTTTAATAATACCGTAGCACACGTGAATTCTTGGTGGACCAGTGCGCGGGGCAAACAAGCAGTGCTGATTGCTGGCGCCAGACAGACACTTCCTAAAGTAACGGCCGACGCGGCCTCCAAATGCCCAGCGCTCGGGCGAAGAGGAAATTCCTAACAGGTGCAACATTCTAGCCGTGACGTGTGTCAGTAGGCCACAGATATTTCTGTGAAAGTCCAAACAACCGCGGACCAGAATGATTGATGATAGTCTCGTGACTCGAGATAAATATTTCCTTTGGAGCAGTTCGAAAAGAGCGGTGTAGTAGGGCATGTGGCGTATCAAAGAACTTGAAGCGACAAGTCCAATCATGAGTACTCTGACAACCTAAGAGGAGTCAAAAGTCCGTATTCGATCAAGTTTCGTAGTGACAGCTATGTTAATTTATTTGGTCCTTCAGCAGCTGATGAGTTTATATAACACATTTAATGTGTCAGATTCAAATGTTTGTAGAACTTATGGGACATAACTATGGGGTCACCAGTCCCTAAGCTTCCAAACTACTTATGAACTAACTAAGACTAAGGACGGCACAAATATCCATGCCCGAGGGGGCATTCGAACCCCCGACTGTAGTGGCCTCAGTCCCCTCGGCCACCGCGGCCGGCTTAATGTGTCATTAAGTACACGGAAACATTAATTAAACTGACCGAACTCTAATTTCCTTCACTGAGGTGCTCATATTTGCTTGGAGTAAATTTACTTACTGGAACCACAAAAACCTTACAAAATGTTGAAATGTTTGTACAGTCTATGGGACTTAACTACGGGGTCATCAGTCCCTAAACTTACAAACTACTTATGAACTACTTACGGACTAGGACGGCACAAATAACCATGCCCGAGGGGGGGGGGGGGGTCGAACCCCCGACCGTAGTGGCCGTGCAGACCGTGACTGGAGCGCCTTAGTCCCCTCGGCCACCGCGGCCGGCAAAAACCTTACATTCAAATTGCGTGTTATTGATCTAAAACAGGCGAATATAGAACCAATGTTTTATTGGAAGTGTCACCAAACCGTATGAATAAAGCCTGAACTTAAAAACACGAATTGTTTTTTCTTTGGGTGATACTGTGCCAAGGAATGTGTAGGTGGCCGACCAATCAGCATCCTTCTCCCCCCCAATCCCCCTTATTCACCTACCCGCAGTTAAAGGAAGCTGTTCCTTTCATATCTGCGACTCTGATGTTACTTACTTTAACACACATCAAAATATGTAATTGTCATCATTCTGATATCATTAATAATAATAATATGTGAACCTTGAAGTATGGTAAACCTCTAGGAACTACTACCGAACATACCGAGCACGTGCTATGGTAGAAAAGACGCATGACGCATGAAAGCAACAAGTTTCATGAAATCGTATTTCTAAGGACATTCATGTTTAACTGCCTAATTTGGAGAAACGCAAGCTTAGGATAGCTGGCAGTTACACTGCCACATCTGGTTAGGTTGCAGCAGCGAAAATTGAATCATCGTTGTAACTAAGGTTGTAAATAACACAGTTTATTGACGTTGTCGACAGAAACTTTATCACTTAACACCATTTCCACAAAATTTGAAGTTCTTGATTTTTAACTTCTTAATTTGGAAGTGCTACGGCGAGGGAACACGAAATGGATAGAGCGAGGGAGGAGACGAGATTGGCGCGAAGAGGAAGAAGGAAAATGTGGAAATCAATTGGAAGGGCACATGGATAGAGGTGGTGGGTAGAAAGGGGAGGACAAAGAGCTAGACAGACGAGGCGTAAGTGGGCAGTGTGAGGGGATAGGGAGTAGGTCCACAGAATGTTTGCTTTTCTCTATGACATTTCTATACAGAAAAAGGCCAGCGTTAGTCAATCGTATGAACGACAGCGAAACGTCGTGGCGGGCTTTCCTAATTAGTGAAAATCTGCTGTGTAATGATAACGGTGGCGGTGCATGAAAACGAACAACATGGTGCATTTTCATCAGAGACCACGTATTAGTGTAACCATCGTCGTAAAGTTCCTTGTATGCAATTGATCCTAAAACAATACTGTTAAGAGAGAAAGAGAGAACAAACATTCGTTGGACTATTGCTGGCTAACCCAGTTTGCGTTTGTAACTCAGCACATATGGGCTTCACATTCTGGTACGCTGCAAATCGCGGAAAGCCAACGCCAGTTATTCAAGTGTTGTTTGTTTAACATCCACCATAGTGTTCTCAGCGCTACTAAACTGGCGAGTCTGACCGTAATACTGACATTGCTGCAAGCCTGCGTCAATGTATAGAACAGCGGCAAAGTGCTTCAGCCAGCGACAAGAAATGCACATATATTTCCCTTTGAGTGTCTTTGCCTCTGAACCGACAGGAAAACAATATGCTGAAGGACACACTTCGCAGATAGTCAACTACTTGGGAAAGGCCTATTCTTCGGTTCATACTTCACCATCCTGTTCAACGTAACAGTCAACGTTCGGTTTTTATAGAAAGAGACATTTACATTTGAGTTTTACTAGAAAGAAAGTGTTGAAAATAGGGAAATTAATAAAACGTAACTGTATAAAAGTCATTCTGCGAAAAGAGGAAAAAAAGTAGTAAACTTTCAAAAATAAGAGTTTTAAAAACTATATTGCCCATATTTTTCCGACAGGCACTAAAATAGTTAATAACTGTATGACATTATAGAATTCTAATAATGGAAACCTATTTATTTTTACGGAATATTAATGTAAATATTGTAGCAAAACTCCAAAATCAAAAATCAACATTAATACATTTCTGAAGTCTGAAAAATAAAATAAATTAAGCTTCCGCAGCGATAGTTCACATTTAATATGACATTATAAAAATTCATTCTTATTCGAGTCCCAAAACACATACATCCTCCAGTTCATTTCATTCTTCACTTAAATCTGGCCCCACTACGTATCAAGTTTCACAATAAACCGAAACTTTCATGTGTTGCATACAATAATATGGACTTGCAGAGTTAATTCTTCCGCAATAGAATATTCTAACTCTCTGAATACTTCGCAGTATCATATGGTTAAAAGATCAGCGGATATATGTCTGAAATGTATGTAAAATTTAATTTTATAGAAAATTACATAACTCATTGTGCCATGAGGCACAGGATGTTCAAATTGTTTGCGTTATCCCCCACCTCGGAAATGACAATGACACTAGAAGTGCTTTCAACTCGAAAAGTAAAGTTTAATCTTCTAGAAGATTAATGGAAGTCTGCTGACGGAGCAGTAATCTCAAATTAATGCTCTGTCATATTGTTACCACAGCTAAAGGATCTTCGCAAGCTATTCATTTTCATGTCAAAGACTCATGTTCCCCTTCGCTGCTACGCATCGAAGATCACTTGCTCAGCCCTGGGCAGAATGAGCAAGCAAGTTGAGACAGAAAGTAGTACCTCCGCTGGTAACACAAAACCAATTCGTCTCAGTTGCAGCAAATCCAAGGTTTTGCGTTCAAATGAATTTTATTACTTCTGCAGTATTTTATAGGTCAACCTAATTATAAGAATCTTGTGAAACAAATTTCATATCGTATCCAAGCAAGTGGGAGGTACGTCATTTTTTATGCTTCAGGAAAGTCGCATTTAATACACAAACACTATATATTTGCCTTCACACCATCAGTTTCATCATTATAAATATTAGTCAGTCCAATCGAAATCACGGATATGCATAGGTTATCCCAGATACAAGCATTACGAGAATCTTCAGTCCGAAAACTAATGTTACCAACTGCCATTATAGAAAGACTACATGTAGATTCTTGCGTAGAAGAAAATAGCGGCTGTTATTAATGCTATTTATGTCTAAAATAGCTCCGTTACTGGATTTTAGGCTAATGTTTCATAATTAAACGCCTGTTAACGTCCAAATACATTGTTTATTGTTTACTTCTAGATTCTGTTCTTAATAGCCCCTTCTGGAGAAATATTCTTGTGATGTTGGTGCACAACAGTGCATTAAACCTATTTGAATGTAACTAACATCAGTAGCGATGAAACACTGAAACACACTGTAAAAAAATTTTCGCAATTGAGTTGTTTCATTTACATAGGTTTTTTTTTTTTTTTTTTTTTTTTTTTTTTTGTCGTTTGCTTATATTCACAACATAATGTTCACGTGTAAGTACTTACATATAACAACAAAACGGAAAATACCATACACGAACAAAAAGCCTCTGCCACATGGGAACTTTTGTATACAAAAACGGCGATATTATCAATATAACAGTGCCAAAGATATTCTCTTTCAGAGATATGTCCAGTGATTTTACAGTGAATAACTTTTACAGATAATAAACGTTGCACATCCACATTTTACTTTCAATAAGAATTAATTATAGGGTAAACGAAGGTAATTTTGAGCATTTTCAATAATAAGTAATATTTCTAGAGTAAAATAGGAAAAATTGTTGGAAACTATTTTATTAAGTAGCTACATTTTACAGAAGTATCAAAATCTTTGCATTTTTGGTGCTGTTAACAATTGGATACAGACTAGGTCCATACATGCATAGGCAGTTTTGTAGTAGGTAAGGTAATTATGCAATAGTGGTAAGGTAATTTCGCAATAATTAATTATAATTCACTATATTAAATCAGTCGTCATCCTCAGAATCACAATTTTCACAATAACTGTCACACAAGTAGATAGCTTCCTTTGTCGGTTGTTTTTGGCAACTGTCGTGGTATGGAGTTAAACAAAAAGAGCGTTGTGTCCATGATGCACCAGTTTTTTGTTCCACGTCAGATGAATAAGTCTTGGAACAGATACGGCAGATCCAATCGTCATCTTCTGTGATGCATGGACGTTGTTTAGATGAACTGGCAGCAGATTTGGGGTCATTCTTCACAATTTTTGAGTTACATGTCGATGGACAGCTGTCGACTGAATTGAGACATTTGCCCAGGGAATCCGTTTTTCTTCTCTTATGTTGCGGTGGTGATGGCTTTGGTGCATTAGGAACTTTCAATGTACGCTTGTCCTGTTGTGATAAAAAAAGAAGTCATAGAATGCAGCGTGTTATTGAGTCAATCAGTTGTAACGACTGGACTTAATGACAGCTCTCTCTCTCTCTTAGTTAACCTACCTAGTGCTATTGCCTCTTTTGGAACAGCATCATAATTCAGATAACAAGCACCCACCTTCTTAAAACCACTGATGATATTCATAGGACAGAAACTTTCCAAGAATGACTTGTTGAAAAGTTGATAGACATTGGAGCGATTTGGTTTTTCATGGAGGTGTTCGATCATGTAGGAGTCGAGTTCTTTGGTCCAGTGACATTTCAGCGATCTGTAAACCCCCACATAGAGAGGCTGCAGTAAGAAGCTTGTGTGTGCCGGAAACGTCATTAAATAAATTTGATTTTCCTTTGCCAACCTTAACACATCCATTACAACATGAGCATTGTGTGAATCCATCAAGAGGACAAGCGGTCTCTCTGAAGGAACCGAATCAATAAAAAATCTAAACCATTCGAATAACAGTTGGAATCTAGCCTTTTGGCGATATTCTTGTCGCAGAATTTGGCAAAGTGTCTTTTGACAAAGAATCGTTCCACCTATGCCCTTTGAATATAACGGAGGTAATTTGGCAACAACAAGAACAGCAGGTTAGGTAAATTGGCAGTAGTAGGTTAGGTAAATTGGCAGTAGTCTTAAATTGAAATTTTTTTATGGAAATGTGTGTAATATAATTACCTTCGATAATATTTGCAGTGAAAGGCTCGTCGAAACACGTAGAAACTTATGTACCAGCGACGTCAAAAGTCGTGCAAATGCATTAATCAGGATGGATCAGAATGATCGTAACACCAAGAGCTGAATTTCTGAGGGACCTGCCTTCACACACGTAACAAAATAAATAAACTAAGTAATTTTTGTAATATCTTTTGTCTTACACTACGTATCGCGCATAGTTAAAATGTAGATTACTTGCTCCTTGTTACTCTAAAATGCATTTAGAACTAGAACGGCACAAAGCAGGCCGCTTCCTCAATGAAACACGGCGCGCAAAATAAACTGTTTTAACACTGCAACCACCAAAGTGCTGGCCATGGTGGCCGAGGGGACTGAGGCGCTCCAGTCACGGTCTGCACGGCCACTACGGTCGGGGGTTCGAATCCCCCCTCGGGCATGGCTATTTGTGACGTCCTTAGGATTAGCTAGTTCATAAGTAGTGATGACCACGTAGTTAAGTCCCATAAACTATTAAAAAAAAAAAAAAAAAAAAAAAAAAAAAAAAAAAAAAAAAAAACACTAAAGCCGGGAGACCCAGTTTGGCGCGTCACGCAAGAAGAACATATCATGCCATCTGTTGACGCAAATTGAAAGCATTATATTGGAAGGTGTCTGAACAAGGAGCTTAGAATAAAATACTGGAAGATCACCTATACCGCGAAAATATCTTACTTTACCCTACTTGAAGTGAAAAATTTATATACAATTTTGTTAGAAAATGTTACTTATTTGTGTGGCACATATTGTTGTATACACAGGAAAAGACTGAGGGGTGAATATTAGTATACCTATATAAACTTTCTGACAAAAAGTTTTAAATTGGTTAATTTAAGACATAAATTATTTAATAATTTTATTTATATATAACTGAATAGGTTGCTTTTTGTGTTTATTTTTTGTTAATGTTTGTGTTTTGTAGGGATGGACACGTCAGAGCCGAGATTTGATGTTATGGAACGCATTGTAACGATTCATTCAATGCCTAAACGTTCCTGAAAATATACTTAAAGTTGGTTTTCATCAGTTGATACCATTTGTCCCAAATGAGGGAATGAGGTAATTACTGAGAAGTCAAAGCAGTAATATACTGAAGGTAAGCATTGCCTTGTTTCGCAGTATGAATAGTGTATAACGAGTGGCTTGAATCTACGACTCGGAGATTAAAGCTTGTCATGCTTTTTGGGGCGTCCTAGTAACAGGGCTACACCACATTAGACGATATAAACCAAAAATATTAATGTTTTTTGTGTATAATACCATTGACGTAGCTCTTATCTGTCCCTAGGGTATTAATTTCATGGTAAAGGAACTATTGTAACTGTCCGAGTTACAGTATTAGTATTGTTGATACCAGATAAAACGGTGTAATGTCTGACTATTTCCATCACTGGCCGACTTCATCGTGCAGCGATGGTTCTAAATAATGTTCCAAAGCACATCCAACTAATAGTAGATTCCGGAAAAAAATCTAGTGTACAAATCTTTTTCGAAACTTCACGTTAGGTATTTCATTTCCAGCAGAATATTTCCCTTCCTCCTCACAGTTAAATAATATCTTAGAAATTAAGAGGTTGTCTCGCAAACATACATTAAATAGACTGGCAAAGCCGCAGGTATTATTCAAACCTGTCTTCACCATCTTACCTACAAAAACCATAAAATGTTTGTGTACGATACACAGACAGCCAAAGACGATGTATTGACCATTACTCTACAGGTGGCGTGGTTATAAAAGTTTATTTCTATTTCTTTTATCCATACACAAGTAGTTGATTACACGCACTTTAGAGCAGTAACATGTCGACGAGATCAAAATGACACCGATGATTCTACATACGGTATTGGCAATCTAGTTAATATATGCTTCTGGGGCCTCGTTACCTATCAATGATCGTTACAATCTGCATAAATCGTGGTGGAGACGCAGAATTAAATTTCAAATTCTGTATTTTGAATTGCAAAAAAAAAAAAAAAAAAAAAAAAAAAAAAAAAAAAAAAAAAAAAAAACTAAAAAAAAAAAAAAAAAAAAAAAAAAAAAAAGAAAACGTTCATCTGACTAGAAAATTGAATAACCGAATTTGTAGAGGAAAAAATTCTATAAAACTCTCCTATGTTATGTTTTCTCGTAACTCTCACCGTACCAGGATATTTACAAAAATAACGGCGAGTTGACACCGTCTCTTGCTATTATGTAAGCCAGGTGTTAGGAAACGTCACGTGACATTCTTCACCAAGAACTCTCTCTAGCATGCGCCATTGTGCTTCCCATATTTTATATTTTTCTTATTATTACTTACGCGTTGTCATTTCAAACAGTGGAACACTGAAGAACTAACAAAAGCACATCATTCATAGTACGGTAAATTGTTATCAAGAGTCTAAAAAGCTCATTTAGTTGTTAGCAACTGCCAGTAATAGTACGAGAATTAATGGACAACGCCGTAGTTGGGTAGTGCGCTACGTTTTGAAGCATGTGGTCGGTAGTTAAAAACCCGCCGACAACAATTTTTTTTTCGCCTTGGCTCCTAAAAGGATTTCCGGCACTCTTATTAATTAAATAGAGCTATCTTCTGCAATGTTTAGAGATGTGCAGATGTAAGAGAGCTCCCTCTTAAATATGCGTTTGTTCTATTTCGTGAACATGCCTTGAAAATGAAACAACGAATTGAATACTGGTCTTCTGAAGCATTTGCACAACAACGGGTATGATACTGTGATAATGAATATTCTAAATAACTAGTAGTTTCATATATAAATGGAGTCCTAGATTTCTGTGGCACTGTCGTTCCTTAATGAAACGAAAGGGAAATGTATACATTGCAATATATTACCTGTTTGTTTTTCTAAGCAATTATTCACTATTACTGGAATATGTTGAAAGTTGTTAATTATAATCTATGTGTCTACTGAAATTTTGTGTTTGGCATGGCTGCTATGGACGCTTTAAACGTATATTATATTACCTTTTCTGTAGTTCAAATATAACTTTGTTCACGTTACTTTTTTCTGCGCTAAAATAAAGACCAAATATTCTGTTTCAAACCGTGACTACGTTTTTACAGCTAAAGTAACAAACGGAATAAGTGTGGTAATACCGAATTCCACAAAGCTCTACCACTTAATCTATATACAAAGTTACTATCATCATTACGTCATTAAAACAGTCATTGTAAATCTCACCAGTTTCTGCACAGGTGATAAAGAAGTCTATGTTTGCAATCCGTTGTTTTTTTTTTTTTTTTTTTTTTTTTTTTTTTTTTTTTTTTTTTTTTTTTTTCAGGTAGTTTGATGCCTTGCGGTCCATTTTCTTTCTAGGTTATTCTTTGAGAATTTTGCTCAGTTTTTTATCAGATGACGTTGAACCATCTTTCTTTCTCTTTCCATTGGTTCTTTAGTTTGATCGATCCTTTGTGGACGTTGGATGACTTTGTTTAATGTTGATCATTTCGTTGTTGACTCCGTTTCTTCGTCACAGAGGGCTGAACTACCATGCCGGCAACCGTCTGGTCGAGCCGTATAAGCCACTGCCCCCGGCATATTTCGAACCAGAGTCCAAGATGTTCGTGCAGCACAAACTAATTCCCTGCCCATTACGCTACGCCGAACAGCTGCGAGAGTAATCCGTAATTCTCGTATCATCGGTGGCCGGTGTTAACTGCTAACAACGACATGTTTTTGATAATTTTCAGTGCGCCATTGCTTTGAAATTACAACGCTTGAGTTTTAATAAGAAAATCATCAAATACAGAAACCAAGATGGTGGATACAAGGGAATGTTTCGAGCAAGGGATGTCACCTGACTGATTTCTGAACGCCAAATGTCGACCACCTCCATAAAACCAACCAGACATGTGCACTAAGTTGGTTATTATTTTATGTGGTAATTTTGATCTGCCATCCTTTTTATATCAAACAATCCGCCAATCCGCCAATAATACATATAAAATGAATGTTTGTCTTTATGTCCTCTATGTGATCATAAACCATTCATTCGATTGCAATTAAACTTTGGTGAACTGATCAGAGTACGCCCACCAAGGTTCCTGGCCCAATAACAAGAGCTCGACACATAGCTCAGGAGATATGACGTTATAAATAATGAGAGGCCACCGCGTGAGAATACCCAGATTTATGCGTCAATTATTGGAAAATGGGAGTACTTAGGGGCCTGCAACAAACTTTGCATGTAATTTCGGACTTTTATGAAGCGTTTTGCAACTGTCCCCCCACAACCCCAAAAATTTATGAAACGAAATGAAGTATGCCGCTCACAACAGTTTCGCTGTAGATGCCGTAAAACTGTTGCATCAGGCAAGTTTTTGTATCAAATAAAGTTAGCATTACAGATTTGCATATTACTATTTATTTTTGTCTAGAAGTCTCCCTTAATTCTCTTGCACCCAAAATGAAGCAATCTATTTTCTTAATCTCAGTCTATACAAAAGGAAAAGGACACTCACTCACTCATTCACTCACTGACTAAACACGAAATCTCGAAAACCACTTCATCTATAAAGCTGAAATTTGGCATGAATGTAGTTTATAGGTAGAAAACGTCAGCTGAGAAAGTCTTCTGTGTTAGGTGCATGGCGGAGCATACTTCCCCTACAGGCGCACGACATCCACAGTTTCATTTAAGATCTTCACGAAATTTTGCACGCTTGACCTTCAAAACAAGAGGAAGATCACCGTCTACTTGAAGTTTCATACGGTGCATGGGAGAGGGTACTTTTGAACAACCAAAAATGGATCCCTAAATACCTTGGTCGCGCCATAACTTGAGAACGGCTCGTTCGATTTCACGAATCCTTTTTTATTGTTTTCATTATTATCAGAACAAGGCTTGTATGAAGTAAAACTGCAATATTTGAGAAAAACAAAGTGCGTTTTTTAATGTGAACCTTGCGTTTCTATTGCATAGAAATCTCTAGTTTTGTTCCGATATTGATGAAATTTTGCACACTTTACCTTAAAAACAAGAGGAATGTCACTGTCTGGTGGAGAGTACTTAACTTACGGAATTTTACAATATGCATAGTTTTGCTCCAATCTTTATGCATTTTTACACACATAACCTTTCAACCAAGAGGAAGAACACTAGATACATAAATGTTTGTATGGTACATAACAGAGGGCACCTTGCAGAAAACTTCGCCAAGAGAGTGAAAGGTAAAAACGAACAGTGAGATGGGAGAGAAAGAGATGGATGCAGAGAGAGGGGGAAAGGGGATATGGACTACGAGACTGTAGGATAAATAAACACCCGGGCAACGCCGAGTTTACAGCTAGTTTTCTATATACTATCATCCAGTATACCTGCCAGATTTTATGTGGAGCATTGTAATAAACGGGTTACTGTCAATGAGACAGGATGATGACACCACAGTGTGTCTAAACCGGTCGTCTTGAATAAATTAAATAAAAACTGCGATCATGGCATCTATCCTATTTATACAATATGATCGTTCCCTAAGTTGAGTAAATTAAGTGATAATGAAAATGAGGGTGAAGGTATTAAAATATTAATTTAAGGATGAAAAAGTTCAAAGAAGAGTATATTTGTCAAAGCTAAACTCAAATATCAAATTATTTTGGGTCTTTGTTAAAATACGGCCAGAAAGAATATTATGTTTTGGGTGCTTAAATATTATCACAATAGTAGAGTCGTAAAACTGGCTCCTTTCCTGCAAACTAACTCGTGTCAGCTGCTTCTAGTGTAGTATTAGCATGTTGTAGATGGACTTCCACAGCGTCTTACTGCAGTCTACAGGGCTAGATGAGGCCCCACACAATATTAGCTGCATATCCCTTACATAGTCTCGAACCTTATACATACACTTCAAATGTTTGTAAAACTTATGGGACTTAACTACGGGGTCATCAGTCCCTAAACTTACAAACTACTTATGAACTATTTACGAACTAGGACGGCACAGCCGGCCGCGGTGGCCGAGGGGACTGAAGCGCTCCAGTCACGGTCTACACGGCCACTACGGTCGGGGGTTCGAATCCCCCCTCGGGCATGGATATTTGTGCCGTCCTTAGGATTAGCTAGTCCGTAAGTAGTTTGTAAGTTTAGGGACTGATGACCCCGTAGTTAAGTCCCATAAGCTATTTGAACATTTGAACATTTTACGACGGCACAAATATCCATGCCGGAGGGGGGATTCGAACCCCCGACCGTAGTGGCCGTGGAGACCGTGACTGAAGTGCCTCAGACCCCTCGGCCACCGCGGCCGGCTATACATACACTGAAGAGCCAAATAAACTGGTATAGGCATGCGTATGCAAACACAATATAAACACTGCGTCAACGGCGCTGCGGTCGGCAACGCCAGTGTAAGACAATAGGTGTCTGGTGCAGGCGTTAGACCCGTTACTACAGCTACAATAGCAGGTGATCACGATTTTGAAGTTGTGTAGCTGTCGGCGCGAGACAGATGGTACATAGCAACATAGCACCTCCGAGGTAGTGATAGATGGGAATTTTCCCGTAAGCACCGAGAATATCAGAGATACGGCAGAACATCAAACATCCGATATCGCTGCAGTCGAAAAAACATCCTTCAAAAACCGGGACCAACGACGGCTCAAGAGCTTCGTTCAACGTGACAGAAGTGCAACCTTTTCGCAAATTGTTGCGAATATCAATGCTGGGCCATCAACAAATTCGGAGCTGAAGGCCGAACTCGTGTACCCTTGCGGATTGCACGACAAGAAACTTTACGCTTCGCCTGGGCCCCTCAACATCGACAAAATCGGGGCGCTCCCTTACTGTCACTACTTATGTATCAATCTATGTGGTTCCATGTTGTAATGGAATAGGAACTAAGGTTGTTGGTCGAGTTTTAATTCCAAATAATTAACTTATCCACCAACAGCCATAAAGTTTGTTGTTTTATTTAACGACTGGTTTCGGTATTACATGAATTCTTCTTTGTATTTTGTACGTTTACGTGTCTAAGCTGAGCATCATGTTATTTTCGTCACTTTAAATACAGCACTGATAGGGCCTGACGGTATTAATGCAATACCGAAATCGGTCGTTAAATAAAACAGCATAAACTTTACGGCTGTGTGGACCTCTGTATTAGTTGTAAAGCGGTTGCGTTTTCCTATATAGAAATGATATTAAACGCCACAGATATTCAAAATTTATTTCTTTTATTATTTGATAAAATCTCTGAAAACCGCGCGGGAGCCGTCTGGAGCGCCACGTTGCGGATCACGCGGCCTCCCGCTTCGGAGGCTCGATTCCTCCCTAGTTCATAAATGTTTGTGCTGTCTTTAGTATTAATTCGTAAGTTGTTTATAAGTTTACGGACTGATGACCCCGCAGTCAAGTCCCATAAGCTTTACAAACATTTGAACATTTTTGAATCTCTGATAATTGCCCAAATGTGCATTTTCGTTTACGGCAATAAGAGCTATCTCAACAAAACAACATATCATGTACTTTCGTTCGTATCACGACTTCTGTGAAAGTCATCAACACTTTCTGTAAGCTTCTGCCCTGATTTTTTTTATTCTTTTTTTTATTTTATTTATTTATTTATTTATTTTTTTTTTGGTGGGGGGGGGGGGGAGAATAGTGTAGGGACTTGAAATAGTGTGTGACTTTGTAATCAGCTACCATATGATAAACTGAGGAACGACCAACACCCGCAGATGCAGCTGTCCTCATAACAATATCTGTCATTTATTGTTCTGGACACAACCGCTCCGTTTTATACATATTAAGAACGTAATGATATCTTCTTTGATCTCTTCTTGCGTGGATTCAAAATGTAGGACGACATAACGAGTTTATACTTGCGCGATACGAACGAGAAAGAGAAAAAGAGATAGGATATGAAAGCTTAATACTTATGCTGCTATTTAGAAACTGGTCCTTTAACATGAAATTTCTAGCCAGCCTCTAATATCACACACACACAAACGCTTTACAAGTGACACGGATGCGGCGACACTGTGCCGTCCTTAATGCTAGCTAGTTCATAAGTAGTTGGTAAGTATAGGGGCTGATGACCCCGTAGTTGATTCCCATAAGCTCTACAAGTATTTGATCATTTGAGCGAGCGCCCCTGTTTTGTCCACCGCTGGTCACGCGCCTCACTATGTTTGCAGTCCGTCTCTCGTTTCAGTGAACGGAATATAGATACGACTTTGAGAGGTGAGACGTATATACGCAACCTGGCTGACAACCTGCAGCCATATATATGCATTCCGAAGGACTTGAGCACTTCCAGCAGGACAGTGTTACACTCGACACGTGCACAACTGCTACTGAGTTGCTCCAGAGTTTAAACATCTCCCGTCAGCGTCAAACTTCTCAGACATGAATAACTTCTTACCTTCTGCCCAGAAAAGACTTCTAACGCCTAGTACTCTTACGAATTTATGGAGAGCCCTGCAGAAGTATAGTGTCAATTCCCGCCACCACTACTTCAGAAATTAGTCGAGTCCACGCCACATCGTGTTCTGGCGCTTGTAAGTACTCGCAGGGGCCCTACACAACATTAGGCAAGTCTACGAGTTTCTTTGGCTCTTCAGTGTATGTCGGAACATAATGCGCGTCCTCAGTCCTTCATAAACCTTGGGGAGGGCGCATACAGTGCAGTTACGTAGCCCGGATATTGTCAAAGGGTGGGGGGGGTCCGACTTGTTAAAGAGATATTTACAAAGGTTCATGTTTTAATTTATTCTAAAACCAAATTTAACATCTTTATATCTTATATACGTAGTTTGCTTTTGTAGACCTTCTTATAAGTACTACTGTATTTTATATACAAAATTAAGAAAAACATTTCTTAAAAATTGTTTCAATATACGTCAGCAGAACCTTCACTTGTTATTCCAAAAGAACTGAGATTATCAGAATGAGAAGCGTTTCTTTGCATTTGAACACTGGCAACGACCCGGTTGCACGTCACCAAGTTCGCTGCCTGTCAACCACGACTGTAGCTTGGTGTTTCGCAAAATTTGCATTAATTTTTGCATCAGCATAAATACTTTGCATATTGATTTAGGGAGCGTAAGTCTATAATCGTTTAATGCCCATTTATTTTATTTACAAGATTATTCGTTCTTTTACCTCTTTTTCGTCGTATGACTTATTATAACAATATCATTCAGTTTCACTACACGGTAGCTATGTCGTGTCTTATTTCATTTAGTCCCTTCGGAGGTTAGAGTCCACCATCGACCACTGGTGTGTGTGTGTTGTCCTTAGCATAAGTTAGAGTAGTATTTTATCGTTGGCTACGTCCTTGTACAGTGTCGCCAATATTGTTTTATTTCAATAATTACGTCAGTGTGCGGAGCACACAACAATGGTGCTAGATGTGCTTCAATTGTTTAGTCAAGTGTCGAACTGCATTGCTGCTCCATCATTATACTGACCATAACAGTTGAGTTACTGAATCCGTCATTACTGGTGGGACCGGGACTGTGGCTGGTTAAGATTACGTAGGAAGTGTTTAAAAAATGTTCAAATGTTTGTAAAGCCTATGGGACTCAACTACAGCGCTATCAGTCCCTAAACTTACAAACTACTTATGAACTACTAACGAACTAGGACGGCACAAATATCCATGCCCGAGGGGGGATTCGAACCCGCGACCGTAGTGGCCGTGCAGACTGTGACTGAAGCGCCTCTGTCCCCTCGGCCACCGCGGCCGGCTAGGAAGTGTTTAACAGAAACATTTATTCCTTAACTACCAGTTTCGGCATTCCATTATGCCATCTTCTTCAGGCCCCTCACTATATCGGGCGGGGTGGGCAAGGTTGTGGCCCTTACTCTGACGGGAATTAGTTTCATAACTACGAATTTGAGTACTGTGGGCAGGGCGAAGCTGGGAATTTGTATCTGACGGGAGGCGTGCTTAGGTAAACCCTGCAGGTGCGGTGATCACTGTGTCCCCAATGGTGTGGTGGCCAGCGCAACTGCCTACAAAACAAGAGACCCGGGTTCAAATCCCTGATGTGACAGAAGATGACCACTTGACTCTAGAGGTGACCTTCAGTGAAGACGACATCAAAGAGGCAGTCTTCAACGCGGCAAACCGGAAATAACCTGGACCAGACAGACTTAGCGCCGAATTCTGCAAACACTTCTGGTATATATTGGCCCCCACGTTATCACAGCTCACCAACGAAATGTGGCACCTCCCTGCTGTACCACACGAACTTAAGGATGGACTCATCATCCCCTTACCCAAAAAGGGAAATAGCAAAAAGATACAGGAAATGCTGCCTATCACCTTACTTAATGCAGATTTTAAAATTATAACAAGAAGTATCAAACAACGAATGCAACCGGTGCTACAAAAAATACTTGGAAGACACCAGCATGGGGCGCTGCCCGGAAGAAGCGTAATATCAGCCGCGTGTGAACTGCGGGATATCATATGTACACTGGCACACAACAATGAACCCGGCGCTTTGTTGTTCCTTGACTTCGAAAAAGCATACGACCGCGTGAGCCATGACTATTTGTTCAAGGTGATGTCGAAGATGGGTTTTGGAGAACGATTGCTACTCCTACTTCGGAATTGCATCTACCATGCATCGTCGCGAGTGCTGATTAATGGACACTTGAGGTATCTATTAGGAGGTCTATTAGACAAGGCTTCCCATTGTCTATGGCCTTATACGCCATAGCAGTTGAACCATTCCTTGACTGCATCAATCGCAAAGTATCTGGAATCAACATAGGAATGGAAAAAGCGGTGTGTATCGCGTATGCTGACGACATCTGCCTTGCAGTGACATCCACAGAACATCTAGTCACGGTGAGGGACATAGTCAATGTCTATAATATGGCCAGCGGAGCAAAATTAAGTACTAGAAAGACAACGTTGCTCCACATAGGTAAAGGCATAGGAAATACCACTGACCTCGACTGGTGTGAAACGAGAGCTCAACATAAATCTCTCGGAATCTACTGGAGTGCTACGCCAGATGTTATGATGACTAAAAATTGGACGGATATGTTGCACAAAATCAGAGCAACAACACAAATTTATTCAGATAGGGATCTGGACCTTCTTCAAAAAGTACACACCGTTAGAATATCCATAGCGAGCAGGTTGTATTATCTCGGCCAAATCTTACCTATTTCTAATCCACTTGCAGACAGCATACAAAAGGCGTTCTGTTGGTACGTCGTGAAAGGCCACATCTTTAAAGTATCCTTCGACACCCTGACGTTACCGACAACAAGAGGAGGACTAGGACTAGTCAGCGTAAGACACGTGTGCCGTACTTAACTGATTAGTCGCATTTACAAAACGATTGATAAACAGACACCGAGCATAACCAAGTTGCTAACGCTACTCTGGAAACCCACCAGTATGATGCCACCCATCCACGAAACCACAATACCGTTGGCCTATCGTCATATCAGAATCTATTACAATGAATTCAGCTACATACAGCATGCAGAAAACATTAATCTGCCCTATACTAATACTAAAATATATAATTTTCTCGCAAGCAATGGTAGAGAAAACAGGGTTACAACAAAATATCCCCATGCAAAGTGGAATATCATTTGGAGAAACATCCATTGCCATGTGTTGCCGTCACGCGTTAAATCAATGTGGTTTTTGATAGTGAATGACAAAGTTCCAACAAACGAAAAACTCAACGCCATCCACCTGTGCCCAACGCCAGCCTGCGCAGTCTGCGGGCAAGTGGACACACTGCTGCACAGGTTCTCCTGCGGCACCGCCAGCCAGATCGTGGACCACATGCGACGCAGACTGGCAATCATCGACCGCACGACGCCGCAAAACGTTAATATCACTGAAATTATCAGACCAGACACACTACGATACCCCAGAAAGAAGCACAATGCGGCTATTTGGTTTTTAGGTCATACCGCCGCTTATGTACTTTATAACCGACAGGCAACGACTGCAGGTTACTGTGCGTATCTGGAGTATGAACACACGCAGATACTAGGACAAAAAGATTATGCAAATACATACGGCAATATGTTAAGGATCATGGTGCAGACATGATGTAAAGCTGAATGTACGATCTGGTTTAAATTTGTGTACCAAACTCGGAATATCCAGCGCTATGGGCTTTCAGAGTTATGAGCAGAAGCACGCAGCAGAAATGGGAAACCGACGTTATGTTACAAGAAACGGACCACATACAATAATGCACGAGAAGACGAACTCTAAAGCAGACATTGCGCTGAGAATAGGCCGAGAAGAAGTTTGAGGTGTAATCTTTTTTATTTACTTTCGCCATTCCTTGAAGAGACTAGGAGGTGAATCGACAATTTTTTTGGCAAGGAGCCTCATTTAATTATTTTCCCTTTATTTTTTTCACGAGGAAGACATGTCATCTGAATCGATGTCTGGAAGAAGAAATAAATACAAAACTTCCTACACAAAAAAGGAAAGAAAAAAAAATGGTGTGGTGGCCAGCGCAACTGCCTACAAAACAAGAGACCCGGGTTCAAATCCCTGATGGGTACACATTTTCAGCTTTGCCCATTCGCAGTTGATGTCATATATTCTGTGAATAGAAATAAATATTTCTGTTAAACATACGGCTGTTGGGATCTTCTTCCTACGTAATAGCAGCTGTTATCCACCTGTGAAGTGGGAAACTGCGCCGAGACGGAACTGCGTACCTTGTAAGTACACGTAGCCGTACCACTGTCAATTGTTTTGAATATTAGAAGCTATGCTTTTTCACTCTTTGCGTAAATGATGATGTGGTTATTGACATTACTTTGGTATTAGAATTAATTTATTGTCTCCCAGGTCCGCACAAAGGAAAGGAATGACACCAGAAGAATTTGAGCGTCTTCTTTTGAAATCATCTCACAAAAATTATGCTGATTTCTTTTACAGCGATGAGGAAACAGAAAGAATTGAAACGGCAAATCATTCCAGAAAGTCTGAGTAGTCATGAGATGACGGGAATGAAGTGAAATGGATACCACATTGCCATTTTTATATTGGCAAAGGACCAAGAAACATTGTGGATAAATAATCCGTGGAATTGTTACTGTGAATTACATGTGTACATCCTACTTTACACTAAGGACTACAAGAAGCTAGTCTTTGGCCTTATTTTTTGCAAACAATCCCGATAAAACATCCAGAAGAAGTATCTATCTAACAAACCTGAACTTTCTCTGATGGAGAGCCATTTGAAATTAAGGTATCAGCTGTCTTCCAAGATATTTCCAAGGATATTTGTCAGCTTATCAATCAATTCCCGCCAATAACGACGATATTGTAGTTATATGTGTCATCTTTGTAGTGGTAAAAAAGGAATAAGAGTATTGTCACTTGCAATAGCTGAAAAAGATTCGTTTGCAAATTACGCTGCCACAACATTGTCCATGTATTGTTTGCAGAACTCCTCCAGTGAAAGACAATGTGTGATTCTTGATATGTATTTATGATTAATTTTTTTTAATACACTGTCTTATTCTTTATTATTACAATAAAGTTTTGTACATTTGTGGCTTTTTGGGAAACTATCTTTAACAATGATGCACAATTGAAATGTAGTTTAGAATGTGTTATCAAAATACCGCTTAGGAAAATTGCTGGAACGTATGTCACATAATCTTTAGGAATTCCCGTTTGCCCATGCAACTTGCATCTATGTATACACATCATATTACAAGCAGCTGTTAAGGATTATGTTATAAACAATAAATAATTAATTGCATCGAAAAATAAAAAATTGCCGTTTACATACTATTTAATCGACGCGGCACTGACAAGGAGACCACATGGCTATCGGATTTTAGAATTTCCTTATATTTATGGGACGTGATGTTCAGAACTTGAATGACAATCAGCCAAAGCCATTCGACGCAGTTCTCAAAAATTCTCTAGAAAATCGACTTTGAAGTTTTTCAAAGTACACGTAAGTACCAATAATTAAATGACGTGCAGGATCTGCCGGTGTATCTCAGGTGGCAGCGTTCTCGCCTCAGAATCATAGAGTCGCTGGGACCTCTAATTCCACGTGTTGTATACGAGCTGAAAGCCTTGCCGCCACGTAAAACGATGGTTGAGTAGGTTAGCTGCTTGGAAAGTCATTAGTAGTTATGGAGATAACTTTCCAAAAACAGTGTTGTAGCTCTTCTCAAACTGAAGAATCAAAGATTACCCTTGTCAACTAATAGTGAACGCAATACTGTAAAAAATGTAACTTATGTTTTTTAATTGAAACCATGACTATTAACAACCTTCTATAAAATATAGAAAATTACGAATAAACAAAAAAATGCGTCCACTTTTCGTAAAACCGTCCATTAAAAATTAAAATTGTGTAAGTATTTGGACCCAACGAAAAAAAAAAAAAAAAAATAAAATAAAAAAACTGTAATGACAGGATTCGAACCACGACCCTAGGGTTGCAAAGCATTTACGCAACCACATATCCCCCCTTCCTCTATGGGTAGATTTTTTTTTTAATTTTTTTTTATTTATTTTTTTTATTTATTTTTTTATTTTTTTTTTTTTAGAGCAGCCAACAGGATCAAACAACGGGCGAGTCAAGCATTAGTAAGAGTGAGAGGATACGTGATATGCGTAACCGCTCAGATGTGGTGTCCAGGGAACTACTACCTCTACACCTGTCTGTTGTCACAGCCTTAAGCAGAGAAGACTGGAACGTAGTAGATGGTACTTCATGGTCTCTAACGTAATGCCTGAAGAAGCGGCACGTTTGACCGTCTCAACAACAAGGTGAGGCAGACTGAGAATATTCGAACGGTTGTTAACGTCAGTGAGAAGCAATTCGACGAGACCACAGTGAATGTTCTTAGCAAGGGTCTTAACTTCGCTGTGACCCGCAGAAATATTCCTGTCGCTGTCTTCGTCAGTGCAGTGGAGCAAGTGACTGTCAAACTACCTCCATGTGAAGCTGAAGAATTCCGACGAGGTACGTGCTGAGCGCTCACCAAGACGAAGCTGCCTAAATTTAACATCACAAGTGAGGAGAGGCTGGCTCTGAGACAGCTTCGAGAAGACGAAAGCATTGTGGTATTACCAGCAGATAAGGAAAATGCTACCGTCATCCTACAGAAGGCAGACTACGACAGTAAAATTCGACAACTTCTGGATGACCCTGCATACAGACTGATAGAAAGGGATCCGACTGATTAGGTGGACAGGAAGAACAGGGCCCTTCTAAAGGAAACCGACATACCGGAGAAAGTCGTGAAGCAGCTGAGGCCGAAAGCACCAGTACCACCTAGGCTTTATGGACTGCCGACGGTGCGCAAGGAGATAATCCCTTTGCGCCAAATAGCAACATAGTGGCTGCCACCTAGCACTTTGCTCGGCATCTGAAGAAGATGCTCTCGCCATATGTTGGCAAATGTGCACATCACATCCGCAACTCCAAAGATTTCTTACGTCGTCTGAAGCAGCAGCACATCACAGAGTCCGACATTATGGTTAGTTTCGACGTAGTTTCCTTGTTCACCAAGGTGCCACTAAATGAATCTTTGGAGCTGATTGGATAAAATTTCGATGGTGCTCTCCTGGACTTATTCAGGCATGTGTTAACCTCGATTTACTTCTTTATGGAGGTCAATTCTACGAACAACAGAAGGGTTGACTATAGGCAGCCCACTCTCACCGGTAGTGGCGAACCTCTTCACGGAAAAATTTGAGGACGATACACTGGCTTCATCCCCAAATCAACCCAAGTGCTTTCACAGATACGTGGATGATATCTTTGTGATCTGGCCCCGCTGCAAGGAGAAGCTCCTGGGCTTTTTAAACCATCTAAACTCTCGCCACCCAAACATAAAATTTACTTTGGAAATGGAAAAGAATGGACAACTTTCATTCTTAGATGTTCTTGTCCAGAGGAAGGTAGATGGCACTTTCGGTTATAGCATTTACATGAAACTAACTCACACCGATCTGTACCTGCAAGCCAGTAGCTGCCACCAACCATTGCAAAAGATTGGGGTACTCAAAACTCTGGTTCATCGGGCACGCAGTCTCTCAGACCCAGACAACCTGACAAAGGAGCTGGAACACATTGTCTGTCTTCTACAGGAATTGTTATTCATCCAGAGACATCGAGAAGGCGCTGCGCCCTGTTTCTCCACCAGAGGAGACAGAAGAAGTACAAGAAGAAACGAAGATGATTGCCTTTTTTGCCATATGCCGGACCAATATCTGCGAAAATTAGCAGAATACTTCGTAAGTATAACGTTAAAAGCGAATTTTGCCCACCACCCTAGATTAAGGCTCTCTTACGAATTGTAAAGGATGATCTGGGGCTACAGAAGCTACCATATACCATGCCAGTGTGGTATGTTATACAACCAGGACCGTCGACATCAGGTGTAAGGAGCATCAACGACACACCAGAGTCAAACAAGCTTCCAAGTCAGCTATAGCGGAGCACTGTTTGGAATTAAATCATTTGATGGATTACGATGATGTCAAGATTCTGTCACAGACTCCCAGATACTGGGATAGTGTTATCAAAGAATCCATTGAAATAAAGGTCACGCAAAATCTTATAAACTGTGACACAGGATATCAGCTGAGTTCCGCCTGGAATCTAGCACTTGATCTCCTACAGACGCAACGGAGGCAACAGCCCACCTGTGAGAGCAATAATTTTGCATATGACAGAATGAATAGGTCAGCACAAATAACACAGGCTGAACAAATGGTGCATAATCAAACACCAGAATACCGTCACATAGAGAATAAACAGCATTTCCAACACCAGGAGCCAGAGAGCGATGCGGCAGGCGCTGCTAGCGGGCTCGAACCTCATAGGGGCACTTGACCCGGCCAGCTATGGTAACAGAACAGTATAGTGCACTAGTAAGCTTAAATGACGGCAAACAGCAGACTGAACGCCCAGTACAGCTTGGAGGTGGAACAGAACGTAACATGACGAAATTATCAACTGACAAGAGCCAAACATCACGCACTCAACAGGCGGAACAGCCACACCTATTATAGTAAAAGCTAGTATTGCGGCTAGTGGCCGGCGCGGACGTCGGATGGAGCGCCTCCCACAGCGCGGACCAATGGCAGAACGCCCAGCCACCGCAGACGGGCATAAATACTGGACGCGTTCCACACTGGCCGTCCCTCCATGGAAGGAGGCTTACCACCCATCATACGGATTGGCCAAAATATAGAAGACTAGTGGCGCAGCAGCTCAACAATGCTGCAATCAACTTTGTAGACGTCAACGAGACTGCAGCATTGTTGCAGCGAACGCTTATAGATGCAACACGGTCATCCACCACACGACCTCAAACGACGAGTAAAACAATTTCAGAGACTGATAAAGACAGAAATCCAAACGCACAGAATACAGCGATGGAACGAGAAGATATCGTCCCTGGAAGGATCGGAAGATACCTGGAAACTTGTTCGACAACTTACCAAGTCGACACCACGAATACCACCTCTGAAAGTAAATGGCAATGAGGTGTACACTTCCAAGGACAAGGCCAATACCATTGCAGACGTTTTCGAAGCCCACTTCACGCCTATTGATCAACCAGGCCAAAGGCAACGAATAGAAGACCTAGAAGGATGGCTACCCACATATCTCCAAATAATAGATGATACAGCGATCACACCTGTTACTGAAGAGGTTGCATCACATCTACGTGAAGGAAGCTCCAGGGAACGACAATATAGTCGGAAGAATGCGGAAAGAACTACCCCAGGAAGGAATTCACTTCCTATGCCGACTGTTTAACTCCATTCTCCAGACGACCATCTATCCGGACACATGGATGAACGCCATCATCGTTCCATAAAACAGGTAAAAACAGCTCAGATCCGAAAAACTTCTGCTGCCCAGATTGCGCCAGAAGATTGAAGAGTTCAACATTCTCCCAGCAGAGCTGTTTGTATTCACGGCTGACCATTGCACCACTCATCAGCTGCTACGTGTGACCAAAGAAGCAACTCTTGCATTTAACCAAAGAGAATTCTGCGGCATGGTCCTTATGGATGTGACTAGGGCCTTCGATAGTATGTGGCACCAGGGCCTACTTCATCAGCTACATCGATATGGTTTCCCAAGAGTATATGTCAGACTATTGGCAAACTACCTGATGGGAAGAACTTTCGTAGTGAAGTTACAAGATACCACTTCCACAATTCGACAAGTGAAATATGGGGTACCCCAGGGCTCCGTCCTGGGCCCTACCCTCTATAACATATGTACAGCGGACATACCTTCAAACCCACGTGTCAGAAAAGATATATATGCTGATGACACAGCTCTAATTTCACGGAGCCGTTGGCTGGAAATCCTAAGGAGAAGATTGCAGGAGGCATGCAACGACTTAGAGCAATGGGCTGAAGAGAAGCGGATCCAGTTCGATGCCTCTAAATGTCAGGCACTCCTCCTCACAAACAGACCGAAGACGATTGTGGACCACATAAAGATATCCGTCACTGACATCCCATGGACTCAATCGGCCAAATACTTGAGACTGACTTTCGACAAAAGACTGACTTGGAGCAAGCATGTCGACGAACCCTGGAAGAAGACTTCTCAGCGATGTGGAGCACTGTACCCACTGATTAATGAGACATCACACCTCCCCACAAAAACGGGAATTCAATTATATAGGACCATCAGTCGACCAGTAATGGATTGTGGAAGTCCAGTCTGGGGAAATGCCGCGAAGACTCACATAACCAGATTGCAAAGACTACAGAACAAAGTTCTCCGGAGAATTTATCATGTACCAAGAGACTTCCCCGCAAAATATCCCCGCAAAGAAGCTAATGAACCGACAGTAATACATAGATTCATGAAGTAGGCAGCATCATTCTATGACAGAGCTTGGGCATCTACCAACCCACTCATAGCCCATCTTGGACAATCCAATGACGAAAGAGATCGTCATAAACGACCGGTGGCTATACTGAACTTATAAGTCAGTAGCCACAAGAACCAGATCAAACCAAACACGCGAAGTCCGAAGTTAGGTAACGTCGTGAAGCACTCGAAATAAAGAAACCAGAATAAAAAGGCGGAACAAGGTTTAATACTAAAAGTATGTCGGGGTCACCCTAACCCAGCGAAGACGCGAACTGGATTCATCTTCAGGAAGCACCTGATGATAGAGAGTAACGCGATCGAAATATCGTTCAAGTACGACGCGGACTACCGGCAGAAATCCGATTCTGCAAGATGACAACAACCCGCCGGGAAAGCCTTAATATGTAAATCAGGCTTGCTTGTCGCAGGGTTACCTCACAGAGCCACGCTCTTACTGTTCGGTAGCTACGACTCATGCACAAGCTGCACACACCGTTACGTAGCGCAGATCCCGTTCTAGAAACTAGCCGTCACTTACGGATTTACAGAACGGTCAGACCTACGCAAGCCGTACATTCAGCAGGTCTCAGTGGCCACAGGCCTCTCGCTGATAGATCGGAAATTAATGATCGGCGATTGTGATTGCGGCCGCCAGCAGTAGCGCCGCTTTATGAATAATTTTTGTGCGGCGGCCGCCTGTCCCATCTATTATAGTAGACGGGCGGAGGCTCACCCCGCGCCCCTTGCAGGCCGCCCTCTGATATTTATCTACCACTCGGTGCCGGCCGCCCTTCATTAATTGAAATTAGAAGCGGCGCGCGCAGACAGACGGCCGCGCTGTTGGTTTTAGGGCGCCTGATGGATCCGTGATTGAAATCTCGCCTGCGGTAATATTGAAGGCCTGATAACATCGGCTTTTTTGCCGCGAGTGTGCGCGCTGGACGGAAACACAGGCCGGGGTAGCGCGGGGGCACTCACTGCCGCCCGGAGATCTGTTTATCTAATTTCACTTTACTATTAGCATTTCCGGGCCGACAGCGCAACACCGCTCTCTCTCTCTGTGGTTAAATTTGAGGAAAGACAAGAGCGTTGAAATATTTTTTTTAATATATATACTTTCTATTCTCCTCATTACCTCATTGGCTGCAAAATTCTATAATGAAACACTAGCTGAAAACATGGCATTGCCGGATATTTATTTATTCCAGTCTTTACATCCCAGCCGCGGCGGATTAGCTGCGCGTACTGGAGCGCCGTGTTGCGGTGCGCACGGCCGTCCGCCGTCGGAAGTTCGAGTCCCCGTCGGGCATGGGTGTTTGTATTTGTGCTTAGGTTAGTTTACCTTAGTTTAAGTGGTTTGTAAGCTACGGACTGATGACCAAGTAGTTGAGTCCCACAGATTTACAAACATTTGAACATTTCTTTACATCCCTTCATCTCTCTATCCATCACTACCTCCCTCTGACCATGTCCCGCTCTATCTCTGGCAATTCATCCCCTCCTTCCCTTATCTTCGAAAAATTTCTTTTGTCTCCCAACAACTTGCATATATTCTAAAAACGATCATTCTTGTGCCGGAGCTGTAAAATACATTTATTTGTGATGTTCGAACGGTTTCGGCAATTTCTGGCGTCAACAGGAAATCAACAAAATATTTTACATCAAAAACAACAAGTTAACATTTTACTGAGTACGGCAACTTCAAATGTACCGTAAATATTGCAGTAGTTTCTTAAAAACTGTCCATTGTCCATCATTTAGTAACTATTTGTTCATTACTACATGATGTAAAAAGGACAGTTTTTTTTTCCGAGACAATAGCAATATTTTCGGTAAATTTGACTTTGCTGTACTCAGTAAAAATGCTATCTTGTTGACTTTGATGTAAAATATTTTGTTGATTTCCTGTTTATGCCAGCAATTGCGTTGCGAGGGTTAACCACATTGCCGCGGTGGAGTAGCCGAGCGGTCTCAAGGACCTCGCTGCGGAGCGCGCGGTTGCTTGCAGTGGAGGTTCGAGTCCTCCCTGGGGCATGGGTGTGTGTGTTTGTCCGTAGGTTAGTTTATCTAGGTTTAAGTAGTTTGTAAGCTACGGACCGATGACCACGCAGTTTGTTCCGATAGATTTACAGACATTTGAACATTTTTTTTTGTTAACCACATTTCAAATAGCTCGCATGTCATTTACTGTTGTTTGAAGCCTTAACAAGACTACACAAGAAGTTTTCTGAAACTACGCTCTCATCAGCTGCATTGGTTAAATTACTCCTGAAAAGGATCTATAGGTCTTTTACTCGAAAAATTCATTGATTGTTCTTTTTGTAGTACACTTTTAAAAGATATTAAATCCTCATAATTATTAGAAAATGCTTATATCGAAAATATGTATATAACATAGCACAAATATATACCTAAATAATTGTATTTAACACTTTGGTATACATACATAAAACGGTTGAGCCATCTTTGTTCCAAACTTTTCCGAAAAACAGCGATGGTGGATGTGTATTGAATCAAGAACCAGTTTCTTATATTGTCCATAGATGTCACTCAACCCACACAAAGTTCACTACTAGCCATTAAAATTGCTACACCAAGAAGAGATGATAAACGGGGATTCATTGGTCAAATATATAATACTAGAACTGACATGTGATTACATTTGGGTGCATAGACCCCGAGAAATCAGTACCCAGAACAACCACCTCTGGTCGTAATAACGGCCTTGATACGCCTGGGCATTGAGTCAAACAGAGCTTGGATGGCTTGTACAGGTACAGATGCCCATGCAGCTTCAACACGATACCACAGTTCATCAAGAGCAGTGACTATTGTGACGAGCCAGTTGCTCGGCCATCATTTGACAGACGTTTTAAATTGGTGAAAGATCTGGAGAATGTGCTTGCCAGGGCAGCAGTCGAACATTTTCCGTATCAAGAAAGGCCCGTATAGGACCTGCAACATGCGGTCGTGCATTTTCCTGCTGAAATGTAGGGTTTAGCAGTGACAGAATGAACGGTAGAGCCCCGAGTCGTAACACGTCTGAAATGTAACGACCACTGTTCAAAGTGCCGTCGATGCGAACAAGAGGTGACTGAGACGAAACCAATGGCATCCCATACCATCACGCCGGGTGATACGCCAGTATGGCGATGACAAATACACGCTTCCAATGAGCGTTCATCGCGATGTCGCCAAACACGAATGCGACCATCGTTATGCTGTAAACGGAACCTGGATTCATCCGAATACATGACACTTTGCCATACGTGCACCCAGGTTCGTCGTTGCGTGCAACATGGCAGGCGCTCCTTTGACGCTGTGTTAGGGTAATCGCAGCCATGATCTACGAGCTGATAGTCCATGCTGCTGCAAACGTCGTCGAAATATTCGTGCAGATGGTTGTTGTCTTGCAAAGGCCCCCTTCTGTTGACTCAGGGATCCAGACGTGGCTGCACGATCCGTTACTGCCATGCGGATAAGATGCCTGTCATCTCGACTGCTAGTGATACGAGGCCGTTGGGATCCAGCACGGCGTTCCTTATTGCCCTCCTGAAACCATCAATTCCATATTCTGCTAACAGTCATTGTATCGCGACCAACGCGAGCAGCAATGTCTCGATACGATAAACCGCAATCGCGATAGGCTAAAATCCGACCTTTATCAAAGTCAGAAACGTGCTGGTACGCATATCTTCTCCTTACACGACATATCACATCGTTTCATAAGACAACGCCGGTCAACTGCTGTTTGTGTATGAGAAATCGGCTGGTAATTTCCTCATGTCAGCACGTTTTAGGCATCGCAGCCGGCGCCAATTTGGTGTGAATGCTCTGAAAAGCTAATCATTTACATATCACAGCATCTTCTTCCTGTCGGTAAAATTTCACGTCCGTAGGTGTAGTGGTGTAGTAATTTTAATGGCTAGAAGTGTAATTGTGCTCATGCCTTTAATGATTTCTTTTGAGTAAAGACTTCAATTATACTGACAGTATCGTTTCGTACCTTATCATTTGAACAACCCTCGCAGAATGTGTGGAACTACTGTGGCGTAAGATCTTAACCTGCACGCCGGCTTTGACTTGTTAGACAGGGACCAAGTGATATGTTTAATATTTTCAGAAAATCAGAATATAATACTAGGAACACATACTTCAACAGTCAGAGTATTATTATTACATACGAATTTTATCATATGTGCCCACTATTCAACAAAGAGCGGGCACACAATACCATAGTTACACACCATCCCGCGTGCCTCAGAGGAAGTAATATTTGGTAATATTTGCTTGTGCGCCACCAACTTTTCGGTTATAAAATTACAACACGTACCAGTAGCCTCCAGTGTAAAATTCGCCTGGAGATGGCTTGATAGTTCTCAATCGAATATCGTAGCTGCTTTCTGAAACCTTATAAAATGAACAACAGTATTTGTGTCAGACCTGAGTTTCTCCAGGAATATACATTGCTCATATACCTCACAGGTACGAAGCCTAGATGACGTTTTACACTTCCGACTTTTAGCTAGTGCACACGGTTTACAGAGACTCTTTGATGTCATAATTAATAACAATTGAAACGTACATATTAACAAAAGTGCTAAATTTCGTCCATTTTTCTACATCATGAATGAAAAATCTATCTTGTATACATTTAAGAAACACTCTATCACTTACAAATAGATGATAACCAATTTATGGATGCCATGGCTGTAAACAGTCTATTCGTGGAAACTAGATCCGTTTTGGATTTAAATCATGGGCTGAAGGAACTCGTTTAGGATTCGTTTTAATACTTGATTTATACTACGGAACACCTGAAGCGCAAAATACAAGGCCTGCAGAACACGTTGTTACCAAACTAACAAATACAATAAAGAGTAATATTTGAAATCATTTTCTTGGAACAGCGATCTTAAAAAATGTTAATAATTAAAGTAAGACAGTCTAGATTGCATTTTGTTGCGTTTATTGCTGGCAACTGGTTTCGGTTCTAAAGAGCCATCTTGAGGCCTTTGGCACCTTGTTGGTGGACGGTGGCGGTGGCCGGAACAGACGCCAACTGCAGTTGCTTCGGCCACCGCCACCGTCCACCAACAAGGTGCCAAAGGCCTCAAGATGGCTCTTTAGAACCGAAACCAGTTGCCAGCAATAAACGCAACAAAATGCAATCTAGACTGTCTTACTTTAATTATTACAATAAAGAGGGCCGCGGCGGAGTGTCCGAGCGCAATGGGGCGCTATGCTCAGTTGCGCGAGGCTGCTTCCCGTCGGGGTTCGAATTCCCCCTCCAGCATGGATGTTTGTGCTGTCTTTAATATAAGTTCATAAGTAGTACGTTTAGGGTCTGATGACCCCGAGTTAAGTACATACGCTTAACAAACATTTGAACATTTGCACAATAAAGAGGTAATACACAAACATACAGTGTTCTGAGAATCACTGTCACACCATGTACTTCAGTGTCATTTGTAGAGTTTTTATGTAGATGTAGATTCCCGTTTGTTATATTTTCATGATTACAAATACATTTCCAGGAAGTAATGTGAGAATTTCCGGAGCTGTTCTTCAAAGCAGTCTAGCTGTATGTCCATTGACGAAAGTTAAGTCCTGAGAGAAGCAGCCCAAATAATTTTATAATGATTGGGTGGACACAAATGATAATATGCGCGCCATACGATGTAATGACAATAGTATTACTACACTGTTGTTTAATGAATTCGGAGTTCATCTCATCCAAAAATTCACTTCACTATTTAGTCGCTGATCAACTTAAAATTTATGCTCTTGAGCCAAACATAGTAGATCATTGCAATCGATCTGTTGGCAAACTATATGCTATTGTTGGACTTCGATACTTATAAGTGGCATAAAAATATTATATTCATATTATGATTTTATTATTTGCTGCCGCTATCAACATTCCTTTATTATTTGGCAAATAATTTTATTGCTTATGAAGATACACTGGAATTTCGCTAATTTAATGCAGGGTCTTTAATCCTAAAATTTGGCAATGATAAAATTCGGCCTGGACACAGCGGCAAACATTTGGATGCACATATTATTCTCATTGGTCGGGACAGAAGAAGACGTAACCTTTACCAAAAGAAAACCGTAAAAATATTTCGCAAAATCTACTTAAATTTGCTTAGCTAATTATTTATAGAGATTCATTCGCCGTAATAATATGTTTCATTTTCCTCACGTACATAATATGATTACTCAATAGCTCTTACAGGGAAAGTACATGGGCTCGAACAAACATATCTGTATGAACGTTTGGTTACAGGATCTCTACGTACACCTCAATTTGGTGGTGGGTGTCGTTTTTCTGCAAAGCTCTGTAACCATGCTCTAGATAGCACTGTAGATATAATTGTAGACGCCATACGTAATGCAGATATCTTAACTATAACTTATGTAATAATCATCGTACATGTTCTCTAGCGAATTGTCATCAAAAGCCGTAATGATACTTGCAACTTTAACCTTCTTCCCGAAAGACTGTTGGTATTCACTGTCACAGCTTCCATCGCCTCTTCCCGCACTTACCGCATCACTACCGCTTGCAATGAGTCGTTCGTCATTATCATCCCTATTTTCATTATTATGAGTTTGTAACAACAGTATCTAACTTATACTCATATTTCTGTACCATAACAGATACGAGAAAGCATGCAAATGATTCAACTTCTACACTAATAACATCTTCACGAAGAAGGGTGCTTCTTAACTTCATCTCAACGAATCGCAATACATTAGCAGGATCGATTAGCAATCGCCGCCGCATCTGACGCTTCACCACACAAATAACATCACAAACGCAACTTCGGAGGCACACTGCACCGTCCCTACTAGCGAACCGACAGGTCAAAGTGCAATGCGGCATGGCACATGCAGAGGCCTCTAACGGACGACTGCAGAGTTTTGCAGATGCGGGAGTATCACTAGTGCAATAAGGGATCTTTACATTATCTCTCATACGATTTTGCTGTATATGTGTTTGTTCGAGCTCAAGTACTTTCCTTGTTAGTTTCTAATAAAAAAATTTGACTGTAAAATTCGTATTAGTAAATGCTAATCAAAGCAAAAAAGTTTCATTTTTATTTTCCTATCAGAGGTTAGTGTAGGATCTTCTATGCCTATGGTTTCAACGTCCACCAGTAAAAAATTCTCCTTTCAGAGTAAGTAAGTGCAAAATAATAACTGTTACAACTGTTGTCTGCGGTCGCTAATACTTGTCATACCACAGTATTTTAACCCAGATACCGCAGAATTACTTTTGGTTTAATTTTTTTGTAAGAACCTATTACTTACCTTCATATGACTGCATAAGATCGTTATAAGTGATTTTTTACACAATCACTCCATTAGTTTTGCAATACTGCCCTTCTTTCTGGAATGACGACAAAATGAATGTTTTGTAATTTTAATCTGATGAATCATTATTATCAAAACAACCTTTAAGATGAAATATATACATATAAATGTCTCAAAAATTGATTAAAGTTCAATAACCCCAACTATGAGAAAGTCTTCAGTATCTCTTGTATGAACCTCAACATTGAAGCTCTATCCAACCACTTTACAATTGACAATACAAGCTAAAATTGATCTGCAATGGGTGAAAGCGATTCAAAGAAATAAAATATAACACTGTCCACGAATTCTGACAGAGAAGATGAAAAAAATAATCTACCGTTCTCGTTGTCGCTATCTGGGTTAATCGCGTAACTAAAACTGCGCGAACCTCGTTTCTCCCCCACCTTGGAACCCTTCATCCTCGCCGCTTACGAGTTATTCGTTTCCATAAAACAATCTCCTGCCTACATTCACAGATTCTAACCACTTTCGTTGCCGCACACACTAAATTTCTTTACGTGCTCGGATTTCCAATGTTGATACATGTCGAGAAACTTTCTTCCTTCTTCAACATACTTGCTTTTTACGTGGGATTTCTTTGCACATTTTACCACTGAGGGAAAGTTGAGACCGCTAACTCCTCTAAAAAGAATTTGCATCGAACTGTTTTTTGTCTTGCTTTGCTATCATTTTCCCACCCTCCACAGCTATAGAGTTTTGGTCGTCACATTTGTTTCACATTTCCAATTTTTGTTTTTCGGTCTATTGATAATTACCTAGTTACTTCCCTACTCGAAAAACTTTCAGCCTTAATTCGCATAATAAACCCCTGCTTCCTTAGAGAAATATCTGTACTCCGCACCTAATATATAAAAATGAATGTTTAATAGTTCGAATTTTATGAACTACCGCATCATTCATCCGATTATCATCCGATTACGATGAAAAATTGTCTTTTATTTCATTTTTGCGACGGTTATAGGCATAATTATATCACTGAACGACACACAGTTCACGAGATATGACTTTATTAACAATAAAACGCGTTAAAAACTACTGTAAACGTGACTGTTTTGCACGTTTCCTCCTTGACATTTGGGCAGAGTTCAACCCAATTGGTAGCACATATTTTTACAGTGAAGTAACAATAGGTTCAGGAGATATGACGTCATAAACTACAAGTAGCACAATAAACCCGGATACTAAAGCTGTCGTACAATGACAAGATTTGACAGAGTGTGACTGCCTGTAACGTGTTCCTACTTTTTATTTCGCGCTGTTAAACTAATCGGCACCAATTTTACACACTTATTTGTTGGCCACAACTTGACGCTGATAGAGAGAGGCATTATGCCCTATTTCGGCTATTATGTGTCTGATTCAAAATAATCTCAAGAAAAAGTTGTTCATAATTTAGTATCCAGTGACTTTAGACTGTAAAAACAATTTTTTTCGCAGCTTTGACCTTTAAAGTTAGCACAGACATATAAATATGTAATTCTTCACATGCCTTTTTGTTCATATTCTTTTGTTCATTAATGGAAGTTCGATGAATGGTTGGAGGTTGATACTTCATCTACGGATTGATGTATCTCAGGAAAATAACTTCTTAATAAAGAAAAATAAATTAATAAAAAATACTACTTTTGCGAAGGTCAATTAAAAATTTGTCCGACTGGTCTGATTTATCGATAAAAAATAATATTAATATAAATAACATGAAAACTAAGTATATAAAACCGCGTCATATTATTTTTATATATTTAATTTTATATTTTACTAAAATTGGATTACATCTCTTTTTATATTATTTTCATTTTAATTTGCCTTTATCCGATGTAGTTGTAAAATCTTAAGACTAACCGAAAAGCTAATGTTGCCCATTAAACAAGCTAGGGCGATTTCTTTTACAGCAGGCGGCGCCAACCCTCTGACTGACCGCACTGAGCTACCTCGGAGCCAACGTTACGCAACAAAGCCCGGTATGTTTAAGTATTGAACCAAAAAAGGTCAATAATTTCGTAACGAATTTGACATAAGGTAAAAACAGAGTGAAAACGGTTAGGATCGTACTGTATTAAATCCTTCCCAAAAGGTTGAAGATGACAGTCTTACCCCCATAAACGAAAAAAACATGTCATTAAACATAAGGAGAGGCACTGAATTAAAATTTATGCTTTAAGGCAGTCCGTGTAGTTGCTTTGGCTACAATTCTGTGTTAGCTGTGGCTCAGCGCGCCCGGTCAGGGGGCTGAACACCCTCTGTAATAAAAAAAGCTGAGCCAGACATCAACGAACAACCACGAACTAACTGAACGAACGACCGCGAACCATAGATCTACCAGAAGAACAAAAAAAAGTGGTCTAAAGCACCTACTTAGTAAGTAGGAGGTCCCGGGTTCAAATCCCGGCCACAGCTTAAATTTTAATTCAATGCCTCTCCTTATGTTTAATACCTTTGGTATAACGAGAAGGAATTGTATTATTTGTTGACAAAATATGTTAAAAAAGGTAAAGCAGTCAACAATCCGAGGATTGGTTTGAACACCACAGTGCTTTACTAGGCATGGTCCTGTCTGGAGGTGGTATGCCGTTGCCTTCCTCCGACCTTCTAACTGACTTACCCAGCCAGTTATAGGGGGACCTACATTTTAACGTGGGTTCCGAGCCACGGTGCTACTCGGTATTTTTCACATGAGCAATACTGCCAGAGGTGAAAGAAGTGGAAAGTGAAAGATCAAAATCCTAGGACCTGGCGGGGATCGAACCCACGACCTTTGGATTTGTAGTCTGGCACTCTACCACTGTGCAACTGAGGCGCAAAATATGTTAATTATTGTAATTTGAGCTTTTCTGAATCGACAGAGACAGCTCTCTTTTTTTTTTTTTTTTTTTTTTTTTTTTTTTTTACCGAATATTTCGGCTCCCCGCATGTATTCTATACGGGGCCCTATCTCTCCACCGTTCGCTGGGCGCAAGAGTGGATTCAGCGCGCACGACGCCAGCACAGGAGGCGCAAGGCTAGGGGGATCTGGTTGAAGGGCAACCGCCCCGTGTAACCGGAAGGGGCTCGTCTTAATAAGCCCGAACGGGTGTTGTCGTGTAGTTTTAGCAGCACTGATGGAATTAAGACCTCGGTGCCGGCAAGTCGGAAGACGAAGGCGCCGGGGGAAAGCGAAGGGAGTAGTTGAGGGGGAGGGGAGGAAGGAGTAGAGGGAGGGGAGAGAAGGAGAACGGGGAGGAGGGGTGTGGCCGCGGGGCTAGAATAACCGGCGCAGCCGAGTGGACGTAACGCGGCCGTATAGCAAGACGCTGCCCTCCCGGCCGATCTCTTTGTCGAAAGCCGCACGGCCCGCAGACCGGCTCAAAGGGCGGAGGTCGGGCGGGGCGGGGCGGGGCGGCCGGAAGGAAGGAAAGAGATGCAGGAAAGTCGCGGTCGATGCTGGCGCCGCCAGCGGGATAGGCGCGCAACTTACCGCCAGATAAGCGCCCCAGCGGACAGTAAAGAAACTAGCCGAACGCCGCCTGCCACAGCAGTCGCCGCTAGAGATTTACTCGCCCGAGATTAGCGTCTAGCTTTCACTCCGACTCAGGCGGAGAGAGTTTTTGTTTATTCTCATCGAAGAAGAAGAAGAAGAGCCATAAATAAGACGCGCCTGAAACTGAAGCGATGCTCCCACTCGTCCCTCGGAGATACTGTGGCACCGCACCAAGTCTCATCGCACGGGCTCTTGGCGAATAGAGGGACGGGAGAATCGTGTAATGCGTTGCACCACAGAGTGTCGAAAAGTTGTGGGCAGACCTCTCATGAGGAATGGAATACCTGTCTTGCCAAAATAGGAGACTAACTGAGAACCCGGCGTTGCCCGGATATTTATTTATTTATTCCTGAGTAAGTACTTTACATGTAGCTCCAAAAAAAAAATGTTTAAATCTTTTCAAATCTTTTGTAGAGCTTATAGGATTTAACTACGGGGTCAACAGTCCCTGAACTTACAAACTACTTATGAACTAGTTAATACTAAGGACGGCACAAATATCCTTGCCCGAGGGGGGAATTCGAACCCTGGACCGTAGTGGCCGTGCAGACCGTGACTGGCGCGCAGCAGACCGCTTCGCCACCGCGGCCGACGTGTTGGCTCGTTTTGTCTCTTTTATGTTCTCC
This sequence comes from Locusta migratoria, assembly GCA_026315105.1. Taxonomy (NCBI): domain Eukaryota; kingdom Metazoa; phylum Arthropoda; class Insecta; order Orthoptera; family Acrididae; genus Locusta; species Locusta migratoria. Next base: position 393,117,274 of record CM048744.1, on the reverse strand, counting down.
ATGATACTGTTAATATTTCATGTTTGCTTATTTACAATGTACTGCATAATTCATTAAACCCGTGAAAACTAATGAGTTGTAAAGGCTCACATAGGATGAATCCGCCTGCGACACTATAGCCAATGACGTCGCCCGGGTAGCAGACATTCGTCTTGAGCACCATTATCGCTATCATGAAGACATCTACGGTATTTGTACACACGTTTCGCTTGAATCTACAGCGAAATTTACCCTGTTCAAATGTCTGTAAATGTAGCCTACAAAGTACTTAAACCTAGGTAAATTAACCTACGGACAAACACACATACCCATGCCCCAGGGAGGACTCGAACCTCCTCGGCGAGCAACCGCGCGCTCCGCAGCGAGGTGCTTTCGACCGCTCGGCTACTCCACCGCAGCGAAATTTACCCTGTAGTTTCGTTTTCCTTCAACTCAATCGTTTCTGCTGATCCTATGTGTCGTGCAGTGATATAATATTGTAGCTCCTTTCAGTGGTATATTTGGATATTGTTTGCGGAATGTGCTGCGAACAGAACAATAGACTTAACAAAAATGTCAAACATAATGTAGTCACGTATATGACATAAAATCTCCTGAATTATGTGTCCTACAAAAACATTATTTACCAAGTCCGTAGAGTGGAACATTAGGAAACTAGTTAAATTACAATCTCATGCTTATTAGGGCAAATATTTATGCATTTGTCTTTGACGTCATAGCACCTGACCTATAAGTCGAATGACAAACAGTAATAGTCCCAAGAAGTCAATGAAAGTAACACCACGCTGATCCCAGAAGAAGGAGGCCGTCACCTTTCGGCCAACTGTTGATGAAAGTCTTGGCTTCTTCTTCCGAGGGGTACCTGGATGACGCCACTCCAGGGATTGGGTTTTGATCACAGGTTCGGACAAAAGCAATCGTGTTCATCCTGGGTATTGACGCCGTCAAAATACAGTTTTCACTCTTCAGTAAAGGGCTTCATGATACCGTCGCACACATATTTCCTCGTCGTTTTCATTTCTCTTGTCAATAATCCGTCACCTGATGTGCACAGATTTTTCAGCACCCTAGTAACTGTACGAGTGATACCACACTACCCAATGAGAAACGAGTTATTTCAGCAAACTGTCGTGTCGTCACACATCTCTCATTTCGGATGATCTGATCAATGCTGTCCTTATTCACACCATTCACTGCCGTCGTTGGCCTCCCGTATTGTGTATTGTCCATCAGAGAGAAATCACCTTCTTTAAACTTCTGCAACTACCGATGGATACTGCTGCTATCTATTGTGTCCTCCCCACAAATAGGGAGCAATTTCCTGCGAATCGATGTGACAGAGTCATGGCCGATCTTGAAGAGGAACTCTATCACCCACCATTGTCGCAACTTGACATCTACTTTACTGTCCATTATGGATCACCTGTAAATAAAATAGAATGAAATACTTTTACGAATCAACTTACAGCTAAGTGTTTCAAATATGTTCACAAAAATGTCATAATCCTCTTGCAAAAAAATAAAAAATGGACTGTGCAAAACGTGTTGAACGCCTTTGTAAAGTGAATCAAACGGCCCACTGAGTTATATACGCTGTAACTAAATATGTGGGAAAATCTCCGGGGATTCAGTAGAGAAATATGCAACTAACAGAACAACTCCTGTACACATACTGTTCATTTGCTTTCTTTACCGTGTTATTAGTCGGCAGAACCAAGTGGCAATCTCGCCATGATGGCAGCACTGTCGCGTTTGTGCCCGACACGCAGGGAGGGGGAAGCGGTACTGGCGCACCCTGCGGTATTCCTGCAAGTGGAACGCTGTCGCTGTCACTTACACTGTTTCGGGAAGATGAAAATCCTTGTCATGAATCCATGTTGTTTGCGACCTGTCTTATTTACATGATGGGCCTGAATCCAGAGTCTGCCAGAAAAATCTACATTTCTCTTATGTGTTTATTTTACATTTAATAATTGATCACACATGTTGTACAACCTTCAGTTTAGCACATGGTTACTTTAAATGTTCAAAACTCTGACCGTTCGCGGTTATACACATAGTGATAGCTGAACGACAAGCAATTCTCGCCGCAACTCAAATGTTCAAATGTTTGTAGAAATTATGGGTCTTAACTACGGGGTCATCAGTCCCTAAACTTACAAACTACTTATGAACTAGCTAAGACTAAGGACGGCACAAATATCCATGCCCTAGGGGGGATTCGAACCTCCGACCGTAATGGCCGTGCAGACCGTGACTGGAGCGCCCCAGTCCCCTCGGCCACCGCGGCCGGCACGCCGCAACTATCTCAGTCAATGTTTCAATGGAGACCGCTGCACATGTCGCTGGAATCTCCTGGAGAAGTTCCTCTAGCGTGGGTGGCTTACGGCGATAGACGTTATCTTTCACAGTTCCCCAAAAATAAAAGCCCATAGGTTTTGATCTTGCGATCATGGATGGAACTCAATGGGCCCTCTTCCCCCAGTCCATTGGCCCTGTAAACTGTCATCCAGGAGAGCACGTACAGCTACGTGGTACTGTAGTGTTGCCCCGACCTGCTGGTAGAAGATCACCTCCATAAAGCGCATGTATACATTGCGAAATTGATGTGCGTAACATTTTCAGGCACACTTCTCTATTGACAGTGTGAGAGACGACCGTCGTCTTCCATATATTTTTGTATATTTCTGTAAAGTTATAATTTATTTCATGTCGCTAGATTATCATTTTCAAATTCAAATGCTTGTTAAGCTTATGGGACTTAACTACGGGGTCATCAGTCCCTAAACTTACAAACTACTTATCAACTACCTGATACTAAGGACGGCACAAATAACCATGCCCGAGGGGGGATTCGAACCCCCGACCGTAGTGGCCGTGCAGACCGTGAGTGGAGCGCCTCAGTCCCCTCGGCCACCGCAGCCGGCGATTATCATTTTGTTAAAACTTGAACCCCACTCTTTTCAAGGCTTGAGGAATAGCATCTTTATTTCATGTGTTAAAATATTAGTTAATATTCCTTGGTTTTTCCTGTTTTGTTATGTTAGTAATATATTATTATATTAATTAATGTGGCATAAATGTTCTCCGCTACGCCACTGTCCCTGTGAGAATGTGTACTTGTCTTACTTCTAAGTGGAGTGCGAGAATCTCTAGCTGTCTGAATGTGGGGAGTGATAGCTCGCTTTGCATCATTCTCTCTGGCTCAGAGTCAATATCTGCTGAAGCCATCAAAGAGGTTCCTACACCCTTTGGTTACAGTCCAGTCAGCGAGCCTTCTCTAGGGCGAGTCTCACTGTCTGTACCCACCACTGCTGTTCCTTCATTTACCGGCTTCTGGTCGCTTCCCGCGTCCAGTGGCCGCTCGTTCTGGAACTTTCTGATCATTCTGAGCTGGTCGTCGGGTGAGGTGAGGTTGGTTCTGCTCTTGTTTTTGGAGATGGTTGTGTTTCATTGACAAGCACGTTTAACTTAGACTTGTGAACTGAGAATCATTTTTTCGACTATTTTCTCCGATCATGTGCAGAAATGTGTTCTCGTTTCTCAATTCAGTGATTTCCAATAGATCAACACGGTGTGTGTGATTCTAGTTGCAGTTTGATAAAGACCTGGTATGTTAAAACCTTGTGTGATCATGTGGCGGTGTATGAATTCTGTGTAAATACTTTCTAGGTTTGTGGGGCCCATTTTCTAATAGGTGATATGTTCATTTTTGTATAGTGCTTATAAAAATCTTCTCATCATTTCCTTCCGTGAGTGATATGTGTTCCACGTGGTTGGTTCATAGAACAAAGCCTTCTTGTTTGTTCCATGCACATCAAGCAAGTAACTATGCGGGTATCCTTCTGATTTCAACTAATATTTCGCGATCGCCTCTCCCCGCCCATTTTAATGTTCCTGTTTCTTCTCTGGCTTGTAGTACGAACTCGGTCTGTGTCAGTAATTCTCTCTGAGCCTTTTACAACCTCCTTCAATAGCTTCCTTATGTAATTCTAAACATTTCTATGGGTTGCATGCCGTAATTCTTATTTTTTTGTAATTATTTCATTTTTGTGGTTTTTCTGAGACTGGACTTCATCCGTCTCTGTAATCGCCCCCTATCGCGTGTAGCTGTATTTCATTCGCTTCCTTAAATAATTCTAAGTATTTCTATGCTACATGCTGTAGTTAATTTTCTTTATTTTTCGGAAACTGAATTTATCCACTTTTATCGTTTTTCGGAACCACGTGGGTCCAAGCTCCGACTCCGGGGGTTTGCAGCTAGTCGCCTGAATTCACGCCACTTCTCATATAAAACCAGTATCTAGATCCATTTCTAACAGACTGCAATTTGAGAATCCACCGTGATTTTGTATAATGAATCCGAGTTTCAACCACTTCATTTTCAGTGGGGTGCGTTCACGTAACGTAGCCGTGTGTCGCCGTTAGCGTGATTGCTCGCGGCTCAGTTCAGATGTAGCTTAACTTGGCTATACACACGCACCATCTCAAAAGAGGCACGGCAGACCATAGTCAGCTTCAAAGTGTTTTTGTATATTTTGTCTTGTGCTACCACCGACTTACTGAATTTCGCCTACGATAGCGGCGCCTGCTTCCGCCTCGTCTCAGCGCGCTGATTATGGTGAGTTTCGCTGTGGCATTGCGTGTGTGTGAGAGGATGAGTGTTGTTTGTGAATCCTTCCCACCAGTAGCGTTGAATCACGTATAATTTAGGCTGGGCACCGTCCGCATTAATCCATGTAAGAGGTGCATTTTATTGTATTAACAAAATTTGGTTCCCCATTTTGCTTGTTTTCTATCTGAATAAACAAATTTAAGTTCAGCATAATCCGTAAGTTGTCTATAAATTTTAGTTTTAGAGCACCTTCCCTCTTTTGTTTAATATTGTTCTTCACTAGTGCTGAGAACAAGCTCAGATGCAATTTTTCTTATGTCTAAATTCCTTCGCGCCATAAATGTTTTATTAGCCACCTTTCTAAGATACCTTTAATTGTGGTGGCTTGCTTATTAATGTCTGTGTGTAATAACGTGTGAGCTGCTATGTATATTGACCACTGTAGTATTAACTTCCTATTACTGAAGTAATTTGAAACGAGTCGGTTCTCAATTTGGGCCAGGGAACAAGGCTTTATAGCAGGGAGTAACCGGTAGTTCACACGAACCCCATTTACTAATTTTAGTGATGAAACAAAGCTCTTGTTACGTACAGTGGTCAACTTTTAAGTGGCATCAAAAAAAGGGGTCATACTAACCCCCTAGATGGTAGTCCACATCACACATGAACCCCAAGAAGATTGATCCCCCTTATCCACATAAACATACGGATTTTCCGGCGCCCAGTACACTCTGTCATGTCGGCTTACGGTTCCATTAAGTTTAAATTTTTCCCGTCACATACTGTTCATCATTTATTATTTGCTGAAACCATGCGCAAAATTGCTTTCGGCGATCAGGACTGTCATCATTAATCGAGTACAGCAATCGAGGAATATAAAATTTCTACTTCGCAGCCTTCAGAATTCTTCTTACTCTCGTACTGCTAACCCCCACTTCACCTATACATTGCGTAGCAGACTTCTGTGGAGAAGGAACAAACGTTTTCAACACGAGAGCCGACGAAACAGAACTTGTAGCTGTACGTTGTCTTTCTGATCTTCCTTTGTGAATATTACAAATCGTTCCACGCAATTTAAACTTGTCCAGAATGCATGTAACTGCAAGGCGGTTCTGTTTCAAACTCGCGTCTCCACTGAAGTATTTTAACGGCTTGTCAAACTTGAAAAGCCACTTCACAATACCTTTTAGTTGATAATCAAGCGTGCTCCATCCATCGCGTTTTCTCAATAACGAGATGAAAGTATTAACATCTGTTGAGCCACAGATCATGCTACAACACAGCCGCGTGGGAGTCGCCGTGCGCTCTAAGGCCCCTTGTTGCGGGTTTGCTCCACGTCGGAGGTTCGAGTCCGCCCTCAGGCATAGGTGTGTGTGCTCGCCTTAGCATAAGTTAAAGTAGTTTGTAAGTCTAGTGACTAATGACCACTACAGTTTGGTCCCATAGCTCTACAGACATCTGAATCTTTTACTACAACACTCTCGTAACTCAAAGCAAATGACAATATCAATATCTCAATAAAGCCTAAGTCTATACATCTTTTAAATATTGGAGTTCACTGATCTAACACAAATGTATTAGTCGAAGCTGTTGTCTTATTTAGGCAAATTATTGCAGTGAGATTATCGGAACCTTTGTAGTTTTTCCCTTGTTTGTTATTAGGGTAAAAGGGTTAGTCAGGAATAGATATTTAGAAATCTTATCTATCCAAGTAAGTTTCTTGCATCCATCAGATAATACGCATTATGAAAATTAATTGCGAAAAGCTCACTGCTTGAACATCATTGCAATCAAAATGTTTTGGTATTTACAGTGTTTGAAATGTTCCATTGTGAATGATTACCAAAAAGTATTTCGTGCGATACTCTAGTCAATTTAACCAAAATGAAGTATTCACTCAGCAGTGGAGAGTGTGCTGATATAGAACATCGTGGCAGATTAAAACTCAGTGCTGGAACCGGGATTCGAACCTTTTACCTTTCGCGGGCAAGCGCTCTACCGCTTCACGGTCTGCCTCAACTTCACCTCAGCCAGTACCTCGGTTCCTACTTCCAAACTCGACAGAAGGTCTCCTGCGAACCTTACAGGACGAACACAAGTAGTGGAAAGGATATGGTGTACACATGGCTTAGCCACAGCAACGTTCGCACGTCTCTGAAGTTTGGAAAATAGGAGGCGAAGTACTGGCAGAAGTAAAGTTGCGAGGCCCACTGTGCGTACCTGGGAAGCTCAGATGGTAAAGGCAAAGGTCCCAGGTTCGAGTCCCGTTTCTGGCACACAATCTGACAGGAAGTTTCAGAATTCAGTCAAATTCAACTGCTTTACCACAAAAGAATGTCATGTAACTTTAAGACACCAGTACTGATACGAAATATACATCTCGTGAGAGATTACAATCAAGGGAAAATTTACCGTAAAAGTAACAGATCTACAGCAAGTACAAGTTAATAAATCAGGGTGCTTCACTAATGAGTACACACCTCGAAAGAGGTGTTGCATCACCTTGATTCCAAGGTTTCGTGAACACTGACGTTGAATGTGTATATTGCACATTGTTTATAGATGTCACACAAACCGCAGCAAACAGCACTATTAAGCTGTGCCGATGCGATGGAGTGGTTAAGACGGCCGAACAGTTCCAGTTATAGCTACAGGAAGGAAGTAAACTGCTTATTTTTCAACTTCGAAGTTTGATCGAATTCGTATTGTTACATAGTGTCACGAAGGAATCTCATCAAGGGAGGTTTCCAAACAGAGTGAACCAAAGCGACGTTATTCGGAAGTGGAGGAGGTACAGAGATACGGGAACTCGCTCTGGCCGCTCAAAGGCTACCCCATCAGCTAACGACAGCTACTTACGGTTTTCATTTTGGAGGAATCCTGAGTGGAACGCCACACGCTGAATAATGACCTTCGTGCTGCCACAGGACGTCTTGTTTCGGCTGAATGACATGCAACTTCACTCTCGACGTCCGTGGTGAGGGCCACACCCGGTACAGATGGGCCCAACAGAAAGCTGAATGGACTTGTCAGAGCCGCGCGGCAGTAGCGGATGGGTTCGCGCGGCCTCCTGCTTCGGAGTTTCGAATTCTCCCTCGGGCGTGGATGTTAGTATAAGTTAGTTCATAAGTAGTTTGTAAGTTTAGGGACTGTTGACCCCGCAGGTAAGTCACATAAGCTTTACAAATATTTGAACATTTGATTTTGGACTTGAATTGCCGTCAGATGATACTCGAATTTTCCTTCAACCAGACAATCGTCGGAAACGTTTTGGGAGGCAGCCTAATCAACCAAAACGTCTTAGCAACACCACCCAATGAGTGCAGCAAGTTGGTGGTTCCCTGTTGTTTTGGGGTGGCATTACGTTGGTCGTAGATGGCAATCAAATTGGTAATCGGAACGTATAGTGCAACCATATCGGCAGCATTTCGGTAAGGTGTTCATCTTAATAGCAATTATCGCATTCTTCGCGCACGTGTTGTGAGTGCGTTCCTTCACAATAACGACATCGCTAGAATGGCCAGTATTTTCTTCAGACATGAACCCTATAGAAAATGCCTAGAATACATTGAAAAGTGTTGTTTTTGGAAGATAGCACCCACCAACTATTCTGAGATATCTACACCGAATCACCGCTGAGGAGTGGGATAATCTGCAGCAAGAGTCCCTTGATGATCTAGTGGACAGTACTAGAATACCACGTGTGCAAGAGAATGTGCTATCGCGTATTAGAGCTACTGCTGTTACTGCAATCTGGAACATGAAATCAGAATTAAGTTATTGTCGAACAACTTATTTCTGTTTTAATGAGCAATGAAGATAAGTGATGTTTTAATATACGTAGCGCGTTTTTCAGACAGTTCCGTTTGAATAAAAGATACACAACGAAAGGTTATTTCAAAAACGTAAATTTATTTACAGAAAGTACATACTCTTTTCGACATAGCTGCCAAGTGTTTTAAAACACTTATCATACCTCTCACCCAATTTTAAAATACCCTCTTCGTACAATCTTGCCGCCTGTTCCGCTAACATATGATATGACTAAAATATGAGGAACAGATTGTATGGCTCCGCAACCACAATGTAGGGGAGGCCCACTGCGTAAAATAAAACTATGGATCAGCCTGGAATGTCCGATACGGAGACGGCAAGGGACTGGATCCCCTCCGAGAAGGGCCTAACGATGAACTCCAGGCTGCAGTGGTGTTTTTGATTGAGAGGAGTTTATTAGCCTGCCAGGTGGTATTCCATTGATGTATGAGCAGAGATCTTAAATGCACCCGCAAAACCGCACCCAGTATTGTGAAATGGAATGGGTAAAGGGTAAATGGTGCTCTAGACAAATTGGCCGCTTGTTCATTCCCTAGGATACCCACATGACTGGGGACCCAGAGAAAGCCATCGAAGCAGGATGAGAACAGGCATCGCTCGATGGGCTGCAGGACATTCACTGAATCGGTACAGATTAAAACATGGCCTATGGCCATCAGTTCTGTTGCAAAAACGCTACATGATTCTGACAGAGAGTGGAATTCCATACTAATGGGAGACGTAAAAGCATATCCTGTATGACCGATAGCTTTCGAGCCAACCGTATAGTAGACTGAAGGTTTTGAACCTTGGAAGAGATCCAACCGGATTCGTGGCCGGTGCACAATCCAAAGAGATGTGCACGGTATAGCACGATGCTTACAGTTAATGACAGTCCCTGCAAAGGGAGGCAAGCCAATCCGACAGGTAACCCCCCTCGAGGCCGGGTATCGCCTACAAAAATAGTACTATATATGAGGTGAGCAGGGAATTGGCGAATGGCTATGAAGTAGGACACCAAAAGCTGATGCCGCCCAACGTGAAGAGGGAGTATTCCCGCTTCGGCCAGGAGAATGTAACAGGGCTACTCCGGAAGACACGCTAGCCAAGCGGATACCACAGTGGTGAACTGGGTTAACAGTTTCAGAACAAAAGAAGCTGCTGAGCCATAAACTTGAAACATATAATCTAATCGGGACAAGAACAGTGCCCGATATATATGAAGGTGTGTGGCACGATGTGCACCCCAGGAAGAGTAGGCTAGGAAACGGAGGACATTAAACTTCCATCTTCAGACGGCGAATATGTGTCAACCAAGTCAGTTTTAAAAAAATTAAAAACGAGACCCAAGAAACAGAGTAAGTCAGCCCGAACAGCAACTGCTTCCAATGTAATATGGAGAGGAATCCATGTACTAACAATGTCCATACGGACTAATGTTCAAACTCCACCTGATGCCTGTAGGGAGCCAATCCCAGTACCAACATAAAGCACAGAACCCACGGAAGATCTGTGAATTCTCATCAATAAAATGTGATTCCTGAAAAACAACACAAGCTGGGAGTAGAAGGAAAAACGTTGTTCTAACTCGAGGAGGTTGTGGTAATAGCCATTTCAATTACATTGGATGAGACCGCATGCGGATCCAGGTGGGAGGCGAACAGGTTGCAGTTCGAGACGCCACTGGGTCAGCGTCTGTCACCGATGAGATTCTCACCCATAAATTGTGGAACAGACACAAGCTCAGAATGTTGAGTGGGTTGCGAAGACAATGTTGGCAACTACGCGGCACCGGAATAACCTTGTCCTGCAACCATTGTTTCTTCTTCTTCTTATTATTATTATTTTTCTCTCGCAGGATGGGGAGGTCAGGTCACAGATAGGGAGCTGACGTCAGTGAGGTCTGGGACTTTAGAACTCACTATCAGACCAGTGGCCAACTTGAGGTAGAAGACAATCTATCTAGGAAACGCTGGGACGGGAGACCTGAGAGGGCACCTCCACCAGTAAGTGCCGCAAGAGTATAGCTCTTCTCCGGCTAGGAAGGATGAGGGGGACGCAAAGATGGGCAAGGATGGGGCAAGGATGCTACAGGAGAAAAAGAAGGAAGAAGGTGTACATGGGGAGAGGAAAGGGGGGGACACAGGATGTAACAGACGTAAAAGTTGATACCGTACCACAAGATTTAAATGTTCAAATTTTCTATGAGAATCATGAGAGGTTCTTGTACACTGGGCAGTCCGGTAAGTGTGAAGAATTATGTTGCTGGCAACTGACGCACATAGGGTGTGGAACACAGAGGCTACGGTCATGGAGTGGGTGTCAGGATTCACCACACATATGTACAGCGAGAAGACATGTGCCCAAAACAAATACATCTTATAGGCGTTGGGATGTATGGTTTCACGTCACATCGATAAATCATGACGTTCTCTGGGACAGTCCCATCTCGTAGACCAAGACACCAGTATGAGCATGAGGCAGATTGGCCCGGAGTTCCTCATCAGTTTAGAGGAGAGTTTACGGTGGAAAATAACTCCTCCATGAACCATATTTAACGACTGATGAGGGTTTATGGACCCTGGGACGTCGGCAAGATCGTCGCAAGCACACAGAGCAGCAGATTCGGCAACAGAGACCGTTTTAATGAGCAGGCAACCGGATTGCATCTTGCTTCTTGAGTCAACTACTCCAAACTGATCTTCGATGTTTTCGACGAGGAAGAACGGCTTGGTGAGAGTGAATGTACCTCCGTGCACCCCAAAGTGGTAGACAGGGAGGCGATGGTTCTCTTGTCATAGGTAGCACCATTGAAATTAGTGTTCCTGCCTTGAGAGACGGGCCGTAGCACGACGATTTTGTAATTTCATGGTGATACACCAGAAGGAGGGCATCCAGTTCTTGGCCTGCATGGGGAGCTTACAGCTCACGTATCATCATTGTGATCCCTGTGTTATCATGGGCCTCAGCCAGAAGGGTACACATGCTGGGGACCTAGCGTTGGTACGAGGCTATGGCGAGGAAGGAAGGGGGAAAGGAAGGAATGGGGACTACGTAGAACGTTTTTCTCAAACTGGCTCACTATAAATGGAATTTAGGTATGTAGGTTAAACCCCAAAGGGGACCTTACTGGGCCGAAAAAATAGGGTAAACGATAAATAGAGCAAAATGACTAAGATGACAATCAGAGCCATAGGAAACTGCCGGGCAGTCTTAAAGAGAAACAGAGAGGAGAGATGATCTATGGGTGGAGAAAGCTTAGGTCGTGAAGGAAGGGAAACAGGAAATGTAATGTAGACTGAGAAAATAGGGTTAAAGGCTGCAATGACTTGGGGACCTGTGCATGTGACACACGTGCCCACCATAGCTGAGGGCCCACGGGGGAAAAACACACACAGAAAGAATGGAAACGATGATAACACTATAAGACATGTGGTCAATCATAAACATGAAGAATTAATGGTGCTTTCATATGTCCGTTCAAATATTCATACAGGCAAGATAGTTGATATAGATTGTAATTTAACGCCACCTGGCATGTCTCATGGAACTATGTTTCGTATGATGAGTAACTTGTAACCTGTGCTTCAGTATGATGTTAGCGACCATGTGATATGATGTTAGCCACCATGTGGCTCACTTATGTACAGCACTTCATGGAGCTAGAATTCAAAAACGTAATTTTAAATACCAATTGTCATATACATGTAACAATCAATGTGGTTTTCTTCAAATGTTTTACCGCCTCTTATTGGCATTTGTAATTTGTATCTTGCTGATTGGAAGGTTATATTTCCTGTTGGCAAATAAAAGTATGGACAAACACGTAAATTGATCCGAAGATTACTGAGAAATGAGTTGAAACCGGTCATCGCTATTTATAAATTTGAGGTCAAGACTATAGATATTGTGTCTACTTAATCTAAAGGATTTTAAATCTTGGAGGAGAAGTAAGAACCTAATCTTAAATAGGTTTTCAAAACAACAATGAACAGAGCACCAGAAGGCAAGATCCTGGGTTTTAACCGTCCTTAAATGAAAGGAGCACATCAAGACATGATTCAGTAAGCATATAAACTGCAGTTTTGTTCCGCAAGTAATGGCCTATGCTTAGTGTTTTTTGAGTGTAGGACACTATTTGTAACTAATGTAGTTGCTGGACATAGCAGACGTGTACAGTTCGACCGTGAGACTAAATCGAGACATATTTCTTTAACAGAGGCGCTCATAGCTCAGTACGTTTATGTTGTGTTTGACCAATACAACAGCTTTGACAACACGTGAGACTACGTAAAGTCGCCATGTATTCGTTACCATGTTCGGTAACTTCAGTTAGTGGTAGGTATGTCACTGTAATCACTTACTGGCGTAAAAAATGAAAATAGTAACCACTACCACCCGGAACGTTTGAGGTATTTCAATAACATGAAACATGACAGTAAATGGGAAAGATAATGTACGAAACGAGCCAATAATAAAATAATACAGGAATAATGAAAGTAGGAAGTCTGTTTTTGAAAAAGAAATATGATAATACAAAGTTTGTGAGGAGGTACAAATGGTTACTATAGTGACTGAATTATCATCATGACATAGAAAACTGAAAAGGAAAGTGTATAACAAGGTCAGATAATGAATAAAGTAGGTGTGTAGTCTAGAACAGGACAAGAGCAGAAATTGTTCAAGAGACACTTTTAATTTGTCTGATGTTGCAGATCGCGCAAAACTTACGGAACAAAAATTCAGTTTCCACGCTTAGTGAACCACAAAAATATTTGAAGTGTGATAATCCTCTCTATACAGAAAACTAATGGAGACAGCCAGATCTGGAATATCCCATCACTGCTAACAATGACTGTGTTACGGATTTCGTCGGTAACGGTGAAAAAATGGCTTCCATGGACGATATATGCAAATAGATAAAGCGAAATGCATCGGTATCAGAACTAATTTCGATCGCAAACTACAGCAACCGTTCATTTGCATGCCGAGAAACGCATTTCGATAAACACACACGGCTGATATGTGCATAAATGATCAAACGTTTGTGATACAGTAGAACGGTCGTTGAAAGTTTCAGCTTTTTACTGAATCTGTATGCATAGTGCCTTGATATGCAGGCATTTGCTCAAACAGCAATCGCAACACCACATCTGAAGTTTGAAGGTAAATGATCTTCCTCCTTTATTACAGTATTCATCAGTGCTGTACAAATTTCTTTCTACAGAGATTGATTGGCATTATTTGCCATGTGAACAGCTTAAAAACACTTATTTCAATTAAAATGTACATTATAAATCAGTCAAATTATTTGTAGAGATACTCCTCCACTCCAAAACTTTTGACGGTGGAGTAATAATAATATCAGGACAAATCTTTAAGATGATTGTTTTAATGATTCAGGTGTTCTAAATAGTCTTCTCTAACTTCACAAATTGTACGATACATCGATTTGAAGGTCAGTTATGTAATCAAAGCATTTCTTTTTGATGTGAATTTACAGTCTTTGTCGTTTTGTTGTAGGTTGACATTGTTAACAATAAAACTCATTTATTATGACGATTTATTTCAGAAATGAATGCATTTCAATCATGACCTGTGTAGTTGTTTTAGTCCCGGAGTCGAGACCCGCGGGACAAACTTTGAACTTATTTTTGTCTCCGAAATAATCTGGAGTATATCTTGAATTTGCTTTAATATGTCGCGCCATTTCAGTTGACACAGAGCCGGCATCATGTCAGGAACTGAGTGGCCGATCCCAACGGAGGTTCGGGCTCTCCAAAAAAAATTGTAGTTACATACTTCCCCAAATATAAAGTCAGTTTCTGAACATTCTGGGTGCGGGAGAGTAGAACGAAGATGAAAGTTATTACAGATAATACGTTGTATAGACTTAAATTATCGATTTTATCATAGGTAATTCAGTATTTATTGCAAGTTTTATACGTAAATTGATTGCACCTCTTCTGTATAAAACTGAATTTAAACTGTACTGGGCTCTGACTTAATTTTAATTTGACAATACCATTCTTCGTGAAGCTTGTTATTCTTTTCGAGTGATCTCAGAAGAAAAGTCTGAAACTAACATCAAAGTGTACTTAGATGACAGAAAACTCTATACTGTATTGTACTGGCAATATGAGAACTCATTATTTATCTACAGTAAACTGGTTTGGACTGCTTATAGTTCAATATCTCATACACAAATTGTAGTTAAAAAAGACGTAAAATTTGTACAATTATGAAATTAGCCCAGAATGACTTCACACGCCGCAGAGTACATCTGAAAACAACAAAGGGTATCAGCGACACTAACAGAAAGACACACAATGATATCGCCGGCCGCGTTGGCCGAGGACGCTCCAGTCACGGTCTGCACGGCCACTACGGTCGGGGGTTCGAATCCCCCCTCGGGCATGAATATTTGTGACGTCCTACTTCGTAAGTACTTTGTAAGTTTAGGGACAGATGACCCCGTAGTTAAGTCCCATAAGCTGTATAAACATTAAAAAAAAAAAAAAATCAAGCCTGAAAAAGAATGGAACTTTCACTCTGCAGCGGAGTGTGCGCTGTTATGAAACTTCCTCGCAGATTAAAATTGTGTGCCTGAACCGGCACTCGAACCTGGGACCTTTGCCTTTCGCTGGAAAGCACTCTACCACTTTTTTTTCTGTTTATTGGGTCTCCTTCCTCCCCTTCAACCCATCTTTACGCTCGCCAAATTTTGCCTTCTCGGCCTGGCTTCTTCGCCTTTAAAATAATTTATTTCCTCTATATAAAATAATATCGTAGCTCTCTACAAAAGAAGGTGCATAATCTTTTTCCGTCAGTGAAGTCACTGCATAGAAACTGACATTAACCAAGGAAACTTAAAATTTCTTCGGGAAAGAAACTTGGAAACGTTGCCCCGCAATTCTTCTTAAGTCATTGGTTTAATGTGTGTTCTTTTTATTTTCTCCATACTTCAACCTCAGCATAACGACAGCACTCAAGGCTCGTCTTCTCGATATTTGCTGTATTATGTTTCCCCAAGCAGTACGCCTGGTCTCCTGTTCCTGGTTTCCCATTTGTCATCGTGTGTTCTCTCAACTTGTCTCTTAGCCCTGAGTGCGCCAGTCACCGAAGGTCGCGCATGTTGTGGTCATGTGCAGGGATATCAAGTTCCTTTGTCTTTCTCTAAGTAATGTAGATGAATGTCTTTTGAAAATAAAAATGAAAATATAAAAGAAAGGTAACTCAAACCCTCTACGTCGAGGTTAGGGAAGGTGAACCAAACCATCTTCTGAAGGAATGGAAGAAAAATGATCTAAATGAACAGTAACAGATAAAAGGTGGCAAACCTTGAATAATGGATGCCGCACGTCCCTTTATTTCCACATTCGTCTTTCTTCGTCCTTTGTTTGTTTCTTTTGTTTTCTGTTTGTTAGTTTTTCCTTCATATCCTCGTTATTTGTAGCGCCGTGATGTAATTCGCAAATATTTTCCTGTAGTTAGCACCCTTCTCCAAGAGTTGGGCTCTTGTAGCGAGGTACACTCAGTAGCCTGAGTATGAGGCCTTGTCTTGTGCACTGGTTATGTAGTATAGTGTGTGCCCTACTAACCAGGTCCACGTGTTTTTCTTGCTGATTGGGTAGTAATTGCCATCAGGTTTCAGTAACGACATGAGAGAAATGTTGCGGTGCTGTTCTGCATATTGAAGCCAGGATTTTCCTGCACCATTCCCATATAAGTTTATTTTCTCCACAGACAAATCTGTGTTGCAAGGTGTCGATGAGATGGCACTCCCTGCATTCGTCAGTTACGGACAAATGTATTTTGTGAAGTTTTTCTCTTGTTGGTATCATCTCATTCACTATTTTGTACCAGGTTGATCTTATATCCGTATCGAGCACTTGTTGTTGATGTTTTTCCATATAACAGTCCAATCCTTATCCGGGTATTTTAATTCCATTCGGTTCACTCTTTCACTGTCGTTCATAAGGCGGTACAGTTGAGCGGTGGTAAGTTCATGTAGTGGGGCGCTCGATTTCATTCGGAGGTAGCTAATTTCTAATAGAAACATCCTAATGTGGTTCACCTTGTAATGCGTGTCGCCAAGGTGGATTGGTACTTGCATACTCTGAGGCTTATATATCCTTATGGCCATACTTAGCGTACTATCCGGATATTTGTGGCACAGCTGAATAATGCGCCTTATCAGAAGTGCCTTGCATTTAGATGAATCATCGGTGAGACCAAGCCCTCCTTTTTCTGGTGGAAGGGTAACGACATTGATCCTCACCTTGAATATATCTCCCCTCCAAATATACCAATCTATTGCCGGCATAATTTTCCTGGCAACACTGTCTACCACAGGTATTATCTGTCCAACGTACCATAGTTTCGAGAGGATTCTGGTGTTGACGAAGTGTACTTACTGCACCAAGTCCTGTTCACGTCCTTTGTTGTATTCGAAGTAGCCTCTCGTCATGGCCAGAAGGTCCTTCCAGTTACCTGCAGTTGTTTTCAGAGGACAACTGCTCATCTTTATCCCGAGCACCTTCATGGTATCGCACAGTCTTTATGGGCAGTTGGCATCTGTCCGAAATCCACTCCCTATCGGCATGAGACGAGTTTTCCTGTAGTTTAGTGTAGAACCCGATGCTCGTTCATATTCAGACATATTAGTGGTAACGTCTCGAAGGTCCTGCTCCGAGCGTACAATGATACCCACATCGTCCGCAAATGCCATGCATTTTATTTCCACTGAGCTATCCCGACACGACTCACACACCGTCCTCACAACTTTACTTCTGCCAGTACCTCGCCTCCTGCTTACTAAACTTCACAGAAGTTCTCTTGCAAACCTTGCAAGACTAGCATTCCTGGAAGAAAGAATATGGTGGAGACATGGCTTAGCCACAGCCTAAGAGAAAGGCAAAGATCCCAGCTCCGAATTCCGAATTCTGTCAGGAAGTTTCATTACAGCACACACGCCGCTGCAGACTGATAGTTTCATTCCGGAAGGGATAGCTCAATGGTTCGCAATCTGCCTTCGGCTCGAGTACTGCGTGGACGTCTACTTCCTCGCTGCGGCCGGACGCGCGCTTACAGTGTGTGGTTAGCTAGACGCTCTTGTAGCCTAAATAGTAGATTTATGTATCAAAATGTGTAGATCATCAAGATGAGTCAACCTAAACGAAAATATGAAGATCACGTTCGATGAACACTTTGCTCGACCAAGAGCGTTTGAAGTAGAAGCATTCCTGCGAGATGTAGTAAAGCTCAGTTTTAGTGAGATGATCGGTATCCATTTATCAATTGTGAGCAGCAACGTATACGTAAAAATTATCAATGCTGAATGCTGTGGAAAAGTTATTGAACAATGTATAGGCAAATTGAAATTTAATCATTGTGACGGCAATGTTGGTAAAGTTCAAGTTGATTATGCTGGATTTGGGACTAGAACTGTTCGTATCTTTGAACTCCCTTTCGAGATAACCGAGGATGAGATTAATTCAGCTCTCAAACCGTACGGAAGGGTTATCTGCAATATTGCGGAAAAATGGACGACGTTTCAAACGTTCCTGGTACTAAATGGTGTCAGACAAATAAAAATAGAGCTACAAATATCCCATCGTATATTTACGTTAGCGGATATAGAGCCATTGTCCTGTACGACGACCAACCACGTACATGCTCGGGTTGTGGGCAGACAGAGCATGTTAGATCCGAATTTGTGCAGCGGAGATTGACGCAGGTGCCGGCCGGGTAGCCGGTTGCGCCAATGAGAATGACGTCACTGCCAGTGACGTATGCCACGGCTCTCCGAGTGAACACGGCCACCACGTCTAGCGCCGAAATAGACGGAAACTACGGGACAGACGACGCTACCGTAAGCCTGGCAATTGACACCAGTAATAATGAAACAACGGCTGTCGTTTCCTCTTCCAACGCGACGGAAACAGCCACTGGAGATGAATACGATGAAAATGTCACGGAAAACTTTGAACAAGATGTACGGCGTGAGGAGGAAGACGTTTGTATTCAGGAAAATAAAACCCAAGATCCCAGCAGCACTTCAGAGTGTGAGGACAATTAAAAATCTGGACCCTCTCCGAAGAAGCATAAGAAGCGACGTATAGCGCCTCCTGACGCCAAACAGAAAGTCCAGCAAGTGCGCGAGAAAGTAAAACAAATTAGTCCAAAATTAAGCGATGAGACATCTGCAAAGTCGCAACGGAGTCAACAGATGACAAATGTTGTGAGTATGGACGTTTCGCCAAATATAGAAACGCCCACCGAACAGGACGGTGCAAAGACTAATTCTACACGGAAAGGCTCGCGAAATAAAGTTTCTTCTCAAATTCGTTTTGAGAAAGAGATTCTTCAATGCACTGATGGAGGGAACTGGGGAGAGGAAACCGCACAAATCCCCGAGGCCGAAGAAATGAAGGAAGTGTCAAATACAAAAAGACACTCATTCTCCAGACCGAGAGACGTGAAAAGTAAGAGGACGTCATCTCCACTTCCGATTCATTAAAGACATTACACGCCATGAGTATCAGCGCCATATTCACCGATTTCGTCCATCTAATTTTCTCAATTGCTTTACAATAGTATAAAATCAGAACCATAAACATCAATAAGATCCGCAGCCATTTAAAACATAATTTCTTGCAGGATATGCTTTATGCAGCCGCTATCGATATTGCCGTGTTACAAGAAGTTACAGACATTCACCT
Organism: Locusta migratoria; assembly: GCA_026315105.1. Classification (NCBI taxonomy): domain Eukaryota; kingdom Metazoa; phylum Arthropoda; class Insecta; order Orthoptera; family Acrididae; genus Locusta; species Locusta migratoria. The sequence continues at coordinate 393,098,122 of CM048744.1, read as the reverse complement.
TGATGATATCACAGGATATAATGCAATTGTCAATTCAGGGAACGACTCAGAACTCGGTACAGCAATATTAAGCAAGACATTGTTGTGCAAGATGTTGTAAAACTGACAAACGCCAGAGGTTCAGCTGTCACTATAACGGTACTTGATTTATTAACATCTACGCACCCTACGGCTCCAGTAATAGGCGGCGTAGAGCTAAATTTTTTAAAGATGATGTTGTCCCTCTTTTCTGTGGACGACATGACCATATAATTTTTGGAGGGGACTATAACTGTGCCGGCCGCGGTGGCCGAGGAGACTGAGGCAACACCACCTAGAAGACAAGGCCTTTCAACAGGCCGTGCCTACGTCACACTTAGAGGCCCCGGCCGTCACCTCACTGGCTAGCCGCTAGGGCACGCCCAACGCCGCGCAGCGGCCGGCCAGTCAGATGGCGGCCGGGGCCTCTAAGTGTGACGTAGGCAAGGCCTGTTGTAAGGCCTTGTCCTCTAGGTGGTGTTGACTGAGGCGCGTCAGTCACGGTCTGCACGGCCACTACGGTCGGGGGTTCGAATCCTCCCTCGGGCATGGATATTTGTGCCGTCTTTAGTATAAGGTAGTTCATAAGTAGTTTGTAAGTTTAGGGACTGATGACCCCGTAGTTAAGTCCCATAAGCTTAACAAACATTATATTTATTTAATTTTGTATAGGATATGGGACCGTCTTTTGCAACTGTAAATTAGTCTACTTTAGACCAAGTCTAAAGTAGACTAATTTAAATAAATAAATAAATATACATATTTCTTCGGTTTTTGGCCTTGTCTTCCGCAGTTACAGTTATACAATTTTGTATAGGATATGGGACCGTCTTTTGCAACTGTAAATTAGTCTACTTTAGACCAAGTCTAAAGTAGACTAATTTACAGTTGCAAAAGACGGTCCCATATCCTATACAAAATTGTATAACTGCAACTGCGGAAGACAAGGCCAAAAACCGAAGAAATATGTATATTTATTTATTTATACTATAACTGTGTATTGTCGGCTAAAGATCAAACGCCAAATTTTAACTATTTTGCCGAACTTGATGTTGTAATGAAACAACTGGCGATGACTGATACTGTGGAGCTCAAAACCGGTGCGCTGCCATGCTTTACTTACATCACAAGTCATTCTGCCAGTCGCATTGACAGGATATATGTGTCTCATAATTTAAAAACGCACGTGCTGCAGACAGGGTTATGGTAATATTCTCAGACCACATAGCATATATTTGCACCATGAACCTTAAAAGACAAGAAACATAGCGGCGACGAGGCCTGTGGAAGTTAAATCTAGCACACTTGCAGGACCCCGAGTGTCACGATATATTCAATACTGTGTGGACTGAGTGCGAGAAAAAATTCACCTCATACCCCTCGTCACTCACATGGTGGCTGAAATGTGCTAATCCGTCGATACGACGGGCGATGATGAACTACTCACATGACACAAATGCTTTGCAAAAATAGACAACAGAATTTTATTTTGAATTTCAAATGTTTGTTAAGCTTATGGGACTTAACTACGGGGTCACCAGTCCCTAAACTTACAAACTACTTATCAACTACCTTATACTAAGGACGGCACAAATATCCATGCCCGAGGGGAGATTCGAACCCCCGACCGTAGTGGCCGTGCAGACCATGACTGTAGCGCCTCAGTCCCCTCGTCCCCCGCGGCCGGCTTATTTTGAAGTCCTTCGAGACTTGTACACAAATGATATATACGTAATTCACAGCCATTTGGAGATAAAAAGAACTCAGGCAAAACTCTTAGCTTAGAAACGAAAACAACTTGAATGTTGTAAAATACGATCAAGGCTTCGAAACGATATAAAAGAGAACAAACGTCGATTTACCACGTGATTAATGAAAGGAAGGGTCACCGAAAGAATATATTGGCTGAAATACGATGGATGGTCGATTACTCAGGCAGCAAAATGAGGCTAAGAACGAAATCCATAAATACTTCACCAAATTATTAAGTAATACCACAACGGACACTATGGCGCAAAATGTTAATAGGGATGACAAGGAAGCTGGACCAGGATCAGGCAGATAACCTGATAGCTGAAGTAACGCAATATGAATTTGAGGATGCCATAATACGAAGTCAGAAAAACAAATCTCTTGGGCGTGACAGACTTCCAGCTGAGCTATATCATACGTTCCGAAGAAAAATGATTCACAAACTGACAAGCATTTGCAACGAACTAATGAATGCCAGCAATAATATCCCAAGTGACTTCCGAGAAGGAATAATATAGTCCCGAAACATCATGCAGGAAAATGTATAACAAATCTAAGACCGCTCACATTACTCAATTGTGACTACAAAATATTTTCCCGCATTATGGACGAAAGATAAAAATCTGTAATGAACACCCTCACCGGTTCCTATGAGTCCAGCGTACGACGAGACAGACCCAACCACCACACACTGTGCGACTATAGAGACATCATACCAATTGCTGGAGCTTGTCAAATAAAATGCGCCCTAGTATCATTAGATTTTGAGAAAGCTTTCGACAGAGTCAGTCATAATTATTTTTTCATACTATGTGTTTCATGAACTTTCCGCAACGTTTTATCGGAGCTATAAAGAACGTTTTAAGCAGTGCTACCTCCATAGTCATGGTCAATGGTCAACCCAGCAAACCCATCACATAAACAGTTTAGTGACATAAGGGTGCCCATTATCTATGTGCGTCTTCGCAATAAACATTGAGCCTGTGATTTTCGATTTATGTCAACGTCTCGAAGGCATAACAATAAATGAATAGAGGGTGGTGTGCAAGGTTTATACTGACGATGTCGTATTTCTGGTCCGAGATAACGAAGAGATATGCAAGGCACTGGTAATAATAGATAAGTACGCACTTGCTTCCGGCGCAAAATTGAACAGGAATAAATGTGCAATGATGAATGTTGGGCGTGGCTTAGGAGTTCCCAACCAAGGGCCAATAAAGGACACCCCCACAATAAAATGTCTTGGAATAGAATATGCACTAAACATCCGGCAGACAATTGCTTTGAATTATAGAAAATTACTGAATAACATACGTGCCAGCATCCACCAACACAATCTCATGACGATCGATGAAATACAGAGTGTGCAACTCGTAAACATCTAACATACAAAATAAATTACGTGGCACAAGTCCTGCTCATGCCAAGAGTCGTGGCAAATAGGATTCTGGCTGCTTTTGGTCATTTCGTCAGCCGAGTTCACATGTTTAAAGTATAGTTTAAAACTTTGACCGTGCCATCTACCAACGGTGGCCTAAACCTTACAGACGTCGATAATAAAGCACAAGCGCTGTACATCTGCAAGACTTACAAACAGTGGAAAAAGTCACCGACTAGCATAGCAGCATTCTTACTTAATGAAATAGTACCAGCCAACTGCGATGCACCAATCAACTGTACCAGTACGAGCATTTTCTAATAGAACACAGTTATCTAAGAATGAGGATTGCAGAGAAAAATGTAATTAGTGTTAATGATGTATATAACAATGAAGTTTCATAACAAGAATACCGTAGAAAAAAGTATAATGCATTCAATTGGTCAACTATCTGGAAAACATCCATGATTTGCACATAACAACTAATGTACAGGCGACGTGGTACTACGCCGTTAACAGAAAAGGGTCAACAAACAAACGACTTCATTCCATTTACATGGCAGACTCCCCTCGGTGTATCACCTGCAATCTCACTGACACTGATGAACACCAGTTTGTATGTAGTAATGTAAACAACATTTGGCAGTCGGTTAGACGAAAATTGGCAATCATCCAGAGAACATCTCCGCATACAATAACACCCACGAGTTTTTTGTTACCCGACGAAATACTTTGCCCCAACACAAAGAACAATGCTGTCAACTGGTTAAGGGGACATACAGTATTTTATATACTAACAAACACTGAAAAGAGTGAAGAGGACTTTTGAACGTATATTACGATCCAGCACCAAAACCTACTGCAAGTAAATGATTATCATCGTCAATACGCCAATTTCCTAAAGAGAACTATCGTGTAAATTGCACATGAAACGACATCATTAACGATGGAGTATGTAGAATAAAACTAAGTTAATTACATAAATAAATAAATGCAGTAATCCAAATGAAGAGAACAGGAACAAATGAAGAACGAAGTAATGATGAAACGAGCAGTATCTCAGAATAAGTTTTGGCTTTTGAAACAAGATATATCATTAAACCCCTCTTTCATTTGTATATTTTATCCAAATAAATCCTATGCACCAGCCGACTGACGCGTTTCAGGGTTAGAGAAGAAAGCATTTTATACGAAGTACATAAAAGAAGCTAAAAAGAAAATGAACTTCAAACGGACTCGCAAAACTGCGAACACAATACGTGAAGACGAACTTTGAATTCCGATGGGCAATGCCATGGAAAAAAAAGTTATTTTATAGAAAAGTAAATAGAAGAAAATAGTTTATGTTTACCACTGAAGAAGTGACCTTGTTTTGGTTTGCTATATTTTCGATATAAAGCTGTGGGACAGCAAGACGGAAATTCGTCAAATCGGCTTCATTTTCACTTAGATAGAAGCCGACGCCGAAGAAGTCGAATATGGTGAGCGGAAGGACGGGTTGAAGGGGGAGGAAGGAGCCCCCCCCCCCCCCCCACCCAAAAAAAAAAATGGTAGAGCGCTTGCCTGCGAAAGGCGAAGGTCTCAGTTCGAGTCCCGGTTCCGGCACAAAATTTTAATCTACCAGGAAGTTTCAAGCCTGAAAAAGAATATACTTCGTACGCGCTACACTTTCTCATAGGCAAAATAAGTGTGCTGCAGATTGACCATTCAGTACTGTGAGCAGCAATATAGGTACTCATTCATAAAACACACAAAAAGAAAATTTTGTCTATTTAGAGTGGATCCGAGTGAGCTAAAGTTACCGAATTAAACTCTGTGTTTAAGAAATATGACTATTGTGAAGTTCATAATGAATCGTTAAACAATACTGACTAAAGAATATGATTTAAAATAATATATTACCGATCTTTTCCTAAAAATACAATCGTCAACAGTGTTGAAACAGTGTTATACATTTCTCGCAAAAGAGAATGATTTAAACTGAGAAACCAATCGCTAAAGGAAAATGATACACAAATTTGTATTAAATACTACTTTCTACATTGTTTTTATTATGAATGGTGTGGCGTCTATACTGTTACTTTCATAAAAGATCACTTTCTGAAAAAGATATCTTCCACTCATTTAAATACCTTGGGCCATTCATAGAAATTGTTGATATGATGCTGATTTGTCATTAAATATTTGTAAAATGTCGTTGTTGAGTGTGTAGCTAAACAGTTGAGCAACCCTTGTAAAATGTAGAGTGTCATTTGCCAAGAGCTACCATTTTAAGACCACAGTTTGACCCTTTTCAAGCTCACACATTTTGCTGTAGTAAGCACGAGTGTCTCTCGGTAGCATTGCAACTATATACTCCACACTTTCATATCACACTGAGCCTTATGATTTTAACAACCACCATTGAAGGATACACACAGATGGCGCTTCGGACGACGTTGAAACCATTCTCAGTACGTCTGCTATCTCCCAGGTGGCATCTACCACCATCGGGTCTATATAAAAATAATAATTAAAAAATCTACTTCGTCTGTCCAGTTGTAATTTTTTTTTTTTAGGATTATACTTAGATGTTTAATATTAAGAAATTTAGATAGCTGAATTTACGTTCTTTCTTTACAGAGTAGTTAGCTGTTATTTTTTGGTCATAGTGAACTAGAGTCTCGAAACATGCTACTTATTACATTTATCTTCCAAACTTAGGAATACTGAACATTTAGTGCTACAATTTGCGCTCACACTAAAGTAAAATTTTTCAGTTAGCTGTGAGCAAGCAGTTCTGGCGAATTCATCATGAAAGAGGCACTGACTGCTGTTTGTTGATAAATTGATATCTTGTAGTTACATACTTAAATGAAATATTACGTTTATGACGTAGCTCAGAGGAAAATGTGCCATAAAGAATGGCGCATAGTTTAACACCATAAGGAGCGCATTTCAAACCGTCCTCTGTCCCCAGTAGACCACTTACGGGATTGTAGGTCCTGCGATTGGGTAGCAGCTGAATTACACACAAGGTTATATGCCGAAATTTTCTCAGCATAAATGTAGTCGGCAACTCGAACCTAAACTGATGGCCTTCACTTCCTGATCTGCCGGCCGCGAGGGCCGAGGGGACTGAGGCGCTCCAGTCACGGTCTGAACGGCCACTACGGTCGAGGGTTCGAATCTCGCCCTCCGGAATGGATATTTGTGCCGTCCCTAGTATTAGCTAGTTCATAAGTAGTTTGTAAGTTTAGGGACTAATGATCCCTTACTTAAGTCCCATAAGATATACGAACATTTGAACATTTGAACTTCCTGATCTACAGGTCAGCTATGGTTAAAAGCACTATCCACACCTTGGTGATACGTCACGGGACATCCGTTCCAAATATTCGAAACTGGGAAGTAAACACGTACCAATTACACTGAAACAGTATTCTACGACCTATCCATACGGGATCGATACAATAGTTCAGGCTAATCAGCAGCATTTAATACCGTTGCAGTGTCACTCTCATTCTGTTTACATGTTCCATTCTCCTTTCTCGATACAAGTCATGTGCGGATTTTCTGACAGCCACTATGAAGTTTTACAGTTATCCGTTAAGTTTTAGGCTTATGAACATGAAGGGCTAGTAGTAAACATCAGCCGCAGTTATTATTGAAAAATATCCCGATTTCGGTTACAGATACCTACCATCAGTGCTTTATAAGAGTTAGTTCAACGCGTGCACTCATTTTACACCATACCATCACAGGAATTCGCTTCTCTGTTTTCATGGTCTACTGTGATGATAGTGTGCAAGTAATTCTTATAAAACATTGATGACAGACATTTATGGCTGAAAACCCGATGTGCTCCATGCTCCAAAAATAAAAACGTCAATCAAATTAAAACTGATGGCTGCTACATATCCTTCCATCTCATAATACAGTCGCTGTACACAAAGGTTCATTATGAAATGAAAGTTGCTTTACGATTTATGTCTGCACGCAGATACCGTAGAATAGGTAAACCAAAGAATGGTGTAGTTATACGTGAGAGTATAATGCTCTTAAGTCGTAGCCTTGCACCTAATTTTGGCTGTCTGAACTGTCATTATCTGTTCAACAATTAACTATTGCCTGGATAGCTAAATGGGTAATGACCGTTTTAATTCGAGGAAATGGCGTTATCTCTCCTATCATTAACGTCAGGTATTGTTCTCGTGGATTGTTCCGGCTGTTCAATTGTTGCTGGATACGTAATTCAGAGCTGCCTGCTGATTACGATATCGGTGTGGTATACGGCGGCATTGTGTACGCAGGGCTACCAATGTGCTGATATATGTGTAGGTCACGCCCTGCCAATAGCAAGGTAGAACCGTAAAGACGTCCATATTTCCTTCAGTCATTTCTTAAGAAATACAATTTCACATGTTTTTAGTGTCTATTTTGTCACACATATCCGAAAGAGCAGTCGCAAGTTTCGATTCTACAGCCGTTATTAAGGAGTTTACATTAGCTGACAGTGGGACTTCAATTAAATCAATGGGGCATTTTGTCAGACTGGGATTCGAACTTGGGTATCCTGTTTACTAGGCGTGCTTGGAGAGGTTGTGCATCGTGATGGTCACTGTTTCCCGGTGACTGCATAGTAAGCATGATAACCGTGTTCAAGTCGCGACCTATGTATCAAATACATGCCCATTGACAAGGTGATGTAAATGCATATGCTCACATTACGTACCATCGCAGGTTGTGGAGGGGTTCTGATGGATTTATAATCTAAGTTACAGAAATAACTGCAAGATTTATAATCTTCAAAAGAGAAAAGTCCAGATCGTAAAATGTTTATTTTTGGAAAACCGGTTTCTGTGGGCCATGCTACCGCCATCTGGTCATATCAAATTTAACAAGTTGGTCATCTTATTTAAAAAAAAATTGGAGGTAAAATACACTACTGGCTATTAAAACAGCTACACCAAGAAGAAATAGATGATAAACTGGTATTCATTGGACAAATATATTATACTACAACAGACATCTTATTACATTTTCAGGCAAATTGACTGCATAGATCCTGAGAAATCAGTACCCAGAACAACCACGTATGGCAGTAATAACGGCCTTGATACACCTGGGCATTGGGTCAAACAGAGCTTGGATGGCTTGTACAGGTACAGATGCCCATGCAGGTTCAACACAATACCACAGTACTGTGACGAGCCAGTTGCTCGGCCACCATTAACCATATGTTTTCAGTTGGTGAGAGAGCTGGAGAATGTGCTGGCCAGGGTAGCACTCGAACATTTTCCGTACCCAGAAAGGCACGTACAGGACCTGCAACATGCTGTCGTGCATTATCCTGCTGAAATGTTTCGCAGGAATCGAATGAAGGGTAGAGCCACGGGTAGTAACAGGTGTGAAATGTAACGGCCACTCTTCAAAGTGCCGTCGATGCGAATAACAGGTGACGGAGACGTGTAACCAATGGCACCCCATACCATCACGCCGGCTGATACGCCAGTATGGCGATGACAAATACACGCTTCCAATGTGCGTTCACCGCGATGTCGCCAAACACGACTGTGGCCATCATGACGCTGTAAACAGAAACTGGATTCATCCAGAAAAATGACGTTTTTGCCATTCGTGCAACCAGATTCGTCGTTGCATACACCATCGCAGGCACTCCTGTCCGTGATGCAGGTTCAAGGGTAACCGCAGCCATGGTCTCCGTGCTGATAGTCCATGCTGCTGCAAACGTCGTCGAACTTCGTGCGGATGGTTGTCTTGAAAAAGTCCCCATTTGTTGACTCAGGAATCGAGACGTGGCTGCACGATCAGTTACAGCTAAGCGGATAAGATGCCTGTCATATAGACTGCTAGTGATAGAGGCCGTTGGTATCCAGCACGGCGTTCCGTATTTCCCTCCTGAATCCACCGATTCCATATTGTGCTAACAGTCATTGGATCGCTATCAAGGCGAGCAGCAATGTCACGATACGATAAACCGCAATCGCGATAGGCTACAGTCCGACCTTTAACAAAGTCGGAAACGTGATGGTACGCATTTCTCCTCCTTACAAGAGGCATCACAACAACGTTTCACGGCCGCGGTGGCCGAGGGGACTGAGGCGCTTCAGTCACGGTCTGCACGGCCACTACGGTCGGGGATTCGAATCCCCCCTCGGGCATGGATATTTGTGCCGTCCTAGTTCGTAAGTAGTTCTTAAGTAGTTTGTAAGTTTAGGGACTGATGACCCCGTAGTTAAGTCCCATAAGCTTTACAAACATTTGAACATGTGAACAATGTTTCACCAGGCAACGCCGGTCAGCTTCTGTTTGTGTGTGAGAAATCGGTTGGAAACTTTCCTCATGTAAGCACGTTGTAGGTGTCGCCACCGGCGCCAACCTTGTGCGAATGCTCTGAAAAGCTAATCATTTGCATATCACAGCATTTTCTTCCTATCAGCTAAATTTCGCGTCTGTAGGATGTCATCTTCGTGACATAGCAATTTTAATGACCGGGAGCGAAGTACATGCAACGACCGGTTTCGGTGGGCTATGCCACAATTACCTGGTCATATAAAATTTTACAATTTGTTTATTTTATTTAAAAAATGGAGATAATATAGGACGTGCAGCATAGCATATTTGATCTCCATTTTTTTTAAAATAAGGTGACGAATTTGTAAAATTTGATATGATCAGATGATTATGGCAGAGCCCCCGAAACTGGTCGTCCTAAAAAAAATAAGTATTTTTCGATCTTGGCTTTTCACTGTTGAAGATTATAAATCCACGTCTTAATATTTTGTTTTCAATCTTTAAAAGTCTCAATCATTACAGCCTAATAGAATCAATGTAAGTGAGGTGATTATCGTATACGTGATTCAATAAGCTGTTGTATTTAATTCAACTCAACATAAGAGACTTGTAGCGAACAAAGACAAGTGATGTATTAGATTTGATTAAACTGTGTACGTAACAAAAAACGTAACATACTTCCTCGATTAAGAAATTTATTATTATAATCTTCACAGGACTAAAATGAATTTTATCCCAATGAGATTATTATCTACATTTTTAAAAAGTTCTTTTTCATTCTCAACTTCCGGTAGTCGTTTTAATTATACGACATGGACATATGAAAATTTGAGTCAGGGAGGGAATGCGAACCTGGGATTTCTGCTTACCAAGCAGTGTGCTAAACCTCTACACCGTCTTCCCTAGCCATATTGGCTTAACACACCTGCATGGACTACCCTAGCACTAAAGTGCTCGTCCTCTCGCAGCTGACCCTGTATACAGGCCAAGAATTCGGTCGTCGTGTTCATCCGCTCTGAAATTGGCATCCATCCGTGACTGCCTACAGCAGTCCTGATCCTGCACAAATTTTCATGTGTTGCAGATCGATTGTCCATCAAATTAAATGTTCAAATGTTTGTATAGCTTATGGGACTTAACTACGGGATCATCAGTCCCTAAACTTACAAACTACTTATGAACTACTTACGAACTAGGACGGCACAAATATCCATGCCCGAGGGGGGATTCGAACCCCCGACCGTAGTGGCCGTGCAGACCGTGACTGGAGCGCCTCAGTCCTCTCGGCCACCGCGGCCGGCCGATTGTCCATCTTTAGAAGAGTAGCAGATGTCGGAAAATTTTCGATTTGCGATGTATATAAAGAGGAGCATAATTTCAAATCATATTAAGTCCACCCGTGGACAAAATTGAGTTTGATACAGTTTTGCATAGTTTACATAGCGATCTTTGATGTTGTCAAATCAGAATGTAACAAGTCGCATTCACTAACAGCGAAAATTGCATTTGTAAAGTAGATGTTGTTTCAAATCGTATTCAGTCCCTAGTAGCGTGTGTTTGAAATCATAATGTGTCCAGCGTGAAGCAGTATTGTCACTTTGCTCTGTTTGTTATGCTCAGAGCTGGGGCGCTATTTTCAACGTTGCCACGCATTCCGTAATCTCAGTTCTGTTTTGAACTTTGTGTAAGAGAGTAGTTCTTCGATTATGGAGGTATTAATTCAACGGGAAGCCGAAAGAGGGGAAAGAAAACCAAACTTGCCCAAAAACTTCAATCAGAGGCAGTTAATGTTATTACGTAAAAAAAATAAAAAAAAATGTTCAGTTATATATTAACCACAGTAATCATTTTCTATTTGTATATTTTACAAATTATTGGCTCAAATCGTATTAAGTCCAACACATTTTCTTTAAATTTAAAGAAAACAACAGGAAATTTATTTTACTTTTTCACGTACCTAGAAGTATATCTCAAATTAAGCAATTGCAACATTTTAAAATTTGTGAAACGTTCCTTAGGTTACGAGTAATCGGTTTTTTGCTTATCCTGTAAAATTTTTTTTTTTTTTTTTTTTTTTTTTTTTTTTTTTTTTTTTTTTTTGGACATAATTCGATTTGAAACGATGCTCCTTATTCCTTATTATGAAAATGGCTCCAACCAGTTGAGACTGTGTAAATGTCAACCGTTCCACACAGGCCTCAAGGGCCCAACGGGTACCGACCGGTCGCCGTATCATCCTCCGTCCGAAGGTTCAAATGTTTGTACAGCTTACGAGACTTAACTACGGGGTCATCAGCCCCTAAACTTACAAACTACTTATCAACTATTTACGAACTAGGACGGCACAAATATCCACGCCCGAGGGGGGATTCGAACCCCTGACCGTAGTGGCCGTGCAGACCGTGACTGAAGCCCCTCAGTGTCCTCGGCCACCGCGGCTGGCCGTCCGAAGGTGATACCAGCTGCGGTATGGAGGGGGACGTGGTCAGCGCCCCACACTCCCGGCCAGGTTGTTGGTTTTCGCTACTGGGTCCGCTACTTCTGAATCAAGAAGCTCTTTAATTTGCCTCACAAGGGGTGGGTGCCCGACGGTGCTCAACTTCGGGAACGGTAACGGGAACCGGTGTATCCACTGCTGCACGTAGGGCCTATATATATACGGATCGGGTGGCTAAGTGCTGGGTTGGTCCATGCAGGTGTGTTAAGCCAATGTGACCGCGATATATATATATATATATATATATATATATATATATATATATATATATATATATATATATATATATTTTCTAAGAATTCAATCACGAAATTCAACAATAATGATTGTAATAATATCACAGATCGATCACTTGATGTAATGCGCGAAACGTCAAATCGATTTTTTTAAAGAGATGTATTAAAAGAAATACCTTTTTTACTGCTTTATTTATTTATTCTTATATTTACTTATTCGCATCCTTCTCCTTACAGAGAAAGAGCTGAAGACATTGTAGCACGCATAGACCAAAGATATGATCTGTGGCATCAAGTTTCGCTGTATGTAACCTCCTTGCTATAGAGTCGCAAACGTCATCGCTGGCCTTCAGTCCGAATTTTTTTTATAATTTGACGACTTTCAACCACCATATCCTCCACACCCTTATAGTTTTCGGCATGGAACTTTTATCATTTTCAACCCTCAAGCAACAATGCAACCAATAAAACCATTTTCAAAGAGTAAATATAATTTTCAAAGAGTAATTATTGTCCGCATTTCACGTTATATTCTTCAAATTACTAAATATCTATCAGATTGCTATAAAACCATGCCTAAAACTTGCTCAGGTATAAATTAGTAACTGTACAAATATTTAAGTCTTTGCGTCTTGTCGTTCGGACGTGATAAGCGTACACCGAATATATATATGAGAGAGAGAGAAATAGCTATCCGATCGCCATAAAACCGTGCCTAAAGCCTTCCCCGGATAGACATTAGTAACTGTACAAATTTTTACTCTTTATATCTTGTGATTCAGACTTGATAAACGTACAGCGAACAGGTCTGAAAGAACAGGCGCTCACAATGAAATTTTCTTTTGCAATAATAGCTTTTCAGGGTACAGATAAATAATCGGAGAATCTTTTATCTCTTTTTGAGCCGAAAAATTTGGTTAAGAGAATGTGTGTAGAGATGTTTCAATACAGTGTCATGATGAAACTGAACTGCTTTACCTGCTTATGTATGCTACTTCTGCCTCATCACAGAAGTTTTCAGGTAACGTTGTGCCGTACTAATCAGCAATGGTTTCTACCACTTCAATTACTAAATCAGTCTCTACAAACATGCTTTTGGCGGTAATTGTAATCTTCATAAATTCAGGTTCCTTTCTTGGGTGTAAAGAGTACACCAAGAACTGACTACAGTTATATAACAAGTTCTAAAATCTTTTGTATCACCCTTGTGGAAACACGATTTTGGAACGTAAATACTCGAATTTTCATTATCTTTTGTCAAACAGTGCAAAGTACATATGAATATGCTTTGTGTACACTCGCAGAACTTCCTTTTAGATATTATATCCCTGTTCATACGAGAACCTGTGGTCTAAAATGTTTCGCAAATAAATTGATGTAGGTCTTCTATGTAGATACCATGAATTATATCGACCATTTCTTTAGGGAAATACTCGGCAGTTATACTACTGCTGGTCTATGACGTTAGAGAAGCCAACGAAACTTAGATTCTCCAGTAATAACCGAAATTTTGATTTGCATAAGACGGTATTTCTTAGCTTCACATGTCAAAACAAATAAGGATACCAACACCTTGTCAACAATTCTTTACCCTAAAAATCTGACATGAGACCCAATACTCATAATTGTGCATGTGCTAATCTTTCAGGTTATAACTTCAATAATGTTAAAAATAAATAATAATTTAAGAAATGTTCAAATATTTATAAAGTCTATGGGACTTAACTACGGGGTCATCAGTCTCTAAACTTACAAACTACTTATAAACTACTTACGAACTAGGACGGCACAAATATCCATGCCCGAGGGGGGATTCGAACCCCCGACCGTAGTGGCAATTTAAGAAATAAAATTTTCAAATGTTTGTATAGCTTATGGGACTTAACTACGGGTCATCAGTCCCTAAACTTACAAACTACTTATGAACTAGTTAACACTAAGGACGACACAAATATCCATGCCCGAGGGGGGGATTCGAACCCCCGACCGTAGTGGCCGTTCAGACCGTGACTGACGCGCCGAGGCCACGCGGCTGACAATAATTTAAGAGATATTTAAGTAACATCATCTATCTACAGTAGACGTATGTCATTAAAATGAACGAGACCAAATGTATACAATAACAATATAGACAAAACTTTGAACCTGCGCTTTCTTGCCGCCATTATAAGTGTACTGGAAGTTTGCCGACTGCACACAGTGTAGAAACTGGAACTGAAACACGCTGCGTACGTTACCACAGTCCATCCACAATTGGGTGATGCAGGCCAGAAGTTCCTAGCGTGAATGTCAGAGAAATAAAGCGAGGAAAACCATATCCGCACAACGTGCGTGCAGAGCCGGAAAGGGATATGCCGGGGTGATCCTTTGTGACACAAGTTGGACGTGCTGCGTTATTTGTGCAACGACGCTGGTCTCACAGCCATAGACGAGCTTCTGGACGACCGCGTAGGACAGATGTCCGCCGTATTATAAGGGCGGCAGGGGCGTATCGTACAGCTACCGCAATACAGACGGTTTGTAAGCCCACAAGACACCAACTGTTGCCAACCGGCTACTAGCAGCGGAACTACGGGCACGCACAATTCCAGCCCAACGTCCATCTACATCTACATCTACATACATACTCCGCAACTCACCGTAAGGTGCGTGGCGGAGGGTACACTGTAACACTACTAGGCATTTCCTTTCCTATTCCACTCCGAAATTGAGCGAGGAAAAAAAAGAATGCCTATATGCCTCCGTACGAGCCCTAATTTCTCTTATCTTGTCTTTGTGATCTTTACGCGAAATGTATGTAGGCGACAGCAAGATCGTACTACACTCAGCTTGAAATTCCGGCCCTCTAAATTTACTTAACAGAAATTCACGAAAAGAACGTCGTCTTTCTTCCAGCGATCCCCAATTGAGTTGCCGGAGCATTTCCGTGACACTCGCGCATTGGTCGAACCTACCGGTAACAAATCTAGCTGCTCGCCTCTGAACCGCCTCTATGTCTTCCTTCAAACCGATCTGCTGCGGGTCCCAAATACTTGAGCAATACTCAAGACGTGGTCGTACAAGCGTTTTATACGCGGTCTCCTTTACAGGTGAAGTACATCTTCCCAAAATTCTCCCAATAAACCGAAGTCGGCTGTCTGCCTTACTCACAACTGTCCTTATATGCTCGTTCCATTTCATATCGCTCTGCAATGTTACGCCTAGATATTTGAACGACGCGACCGCATCAAGAAGCTCACTACTGATGCTGTATTCGAACATTATAGGACTGTTTTTTCTACTCATGCGCATCACCTTACATTTTTCTACATTGAGAGCTAGAGCACCAACTAGAAATTTTGTCTAAGTCAACCTGGATGCTATTACAGTCAGTTACAGACGACACCCTCCCATACAGCACAGCATCATCAGCAAACAGCCGCAAATGACAACTTACTCTGTCCATCAGATCATTTATATAGATAGAAAATAATAGTGGTCCTATCACACTCCCCTGGGGCACGCCTGACGATACACTCGTCTCTGATGCAGTCACGGTGCAGCACTGTGACGTAGACCTGGCGAGCGCTGTCTGGTAGAGTGCATTTGTCCAAGACAACGACCCCACCACAAGCGTTGTGGTCAGGTCAGCGATAAGCTACAACCCTCGTTCACCTTTTGTGTTTGTGGGTGGAACGTTGACCAGCGCTCGGTATGTGCAGAATGTTTATAAGACCTCTCCATTGTCCATCTCCATTGAATAGTGAATATCATCCTTTCTCCTATACTCCGTTCACCGAAACAAGACACTATAAACACGCTGTGGTGCGTTTTCAGGGGTGGAAAGATCGTAGACGCTCTCTCAATTTCTGTTGCACGGTCGTTGTGTGTTTTGTTATACAACGGTGGTATTAGAAGCGAAACATATTTAAAATTCTTTCCTTTTAATAACCTGTCAAATATAATCCTCCGGAAATTATCCAAATCAGTATCTTCCTTTACGAGAGTAAGCACTTGGTCAAATATTGGCATTTCTTCACGAAAAACAAACATTCATGTACTTTTCTACGTATCGCATTCCAGGAAAAGTCATCAACACTTTCTGAGAGCTACTGTCGTAACCATTTTCCGGAGATTTCAAAGAGTTTGCACCTTTGTACTTTTTTTCCATAACATTATCCAAGTGGTCGACCTCGTAAATTCACCCATTCTCATTGTATAATCAACGTTAAACTGAGCCAGTCAAATGCATCGCTGCTATTAAGTAATATCCTTTCCGCCTCCATAGTCAACCGTCGTAGACTGCCACGCAGGAGGCCCGTGTTCGATTCTCGTTCCGGTCGGAAATCTTTTCCAGTTCGGGTCTGGGGTGTTCTCTTCATAATAATTGATGCGCAAGTCTTCGAAATAACGTCACTTAAAGACAGGCAGGCCGAACACGATGGCAGCTTGGTTCTAAAAGTCAAGGATATTAAAGTAACTGGTATTACTGAGGCTGACATTGTAGATAGATAAACAGTAAGCAAAAAGATATTTGAGTGGAAAGTTAGAGTGAAAGTAGAAAACGGACCGGATTACCATGGTCTGTTGAAAGAAAGAGACTACATTCTGAAAACAGGAATCGAAGATGGGCTGAGTGTAACTCCTGTTGGGCCCAAACAATAATAATAATAATCTGTACTTAAATTTTCGTTTTCGTGAATGTATGAAAGAATGTTTTGATAGATGCCGCGGCGGAGTAGCCGTTCGCATTGGGGCGCGATGATGAGGTGCGCGCGGCCGTTTGCCGTCGGGGATTCGAGTCCCCCCTCGAACTTGGGTTAGTTTACCTTAGTTTGGGTAGTTTTTAAGCTACGGACTAATAACCTAATAACCTGGTCCGATAGATTTAGAAACATTTGATCTTTTTATTTGATAAATGGAAGGATAGATGCACAGATCGCAAATTTTTATTTTATTTATTCAAGACACTATGGTGTCATCATCTGGCCTCATTGACATTAAACTGCTTATAATAATGCTCCACATAAAACCTGGTGGGGGTACTGGCTGATATAAAATTATCTACTGGTGGATACTTTTTTTTTTCCTTTCTCTTTAGCCATATTCCCGCACATCCAGGATCGGCGTGCTAATATTTATGTGTTGGCCGGATGCCCTACCTGTCATCACCCATACCCTTCGGGCGGAAATGTGTACCCCAAATGTCTGTGTATAGTGTGAAAGTGTAAAGCGTTCCGAAATATTTGCGAATGGGGACCAGTCCGGAATTCACCTAGAATGTGGAAAACCGCCTAAACACCACATCCAGGCTAACCGTCATTCCGACCCCCTTCGTTAATCCTGTGGGCGGATTAGAACCGGGGCCGGTACACCTCCCCGTCTCGGAAAGACCACACAGCTAACTGGTCATGAGCTGGTGGATAGTCAGAAATGAAATGGTTGGCTGTCAAAACTGAATCAGTAAAATATACGTAATAACCACAACATTGCACATGTCTGGTTGAGCAACTTCATTTCTATCCACCAGCACCTGATTTTATCAGTGGCGGCGCCAGGCGTCGGCGACGTCGACCACCGCCGACGGCCTTGCGCCTGTGGGGGCCTCGCAAAACATTGTTAAAATTTCAGTTTTTCTTTCTTTTTTTTTTTTTTATCTGATGTTTAACGGCGCTTTCCAACTGCTAGGTTATGTAGCGACGACCTACCCTAGCGTAACCAATGGACATACACAACATCCGTACCCAAGCGTTGGGTTAGACCAAGACAAGAGCGATCTCCCTCACCGTGGTATGACGCCTTAGTGCGCTCGGCTATTCCCGGCCGGCAACTATTTAGTTGTCCGTATTTATTCCTGTATGAATGCAGCAGTGATGCAATTTTTAGTTAAATACTTACAGAACAATTTCTTCAGTACATTTTAGAAAACGATTTGGGACAAGTATATCCAAATGTTTATATAACAATCAGAATCATGCTCAGTTCCAGTCAGTACTGCTTCGACCGAGAGAAGCTTCACAAAGTTAAAATTGATTAAGACTAACTTGAAAAC
The DNA here is from genome assembly GCA_026315105.1 of Locusta migratoria. Taxonomy (NCBI): domain Eukaryota; kingdom Metazoa; phylum Arthropoda; class Insecta; order Orthoptera; family Acrididae; genus Locusta; species Locusta migratoria. The sequence continues at coordinate 393,079,913 of CM048744.1, read as the reverse complement.
CACAATGAGCCAACAAAGACTATCCGTGTTGTCAATACTATCAACTGAAGCCGAAATAGCGGCTAGTATTAAGATGTGATCTTAAAAAATTCAGTGAGACGAAAAGCTGAAAAGTTTCTCTAATTTGTGTGTGTTTATTTTAATTTTTGTCATTGCAATAATACTCTTAATTTTAGTATAATGATTATTGATGTATAATTCAGATCATTTAACATTTTCTTCACTAATGAAAAAATGTAAGGGGCCTCGCAGAGACGAGTTCGCCGTCGCCCAGTTTTCGTCTAGCGCCGCCACTGGATTTTATATATAACTATCAGTCAGTACACCTATCAGATTTTATATGGAGTACTATTATAAAGCAGTTTAATGAGTCCAGATGATGACAACATAGGGTGTCGAATGGGTCGTCTTGGATAAATAAAATAAAAATTGCGATTTCGTCATGTATGCTTCCAGTTATACAATAAGATCGCTCCCCAAGGTAAGTAAGTTATGACTTTTTGAGAAGTATTCCGCGTATAGTGTGTGGCCCGCAGCGCCCCGCCTGCAGAGAGTGTGGGCACGGCGGCAGCTGGAGGGTCGCCTGTGGCGCTGGTGAGTGTGTGCGCGGCATTCCTGGTCGCGCCGCTTGGCCCCGCAGTTAAACGCCGCGACGCGGCGCGCCGGCGGTATTTTTAGGGCTCGGCAGCCACGGCAGGGGGAGCAATGCCGCCGCCTTTGATGTGCCGCGAGACGCAGAAGGCGTGAGTAAAGCCCGAGGTGTGGCGTGCTGAGGTGAGGAGCCGGCCATGCCGGACACGTCTCCGCCGTAAATGGCCGGAGGACACTGCCGGACGGTCCCGCGGCATTCGACGAACTCTTTCGTGGGAACAGCAACGCCGCATCTCTAACAAGTGCCTCGCCGTGACATTCCCATCTCCTGTTCTGTGTGAGAACTACACATCTACTCACATATGCTATCTTTTTACCACACTGATCATCGGATCAGTTGAGATATCTCGGTTTCTGAAGTATTGTCATCCGCTGTGTAGTATCGTCGCCGAAGGACCCCTGCAAGACGCGCGCTCACGCTTCTGGCTCATCATTTGGTGGGGCTACGAGCGGGCCGTAATGCGCCGGCGTGTACTGTAGTCGAGCCGCCGAAAGAACGACTCTGACAGCTAGCGGCTATGTTGCCAATGCTGCTACGCGGCTGTTTGTTGTTACGCCGTGTCGGTCGCCGGCATACGAATATCACGTCCGAATATTTTGGAACCGCCGGCCGCGGTGGCCAAGGGGACTGAGGTGCTCCAGTCACGGCCACTAAGATCGGGGGTTCGAATCCCCCCTCAGGCATGGATATTTATGCCGTCCTTAGTCTTAGTTAGTTCATAGGTAGTTTGTAAGTTTAGGGACTGATGACCCCATAGTTAAGTCCCATAAGCTATACAAACATTAGAACATTTTATTTTGGAACCGTTGCTATGTAGCACTAAACTGTGAACGACCGATAACAAACACGAAGTGATGAAAAACAGTCTTTTTGCTGTTAAAAAGCAAGGGTTAGAAATATATGTCGAGTTAAAGTAAAGTTTCATATGTTCCAGTATTCCATTAAATATATTATATAATTTAGTCTTCAGCCAATGGTCGCTAGTTGAAGAATTTTGTTTATATATTTCATCTTCTATAACTATTTTCCACAAACTCGGTGTTATTACTTGGACACTGCATTGTGGCATTCTGCCGAGAGGGTAAACTAATGACTAACACTTTACAAGTAGTAAAATCCCCTCTTCGTGAAATGATTTGTCTTCTTACATACAAAGAAGAGTGATTTTTTTTGCCTCATTCGTTTACGGTCGCTGTTGACTGCCATAGTATAGTGTCCGGGTAATACCATCAGATCAGTTTCAACAGCCAGTCTATTGGTCACAGAAGTGACTTTCTTCGGGTAGAGGGAGAAGCCATCTCACACACGTCTGAAATTAACGACATGTAACTCGCCACGAACAAATCCGGTAACGATGAACACACGACAGATGCTTTGCAGCGACTGAAGCATACCACCCCGCGCGACCTTGAGTGGCAGGGTGGCAACGCGGCACCGTTACCCCGGCAACGTTTACCAATTCCAGAGCTCAGATTGGTGCTCGAGTGTCCCCCCCACCCTCTGCGGCCCACGTGCGAGAACTGTCAGGGTCGTTCTTTTGGCGGCCCGACTATAGCTTCGACGCCGCGCAACCGAGGAACCAATGGCTGCGGCGCCTAGGGACCCCGCCTTCTGACGCAAGGCGAGCGCGCCCTCTGGATATGTAGCATTTAAGGGCGGCGTCACAAGACGCGCAGGGAGGGTGTGAATAGATCGCCTAGGAGAAGCTATGGAAGCTTTTACTACATATGTCCAGACCTAGTGATGTCTACAATATTCTGATTGTTGTAACCGAGTCTCTGGATAATAAAAGATAAGTATATTTCTTAGCTATTGGTTTCTTGTTCACTTCTCATCTAGCCTATGTTCCTAGCCGGTCACTTCAATAGACGACACGGGACACAACTTGCTGAGCCGGCCGCGGTGGCCGAGGGAACTGAGGCGCTCCAGTCACGGTCTGCGCGGCCACTACGGTCGGGGGTTCGAATCCCCCCTAGGACATGGATATTTGTGCCGTCCTTAGGATTAGCTAGTTCATAAGTAGTTTGTAAGTTTAGGGACTGATGACCCCGTAGTTAAGTCCCATAAGCTCTACAAACATTTGAACATTTTTGAACAAGCGAATTACACAAGCAGTTCGGTTCAGACAGTGTATTAATCAGGTAGTACAATGCAACTCGAAACTACGGCACGGACAGCCGTACGAAGCATTAATTGCAGCGGTGGAATAGCCGAGCGGTCTAGGGCGCCTCACTGCGGAGAGCGTGGTTGCTCGCCGTGGGAGGTTCGAGTCCTCCCTGGGGTATGGATGTGTGTGTCTTTTGTACCTACGTTAGTTTACCTTAGTTTAAGTGTATTTTTAAGCTACGGACTGATTACCACGTAGTTTGGTCCGAAAAATTTACAACTTTTTTTTCTTTTTTAATGAAATTTTCACTCTGCATCAAAATGTGCACCGATATGAAATTCCTGCCAGATTAAAATTGTGTGCCGGAACCGGGACTCGAACCTGTGACCTTTGTCTTGTCTGTGGCAGAGCACTGGCCCGCACACAGTTTTACTCTGCCAGGAAGTTTCACATCAGCGCACACTCCGCTGCAGAGTGAAAGTTTCATTCTGGAAACATCCCTTAGGCTGTGGCTAAGCCATGTCTCCACCATATCCTTTCTTCCAGGAGTGCTAGTCTTGCATGGTTCGCAGGGGAGATTCTGTGAAGTTTGGAAAGTAGGAGGCGAGGTACTGGCGGAAGTAAAGTTGTGAGGCGGTAACGTGTGTCGTGACGGGATACCTCAGTCGGCAGAGCGCTTGCCCGCGAAAGGCAATGATCCCAGGTTCGAGTCTCGGTTCCGACACACAATTTTAATCTGCCAGGAGGTTTCATTTGATTTTTTGATTTGAAGCATTAATTTCGATAACATTGCGCTAGGAATAAACAGCAATTTCCCTTGATGATATTTATTTTGTGCAAATAGTTTGAATCACACAGATTTTTTTTTTCTTAAAGCTTTCACATATTTCAGGTTATCCTCATAAATAATGATATAACATGGAAGGATAGCTGAAACTAACTTACAGAAAGGTCTAAGCAATTTTGTTATCACAAGGAACGCAATGAATAAAGTTGTAGGGTTTACCCATGTGGCTGGTGCTGAACTTTGCACAGCTGCCGTGGCTGGTCTCTGGCTACACGTTGGTAACTGCTGACTAGTGGCCATAGAGCCTCTAGTTATAAAGTGTGTGAATTTCGCGCCATGGCAGCAGCAGCCAATAGGAAAAGCTTTACAAACTGTGTCGTTTCAGTGTCGTGTAAAATACTATTTAAGTATAGGAATATTTATTAGTCTGACCATAAACACATCTAAATGAGATATAAAATAAGGAATTGCTGTGTGTTAAAATTGTGCATAATAAACCGAATCTATACGTAAGATTCAACCATTAGTAATAATTTGATAGAAGAACGGAGTCTTATAATCATTGTGCTTGCATGGTTAAAAGATATTTAGAACGGCTAATGTACAGGGGCTTTTTTAATAAAAATGGGTGCCAAGATATCACAAAATTATATAAATTACGTCTAGAAAATAATCCAAATAAGGTACAACATACAATTTTTTAGTCATCTGGATAACAGGGGAAATATGTCAGTGTATATATAATTGGTTCTTAATACGCTCCTGGCTATTAAAATTGCTACACCACGAAGATGACGTGCTACAGACGCAAAATTTAACCGACAGAAAGAAGATGCTGTCATATGTAAATGATTAGGTTTTCAGAGCATTCACACAAGGTTGGCGCCGGTGGCAACACCTACCAACGTGCTGACACGAGGAAAGTTTCCAACCGATTTCTCATACATAAACAGCAGTTGACAGGCGTTGCCTGGTGAAACATTGTGAGGCCTCGTGTAAGAAGGAGAAATGCGTACCATCACGTTTCCGACTTTGACAAAAGCCGGATTCTAGCCTATCGCGATTGTAGTTTATCGTATTGCGACATTGCTGCTCGCGTTCGTCGCGATCCAAAGACTGTTAGCAGAATATGGAATTAGTGGGTTCAGGAGGGCAATACGGAACGCCGTGCTGGATCCCAACGGTCTTGTATCACCATCAGTCGAGATGACAGGCATCTTATCCGCATGGCTGTAACGGATCGTGCAGCCACGTCTCGATCCCTCAGTCAACAGATGGGACGTTTGCAAGACAACAACCATCTGCACGAACAGTTCGACAATGTTTGCAACAGAATGGGCTATCAGCTCGGAGAACATGGCTGCGGTTACCATGGACGATGCATCACACAGAGGAGCGTCTGCGAAGGTGTAAGCAACGACGAATCTGGGTGCACGAATGGCAAAACGTCATATTTTCGGATAAATCCAGGTTGTGTTTACAGCATCATGATGGTCGCATCCCTGTTTGGCGACATCACGATGAACGCACATTTGAAGCGTTTATTCGTCATCGCCAGACAGGCGTATCAATAACCCAGCGTGATGTTATGAGGTGCCATTGGTTACACGTCTCGGTCACCTGTTGTTCGCATCGACGGCACATTGAAGAGTGGCCATTACATTTCAGATGTGATACGATCCGTGGCTCTGCCCTTCATTGATCCCTGCGAAAACTACATGTCACCAGGATATCGTGTTGAAGCTGACTTTTGATCGATGTCCATAGAAGTTTCCACGGAAAAGGTACCAATGCTATGCAACCCAGCGCATTGTGCATGTTAGTTTGTTGCAATAAACTTCTGCACCGTTTCCCTATTCACCATAAAAGTTGATATATTTCTTTCAGGGACATGTAGAGAAGTCGACGGACTGAATAGGTGATTGATTGAGGAGGCGAGAAGACAGAGAGAGTGGATAGGAGGAGGTAGGCAATGACAGAACAGGAGAAGGTCTAAACATAGGAATAAATAAATACAAAGGCAACGTCTGGTTCTCAAATAGTTATGAACTAAATGTAAATGTAGATTGTGCTTTACAGTGTTTCGTACATAGCTCGACTACAATTTTCATTAGAGCATGAATCCTTATATGGCTTATCTTCTTCAGATAGAGGTGTATTCCTGAAGCTGAGTCTATAACATCATGAAATGCGTCATTTTCATCACAAATCGTAAGCTAAATTAAACACACCGGTTGTAATATGCACGAAACAAAATATTGCAACTAAAATTTTTTATTTTGATAATTGCTTGGTTAAAGCCACTATTGCAAAACAGTAAAAATTGTATTTGAAGAAATAGGGCAATGTGCATCAGTTGTGGAAAGACTACATACTGCATTGCTGTAGAGGTTACACAATACGTGAAAGTGGGTCATAGTTTACTACGAAGAATTTCTTTCGTTCTAATTATATCTCCTTTCCGCTCTGGTAACCGCATACATTACTTGACATTTTGTAATAGATGTTTGATTGTAGGAGATCAAAAAATGTCAAAAATCAGAATGCCTAATGATTCGCTGTAGTAATAATAATTTCGTTATTGAATGTTGCAGCAAATCACAACTAATGGGTCGCAACAACACTTTCGCAGTGTAAGTTAAAATTTTGAATAAATAAAAATTGATATTAATTAACTTAAAACAGTCACTGTGGTAATTAATTAAGCTTGGCCCTATCTGACTTAGCATTGACTACAGCCTCAATAAGTCATATATAATTGAACCAAAATTCTGATTGGGTTAACACTACAATTTACATGCATACAAAATAAAATGTTACAAAAGTACTCACCTGTTTTCGTCGTCTTCGTCGTGAAATCCATACAAGAAAGATATGATTGCAATAGATACTCTTACTGTGGGTTCAAAAATATTTTTTTCGCAACTCTTTGTTCAGCTCGTCTGGCTGAAATCGCCATGCATTGATATCACCTCGATACACCTTCTAATCTCCGTAATTACAGCAACGATCACTCTCGGTGATAATAGACTTGATAACCAAACAATTACTTTTCTCGCACACATGAAAAAACATTACACTGATCACTTTCGAGTATAAATAAACTTGTTTCGCACTTCCTTTAATACATTAAACAGTGCCCTCTCAGGCTTATTGCAACGTCGCTACTTCATTAAACTCGCGCCACACTGCGCCTACCGTGCCTCTGCACCATCAACAAAACATTTACGTGTTTACTATAGCGAGTCCGCTCCGCGACTGCATTTATGTCTGTACTTTGGCGAGTCCACACCGCGACTGCTTCAGCAGCGCGACACTCACAGCTACTACGTCTGTACCAAAGACAGTCCTTACAACAGGTTCAACATTTTCTCTGGCGCATTACCAACTTACAGCATAGGAATGTCCGTGCATTCATGCGGGTTTACACATACAGTACATGTTTACACTAAATGATTCAACATAGGAAATGACGTTACATAAGAAATATATCTACCATACAAGAAATGAAAATAGGTGAAATGAACAAATTTAAGACATTATACATTACGTTAAATCAAACTGTAAGATACAGCGACATGTGTACTCTTACAATTTGAGCGATCCTCATTACAAACCTAGGAGGCATTTGACGTGGACAGATACATACGATTTGCTAGATACGTATGCAGCTCAAGCGGAGGCGTGATCTTACCGAGTTAGGGCGGAGTCGCCCACTGAGGGGACCTGGCGGGTGTGTCGAGCTGTGCAGCGCCGCCTGGTCCCTCGGCCTGCGGATGCGGTCAGCCGCAGCTCGCAGCTCATGAATGATGCGCCACCTGTCACTCATGTCCGACACCTTATCCCCCTGCGGTGCCGCGGAAGCGTGCTTAGCCGATGAACACGCCAGCTTGCGCCGACACTGCGGAGCGACGCGTCGTGCATACCCACTGTGCGTCTGTGATGACCTCCTAAAATTTTATACGACTTTTCCTGAATACCTAAGAGTGGTTTTCCACTAACTTTCATCTGTGATCAGTTACGACATCTGCCAACTGGTACAAGTAACTACCACGAAAATATATCATGTTAACTGGAAAAAGACTTCGAAAAATAAACCGAATAAGAAGTGTATGACCCTATGCCCTTGTGCATCTATGCGTATTACAAAATGTGAATTTTGTGTGTTTGTCAAATTAGTTGACCGATTTCAACAATACTTGTTACACATATTCCTTGCAATCAGCGAACAACTACAGTTCAGAGGCGAGCAGCTAGGTTCGTTGCTGGTAAGATTCACCAATGCGCGAGTGTCACAGAAATGCTGCTGAAACACAAATGGGAATCGCAGGAGGAAAGATGACGTTCTCTTCGAGAAATCACGTTGCGGTAATTAAGAGGACCGGAATTTTAAGCTGACTGTAGAACGACCTTGCTGCCGTCTACTTATATTTCGCGTATAGAATACAGACAAGAGAAATTAGGCTTCGAACAGAGTCATATAGACATTATTTTTCCCTTGTTCTATTTGGGAGTGGAATAAGAAGGGAGATACCTAGTAGTAGTACAGTATATCCTCCGCCACACGCCTTACAGTGGAGTGTATATGTAGATGTAGAACTGCGGTAAGCTTAAGAATATCCTACGACATGTAGTTCAGGAATTATGACGTCATAAACAATAGGAGTCACAAAAACTGTCGCATTATGTGGCACGTGTATAATGAGGCTTTATTTAACCACTAATTGTCAACGACAGCACTTAGCGACTTTCAAAAAACCTTGAGCATGTTTTCAAAATTTTACGAAATAATGCTTTTCTCGCTGACAGCCCCAGCATAAAGGGAAAAAGTGTTCTATTACTACTGTTTCCATTGACCATGCAGCAAAACAGTCGATTCGGCACTGGGTTACAATTTGTTACTTCTACACCACTATAGTCGCGAGACGATTTATAGAGGTTTTTCGCATTTTAATACAAGTCTTAGCGGTATTTGGTTTTTGTTTACGATTTTTCTGTGACATCGATATTATTTTTCTGTGTAAATAGTACATACCAATGTCAACTCCAAGCATCAAAGATTATTTTGTGCCGGCCGCGGTGGCCGAGGGGACTAAGGCGCTCCAGTCACGGTCTGCACGGCCACTACGGTCGGGGGTTCGAATCCCCCCTCGGGTATGGATATTTGTGCCGTCCTAGTTCGTAAGTAGTTCATAAGTAGTTTGTAAGTTTAGGGACTGATGACCCCGTAGTTAAGTCCCATAGACTATACAAACATTTGAACATTTGATTATTTTGTAATATTCGATGTATATAATTGATGACAAAGACGCTTTATTTACGCAATTGCAATTGGCCGAAGGACAATTATTTAGATTATTATAATATGTACAGGCCACCTCTGTAAAATCCCACTCCATTTTGCCTTCTTGTCAGAATAATTAAGAGAATAAGTCTAACCAGAGTCAAGAAGTCATTTACAGGAACCTAATCATCAGAATCCCGAGATTCACAGTGTACATCTTTGATTATTTTGTTAATATTTCGTGTTGATGTTGCTCGTGATACGATTTATCAGCTGCTCTGATAAATCGTATTTTTCATTTTAATTACAGAGCCCATTTATTTAGGACCTGCAGTTTAGTTTCATTGCTATTCCGATTATTGTCCGATGCCTTTCATTTCAACATTAACTTAATTTTTTCACTGCCATTGTACTTCTGTAATAATAACAGCTACGAACGAAGTTTCGCGATATCAATTCGGAATATTCTTGAAGATTTGCCTAGGGTCATTTCCAGTCATATATTTAATAATATCAACAGCTTGTTCAATTAAAGGAAAAAGTGCTGTTTCAGAAATAATATTTAATCTAATATTTATTTTCCAAATACTGTGAACTGTCTCAGAATATTCCTGTACAGGTTTTACGAAAGAATATTTGCTCTCAACTATTTTATATCAGGATCACTTCAATTAAGTACACATTTTGCCTGAAAAGATATTCAGAATATAGTGTCTAGACTTCTAGTCAGGCTAATAACTTTATATATTCCCTAATTTCAATCACACATTTTTGACGATATTAACTTATGCAAATGAAATTAATTTTTGGTACAGGAGTAGAAAGACTTTTCAATTTAATACTGAATTTTTATTTTTATGATAAAAGAACTAGTACATACCACTGAATGTACCTTCGATATTATATCACAGTATGACACGTAGTTCGTGAGACAGGGGGTCATAATCAGTGTGCTTCCTGAAAAACCACATGGTCACGCATTAAATTTCGATTTATTACGTCGCTACTTCGTTGCTACTTACTCTATTCGTCACATATTTTGCAGACCATCAATATGCACAGTACTACTGGAAGTAGTTTCAAAATTATATTGCAGTGCAGCAAATAGTTGAGGAGATATAATGAAATATATAAAAAATAGCCCGATGACACATGACGTTGTAATTTAGTATATCATTATTACCGACTCTATTCGAAACTGATTTTGCAGATGGCTTTCCAATATTCTACTCCAACTCCCTGAAAAAGTACATTATTACAGGACATATTGTTCAGGAGGTATGACCTCAAACGAAATGAGGTGAATGAAGAGAGAAATGGAACAGAGTGTGCGGCAGAAGGAGATGGGCAGAGGGGAACAAGGAGATGGACTAACATCACAATGGAATAAATACACATGCGGGCTAAGCAAGGACCTAACGCTGGCAGGGTAATACAATTTTGATTCCACTGTATCCTTCTGCCCACTGTGGCATGGTGTCTCATGTAAGTAACTGAGATTTTTATATCTTAATAATGTATAGAAACATCTTGGTCGCAGTAATTTTTATTACATATTACGCATTTCGATGTCCCACCGTCAGATATGAAATTCAAATCTGATATAAAACGCAACAGACATAGCAAAAGACAAATTGTTATTAGATTCATGCGTTTAGATACATTTTGCTATTCACGTTAAACATGTCAAACTGTTACCTGAGTAGTATCATCTACCTACACACATGAATCTAATAACTTGTTTTTTGCTCCGTCTGTTGAGGTTTATATCGTATTTGAATTTCATATATGAAGATGGGACACAGAAACGCGAAACGTTCCTGTACATTTCATAATAGCCAATTCTGAATGGTCGCTTGCCTGAACCATGGTATATGTTTTGCAAGAATCAACAGAAATTTTTATCCCACTGCCAAACACATGCTTCACCATAACAATAGAACCATTTTTTAATGTTGTATTGCTGTAATTTTCGTTGAGTTTTGTGTAGATAAAATATCAAGGCTATTGGTCACACGCGATTTGAAATGGCACCAGCACATAGTCGGTCGCAAGATAGGTAAATGGTCAACTTCAGTGAATTCGGAGAATTCTAATGTATCCATATATATGCTTCGCAAATCGCGAAATTCCCCGACGTCTGCTGCTCCTGTAAGATGGACAAACGATCTGCAACACTTGAAAATTTGTGCCGGACCGGGACTCGAACTCGGGTCTCTTTAACCACTCGGCCACCCGTGCACGCTCCCCGGCCAGACCCAAACTTCCACGTGTTGTACTTGTCTCTTTCCCTCACATGCTCGCACACGTTATAGTGTGAGCCCCGCAAGAGGGAGAGACAATTCTACCACCGTAAGCTTGTCAGGCTTTAATGTTAATCATTATGTCTGTTCCAAGGGAACAGGCGACCGCTCGGAAAAATATGGAACCCGGGTTCGAGTCCCGGTCCGGCACAAATTTTCAAGTGTTGCAGATCGTTTGTCCATCTTACAGGAGCAGCAGACGTCGGGGAATTTCGCGATTTGCGAAGCATATATGTGGATATATTTATCTCTGCTGCGGATCAAAATGTTCAAATATTTGTATAGCTTATGGGACAACTACGGGGTCATCAGTCCCTAAACTTACAAACTACTTATGAACTAGCGAATCCTAAGGACGGCACAAATATCCATGCCCGTGGGAGGATTCGAACCCCCGACCGTAGTGGCCGTGCAGACCGTGACTGCAGCCCCTCAGTTCCCTCGGCCACCGTGCTGCGGATCACGCCAACGTCTGTTCCCTTGGAACAGACATAATAATTAATTCTAATGTAGCTAATCTAAAATGGAAACAGTGCTTCGAATCCCCGCGAGTAGATTTTTAAGGATAAATACCCCATTAGTAGAATGACGACCAGATCTGAATCAGTTTTGTTTATCAGACTCAGTTATGACCCCTTCTATCGCAGCTCGCACGCATCGTGTTTGGAGTCGTTTTTGATGATTTCTTACACACGCTGCGACAGTAATGCGGCGAGGCACGCCAAAGCGTTTAGCGCGTGTCGCGCTATCTGCAACGTCCAGCCGCCACTTTGTTATTCGCGGATCCGCCAGCGGCGAGCGATAGTCGCCTAACAGCCGCCGCGCCGCAACCTGGCCGAGATAACGCCGCGGGGCTCCGCTTGGCACGCACACGCGCGCCGTATCTGCTCCCGCAACACGCGCCAAAATGGCGGCGCTGTCTGCGTGCGCGAGCCGCCGAGGATTCAGTCCGAACTGGCGAAGGGCCACGCGCGTCTAGGGACGAAGCTGCACCACAGAATAGGGAGCATACAGAAGGGAAAGCTGGGGGCGGCACCTTTGATCTGTATGTTACCAAGCGTTGCGCTCGACGCCATATTGAAAAGCAGTAAAAGCGGAACTATAGCCACTTAGTACTTTGGCTGGAAATTGCGTTTTTACGAACTGCAGCTAATCTTACCGACTTTTACGAAAGGGAACGGCTTTCATCTATTTTGCGCCATCTTCTTGCACCTAATTGTAATCCAACGAAAAAAAAAAAAAAAAAAAAAAAAAAAATAGGCCTAAATTTTCGTACAATTACGAAAATGTACAGTGGAATCGATGATCGTTTTATTTGGTGCTTATCTCTAGAAAAATTCCAAATAACGTGGAGTTGTGTGGGAAATTAGTTATAAACAAGAAAGTGAATTTACAACTGCCAGGTTTTATTTGACACGAATAAATTCGCACAAAATATTGAGTCAGACGTAGCAGTACGACGTGATTACACAGAACTAATGACGTCTGGGCATATATAAAAGTTGTATTTGCTTTAGGAGTATCATTAATTTACTGATCGGAGAAGGACATATAGAGGAATCTGTCAACCACAGAGCAGGAACAGCATAAAATAATTATTCCCCTTAATCTATTTGTTTGAGTATCCGAAGAGCATTCGTTGCCAACATTAGCACACTACGCCTCCAATGCCGTAAGTAAAATTTTACCTGCATACTTACGCACTATTCTTTGTCATTCATTTTATATTATTCCCTGCAACGTTAAACGCATATAAATGTACTTCAACATTTCGAAGCTGTTGAACTGCTGCAGCAACAGCAACAGCGAGAGTTATCGTCAAGAGAAGAAGCAAGGCTACTTTTAATAATTACACACACATTACTCTCATTCTAAACTGATAACATTTAACTTTCACTACACATATAGTGACCTTCACTTACTGCTCAGAATCTTTTGGGAAGGTGAAGAAACTTATATCCTTATTTGTATTCGAATTATTGCGGCAATTAGGTGCTGAACACCATCGGCCGCCTTTTCTTTTATTGAAGCTCATAATAAAAACGGAACAGCTCCAACTAATGACACACAGTTCTATCTTTTCACTTACCAAATACTTGTTTACTTTTATGCGATTCAGGCAGTTAAAATACAGAATTAACAAACAAAGACGGCACATTACCACGCCACATAGTAGGGAGTGATCACACGTTTACTGCTTTTCAAGATGGCTGATTCCGCGCATGCGCACTAAATTTTGGTCGACAGACTACAGCGGGAGTTGCCTTTCTGTATACTCCTTATTCTTTGGCTGCACGCAGGCTGCGGGGGACATGCGTCCTTCCCATTTATAATCATTTCATAGTCTCCAAATGATAAGCCAAGATCGCAAACTAACAACTTATTAAGTGACGACCGGTTTCGGTGCACTGTGTCACCATCATCTGGTCATATATATATTATAATCTGGTCATCTTCTTAAAAAATGGGGTATAAAATAAGAAGTGCAACATTGCACTTAGTCACTATATAAAAAAAATACTTAAGTTAAAAACATGACAGCTTACAAAATACTGACAGCTCTGAAAATTATAGTTTACATTTTGGCGCAAGGTGGCAGCACCATAGCTGGTTTCACAATGAACTGACGTCTGTGAAACCAGGTATGGTGCTGCCACCTTGCGCCAAAATGTAAACTATAATTTTCAGAGCTGTCAGTATTTTGTAAGCTGTCATGTTTTTAACTTAAGTATCTTTTTTTATATATGACTAAGTGAAATGTTGCACTTCTTATTTTATTCTTATTTTATACCAGATGATGGTGACACAGTGCATCGAAACCGGTCGTCACTTAATAAATTGTTAGTTTGCGATCTTGGCTTGTCATTTGAAAACTATAAAACGAACTGATCGCCTTCAGACCAGACGATGTCAGGTAATCTTATAATCATTTCATTATTCCTGTCTTCTTGCCCAGCGATTGCAATAAAATGTCTACCTGTATTGGTAACTGGTTTCTGCAAATTACCATCTTCGGATCATTCAATTCTGATCCTATGTAAAATCGATAAGCGGGTCAAAACCCACTGTCCAGTCACTCGTTGATCATTCCGGGGCAGTAATAGAAGAAAGCAAACGGAAAGCTGAAGTTCTAAATTTAACCTTTAAGAAAACTTTCACGCAGGAGGACCGCACAAATATACCATCATTTGATCAACGTACTAATTCCGAAATGGAGGACATAGCAATAGGTATTTCCGGTGTAGAGAAGCAGCTGAGAGAGCTAAATACAAAAAAGTCTGCTGGTCCGGATGGAATACCAGTTCGGTTTTACAAAGAGTATTCTGCGGCATTGGCCCCCTACTTAGCTTGCATTTATCGCGAATCTTTAATTCAGCGCAAAGTTCCTAGTGATAAGAAAAAAGCGCAGGTGACCCGGTTTATAAAAAAGGAAAGAGAACTGACCCACACAATTACAGGTCAATATCGTTGACATCAGTTTCATGTAGAATTTTTGGAGCATATTCTCAGTTCGAATATAGTAAATTTCCTTGAAACGGAAAAGTTTCTTTTTGTGAATCAGCACGGGTTTAGGAAACATCGTTCATGAGAAACTCAGCTTGCCCTTTTCTCACATGACATGTTGCGATCCACGGATGAAGGGCAACAGGCGGATTGTGTTTTTCTCGACTTCAAAAAGGCGTTCGACGCCGTGCCACACTGCAGACTGCTAACGAAGATACGAGCTTATGGAATAGGTTCACAGATTTGTGACTGGCTGGAAGACTTCCTAAGTAATAGAACGCAGTACGTTGTTCTCGACGGCGAGTGTTCATCAGAGACGATTGTATCGTCAGGCGTGCCCCAGGGGAGTGTGATAGGACCGCTATTGTTTTCTATCTATATAAATGATCTGATGGGCAGAGTAACTTGTCATTTGCGGCTGTTTGCTGATGATGGTGTGGTGTATGGGAGGTTATCGTCTTCAACTGACTGTAATAGCATACAAGATGACTTACACAAAATTTGTAGTTGGTGCGAAGAATGGCAGCAAGCTCGCAATGTAGAAAAATGAAAGGTAATGCGCATGACTAGGAAAAACAATCACATAATGTTCGAATACAGCATTAGTAGTGAGCTTCTTGATGTTGTCGCGTCGTTAAAACATCTAGGCGTAACATTGCAGAGCGATATGAAATGAAACGAATATGTAAGGACGTGAGTAAGGCGGACAGCCGACTTCGGTTTATTAGGAGAATTTTGGGAAAAAGTACTTCATCTGTAAAGGAGACGTCGTATAAAACGCTTGTACGATCACGTCTTGAGTATTGCTCAAGTGTTTGGGACCCGCAGCAGATCAGTTTAAATGAAGACATAGAAGCAGTTCAGAGGCGAGCAGCTAGGTTTGTTACTGGTATGTTCGACCAATGCGCGAGTGTCTCGGAAATGCTCCGGCAACTCAATTGGGGATCGTTGGAGGAAAGACGACGTTCTTTTCGTGAAATTCTGTTGAGTAAATTTAGAGGGCCGGAATTTGAAGCTGAGTGTAGTACGATCTTGCTGCCGCCTACTTACATTTCGCGTAGTGATCACAAAGACAAGAGAAATTAGGGCTCGTACGGAGGCATATAGGCATTCTGTTTTCCTCGTTCTATTTGGGAGTGGAATAGGAAAGGAAATGCCTGGTAGTGGTACAGTGTACCCTCCGCCACGTACCTTACGGTGGATTGCGAAGTATGTATGTAGATGTAGATGTAGATTCAAGTCCCTCAAGAAAGTATACAAAGTTTTCTTCATTATGAAATTCCACTATGCTGGGTTGTGTTTAGGAACAGAAACTTCCTTACTATTTATGTTCAGTATCTCTAAACTGCCGAATTTGCATAAAATGTTGGGTTTTGTTGACGACGAGTGTCGGTCTGGCCTGATCCAATTCTCAAGTCCTTCCAACAGCGAGGAAACTCACGCGTTACAAAGACTAAAAAGTTGATTTACATAGTATGGCAGTCTTTTGAATACGAACAGTATTTTCATAAATGCAAGACTAGTCTTTCGCGGCCATTGTCACTGGCAATAAAATTCTTTTGAGTATGAGACCGCGTCAACATTATATGTATATATCTACCGACGTTTCTGCCATTGTTGCAGGCGGTCTTCATCAGGGTCTTTTTCTGACTCCTGAATGTGAGATAGCTTGTGACATATATAATTGTGCTAAAATCAGTTTGAGGTAGATGAAGATGGATGTTGGTCTTTCTTTATTGGTGTTTATTTTATTAAATACCATTGGTAGAAAAAAGCGTCAACGATTGGTGATTGGTAATAGATAGATGTTATTTTTTTAAAATAACGCCGTCTCATACTCTGAGGAATTTTATTGACAGTATTTACATAATTCTGTGTAATATGTTCATACGAAGTCAGTGACATCTTCTATATATAATACAACATACAATCAAATTGAAAGGAACAAAATATGATATTTTCCATAAAGCGAGGTATCAACTACCAGAAGGAAGGATTTGAGCAGAGGTGCTACAAACCAGAATTATTTTTATTACATTATATATAACAAAACAAAAACTTATACATAATTGGGACGTCAAAACGATAAACACATTACACATTATTTAGCCCATAAAACAAAAGTATTATTTGGAACCATTCTTTTCTGTTAATCACATCATGGATGGCGTGTAAATATAGGAATTAAACCGCAAACGGTATCCTGTCATAACTGGTAATATACAAAGGTGTTGCTTACAATGAAACATGTAACCGAAAATAAACTAACAAAATCAAAAAACTTCCTGTAATAATTTTTGTTTAGATACTCATATAGGTGTTTCAGTAGGGATATGAAAAGGTATGAAAAGGAGAGGGGTAAGGGGGGATCGGAGAAAAGTTTGAAGGCTCATACCAGCGAGTCTAGGCTTAATTTCCAGCTGTCATTAATCAGAATGCTTATACTTTATAACAGTACCATATAAATGTAATGGCTTACATAAAACTTTTAAAAAAGGGGGGAAATTAAAGGGTAGGCGGGAGAGGGTGGGATGGAAATGAGGCACTCAAAGTGATTAAATATGTGCAGCTAATATATAATATAAAGAACGATACCAGTGAGGAAAGAAAAAATAGTTGTAGATGAGGGCAGCTGGCGGTTAGCAGACATATTGCACTACTTACGTGTGTAAGTTGTATAATTACTGATAGATCATCATCAAACCATGTTATTCAAATACTTACAAGCGTTGTCTTAATAATGTATCATATTGAAACATTTATAGTCAATCCACTTTATTGGGATTTATTAGGTTTCTGTACTCTATCGAAAGAGTGTATGTAAGGTTGACAGCAAATGGCTCTCATAATATAATGAAACAGCTTAATTAATGCTTTACGAATAGAAAAAAATTACGGGGAAGGGGCGGTGCGTGTTTTCAGAACTATCCTATAGTGTTACAATGCCCTAGCCATACGGCCAGATGGCCAGCCATTAACGACAAAAACGTTTCGAAACTTTCGGTATTATGTTATATAACCGTACGTCTGGTCTGTGAACCGGATAGCGCGGTGGACGAGGTTGTAGTTGGAAAGTGAAGTAAGCTGAAGGTACCGTGTTAGAATTCTCAACCCGGGATATCATTATTCCCTTCTATCAGATTCTTGTTTATTTAACTAATCGATATCTTAATTGATTATAATAATATAAAGAAATATTGTTTTAAAATCATGCTTCATATGTTCAAAACATCTATTTGCTTTTTTATTGAAAGAACTATACAACCACACTCAAACTGAAAACATTTGTTATTTCAGCATGTTGAACGTTACCTATCCCCCTCCACATATTCCTTCGTTGCATAAGTAAAAGTTCAAAATGATGAAATAACACAAATGAGTTTGTTAGTATACTTATTTTTCAATAAAGAAAAGAAAATACCACTTTGAAATACGAAGCACGAATTGTTAACTATATATATATATGAATTATTACAGTAAATTACCGTATTGATCAGTTAAATGAACAAGACTCTCACAAATGGAATAACGGAGAAAAAAGTCCAGAGCTGAGGAACCTGCAGCTTGTTACAAATTCCAGCTGCAACCCTGATCAAGCGTTCGGAAAGTTTTTCCCGTGAGTGGGTGGCCATCTGGCTACATGGCCGGGACATTATAATGGCTAGTTTACACGACGACACTACGTTTCATGAAACTGCGCTACTGGCCAGTGCGCATGCTCGGCAGGCGTTCGCGCAACTCGTTGGCGAAACTAAACAGTTTCAGCACCTTCCAACTTTGGCGAAACTGATTGCGCTTGTTTTTAGGTTAGATGATAACCAATACAGAACAAAACACAAAATACAGGGGTTCAAGGAAGAAATAATTCGGTTTTTGAACATATATGTGATGTATAGGTGTTCGTGCCATTTTAACGATGAAAATTTCAGGAATAAGCAGCGGCGTGTTAGTGCCCTTGAAGCAATTATTCGTGAGTTAAATATTGATGGGTTAACGATTAGTGAATTGCAGACTAAACTACATTGAATTCCAAATACCTATACAAACGAACTATGGCAATTGTGTATTTGGGAACACGGTACAAGTACTGTAGAGACGAATATCTATTTGACAAGAAAAGTAATGCAATTTGTAATTTCAGTTCTGGTAACAATGCTTCACGCATAACAGTATCTTTTATTGCATTATTAACTATGTTTAAAAGGAGCGTAAACTGTTCTGGTGACAGTCTGAGTTGTTTAAAATAACTTATAGGGTCTTCGATCAAAATTTCTTTCAGCAAAGTCGCTAAGCAACCGAGCTGACGTTTTTGTTTAATCCAGTCACCTACCCAAACACGTTCCTTATTCTTTTTATGTTTAGTCTTATGCTACGACTTCCCACAGAGAAGCAATAGCTCCAGCAATACTCTTACAGCTAGCAAAACTTTCATTCTACGGCGACTGCGGCACTCACAAAACAAGGAAACTGAAGTGCATAGTATTGGCGCCGTGTCTACAGACACACACGAAACCAGTTGTGCGCAATTCACTTCAGGAAACGAGTGTCGCAATATAGTGTCGTCGTGTAGACTAGCCTTAACACTATGGGGTAGTGCTGCAAACACGCGCCGCCACACAGAACTTCATTTCGCAACCCTGGCATTGCCCTCGTGTGGCGATACTCGCAGCAACGTTCTCTGGTGCACTACGTAACTAACGCCTGTGATAGTTCTTTGCCGTGCTGCGCCGTACTTACAAGTGTAGCATATACCCAAAGTCCCAAAACTTCAAATCGCGATACGGTATACGGTATTCTCAATTTACTTCTTCAGTAAATTCCCACGAAAGTTCGTGTCGTACTACTGTAGATTAGCCTGTACAGGTAGGACAGGATTGATTTTAGAGAGATGTTTAACTTGTGATATCTTTACTTTCTCTGATTAGGGATTGTGACATGGATTCTTTAGTTATCAGCTCGATACGCTCAAGCTGGAAAAATCTCCCTTCTCCCGTGATCTGAAGTTTGTGGAACTAAGCCTATATATTGCACCACGATGCGATAACGTTACCTCCAGTCATGGTCTGCACGGCCACTGCGGTCGGGGGTTCGAATCCCCCCTCAGGCATGGATATTTGTGCAGTCCTAGTTCGTAAGTAGTTCATAAGTAGTTTGTAAGTTTAGGGACTGATTACCCCGTAGTTAAGTCCCATAAGCTTAACAAGCATTTGAACAATATATACCTTTTTCTCCAAAACTACTTCAAGATAATATATATATATATATATATATATATATATATATATATATATATATATATATATATATATATATGAAGTAGTTTTGGAGAAAAGAGATCTCTAGGACAGTGTAAACAAGATGCCTCGCTACAGGAGACACAGAAGATCGCGTTTGCCGATGTACAAAACGAATGACACATTGAGATGAGAATCATGAAATCATGCCTACATGCTTCGCTCAAGTTTGTCACGAAAACCGCATTATAATTGCTCAAGTAGTTTTGTAGGTTGCAGTGCACCACAACAGACATACATTTACAGATTTATTATTAGTATACATATACAGAATGACAGTTATCGATGAAACAATTCGGCGGAAACACACTTTAATCAACATGTAAATGTCACTAAAGTTATTCGGATTTAGGTTATGACGTGATCGATATGCCTGCGTTCCGTGGCGACGATGTATCGCACACCAACAGCGAAATTCTGCGTGACGTGCTGAAGTGTGGAAACATCGGTTCTGTCTGTGACCTCCTGAATTGTTCTCTCTCTTATTTTTTTTTCCTTCAGAAATGGTTTTGGGGGTTACTGGTGCACACCATGTTTTTAACAAAGCACCACAAGTTGTAGTCACGTGTTTTCAGATCCAGAGAATATGGCGACCAATCGAAGCCCATACAGAGGTCTCTGGTTGCCCCAGAGTCAGAATGCGGTCCCCAACACAGTCTATCAGACAGTCGCGAAACTCTGTAGGGAAAAATTGCAGCTGAAGCGATACCAGTGCTCCAAGCGGTCGGCAGGGAGTAACAGAGGAATGGCATGATACAAACGGAGAAGTTGCTGTGTTTAATGCTGTAACTCTCATATTACCCAGTCACTAAACGTTGTTTTGAATTTTCTAATACAATAGCATCATTAATGTAATACCGCTGCTTCTGTTAATGACAGTATACAGTAACAAATTCTCAACGCAGTGTAATTCATACAGTTCACAATAGCCGAGTCGTAATCATATCGTATTTGAAAGCAGAAATGAAGCGAAATCTGATGTGCTCATGTATAAAAGGACTGATTATGATTTTGTTAACGTTCTCGGTGCGTACTGTCACTATGCACGAGTTGTTTTATCCGATTTCGGATATTGTAATATTTTCAAAACTAAATGCGATTTTTACATGATACGAGACTAGTTTCTACATCGCCTTATAAACGCTCTTTTCAACTTGTCCTTTCTTCTGTTCCTTTAGTGCACCTATCATTTTCAGCTACTAGGCAGGTATCAAACTGAATATCTTCACGAATGTGTCGTTATAATACTAATGGTATATATGGATATATTATCTATTTGTAGCTACACGTTCACTTTATCAAACTAGTAGGTAATCGCCAAAATATTTTGGTATACAGGCCTATAATTTTTGTGAAACTGAGGTACGAAACTAAACAGACTCGACTGAAATAGTTGATTAACTGCTATTGGAAGCATTCAGACATTGCTTTTATGAAGCAATAATATTATGAAGTAGTGGTCTATTATTTGTGATTCCGATTAAGAGCAGAAGTTTGGGCATGAAGTTTTACTTCTATGCCTAAAAGTATGGGCAAACCTTCGTAAATCAACACTTGTTGTTCGTAGCATTAGTCTCTTACTTCTGAGCATCCTTTGCAAATAATAGATTTTCGAATTATATTCTTTATAGTAGCTACAATTTATAGCGCCACAAAAGCTCGTAAATACGAAGATATTCTGAAAGTGCTGCTTCACGCCAAACACACATTCATTACTCAACCGTTTCGCGGTACGCTTGGCAGCGCTGCAGTCACGAAGTTGCAGAAAATCACTGGGAGGTTAGACACTGGTTCCCACAGAGCTCCTCCAGGACATCAGACAGTCTCCTTCTTCCATGATGCTGTAAAAAAAAAAAAAAAGAAAAAAAAAGTATCTAGAAACTGCGCCAAATTTGCTGGCTGGCTTCGCTGCAACCAATCAGTCCTTACGGCCGCTGTGTTTATTTTATGGATATGACCAGTGATTGTTTTATGTAGAGTACATGAATCATCATAACTTAATTCCGCACTGATGATATTTGTATCTGTAAGAACGAAATCGATATGTGAATTTTTGTAAAATTTTTGTGTCCCAGCCTCGTCGCCGCTTTTGTGTCTCGTTTCCGTCGTAGGTGTCGGTGGCCGAGTAGAAAGACCGACACAGGAATAAAGGAAGCACGCTTGTGCAGGTACGGAGGTGAGCAGCCAGTGGGACAACAGAAACTAGAAACACTAGACTACATTAGAACTAGATATATATTGCACATAATTTATACAATACTTAACTTTTACATAGCTCAGTACTGCAGAAGGCTGATACATAGTTGAGCTAGAGGCCTGCCTAGTGCCTGTCCGATAGCCAAGTCTTCACTGGTGCCTGTCTGATTCCGAAGTGTTCGCTGGTTCCTATCTCAGTCCCAAGTGAACGATGTCGTTCAGTGGTGGCCACGAGCAGAGTTGTAGCAGAGGGCGCTCGTGCGTCGTAATTACGCCGTGCCGTGCGTGCATGGCGGCGCGCGGCGAAAGTAGGCGGCGCGCACTTTGGACTTGTGCGACACCACAAAAATAAATATTTCATATCACTTACCTAGGTAAATCTTCTTGTTTTATTAACTTTGTTTATTCACCTACAAAATTAGCTGTAGTTAATTAAAATCCGGTGTGAGTTACAAAGCACACATAGTATCGAGTTCAGAAAATAACGCTAACTTCACCGATTTTAACTCTAAAAATAGTAATTATTTTAGGGGTAACTTCAAGACAATGGTTTTCTTTTACGTTCATAGAAACGTGTACAAATTAACGATTATTAAAAAATCTTCCAGGTCAGTTTTCTCATTTTTTCCGGTTTCAAATGGAATAGTCCGTTCATTGAAAGTTGTATCTGATTGTATTATATCAATACACGTCTATCAGTACCAAATAGATATTAGCAAAACAAAATTTTATTTTCAAAATGAAACTAAGAAGGGGAGCTCGTTTTGTATTGTCACGATACAGGAAACACAGCGTTACGGAAATGATACAGGGTCTGGCTGCGGGGTGGGCTACTTACGAAACGCCAATCGCCAAAATTTTCCTCCGAATGCCAAAATATGTTGTTCACTCCCACTTACATAGGTAGAAAAGATTCAGGAGTTCTTTCTTCCCGCGCGGTATTGGAGAATTGAATGGCAGGTAAATAGTATAAAGGTGGTTCGATGAACCTTCTGCCAGGCACTTAAATGCGATTTGGATCCCATGTAGATGTAGATATGTAACTGTATTTCGCGGAAGAATTACCAAAACCTCGGGAACTTACACGATAAACGCAGGTCGTCTTACAAGTACAGTCAACGTCCCGTAGAAGCCAGCACATTTCGCACTCACTTGGGCTGTTCATGTAGAATCTGGTTCAACCGGCACTGGCGCTAGATAGCACTTAGGCCATCTGCGCACGGGTCGTTTCTCACTCGTGGTCGCGACTCGCATCTCGTCCGTCGCGCGTGTCTTGTGTGAATCTCGCGATGCCATCGACGGCCGTCCACACACGGGTCGACTGACACTGGTCGCGGGCATGATTTTCCTTCAGTCAGCTCGCGACTTCCAACAGGGAGCTACAATACTAAATTGGTAATTTCCTCACATAGTTACCTCCAATGGATACTTCTAGTGACGAGGCGGATATTGTCATGTTTTACTGGTACCGGCGCAGGGAAAGGAAGACACAAATAGTGTTATGGGTATATCCGTACATAGAGCGGAGTTTTTATCATCGTTCGCTCGTTGGTGGTAAACAACTGCAAGAGACTGCTACAAAATTTTTAGCATCCTGCATAATATAAGTAACATGGCTTGAGAAAATGGGATATGCCCGAAACTAGTCGTCAATAAAAAAGTAAATTAATATCAGCAGTTCTAGTTGGGGTATAATCAAAAGGTCTGTTCTTGCATATTTGCGAGCTGCAAGACACGACATACTGAAAATATACTGGGTGGTTCACTAAGTGTGTTTGCCTCTGTAACTTATAAAATAATAGGTGACGGGAAATTTTAATGCGGTTGGTCAACACAATAAATCTTACACTTTATACGGAGCTATGAACATAGTTTATTGTACCATTTTCCAAAGAGTTACAGCGCAAATATATAATTGTTTAAATGGAACAATAGTTTTTTCTATCGTGCATTGGATTCGTTGAAACCAGCTGCGTTCAAATCAATTTAAACTACATTCCTATCAATGTTAGTTTGGGAGCTACAACCCATCAAAATTTCAGGGGCAGATACCACACGCTGTACGTAATACATGGCTGTGTGGTGGGTGTTGGATGTTATGGCGGTGGAAAGTTGATTTACATGAGATGTTCAAATGTGTGTCCATGTTCCTCAATGCATAACGCAATGCGCCGTCGGAAGGATCTGCGTCCTCGATGCGCCGTTTTAGATCATCTGGGGATGTGGACTCAGTGACATAAACACGATCCTTTAGATATCCCCACAAAAAGAAATCTACTGGTGTTAAATCGGGCGACCTTGCGGGCCATGAATGAGGACCACGGCGCCCCAACCCCACAACACAGCTATGTATTATGTACGGCGTGGTATCTGCCCCTGAAACTTTGGAGGGTTTTAGCTCCCGAACTAACAGTGATAGGAACGTAGTTTAAATTGATTTGGACGCAGCTGGTTTCAACGATTCCAATGCACAATAGAAAAAAACTATTGTTCCATTTAAAAAAATATATCTTTGTGCTGTAACTCTTTGGAAAATGATACAATAAACTATGTTCATAGCTCCGCAGAAAGTATAACATTTCTTGTGTTGACCCACTGCATTAAAATTTCACGTCATCTATTATTTTATAAGTTACAGAGGCAACCACACTTAGTGAAACAACCTGGATATTATGTACTTATTTATTTATTAAAAGTTCATTACAATGATTGCATATAGAACTCATGGGCTCTTAAGTATTTTATGCACTGACAATACAGAAAAATACACGGTAAATTACCTCCATGACGTGCGATCCGCTCGTCACGCTCGAACTTTCCCCTGCACTGCAGGTCGTGAAAAACGAGCGCCGCTCGCGACGACTTCGAGACGATTACGAGACGCGTGAAAATCGCCCCGTTGTCGGCCTCCCATTTACTTACGTGAACAGTCGCATGGGGACGGAATCATCTACATTTAAATAGATACTCCGCAAAAAAACATTCAAGTGCCTAGCAGAGGGTTCATTAACCACTTTCATAACTTTTCTCTACCGTTCCATTCTCAAATAGCGCGCGGGAAGAAAGAACACCTAAATCGTTCCGTTTTCGATCTGATTTCTCTTATTTTATTGGGATGGTCATGTCTCCCTAAGTAGGTGGGTGCTAGCAAAATATTTTCGCATTCATAACTAAAAGCCGGTGATTGAAATTTCGCAAACAGATCACGCCGCAATGAATAACGTCTTTCTTTTAATGATTTCCACCCCAATTCTTGCAACATTTCCGTGACGCTTCCCCCCCCCCCCCCCGTAACGTGATAAAACAAAACGAGCTGCCCTTCTCTGAACCTTCTCAATGTCTTCCGTCAGTCCCACCTGGTGAGGGTCCCACAAGCGGCAACAGTACTCCAGGAGAGGACGCACAAGTGTGATGTAGGCAGTCTCTTTGGTGGAGCTGGTGCATCTTCGAAGCGTTCTGCCGATGAAACGTAACCTTTGGTTCGCCTTCCCCACAATATTTTCTGTGTGTTCTCTCCAGTCAAAGTTGTTCGTAATTGTAACTCCTAGGTATTTGGTAGAATCTACGACCTTAAGGTTTGACTGATTTATCGCGTAATTAAAGTTCAGCGGATTTCTTTTAGTGGTCATGTGTATTACTTCACACTTTTCTTTATTTAGTGTCAATTGCCACTTTTCGCACCATGCAGAAATTTTGTCTAAATCGCTTTGCAATTGCTTTTGATCCTCAATTGACGTCACTAACCGATAAACGACGGCATCTTCCGCGAACAGTCTAAGGGAGCTATTCAGATTGTCTCCTAAATTGTTTATAAACACGAGGAAGAGTAGGGGACCAATAACGCTTCCCTGTGGAACTCCAGATATCACTTCTGTTTTACTCGATGACTTACCGTCCATTACAACGAACTGTGTTCTTTCTGATAGAAAATCGTGAATCCAATCGCACAATTGGGGATATATTCCATAAGCACGCAATTTCATAAGAAGCCGCTTGTGGGGTACAGTGTCAAAAGCCTTCCTGAAATCCAGAAATATGGAATCGATTTGAGATCCCTTGTTGATGGCACTTAATACTTCATGTGAATAAAGGGCAAGCTGTGTTTCGCAAGAGTGATACTTTCTGAATCCGTGTTGACTACTGGTTAATAGGTCGTTCTCTTCGAGGTAGTTCATAATATTCGAACAAAGGACGAGTAGCAGCCGCGAGTGACAATACAAAGAGCGCTGCCCTTCTTAGTTTCAATTTGAAAATAAAATTTCGTCTTGCTAATATCTATTGGGTGCTGAATAACATATTTCTATGTTATATAATTAGATACGACTTCCGATGAACGGGTTATTCCATTTGAAACCGGAAAAAATAAGGAAACTGACCTCCAAGATTTTTTTTAATGATCTATAATTTGTACATGTGTCAATGAATGTAAAAGAAAATGATTGTCTTGAATTTATCCCTTAAATAATTACTATTTTTAGAGTTAAAAACCGGCGAAGTTAGCGTTATTTTCTGAACTCACTGTGTGTGCTGTGTAACGCATACCAGAGTTCAGTGAACTACAGCTAATTCTGTAGCTGAATATACAAAGTTAATAAAACAAGAAGTTTCACCTCTGTAAGAGATATGACATATTTATTTTACAAAAATCCACGTATCGATTTCGTTCATATGATAGAACATCGTCAGTGCTGAATTGTAAGTCATGATGACTCATGTTCTCAATATAAAACAACCCTATTTTGTGTACAAAGCGCGAACTGCCACGTATAAATAGCGTACGTAAACTGCAACGAAAGTAGTAGCAATTGCACTCAACAGATGGCAGGTGGTACGCTGCAGTTAACATATGAAACATTATAGATGTTCGAACATTGTGATGTTATCGTAATTCTTTAAAAATTGTATTGTCTTTGGATTTCAATGAATAATGGTTTCTTTGGTGATTTCGATTATTTATAGCATTCGAACGTTTGCATTTAGTTCTTTTATTAGTTCGCTTTGCATTTGTAGGATCTCAACAGTTCGTTTCTCCGTTAGATGTCTTTTTTATCTCTTTACTTTTCTCCGTTACGTTTGTTGTTTATTTCGTTACTTTTCTCCGTTAGGTTTGCTGTTTATTTTCTTCCTTTACTTGGCATTTGTTTTCGATTACTGTATTGTTGTTATTGTAGTTACTTACTGTCAGGAGTGCCATCCCACAAATTGGAGCTGAAGGTGGGTGTGCCTGTGTTATTGATGCGTAACTTGGATGCACCACGATTATGCAATGGCACCAGGTTACGCATCACGGACCTGAGAAGGCATATCGTGCAGGCCACCATCATCACCGGTGGAGCCAAGAGAGAGACTGTATTAATACCATGAATTCCCATCATCCCAACAAACTTGCCATTCCAGGTTAACCGGTTACAGTTTCCATTGAAAGTGGCCTTCTAGATTACTATCAACAAGAGTCAAGGACAAACATTAAAAGTGGCAGGTATTCATGTGGCCACCCCATGTTTCTCGCACGGACAGCTCTACGTAGGGTGCTCCCGTGTATCGAGAGCTAGAAATCTTTACGTATACTTGAAGAACAAGAAGTCTCGAAACGTCGTATAAAGGGACGTATTGCAATGGGTTTTTGGCTCTCCACCCGTTCCAAGACAATTATGTATTCCGTGCTAACAATGTCACAAACAGTCATGTAGTTATTTATGCCCTTTCTTGGCACTTTAATGTCTGACTATTGAACCGCGGGTAACACCGTGGGGAGCAGCTAGTCCATACAATAAAAACAGCGACCATAAGAACTGACTGGTTGCAGCGCAGCCAGCAAATTTGCCGCAGTTTCTAAATACATTTTTCTTATTTTTTGTACATCTCGACACCATGGAAGAAGGAGAGTGTTTGATGTCCTGGAGGAGCTCTGTGCGGACCAGAGTCTAACCTCCCAGTGATTTTCTGCAGCTTCGCAACTGCAGCGCTGCCAAGCGGCTGGGTAGTAAAAACGTACCGCGCAACGATTGAGTACTGAATGTGTATTCGAACGGCCTTACTCTTACAAAATATATAAAGGCCGCGACTGTATGACGCGAATTTGGCGACAATCGGGGTTAAGGAGATCATTTCACCCGTAGGTAAACAGCGCAAGTAGGCTGGAGCCACGGGTAACGCACCCCGGCGGGCGACGCAATGGCCGGGCTACAATCCCGCTTAACCCGTACAATTTCGCAGCACACCCCGGCGTTTCCCCCTGAAATGCAATTTCATCCGCGGGGCGCGCTGCCACTATATTTCGAGTGGGACACGCCCGAGCGTGTCGGTCCCGCTTCCCCGCCCCCCTCCACCCCTCATGCGGAAATAAAAGCAGCCGTCAAGTGGTGCGCCGACTCTGATTTATCACCGCAGAAGAGAAGGGGTGCCTGTGGGGGAGAGGCGGGCGACGCACTCCAGTTCGGGAACCCCTCTGGAAGAATTCCAAGGCAACCTGCAGCTCGCAGCGCGGCGACAATCTTCTTATGCGGCACCCTTTACACTCGACGGGGCACAAATTTCGGCAAGTAGGCGGGCGAGCTTTAGCCGGCGCGCGCGGTACCCCAGGCCGAAATGTTCCTCGCGCTCGCCGCCGCCCCGGCCAGACAGACGCACTAATTACGTAGGGGAGACAAGAAGTAATGCACGCGGGCGCTGCTTCTGGCAGAAGCCGAGAAATGCTGCGGAGAGGGCGCCAGCCAGCAATAATTTCAACTCTTCGCGCTACAATGAAGTCACTTAATTTTTCCTCGTCAGTTAATTTCCAGCTCTGGCGCCTTCATTTCCACGCCCCCTCCTCCACCTCGCTCCCCCTCCCCCCACCCTCTTTACTACTCCCACCCAGTCCCCGCCTCTCGCCGCCCGACCGCCCCGCCGGGGCCGGAATAAAAATGCAATAATGAGGGAGTGATGGAGTGTGAAGGAAGAGTTGTCGAAGGATCGGAGGTAATGAATGGCCTTGCTGGTCGGCCCCCGCGCTTGCAGATGGCTGCCAATTGCGATGATGAATGGCGGGGGAAGTCGGCGTCTGCAGGCGACCGGAAGCGGGAGGAGATACTGTTCGTCTGGCCGCGAGCAAAAACCAAGAGTCCTAAATTGCAGCCAACTACACACTATAAATTTCCACCATGTTAATTCCCGTCCGAACAAACAGGTAAGAAGTACCTGAAAAAGTTTTAGTTGGAAACACACACAGACGAAGAAGAATATGACACTTACACAAATGAAAAAAAAAAAGTCACCGATGAGACTCAACATTGACAGCGGGAGCAGGGGGGCTGGTCCAATCTCCCACTGTCATGATCCCAACCAGACGTACTTTGAATTAATATGGAAACTTAACAGCTGACACATAAGAAAGAACGAACATTGCCAAAAGGCACTAATATTACCAAAACCATGGTAACTGGCAGCCGATCTGTGGCTCGAGGGAAACATTCCAAGGCACTCAACGCCTCGCACAGTACAATGTAACTAGCCACCTGGACAGTAAGCCCGTTCATTTCTAAATATATTTCCTTTTCTATTATATTGTTTCATCTCATAATGAAAACTAACCGCAATTGCAAATGTTCAAATGTTTGTATAGCTTATGGGACTTAACTACGGGGTCATCAGTCCCTAAACTTACAAACTACTTATGAACTAACTAATACTAAGGACGGCACAAATATCCATGCCCGAGGGGGGATTCGAACCCCCGACCGTAGTGGCCGTGCAGACCGTGACTGGAGCGCCTCAATCCCCTCGGCCACCGCGGCCGGCAACCGCAATTGCAGAATCCACTGAATTTCGACATGTGCATGACAACCATGTAACTAATCATTTTTTTTACGTTCTTCACTAAAACTAATTTATTGTAATACGAGGCGCGTCCAGAAAGTAAGGTCCGTTTCAATTTATCTCCGCTGCAGCGCTGCGATTTCAGTTCCGTACATACACTGTAGACGTTGTGTATCAAGGAGAAGAACGTGCGCCATTTGGAGATCGCTGTCAGTTACGTACGCTTTGTTGTGCTTGTTTGAAATGTCAGTGTTGATTGAAAATCCCATCGCTTGTGAAATCAGGTCGGTAATTCGGTTTCTGAATGCGAGGAAAGTGAAACCAAGTGAAATTTATCAGCAAATTTGCGATGTTTACGGACCAAATGCGATGAGTGATTCGATGGTGAGAAGTTGGGTCCGACAGTTCAATGGCGGACGTACAGGGGTTTGGCTGGGACGTGTTTGACCATCCTCCGTACAGCCCTGACCTCGCTCCTAGCGACTTTCATCTGTTCTTACATCTCAAGTCTTTCCTTGGTGGTCATCTCTTCACCAGTGATGACGAGCTGAAAGAAACTGTTTCCATATGATTGAAGACACAGGCGGCAGATTTCTATGAAGAAGGTATACAAAATGTGGTGCCACGCTATGAAAAATGCCTGCAAAATTTCGGCAGTTATGTGGAAAAGTAGTTTAAGAGTTGTAGAATTTTGTGCAATAAAAAATTTCTTCTGTATCTGTGTACAGTGTCATTTTATTACCAAACGGAACTTATTTTCTGGACGCGCCTCGTATGTATGACTGTAATTTGTTATTATTTTAATTGTAGAAACAAATGTAAGCAATTGTGTATATAAATTATTCGTTGAGTCCAACTACGACCACTTAAGTCTTGCTGCACTTAGTACTGAGGCTATCTTTTATCTGAGCCCAGACTTCCCTCATTCGCTGCGAGTGAGCCTGCTTGAGCTCTTCTCTTCAAGGGACACCGTGTCTTCTTTTCTGATGCTGCTCTCGGGTTATTCCGTTTGTTACTATCTTCTTTCGGAAAAGAACTCTGTCAAAGGCATATTCGGGTTTAATAAGTAGTACCTGAAGGTCTTCTTTGGTGTTTTTAAACCATGGCATCGTAGTTTTCGGTTTTGAATGAAAAAAGAGAAATATATTTTTCATTAGCCTATTTCCGTTCATTCGTTTGAGGTGACCACTAAATCGTGTCCGTTTGTTACGGATTGTGTCTTAATATTTTCTCTTTTGCTGTAGACTTCCTTGTCGGATCTGTCTTGATGGATGCCATTTTTTGTACTTGGATCCTAGGATTCCTGTAATGATTTTGCGCTCTTTTTTCTCTAGTTCTTCGAGGAGCCCTTTATCAATATTTAAGGATGAGGTTTCAGCTGCTTACAGTACTACTGACTTGTATATATTCTCTTTGTTTTTTTTATTATTTAATTATTTTATTTCTTACTTATCTCCATCTATTTCAAATGCTTAAAATATGTAACATCGATAACCTAAATGTATAATATAACATGTAAAACTACAAATGTATGTAGTATGTCCTGCTTTATATTAAAAGGCAACAGTGCTTTAAATAAGAAATAATTTAAATAAATGAAATGAATAAGAAGTACTTCAAAACTACAGAGAAACTAAGTGTTACACCCTCTGTTCTAGTCACCTACAGCAATGATGACGAACCTTTGCACATACACTCGTCATTAACTTAAAATAATAATAATGTATTTATTTAGCTCCTGATATGCCCTGGCATAAGGCTTCTCCAAACGTATCGTGTTTACATATTTGTTAGCGATATTAATAGTATTAGTAATATTTATTACAGATTCATTTTAAGAACATTAAATGTCCTGGCATCTTTTGTAGACCTATATTTAGAAAGTTTTGAAGTTTCTGCTTTACAGCATGTGAATTTATGATAACTTACACTATGTGATCAAAAGTATCCGTACACCTGGCTGAAAAAAAAATTAAAAGTTCGTGGCGCCCTCCATGAGGACTGCTGGAATTCAGTATGCTGTTGACCAATGCTTAACGTTAATGACAGCTTCCACTCTCGCAGGAATCAGTTCAGTCAGCTTCTGGAAGGTCTCTTGGGGAATGGCAGCCCATTCACGAAGTGCTGCTCTGGGGAGGGGTACAGATGTAGGTCGGTAAGTCTTGACACGAAGTCAGCGTTCAACGTACCAAAGGTATTCTATAGGATTGAAGTCAGGACTCCGTGCAGACATATCTATTGCAGGAATGTTATTGTCGTGTAGCCACTACGCCGCATGCCTTGCATTATGAACAGGTTTTACACTATTTAATCGTCCAGTGTTTACGCTCCTTACACCAAGCGAATCGTTATTTGCCACTGATCTGCTTAATGTGTCGCTCATGAGCAGCCGACCATGAAATTTCTCGCCCTACTGTCAAAGTACTTAGGGTAGATCCTGATGTAGTTTGGAATTTCTGTGTGATAAATGCCTGCATATTATACTGCACTACCCTCTTCAAATGTCGACAGTCTCTGTCGGTCAACAGACGAGGACGGCCTGTACACTTTCGTGTTCTACGTGTCCCTGCACGTTTCCCTTCACTATCACATCAGAAACAGGGGACCTAGGGATGTTCAGGAGTGTAGAAATCTCTGCGCTTTAGCTCGTTCTCGTTTCCTGGTGTGATCACACTCTTTAGTAAACCATTTATCAGCAGACTCACGTATAAACCGCAGTGGGTCGTGCAACAGGTAGTATACAACACCCCATTTGCTTACAGCACTGTCAATGGCACTCTGAGGTCTTTTCGTTCAGCAGATATTCGAATAACGTCACTTCATTGTCCACTAGCTTTGCCAAATCAGAGTCAATTGCCAAACTACCCAATTATGTGAGACATTCCTGACGCATACTTTATGACAGGCAATTTTTAACCCGAGCCGAAGTGCTGAATGACCTGCTGCTGCAGCTAGAGTCACAAGAGATGTGCAAATCTACAAGTCAATTGGGAAACAAGCTTAAAATTTAATCGCTTGCATCTTATGAAATAGGTGAAATGTTTCCCAAGTTACCGCTTCAAAGTTTGTTTTTAAATATTTAATTTCTTATTCTAATTCTGATATCAAATTATTATGACATTCGCCGGCCGCGAACTACTTATGAACTAGCTTATACTAAAGACGGCACAAACATTCATGCCCGACGGGGAATTCGAACACCCGACTGCAGCGGCCGTGCAGACCGTGACTAGCACGCCGCAGACCGCTCGGCAACTGCGACCGGCTGACTATCGTTCAATACACCGCGTAGATGTGTGAATTTCTCTGAGCGTGTGTAAACGTTGGAAAAATAAATTTAGAATCCTCTGGCATCAGTGGCGGACTAAAGGGGGGGGGGGGGGAGCGGAGGGGGCGGAACGCCCCAGGCCTCTTGTCTTGGGGGGCCTCCAAATGTCTGGAAAGCACTTTTTTTTTTTTTTTTTTTTTTTTTTTTGAGCGTCCTTCTCGTTTCTGTGGCCTACAAATCTTGAAAGCTATTCTTTATAGACTTTCCCGTGCCTCTCTACCTGGGAAAAAATATTTGATTCCCTAAATCACTTATAAAAAATCTGATCTAGTTCTCAGTCACTTCAGTTTGTAATAATTTCATTAAAACATTATATGTTAAAATTCATAAAATTTTAAACAATTGATTTAAAATAGCCTAGACCGCAAAGTGAAATTTTTTATTTACAAAGTGGTGACTGGTTTCGACTTTTCAGCATTTACGAACCATTGTTTTAGATTGAATACGTAAAACCAGGAGTTAATCTGAGCAGTTGAAATTGTCTGTTCCATCAAATAAAAATTGACCAGTCAGAGCATAAAATGCATCAGTTGCAGATGGTAATGGGCGGTTGCCTGTAGGACTGATGTCTTTTATGCTCTGACTGGTAAAATTTTAATTGATGGAACTGACTTTTTTTACTGCTCAGATTCATTCCTGGTTTACGTATTCAATCTAAATAGTGGTTCGTAAATGACTGAAAAGTCGAAACTGGACACCACTTCGTAAATAAAAAATTTCACCTTGCGGTCTAGGATATTTTATCAATTTTAAATAAATTGTTTAAAGTTTTATGAATTTTAACTTATCTCAAGGCCGCCCAATCTCCATCCCGACTATGTCAGATATTCAAAAACATTATACTTTCTAATGGGTAGACATTGACCCTTCACGATGAAGGTTGAGTATAAACCTCTAGAGGGAGTCAGAAACAATGCATCAAATACAAGCAAGAGATATATTAAAACATAAACAAGTATTATTGTCAACAAAAACTTATATTTTTTAAATGGACACTCCATATTACTTTTATGCAGTCAGCATCATGCAATTCACAAAAATAATGGTGTTGGTATCAACACAATATGTCAATTACATCCTTAGAAATTCAAAACGAAGCTGACGCTTGAAACAAATGCAACGAGCAAGTAGCGTACGTCCCGGATCTCAAGCATGAGGCACACGCTGCCTCTAATATATGCTCTATGTGTGCAATACATTTAATTCTAACAACAGTTCTCAATTTCCTGGGACGCAACTGATGTATTGAAATGCTACCAACGCCATTCTTCTTGCGATATTTCATGCTGTTGATTGCTTAAGTAATAATATGAGTGTCCAACTAAAGAAATATAAGTCTCTGTTAATAATATTTTTCTATGTTTCAGAATGTCTCCTAGCATTTGCTTTCATAAGCCCTTGCAGGAGGTTCGTTGCTGTGAAAGTCGTCTTTGAATATCTGTTGTTCTTCCAGAGATATTTGGGGATAATGCTCAAGTTGGACAACATTTAATATATCCATATATTTTATAATGTACAAACGATAGTGTCGAATACATGGTAGGTGCTAATTATCAACGAAAAAAGAAATATAATTCTTGTAAATAAGGGGCGCAAATGGTGATTGAAAGAGACACAGAGAAAGTATGAGAGGGAGGGTGTAATGGTGAGGCAGAAGAAACAGGTATTAAAATTTATTTAAAACTCATTAAATTGTGAGGAATAGAAATTTTTGTCCAGTAAAGTAATTGGATGTGTGAATAGGTGTGACAATAAGGACAAATAAAAAATGATTTAGATTACCACAGGAGCAGAGCACTGAGTTTTAGTTTATTAGGCAATTATTTTTTAGGAATCAGAGAAAAAATGAAATGTAAAAGTACAACATCTAAAATGGTATGGACACGTCAGAAGAATGGGACAAGAAAGGCTTCGAAAATGCATACTCGACTGGACACCGAACGGAAGAAGAAAAAACGGACGACCACCTACCACATGGATGCAGGAAGTTCAGTCAGCAATGAGGAAGAACAACATTCCTGAGGACTTATGGGAGCACAGAGAAGAGTGGAGAACAATAAATCGTAACTTAATGTAATCTAATATAGGTACTGGAAAAATGTACTTACATTGTAAAACCAGAATAATATTTTTCAGGAATATGTTAGTTCACTCCAGTAAGAGGTTTTTTTGGCTGCTGCAACGTTGCTTTACGTATATCTAAAGGCCCATGCGAAATGTTACGCAACAATATAAACACTTCAAAAAATACACATGACTAACAATCCAGGCTGGATATTTTTTTGTTGATCCCTTCTCCACCCCCTGTAATGGCTATGAACGGCACGAGTACAAACGCTGAGTAATGCAAGTGTTCCAGTGACGAAAGGGCCGAGCAACAGCTGCTCCGGCCCGTCTGCAGAAAGAACAGCAGCTAAACAACAGCTGGGAGCCAACAAAAGAGGACGCACGGCCCGGCAGCCTCAATAATTCAGCGACAGGCCGCGACAAAACCTTGTTAGTAGGCTCTCGCCGGTCAATTTTTCACTAGCGTCTTTTATCTAGCTCCGCCAGGAGCCGGTCAGCGGGCGCGCCTTATAAATAAAGCCCCTGCGCGAGGCGCACTGCAAACTAATAGAGCTCCCGCACTCCTTTCCGAGGACTACCTCTCTTCCTCTCTCTCCCCATTCGGTTAATTCGGGGAGAGAGAGAGAGGGAGAGAAACCCCCCTCCCCCGCCCCCCCTCCCGACAAAGTTGTCGGCAAATAAAAGCCCCCGCGGCCTGCGAGGGCGGAAAATATCGCGTGTCGCTGGCAGCGCGCGCTATTTCTCTCTCTCTCTCGCACGACTGGCGTCCGCTGCCGCATGAATTATTGAGCTACGACCCTCCGGAAGGATAGCCGAGGAGAGCAGGTAACCCTTTCCGAAAGCCTCGCGCCCCGCGGAAGGAAGTGTGAGAGGGGGACTCCCAAATCGTTGTTCACCGATAAATCCCGCGAAACGATAACATGTCTGGGGGTGGCTCGCGTTCATTAATCACGTCGGGGAATATCCAGGGGTGCATTTGCCTCCAGACTGGCTAACTCTTCGAATCTCGTGTCTCCGGCATAATTTAGAAACTGCGAATGTCTT
The DNA here is from genome assembly GCA_026315105.1 of Locusta migratoria. Lineage (NCBI taxonomy): Eukaryota > Metazoa > Arthropoda > Insecta > Orthoptera > Acrididae > Locusta > Locusta migratoria. The sequence continues at coordinate 393,043,550 of CM048744.1, read as the reverse complement.
CTTCAGCCTAATCCGTACAACCCACGGTCTGTGCCAAATTGTGTTTTACTTGCCAAGACATCTTGTTCATCGTCGCAGTGTGTACAAGGAGTGGAAAAATAGTATGAACACTGTGCAGCATACTACATCTACATACTCCGCAATCCCACCGTAATGTGCATGGCGGAGGGTTCACTGTTCCACTACTAGGCATTTCCTTTACTATTCCACTACCAAATAGAACGAGGGGGAAAAGAATGCCTATATTCCTCCTTACGAGCCCTAATTTCTCTCTTCTTGTCTTTGTGATCACTACGCGAAACGTAAGTAGGTGGCAGAAAGATAGTACTATACTCAGCTTCAAATTCCGGCCCTCTAAATTTCATCAACAGAACGTCGTCTTTCCTCCAACGATCCCCAACTGAGTTGCCGGAGCATTTCCGTGACATTCGCGCATTGGTCGAACCTACCAGTAACAAACCTAGCTGCTCGCCTCTGAACTGCTTCTGTGTCTTCCTTTAAACTGATCTGCTGCGGGTCCCAAACACTTGAATAATACTCAAGACGTGGTCGTACAAGCGTTTTATACGCGGTCTCCTTTACAGGTGAAGTGCATCTTCCCAAAATTCACCCAATAAACCGAAGTCAGCTGTTCGCGTTATTCACAACTGCCCCTACATGTTCGCTCTGCAATGTTACGCCTAGATATTTCAACGACGCGACTGCATCAAGAAGCTCATTACTAATGATGTATTCGAACATTATGGGATTGTTTTTTCTACTCGTGCTCACCACGTTACATTTTTTTCTACATTGAAGGCTAGCTGTCATTCTTCGCACCAACTAGAAATTTTGTCTCAGTCATCCTGTAGGCTATTACAGTCAGTTAAAGACGACACCCTCCCATACACCACAGCATCATCAGCAAACAGCCGCAAATTACAACTTACTCTGTCCATCAGGTCATTTATATAGATAGAAAATAATAGCAGTCCTATCACACTCCCCTGTGGCACTCCTGACGATACACTCGTCTCTGATGAACACTCGCCGTGGAGAACAACGTACTGCGTTCTATTACTTAGGAAGTCTTCCATCCACTCACAAATCTGTGAACCTATTCCATAAGCTCGTATGTTCGTTAGCAGTCTGCAGAGTGGCACCGCGTCGAACGCCATTTTGAAGTCGAGAAAAACACAATCCGCCTGTTGCCCTTCATCCATGACTTGCAAGATGTCATGTGACAAAAGGGCAAGCTGAGTTTCACATGAACCATCTTTCCTAAACCCGTACTGATTCATACAAAGGAGCTTTTCCGTTTCAAGGAAATTTACTATATTCGAACTGAGAATATGCTCCAAAATTTTACAGGAAAGTGATATCAACGATATTGGTCGGTAATTATGTGGGTAATTTCTTATAAACGGGAGTTACTTGCGCTTTTTTGCAATCACTAGGAACTTTGCGCTGAATTAAAGATTCGCGATAAATGCAAGCTACGTAGGGGGCCAATGTCGTGGAATATCTTTGTAAAACTAAAGCGTATGTGTTAATTGAGGCGACGCCACCGTCGTCGTCGTGCACAAAGTGTTGGGCATCAACTTAGGCCAGTGTTTTTCAATCTGTGAGCCACGACCCTCCAAGGGGGGGTCGCAAAGTCTTGTGCGGAGGGGTCGTGCTCAAAGTATTTGCATCATAAAGAAACTAATCCTTTGCGTGTATGAGTACTCTGGGGACCATCGATACTATTATTGACTAAAAAGAGTGAAATTTATTTTACATTAAAATTACGTGATTCCTTGCTGTCATCAGTTCTGATTTGAATAGAACAGATTTCTAGTACAACAAGTTCTACGTGTTAACGAAGAATAAATAAAAAGGCTGAAAACTAGCTGAATTATAAAGAAGCAAAAAGAACGGTAATTTTGAGAAATTCGGGAAAAACATCAATTAATTTAGATATTGCCTGTACAGTGAGACAACGATCATAATACGCTTCCGAATCCTACCTGCAACGCGAAATATATATATATATATATATATATATATATATATATATATATATATATATATATATGTGTGTGTGTGTGTGTGTGTGTGTGTGTGTGTGTGTGTGATAGGCAGAGACAGGGGATTCTGTGGGAAGTAAAGCGAACTGGTTTTACATTGAAAGTCAAACACTTTATTACAATGTTCTTACATTGGCTGAACAATCAACATCGAGCCCTACCATTTCCTTTTATCGTGCCCTTTAAGTGAGCAGAGCTTTAAATTAAAGACATTACAAGGAAATTGTAACTGATAATTTTTGAACAACACCTTTGACTGAGAAGAACTTTAAAAAAAGACATTACATGAAAATGGTAAATGGTAATTTTTAAACAACAATATTAACAGATTTTTAATATTTGGAACACGGTACAGTGTACCCAATGCACTTAACGGTTTTATTGTTTATAATCAGGTTATAGAGCTTTCATTTATTGCCCAAGGGTGCAGTGCTTCGGCCACTTACGAGAATTAATAGTTCTTTGCAGAAATTTACACAGCCAGTTCATCAACGCTTGCCGTTAAACTTTAACAAGTTAACTCAGTTCAACTAAAACTTCGCGAGAACATCAGATAAATATTTTAAAACCTCATCCAGAAAATTAACTGCTTCTATTCTCATGCAATATTTATTTTAACAGTTTACCACAAGAAATTCAATCACCACCTTATTATGAGAGCTCTCAGTGATATCCGTAATTACTACTCTGCCAATGCAAGGAACTTTCAGCACTACAAACAATAGCACACATCAAGATGTTACAGTAACAAAAACCTGATTAAAGTAGCACATACAAACTAAGCTGACTTAAAATTACTTAACATCTACCCATCCCTTATACCGGTCATGCTTTCATACTTAAGGTACCCCTCGTTACAGGACTGACTTCCAGATCAACAAATGTTGTCCAACTAAGACAGCAGGTAACAGCTCGTGCCTTAGCTCCAGCCAACCAAATGACTCACTCCTTACTGGTGCTGTCCGTATTCTCCCCTCTTATAAAACTTTACAGCAGTGCCAGCAAATGACAATATAACTTGATCGGGACGAATTCGGGTTTCAAAAGTTGCAAGGCGACATACCACCTTCTTACCAGGTCGGCTTATATGGTTCATGTGCCCTGCACCACACACGACACTTCACATGGACATGGCAGGTACCGATGGCATGTTAACTGTGGCACCTTTTGTCGGCACTGGCACACAATGGGACCTATATGCCTATGAATTATCCACTGAGAGCTACATTTACCACGTCATCTGTTCAATTAAGCCGTGTGTTGTTGAACCGATGCCCTCCTGCTACTATTCACGACCCTTCTCATATATCGCCGGTCACGATCGTCAAAGTTGTTTTGACTGGAGGTCTACATATGGGCGATGATGCTCGCTCGTACTCCGTCGAGTTCGCCGCTCTCTGTCTTGGCTGGTTCGAGCATGGATGCTCGGAGCGCTGCTGTGCTCGATCAACACGACCTACGAGACAAGGCCTCACACCTGACCGTGCCTACATCACACTTACAGGCCGAAAGCACAGAGTAACACATACAGAGGAGAAGCCCCCCTAAACCACTGTCCTACGCTCCCCTCGTAGTTCCGTAAGATGCTAGCAGGTTGCAGACGGTTCCCTGGCTTAGTACCGGTAGACCACACTAGAGGCACTTCTGAGGGTGCCTCTCGCACGTCAGAGGGTAGCGTGGAGGGGAGGCTGAGGGGAGAGCTCGTGCCGCCTGCCACGAGGCCACGGCTGTATCCGGCTTGCTGGTGTTTGAGGGGAGGTGGTGATGGGGACAGCCGCTACCTGCCGACTGCTCTGGCCAGTTTAACGCCCGGCGCACACTTGACGCAGCAGAGGCAGAGCAGAGGCAGAGGCGAGGCGCAGGGCCTCTGCTGGTCAGCGCTCACTTGACGCAGTGCAGGCAGAGGAGGGCAGCGCAGCTTGCAACAGCACGTGCTGCATGTCCACTGCATCTCTCGATGCAATCAGATTCAATTCCTGAATCTCCTTCAAAACTCAGTTAATTTAATTTGTGTGTGTGTGTGTGTGTATTCTGATAGAGTATAAGAGCACTGCAAGGTCTGTTGAGCAACAGGCAAAAGTGACGAATACAAGCTGAACTTCTCTGGTCCATGGAAGCTCATTTTAAGCTCTTGAGCTATTCCGACTAAACAGACAGTTCAAAGAGGGTCACATGCTGAGTAAGGACTTAAAAGAGAAGAAAAATAATGTGTGGCACGTCATACCCGCTAAAGAAAAAATAGGGATATGTTTTAGGAATTTAATTAATGTCAGATTTATTTTTCTTTCATTTCTTTTATAATTCAGTGAAACAAGTGTCACAGCAAATTCAATAATTGAAAGAACCTTTATACAACTGACATACTTAATCATGATTGTGGCGCAGTATATACGATCAGAAACACTTTTCTTCTCGGTGACACTTGGTATGCTTTTCATGTCTTAGATTGAAAGATATAACGATATGAAAAATTTTGCAAATCATAGTTTCCTTGTTTAAATGCATTTGTACGCAAAGTGTTTCATTACTTAGGTCTTTATTCGTAGCTCTTCCGTGCTCCTGAGTACTAAGGTACTGACGTTTGCTTTTTTCCTTCTTCTATGACGGCAGCTGTGCATGACATGCAGTATTTTATTACATTGCATTCCTATTTTGTCTCTGTCATCATTTCTAATGATAATTACCATCCGCAGCAATTATATTTGTTAGTAATTAGTGAAGCTATGCTAATACTTTAGCACATGTTGAATTTCTGAACGTAGTATAGAATTCAGGTTGAGAAATACTGACGAGAGACGTTTCTAGCATCATCTATGGTTTAGCAGTGAGCTGAAGCTCCACGAAGGGGTGGACATTGTGTTTCAAGAAATTGAAGAAAGTCCCTGACAAAAAAAAAAAAAAAAAAAAAAAAAAAAAAAAAACTTTGCACGTCCCTTCTGGTTTCGCCGAACTTATTATTCAATAGTAACGGGAATTTTAGCTTATATAGTGCTTTCATGCTTGCCACAAAGTTTACTGATACAAGAGACTATAGACCGTAAAAATACACAATCAGCATCTTCGGTTTATGAATCTCGGAGTCTTTCTATTTAAGTAAGTTGTTCGTTTCCCGTTTGGGTCTGAAGAAGACAGACACGAGGCAGCTCCGCACTCGGTACAGCAGGCGGCAACAGCCGCGCGTGTGCCTCGTAGCTGCCGACCGCGGCGCTTTAAAAGTGTATCTCACGTATTTTCTCGAGAATCGAAAGAGATATGGCTCTCCTTGCACCGGTAAAAACAATTTCGATATGTTAGCTACATTTCGTTCGCAGTAATGTATGGTATAAAACGCACCAAACGCAAACTAGCCAGCGACTACTTTTTTCACTGCAAACTCTTCAAAATATGCGCGGCGTTGTACTTTATTTTTTATTATAACAATAACTATGTACAATAACGAAAAGAAAACCTCCCCAACGTCATGCGGTGGCTTTTGCCTATATGATACAGAAAAATAATTTTTTTCTAGTGAGTAGTTTCTGCAAAATCGATTGTGGAAGCTGCGTTAGCGCAAAACACGCACAAATAGGAAAATAGTATTTTTAATTTTTTTACGCAGAAAGTAAAAGTGTTACAAAGAAACTAAATACAGAGAAGGATGAAGCTTATATTCATCTACATAAAACATTTTTTTTCGAAGCATATCGGATGACTCGAAATTTCACTTTGCGACAGAGGTGGAACAGAGGCGCAGGAAAACTGTGCGCCTCGGACAACCGGACAGAGGCGTGACCGAGGAAACGCCTGCCCTCCGCCTCGGCTGCGTTAAGTGTGCGCTGCCCCATTAGAAAGCATGCGTTACAGACGGACAGAGGCCTATCCTCTGCCTCTCCTCTGCCTCTGCTGCGTCAAGTGTGCGCCGGGCCTAAAGGGCTGCTTCTGACCGCAGCGCCATCACGGGACATCTGTGCCGAAAGCCATCTGACTGGCCGACCGCTACGCGGCGGTGGGCGTGCCCTAGAGGCCAGCCAGTGAACTGCCGGCCGCGGCCTTTAAGTGTGACGTAGACACAGCCAGTTGTGAGGCCTTGTCTTCTAGGTTGTGTTGGCTCTATCGAGGAGAGGAGGGCATAGTCCGCCCAGTCCGGTATGCTCGCCACTGCTGTTGCGGCCGACACAGCAGCTCTTTGTGTCCGAAAGCTGGTTCTCATACTGTTCACACCAGCTGACAGAACTGTACTCAGATCACTTTAGTTATGCCATACACTAATATTCATGCACAAATAAAAATAAAGTAATGGAACCAGTTGAAAGTTTCAGTGATCACATTAGCTGTTAAAACCTCAGCACCAGTTCAATGTTTCATGCCATTTCAGGCAAAATAAGTTCAAACATATGCAAACTTCTGCAGGAATGAATTCATTCAATATAATCTCGAAGATGAAAGTAAGAAATGGAACCTAATAAAATTGGAAGGGTGAAACTATCACTCAGAAATAAAATTATAGAATCACGGAACGACACTAAAATATTTAACATGTCATCATCATGTCATAAAATTCATCAAATATATCTTAATTACCACATATTTAAGAAGCCAAGTCACAGAAAGTTGTAAACCTCTTATGTGGGTCCTTCTGCAACGCCATAAAGAAGGGTTAAGAATTAATTTTTCCTGTGAAATAAGGTAGAGTTACTGGACGCATATGATTCTCCACAGCAATGGCTCGTCGCCAATAAAAAATTGGACGGTTAAAATCACACGAGGTTCCGATACCACTTTCTGCACCCTTAGTAATTCGTTTTAGTCTCCTTCTGTATTTGATCCTTTGTAAGAATACTCTAAAAATGTTGGAAAAAGAAAAAAAAAAGCATTTTGAAAGTCGCCAGGTTTGTAAAAATATATTCTGAAATATTTTCTTTGTATTTATTTAGTCTGCCAACTAGCTCAGTAAATGGATGAAACATGAACCTTCTCAGGCACGTGATTATTCAGGTTTAATTTTAGTTGAAGGTCTTCAACTGGTGCGAATATTCGTACAAAGTAGTCCTGCATTAAATGCTATAGAAAAAATGTTCAAATGGAAATGTTGTTTATATTTCCTATTAACGTCAATGAGGAACCTATCCTTTATATTACAATTCTGAATATTATTCTGAGTTACGTATGTCATTGAATAATTCAATGTCCAACTTGAAGTAAAATTGCAAAGTCTGAATTCACTGACGCTAAATGAATACTGTCTTTTAACTTTTTAAGATCTGGCTATCAGGAAATTATTTAATGAAATATTATTCACTTCTCACTCATAATAACAATAATAGTCACTTTGAATAATTATGCACTTCGTAATTTATAGATCTTTGTAAGATACCACATTTTACCATACATTACCACAGAAGTTGGCGTAATTTTTATGTAAATCCAGTTTGGTTTTGCAGAGCTCAAATAGAATATTATTATTTTTATTAAGGCTTATTTTCCATCATTCCTTGCTTTATCAGTTAGGAATTTTTTATTTGCCACGTAATGGCGGTGGTTGATGTAATGTGTATCGTTAGCTTCTTGCTGAAACAGATGCTAATGGCGTCCTTTAGCATTTCATATAAATGATCAGGGTATTTCTAATCAATTAAAATTCGTACACTTATTTCATTAATACATATATTTTAAGTCTTTAAAATTGTTCAAACACATTTACCGACCACATTACAATGTTTCCTTCATTTTCATCAGAAACAATCTTGTCACGATACATGAATAGACCAGAACAGACAAGAGACAAGATACAACCAGATACAACAAGATTTTTTTAACATTATATACATTTATATATTGTACAAAGATAAAAACACACATTAAAATAATTATTCTTTGTTACGAGTGTATACACAGACACTTTTTGTTAGATAATGTGTCTATATTGGTGGTACCACTTAACTTTTCAATCTTCGATTTCGGTAAAAATTGGAAGGACATTACACCGCATAAGCTGAAATCGATCTAATTCCATTGACTTGAAAACTCGATGTTGATACCACTGTATAACAGGTCTTTACATACGAAAACTGCACATATTAGGGTCAGTACTATTTAGAAATATCTTCGTAGTCTTAGCTATGTTTCAAGTGTAGTAATTTATAACGTAGGCCTATATCGTACAGACCAGAAAGCTACACACTGTCAGACTTTTCACTGTAAGAGATCAAGCAAGAGAAATTGACTCACTTCACAAAGACCATTACAAATTAAAGAAAGGTAAATGGTTTATTGAAAAGCTAATACTCCACACTAAAACGTGTAAAACATAATCCGATTTTCTACCAAACCGACTGAGGAACATTGGTAAACTAAAAAACTTACTCGAAATGAACACCAATCATTTTCTTTCTTCTCTAGAAAAGTACAACCCTTTGCTAAAAAAATACGTTCATAAAACGATGTAACCTAGTCTTACACACCTTCGAGTATTTTTAAAGCCTTTTCTTAGAGTACACGGCCGGGCATTTCGAGGATAGAATGCACGAGAAAAATCGAATTGACTTGATCGTTGCCTACGAAGCGACTACATTGACATCTACCGGACTGTCAGGGAACTACACTCCTATTCGGTTCAAGAGAGCATAGACGCACATGCAGACATTTGTTCTAGACTATCGTGGGCTCGTCCACTATGGACTTTGATGCCCTTATTTAACCATTACACTATGGACACGGTTCAAGCCGTGAAGCCAAATTTCTGCATCGATGCAGAAATCTAAATTCTTTTTCTCCTGGCACAGACCAACACATCACGTTCGAATTGCATTGTTCGTTGCAAAAATCACTTGCTGACATAGAATGTAGTGCGCAAATAACACACGGCGCCATTTGTGCCACTGCTGTCCCAATGACATTTGCAACGCTCTTTCCAGTTAATTAGACACTGATCTGCAAACAAAGAAAATAAAACGTCCACAATGTTTTTCACATTACTAAGCTCAAATATTCTCGTTTCGCCAATTACAAATTAAAATTTATGGTTATCCTTCGTAACTATAGCTTCATCATTAATAGGGATTCGACTACTTTGCACGGTGAGCAATTGTATGCATACAGTATTCATGTAGCTTGTGATAAAAATGATTTAAGACTACTGCTGTCATTTTATAATTTCTGTAAGTAACAGAAACACTACAGAAACCTTTGATCTGTGGAATGCGTAAACATGATGCAAGTAAAACTGGACGGTATGTTATTTTCAGCAGACAGAAAATAAGAATCTGAAATTAATAATGATTTATCTGAACACGTTATTGGAATTTTTAATTTGGTGTGTCACTGTGAGCATTTTCTTCATTAAGCCGCGTGAAGAAAACTTAAAAATGATGAAATAATGTAGCTAAATAACGAAATTAAGTAACAGGCTGTGTTGAAGATCAAGAATAGGAAAGCTTTACGCGCGTGCTTCACTGAGCAGCGAGGGAAGAAGAAACGGAAAAGTAGGGGAAAAAAGCTAGGAAATACAGTAACGAGAATCCTGGGATGTTTTCAGCGTTTATATTAATGAGGACGTCGAAAATGGTACGTAGCATTTGTCAAAGTTAAATGTTTTATTGTTGACATACCATTTTAATGGCACGCGCCTTCACGAAACGAAAACATAAGACACTAGTGTCCAGATGATGATATCCTAAGTGGATCGAAACCGGTCGTCAGAAAATTAAATTAATTAAATGCGATCTTGACATTTTAATACTTAAAAGTTATGAGATCGCTGTCCTACCATGGAAAAATTAAATCTTTTACATATATTGTTAACGGCTCAAAATAGTTTAAGCGAAGATAGAATTTCCCATTTGGAAACATGATGCCTTTCCGGTCAATCCAATGTTAACCTGTAATATCAAACGTTATCACTAAAAATGAGCCGGCCGCGGTGGCCGAGGGGATTGAGGCGCTTCACTCACGGTCTGCACGGCCACTACGGTCGGGGGTTCGAATCCCCCCTCGGGCATGGATATTTGTGCCGTCCTTAGTGTAAGGTAGTTCATAATTAGTTTGTAAGTTTAGGGACTGATGCCCCGCAGTTAAGTCCCTTAAGCTTAAACATTTGAAACAACTAAAAATGAAAATTGCCTGAGGGCCAAAATGAAAACAAATACAATATTAATATACACCCTACCTACATACGGTGACCAACGGACTACATCGATGTAATAGTCTACACAAACTTGCAAATTAAGCAACATTTCAATTGTAAAATCTGATAGTGAAATGATACACGTCTAAATATGTGATATGAATCACTTCTAAATACTCGTGACTCTGTTGGCATTTACAACCTCAAACAATTGAACTGTAGTCATGGATAGATTACATAGGCCAAAGATAATATATACGTCATTATACTGAAACCTACATCTAAGTTACATGACTCGGGGCATGAATCTGTTTTCGTCTTTACGGGCAATGTGGAGTTGACATATGTAATTGTTCTCATTTATAACTGAAGCAAGCATTGATTTCAACAACAACACGACTTATCGTATTATTATAACATTTAGCAGATAGTTAATGTTATTAACGAGATGGTAATAGTCTTTACATGTGTCCGGATGAAATGTATAGAAAGCTACAGAATTACAATTGTTAAGTTAACACTCACTTCTTGTGGACTACGGGCCTTTAGCGTGCAGCTTCCTCGTGAATATAAGAGGAAATATTGGTTTGACAGGCAGAATCAGTTTCCTTACGATTCCTCAACACACGAACTTCGAGCTAAAGCCGACAGGAGACTTCGGACATTGTACCGTCTTATCACTCCAACTCCTACGCTTCCACCAAGGCTTGCTGTGATCCTGTATTTAGCGCTAGTGAGGCCAGTTCTGGAATATGCTGCTGCGGTCCGGGGCAACGCAGCAGACGAGAACATCCAACGACTGCAGAGAGTACAAAATAAAGCGCTGAATAGGACGCACAACCTACCGACAAGATTCCCGACGGAAGATCTACACCAGCTCACAGGGGTCCCCCTCCTGAAGGAGCGCTTCCGCAGCTCCGCCAGGAGCTTCTACAGGAGGCTAAGAAGAGCCGAAAACCCGCTGGTCCGACAACTTGGGCAACGTGTTCACAGACTGGCTACCATAAGATGGCCAGACTATCTTCGGGAGTGAAGACCTCGACAATTCTTAATGGTAAAACATAAAACTCTATTGTACTTTTTCGCGGCACTAATCGCTGCAAATGTAATACTGTAAAACTATCAAATCATGTATATATTCAATGTTCACTATCATTATAACTAAACCTAATGAAAATTGTAAATATTGTAGCAAGATGGGCACTATGTCCCAAACCATTACTCTGCAACTATCAGCTCTGACTTTACTCCTCCTGCTATCACTCTTACTAAGGATGTGGTGTCGCACAAGTACAAAGTGCGCGCCACCTACTTTCGCCGGGCGCCGCCATGCACGCACGGCGCGGCGTTCTCACGACGACAGCCACGAGCGCCCTCTGCTGCAACCCCGCTCGTGGCCACCACGGAAAGACACCGGGCACTTCGGACTGAGATAGCAACCAGTTAGGACCTTCGTAATCAGATAGGCACCAGTGAAGACTTTGCTATTGTACAGGCACTAGGCAGGCCTCCAACAACTATGTATCAACATTCTGCAGTACTATGTAAAAGTTAAGTATTGTTACATTCTGTGCAATATATATCTCTTTCTAATTTACTCGAGTGTTTATAGTTTCTGGCTGCTCCCCTCCGTACCTGCACCAGCGTGCTGTCTTTGTTCCTGTGTCGGTCTCGTTCCACTCGGCCACCGACACCTACGACGAGGCTGGGACACAAAAGCGGCGACGAAGATGGGATACAAAAGTGGCGACGAGGAGTGATAGAACCTTGGATCAGCCCGCTTGCAGCAGCCAGACAGCAGCAGTCGGAGCACGCAAAAATTGCTCCCGCCCACCCACCCTTATTATAAGATTTTTGGGGGAACATATTCTGTTACGTATTTTGTGGACTTTTTTGTTGCAGAGCGTCCTCATTTATCTTGCATTTGTGTTTTGTACTAATTTACTTGTATACGCGGCGCCTAATCGGTCAGCATGGCCACTACCCCGAACCCAAACTTAATGGAAATTATTCAGTTACAGACGGCGCAAATAACACAACTTCTCCAGGCTGTGGCCCAGCTCACAGCGCAAGCAGCTAACCAACAACAACAGCCGCCGCTTCAGCAGCCCACACCAGCCGCCGCACCGCTTCCGACGTTCCGCCAGTACAACGAACGTGAGGAAGAATGGAGCGACTATTTCGCACAGTTTCAAGAACTCGTCGCGGCTCATCAACTTACAGGTCAGACTGTTAAGCATCTTCTATTGTCCGTGGTGGGCCCCAAAACCTTCGTATTACTGCAGAAACTATTCCCCAACGCATCTCCTCGTGAAGTAGACTTTGAACAAATTGTAGATGCACTGAATGCTCATTATGAGAGAAAAGTTCTCGTAGCTGCGGCACGGTACCGATTTTTCAGGCTTAAAAAAATTACCGCAGCAGTCGCACCAAGAGTGGATTACGGAATTGAAGGGCTTAACCCGCCAATGTAAATTTACTTGCTCTTGTGGACTTTCGTATAGTGACGTTATGTTGAGGGATGCAATTACACAGAACATTCAGGACCCCAGAATTAGAGCAGCAATTCTAAAACAATCAGACCCTTCATTAGACAGTGTACTGCAGCTTATAGAAGCGCATGATACTTTTGACTTAGCAGATGTAGAAATGCAAAGCCACAGTGTAAATTCAGTGCGCCGCAACGGACGCTTTTCTAGCCGTAGTTCTCCGTATAGCACTAATGATTCTTACAATAGTACAGGCCGTGCTGAACAGTCAGTAAACAGTAGCCAGTGTAAAAGTGCGACACAAAGGTCGCCCCGTCGTGTTAGAAACAGTGATTTGAATAACGGGCGCCAACGCTCATTTCAGAAAAATGTACGTAAGTCTTGCCCCCAGTGTGTATCTCGCCACAAACGTGCACAGTGCCCAAGTCGCAACGCAACGTGTTATCAATGTGGCAAATCAGGACATGTACAGTCTGTGTGTATGCAAATTAAAAACTCAAAGAACAGTAACGTTAGAAACGGTGCTTCGCAAAGTGCGAGAACAGTGCATGCAGTAAATGTTATAGACGCTGTGGACTTGAACAGTGCTTTCCTTGGATCTCAATTGCATGACAGTAGTTCTGCGCCTATGGCAAGACTATATAGTGCACCACGTAGCAAGCGCCGACGAGCGCGTAAAACAGTGCAACGGAAAAGGGTTCGGGACAAGCAAAATGACTATGAACAGTGCATTCCTGTAGTGAAAATAGTGCCTTCTACAACTGCTCCTTGTAATAGTGCCCAGTACTGTGTAGCTAGTGACAGTAGACATCAAGTAGCTACTCAAAAGTGTAGAGCAGTAGTTAGTACATCTGGAGTAGCCTCGCAGGCTTGCGCGGACGCCGATCCGGCGGTAGTGTCATCTAGTGACAGTGTTGTTAATCCGCTGCGTGCCGAGTCTGCGCCGCTTACTTCACTACGCGGCCCGTGCAAGCGCAGTAAACAAACCGTTGCAGACGTTGCCCACATTCGCGCACCTGTCGAGCGCCGCAAGCAAAAACTGTTTGTGACTCTCTTCATAGAAAATAAGACGGTGCAATTTCAGCTCGACACTGGTTCCGCTGTTACATTAATTAATAAAGACACTTATGAACTTCTGGGTTCGCCAAAATTGTCGCCGTCACAGCAAGTGTTAACAGCTTATACAGGTCAAAATATTCCCGTGCTAGGAACGTGTAGCCTGCCCGTCTCTTTTCAAGGTGTAACAAAAACAGTTGCTTTTGTAGTTCTTCAGGCCAAATCGACACAGAACATTTTTGGACTAGATGCTTTTGACTTGTTTGGTTTATCAATTCAAAGAGATGTGCTTCAAATTTCGTCAATAGTGCCTCGGGATAAAATCAATGCATTGTGTGACAAATACAGTGACTTGTTTTCGCCGGAACTAGGTTGTGCAAAAGACTTCGTGGCACATGTGACTTTAAAAGAATCTGCAGTTCCAAAATTTCGTAAAGCTAGACCAGCGCCTATCGCATTGCGTGATACAGTTGCCGAAGAACTTAAACGTTGGCAAGATAGTGGGGTGATTTCTCCTGTTTCTGCGAGTCAGTGGGCCTCGCCTATAGTAATTATACCCAAGCCGTCAGGAAAACTTCGTCTCTGTGCGGACTTTAAATCAACAGTGAACAGTCAAACAATTGTCGACACTTATCCCCTGCCCAGACCTGAGGAACTGTTGGACAAATTAGGACAGTCCCGCTTCTTTTCTAAGATTGATTTAGCAGAGGCATACTTACAAATTCCGCTTGATGACGAGTCAAAAAAATTTTTCGTCATTAATACTCACATGGGCCTTTTTCAATTTCAACGCCTACCCTTTGGAAGTTCTTCCGCTCCCGCTATTTTTCAGCGTCTTTTGGAACAGCTGACAGTTTCTGAACCGTGTTGTTCGAACTATTTAGATGATATTGTGGTATCCGGACGTACAGTTGAAGAACATTTAGCAAACCTGGAGTGCCTTTTCAAAGTTTGACTGCAGCAGGTCTACGTTGCAATAAAGCAAAGTGTTCGTTTTTTCAAACTGAAATAGAGTACCTGGGCCATGTGATTAATGCCCAAGGAATACATCCCTTACAGTCACATCTTCGAGCAATCAAAGACTTGCCTCCTCCTAAGAATGTGCATGAATTGCAAGCAGTGATGGGAAAGCTTAACTATTATTTCAGATTTATTCCCAATGCCTCTCAGATTGCAGCTCCACTGCATCACTTACGTAGGAAGAATGTTCCTTTTGTTTGGTCCAAAGATTGCCAGGTTGCCTTTGACAACTTAAAGTCTGCACTACTCAGTGATGCATGTTTGATTCCCTTTGACCCACAGAAGCCTGTAGTGTTAGCAGTTGACGCCTCGTCGTATGGTCTGGGCGCTGTAATCTCACATCGTATTGGATGTCACGATCGTCCTATTGCCTTTGCATCCAAGCTACTGACGCCGACGCAACAGAATTACAGTCAGATAGAAAAGGAGGCCTTAGCAATCATTTACGGCGTCGCAAAGTTTCATCATTATCTCTATGGCAGAAAATTCTATTTGTTGACAGACCACAAGCCTCTCACGTCGTTGTTCTCACCCACAAAGCCAATTCCGCCACGTACGGCACAAAAGCTTCAGAGATGGTCCTTGATATTGTCAAATTATCAGTATGAGATTTTGTACCGACCTACCACTAAACATGCCAATGCGGACACACTTTCCCGACTTCCGGTTGGCCAGGATGTATCATTTGATTCTTCAGAAATGGCATGTTGTCAGATAGACTCCAGAGATGCTTCCGCTGTCGCAGACTTTCCTTTAAACTCTCGTCGGGTTGCACAGGAAACAGCTGCGGATGCAGACTTAAGTGTGGTAGCACGTTTTGTTCGCTTTGGTTGGCCTGCCAGAGCCAAAGACATTGATCGGCCTCTGGTTCGACGTTATTTTGCACAACGTCATGCATTATCTTTAAGTCAGGGTGTACTGTTGTTGCATACCGACAACGACCAAGCAAGAGTGATTGTTCCTCGTTCCCTGCAACGAGAAGTGTTACGCCTCCTGCATCAAGGACATTGGGGTATTGTTAGGACAAAGCAACTGGCCAGACGTCATTGTACCTGGGTTGGTATGGACGCTCAGATAGAGAAAATGACGTCACAGTGTACTGTTTGTGCGGAGCATCAGGCGGCTCCTCCGCAACGTTTCTCAGATTGGCCACGCCCCAAGGGACCATGGCAACGTTTACATATTGACTTTGCCGGACCTTTCTGGAATACGCGCTGGTTAATTGTTGTAGACGCTTTCAGCAAGTTTCCTTTTGTGATTGCCATGAACTCAACGACAGCTTCTAGTACAATCAGTGCCTTAACATCAGTGTTTTGCATCGAAGGCTTGCCTGAAAATATCGTCATTGACAATGGACCTCAGTTTGTTAGTGCGGAATTTCAACAGTTTTGTCGTGTGAATGGCATTCAGCATATCACAACCGCACCTTTTCACCCTCGGTCCAATGGTGAAGCAGAACGTTTCGTTCGAACATTCAAGTCTCACATGGACAAGATGAAAGGTCAGCACTCCAGGCAGCAAGCTCTTCAAATTTTCCTGTCTACGTATCGGTGCATGCCACGTGACGGCCCGTCTCCTGCCGAGCTGCTACACGGCCGCCGTCACCGCACTCTCCTTCACCTGCTGCAGCCTCCCACGCACCGAGTCGGTTCGTATGGCGCTACGCGTTTTCAGGTTTCTACGCCGGTGCTGTACAGGGTGTTTGCTGGAAACAAGAAGACATGGCTGCCGGGCACCATTCAGCGCGTGCTCGGTAGCAATATGTTTGTTGTACGTTCTTCCACAGGGTCGGAGCTGCGGCGCCACGCAAACCAATTGCGCTTGCACAGGCCGCGCGATCCTGTCTCCGGTTTCTTGATTCCAGACCCAGTTCACCGCCAGGGAGCACAACCACATCGTTCGTCCCCGGACTACGAGATCGTCCCGATGGAGATCGACGCGACGCCGCCGCTGTCGCCGCCGCAGATGACAGCGTCACCGAGAAGGACTCCGGGACCGTGCGTGCCGCCGCCGCCTGGTCCACGCACCTCAGAAGAAGATGACCTGCTCCCTCTGGGCGGGGGGGTGCGCCCTTCCCCAGGTTTCGGTGGGTTCCCTGGAGGATCGCAAGGCGGATGCCGGGGCGCGGACGGCGTGTCGATCCCAGCCTCAGCTACGACGCCCGTCCCACCAGTAACGCCCCCGCCCAGGCCCTCCTCCCAGTGCCGTCGCCGTGGCCCTCAGCCCTACGCCACGACGGCGCGGCGGTTTGGGGGGGGGAGGGGTGTGGTGTCGCACAAGTACAAAGTGCGCGCCACCTACTTTCGCCGCGCGCCGCCATGCACGCACGGCGCGGCGTTCTCACGACGACAGCCACGAGCGCCCTCTGCGGCAACCCCGCTCGTGGCCACCACGGAAAGACACCGGGCACTTCGGACTGAGATAGCAACCAGTTAGGACCTTCGTAATCAGATAGGCACCAGTGAAGACTTTGCTATTGTACAGGTACTAGGCAGGCCTCCAACAACTATGTATCAACATTCTGCAGTACTATGTAAAAGTTAAGTATTGTTACATTCTGTGCAATATATATCTCTTTCTAATTTACTCGAGTGTTTATAGTTTCTGGCTGCTCCCCTCCGTACCTGCACCAGCGTGCTGTCTTTGTTCCTGTGTCGGTCTCGTTCCACTCGGCCACCGACACCTACGACGAGGCTGGGACACAAAAGCGGCGACGAAGATGGGATACAAAAAAGGAAATGTACAAAAAAATGCTCGTCGATGGATGAGTGAGGTTGACGTAGAATGAAAGGAGAATTGCCATAGAATGGCTGAATGTGTGGAAGATAAAGGAAATATATACCTTTAGCTACCCAAAAGACAAGTCAAACCATGCATATGCAGTATGCTCAACAAGACAACCATACAAAGACAAGTCCTAAGAATCAATTTATTAATCAGTGAAGGCGTAGCCGCAATGCTTGTACTTCAATGTTTCCGATCGGACAAACAAGATGCCCACACAACTAATGCGCTGGCCCTTCCAGTTGACGCAAAACAAGTAGCCAAGGAGTATGTGGTCATTGAGGAGTCATGCTAACAAAATTCCTACTGGAAGGGGATCGACGCAGATATTGCTCTAGGGTAGCAGCCTGCCCCCCCCCCCCCTGCGAAAGCAAACAATTTGCTCCTGCACGCCTGCAGTCCAGGCTCCATTCGCACTTCACAGGCCCCTTTTTGGGCTCCTTGTTCTTTAATGCAGTCGACGCCGACTCTGGGTTTCCTTATGTCTCCCGGGTGTCCTCCACATCATTGACCAACGTCATCCAGGCGCTCTCTCGCATCTTCGGCATTGAAGACCTACCAGAGACAATTGTGACTGACAATGACCTTCAATTTACGTCTGCAGAATTCACGACCTTCTGTGCATCCAAGGGCATTGCCCTAGTACACACGGCGCCTATCCACCCCTTGTCCAATGGACTGGCAGAGCAGTTCGTACGGACTTACAAGAATCAAATGTGGAAGCTCTCCGCACACCACTCACTGGACGACGCTTTGTCCATCTTTTTGGGCTCTTACAGGTCAACTCCACAGGAGGGAACCAGTCTGGTGAAGCGGCTCCACGGGCGCCCACAGCTTTAGCTCCTCTCCCTTCTTCATCCACAACGACCTGTAGAATACACTGGGTGACGTCAGCGACACCGGTTTGCTATCCACGCTGATGTCTGGGTCTTGATGTTTCCCCACCAAGGCCGCCGTTGGGATCTGGCGGTGGTCACGAAACAACTGGGACAAGCAATGGTGGAGGTTCAACTTTCAGATGGCTTCCTTTGCTGCAAGCATCTGAACCAGGTGCGCCCTAGGACCTGTCAGTTGACGTCTGCAGTCGACTCACTGCCTCTTGTTGTTGCAGACCCATCGACTAAGCAGCCCGGAGGCCCTGCAAGACCAACCCCTTCTAGGGCCACTCCAATGTCAATGGACGATGGTGGGCAGTCGAGTCCTGCACCGTGGCCAATACCGTTGGACGTAGACCACACACCTCTGACGAGCCACACCCTGCCGGGCTCATCTGATGCCATGGACTCCGACACTGGCCTCCGTCTGGCTCATCTCTTTGCTGGGGAGGAATGCAATGTGCCGGTGGTTCGCCTGATGAATGGACAACCCGCAATGCAGGGTACAAGCGCATGGATGCATACCAGTGAGGCGTTCGTCAGCGGCGGTTCCGGAGTCACCAGAGGACACCTTGATCATCAGCAGAGACCGCACTAAACCGGAATTATTATCCTCCGCACAGTCACCAGATCGAGACTGCCACGTATCACTGCAAACCGACTATTTAGGATGGCACAGTGCAACACAAAGGCAGTTCTCCGCCGACCACCTACGTCAACCATAGCTGAGGGTTCGCGATCGACCTCCCCGGGGAAGAGTCTCCGCCAGCAACGCCAGGCCTCCAGGACTTCCTGTAAAGGAATACGACGTACGGCTCCATCTCCCTGGCCGTTCTCTCAAGGCTGTCGTTATCTCCCTGACTTGTACCTAATTGGTGAAGTCGAAAACCTTGTTTGTTGTTTTTGCTTTAGTTTCAAAAGTTTGTTAGTTTGTTTTGTTTCCAGAAGAAGATTTGTTTGTCTTGTCAACTAACACAGTTAGATAGTGTCTTTCAGTTATTATCTCCTGAGGAGAGATACAGCACTTTTCCTTTATTGTTATTTTATGCCACCACTACTGGCGTTAGGCTGTCAGCAGCATCCGTGGCACTCTGCAACCTACAGAAATTTAAAATAGACATGGTGGAATTTTGAAGATAACAACATATTTATAGGCGATAAAAACATTTAGTTCGTAAAATAATGCTCACGATGGTATTAAAAGCACATTGATGGACACAAACACTGGTGACGAAGAAAAAACTTAGACACTTGATAAAATACACTGGTGGTGGCACCAAGTTAAAAGACAATGTTGCACTTCACAGCTCTAATGACTATTCACAAGTGTTAAAAAAACCATTGCACTGTGGAACCCACAGAGGCAGGGGGGAGGAGAAGTGGGAGGAAGCACGGGGGGGGGGGGGGAGGAAGGGGACGGAGCCGGCCGCGGTGGCCGAGGAGACTAAGGCGCTCCAGTCACGGTCTGCACGGCCACTACGGTCAGGGGTTCGAATCCCCCCTCGGGCATGGATATTTGTGCCGTACTTAGTCTTAGTTAGTTCATAAGTAGTTTGTAAGTTTAGGGACTGATAGCCCCGTAGTTAAGTCCCATAGACTTTACAAACATTTGAACATTTTTTTTGAAGGGGACGGAAGCAGGGGCGATGGAGGTGCGCAATGACTGTGGATGAGTAAGGAAGGAGAGGACAAGTGGGGAAAATAGTAGGGGGAGGGTGGGGGAGGAGGCGTTGAACCTAAGGGGAGGGGAATGGGAAGGATTAGGCTTGGTAAGAGGGGTAGATACCGACCGGGATGTAAGGCGTCATCTGGAGGGGGAAGGTGGAGGAAGTGACCCTGGGAATGTGGAGAGTCTGGAGGTGGAGGGAGGGAGGGAGGGAGGCAATGCAGAGGCCCAGGATTGGTGAGGATGGGGTAGACCAGGTATATTTATAGGATGCGGATATGTTAAAGGAATTGTAGAAGGGAAAGGAATTAGGTCGTAGAGGATCTGCATGGGGGGGTTGGGAGCTGTGGTGTCGCACAAGTCCAAAGTGCGCGCCACCTACTTCCGCCGCGCGCCGCCATGCACGCACGGCGCGGCGTTCTTACGACGACAGCCACGAGCGCCCTCTGCGGCAACTCCGCTCGTGGCCACCAGTGAACGACATCGTTCACTCGGGACTGAGATAGCAACCAGTTAGGACCTTCGGAATCAGATAGGCACCAGTGAAGACTTGGCTATTGTACAGGCACTAGGCAGGCCTCTAACAACTATGTATCAACATTCTGCCGTACTATGTAAAAGTTAAGTATTGTATAAATTCTGTGCAATATATATCTCGTTCTAATTTACACTAGTGTTTCTAGTTTCTGGCTGCTCCTCTCCGTACCTGCACCAGCGTGCTATCTTTATTCCTGTGTCGGTCTCATTCCACTCAGCCACCGACACCTACGACGGAAACGAGACACAAAAGAGGGGACGAGGCTGGGACACAAAAGTGGCGACGAGGAGTGATAGACGAACCTTAGACCAGCAGCCAGACAGCAGCAGTCGGAGCACGCAGAAATTGCTCCCGCCCACCCACCCTTATTATAAGATTTTTGGGGGAACTTATCCTGTTATGTGTTTTGTGGACTTTTTTGTTGCAGAGCGTCCTCTTTTATATTGCATTTGTGTTTTTTTTATAATTTACTTGTATGCGCGGCGCCTAATCGGTCAGCATGGCCACTACCCCGAACCCAAACTTAATGGAAATTATTCAGTTACAGATGGCGCAAATAACACAACTCCTGCAGGCTGTGGCCCAGCTCACAGCGCAAGCAGCTAACCCGCCAGTACAACGAACGTGAGGAAGAATGGAGTGACTACTTCGCACAGTTTCAAGAACTCGTCGCGGCTCATCAAATTACAGGTCAGAAAGTGAAGCATCTGCTATTATCTGTGGTGGGCACCAACACCTTCGTGTTACTGAAAAAACTATTCCCCGACGAATCTCCTCGTGATGTAGACTTTGAACAAACAGTAGAGGCACTAAATGCTCATTATGAGAGAAAAGTTCTCGTAGCTGCGGCACGGTACCGATTTTTCAGGCTTAAAAAATTACCGCAGCAGTCACACCAAGAGTGGATTACGGAAATGAAGGGCTTAACCCGCAAATGTAAATTTACTTGCTCTTGTGGACTTTCGTATAGTGACGTGATGTTGAGGGATGCGATTACGCAGAACATTCAGGACCCCAGAATTAGGGCAGCAATTCTGAAACAGTCTGACCCCTCATTAGACAGTGTACTGCAGCTTATAGATGCGCGTGATACTTTTGACTTAACAGATGTAGAAATGCAAAGCCACAGTGTTAATTCAGTGCGCCGCAACGGTCGCTTTCCTAGCCGTAGTTCTCAGTGTAGCACTAGTGATTCTTACAATAGTACAGGCCGTGCTGAACAGACAGTGAACAGTAGCCAGTGTAAAAGTGCGACACAAAGGTCGCCCCGTCGTGTTAGAAACAGTGATTTGAATAATGGGCGCCAACGCTCATTTCAGAAAAATGTACGTAAATCTTGCCCCCAGTGTGTGTCTCGCCACAAGCGTGCTCATTGCCCTAGTCGCAACGCAACCTGTTATCAATGTGGCAAATCAGTCTGTGTGTATGCAAATTAAAAACTCAAAGAACGGTACCTTTAGAAACAATGCTTCGCAGAGTGCGAGAACAGTTCATTCTGTAAATGTTATACGGGCTGTGGAATTGCACAGTGCTTTTCTTGGATCTCAATTGCAAGAAAGTAGTTCTGCGCCTATGTCAAAACTATATAGTGCACCACGTAGCAAGCGCCGACGAGCGCGTAAAACAATGCAACGGAAAAGGGTTCGGGACAAGCAAAATGACTATGAACAGTGCATTCCTGTAGTGAAAATAGTGCCTTCTGCAACTGCTCCTTCTAATAGTGCCCAGTACTGTGTAGCTAGTGACAGTAGACATCAAGTAGCTACTCAAAAGTGTAGTGCAGTAGTTAGTACATCTGGAGTAGCTTCGCATGCTTGCGCGGACGCCGATCCGGCGGTAGTGCCATCTAGTGACTGTTGTTAATCCTCTGCGTGCCGAGTCTGCGCCGCTTACTTCACTACGCGGCCCGCGCAAGCGCAGTAAACAAACCGTTGCAGACGTTGCCCACATTCGCGCACCTGTCGAGCGCCGCAAGCAAAAACTGTTTGTGACTCTCTTCATAGAAAATAAGACGGTGCAATTTCAGCTTGATACTGGTTCCGCTGTCACATTAATAAATAAAGATACTTATGAACTTCTGGGTTCGCCAAAATTGTCGCCGTCACAGCAAGTGTTAACAGCTTATACAGGTCAAAATATTCCCGTGCTAGGAACGTGTAGCCTGCCCGCCTCTTTTCAAGGTGTAACAAAAACAGTTGCTTTTGTAGTTCTTCAGGCCAAATCGACACAGAACATTCTTGGACTAGATGCTTTTGACTTGTTTGGTTTATCAATTCAAAGAGATGTGCTTCAAATTTCGTCAATGGTGCCTCAGGATAAAATCAATGCATTGTGTGACAAATATAGTGACTTGTTTTCGCCGGAACTAGGTTGTGCAAAAGACTTAGTGGCACATGTAACTTTAAAAGAATCTGCAGTTCCAAAATTTCGTAAAGCTAGACCAGTGCCTATCGCATTGCGTGATACAGTTGCCGAAGAACTTAAACGTTGGCAAGATAGTGGGGTGATTTCTCCTGTTTCTGCGAGTCAGTGGGCCTCGCCTATAGTAATTATACCCAAGCCGTCAGGAAAACTTCGTCTCAGTGCGGACTTCAAATCAACAGTGAACAGTCAAATAATTGTAGACACTTATCCCCTGCCCAGACCTGACGAACTAATGGACAAATTAGGATAGTCTCGTTTCTTTTCTAAGATTGATTTAGCAGAGGCATACTTACATATTCCACTTGATGACGAGTCAAAAAAGTTTTTCGTCATTAATACTCACATGGGCCTTTTTCAATTTCAACGCCTACCCTTTGGCAGTTCTTCCGCCCCCGCTATTTTTCAGCGTTTTTTGGAACAGCTTACAGTTTCTGTACATTGTTGTTAGAACTATTTAGATGATATTGTGCTATCCGGACGTACAGTTGAAGAACATTTAGCAAACCTGGAGTGCCTTTTCAAAGTTTTGACTGCAGCAGGTCTACGTTGCAATAAAGCAAAGTGTTCGTTTTTTCAAACTGAAATAGAGTACCTAGGCCATGTGATTAATGCCCAAGGAATACATCCCTTACAGTCACATCTTCGAGCAATCAAAGACTTGCTTCCTCCTAAGAATGTGCACGAATTGCAAGCAGTAATGGGAAAGCTGAACTATTATTTCATATTTATTCCCAATGCCTCTCAGATTGCAGCTCCACTGCATCACTTACGTAGAAAGAATGTTCCTTTTGTTTGGTCTAAAGATTGTCAGGTTGCCTTTGACAAATTAAAGACTGCACTACTTAGTGATGCATGTTTGATTCCCTTTGACCCACAGAAGCCTGTAGTGTTAGCAGTTGATGCCTCGTCGTACGGTCTGGGTGCAGTATTGTCGCATCGTATTGGATGTCACGATCGTCCTATTGCCTTTGCATCCAAGCTACTGACGCCAACGCATCAGAATTATAGTCAGATAGAAAAGGAGGCCTCATCAATCATTTACGGCGTCACAAAGTTTCATCATTATCTCTATGGCAGAAAATTCTATTTGTTGACAGACCACAAGCCTTGTTCTCACCCACAAAGCCAATTCCGCCACGAACGGCACAAAAACTTCAGAGATGGTCCTTGATACTGTCAAATTATCGGTATGAGATTTTGTACCGACCTACCACTAAACACGCCAACGTGGACACACTTTCCCGACTTCCGGTTGGCCAGGATGTGTCGTTTGATTCTTCAGAAATAGCATGTTGTCAGATAGACTCCAGAGATGCTTCCGCTGTCGCAGATTTTCCTTTAAACTCTCGTCGGGTTGCACAGGAAACAGCTGCGGATGCAGACCTAAGTGTGGTAGCACGTTTTGTTCGCTCTGGGTGGCCTGCCAGAGCCAAAGACATTGATCGGCCCCTGGTTCGACGTTATTTTGCACAACGTCATGCATTATCTTTAAGTCAGGGTGTTCTGTTGTTACATACGGACAACGACCAAAGACGAGTGATTGTTCCTCGTTCCCTGCAACGTGAAGTGTTACGCCTCCTGCATCAAGGACATTGGGGTATTGTTAGGACAAAGCAATTGGCCAGACGTCATTGTACCTGGGTTGGTATGGACTCACAGATAGAGAGTATGACGTCACAGTGTACAGCTTGTGCGGAGCATCAGGCGGCTCCTCCGCAACGTTTCTCAGACTGGCCACGCCCCAAGGAACCTTGGCAACGTTTACACATTGACTTTGCCGGACCTTTCTGGAATACGCGCTGGTTAATTGTTGTAAATGCTTTCAGCAAGTTTCCTTTTGTGATTGCCATGAACTCAACGACAGCTTCTAGTACAATCAGTGTTTTGCATCGAAGGCTTGCCTGAAACTATCGTCAGTGACAATGGACCTCAGTTTGTTAGTGCGGAATTTCAACAGTTTTGTCGTGTGAATGGCATTCAGCATATCACTACCGCACCTTTTCACCCTCAGTCCAATGGTGAAGCAGAACGTTTCGTTCGAACATTCAAGACTCACATGGAAAAGATGAAAGGTCAGCACTCCAGGCAGCAAGCTCTTCAAATTTTCCTGTCTACGTATCGTTGCATGCCACCTGACGGCCCGTCTCCTGCCGAGCTGCTACACGGCCGCCGTCACCGCACTCTCCTTCGCCTGCTGCAGCCTCCCACGCACCGAGTCGATTCTTATGGCGCTACGCGTTTTCAGGTTTCTACGCCGGTGCTGTACAGGGTGTTTGCTGGTATGAAGAAGACATGGTTGCCAGGCACCATTCAGCGCGTGCTCGGTCGCAATATGTATGTTATACATTCTTCCACAGGGTCGGAGCTGCGGCGCCACGCAAACCAATTGCGCTTGCACAGGCCGCGCGATCCTGTCTCCGGTTTCTTGATTCCAGACCCAGTTCACCGCCAGGGAGCACAGCCACATCGCTCGCCGCCGGGCCCAGCTTCCCCGGGCTACGAGCTCCCGATGGATGTCGACGCGCCTCCTACGCAGTCGGCCCCTCCGCCTCCGTCGCCGCCGCAGATGACAGCGTCACCGAGAGGGACTCCGGGACTGTGCGGGCCCCCCCAGCTTGGGCCACGCACCTCAGAAGATGAGCTGCTCCCTCTGGGCGGGGGTGTGCGCCCTTCCTCAGGTTTCGCCGGGTTTCCTGGAGGATCGCAAGGCGGATGCCGGGGCGCGGACGGCGTCTCGATCCCAGCCTCAGCTACGACGCCCGTCCCACCAGTAACGCCCCCGCCCAGGCCCTCCTCCCAGTGCCGTCGCCGTGGCCCTCAGCCCTACGCCACGACGGCGCGGTGGTTTGGGGGGGGAGGGGTGTGGTGTCGCACAATTCCAAAGTGCGCGCCACCTACTTTCGCCGCGAGCCGCCACGCACGCACGGCGCGGCGTTCTTACGACGACAGCCACGAGCGCCCTCTGCGGCAACTCCGCTCGTGGCCACCAGTGAACGACATCGTTCACTCGGGACTGAGATAGCAACCAGTTAGGACCTTCGGAATCAGATAGGCACCAGTGAAGACTTGGCTATCGTACAGGCACTAGGCAGGCCTCTAACAACTATGTATCAACATTCTGCCGTACTATGTAAAAGTTAAGTATTGTATAAATTCTGTGCAATATATATCTCGTTCTAATTTACTCTAGTGTTTCTAGTTTCTGGCTGCTCCTCTCCGTACCTGCACCAGCGTGCTATCTTTATTCCTGTGTCGGTCTCATTCCACTCGGCCACCGACACCTACGACGGAAACGAGACACAAAAGCGGCGACGAGGCTGGGAGTATGGGGCGTTTGAGGATTTGAAGGAATTTGTAGTAGGCGGAAGGAGTGGGTTGAAGCTGAATAGGGACGCACCCGGATAACTTTGAACAGACATTTTTAGAGAAAGAGCCCCTCACTTCTAAAATTCATTACTGGTATAGGTATGTACTTTGTTTATGGACAGGTACCACCGGACAGCTAAATAAATTCCTCCAAAATCTAAATTCACAACACAATAAAATCAAGTTTACAATGGAGTTAGGAGGAGACACAATCATCTTTTTGGACCTTACCATTGATATTACAAATCTAGAACATTCATTGAACATTTTCTGGAAAGCAACTAATGCAGATGCAATAATACCAGCAAGTTTCCAACACCCCAAAGCACACAAGCATGCAGCCTTCCACACCATTGTACATCGTTTACCTGTAACATTTGTGGCAACCTATATGTAGGCCAGTCAGGTAGGGCTATAGCCACGAGGCTGTCTGAGCACGAAGGGAGATGGAGATTGAAAAACAACGATTGCGCCTTTGCTGACCATGCTCTGAATGAATGTCATTCCTATGATACTAAATGTAATGTCATGTTTTCCATAAAGGGAAAAAGGTTAGAAAACTCACATTGTTGGAAATTCTGGCCATTAACAAACACCACTGCAAGAATCCTGACCTAGTGCTTAATGACCAGACACAATTCCATTACTCACCTTCACTAAAATAATGTTAACTTATTAATAGAGCGATTGTTCTGACTGTGTAAATAATTTTGTCATATGTGTTTCATACCAATACTCCACATACCTTTCTCCTCCTTGCCATAATTCCTCCCCCACCCCCAATGTTTCTCCGATATTTAGAGTTTGTACAATCATCCATCACTCACTTGGACATTTTTAATATTTGTAACCTTAACTGATGTAAGTAAGATGTACCCATTCGGACCCCATTTGTGTGTGTCTTTTCTTCTTCTTCTTCTTCTTCTTCTTCTTCTTCTTATTATTATTATTATTATTATTATTATTATTATTATTATTATTATTATGCACGTTCTGTGGTATCGATGCTTATTAATAACAAACCAAAATTTTGTTTCCCCCATCACCTGCTGACAGTAGTTTCTTATACAATTCCACAGTTTTAATATTTTAATACCATTTTAGCCCAAGATATGTTCATTTAAAATCCATTTCTTTTGTAGGAGTAAGTTTATTATGTAGTATCGACTCATAAAGAAATCTGCAGTTCACATACCTTTGAAAAACCATCTTTGTATATGTAAACGCCATGTTACGTGTGTACTATCTGTTGAGTACGACGTTATCTGACGATGGCCTAAGAAGCCAAAAGATGCTAATAACAAGCAAATAAAAAATATTGTGGAACAAAAATATTATGTATTTAAGTTTTTAATGTGTCTCCGTTCCTCCAAGTATCGACGGAATATTAGATAAATAGAGAGAGGAATGGTTCCAAGACCTTGCCTTACACGGAGGTGAGACTGTTAGGATATTAGGATGAGGTCTGGCATGGGGATTATCAAGTTTGGGGAACATGAGCATACTGGAGGACTACCAAATGTTAAAATGTTCAAATGTCTGTAAATCTATCGGACCAAACTGCGTGGTCATCAGTCCGTACCTTACAAATTACTTAAACCTAGTTAAACTAACCTACGGACTAACACACACACCCATGCCCTAGGGAGGACTCGAACCTCCACGGCGAGCAACCGTGCACTCCGCAGCGAGGTGCTTTAGACCGCTCGGCTACTCCACCGCGGCGGAGGACTTCCACAGGTCGTATTAGAAGCCAGTAAAAAGGATCACAATCTAAAAAGTGAGTGCAATGTGAAAGGAGAGGGAACAGGCCCAAAGGTGCCTGTATGTTAAATGGTCATGACAAGGAGGGAAGGATGTGTTCCAAGTACTAGAAGCCTGGTGTGTGTGGGGAGACGGAGGTGTTGCTGAACTCTTGGATATCGGGCGACAGGAAGTAGTCAAAATGGAGATTACCAGGGATGAGAAAGATATCAAAGAGGTAGGGTGCGAATTCAGCCTTACTGGCATCGGGAAAAGGACGGTCATCATGGAGGAGTGGGTAGTGTGGTGCGGAGTGACTGCCAGTAAGGCAGTGCATGTATGTGCATGTCTGTTGCCAGTTCCAGCATTTCTTCATGGACAAGAGGATTCAGATTTGCCGTTGGTGGGTGAGTATCTTCTGGTCATGAGTCTGTAAGATGGAATGGTATAGGTGGCGTAATTTGCGGAAGAGAAGGACGACCTGTGGTGGAAGGATGGGACAATGACGATGGACAGCTTTGGTGGGGATGTGGGCTTGTAGTGCATCAGCAACAGTCTGATGACAGAAGTAGGAGGCATGGTCAATATCGATGGGAGTAATGAAGGAGAGTGGGTGGCTAGCGACCAAGGTTTCAATGGATCTCCGGTAGGTATCCACGTCTGCACGGCAGTAATCATGGAGAAGAGTCAGGACAGGGATGAGGAGCTAGGGCAGGGTGAAGGCGGTAGGAGGAGTGAGGCGTGGTCAAGGTCTTCCACTGTTGGTTGGGAGGAGCCAGGACAGCTTCGGGCATGTTGTTGTTTTTGGGGGAGGGGGACGGGAAGGTTGTCAACCCAGAACGAGGTGGTGACATACTGACTCCACAGCCGGATTTCAGTAGGAGGACGGGAAGAAAGGTTAATGTCGGTGGCGATCAGGTAGGTCGGGTAGAAGCGATCGATGTGGGAGAGTGGGGTAGTGCTTTAGATGTAAAAGGTGGCTAAGGTGTTTGGCGAGGGAGGGGAGGAAGAGGCTGAGGATGAAGTGATCAGGGGTGGCGGGAGTGGGGAGGGGGGTTGTATTTGTATGTATAGGAGGAGATGAGGTGGGGGCAGCCACGGGTGTTGCAGATTGGTATGGATGCAAGTTTGGGACCTTGCTTTAAGAGGGGAGAAGACTTACAGTGAGGGCAGTTGGGTGGGTTGCGATAATTTTGGCTTAGATGATCGTTGTAGGTAAGGCAGGCGGGATGGTTCCACATTGTGGCAGCAGTCATAGAGCAAGGAGGAAGCGATCGATGGATGATGCGGATTCTGAAAAAATCCTCCTCCTCCATGATCACCAGGATAAGCTTATTAACCACGGCGGTGAGAATGGCAAGGCGGCAGGGAGGTTGGGAGACCACAGGGTGTGAAGGCGGTGTAGGTGGTTGCTGAAATCAATTTATTGCAGATATAAATGAGAAAATTTTAGGTCGTAATGACGAAAACGCTGTCACTTGACTCGGGGCGTAACCTTAGATGTTGGTTTCGAACCACGTCAGAGATGTGGAGAAATACAATCTGTGTTAACTTTGGTCTCCGACTAAAGAAAGTCAAAATATTGCCTGGTATGGTGCTAGAGTACTCTAGTACAAGGTACTGGCATCATAGATAATCCCCAAGAGTTCAACAGTGAGCTTAAATGGCTGACAACGAATAAGAAATTCTACTATCCACCAGATGTAGCGATGAAGTAAACAGGAATGTTGGCCGACATGACATTCATAAAGCCAATAATTCAGTGCTACAAAATGCTCAACAAAACTATTTCATATGTTTATTAATGTAAAGTAACATTGAGCTAAAATAAAATTTCGCATATAAAATATTTATATATAAGACTTCAAAGACGGTTAGGCCCGGTGGTATCGAGTATGGTGCTCAACTGCAAATCAAAGGGTCGCGGGTTAGAAATTCGGTTTGTTCTCAGATTTTTTTCAGACTGCTTTTAGACTCGGCCTTCAGCTCTCAAGGATGTGAGAGTCGCCAGAAACTACACATGGTTTGGATTCCACGTTAATCTGTAATTAAGTTGTTGAACCACACCTCCCACAATCGAATGAAACGTAGGCTGTGTTCATGTTCCCAGTTCGTGGTCAGACGGTTCATTACAGTTCAATGATTCGGACTGTACACATATATGTGTAATTGATCCACGATTTTAATGATTGCAGAGAGAAAGAGAGAGACAGTAGATATCATTTCCTCGTAGTTTAGGGATGTCGGAAATGCTGAAGAAGCGTGTCAAAGGTATGTTAATGTTATCAACTTTAACCCCATACTAGATCCCTGTACTCAGTGAGTGATTTGTAATATATAAATGATGAGCAGCAATCAATCGCAAATATTCTTTTATTTTTACATATATAGTTTTCGGTCGTTGTGCGACCATTCTCGATGCTTTAAAGCCGTGCTGCAAAAGATTTTCATGTTGAAGATTACGTTCACACTTATCTATCTGCATTGAGAAGAGTCGCACAGCGAGGAAAATCTAGATATGCAGTAACAAGTGACTGCGACTGATTCCTGCTCATCATTGAAGTGTGCCTAATGTATTTCCTGTTGGGAATGTTTCTTCTCCAACGACTTTTCGTGATTTTCGTGATTCGTCTGAAACAGACGTTGTTAAACCTAGAGAAAAGTGGGACTTGTATTTGTTTGAGATATAAATCGTTTTCGAAAATTTCCTACTAATTTTGGTGTTTGCCGTTTACAGTACCGTCTAGCACGAAAGGGAAAAAATGTTTCATACAATAGTTACAATTTTATATCAAGCAGAATTAAAATCTGTAATAAAAAAGTAGGCGTTTCTACGTAAGATTCCATAGTCACATTTCCCCCCTTCCGCCCCCCCTCCCCCGGAGTGTGCAGGAGATTAAGCTTTGTATGAATGGATGTCTTCTTCGAGCTGAACAACTTTTATTGCTACTTTTTTTAATCCGATTTTTATTTTTCCAGATATTACGAAAAACACTTTTAAGTGACTCATCCTGTATAATTTATATTAGTATTTCTTAGGACTACTCTTTCAATGTTAACGATTTTAGTTTCTGAATTGCTGAAGTTAATGATTCGCAAGTAGCGATTTTAAAGTCCGCCCTCGGTGTTGGCAGTGGTAATATTACGGCACGGTCGGGCGGCTGTGTGAGGACCGCGCCATAAAAGTGGCGGCGTGCCATCAGAGACGGACCGCCAGCCGCCAGCCGCCAGCCGCCGTGCACTGATTACTGGCGATATTAACGTGGCGCGCTGTCCTGCGCGGTAATCCATTAGCGCACACGTGCCCGCGCGGCGCCGCGTAAACAGACGCCCTCGCCCTCTCCTCGCCCTGCCTCGCCGTCGAGCACGCTGACGCAGTTACGCCACAAACTTGCTTAAGTCTAATAAACGTGCAGCGTCGTGGCGTAACGCGGCGGCCGCCAGATTGAATCAGATGACCGGAGCGCCGGTAATTCTCGCCGAAATGAGCGCTGAGTAGTTTCCTGATTGCCGCCTCCGACCCCGGAGGTCCGCTGCTCGACGCCACCTCGCCGCACGCGCAAACCGAGTCCTGATCAAACGCAGTGGGAAGCCACGTGGCGGCGGGGTATCGGCGTAACGGTTGTTGTATGCGTCCGTCTTTCAGTTCCGCATCACAAACATGCCATGCTCAAAACAGTTATGGGATCAAGTGAGCTATTAAGGCTAGTCTACACGACGACACTAGGTTCCGACACTCGTTGCGTGAAATGAGTTGCGCGCAACTGGTTTCGTGTGTATCTGTAGACACGACGCCAATACTATGCTCCTCAGTTAGGTAGTTTTGTGTAAGCCGTAGTTGTCGTGTGATGAGTTTTTTGTACGTGTAAGAGTTGTGGCGGAGCTATTGTTTCTCTGTGTGAAGTCGCTACATGAGACTAAACATAAAAAGAATAAAAAACGTGTTTGTGTTCTTGACTAAATTAAAAAAAGACGTCAGCTCGGTTGCTCAGCGACCTTGCCGAAAGAAATTGTGGTTGAAGACCCTAGACGTTATTTTAATCAACTTAGAATGTCATCATAGCAGTTGACGTTCCTTTTAAACAGAGTTAGTAATGCAATAAAGGACAAGATACTGTTATGCTTCAAATATTATTACCATAACTTAAATGACAAATTGCATTACGTTTCTTGGCACGTAGACATTCATATTGGTCTAAATGTTCAAAATGTTCAAATGTTTGTAATGTCTATGGGACTTAACTACGGGGTCATCAGTCCCTAAACTTACAAACTACTTATGAACTACTTACAAACTAGGACGGCACAAATATCCATGCCCGAGAGGGGATTCGAACCCCCGACCGTAGTGGCCGTGAAGACCGTGACTGGAGCGCCTTAGTCTCCTCAGCCACCGCGGCCGGCCATATTGGTCTCTGCAGTACTTGTACCGTGTTCCTAAATCCACAATTGCCATAGATCATTTGTATAGGTATTTCGAATTGAATGTATTTTAGTCTCAAATTCACTATTCGTTAATCCATCAATATTAAATTCACGAATAATTGCTTTTAGCGCACCAACAGGCCGCTGCTTTTTCCTGATATTTTCATCGTCGGAAGCCCACAAACACTCGTGCATCACATATATGTCCAAAAACCGAACTATCCTTCCCTTTCCCCCTTTATGTTGTATGTTGTTCTGTTTTGGTTATAACCTAAAAACACGCGCAATCAGTTTCGCCAAAGTTGGAAGGTGCCGAAACTGTATAGTTTCACCAACGAGTTGCGCGAACGCCTGCCGCGCATGCGCACTGGCCAGTAGCGCAGTTTCATGAAACGTAGTGTCGTCGTGTAAACTAGCCTGCGCTACTGGCCAGTGCGCATGCGCGGCAGGCGTTCGCGCAACTCGTTGGCGAAACTAAACAGTTTCGGCTCCTTCCAACTTTGACGAAACTGATTGCGCGTGTTTTTAGGTTAGATGATAACCAACACAGAACAAAACACAACATAAAGGGCAGAAGGAAGAAATAATTCGGTTTTTTAACATATATGCGGTGCATAAGTATTGGTGCCATTTTAACGATAAAAATTTCAGGAATAAGCAGCGGCGTGTTAGTGCTTTTGAAGCAATTATTCGTGAATTAAATATTGATGGGTTGACGATTAGTGAATTGCATACTAAACTATATTCATTTCCAAATACCTATACAAACGAAGTATGGCAATTGTGTATTTGGGAACACGGTACAGGTACTGTAGAGACGAATATCTATTTGACAAGAAAAGTAATGCAATTTGTAATTTCAGTTCTGATAACAATTCTTCACTCATAACAGTATCTTGTTTGTTTATTACATCACTAACTCTGTTTAAAAGGAACGTAAACTGCACTGATGACATTCTTTCAGCAAGGCCGCCAAGCAACCGAACTGACGTCTTTTTTTAATCCAGTCACAAACCCAAACACGTTTCTTCTTCTTTTTATGTTTAGTCTTATGCAGTGACTTCACACACAGAAGCAACAGCTCCGCCACAACTCTTACAGCTACCAAAACTTTCATTCTACAGCGACTACGGCACTTACAAAACAACGAAACTGAAGTGTATAGTATTGGCGCCGTGTCTAAAGACATATACGAAACCAGTTGCGCGCAACTCATTTTATGAAACGAGTGTCGCAACCTAGTGTCGTCGTGTAGATTAGCCATTATACACAACAAGGAGCTATATAAACTACATAGAGTGGCTATCTCTGGGTTAACAGCGCTCCTCGTGGCAGCAACCAGGAACTGTGGCAGCCATTTTTTTTCAGCGTGTAGTGCGCCGAATACGAAAGTTAAGCCGACGCTATTTACGTGTTTTGGTTTCACATTTTACATATCGTACTAAGCTTGAAAGGTTATTTGTTAAGCTGAAATCGTGCCTAGTGTATGCGCAGCATATAAATGTACAAATCTCGGCAATAAGACTGTTGGAATATCTTATTTCCAGTAAGTATTTGTATGTTTTCGTTTCTAATATTTCGTGTACTCATCTTTTGTCCTACAACATTTCTGCATACAATAGTCCTACTGTAACTAAAGTAACCTGTAATTATATTTTTCAGTTTTCCTTTGAAAAATGAAGAACTTACGAAACGATGGTTAGCCAATATGTGGCGAGATAAGTGGAAACCTACTGCATACAGTTGCATTTGTTCATCGCATTTTGAGGAGAAATACATGTATGAAACAAATGATACAAAGCGACTTCTGGCTAATGAGATTCCGACGATATTTTCGTTCCCTGAATATCTTCAAACAGCAAAATCGTCAGCAAGGATATCTACAAAAAACGTTAGATTCATTTGGAGATATGTCATATAGCCAAGCAGAAGATATGGAACCTCTTGTATTACCTATTGCAAATCGTGATTTAAGTCATTCAGAGAGCAGTAGGCCTAGTCACTGTGAAAATGACTATGTGGCAGAATACGAAATGCTGACATTATATTCCGAAAAAGTATTTGAATACATATCTGGAAGCATTATTAGGCAACTGAGTAAAAAACTTAAATGTTTAGATTGCTTGAAAGTTCTCCTTGCTCCTAAAAATGAGAATAAAGCAGGATTAATCGGATTATAGGGAATAAAAACAGTCTGTTCAGTCCCTCTAAAGATCTGGTAGAATTTTTTTTTTTTTTTTTTTTTTTTTTTCTTTTTTTTTTTTTTTTTTTTTTTTTTTTTTTTTTTTGCGAATGTATGTAGATGTATTTAGAATTTTGGAAAACAGACCTACTTTATTTACCAACTACGAGCACTTAATAGTATCCTCGTAATTTTGAGAGGAATCTCACTCCAACAGCTTCAGACACCTGCCTCTTGTCTACTCCTCCTTCCAACCTTCCTATGGTTCTCCATGCCATAGCTTCGGGTAAGTCACGTTATTATTGTCTTGCAGTATCTGATCACTATACTCTCTGAACGCAACTGCTTGTGTAATTCGTTCGGTCGAGTAAGCACAAGTCAAAACAAACCTCCTTTGCAGCAACTTTCTGTTATTGCCATTATCTTGGTTGCCGTAATGTTGTTTTCCCACTGCGTAGAACCGACAGAAAGATGCCGATGACAGTACTTACAACCTAGATATATCAACTTTGTCCGTGTTCAACGATGCAAACAATGCCAATGTCTTTCGGACATCATGCATGGATCATAGAATGTAGGCTTTCACGGCCAGAGTCTTCATTAATTAAAACTTCCAGGCTAAGTTGCCGTGGTCCATCAATAAAACTTCTTACTCCCGACGTTTTGTTGCCTACTGCGGGCAACATCTTCAAGGGTGAGTCGACGACTGCTTACTAGGCGCTGGAGGTCCTCCTTATATAGAGGGCATAGATGGCGCCACCACTTGTCACGTGCTGCCGACTATGAAGCTATCTTTGACCAACGTCATCTCTCTCGATTACAGGTAGTCGATTGTCATATCTTTCGTTCAAAGTTGACCGCCAAATCTTATCTAATTTCAAACCTTCTTCTTTCCTATTAAAATTATTGCGGTGTTTCTGTATTTCTATAGCTTCTCTGTACATGCGTGTGTAATAATGCGACGTCCTGACTGTCACGATCGTTTCACTAAACTTTATTTCATGGTCACCACCTGTAAAAACATGTTCTGCCACAGCTGACTTGTCTTTGTGACCCAGACGACAATTCCTTTTATGTTCCACTATGCCAGTATTAACACTCCTTTTTGTTGTTCCTATACACACCATGCCATAGCTACGGGGAATTTTATACACCCCAGGCGTTGCTAGGGGATGTCGTGCGTCTTTCACCGATCGTAAGCATTCGCTAATTTTCTTGGTAGGTCTAAAGACTGTCTGCACTTGAAACCTGGCCAAAACGTTCCAATACGGTCCGTAATTTGGTGTGTGAAAGGTAGAAAAACTTTTCCGGCCGACAGTTGTTGTTGTGGCTTGTTTTCGGACCCTTTTCTTCTTGGAAAGAGAGGTCTTTAGCGGCGTATCCATTTTTCTTGAACGCTGTTCGCAAATGGTTTAATTCATCTCTCAGATAAATAGGCTCACAGATATTACTAGCTCGATCCACAATGTTTTAATGACAGCTCTCTTCTGCCTATGATGATGGTTCGAATCCTTAAGAAGATAACGATCGGTGTGGGTGTCTTTTCTGTATACCTTATGTCCCAAGGTCCCATCTGCCTGTTTGATTACTGATACATCAAAAAAATTCAACTGTCCGTTTTCCTCTTTCTCCATTTACTATGAACTAAAAATATGACAATCGACTACCTGTAATCGAGAGAGATGACGTTGGTCAAAGATAGCTTCATAGTCGGCAGCACGTGATAAGTGGTGGCGCCATCTATGCCCTCTATATAAGAAGGACCTCCAGCGACTAGTAGGCAGTCGTCGACTCACCCTTGGAGATGTTGCCCGCAATAGGCAACGAAACGTCGGGAGTAAGAAGTTTTATTGATGGACCACTGCAACTTAGCCCGGAAGTTTTAATTAATCATGCATGGATGTCTGAAGGAACCGGCCACGGTGGCCGAGGGGACTGAGGTGCTCCAGTCACGGTCTGCACGTCCACTACGGTCGGGCGTTCGAATCCCCCCTCGGGCATGGATATTTGTGCCGTCCTTAGTCTTAGTTAGTTCATAAGTAGTTTGTAACTTTAGGGACTGATGACCCCGTAGTTAAGTCCCATAAGCTATACAAACATTTTTTTGATGTCTGAAGGAAACGGATTGTGTGGCGACTATATCTGCGAAGAACACAACGAATGTATTGTCAGTTGCGAATGTGAGTCAAAGTCAGCTGTACTGTTTATTGGTGAAACGTGAAAATTTCCGGCTCTTCGTTTGCGGTTGCATTAACTGTTACGCTATCTCCATCATGTACACGTCTCTGAAGACTATACATGGCGCCTGTTCTTCCGAATATTTACGATAGAACAGATACCAGTAGTTAACATTCACAGCTGTAAATATATGAATTAGAAATATTTCAAAATATTCGCTCTTCCAGATCGTTGAGTTAAATGAATCCAATATATTCGCTCTTCCAGGTCGTTGAGTTACATCCATCTATGTATATACGGATTTATCGGACAGCTTTAATAATATCTCTCTACTTTTCCATTTTGTAATGTAAATCCATTATAGATTTGATTTGTCTTATTTTAATATTATGATCAATCTCCCCATGTAAGTGGGTTCTAACAAAAACATATTCGTATAAGGAGGGGATAGTTAGAAATTTTCGCAAGCAGATCTCTCCGCGACTAACAACGTCTTTCTTTCAATGATTTTTCACTCCAATTCGTGCATCATTAATGACACACTATCATGTACCTGGATAATACAAAAAGAGCTGACCTCTGAACTTTATTCATATCCTCCGTCATTTCCAATTGACGGGGATCCAACAATGCGCAGTAATATTCCAAAATAGGACGCACAATTGCATTGCAGGAAATTTCTTTAGTAGATCTACTACATCTTCAAATCTGTCAATGAAACGTAGTCTTTGGTTCGCCTTCCTCATAATATTTTCTAGGTGTTTTCTCCCATTAAAGTCGTTTGTAATTGTAATTACTCGATTTTAGTTGAATTAATGGGCTGTAGATTTGATTGATTAATCATGTAAATGGAGTACGACAGATTTCTTTTATCGCCGGCCGCGGTGGCCGAGGTGACTGAGGCGCTCCAGTCACGGTCAGCACGGCCACTACGGTCGGGGGTTCGAATCCCCCCTCGGGCATGGATATTTGTGCCGTCCTAGTTCGTAAGTAGTTCATAAGTAGTTTGTAAGTTTAGGGACTGATGACCCCGTAGTTAAGTCCCATAAGCTTAGCAAACATTTGAACATTTTTTTTTCTTTTATCTCTCATGTCGATGACTTCACACTTTCCTTTATTTAGCGTCAATTGCTATTCGTTGTTTTTTTTTTTTTTTTTTTTTTTTTTTTTTTTTTTTTTTTTTTTTTTTGCGCCATGCAAATATGTAAGTCATTTTGGAACTTGTTTTGACCTTTGGGTGACTTGATTAACCTCAGTTCTAACAATTTAAAACCAGCTTTTAATTTCTTACCATTACAAAATCAGAGCACTTCCGGTGTTTCCTGTCCTTTTCCGCGTTTGCAAATTTCTTTCGTGATTCATAAACTAAGGATTATCGTGTAGGGTTCATTATCCAAGTTCTGCACGCAGCATATTATATCTTACCATGTATATTATGAACAAGGCGATTTTTTGACGATGATGTAGGTCAGCTCTCTCTTGTGGCGCAAATTGCCCTGTTACCTCAATTTGATCTCTGTAGAACAAACATTCGCCAATTTATAAACATGATCACAGCTTCAAAATTAATGCTTGGCTGGATCACACGCTTCACGTATAACGCAATTTGCCCAGTTCTGACCATCTTTGGTAATAATACTTCATTTTTCATGTTATGTAAAATGCTAAATTTCATGTATATTACAGTCGATCCCACTACTGTATGGTAAGTGATTTTTGTGCTCCATATGCTTTGTATGTCTTATGAATAACTCTGTCATGTTTATATTTGCATATTATTTTGTAGCTTTAATTTTCTTTGGTAATGTCAGTTTTTTAATTTTTGAACTGTTTAATGTTTGTGAATATTGTGAAAATTGTAATATATCACGACCAGCATGCTATGTAAAAGGTGAAGTGATTCTACTGTGAACGGAGTTCCTTTGCGAGTGAAAAGGTGGCGTTGGCGCGCAGCTAACGTAGTGAACAACAGTTACTCTGAAGTTGGAGCTCACGGCAGCAAGGCGTCGCAAAGAGCATGGGCAGGTCACAGTAGTAGCTCACTGTGGTGTCATGTTTTCTGGGCCAAATATCTGTTCACTGGAGGCAGAAGACCAACATACCTACAATTACCTCGGTGGACGTGCAACTGTAATGGTAGCATTCATTCTGTCTGCATGTGGAGTTAAGCGGAAGATACTAGAAAATCAGAGCTATATACGCTGCGCCTACACCTTACCACCGCTACGCATTAATAACAGGTCACAATAGTTATTATTATTTTGTATCTCGACGATGAGAATTTTGATGATGTGTTTTGATTATTTTCAGTTGAGGTTGTTCTTCTATTAAAAAAAAAAATAAATAAATAAAAAATAAAAAAAATAATAAAAAATAAAAAATAAAAAGAAACCTTATCCTAAGTCACAAAACCTAGTAGGAATCCTCTCCTGCAAAGATTTCTTATCCGAATAGTCCAAGTTTATTAAGAGCAGCAACCATTTTTAACTGTGTACTTTTGTGGAGAACCTTTCTTTTCAAATTTGCTTATTTTTTAAGTAACATTGGTTTGTATGGTTCCACCGCGTATCCGTATCGAAATTCCAAGTGCAATGTATGGTGCTGCAACGATATATTTCATTGCTCATTGCTCAATGGATAAGGAATATGTTACTGTCTTGCCATATAACTACTTATAATTAGCACATTTCTTTTAAATAATTCAGGTAGGAGCATTTGCCGGCCGCGGTGGCTGAGGGGACTGAGGCGCTCCAGTCACGGTCTGCACTGCCACTACGGTCGGGGGTTCGAATCCCCCCTCGGGCATGGATATTTGTGCCGTCCTAGTTCGTAAGTAGTTCATAAGTAGTTTGTAAGTTTAGGGACTGATGACCCCGTAGTTAAGTCCCATAGACTATACAAACATTTGAACATTTTTTTTAGGAGCATTTATGTGTGGCATTAGCCAAAATTTGTGACAGTGTTTTTATAAATCATCAGTACAGTTTAAGTGAAACCATTCTAGATTCAAGGTTAGTAGATTTAATTCATAAACCAATTCAGTAAAGTGTTACCTAAGTATAGCTAGTTTTGATAGAATCAAAGTAATCGTTTGTTTCATGGTAGGCAGAAAGACGTAATAATTTTCAGCCAAGTGATATCAACTAGTCAGTGTTGTTTTTTGTAGCCCTTTGAATAGATGTCATAATAATAATTTCCTGCTTACTTGTAAAGAGAATTTGGAACAGCACTAATTGTAACATCAATAGACTTCTTTCTATTTTTTTCACTATTAATTATAGGTTTTACAGCAATTTTGTCTATGAGTGACACTAGTACTGCAATTCTACATCCAGTGCTATACTTTTTATAGTATCAGAAAGTAACTGATGAGGAGAGACTTGTCTTTACAGTAACTGAAATAGTTCCTGCTTTCATTTGAGTCTTAATTATTTCTGTGATCTGTATTTTTTCTCTTTTTTTTTCTTTTCTTTTTATGAAACTGGTAACAAAATTCTTCCACACTACATTTATTCAGTACCAAGCTTCAAAATTTAACTGCATTTTTTTTTACTCTATCACTGCTTGGAATTTTCATGCCTCATTAGGCTGGCGGCCGTGTATAATTTTTTTATCAATGCATTATCCTATTAATAAATTTAATTAGTACAGCAATAGTATTTCATGGGTGCATAAGCCAATTTCATACTTCATAGTAACTAAATTCTCTTCTACTGCCATATGCCACATCTGTTCCAAGCATAGTTATTGCCTCCTACAATTTATTTCGTGTTTGGATAAATCTTTGGGGAGTCTTGTCCTTAGGCTAGCACGAGTGCCACTCTTAGTGGCGCATGATTGTTCGATTAATCGCGGTCGTGTCACACACGTCTCACGCGCCCGGTTGCAGTTAATACTGCAGACTGCAAATAAGTGTAAACTATTTACATGTATACATACAGAGTCATGGATGCATTACGCAGATGCTAGTCTCTGC
This sequence comes from Locusta migratoria, assembly GCA_026315105.1. Classification (NCBI taxonomy): domain Eukaryota; kingdom Metazoa; phylum Arthropoda; class Insecta; order Orthoptera; family Acrididae; genus Locusta; species Locusta migratoria. The sequence continues at coordinate 393,002,679 of CM048744.1, read as the reverse complement.
CGTGACAACTATCACTTATAAGCATGTGGAGAGACAACATATAACCAACGTTTATCAATGGCACAGACGAAAATCTCTTCTCTAAGAACAACTGTACCAAATACCTACAGGGGGACGGAATAAATAGGAAGTAACCACAATACAAGATACCATAATGAAGATACATTGTGTCAGCAGTCAGTGGCTCTTTTTGTTACCACGCCAGGCGCAGACTTTACACAGACAGTGTAGAGAAAATCAAGTACTAAGAAAATAACAACTACCTAGGACCTGGTATCTCGCTTAGGTACAGCACGTAGATGCAGTCTTAACACATATTCTCAAAGGGTAACAACGCGTTTACTGGAAATACCTAACCGGCAGAAGATTTTATTAGATACTAATCCATACTACATATTTAACATTATTCTTGGATGTCTCTATGCTGTAGCACAAACCACCCAATTTCCTAAGTTATATCTCTACAGTCATATCACATACGAATATATAACAGTTTCAAACTCATAAAATGTATTTCTCCAATAGTCCCCAAATCCAACAAATAAAAAAGTGAGCTAAAGCTGTAATCACCTACCCTCTTCAACATCTACATCGGAGTTTCTATTTGTAAACGTTCTAAAATAATTAATCATCTTTCTCTACTAGCTCATTTAGTCTGTTCCGACTCTGCGTGATCCCATGAACCATAGTACACCATTTTCTCTGTCTTACAATTTCTCCATTAAACTTTTCATATTGGAAAACAAATTCTTCTGTGATGCAGTCCTCCGACATCCCACATCATGTTGTACTATCGATGTTCACCAATATTATTGTTTTTTCAGTGAAGCACGGCTTCTCAAGATGTGTCAAAAGTAGGTCAGCTTTTGTTCCAGTATCACATCTCCCAGGGAGATATCTGGCTCTGTTTGCACTATTCACGCTTCTGCAGTCCATGGAAATCTAAGAATCTTTTTCCAACACCACAATACAACGGAGTCTATTGTTCAACATTCAGTAATGGGATGTAAAAATAGAGAGAAACATAAAACAATGTGGATAGAGTTATTATGGAAACAAATGGGACGATGCGAGAAATACACGAAAAGTAGTCTAGCACAGGTAAAGAGGGCATTAAGGCCAAGGGAAGTCTATTGGTGTTACGTGAGGAATAAATTCTGATAATGTACGTTTGAAGCACAGCATTGTGTAGAAGTGAAACGTGGTCAGTGGGAAAATAGCAACAGAACAGAAATGAAGCATTTGCGATGTTGTACTAGAGAAAAATTTTGAAAAATAATTGGATTAGAAAGAAGAGACACCTCATTATGATCATATGTATGCCTTAAACAGGCATATAATAATGTCAGTGGTGATGCACAATGAAGTCCGATCACTTGCGCAAACACAGGTAATGCTGCAAGCGAGGGGAATAATAGGGGGCTCTACTACCGTAGAGTGAGTTTAGTGTAGTATTCGTGTCCCGATAGCCTAACGGCTAAGGTGACTGTTGGCTCAAAGCAGGAAATCAGGTTTCGAGTTCCGGTATGGTACAAATTTTGTTCTTCGCCGTTGACGCACAAGAATTTATGAGTGCTACCGACAAGAGATCTCAAATCGATGCCACATTTTCAGATTTACGGAAGGCTTTAGACACTCTACATAGCCGCGGCGGATTAGCAGTGCGTACTGGAGCGTCTTGTTGCAGTGCGCGCGGCCGTCCGCCATCGGAAGTTCCAGTCCCCCCCCCCTCGGGCATGGTTGTTTGTGTTTGTTCTTAGGTTAGATTACCTTAGTTTAAGTAGTTTGTAAGCTAGGGACTAATAACCAAGAAATTGAGTCCCACAGATTTACAAACATTTGAACACTGTACTTCACAAGCGGCAACGAAATTTCGTGCTTATGAAATATCGTCTCAGAAACAGAACAACTGAATGGAATAGACACTATTGAAAAGAGAGTATCATCAAGAGCAAAACGAGGGTAATGGAATGTAGTCTGAGAGAATCAAGTAATGCTAAAGGAATTGGATTAGGAAACGAGACAATGAAAGTATTTCAAGAGTTTTTCTTATTTCGGCAGTAAAATAACTTAGCATGGCCGACGAAGAGAAGATTTGAAATACAGAAATTCGTTGACAATTTATGTTATTTTAAATGTTAGGAATTCTTTTCGGAAGGCATTTGTGTGGAATTTAGTATTGTAGGCAAATGGAACAAGGCCGATAAGGAGTACAGACAAAAGAGATGATAAAGCTTTTGGAATTTGATGCTTCAAGAAGATGTTGAAGATCAGATGTGTAGATTGTGTAACTGATAATGTGGTACTATACATAATTGGATAAAATAGAAATTACTGGCACATCTTTACAAGAAAGGAGATTGATTGGTAGGGAATATTCTGAGACATCAAGGAATCGTCAATTTAGTATTGGAGAGAAGTAAGTGTAGTAAAAATCGCAGAGAGAGATCGAGAGACGAATACAGTATAGATGTTCGAAAGAAAGTTGCTTGCACATAGAATAGCGTAGAGTGTCTTCGGATTGAAGAGCACAACAAACTAGAATCTCACCTTTTCTCTCGATTTCTACAGGGATATGTTCGTGATTTTACTGTTAGTGTAAAATATATTTCCAAGCTGAATAACTTTCACTACTACAGCACGTAATAGGATACTGAAAGTGTAGTTTCTTTGTAAAATGTTTGTTAATGGTAATCTTATTATTTCATAGTGACTAGATATTTCCCGTTTCTCATTATTATTCTTTGGTGAAGTTTGTGTTAACAATACATCTTTTCACTGAAAAGGTGGAAAATTCGTAGATCAGTGGTTTGCAAATTGCGCTAATTCAGGTTTGCCCATGTTTGGAGCATTCGCTGCATAGGAGTTCTTTGGAGCAGGGGCATCTAAGTGGACAGTGATAGTGAATTTCTACGCATACATTTTATAACTCATCACTGTGAATGTATTGCCTTCTTGATTTTCTGAAATATCATTTAGTTTCTGTAACTGCTGCATCTCAACTCGTGAATTATCCAACTGCGAACCCAATCAATGGTTATGCATTTTAACTATATTTTCATCACTATTGTTATAATAACCCTTGCGGTCATCTTATAATTTATCATCGCATGGTGACACAATGGACTTGCATTCGGGAGAACGGACGTTCAAACTCAAATGTTCAAATGTTTGTATAGTCTATGGGACTTAACTACGGGGTTATCAGTCCCTAAACTTACAAACTACTTATGAACTACTTACGAACTAGGACGGCACAAATATCCATGCCCGAGTGGGGATTCGAACCCCCGACCGTAGTGGTCGTGCAGACCGTGACTGGATCGCCTTAGTCTCCTCAGCCACCGCGGCCGGCTTCAAACTCACCTCCGAACATCCGGGTTGAGGTTTTCCGTGATTTTCCTAAATCACTCCAGGCAAATGCAGGAATGGTTCATTTGGAAGTGCACGGCCGATTTCCTCCCCCAACCATATCCAAACAACACGAGCGTCAGCTCCGCCTCTAATGACCTCGCTGTCGATGGACGTTTAAACTCAATATTCCTCCCTCGTTTTCATACAACCTTGCAAAACTTTTTAGGCACACTAATGTTCGCTTAGTTTTTTTCAAAAGGCTTCCCCATACAATACTCCCTCATAACGAGCAGCCCAATAGGAAGTTCTTTTCTAAATCAGGGGTTTACACTGTTAGGTGTACCGAATGTTCAGCTGAATATATCGGTCAAACAGGGAGACGCTTCGCCGTTAGGTTTAGCGGACATCTTCTGACAAAAAATGATTAGTTAAAGAAATTCTCCCCCTTTGCCCATCATCTTACATCTACAGGCCATCAGCCCCCCCCCCCCAGCCTAGAAAAACTAAAAATCCTTAACGTGGCTAGTAAAGTCCACAAATTAAATTTGTTGGAGGAATTTGAAATTTCCAAACAAATATTTTTCAAATCCCCAAACCTTTTAAACGACCAAATTCTGTCGAAACATCAAATCTTTTTTCGACATAATGATGAGCATCAAAATACCTTAGTGTATAGTATACATCACTCGTGCAAACTGTAGATGTTTTCGCACACAAGCGCGCCCTCTATGAGCCTTTTGCGTATCTCCGTGGGCGCGGGGTTGAACAGTTAGTATCTAGCGCATATGCAGCCTCTTACGCAAGTACATAAATTTCGCGCGGTTAAGTTAGGTCCGGTTTGAACATTGACTTCGCTATCCCCCACTGTCAAGCAACAGTTGCCAGTTGTTTTTTTAAAGTTATATATTATGTGAAGTTAATAATTAGTCGCTTTGCTACCTCAGTAATAACTAATTTTATTCGTTAAACCGTAGTCTTCAGCGGTATTTTACTAGTTCAAACTTCACCATCCCCCCGCGCAAAAACATGAATGTAGTCATGTGGTTTGCAGTTTTATCAGTCTGCGCCTTCCCTATTTCTAGTATTTCTTGCTCAGGGAAGATTTTACATATTTTAAGTTAACTCCTGTCTTTTAAACAAGCTTGTAAATTTTCCCTTCAACGTTTGATGATAAACAGAAGAGGCGAAACGCGTCATGTGTCAGTAAGCGAAACATCGCTTTTGTGCAACTACTTCTCGTTGTCAGTAATATAACAGTGATGAAATTTCCGTTGCACAACGAGGTTTAATTAAGCATCGGAATGAACACAATAGATGAAGCAGTTAGAGCGAACAGACTGAGATGGTGGGGTTATGTTACTCGCATGGGAGAAGCAAGGTTACCTAAGAGACTTATGAGCTCGGCAGTGGAGGGTAATAAGAGTCGAGTTAGACCAAGAAGAAAGTACTTAGATTCGGTGCAGAATGATTTTGAAGTAAAAGGCATAACATCAGACGAGGCATCAATGTTAGCATTGAATAGGGAATCATGGAGGAATTTTATTAGAGGTACTATGCTCCAGACTGAACGCTGAAAGGCATAATCCGTCTCTAATGATAATGATGATGATGATGACGGATGGAACGTAACAACAATTGCGTTAATCTCGGTAGACTGATGTGTAACTCTGGATTAATATTAGAAAGAAACGATATGTTATGGGACAGTGTACGATCTCCGGAAAGTATATTATCTCTGATTTGAAACAACAGAGTATTTTGTCAGCTTTCGCTGTTGTTGACTTATTTTGTGACATCTGCGAAAAGCGTACCAAGAAGCTAGATAACAAAATTGCAGAATATAATATAATAAATATAAGTAATAAACAGTTGTGCCAAGAACTGGGAAAAGGTCTTCACGGCCATATTTTGCTTTGGATAATTAAACTCACGCACATTCTAAAGTTTGAAGGGTTTTTCCAAACATTACATACGTATCTGTGTCAGCCGTGCAACTCCATTTACGCAGCGTTGTTACCGTTAAAGCAAACTGTGATGACGCCGGCATGACCTTTCTAGTGACCTTTATCCAGCTAGCTCCCAATGCAGCTTAACATTTCGCGAATGAGACGAAACTCAAAGGCAGGGCGGCGGCGTCCCTGAAGAGCAAAAGATATTCAGATCCTATATTTCACTCAAACTTATCGAAGTTCTGCAGGATGGAACTTACTTTTCCTGATTACACTCGTAACACACCACTTTATAAATAACTGGAACTTATAAGCTCCGCGATATTCCGACGGAATTTCTTACCGCCCCTTGCAAAGTAGCGCAATAAGCTTAGTTGACATAACAACCAGCTCTCAGCAGTTACACACTACATGGCGAACAGTAATAACTGACTATTTGCTTACTGTATGTGGAGAAAAAAATGGTTGTCCCAAATCCAACAAATAAAAACGTGAGCTAAAGCTGTAATCACCTACCCTCTTCAATATCTACATCGGAGTTTCTATTTGTAAACGTTCTAAAATAAACACTAATGTACAGAACACTCATTCCACTAAGGACTTAATCATATTCAAACCTATTAAGAAAGAAAAGGACCTGAAAGTAGCTGTTCATGAACTATCAAAATTTAGGAGCATAGGATATCCGACTTCAGTTAGCGTTAAAGTAAAATATGTAAACTTTTTTTATTTCATTTTACTTTTATTTATTTATTTTTGTCACAACATATGATTTTGACAAATAAATACAAAACCAAAATTATAAGTTTAATAATTCTTGAGAAACAACACCAAATTACTGTAAGGAAAACTCTTAGTCATTTCCAATAGTCTGACATCACTTAAATGGAAATTATTTAAAATGGCAAACAAGAAGGAAGAAATACTAAACGAAAAGAGTCTTGGTAGAAAGTACCAAGAGATGGACAAAAATTAATATATTTGTTCATATTAGAACTGACGTAAAGACGTGTAGTATAAAAGTAAAGGAGCAAAACAAATTGCGCAGATGCGTACCAAGAATGGACAATAAAATGTTACCAGAATGAATTCAAGGCAAAATTAATACGAGACCATGGAAGATATGTGAAAAAGTAACAACTATTACAGACAATAAAGTGCTTAAATCAGGATGTGTAGAAGAGAAGAAAAAAATAATGCGAAAATAAAAAAGGTACTAAAGGCAATGAAGAAAATGAAAATGGATTAGGGTGAGGAGGGGGGAAAGGAGGAGTAGACCACTGCAAGAGTTGGGACTGATAGAAAGCTAACAGTGATATTTAGTGTATTATTCATATCGTACAAGATAGTGTATAGTCTTTAGAGGAACAGCGACATTTTCGATAATATTACGTGGAAGTACTATTAGCAATCATAAGAAACTTGTTAAAATGAATGTTGCAACATAATCGTTTTCTTCTTAGAGTGGTTCCCCTATAGACGTTTTATAGAATGATCATCGGGACTTATGATCTTGCGAGTACAGGTTTAGAATTGCGAAAATAGTTGGTGGTGATTCAGGAGTAGGTCTAGTAATGAATAGGAAATAGGAATTCTGCTTATTAGTATGATCAACTAGGGAAATACATCATCGAACCCAAGATAATCACGATGCCAACACCCACCAGATTCGTATAAGAAACTGAAGCCGGCCGCGGTGGCCGAGGGGACTAAGGCGCTCCAGTCACGGTCTTCACGGCCACTACGGTCGGGGGTTCGAATCTCTCCTCGGGCATGGATATTTGTGCCGTCCTAGTTCGTAAGTAGTTCATAAGTAGTTTGTAAGTTTAGGGACAGATGACCCCGTAGTTGAGTCCCAAAGACTATACAAACATTTGATTTTGAAGAAACTGAAGTAGTACAACCAGAAAAAGAATGACTAATTTAATTGATAAACAGATAGTCATGGAATACAATCGTATAAAAATGATATTTATCGGAAGTGCAAAATGGCTAAGCAAAAGTGGGAAGAGAAGAAAGTATGTCCGTAGAAGCATGTATACCTAGGGGAAAAATAGATACTGCAATTATGAAAATTAAACAGACGTTTGGCGAACATCAAAACCTTGAGAGCAAAACCCTTAAGGAAGGGAAAGCTGAAAGACGAAAGAAATATATAGAGGAACACTACAAGGAAAATAAACTTAAAGTCAATATTGTAGAAATGGAAGAGGAAGTAAACGAAGAAGAGATATTAGATACACTACTGTGAGAAGAATTCGACAGAACACTGCAAGACGTAAGTCTAAACAAGGCGACTGGACTACAAGCTTTCGTCAGTGCTACTGAAGTCATTAAGAGAGACAGCCATGACAAAACTACTCCACCTGGCATGTAAGTTGAGTGACACTGGTGAAATACGCTCACACTTCAAGAAGAATGTAATAATTTCAATACCAAAGCAAGAAGGTGAAACTATCAGTTTAATAAGAGTCACAGTCGCACAACTCTACCATTTATTATTTACAGAAGAATGAAAAAAACACGTAGAAGCCAACCTTGGGGAAGAAACCAGACCGCAGTTGTAAAAGTCAAAGGGCATGGCAAGGAAACATTGGTTGAGAATGGAGAAAGGGCAGTAGCATCTTCCAGTTGTTATGCAATCTGTGCATTGATCAAGCTGTGAATCAAAGCAAGTTTAGTGAAAAGAAATAAAAAGTTTGCAGTTAATGATCTCGTCATTCGGTAGGAGACATCAAAGAACCTGGATGAGCAAATGACGTACCGGAGGACATAAGACGAAAACTGACAAGAGCAAACCAAGTATAGCGGAATGTAATCGAATTAAATCAGGCAATGTTGAGGAAATTAGAATAGAGAACGAAACAATAAAAGCAACAGACGAATTTCTTTATTTGGATAGTGAAACTACTTATGATGGCCTAAGTAGAGAGGATATAAAATACAGAATGAATGTTGGAAGAAACTCATTTCTGACAAACAGAAATGTATTAACGTCGAACATTTTTCTGGAGAGTAGAATTGTATGTGAGTGAGAAATCGACGATAAACAGTTCAGACAAGAAGAGGAGTGAAGCGTTTGAAAGGTAGTTCTTCAGAACAAGACTGAAGATTAGATTGGTAGATCGCGTAACTAATGAGGAGGCACTGAACCTAATCAGGAAGAAGCGAAGTCAATGGCATATCTTGACTAAAACCAATGATAACTTGATAGCACACATTCTGAAACATCAAGGAATTATAATTTTAGTATTTGAGGTAAGTACGGGGGATAGAGGTAAAAATAGCTGAGGGAGACCAAGAAAAAAGAAGGGTCGTAGCCGACTTCCTATCAATTTATTTTATTTTAATACAAATATTACTCTTTTTTTATACACATGTTGATTTAATGAACCGCTGTTTATCACTGTCAGGTTTCAAAATGTTCAGATGTTTGTAATCTTTCGGACTTAACTACTAGGTTATTAGTCCGTAGCTTACAAACTACTTAAATTAAGGTAAACTAACCTAAGGACAACACAAACACCCATGCCCGAGCACCGTGCCCCAGTGGGTACGGCTAATCCGCCGCGGCCTATCAGCTTTAGCTGGTTGGTTGGTCTGTCATTTGAATCAAACTACTACAGTCATCGAATCCTCACACTAAGCACAATAGTTTTCCATCCCTCCAAGAGGAGTTACGAACTACGGACCGGAATTTCTTAGAAAATTACTCAGTAAATAACGCTTGACAAAACTATTAATACAAAGACGGGCATACTTGCCCCCCCCCTCCCTCTTCCTTTTAGTGCCCTCTCAGCAGTGTTTTATTAATTCTGTAACTCACAGGAGGTAAAATAAATCTATATATGTCATCATGTTCTTTTTGTAACTTTTGCGACGTTTTGTATGAAAATGAACGAAAAAAATTATGCGCAAATTGATGTTGGTGTTTACAATGCAATATTACCTCAGTGTAATTTCTCGATCTTTTCTCCGTACTTCTGGGAGCTCCGAATTTCAGGGTAGAATATAGTCCATGAATCCAATTTACGAGCGCAAGAGAGACAGTTGATGGGCAATACATTTCTGGGTGGGGGTTCGGAAGATTGGAAACATTCGGTTGTGTGTGTAATACAAAACAGCAACCTCATCGAAATCAGTATTTTTTACGATTTTGATTGGAAACATAGGGACGACGGAATGGAAGGGCGCGTAGGGCTCTAAATGCAGGCACCGGTGATGTTATCGGTCAGAAAGCGGTATGGTGGAGTATGAACTGTGATAAGATGCACGGACTAAAGTTTAGACTGCCAAATTAAACTGTGCGTGAACTTCCGTAATTCTGTAAAATAATAATAATACATTTGTGAGGGCATGCCAAATTGTTCGTCTTGGACAGTGAAGTTAAAGAAACACGCAGTCAACATCAAAATAAAATTTTCACCGATATGTGCGCACTGTTAATATCTAAATGTTATCTAAAAATTCCGTCGCACTCTCTCATGTATTTTCTGGGGGAATTAAATATTTATGTAACATCAAGCTACTTCCCGAAACAGAATTTTGGCGGTAAATTATGTTCAGCCTAATCTTAGTGAATCAGAATTTCCGTCATGTTCGGCATCATCGAACTCAGTTACATCAAAGTGATCCAGAGATTTGTTCGCCCTGTGGAGTGATAATCTTCAGTCCGAGGTAGGACAAAAGAGATACATATGAGAGTCTTTTACGGGTTGTTTTGCGCACCGTTCGATGTCACGCTTGTACTGTTTTGGGCCATAGGTTAGGAAGTCATTTTATGGTTATTTGAAAACCAGACAGTACGTATAAAAACTAGTAAGATAAGCAACTGAATAATTTCTTTTCGAATTTATGCATAATATTTGCGTAGCGTAGAATTTCATAAACAAAAGCAATAAAACTACGAACATATTTTACTTCAAGTGAGTGGGAATATTTGAAATTTTAATGCCGCGGCGGAGCGGCCGAGCGCATGGAGGCGCTATGCTACGATGCGCGAGGCCGTTCCCCGTCGGAGGTTCGAATCCCCCCCTGGGGCATTGATGTTTGTGTCGTCTTTAGTATAAGATAGTTCATAAGTAGGTTTTAAGTTTAGGAATTGATGACCCCACAGTTAAGTCCCTTAAGTTTAACAAACATTTGAACATTTTTTTAAAATTTTCATTTTAGTGATTTTATACGTTTGTGTCAAGTACAGAAAGAACTTCTACACGTTTAACTTTAAATAAATATGTGATTTTTTTTTAATTTTACTTTATATTTAGTTATTTTGTTACGCACTGAAACGAACCATATCCCTTTGTTTTGATTTCCGAAAATGTGGCGGGGGATTGTCCAGTATGCCTCACTCGGGCTGCAGTAATGCTCCTATGTATTTCTCTTTTGATAGAACATCTTTAAAATATATCTCTGAAAGCAGGAATAAACTAATACCATTACTTGACTTCGAAACATTAATGTATCATTCACATCAAATAAGCTCATCATATAAACAACTGAAAACATATTTAGATCATGTAAACAACAGCATAAAAAAGGCGTTCAGAGATGAGATTATAAATTAGAGAACACTATATTAGAATTATAGCGTTAAAAATACGCTTTTTATACTTTAAGACTTTCGCGAAGTATTAATTACTTCCGTGGTTTGTGGAAGGCGTGTCTGAGAGTGTTGTGAAAACATCATTATTTCTACGAGACATCGATACATGATCTTTAGGTGTTTAGTGTGCTATTGCATTATTATGCTGCAGTTCCTTAAAAAGAAGCGTAGGAGCCGAGAGGTTGGTGGCGAAATGACGTTATCGTAGACGAATCATAGACATCACGCGGGTAGTGTGTCGGACAGCTTAAATAAACATTTTGACTTTGATGCACCGTCTGCTACGACCCGTAGGGTTCGATCGAATGCGAACGTCGATGCCTCAGTACCGCCAATGCTAAGGTGAAATTCTCTGTCTTTCTCAATCAGATCGTTATATACACCTATTTCGACTACTTCATTAATGATGGAGTCCCAGGACAAGGGAGGATGTTTGTGTCTCTATAGTCCATGATTTCTGTCATGTCCAATTAATGCAGGTCGAAGGAGCCTGGAATACTTAAAATGTCGTGCTGGTATTGGAATTAATATAGCGACCAGACTTATCGCACTGTTAAGAATAGATGCTATGTACAGAAATACCATACAACATCAGTTCAAATTGCAAATTCTGCTGTAGCTGAACACTGCATGGACACGAGAGATAACATCAACTATGGAGAGACAAAGAGCCTCTCGTGCCGCGCTGTAGTAGCCGAGCGGCCTAAGGCGCCTCGCTGCGGAGCGCGCGGTTGCTCGCCGTCGGAGGTTCGAGTCCTCCCTGGGTCATGTGTGTGTGTGTGTGTGTGTGTGTGTGTGTGTGTGTGTGTGTGTGTGTGTGTTTGTCCTTAGGTTAGTTTACCTTAGTTTAAGTAATTTGGAAGCTACGGACTGATAACCACGCAGTTTGGTCCGATAGATTTACAAACATTTGAACATTTTTTAACCTCTCGTCTACTTCGATGTACTGGGACTCAGTCATTACAGAAGCAGTCGAAGTACGTGTATATATCGACACAAGATTTCAACTTAGCAATGGTGGCAATAAGGCATCGACGCCCGCATTCGATCGGATTCAGCGAGTCGTAAATCTTCCGACTTGGATCTTGAATCATAGATGAGCTCTGCACTCTCAATGAACCCCATTTATCCTCCCGCATGAGCCACTACCGCTCTTTGTCCAGAACTTTCATTTTTCCGCAAATCTGTTGCACCAATGTTTCGTCAGCGTAAACGACGGGTTTTTTCGCGCCTTTTTCATTTTGCCTCAGTGTTCTAAGAAGACGTGCACGACATGCTACAATGTCCTCCCTATCAACCACGAACGTTCGTCTGTTTTTACATTTTTTTTTAATGAAACCGCATACCCTTCGTAATTCTCCAGAAAATGGTTCGTCTTACCGTGAAATTAATATCTAGTTCCTCCTTCACCCAATTATAACGTTTGCAAAGAGTGGGTATCTCTCTTTTAGTGTCGTAATACTCTAAAAACTTTGTTTTAAGTAAGCTCTAATCAAATTCATCAATACACTTGGTTTTTTTCATCAGTCTTCTCTTCCTCGGTGTTGCAATTTTCTGACCACTCTATCTGGCTTTCTTAATATTGTTCACAATATTATGCACTGTTTATACACTTTTTCCTGGAGCTGCTGCCGGCCGCAGTGGCCGAGCGGTCTGCGGCGCGCCAGTCACAGTCTGCACGGCCGCTACGGTCGGGGGTTCGAATCCCCCCTCGGGTATGGATGTTTGTGTCGTTCATAAGTAGTTTGGTAGTTTAGGGACTGATGACCCCGCTGTTAAGTCCCTTAAGCTTAACAAACAACAACACCTAGCGCTGATGCTGTTTCTTCCATAGTTCTTTCCAACGGTATGAGCAAGCCTTTTTTACAGAACTGAGCAACATTATTTATTAGCACTTTTCCATCGGAACGTACTCTTTGGTAGCGTGTATTTTCGCGATGCCTGTCCATTTCACCAGCCGCTAAGAATATTTTACACTGCGACAGTAACGTGACTGTACAATGCGCGCGACACGTGCGTCGATCGTGTACTGTCGAGTATTGTCGCCAGCCTTCGGCCCCATCTGAGCGTAAACAAAGCTCAGTTCCGCGTTCTGCCGTCTGCAAATATAACGTGAAAGGGTAATACTTCGTGAGAAGCCGCATGTGACTGTGTCCAGCCAATTAGAACTGTGTGACTGAGTGTAGCCTTCAGATGGTGCCGCCGACTTTATAAGCGTACCAACGAAGTGAAGACGACAGTTCGGTTAAAGCAAATAGCTTATAAAGATAATAGCGGAAATTCAGCAGTGAAACGGGCGAAAGCACACCCGAACATCTCATAGCGGCTCGAATTGTAAACTCAGGTCATCAACAGCCGCTTTACATTGTTACACAGAATACTTACTTGATATGTCGTCTTACTTGATACAAGTAGGAAATGGTTGGAAGAGGACGTATATGTGTTATATACGGCTGTAATAACTATAAACAGCAAAGCACTCGAAAATCATTCTTCAGGTTTCCTAAAATAAAGAGATGTAAATATGATATCTTAAACAGACAACCATTAGGCCTACTCATATAATTTGTTTTTACGCTATGATTTAACTCTTTTTCTATAATTTGTTTATAGATGCAACCACTGGGTTATTCTTAGTCGAAGAGCTGACTTGGATGAAATTTTGGAAAAGAAGGGACCCTAGCATTTGAATAGGAGCTACATAGTATGCTTAGACCACTTTGTGGAGAAAGATTTTAGACGTAAGAATTTGTTCAGCCAAGGGCGAGTGTTGCAATTTGTTCTTTACGTGTGTTTAAAAAAAGTTGTTATTGTAATGTAACAACAAAGTTTAATAGCAAGTTTTATTTTAAACCCTTTATTTAAAGAGTGGACGAGGCACGATACCTTCACTGTCAGCAGTTTTTTTTTTTTTTTTTTTTTTTAAGCACAATTTATATTTCATGAAACATGCCAAGGGTAAACAAAAATTTTCCTTTTCTTTTTCGGTAATTGACCTGGTGCGGTGCCTTCAGTCCTCTTGCCTGTGGCAAAGGAAACGCTTCACAGGGGCAGCACAAAGAAAAGAAAGAGAGAAGAAGAAAAGAAGAAGAAGTCTTAGCAGCAAACTACGAGTATTTTGCGGAAAGCAGTTAAGTGTAGAGAAGAAAAACAGTGTGAAGATTGATTGCAAGTGAAGAAGTTAAAAACATTTCAGAAACTATTGAGCAACTACAAATCCAGAAACGTAAAATTAAAAACTGAAGTTCGGTAGTTCAAACGTAAGTGATTATGGTGTGTGAATACAATGAATAATACATCTAATGATGATGCAGGAAAATTTATTAAGTTCCAGACAACAATGAGAAAGGGACGTCGCTATTCAGAACAGGACAAAAGTGTCTCTTTATCTCTGCATTTTTGCTCACTAAAGGCATATAGGTTTCTGCAGGCACATTTTTGTTTACCAACCACTAGATCCCTGAGGAGCTAGTTAAAAAATACCGAGATTAAACATGGTTCTTGAGCTATTGAAAATGAAACGTGGGAAGATGGAACCTAGGGAAAGGGTTGTATCTATAGTGTTAGATGAAATGTCTCTGAGATCACATTTGGCATATAGTACACAGAATGATATGTTTGAAGGGTTTGGAGACTTAGGTTCTGACGTTCAGTCAAAAAACTCCAATTCATCACGTGGACAATTGTGCAACCGGGTTATGGTGGTAATTGTTAAGGACATGTCTCTGAATTTTAAACAAATTGTAGAATACTGTTTACCGAAGGATGCAATGCCAGGGGAATATATAAAATAATTGTTACTGCAGGTAATAATACAAATTCAACAGACCGGGTTAATAGCCAAAGCAGTTATTTGTGATCAAGGTGCATACAATGTGAGGATGAGGAAGCTTTTAGGTGTGACTTCTGAGTGTCCCTTTGTTGAGGTTAACGGAGAAAAGTTTTACTTCGTCCATGATCCCCCTCATTCGATTAAATCATTGCGAAACAATCTTAAAAAATATAATTTTCATTGGCAAGGGAAAATTTGTAGTTGGTCCCATGTGAAATTTTATGAAAATGATGCTGTAATGGTACCTCAACTTGCCCCTCGTTTGACAAAGGAATGCATAACACTTCCTCCACTTTCTCCCATGAAGTTATGTTTAGCAGTAAGGGTAGTAAGTCGCTACAGGTATGATACTGCATGTAGGTTTCAATTCTTTACCATCATCTGCTGCTTTCGCGACTAAATTTACTGATATTCTACACAGTTAAAGACGTTTGAGGAAATTAAACACATTTTCAAGCAAATAGTTGTTCAGAATAAGGGGGCTAGCAGCAAAAGAAATCTGAAGAGTGTCAAATGCCGGGTAGATAATATCACAACTCTAATCTTTCTGTGGAAAGACCTGAGTGACAAACTTGGTTTTAGTTTTCTGTTCACCAGGAGGTTGACTCGGGATTGAAAATGCCTTTTCTAATGTAAGAGCGAAAGGAGGAAACAATGTAACACCTGATGCTTGTAAATTTCGCAGTGCAATAAAGACAGTCATGGTCGATAGTTTGCTATCTCCCTCTAAAGACAGTAACTGTGAAGTAGATGTCGCAGCGTTCCTAGTAAAATTAAATGAATTGATAAACAACTGCCATTAAATGCATCCGCAAGTGAAATGTCTGCTGAAGACAGTATTGATGTATCTCTGTATGCTGATAACAGTATCAACATAACGAAACAAATGCCAGGAATTATAGGTTGGGCATGTAGTGGGTAGGAAAATTAAATGCGTAAAATGACTGGGGTCATATAATGTTAATGAGCATACAGTTGCCAACTTTCATATAACGATCAAGAGATATGTCTCAACAAAATACTTTTTACCAATGGATGTCCTCAGAGCATGTCATATAAAATGTCAGAAATTTTTAGACAAAATTTTGACAAGTGCGCTATTTAAAGCACTTATGGTGTGAGAAGCAAGTTGTTTTCCTTTCTCATAAATGAATAGTTGTTATTTGTTGTTGGTATAAGTATTTTGCAGTGCTAATTAAAGCATTTGTTAAGAAGAAAAATGATTCGTCAGCATCACAAATCTGAAAGAGCCGCCTCATTTTATGGAAAGTAACTCACAAATAGGCCTAAATTCTCACGAAATGTGACTACCTGTATAGCATTAAATCTTATGTGTTGTATTATTTTCAGTTATAATTTTGCCCAAATAAACTGTCCAATACCGATTGCTTTAGTTTCTTTTCAACCCTGCACCTTAATGAATTATCATCCAACATAATTTCTTTAATGGTGCAACAAATATAAACCTTGCGAATTGCGATACGCAGGGAAATAAAATTCGGAATAGCAGACGTGAAGCCAGCTACAGTATACAACTCGAACCAACAGATGGCATTGTTAGCGGTGTCGCCTGGCAAATACATGTAAATGCCGCGGAGTTTCCGCTATTATCTTTATAAGCTATTTGGTTACAGCTAGGACCGTGACCGGCCGCACCTAAGCTGCCTCTAGATTCCTCGGCACATACCGTAGTATTTACGCTACTAGTCATTAAAATTGCTACACCAAGAAGAAATGCAGATGATAAACGGGTATTCATTGGACAAATATATTATACTACAACTGAAATGAAATGTTGAAATGTTTGTGTAACTTATGGGACTTAACTACGGGGTCATCAGTCCCTAAACTTACAAACTACTTATGAACTATCTAATCCTAAGGACGGCACAAATATCCATGCCCGAGGGGGGATTCGAACCCCCGACCGTAGTGGCCGTGCAGATCGTGACTGGAGCGCCTCAGTCCCCTCGGCCACCGCGGCCTGCCATACTACAACTGACATGTTATTACAGGTACAGATGCCCATGCAACTTCAACACGATACCACAGTTCATCAAGAGTAGTGACTGGCGTATTGTGACGAGCCAGTTGCTCGTCTACCAGTGACCAGACGTTTTCAATTGTTGAGAGATCTGGAGTATGTGCTGGCCAGGGCAGTAATCGAACATTTTCCGTATCCTGTACAGGATCTGCAACATGCGGTCGTGCATTGCTGAAATATAGGGTTTCGCAGGGATCGAATGAAGGGTAGAGTCACGGGTCGCAACACATCTGAAATGTAACAGCCACTGTTCAAAGTGCCGTCGATGCTAACAAGAGGTGACTGAGACGTGTAACCAAGGGCACCCCATACCATCACGCCGGGTGATACGCCAGTACGGCGATAACGAATACACGCTTCCAACGTGCGTTCACCGCAATGTCGCCAAACACAGATGCGACCAACATGATGCTGTAAACAGAACCTCGATTCATCCGAAAAATGACGTTTTGCCTTTCGTGCACCCAGGTTTGTCGTTACGTACACCATTGCAGGCGATCCTGTCTGTGATGCAGCGTCAAGGGTAACCGCTGCTATGGTCTCCGAGCCGATAGTCTATGCAGCAGCAAACGTCGTTGAACTGTTAGTGCAGATGGTTGTTGTCTTGCAAACGTCTCCAACTGCTGACTCAGGAATCGAGACGTGGCTGCACGATCCATTACATCGATGCGGATAAGTTGTCTGTCTTCTCGACTGCTAGTTATACGGGGCCGTTGGGATCCAGCACGGCGTTCGGCATTGCTCTCCTGAACCCACCAACGCGAGCAGCAATGTCGCGATACGATAAACCGCAATCCCGATAGGCTGCAATCCGACCTTTATCAAAGTCGGAATCTTGACGGTACGCATTTCTCCTCCTTACACAAGGCATCACAACAACGATTAACCAGGCACCGGTGGCTTGTGTATGAGAAATCGGTTGGAAACTTTCCTCATGTCAGCACGTTGTAGATGTCGCCACCAGCGCCAACCTTGTATGAGTGCCCTGAAAAGCTAATCTTTTGCATATCACAGCATTTTCTCACCGTCGGTTAAATATCGGGTCTGTAGCACGTCATCTTCGTGGTGTAGCAATTTTAATGGCCAGGACTGTAGTTACCTAGTAGTTCTCGTATCTATTGAACCTAACCACTATTGGCTTGGGTTCTGGTTTGGTGCACGACTAGAAGGTACTTTGAATTAAATTATATTCAATAAAATCAAGAAATTTCCATCTTGGTGTGATATATTAAATATTTATTAAAAAAATTACTTATCTATTTTGCTCCCACGATGGAACATCATCACTACTGAATGGAAGTCGTGATGACTCATGCCCTCCGCATAAAACCTTTAACATGGAAACGAAATCGATATGTAATTTTTTTAACATAAATACTTCATATTGCCCACCAAGCTTGAAATTTCATGAGTTTATTACAATATTTAGATGGGCAGCCATAATTTCAATTATGTAGTCAAATTACAAATAAATCGTATTCTAATTGGTCCTTAGTTTATTTCCTGCGAGGAGGATAAAACTTTTAGTTTCGTTCGTAATTTCTTGGGTCCTTGAAGAAAACTCTGTTCCAGATACGAGCGGCGCTCACAGGATCGGCACAACAGCAGCTCTCCCCAGCGTTGCAGGACGTAACTCATAGAATAGATTCCATAAAGGGCAAATTGAGGTTTGAAACTGTCTTCGCCAATGTTTCTGATATGTCTTTGGAACCCTGCCTAAATAATGTAGAACGATAGGAACTCCATTTCCTGGTCCATAGGGCCCACGAGAAAAATCGACTTCGGGTTTTCTATTTAGCATCGGTCGATTCCCAGGTGTATCGTTTAATTCAACAATTAATCTCTGAACATTCACCTCAAGATGTCTCGTATACCCACATTAAGAACTGCTAAATGGGGTATGCTGCCCATCAAATACATGTCGCCTCCGCCCGCCAGGCTTTCTTTTTCTTTAGTTAAGTCCCCAAATCAGACATATCGAGAATGGATTACGACGCTCCAGGTCTATCCGGCGATTGAAAATTCAGGGGCGCAACAGTTGCCTGCAAGCACTCCGAGAATCCTTCATCGAATCACGATATGGTGGAATTTCACGCACCTGGCGAGGGTCTGCGATCTGAGATTCTGAAGTTAACGAGACCCGTCCTTCGACACCTGTCTGTCGGTCATCCGTGTTTTTGAACAGGCCCACGGGCTACAGCCGCTGCGCCTCGATCCTGCTGTTTTCACAGCCGCAAGGCAGAAGTCTCTTCCGACAATTGCAACATTGTTTTCGATGATGCGCGAACTGTTTCTTGAGATATCAACGACTACAGTACACTCACAGGCGGACGACATGCACGGCTTGCCGCCGATTGACCTGACTTCACAGAAACACCTCGAGGACACCAGAATTCTGGTGGACGAAAGGCTAGTGTTGAACCGTTAACACAGGATCCAAGAGCCTTGCATTATAATAACGGACAATTATTTTCTATCTTTTTCCAGTCAAGAGCTCGGCTCCTCCTCGACCTAGAGGTCGCAAATACACCTTTGGTTTTCCAAATCGACACTGCGTCATCCGTTTCAGTCATAGATGGTATACTAGATCCCTCCAGCGTTGTCAACCTACACTCAACACTTGCGTAGTTTTAGCAATGACCATTTACAATTCACCGCTCAGTTTCTGGTCGTCTGGGTTTGACAGTTCAGAACGAGGTGCAGGTGGCCTCGACACCCTCCTCGGATGCGTTCCTCACCAGTATGCTCAGCAAATACGAATCGATGTTATCATCCTTCACACCCGAAGTGATGGGATTCAACGCACATATTGAACTCTTTCACACAGCTGTTCCCCGTTTTTCTTAAGGCCCGCCCAGTACCTTTTGCTTTGCAGGAGCGTCTCCAGGAAGAGCTGACTCGCCTAGAAGCAGAAGGCGTCGTTTCTTTTCTTGCACACGGTCGCTGGTAGACGCCTATCGTGTTAGTCGAGAAGCCATATGACGCCTTACTCATCATTGGCGATTTTAAGGTCACGGTAAATTCTTAGTCTTCAATGCGTATCTTGGACCGTCAATAGATAATTTACGGACGTGGATATCGGGCTCAAAAGTTTTCTCTAACATTTATTTGCGTAATGCTTCTTTGTAACTGAATTGCACAAAGAATTGCAGCAGATGCTGGCTATAAATATCGCCTGTGTTCTTTTCCAGTACAATCTCAACCTGCTTGGCATTGTCATCGCCCCTGCTTAAGAGTCTCACCAGTTGGGTTTCAGATGTGGTGGAACTATCTAGATGATGGCATTATCGGTGGTTCGTCCACAGTGCACGTCACGGCAAAAAGCCTTTTCGGGTCTTCGCCAGGGCTGACTTGTTTTCAGAAAGAAAAGTGCTAAATTTTTTCACGTGAGGTCAGTTATCTCAGGTTCATGATTGAAGCCCACATCCAACCCCTTCCCCACAAAAATTCAGTGGAGATGATCCAAAACCTGCCCCATCAATTGCAATTGTGTTACATACACTATTATCATCATTTTATACCCCATGCTGTCAAGCTATTGGCACAGCGGGTCATTAGGCTTTTGAAAGTCTAAAGTCGACTGTCCTGCAACCGCCTTGTCAGGCCGTTTACGATCCTTTTTTGTCCCTCATCATCACTGTCGAAACCTTGGACTGAAGGTTCGGTGCAGTCCTCAAATAAAAAAATGAAATTAAACAATTTAAAAAATTGTGACGCTAACATCAAATACAGTTAAATTAAAATCGAAGCTGTGGCGATGGAATTCACCGTAACTAAATTTTGCGATTATGTTTATGTCGCCATTTCAAACTGCAGACAGACCACAAATCCCTTTTTTCTTTATTTCATCCGAGAGCCACCTGGACGGCACATTGTCTCCGGCAATTGGAATTGTTTCTGGCAACGTTCAACTTTTATATTGTCTATCGCGCCTCTAACAAGCAAGCAAGCGCTGATTTCTTTTATGACTGCCTATCGGAACAGGCTGAGTGTGTGACCCTCGCATTTGATTTGCTTCCTTGTGGAACCAAGCGTGGACACGCTTCTGGACGCCCTTCCTTTGGACGCCAACGTGGTCCGGCGGGCCGCCTCAAATGATACAACACTGCAAGCTCTTCGCTGCCAAATCAATACTGGTTCGCTGGACAGCCGGCGTAGCATCTGCAATCCAGCACTTTTGGGAATACAGGCACAGTCCTAAAGTGCACAGTGGCGTCGTTCTCATACATAGTGACTCGGACATTTCCCAGGTGGTCATATTGTAGCCATTGCACCACCGCTTCTTCGTCCTCCTCTACACTGGCCATTGGGGAATCGCCCTCAACAACAGCAGGCGCGCCGACACCTTTATTGATATGGGTTAGATGAAGATATTGCCCAGCGTGCGTCAGCGCCACGTGCAAATCACGCCAGGAAGCATTTCTGCGCCCGTAGTTTTCTTGGCCGGACGCAGATGCAACTTGGGAACGTTTCCACATAAAATGGCAGGGCATTTTCACGGATCCCAGTAGCTCTCCTGGTGGACTCTGGATCGACGTACCTGTACGTATCATACATGTCGGCCACCACATTGGCTGACAGCATCAAAATTCTGCGGCACATCTCTGCTATCGAATGATTCTCCGATACGATGGTTTTAGGTAACGACGCCAATTTACTTCGGTCAAGATTCAGCAGTTTTGTGGTACCAATGAGATCTGCCCGTCCATACTTCCTTGATTCACCCTGCTTCTAACGGTCAGGCAGAACGTAATGTGCAAACGTTCAAGACCTAACTCGATAAGGTACCATCAACCGCTGGAAGAAACCATGCTGCTTCTTATGGAGTCGTACTGCGCCATCCCACATGGCAGTAAAAGTGCAGCAGATATGGTGGACCTTTCCACTCGCCATTACCTCTCCTTCTTCTAGAGACCTCGCCATCCCGCCCGCACTTCCACATACTCTTTCCGCGTCGGGCAGATTATGTGGGAGCAAGTTATCTCCTCAACGGGCTCATTGGGCACCTGCTATCATCACCAGACTATAGTCAGGCGATGGAATGACTTCTGCAGGAAGATGAGATCACCCACCGCCAGCATCTCAACCAGTTCCACCTCCAACTGGCGGACCAAGCAGCGCCAAAGGAGCCTCCAGTGCCCACAGCCGACCAAGCAGCGCCAAAGGAGCCTCCAGTGCCCGCAGCCGACCATCCTATGCCAGAACCTCCACCTCCACCGTTGCCTACTCTGCCAGCTGTTCCTGTGGCCCCTGTCATAGTGTCGCCTCTGGCTCCTGAAGACCAAGAAACTACGTTTCCAAGGAAGTCTGTAGTGCTGTGTACATTTCTTGCAGGAGGGAGAAATGTGGGTGTGGCCCATTACTCGTCTGACGGTCCGCATAACAGGGACACAAGGAGAGTTGCTTAGCTCTCTTTAAGGCGCACACACCAACAAACCTCCAGAGCGTAAACAGCAACCAGAACAACGACATTGACAGCTTCCTGCAACACCGCAATGTAATACCACAGTACTTCGTGAGATAACGCATGACTATGTCCTGCGGATCAGAATTGTGTGATTAAGTGTAGCCCTCCGTTGGTGCCGGCTTTATACGCATACCAACCGAGTGAGGACGATTCAGTTTTGGCTATGATCCTTACCGGCTGCTCATACGCCGGCTAGAGCTTCATCGGCAAGTAATATAGTGTTTAGTTACCTTGTAGTTGTCCTTGTATCCATTTGGCCTAGAGCGTTTATTGTCTTGTGTTTGCTCGTGTAGTGTGAGGCTTTCGCCACTTGTTACTTTGTCTTCAATTTATTTGAGCTTTCTCTGTACCGGTCTGTGGTTCGGTGGACGAGAAGAGTGGGTTTTGAGTTAAATAAAATGTATGTGATAAACCGCTGCCTGGTGAGTATCGTTTCACGGCTGCCATCTTTCACATCCTAGAAGACATTTTCCAAAAGACATTTTCCAAAGTACGTAACCCGTCATCAATATCTGACCACAACTTACGAGAAACGTGCATATCTTCGATGAATTGTTTGTTAAACTTCACCTCATATGTCACCCACTCGATCGTATCTGGATAATATCTGGCGTGGTCATCAGTCCGTAGCTTACAAATTACTTTAAGGTAAACTAACCTAAGGACAACACTCACACCCATGCCCCAGGAAGGACTCGAACCCCCGACGGCGAGCAACCGCGCACTCCGCAGCGAGGCGACCGAATGTAGTCCTGCGACATGTAGGCAAATTGTACGAAATTTTCCTAAAATCTATTTAGACCTTCTTCGACTCAATTCCAAAGACAGTTAGACCCCCTTATACCCCTTTGAAGTTATTATCGTTACTGTAATTAATTTACAGCTCTACAGACGTAATCATTTGCCTATTGGAATCTACCTAATCTGAGCTTTTATCTATCTGCACGACAGCTAATTGCCGGTTTCTTAGAGAACCTCAATTTTCCAAATACAAAATTACATTTCCAAGTCGCTACATCGTTCTTTCCGTAGCCAACAGATTATGACGATCTCTCGATCACAAATCAGAGTTACAAACACCATCGCTAGCAGCCAGTACAAATCATGTTCGCCCGTCGCATACATTACGACGAGTCCAGGCCGTATGTTTATAATAATATCCAGGCTGCAAATAAATGCTGGGAAAGCACTGCCGCGTGATGGAGTGCGTGGCGATGTGTCGCAGCTTCTGCGTAGCCAGCGTTTATTGGCAATCTGGGTGTTATTCTGAACACATGGCCGAGTCTCACTGTGATGAATGCGATGGTCTTCAATGATTTGTACCTGTCTGCAGCATGAATGTCCCAAACGCTGATTTATATCACACACATCTCTAATATGGAAAAGATTATATTGTTTTAGATAAATATGCAAAGGCGTACACTATAAAATAACTACGCTGCAAGAAATCTATATTAATAAATATGTTTGTGTTCGTTTCTTCAAAATCGTTAATCCCCGTATGTTCTGACTGATTTCTTTGAAATTTTGACAAACAGTGTTGCACTCAGATACATAAAGGTTTTTATGAACCTATTTATTTAATATATGATATGAAACCTGTATTACATCAACGAATGAATAAAGGGTCTCCGTTGAGCCTGGTCATTGATGTATTATAAGAAGAGGTTAGAGAGCAAGCTCCTTGTTGTATGACGTTCGAGGATGATGTATTAACCACGGATATAAGAATAGACGGTTGATGTCACGCGTAGGTGGGGGAGGGGGAGGGGACAGGCAGTGTGCTGTGACGTCACTCGGTGACCACAGCCGACACGAACGGCCGCCACGAAAAACTTATCAAACGATTGCAGGAAAACTATTTGGTGAAAAAAAATCGGATTTTTTTACATCTTACAGCTTGATATCTCCGCTCGATGAAGGACTGAATTTCTTTTTATTATGCTGAAGTAAATGCAATAAATTTTATTATTTTGTAGAGGTAAAAACGCATTGCGTAGACTTGGCGTATTATTGATTTTAGATCATATGTTGCTGCGTATGAATGTTGTGTATATGTCGAAGTAAATAATTATTTCACGTATTATTGTTCTCACTTGTTAAATGGTCAACTACTTTAGTTAATTCAGCTACAATTATTCCATCATTGTCAACGGCAGTGCTCGCTTAGGGGGTTTCGGAATTAGTACACCTACTGATTTCCTCAACGGATTTTTTTAATACAGTTTACGCTGTCATCTTGTCCTTTGTTGTTAACAATAACATTTGTACTTCTTTTCGGTTTTTCCGTCTTTCTACTCTGACTTCATTCAGAAGAACCAGGCTTGACTACGTCGATGCACTTAGGCTACTTTTAAGTAGGGACCGCATCAGTCTTTAATATACGTTCAATGGAAGGTTTAAAAGTTCATTTCTCAAGTCTCGAACATAATCAGACACTTTAAAATGTTCTGAACATACACGACCAGTATCAGGGTAGAAAGCGTGTAATCGCTTAGGCGCGTTTATCCACTTTAACTTTACCTCTTTATCTCTCGGAAATCTGTGAAATATCGCCTTCTTCTCTCTGCCGTGGTTCGTACAGCACGTAACAGCACAACATACCATCGTCATTAATAACCCACCACTTATCACTTACAACTACTTAATACATACAGAAACTATAAAGAGCCAGTGGAGATACACTAATAATAGCAACGCTATGGTCGCGGGGGAAAACTGTGCTGGTCTCCATGTGACGTCAGCGGCGCGGCATACGACTACGCATCCGGCGGTTGACCCCTACCGTCTATTCTAATATCTGTGGTATTAACGTAGCACCACCATAGTTGAACTGGAAATGAGACTGGAAATCTATAGAAAAGTTTTGGAAGACAGAGGAATGAAAATCAATGGGAATAAATGTGCCGAGGAGAACACGGAGAAGAAACAATCCAGTTGTATGGGCAAGACTTGACGAAAGTCGAGAGCTGTAACTACTTAGGATCAACAGCGTCCAGCGATGGCAAGTCTGGCATGGTAGTACCACACAGAGTGCATGCAGGATCGATGTACTGGAAAGGGACGTCAGGTGTATCGTGTGACAGAAGAATAAATCTGAAGACTAAAGGAATGGTGTATAAGTCAGTAGTGAGACCTGCAATGATTTATGGAGCAAAGTCATAGGCACCATGAGGCAGTTGATTATATTAATTTTCTTAATGTCGTTTTGTAATTAAATTATAAAATTATGAGTTTTAACGATGTATGCCATACGATAAATAAATAAATGGGGCACTATATAAGCCAGATAGTAAGACAACAAAATGTTAAGAATAATTTGTGGTGTCACCAGAGCCGATAGAATCAGAAATAAGAGAAACCCAGACGGGGCGGAATTATTTTTGGTTCAATTTTTTCTCAAAAGCTATTAGTTACCTTCATATGACATCACTAGATCGTTATAAGTGATTTTTTTTTTCACAGTGTCGCCATTAGTTTTGCAATACTGCCCTTCTTTATGGAATGACGTCAAAATGAATCTTTTAACAATAACGATTCATAAGATTAAAATTATAAAACAACGTTTAAGATGAAATAAATACATTTAAATGTTTCAAAAACTGAAGAAAGTTCAAGAAATATAAACCCAACTAGGAGAAAGTCTTCAATATCGTCTGTATGGACCTCACCTTTGCAGCTGTATCCAACCACTTTGCAATCAACAATACAAGCTTAAATCAATCTGCACTGGGATCAGGCTATTCAAAGAAAGAGAATATGACATTGTGCACGAATTCTTACAGACAAGAATAAAAAAGTAATCTGCAGTTCTCGTCCTTCTGGAATGACAGCAATGTTAGTGGAGATTTAAAGAGAAAGAGAGAGACCAAGAAGAAGATGGAGGGACTGTATACGTGAAGATTTCAGGGAGAAACTTCTAAGAGAAGAGGATGTATGGGACCGAGAGAGATAGAGAAGAATTTTCAGAAGCATGGTCCCTACCTTAGTGGGTGAGACGAAAGAAAAAACATGATGAAACCTATATTAAAGTTACTGACTTTTTACGACAGTGTTTCCCCATTATAAAATTTATAAAACTGTCTCACAAAGGCCGTGTAGATCTAACGGTACCGACCGGCCGCCGTTTCATCCTCCAATAGAAGGCGTCATCGTATGCGGTATGGAGGGGGACGTAGTCAGCGCCCCGCACTCACGGCCATTAAGTCGGTTTCTCAGACCGGAGCCGCT
This sequence comes from Locusta migratoria, assembly GCA_026315105.1. Classification (NCBI taxonomy): domain Eukaryota; kingdom Metazoa; phylum Arthropoda; class Insecta; order Orthoptera; family Acrididae; genus Locusta; species Locusta migratoria. The sequence continues at coordinate 392,976,198 of CM048744.1, read as the reverse complement.
TCTTCTCAATCAAGTAGCTCCTCAGTTGGCCTCACTAGGGCTGAGAGCACCCATCTTGCCGACAGCGCTCGGTAGACCCAGATTATTATTATTATTATTATTATTATTATTATTATTATTATCGGGGCTCCCTTCTCCTTACACTCCGTCCTTCTAGTCTCCCGGTATGGGAGGTGGAGAGAAAAAATAGGTAACTGGGTAAACAATGAAAAACTAGAAAGTAAATAGAAAGATAATAACAAAGAAACACAATTTTTTTCCTTATGGGATGGCAGTCCTGGGTGATCAGTTTCGTTTCTTTACCGATGAGGGTTATTCTTGAAAAAAGAAAAGGAGATCATTTTCTTCGCCGCTGTTACAAACATAACGAAATTTTTGCCTGCAAGACTTGTGCTTTTCAACTGAATGCAGTACAACACTCCACATAATGGGCAATTAAATCAACTCATCGAGAAAACCTAAGTGGATTCTTCAACAAACAGAATATGGGAGGAGCAAAGAAATTTCTCTCTTGTAGAACAATGACGCGGCGTGTAATTTCTTGAAAAATATAGAATTGGAATCGTAACTGCCATTCCACAGCGTCCTAATGAGTGTCGATGACATGTAGAAAACGAGTCACACAAAACAGTTTATAAAAAGCATCCTCCATCGAGAATAGGCACGCTTACATCCGACATTTCCGAACTGCTCCTAGAATCACAAACGAAAAGGCAACCAGTGTCACAGTTAAGTAACAATGAAATTTCAAAATCCGAAGTATTGGCACAGTCCAGTTGTCTCTCATCTTCCCCTCGTCACTCTGTCACAAACCCCACGAAGAGTTGACAAGATTATGAAAAACAGTAGTGAGAATATTTTTTTATGAAATTTTGAAAAGTCTCTTGATAATATATGTGTCCTCTAATAAACTGATGTTGTTCCCACAAAAACATGAGGAACTGAGTCGCATTAAGTTCCAGATGAAATATGGGATACGTCACATGCGCGACGATCCAGGTAGTGGCCGCCTGTTTACTTGCGGGAAACGGGTTTAAGTACGGAAGCAGTATTGTAGTGACATCACAGCAATCAGCGGTATTGCGATTGACGATGCGCAACATCCCACGCCAGTTTGAAGCGGGAACACGTGACACGGTGTTCCACAGTGTCAACTCCACCACAGGTATCGCACAGGTTAGACGGAGAATGGTTGATGGTGTGCAGCCGAGCTTTAGTCGTGACAGGTTCTTTTGACGACCTTGTTTCTGGTAGCCTTGACATGCGGGGAGAGATATCGGGCCGAAATGTTCTGCCTCGCGATCTTCCATATTCGTCGTGGGTTCCGAACTTCATACTTGTTAGGCAACGGTTTTCCTCTAACTGCTTCATAAATTTTTTTGCTGTCCTATTAATAGCGCGGCTCGAAGTATTCATTTGGAGTATAAATCTGCATGAAAAATTGGCGCACATACATGAATCGGAAAGGAATTGCGGTCGGGCTAAGTGGAGCGACCTGCGATTCCGGTTGATGGATACGGCAGAACTCAGCCGCAGGCACGCGGGAGTGTTTCTCACAGACGGCGAGTGTTCGGCGCACTTAGCCGGCGGATCGATCAGTCCAAGTTCTCCCTCTGCTGGAGGCAGCGTGAGGTCGCGTGGGAGACTTTGAAGATCTCTCCAAAACAACTAATATACTGCCTGCATTATTGCTCTACCTATTTCCTTAGGTAGGTGAAAAACTTGTGCCAGAACCCATGCCTTGGACAACAAGGAACCATTAATGAGAAGTTCGTTTTGTCCCAGTGCGAGATACCTACAGGAATGCAACTTTCATATAGCCCTAATATAGAAGTAGTAGACGCCAGTTGTAAGGCGTCGTCCATTGTAGGTTGGCTTGTCACTAGTCGTAAACCAAAGTCTACGTATCTGTGCAGAGGACGGCCATATTGGAGGCAGCACAGTCTTGAGTCGGTTCACATTGGAGCATGAAGCACGGCGATACAGCTGCAACACTGAGTACGCACTGAGCAGGTCCATATCGTCCCACCGGCTGACCAACAGTCCGAGGTCGTCCGCGCACGTGCGGCCACAGAGCAACATATACAGAGAAGAAGCCCCCCTAAACCTCTGTCCTACGCTCCCCTCATAGTTCCGTAAGATGCCAGCAAATGTCAGGCGGTTCCCCGGCTTAGTACTCGTAGACCACACTAGAGGCGCTTCTGAGGGTGCCTCTCGTACATCAGAGGGTAGCGTGGAGAGTAGGGTGAGGGGAGAGCTCACGCCGCCTTCCACGTGGCCACGGCTGTGTCCGGTGTGCTGGCGTTTGAGGGGAGGTGGTGGTGGGGTCAGCCTCTACCTGCCGCCTGCTCTGGCCAGTTTTAAAGGTCTGCTTCTGGCCGCAGCGCCAGCATGGGACAGCTTACGGAACTGCTTCTGCACTCCCCGCCCCGCACCACTGAGCGTGTGACTGGGCCCTTACGAAGGTTTCCCGTCTGTATATATTTGTCTGTGGTGCAGCAGACCATCCGCGCGCCGCCCACCGTGATCCCCTGGCACATGGAGGTCAGTTTTCGGAGGAGGGAGTCCAACGCGATGGCAAACAAACCCATAGAAAGGACGCAGCCTGTAGCTTCAGCGGTTCTGACAGACAACCATTGATCATTATTCGTGAGGTGTAATTTGTCAGCAGGTGCATAATGGCAGTAATAAATTTCGTGCCAAAACCAAGCACTGCTAAAGGCGTTTGTGTTGTGGCAACAAATGGAATGGTGTCCCTATATGAAAGGCATCGAAAGTTGTTCTGCCCGGAACGGCACAAAACTCGCTTATCACCTTGGTTAGAGCTCTATGTAGTCGAGCAGCGAAGCAGCGAGCAACCAACTTATAGTCCCCGTTTAAAAGAGTGACCGGGCATAGGTGAGCTGTGTCACATTTGCGAGCATCCTCCCGGCAACAAAACGACGACGCCCTCTAGAAAGACTGCAAGAATCAGAACACTGTTGACGATTTCATTGACAATGTCCGCAAGTGTGGCACCCAAAAAAATTCAAGAAACGCAAATAGAATTCAGGAGGAAGACTATCAGCACCAGAAACCTTGCCTTTGGCGCTGGTATTAAGCGCATGAAGAACCTCATCTTCCGTGAAACGTTCGTATAGAGCCATCCTATCAACTCATGCGAGAGGATGTGGAAGACCTTGTAGAAGAGCGTGAATCGCAGCATAGTCTGTCCGCACATTGAAATAGGGCGGTAAAGTAACGATGTGCCTCTGACAACATAGCATCATTAGTAGTGAGACGTTATCCATTATTCGATTGCAAAAAATTGCAGTTAGAATCTCGGGGGTGCCAGTGATACGACGTCCCCAGGCAAGATATCTAGGAGTGATAACAGACGAGCGCTGGAACTTTTCGACCCATATAGATGCAGTAGCTGAGCGAGTGTTAGTAGCCTTACATAGGCTTGCTGGGATTGGGCATCGGAGGTTTCACCTCCCGCCCAGCCTCATCAAGCTCTATCATAATAGCATACTCGTATCTGTTATGGGATATGGTTCCGGCAGCTGGTTCCACAGGCTCACCCGGGTTGTGCCTGCCATGGCGGTGAGAAGAGTGCAGAGAAATATCCTGCTACACTCGGTGGGCGCTTATAGGACGACTCCTGGAGGGGCACTTCTCGTGCTCATGGGTCTTCACCCTTTGGATATCAACATTTGGGAGGGTTGCGGCCTGGTACTGGGTAAAGAGCGGAAACCAGGACAAGGTTGCAGACATTTTGGGTGAACCACTTCAAGGAAAGTCATCAATTAAAAGGAAGGGTGAAGAACTATGGGAAGAGATGTGAGAGCGGGATGAAACCGGAAGGAGAACCTACGAGCTTCTGCCGAGTGTGCAGGAAAGGCTGAAAATGAAACATTTCCAATCTAGCCACCGACTGATACACTTTCTTACTGGCCATGGTCCCTATCTGACATATCTATGTAGCTTCCGAATTACGACAACAACTACCAAATTTTGACACATACACATTAATTAGACAACCTGACACTTTCCGGATCCTGGGCAGCCTCGCAGACACCATCTCCAACAAAGTGCGAGGAGACTTCCTCCGTGATCGACAGTAAAGTGTCCACACGGACATGACCTGCGCCCAGAGCCATGCCACCGAGGTGTGGACTGGCCGCCAGTTCACCTGGTGGAATCCGCCATGTTCTGGGGGACTTGGCGCTACACCAGACTAGACTGTAGGTTAAGTTAGTGTAGACATAATAGTTAGCTAGTTTTTTGTTAATTAAATCAAATTTCAAACAAATTTCAGTAGCTGCAGTGACCGTCAAGGCCAGCCCAGTGCGAGGAGCACGTCCACTGGGTTTCGCTCGGTGGACATCCGTGGCCACCCCTAGGGTTATAAGTAAATGGCACATCTGTAATTACTGCAGCTTTTTCATGTAGCTAGGAAATACGTAGGTAAAGTAGAAGTAGAAAGTAGTTCTCCTTAGTAGATACTGCAGTAACTTTAGAATTCTGTACAGTTGAGTAAATCACTGTTTGATAAGATATGTATAAATTTAGGACCCATTAATTGTACTGGTGATGGGTTATTGTATAACTATGAAATAAAGATTTTTATTTTATTGATGCGCTTAAGCCGTGGTAAAAAGCAGCTTGTTTAAGAAGATCTGCACGGACAGCATCTTTCAAGTTCTGAAGCTGAAACTCAACAGTTTTTCGATGCCAAAATGCCTTCACTGCACTGTAAGTTTCCAACGTACTACGCAGCGTGGGTTTAGCACTATTAGTCCACCAATCTATTACAGTTCGATAGTTTGCGTGCTTTTCTAAACACTAAGTCCAGGTTTGCTCGATTTCCACCTGAAGAGCAGCATCTTGTAAATGCTGGACATTGAACCACCAAAGTCCGGGTCTTTTTAATTGCACCAAATGTAGTAACGTTACACGGCAAGTATAGGCACTGTGATCAGAAAACGCCAAGGGTTGTGCGTCGACACTATGTATATTAGGCGCGGTCCAATCGGCTCTGTCCCGTCACACAAAAGTGTGAAAATTCCGTGTAAGTAGGGTGGAATTGGCGCCACGAGTCCACAAAATTAAGATCGTCAATTAAAGCCTGAAATGACGAGCATTTTTTCGGCCGAGGTTGCTGATCCGCGTCGTCGATTACACAATTAAAGTCGCCGCCCAGTACCGTTGTGCTATCGTGTCCAGTAAGCAACGAGCAAACGTCGGCAGCAAAAAACTGTTCACATGCGTGCCGATTATCTGTAGCTGACGAGGCACAGACATTGACAAATAACACGTCTTCTACAATACAAGCGATGGCTCGTCCATCCGGTAGTTTGACATTTCTAAAATCCCATAGTTGGTTAATTAAAACTGCAGAACCACAGAGTGTTTCTGGATCAAGGTTTAAAACTGAATTGCAACCTGTCACAAACTCAACTTCAGCGGTCTTCACTTCTTGTAAAAAGACGACATCTGCCTTAGTAACTTTTTAAAAATATTTTAGGGACTCAACTTTATGTGCACTCTCCATCTTGTTAATATCGACAGTGATGACCGTGCAGCCGGCCGCGGTGGCCGAGGGGACTGCGGCGCGCCAGTCACAGTCTGCACGGCCACTGCGGTCGGGGGTTAGAATCCCCCTCGGGCATGGATATTTGTGCCGTCCTTAGTATTAGCTAGTTCATAAAGTAGTTTGTAAGTTTAGGGACTGATGACCCCGTAGTTAAGTCCCATCAGCTCCACAAACTTTGGACTTTGGGGAGAAAGAAGTTGGACATGCACAGAAACAGAGGGCAGAAGGGGAGGTTGTAGAAACATAGGTGGAGAAGGTGATTGGGAGGAGAAGGTGGAGAGGGTAGAGAAGAGAAACCAAGGTATATGGAGGACATTAGGAAATTGCACACGTTAGTTATGTGTGCTTTCTTTTCCCTTTAATCTCTAACGAGCCACAGTGCCGTGTACCCGAGTCTCTGGTCATAAAAAAGAATGTTTTTCTGTTTGCTCTCTATGCACTCCTTAAACCATTCATTCGATTGTGATGAAACTTTGGCAAATTATTCTCCGTACGCCCGCGAAGGTACCAACCTAAAAACAATAGAGTACGCCACACAGTTCAGGAGACACGGCGATATAAACAATTAGATCAATTGCGCAGAAATACCCAAATTTATAGATCCTATATTTGTGAGAACTTAGTGATTAGCAACGAAATTTATATATAATTTCAAACCTTTACGAAAATTATTCTCGCTGGCACCCTCCAGAAACGATAAAAGTAGAAACTAGATTTTCCATGTACCGTCACATCACGCAAGGCGTTTTAATAGATTACTTCTTTACTCCTAATACTGCCCGTACCAGTTTTGCATACAGTATTGAAATACATTACTAAATGTACCGAAAAATGTATGTAAACTAAACGATACACCGTTCAGAACACACGATGTAAAAATTTAGATGCGTGAAATGCTGACACTACAGGCTTCGCATTTTCTTTTATTACTTCTTTACTACTAAAGATATTCCCAACTCATTTTGAAAACGTATGAAAAATAAAAAGTATATAAAACAACGGCTGTATAACAGTGCAGCGTTGTATTAAAATTTAAAAGCGATCGATCAAGATCCGATGAGATCTTCGATTATAAAGATTTAAATTTTCTGTTAGTATGTTTTTAACAGCAAATCTCGGTAAGTTATTGACTGATTGATTTGAAAATTAAATATGGGTAATGCAGTGCATAGCGGGTACAGGTACTTAGTAAATCAAATGTTCAAATATTTGTATATCTTATGGGACTTAACTACGGGGTAATCATTCCCTAAACTTACAACCTACTTATGAACTAACTAAAAGGACGGCACAAATATCCATGCCCGAGGGGGGATTCGAACCCCCGACCGTAGTGGCCGTGCAGACCGTGACTGGAGCGCCTCAGTCCCCTCGGCCACCGCGGCCGGTACTTAGTAAATAAAGCAGCTGCAGTAAAGAAAGAATTTGTACACGTTTAGAATTTTACGACTGCAAACGCGTCAGAGTATCTTTGGCGAAATGGAAACAATGTAGTCTCGGTCGCATGAATTTTTTCTCCCTGTTTCGAAAGCGCAGAACGCATTTGTCATCTGATACGTGCTCCGGTTCGCTACTCTGGAGCTCCACGTTTCATTCCCGTTGATCAACAGTGTGCGCGTTTTCCGAAGAACATGAAAGCAAATTGCTGTTGTCAGTGATTTCATCTGTTACACTCCGGCAGCGGACCACTGAACTCTACAGCTGCGTGATTTATGACTATCGACCGTATGGCATGTGACAGCTGCAATAATATTTGTTGTCCACTTTTTGCGTTTCGACGCGAACAATATTTGGTGGGATGCAGTGGACCGGATAAAGCACCGTTTTTAGTCACTCCGGGTTGACTCTTTTAGATACAATTGTGAGAAACATAGCTATGCTGAAACCTAATCTTCCTCTCTTAAAACAACATTTAACGTGGAAACCAAATAACCCACTCATATTTAAATATAAATCAACAACAGAAATGGTTCATTAGCAGTGAGACTGGAAAGCTAGCAACATGCATTGTCTTAATTTCTTTGCAGTGAATGCCTATGAAAGTTATGATGTTCGGTGGTGTGTGTTATTTGTCACTTTGATGATTCACAGCTGAAAGGTGCATACATAAAAGTGGAAATCTTGCGTTTATGACATTTTAACACAAAAACAATTTTATACACTAGATGTGGAAACTTATTTAGAGTTGCACCTTACATACGCAAGCGCAAATACCAACTCCTTAACGTTAAACTTATTCGACGCCTTACACCCTCTTACTGGAGCAACATAGGATACGGAGTGGCAGGCGGTTGCGACAGAATAATTTCAATTCAGCACTGACAACTTTATTACTGAAAACAATTAGTAAAATGTTTTTCTTTTAATTGTGCACGATTGTAATACAATTTTTTGATTAAATTTTAGCTGTAAATCGAAAATGACAGTATCAAACAGTTTTATGAGTTAGAGAATGAACTTTAGTTAGGTAACAGTGGATCTGAATTATACATCAAAGGTATTCTAAGAAACCTTACAAAGCAATAACTGGCCTTTTGATACAATTTCTAGACATCCTCAATCCTAACTAATATTATATATCCGATGTCTTTGTTGTTACGCTTCCATACCTTAACTACTCATCAGATCTTCGTGAAATTTTATAAACACATTGTCAGGATCACAGAGGAAGACGTAAGGTGCCTTTCATCTAGTAACAAGTATTGCAACCGAGGAATAGGAAAATAGGTTACACACAATTCTCTAATATATCAATTCGGCCTAATGACATGAATAAATTACAATATCATACTTGGAGTCAAGAATACAGGATCTGTGGTATCCTGGAAGGAAACTTACGTGTCATAAAATCTCACAGAACAAAATTCAAACCGAAAGAGATTTTTAAAATGGTAACTAAACCATACAGACAATAAGGAAGATGGCAAGCTAAAGAAAGTTCTTAGCAGTATGTAACTTGGGACTGGTATTATACTGGCACTATAGGAAACAAGATTGAGGTACGAAAGCATGACGGAATAAGAGGGATATGTAGTTATGAAAAGGAAACCCGGATAGTATCGCTGATTGGAAGGGCATAAACGGGACAATCTGATAATAATAATAGGAAACAATACATATATAACATTAAAGGTACATGCACCAACAAATGATAAGAAGTCAAAGCAGGACTTGAATATTTTTGCGCCACTTTGGATAAGGTAATGGCAGAAGTGACAAAAGAGGTGAAAGGAAATTTTGGCGCGCAAATAGGCACGGAAGGTAAGCTTAGGGGCCCTGTGGTACATTATTGATCCCACAAGAGAACAAACAAGAATGGCGAGAGGTTAGTGGACCTGTGTAGGAGGCCCAAGATGAGAATAATGCCCTCCCCTTACTAAACTAAGGCAGGCAAGAAAACAACGTGAATTAGCCTTGGAAACAGGATTACGGAAAAACAGCTAGTCCATGTACAAATCCGTGATAAGAAACATAAAGAGGTTACGAACACGAGAGTGAGGAAAAGTAGCGAATCAGATCACTAACTTGTCTAAATAAATAGCAGATAGAGCCTTTGAAAAACACAGAAAGGTGTATGCAAAGAGAACAGTAGTTTGGAGTGATTGGAAGAGAGTGAGAGACAGAATGGAAGAAGAGGTAGTGCGACTGACTACTGACCGCAAGAAAAGGAAGCATCAGTGGTGAACAGATGACTGTGAGAATGCAGTCGAGACCCGGAGGAAAGCATGAATCAAATGGCTATCCTGTGAAAAGCAAGCAGCCTGGTCGAATTTCAGAATGCGAGAAAAATTGCTAGCATGACGATCATCAATTCCAAGAGAAGTAAATGAAATGAGAAACTTGAAGAAGCAAACACAGCCTACAGCCTTCAAGAAATTCAAATCACGAGTCATTTTCAGAGAAGAGCAGAATTAAGAGCTTCGGGGCAACAGAACCCTTCGTAATAGGACAAAATGGCAAAATAAAAATTGACAATAAAGAGGAGTGTGAGTAGATGGCTAGGTATTTCAAGGATCTGTTGAATGCAGAAGCACCTACAGTAAAGTTGACACACGCTCTAGGGACGAAAGTCAGGATACTCCAGAAAATGTACCCACCAGAGCATTAGTAGCAAAGGTAATTAAAAACCTCCAAAACTAGGTGGCATCGAGCAATGATGGAATCTATACTGAAGAGATCAAGTGGGGTTTGCCCACAATAGAAAGAAGTACGTACAATTTAATAAGGGATATCTGGAGAAATAAGAAAATACCTATAGGCTGGAAAGAACCCAATGCCACTACACAAGAAATATATCATAAAATTACTGAACAACTGGGACTGACAATAGGAGGATAACAGTGTGGCTTTAGAAAAGGGAGTAACGGTGCAGAACCGATATTTAGTATAAAAAGGATAACAGAGCACAGACACAGGACAGGAAAATAACGCAACAGTGACACTTGTGGACTTCCAAGAGGCCTACGATTTAGTTGAAAGAAGTATGCTTGCTGTGTTAGAGAAATGGATGCTATAACACATGCAATAATAAAGAAAACTTTAAGCGACACTATTGCCAGGCATCACAATACACTGTCAGCCAGCTTCGAAATAAAAACAGGAGTCCGTAAAGGATACTGTCACCAGTTTTTGGACGAAGCAGTGAGATAGTGGAGGCAACTAAATAGTAGCTTGAAGATCTAAGGTGTACAAACAGGGTACACGATCAAAAGTAATGCAATAGTGGACTGCCTGGCATTCGCAGATGACATGTCACTATTGAATGAGACAGAAAAAGAGGCAAAGACGCCACTAAAAATGTAGCAGAAATAGAAGGAAAGTTCGGACTGAAGACAACAATGGTTCTGACTGGAAGATAAATGGCCAAGTGGTCGAGAAAATCAACATTTTCGTTATTTGATGGCATACAGAGCAGCAGTAGCGCAGTAGACAGCGCACAGTTCTTGCAGAAGCTTTGGTATTCGGAAAAAACAACATTATGTCAAGAAAAATCTGTCACCGAATGTCAAATTGCGACATTATACAGCTCCGGTAAGAAATGCCGCCTGTATGCGCCAGAAACGATCACAGTCGGAAAGGTAGTTAGTATACAGTTCGAGAAGAAGGACAGTAAAATTTGGCACGTTTAAACACGTCCACTGAATGTTGGGTCGTGTTACATTTTGAGTTATTCATTACTCTTAAGTGTTTCTCCGCCGTTAATATAGTCTATTTGTGTGTCAATTATTCCTTTATTAACTATCAATGCCCCATGTTTACATGTGTGTCCACCCGTGTGATTGAACTTGTGTGTTCATGTGAATGTGGAAAGTGGCTTTTAGTATTGACTGACTGCCGCGCAATGGCTTACAGTCGCCTCGCGCTTTAGAATGCATGGCTTAGCATGTCGTCTGCATTGGCGTCTGCTGGGTGGCCATAGACAAGCTTATTTGGCAAGATGGCGAGGTGGCCTGTTCTTAGTGTAGTACCAACATATTCATGGTCGAAAGAGGTGACAAATGAGACCTCTCTGGAGCTCTAGAAGAGGGTATAATCTTCTTCAGGTAGCGAGGGTTGGTATACACTAGGCTCTGAACGAGCTCTGGTCGCTTTTAGCGCTCCCTTCATCCGGTGTGTGGAGGGGAAGGCTTTTGGCGTGGACTTTGGGTTCACTCTCTTGCGGCGTCTGTCGAAGTAAGTACATGGTCGAATCATACTGAGGGGATGGAATTCTTTGCTTTCTTTGTGATCAGGTAGTCTTTGTTTATCAGTGATAGTTTTCTTGAGTAATTCTTTCGCCATCTGAGACGAAGTGTTTCTTCTTTTATAGGACTCGAGTAATTCAGTTTAGATTTAGTATTTGCATTCTCATTCCAGTGATGATTTTTTCTCCGGTTTTTGCAAGTTAGAATTCACGTGTGTGGCCCTCAGCCTTTGTGTAAACTTATGTGTGAATTTCCTTGCTGTTTTTTAACTACGTTTCCGTGTCGTGTCTGTATCTGCGAGTATGCTAATTATTTCTCAGATTTTCTTGTTTGATTCCATCTTTCCTGTCTTGGTATGCCCGATTGCACCACGTGCTTTTCTAACGGTCTTTACATTGGCCTTCAGCCATGGTTTTACTAATGCTAGCTTTCTTCTATATGAATTCACGCACGTGCTTTACTTGCTTATTCTAAACTAATTTCTTTTGGATATCCTATGTAATTCATCGTGGTCACACACCACGTGGTACTTACAGATAGTAAGCTGCTGCCTCCCCACACGAGTGCTATTGTAATTTGTGCTTCAAGTCACCCGCCATCTCGTCAAATGTTCAAATGTTTGTTAAGCTTAAGGGACTTAACAACGGGGTCATCATTCCCTAAACTTACAAACTACTTATGAACTATCTACAACTAAGGACGGCACAAATATCCATGCCCGAGGGGGGATTCGAACCCCCGACCGTAGTGGCCGTGCAGACCGTGACTGAAGCGCCTCAGTCCCCTCGCCCACCGCGGCCGGCCCATCTCGTCAAAATGCTGCCGATACTTCGTTTTGCCGCTGCTATCAAGTGTTGTCGCATGAGTAATGTGTTGCAAGCATTATGCATGTGTCTGTGAGTGAATGTATGTGCTTTCCTTTAACCACTGTGCATTTACAAATATCCTCCCATGTTACCTCCATATTCATAAAGGGCAGAAACAAGCTTGTTAAGGGCAGTAACTTTATGAATTAATTCACTTTTGTACTAAGGAAGGGCAAACCTACGTTTTTGGCGTTTGTAGATTTGGAGAAAGTTTTTGACAATGTCGACTGGAATACACTCATCTGAACCCTGAAGGTATCAGGGGTAAAATAGAGGGAGCGAAGAGTTGTATTCAACCTATACAAAAACCAGACAGCGGTTATTAGAGTTGAAGGACAAGAAAAGGACGCAGAGGTTGCGAAGGGAGTAAGACAAGGTTGTAGCCTTTCCCCAATATTGTTCAATCTGTACATTGAGCAAGCAGTGAAGGAGTGGAAGGAGAAATTTGGAGAGGGAGTTAAAGTTCAGGGAGAAGAAATAAAAAGTTTGTGGTTTTCTGATTACATAGTAATTTTGTCAGAGACTGCAAAGGATCTGGAAGAGGAATTGAATGGAATGGACAGTGTCTTGAAAGGAAGATATAAGATGAACATTAACAAGGGTAAAACGAAGGTAACGGAATGTAATGTCAGAAAATCATGCGATGCTGAAGGAATTAGATTAGGTAAGGCGACAATAAAAGTAGTAGATGAATTTTGTTACTTGGGTAGCAAGGTAACTTCTGATATCCGAAGTAAATAAGATATAAAAATGCAGAATGGCTATGGGGAGAAAAGCGTTTCTAAAGAAGCGAAACTTGTTAATATCCAATATTAATTTAAATTTTAGGAAGTCCTTTCTGAAAGCATTTGTCTGGAGTGTAGCGTTGTATGGCAGTGAAACGTGGACGATAAGGAGTTCAGACAAAAAGATTATAGAAGCTTTTGAAATGTGGTGCGACATACGAATGATGAAGATTAGATGGGTAGATGACGTGACTAATGAGGAGGTGCTTAACCGAATTGGGGAGAACAGGAGTTTCTGGCATATCCTGATTAAGAGAAGGGATAGAGTGATGGACACGTTCTGAGACATCAAGGAATTCTTAACTTCGCGTTAGAAGGAAGTGTGTGGGGTAAAAATCGTAGAGGGAGACCGAGGGACGAATACAGTAAGCAGATACAAAAGGATGTAGGTTGCCGAACATATTCTCAGGTCAGGGTACCGTGGACAGCTGCATCAAACCAGTCTGCGGACGAAGACCACAACAACACAACAACAAGGTGTTTGCTTGTGAGATGGGGGCTGTAATTAGTCTATTTTTCATACTAACCTTGTGTTACTGTATCTTTCTCTTTACGCTAATTATTGAAATATTGAACATTTTTCTCTGTATATCTTTCTTTATTTAGATTTCTGTGCCTTTGGGGACACATTAGGCGTGACGGGCTCCTGGGATTGTAGTACATTCTATGTTTATATGAAAATTTCGGGATTTTAATGTTTATTGGCACAGCTTGGCTGCTAAAAAGTGGTTATGGGTACGGTCAGGCTGCGCAGAGTAGAGAAGCTCTTGGAGGTCTCTCCCTCCCACCAACTTTCGCTCGTCTTCGGTGAAGGACGAGAGAGGTACGTCCGGGGGGCGGAGTATACCTGGCAGAGAATTTTTTAGAGTGTGTGGGACGCTTTACACAATGCTGGACCGCGGTTTACGGTGGGCGATAGCAGGGACTACCGTTTTAGTCATTCGGCCGTTTCGCAAGAGAGGAATTTACCAGATCCAAACAATAGCGAGTGCTCTGGGCCCCGGGCTGTTTATGGAGATGTATTGCCCTTAGGAGTTATCTAAAAAACCTTCCTTGTAGGCAGCAGAGTTTGAACATAGTGTGACGAATGGTTAGGTTGAGAGGAAAGCTTTCTGCCCGTCTGTCACCCCAGTGGTGTGGCTCCAGCGGTTGTATATATAGCACAACGTTAACATTTTTAGGTCATGTGACCGTAGCTAGGAGCAAGCTGAAATTCCTTGCAGGGCACTCACCCTGGGAACGGTGGAATCCGCGGGAAGCTTTGGTGGCTTGGTCGGAGCCTTTTGGCAGCCGCAGAGAACGCGTCCTGATTCGGCAAATTATTTTAGTAAGACAGCTAAACAATTTGTCAACAGCACCACGCCATCCGATTGGTCTGACTATTAGCCGTTATCAGAGATTGGTGTAGCAGTGAGCATTTTAAATTGCATTTGAAGATCTCTAATGCCCGAGAAAACTTAGCAAGCTACTTCCAACGTGGGCATCAAAAAATCTGGGGATACACAAAACACGACAGGATCGGCATGTAAATTTTGAACGTATATCGAGCGACATACAGAAGAGCAGGTTACGATTGTTGGACACATCATGAGCATGGACGATAAGAGGTTGACTACGAAGATATGGAATGCAACATGTTATATGGGAAACATTTGTTTAAATAATATTGCAGACCAACGGTAAAACAGGTTTTATTACAGACTATAAGAAACTGATGCAGTTACAATGTGTCTATATTAATAAGACAACTGTAAATATAGGGCTCTCGTACTAAACTTTGTAATGATAGTGCCGGAACTGGTGAGATTGAATGTACGACACTATCGCCAATTTGCGTGTGGTTCACCAGAGTTACGGTATCAGTACTCCTTTCAATTAGAAAATTATCGATACAAAAAGACTTCGTTTCCGTCTTAGACAATATCTTATCACTAGGGATAGCTGGGATTCATAATCCTAATAAATAAAAAATCCGAGGATTCAATGTTCAATATAGTAATTTAATTACAAAAAACGACGGTGCGCAAATTCAGTAATGAATTATGATGCAAAAGTAATGAATCTCTAACAAGTATGGCACAACCTTTACCTATTATGAAAAATGGTTGATACTGCGGACGTGTTAATTGTTTTAAAAGAAATTAAAAATTGCTATCCAACGCGGTAGAGAATACAACTAAAAGCTCAAGAACACAGCCAACTAGTGGAAGGTACATTTATCTTTGACTGCGCTATAGCAAATGCAATGTGCGTATATCGCTAATACTGGTCTGATAAGAGGAACGGCGTCTGGCCACCATGTATGGGTCGGTTCGACGTGTAGCTGAAGCTGTATGACGATGGCTACACAGTAAAAGAAATGCTTCGTTCAAAAAAATCCTACTTTGATGTAACTCAAGTATCAAAGTCGGACAAGAGGTTCTCGCAAACTGCTTGCCTCACTGGCCAGAAGCAGAAGGGAAGCTCAATTGTAAGTTTGTAAATGAGTGCTCCTAGATACAAAAACAATGCACTGAAGTAATAATTTTGTTCCTCTGTCCACAGAGAAACAATTATGAATATTTCAAATAATACAATCTACACTTGCAACTAATGGTGAGCTGTGTCACTGGACGCTTTGTCAGAAACTGCCCCCCTGCGTCCTCGCACCACGAGCACAGCTAGCCGAATCCATGACCTACTTTTCAGCAAGCCACAAGTCTCTCCAACCCTGTTTCTCAAGAGCCAATCACAGCTATAGCTTCAAATCTCTCTCCCCCCAACTTTATTTCCTTCCAAACATATTTCCCATGGAAAAGAATCTCCTGGAGGCTTCTAGCAAATTCTAGAACGTTTCGACCATTCGTCGGTTGAAATCAACTCCCAATCGTTGCATTGCCCGCGAGGTTTTGCACGAAGCGGCATTGGCCGGTCAGTAAACTGTGACTACGCACAGGCTTTGTCAACACGCCGCGCCGTTGAGGTACTGTTACGACTCCCATCGCCGCTTGCTGGCCTCCCTCACTGACTTGGCTGCATTTCCGTTTCCAACCAAGAATATTACTACTAATATTACTACTAATATTGTTAATATTAAATGTTGCCTACCAGCATTAACCAGTTATTTCAATGACCTAGCCGTGGCGGAGCGGCCGAACCCATAGAGGCGCTATGCTGCGATGCGCGAGGCCGTTCTCCGTCGGGGGTTCGAATCCCCCTCGGGCATGGATGTTCGTGTCGTCTTTAGTATAGGGTAGTTCATAAGTAGTTTGTAAGTTTAGGGATTGATGAACTCGCATTTAAGCCCCTTAAGCTTTACAAACCTTTGAACATTTCAGTGACCTAGTCAACATTAATATTTCAGATTATCTGGAATCAAAGTGATACCAGTAATTACATTATGAATAAATGAATATTATTAATTATTAGTCCATAAACTTAGCATGTAAGTTGGTGAAATATCCTGCCGTCTTACATCTTCAACCTTCAAAATTGACGAAGGAACCTTGAGCAACGTTTTGGTCAACAAATAGGCACAATTTGATCAAAATCTGATTATGTAGAAAAGGAATTATCATTTTGTTTTCAGTAACAGTCTATCTGTTCAGTTTATTAGAAACCATGTATCTACAACACTACTTAACGAATTTTCGTGGGAATTTCATGGGTACCTTTTTTTCAATAAAGAAAGTAAAGATGTATACATCTACATCTACATGGGATACTCTGCAAATCACATTTAAGTACCTGGCAGAGGGTTCATCGAACCACCTTTATACTATTTATCTCCCATTCCATTCTCGAATAGCGCGCGGGAAAACGAACATCTGAATCTCTCCGATCTAGCTCTGATTTCTCGTATCTTATTCTGAAGATCGTTTCTACCTATGTAGATATATTTTCTCATTTGGAGGAAGACGTTGGTGATTGGAGTTTCATAAATAGCCCACGCCGTAACGCTGTCTTCCCTCTATCGTGACAATACAAAACGAGCTGCCTTTCTAAGAACTGTTTCGATGTCCTCCGTCAAACCCACCTGATAAGGATCCCACACTCGGCAGCAATACTCCAAAAAAGGACGTACAAGCGTAGTGTATGCAGTTTCTTTAGTGGTTCTGTTGCATCTTTTAAGGCTTCTGCCAATAAAACGCAGTCTCTGGTTCGCCTTTCGCACGACATTATCTACGTATTCTTTTCCGTTTAAGTCTGAAGTAATAGTAATTCCTAGGAATTTTGTGTAGTTTACGGTCTTCACTTTTGATTGATTTATCTTGTAAACAAAGTTTAACGGATTTCTTTTCGTACTCATGTGGACGACTTCACACTTCACATTATTTAGAGTCAATTGCCAATTTTTACACCATAGAGTTATCTTATTTAGATCGTTCTGCAGTTGGTTTTGATCTTCAGATGATTTTACTAGATGGTAAATGTCATAGAATAAACGTCTAAAAACAATCATGCGTGTCCATCTGTACATGCTAAGCTTCAACAGTACTACAAGAACGGTCAAGGAGTTTCAAAGGTAAATTATGTAGGCTTCATTTCACGAAAATCTTATCAAGAGAAGAGAAGACATCGTAATTTGAAGTTTTAGGTGTGTGCTATACCTTAAGTACAGCGCAGTACAGGAGAGAACAAATAGAGCCGCTGTTAGTTACGTAGTGCACAACACAATTAATACTCATATATGGAGCTGCTGCGTCACCCCACCCCACCCAACCCCGCCATGGTTATAACTAAAGAGTAGTACAGGAAGTAACTAATAGAGGCAGTGATAGTTTAGCAGTGACCTAAACCACAAATAGATGGCCCTTTTGTCTCAGTAAGCGTACGTGAGTGGCTGAATTAAACGGCGCAATCTCTAACATTGAACAGCGAGTGACTGATTTCGGTTTTTCTATTCAAAAACTTGATATGTTTTTTTGAGATTTCCTTTAAATAAAAGTTCTTTGCGAGAGCAATCGAACTTGTTTAGTCTGTGATTTCGTTGCCTTCCTATTAAATTCTGAAACTGCTCTGTTTAGTAAAATTCAAGTCTTTCGCGATATACAAAAGCGGCTGCGAAGCTCAGGACGGTGAGGTCTCTTGGCTAGAACATCTGCGTTTATTGACAAAGCCAACCAACAATGATTTACATTTTACTGACTGATATCCGGAACCCTTAAAAGCGACGGTATGACGCTCTTCGTTAATATCCGTTACGAAGCAGGAGCATAGAGCTAGTTTGATACCAAAGCCGATGAAAGGGATCAAAAATATCCTCCTCCTTACAAATGTTGTCTTCATTGTATAAAATCATTCACAATGGTACGCTATACGCAAAAATTGAATCATTCACAATGGTACGCTATAGGCAAACATTGAAGCGAAACAAACATATGACCACCTAGGCCAGAAAATAGTAGGATTGTTAGCGTCGAGTAATTATCAGCTAGGATAAATAAATGAGAAACTTTCTGTTTTACTAATAAAAATGTGGTAAAGAGGAGCAACAGCTACGTCAGCTTAAAATGGACACAAAGCTATCAAAACTCCGTCTTTAATAGATTAAACGGCCGCAGTCTGTTGTGGCACTAAGAAGTACTAATGCGAACTGGCCCCGCAACATGCACACAAATGATCACACACACGCTCACACATACGTTCTCTCTCTGTGACGGCCCCACATTCCGTCGCCGTGGCGACCCACTCAGTATTCAGAGCTGCGCAGAGAGCCAACTTATCTTCTCGCCGGCGCCTGCTGGAGAAAAGCTGCGAGGCGCTTACGGATAACCAAGGACGCCGTGTCCCCATCTGGGGATCCTTCCCTCTCTTGCGCTCCAGTTATTTATGGACAAGGCGACGTACTGGGATTCCCTGCTCTCCCGAGTACCAGCAGGCTAAATGCCGAATTCCGTTCAGAACTGGGTCATTCCGTGCTTAGCCTCCCGTTGCATGGCAGTCAAAATCGGCTTATACTTTATCTAACATTTCGGATGAAAAGACGTCATGATTTGATTCCTTAATGTCTCCCGGCGTGTGGTATGCAGCCAGGCACAAAAATCTACGGCGGTTGATATTACGGCAGGAGACCACCCTGTCATTCCCAAGGCAATACTACAGCGTTGAAGTTTCAAAAATGTGCTGATGTTTTTAAATCTATAGGACTTAACTACTATGGTTATGTCCCTAGGCTTACAAAATACTTAAACTAACTTATCCTAAAGACAACAAACACACACACACACACACACATATATATATATATATATATATATATATATCTCCGAGGGACGACTCGAAACTCCAACGGGAACCAACCGCGCACTCCGCAGCAAGGCACCTTAGAGCGCTCAGCCATTCCACCACAACTCAGCGACATTTAAAACCTTGGTTTTCAATTACATCAGGAAAGACCACATACACCGAGCAAGTAAGAAAACAGAGCCGTCACACGACCAAAGATGAAGCCCGTCACAAATAAATTGATTTCTGAGGGTTTTCGTCATTTCTCGTATGACGGCGCTGTTTGCTTGCTTGCTTGGTGTGTGTTGTCTTGCCTGTTGTCATTGACAACCGAGGTTTTAAACGTCGTTGCACAGTGCTTTCTCGCTGCAGGTTTTGTAACACAGACGACCTGGTATATGCTTAAATGATCTCTAGTGATTGCTTATAGAAATATCGCTCATACTGACATGGGCAATTCCTGCAGAAATTAACTGAATCTATCTCATCGTACCACATATTGGGCCCGCAAGCTCAGTAAGTTTTAGAATGAGGTTATCCCTAATCCTGGCAGGAGAGATACAAATGTAAACAAATTAAGTTACAAGACAGTGGAGTATACAAGATTAGATTGTCAACAAGCGCCAGCAGTGGATAAAAATTACAGAAATTACTCTCTACGGACATTAATTTACCCGTATCAAAATACTTTGCATTGATGAGACATTAAACTGGGAGCAACATATTGATGGTCTGCTGAAACGTTTAAGTGCATCTGCATATGCTATTAGGATTGCAAATTTGGGCGATAAGAAGCTCAGTAAATTTGCTTACTATGCTTATTTTCATTCACTGCTTTCATCATTTAGTAAAGAGTGTTCATTTCACAAAAACGTGTAATCAGAATAATTTCTGGGTCCACCCAAGATCATTCTGCAGACATCTATGAAAGGATTTAGGTATCCTCACAGTAACTTCACAGTATATAAATTCTTTTACGAAATTTGTTCTTAATAATCCTACACAGTTCAAAAGTAACAGCAATATGCATAGATATAACACCAGAAGAAAGGATGATCTTTACTATGCAGGGTTAAATCAGACTTGGGCACAGAAAGGGGTGAATTATGCTGCCACAAAAATCTCCGGTCACCTACTAAAAAGCTTTCTTTTGAACATGAACAACACCATGCTACGTCTTATATAGCTGGCAGCCTCAACATGTGTCGGCGTAACAAACCTTAAGTTTGAACAGGACTTATTTAGACAAAATTTTAAACTACCGTTCAATGTTCCTTTTGAACGTGAAAAAACACCATGGAAAGCACCATATAACTGACAACGTGAAAATGTGTCAGCGTACAAAAACTTTCACTTTGAATAGCACTTATGTATACGGCACCTTAAACTATCTTCAAAAGCACCTTTTCAATGTGAAAAAAAAAACACAATGAAACGTACCATATAACTGACAGTGCGATACATTTGTCAGCGTACAACCACCTTCTTCTAGTTAAACAGTATTTCTATCTTGGACCGCAGCTGTTGAACGATCATCATCCAAGCGGTTGGCAATTAGTTCTGGTTGCATACAACACTTGGCCACCGCCAGAAAAAATCGTACCCTGTGTGACATATCAGCCCCGTGCAAGCTTTATACTACAGGCGCTCTGCGCCATTTCTCCCACTTTCTGCCCGATGGCGCCACCAACAAGGCAAGGCATATCCCGGCTGAAAAGAACACAGTCGCCCAATGATCACAATGTGCCACACTTGGCACAACACTGGAACGACTCTGGTCCAAAGGATCCATCTAGTCGTCTAAAACATTCTACTCTCAAGCTAAGAGAGTTTTATTATCAGGTTGTCCATAAGAAAGGTAGGAAATATATGAATATGGTCACATGTATTTGAAGGTAGCAATGTTAAATACATTGGTCAAGAGTGTGGTGGAACAGCAACAAGAACAAGCAACACATTAAGACTGTCAGGCATTTAAGCCACAGCTGCAGTATATTGTGTATGTGGATTGCTGCCCCCCCCCCCCCCCCCCCGAAAGAAAGTTTTGCAACATGGATACACGAGTTAAAGATAAATTTTGTGGAAGAATAGTTGTGATGTGCAGTAATCAAGTAGTGTTTACTGTGCCAACAAAGTCACGTTTCATGGAGAATAATCAATTTGTATATATTACTGGAGGAGTCTAAACCGGTTCAAATGCTAGAGCTTGACATTTTCGGTCCATTAAACAAAAATCCTGCAGATAATAGATACTGTACACGCCTACAGTTTTCAATTATTTTTCAAGACTTCTAGAAATTGCAGCAATTCACGACCATCAGACCAGAACCATGGCATCTGCGTTAGTTAACAGTTGTGTACAAGCCTGTTCAATCAACAAAACAACGGCAGAACAGGGTATGTCCATACCACCAATCCAAAAATTCTATGCTGCTTTGTAAATGCTAAACTTGATAATAAGGATACTTACTTTCTGTATGTGAATCGCGGTTACAGCTCAATGTTTCACATGGAAACATATATGTTAATTCTTAAAGTGGTATTTGGGAGGAAGATAACGTCACTGTTTAACTTTCATGTCCTAAGATGGAATCAGGTAATCAACTGGTAGGGACGTTTGCAAGGACAGTGAAGTGTGGAGGCACTTGTGAAAGCCAAACACATGGCCTCTAAAATGCGAGGAGCAACCAAAGAACGCTTGGGCAAAATAACACACTATCATGTAAGCCGTGCTTATTCGTCAGTAATCCTCTGTACTATAAAGGCAAAGATGAAGAATTTCCTGTCCAATTATCGTAAACTGTATCAGAATATTGATATGACTGCACAAATTAATGTGAAAGTGCAGTTCCCAAAACATCTATCATTTATGTCAGTCACATGAAACATTTAAAGATATGTTAGATGGAGTACTACAATCATCTGTGAATGGTCCACAACACAAATGTGCAAGAGGCAGGAAGACGGAATCTTGGACAGTGAAACAGTACAATCTACATCATATAAGTTACACTTCAAAGCTACATAATTAATTACATTTGGGTGCGGTGCTTTATAAAGTGTTGGCACTATTATTGATATTTGCCATAAATGGTATTTCACTGACTGCTATTTGTATGAATTTAGCGTTTCTTGGTATATGCTTGACATATGTATTTTTATTTTAATGATGTCAAGTTTTATTTCTCTGCTTGTCGTTCCTTAGTCCGCATTTCAAAATGGAAATGATGGGGGATTCACTTCCATTATTAGAGGTATAGGAAGTCATCAAGGGAGTACTAACAGACTGGTAGAGACTGAAATTGATATGTTTCTGGAAACTCGAATAAAAAAAGTTATAGAAAACCTTCACCACACTGTCGCTCTGAATCTCTCTTATTTCCAGAAACTACAGATTGATTATAATTAAACATTAGAAACACTAAAAATAACACCTCCACGGCGGATTAGTCGTGGGTATTGGGGCGCCGTGCTGCGGTGCCTGCGGCCGTTCGCCGTCGGAGTTTCGAGTCTCCCCTCGGGCGTGGGCGTTTGTGTTGTCGTTTGGTTAGTTTACCTTAGTTTAAGTAGTTTCTAAGCTAATGGACTAATAAGCACGCAGTTGAGTCCGATAGATTTTCAAACAAAACACAAAAATAACACCACTGGTCAGAATAACGGCAAATTGCAACGGAATGTTATCGGAGAAGGGGAAAAAGTATGGCATGAGAAAAATAATGTGAAAATTGATCAATAGACGGCGCTGTAAACATCATAATTCAATAGTGGTCGACTATAAGCGACAACGCATAAGGTGTAAGTTATACGGTAAACAAACTGTATTACTCAATGCTTTATTTTCGAACGCGCCCCCTAAATACCTGTATATGAATTTTTTTACCGTAATTGAGTTTCTCTAGAAGGTTTTACAAAATGTCGGAAGAGTAAAACAAATTATAGAATTGAAAAAAAACAAACACTGGTCTATTCTTCCGCCCAATTTTGCAAATATTTCGGACTAGCGAATAATAAAAATATAAATAATATAAAATTAAATATATAAAAAAGATATACTGAACGTAAACAAATGACTATCGGGGTTTTAAATCTTTGTATAATTCATTACAGTAATTTTACTATTACAAATTATACGTCATATAAACGAGAAATTCAAACAGTTTGCCGACCGAGTGTCCGTGCACACAGTTGCAATGTGCCTCCCCTTTATTGTCTTTGTGTCATATGGAGGCGAAGAGTGTATGCGCCTGTCTTTTACTCTGTATCGCCGCGGTGGAGTAGCCGAGCGGTCTAAAGCGTCTCGCTGCGGAGCGCGCGGTTGCTCGTCGTGGAGGTTCGAGTCCTCCCTGGGGCATGGGTGTGTGTGTTGTCCTTAGGTTAGTTTACTAGGTTTAAGAAGTTTGTAAGCTACGGACTGATGACCACGCAGTTTGGTCCGATAGAATTACAAACATTTTTTTTTTTTTTACTCTGTATCAACAGTAACTGGAGCTCCGTATCTCGATGTGATACAGCAATATATTTTTTCAAAACAACATGGTGCACCAGAGAACTTTATTTGGTAGCAAGACGGTGCGCCGCCTCATTGGCATGCCTTCGTTCGCGATTGACTATACAACGTTGTTCCCGACCCCTGAATTGGCCGCAAGAGGCCGGATGGAAGACACAGCTAAGCCGCGGTGGAGAAGCTGAGCGGTCTAAGGCGCCTCGCTGCGAAGCGCGCGGTTGCTCGCCGTTAGAGGTTTGAGTCCTCCCTAGGGCACGGGTGTGTGTGTGTGTGTGTGTGTGTGTGTGTTGTCCTTAGGTTAGTTTCCCTTAGTTTAAGTAGTTTGTAAGCTACGGACTGGTGACCACTCAGTTTGGTCCGAAAGATTTACAAACATTTGAATTTGTTCCGCTAGGCTCCACGCTCACCTGGCGCCATGCAACTTTTACTTGAGGTTTTTAAGGGATCAGCTGTATTTTAGGACATAAGATTGAAAGTGCAATTGCATGAATTACTTCAGACACTCTGAACAAGGTTTGGAACGAATTCAGCTATCGACTCGACGTGTGACGTGGCGAAGGGAGCTCATATTGAACATTGTTTCAGTTGCCCACTAATTTGATGCATAATTTTTAAAAAATGTTCAAATGTTTGTAAATCTTATGGGTCTTAACTACGGGGTCATCAGTTCCTATACTTACAAACTACTTATGAACTACTTACGAACTAGGACGGCACAAATATCCATCCCCGAGGGGGGATTCGAACCCCCGACCGTAGTGGCCGCATAATATTTAATGGTAATTACACTGTAGTAAATTATACAAAACTTTAAAATCCCGATATTCAATTTGTTACGTACTGTGTTATTATTGTTATATATTTAATTTTGAATTACAACCTCTGGCAATAAAGTTCGGTAACAGTAACTTCTATGAACTCTATTTACCTTACTGCGAAATAGTCATCTCCCATACATATGCACCGCTGAACACTAGAAAGTTCGCACGAAATCTTCCATTGGGATGATGTCCAAAAGCCTCGTCACGTTTCGTTGTATGTCAGGAGTATCGTCAAACTGATTTCCTTTCTAAGTGAGTTTGAGCCAAGGGAATAGGAAGAAGTCGGGAGGATTGATATCCGGCGAGTATGATGTATGTTCAAGTCGCAAAAATAATCAAAGTTTGTAAATCTATGTGACATAACTACTCTGGTTATCAGTATAAAGGCTTACAAACTACTTATGCAAAGGACAACAAATACACCCATGCCCGAGGGCGGACTTGAACCTCTCACGGAGAGCAGCGAAGCGCTACGCAGCTAGGCGCTTTAGGACGCTTGGCCACTCCACCACACCTTGGTTGTGTTTGGGCGATCGTTGTCGTCAAAAGAAAATGAAGATTCTTGTTGTGCATAATGGGGTCTCGCCCTACATAGACGTTGTATGAAACGGGTCAAAATTTCAACCTGTCTTGCAGCGTTCAGTGTCGTCCCTTCAGGTAGAAACTCCTTGAAGCTAATACCTTGACTATCGCGAAAGATGATGAGCATCGTTTTAATGTGTAAGTTTTTCTTCTCTGAGCTTTTTTGTCAGAGAATACCATTCGATGAACTACCGTTTCGTTTGAGGGTCGTAGAGGAGTCACTATCAGTGACAATACGGTTCAAGGAATTGGTTGTCGCATGCGCCGTTTCCACAACTCCTGTGAAGCCTCTAAACGTGTCTGTTTCTGATCGGCTGTCATGTGAGATAAGACGACTTCTCTGGAAGGATTTGTCACACGGATTTACGGTTGATCTGAAGTTCATGCTCACAGTTAATCGACGGTCATTCGTGTTTAATGTCCGCACTTCCTGAATGTTTTCGTTATTGTCGGCGGCCGTCCTCTGGGCGGATTGTCAGAAACATGTTACCTGCCTCCTAGAAAATGGGCCAACTACTCGTACACACACTTCATTGGCAGTCCTTGATTCCCATAAATACGTACCAGCATCGGATACGTGTCTTTAGGCGTGTTGCCAAGCTTAAAACGAAACGTTATAGTATATTTTGATCGTTCATGGTCATGTTCTCAGTTCAGTTAGCAATGCACTAAACAATTACTTCGCCCAACAGGTCTAACACGGAACACACACGATATTGAACTGAACTACGGTGGGGAAGGTTGTCGACACATTGTCAAAAAATTATACACTATAATATTATTTTTATATATTTAGTTCATATTATTTATATTACTGACACACGGAACACGAAACACACACGATATTGAACTGAACTACGGTGGGGAAGTTTGTCAACTCATTGTCAAAACATTATAGACTATAATATTATTTTTATATATTTAGTTCATATTATTTATATTACTGTTTTTTTCTTGTTCGAGATATTTGTAAAAATTCTAAACCTACATGAAATTCAAAGCTGAGCCGTAAAAAAGTTTGTGTGTCTCTGTTCTAGGGGTTCACTGAACCAAGGAAGACGTACGACGCTCAGCCACTGATAGGGTTCACAAGACACCAGGTGGTAGTAGTCTGCTGAACATACAGGCTATTGTAAAGCCCACTAACCAGCCAGCAGCTGACCATATTCCACATCTGGCTGTCATAGCACGTGTGCTGTACATCTAGAGGCTGTCTTGGTGTGATTTCCTGCTCTCAATAAGCACCCACAAAAAACCTGCTCTGTACAAATTTCTCTTACTTAACCGAGACGTAGCAAGCCAGAAAATACAGTTTCAGTCCATAACTTTGAAACTGGCCAGCAGAAAATATGTTGTCCCTTATAAGGCTAAAAACTACTGCTCATTAAAACACACGCTTCGGAGGTATTTAGTTTACAGTCACTATTTTAAAAGCTCTCGTACACACAATTTCCTCGGAAAACGAAGAAATATCTGCCCAGTATGCGGAACGGCACACGACTAGTCTCGTCCCGTGTGTAGCCGACTTGCTGATGAGCCGTAATTGGTGGTATTTTTGGTAGACATAAGCGGGGAGCTGGAGTGGTCTCATCGCCGGCAAATTAAACGTGTTTGCGCAACTTGGTAATGGCTGAAACCGGGTTAATTATTCGCCGGCTTCGGCGCCGAGGCTGACGGGCGGGTGCTGGCAGGGGGAGCAACTTGGGCGCCCCCTAATGGCTCGTTACGTGCGTGCCGGCGCCGGCAATTTAAGTTGGCACCACTGGCGCTCATCCGGCGCCCCGTGTAGCCGCCGGCTGCTGACCCTCGGCCAGGACCCTCGCCTCGGCAGCGGAGGGCAAGCCGACCTGTCATCGCTGTACACATAAGTAAGAGCAGCGCTTGCCCGCCAACTCTGCTGGCCGAAGCGGCGCGTCCCACGTGTTCACTTGTTCAGTGAATCCCCGAAAGATGTTGCAAATAGAAAGTATTATACATTTTAGATTAAATTATTCCAGGTACCTGCAGTAATTTTTTATTTTGTTTGTGTTTTACGAATTTTCACAAAAAGGTTGTTTCAGCATATTGCCATTTTCAAGTAGGTCTGCAGATGTTAATACATTGCTTATTATTTACGTCTTAAGAAATAATATTATAAGGTGTAATATAATTACAAAATACAATATTACTCAAGTCAAGGTGTTAGTGAAATACAGATTAGCAACTGGTAAACAGTTGTCAACTGTCTGTTCCTATATAATAATTTAGTACCGAATTTTTCAGTAATTTGACGTACTTTCGTATTTTGACAGTTACCGGGCAGATGTTTAATGTTTACATTATTATGTCTTTCGATATCAGGGATGCTGTATATGGCATACATATTATTTTGTAAACAGAATGAAGCTTTTCACTCTGCAGCGGAGTGTGCGCTGATGTGAAATTTACTGCCAGATTAAAAGTGTGTGCCGGAACCGGGACTCGAACCTGGGACCTTTACCTTTCGCGGGCAAGCATTCTACTGACTGAGCTATCCCGACACGACTAACGTTGCCGCTTCACAACTTTACTTCCGCCAGTACACCGACTCCTACTTTCCAAACTTCACAGAAGCCCTCCTGCGAAACATGCAAGACTAGCACTCCTGGAAGAAAGGATATGGTGGAGACTTGGCTTAGCCACAACCTAAGGGATTTTGTAAACGTTTACTAAGTTTCTTTTTTCATAGTTAGGTGTATGGATTTAACGTCCTTGGCATGGATGATTATTTTTACATCTTTGGAGATGGTGTCTGAATAAAACGTTTTATACGCCTTATCTGTGATTTTCGCAGTCGAAAATGTGGATCAAATTTTCCAAGTAGGGTTTGTGTTTAAATTCCGTTTGCTCGTTTAATATAACGTTCCCGAAATTTTCTCTGTGTGTGTACATTTCCAGCTCTTATAAAATGGTCATAATGCTGTACAGATTTTACACAAAGGACGTTATATGACCATTTTGGAAGAACTGGAAATGTACACACACACACACACACACACACACACACACACACACACAGAAACTTTTGCGAACGGTATATTAAACGAGCAAACGGAACTTAAACACAAACTCTACTTGGAACATTTTATTCACATTTTCGACTGCAAAAAACACAGATAACGCGTATCAAAACATTTGATACATGCACCATCCAGAAAGGTACAAAAATAATCATCCATGCCAAGGACGTTAAATCCATACATCTACCTATGAAAAATCAACGTAGTAAACGTTTACTAAATAATTGCAGCTGCCTGGAATAATTTAATCTAAAATGTATTTCGAAGTCATAAACGCTGCTGGGCCCACCAAAACAAAAAGATATTATATATACTCCTGGCCATTAAAATTGCTACATCACGAAGATGACATGCTACAGACGCGAAATTTAACCGACAGGAAGAAGATGCTGTGATATACAAAAGATTAGCTTTTCAGAGCATTCACACAAGGTTTGCGCCGGTGGCGACACATACAACGTGCTGGCAGGAGGGAAGTTTGCAACCGATTCCTCACACACAAACAGCAGTTGACCGTTGCCTGGTGAAATGTTGTTATGATGCCTCGTGTAAGGAGGAGAAATGCGTACCATCACGTTTCCGACATTCATAAAGGTCAGATTGTAGCTCAAATGTTCAAATGTCTGTAAATCTATCGGAGCAAACTGAGTGGTCATCAGTCCGTAGCTTACAAACTACTTAAACCTAGGTAAACTAACCTAAGGACAAACACATACACCCATGCCCCAGGGAGGACTCGAACCTCCACGGCGAGCAACCGCGCGCTCCGCAGCGAGGTGCTTTAGACCGCTCGGCTACGCCACCGCGGACAGATTGTAGCCTATCGCGATTGTGGTTTATCGGATCGCGACATTTCTGCTCGCGTTGGTCGCGATCCAATGACTGTTAGCAGAATATGGAATCGGTGGGTTCAGGAGGGCAATACGGAACGCCGTGCTGGATCACAACGACCTCGTATCACTCGCTGTTGAGGTTTTTATTCTCCTCTTCCAACTATTTATAGTGTGCAATGGCCTGATCCGACCTACTGTAATTGTACCCGAGGTTCCTGCTAGGAAGACATCAACAGCTTCTCACGAGAAGTCAGAAATATGCTCCTTGCCTACCTACAATCAGTGAAACTTTATCATGTATGTAACATACATGACATCTCATGTAAGAAAAATTCTTAAAATTAACAAAGTGTAACTAGTGAGGATCAGTTCGAGTACTAAACCTCTCCAAGAAGACCTCCCGTGGCGAGGAAGTTGGAGTGAGGAGTTTTCCACCCACCTGCTGTTGTCATCGTCGCCGCCAAGTAGACACCTTGCTTCGCTTTAGAAAAACAAGTATGGGTTTGTTCAGTAGTTCACGTCAGCCTTGATTATCTTATTGCACTTGCACCATGATCTCGTAATTTGCATATCAAATTGTAATTATTATCATTAAAATGGCCCTACCCCATCGAGTTTATATTCAAAAGATACGTCTTGATGAGTAGAATGTGATTTAGAGGTCGGGATATGCAGGAAATGAGAGTGAGGAAAACTCGGCTCCTTACAACTAGAGTCCATACGCAGGCTAACAGCAGTCTTTTCTCCCATAAACCACATGCGACTGAAACAACTGCCTAGAAAGTGGAAAACCTGGGTTCGAATCCCCGATGGGTACACATTTTCAGCTTTGCCCGTTCGCAGTTGATGTCATATATTCTGTGAATATGAAAGAATAAAAACTGCAGGATCAGAAGTTACGTCTGTTCTTCCAGAATTGATGCCACACGTATACATATAATATGCCAGTGACGGGCAATGATCCTTTCGTTAGTGGGGAGGGGTGGGCAAGTTTGGAGCCCTAACTAAAAGTCGACCACTGTACGTCACAAGAGCTTTGTTATATCACAAAAATTAGCAAATAAGGTCCGTGTGAACTACTGGTTACTTCCTGCTACAAAGCCTTGTTCCCTAGCCCAAACTGAGAAATGACTTGTTTCTAATTACTTCAATAACAGGAAGTTAATACTACAGTGGTCAATATACATAGCACCTCACACGTTATTACACACAGACATTAACAAGCAAGCCACCACAATTATAGTTATCTTAGAAAGGTGGCTAAGAAAACATTTATGGCGCAACGGAATTTAGACATAAGAAAAATTGCATCTGAGCTTGTTCTCAGCACTTGTGAAGAACAATATTAATCAAAAGTGGGAAGGTGCTGTAAAACTACAATTTATAGGCAACTTACGGATTGTGCTGAACTTAGACTTGTTTATTCAGATAGAAAACAAGCAAAATTGGGAACCAATTTTGTTAATACAATAAAAATGCATCTCTTACATAAATTAACGCGGACGGTGCCCAGCCTAAATTATACATGATTTAACGCTACTGGGGGAAGGATTCACAAACACTCATTCGCTGACACACACGCAATGCCACAGCGATACTCACCAAAATCAGCGCGCCGAGACGAGGCGGAAGCAGGCGCCGCTATCGTAGGCGAAATTCAGCAAGTCGAAGGTAGCACAAAACACAACATACAAAAACACTTTGAAGCTGGCTCTAATCCGTCGTGCTTGTTTTGAGATTGTGCATGTGTATAGCCAAGTTAAATTACATCTGAATTGGACCGCGAGCAAACACACTAACGGCGACACACGGCTACGTTACATGAACGTACTCCACTGAAGGTGAAGTGGTTGAAAATCGGGTTCATTATACAAAATCACGGTGGATTCTTAAGTTGAAGTCTGTTAGAAATCGATCTAGGTAATGGTTTTATATGAGAAGTAGCGTGAATTCAGGCGACTAGCTGCAAACCCTGGAGGTCGGAACTCGGACCAACGTGGTTCCGAAAACCGATAAAATTGAATAAATTCAGTTTCCGAAAAGTAAAGAAGATTAACTACAGCATGCAACCCACAGAAATTCTTATAATTATATAAGGAAGCGAATGAAATACAGCTACACGTGATAGGCGGGGATTATAGAGACGGATGAGGTCCTGTCTCAGAAAAACCAAAAAATGAAATAATTACAAATTCGGAAAAATAAAATTAAGAAATACAGCATGCAACGCATAGAAATGTTTAGAATTACATAAGGAAGCTATTGCAGGAACTCGTACAAGGATCAGAGAGAATTACAGACAAAGACAGATTGCGTACTACAAGTCGGAGAAGAAACCGCAAAGTTAAAATGGGCGGGGAGAGAAAATCGCGAAATATTAGTGGAAATCAGAAGGATACCCGCACAGTTACTTACCTTATGGGCATGGAACAAACAAGAGTGAAAGCTGAAGGCTTTGTTCTATGAACCACCCACGTGGAACACATATCACACATGGAAGGAAAAGATGAGAAGATTTTTACATGCCCTGTACAAAATTAACATATAACCTATTACAAATCGGCCGCCACAAAGCTAGAAAGTATTTACACAGAGTTCATACGCCGCCACATCATCACAAAAAGCTGCAACATACCAAGCCGTTATCAAACTGCAACTAGAATCGCACACACCGCGTTTATCCATTGGAAATCACTGAATTGAAAAACGAGATCATATTTCGCACACGATCGGAGAATATATACCAGAAAATAATTCTAAGTTTACGAAGCTAAATTAAACGTGCTAGTCAATGAAACGCTACCATCCCCAAAAACAAGAGCAGAACCAACCTTACCTCACGAGACGACCAGTCCAGAATGCCATACCAAGCTGCCACAAGATGCGGGAAGCCACCGGAAGCCGGAAAAACCAAGATCAGCGGTGGTGGAGACGGAGAGACTCGCCCTAGAGAAGGCTCGCTGACAGGACTGCAACCAAAGAGTGTATAAACCTCTTTGGTAGCATCAGCGGCTATTGACTCTGAGCCAGAGAGAACGATGGAAAGCGAGCTATCACCCCCCCCCCCCCCCCCACACACACACACACATTCAGACAGTCACAGATTCTCATACATCCACTTAAAAGTAAGACAAGTACACATTCTCATAGGGACAGTAGCGTAGCGGACAAGTCACATTTATGCCACATTAATTAATATAATAATAAATTATTAACATAACAAAATAAGAAAAACCTAACAATATTAACCAATATTTTAACACATGAAGTAAAAATGCTATTCCTCAAGCCTTGAAAAGAGTGGGGTTCAGATTTTAACAAAATGATAATCTAACGACATTAAATAACTCCTAACTTTACAGAAATATACAACAAATATATGGAAGACAACAGACGATCGTCTTTCAACTCTTATGGGAATTAGTACAAATTGACTATGAGTTTGAGAACTGTGGGCAGGGTAAAGCTGGAAATTTGTGTCTGACGTGAGGCGTGCTTAGGTAGTCCATGCAGGTGCGGTGATCACTGTGTCCCCAGTGGTGTAGTGGTCAGCGCAACTGGCTAGAGAGCGTGAGACCCGGGTTCTAATCCCGTCTGGGTACACATTTTCAGCTCTGCCCATTCGCAGTTGATTCTGTGAATAAAAAAGGAGGAAGTACGCACAGTACTCTCCGCCATGCAGCAGGAAGTCGCTTGCGGAATATTGATGTAGACGCAAATTGTCTGTGTGTGGTATGCCACCGGATGGAATTGAGGGCCAGCCCTGCACTTGCCCAGCTGAGCTTTTGAAAGCACTCATGCGGAAGCAACATGGATAACGCATCTTTGTAATATTTTTACGTTTAAGGTTGCACGAAGTTCAGAACTCAAACAGCAGTCAGTAAAAACCATCCAATGTAACTGTCAATAATTCTCGAGGACTGAGAGTAAAGGGCGAAACTTTTAACAGTTGGTGTGGCTCGGCGCGTTTTGTTAGAGCCCCTGACCGCTTTCTGTGACAAGAAAAATTCAGCCAATACTGCAGTGATCAACATGAATCAGGCCCTCAAAGGATCAGTCTACCACACAAATAATAAATAAATAAAATTGCTAGCATTGTACATTGTCATTCAAGAATCTGTAGTACCGGTGGTTCGACTCCTGCCGTCCCGTTCTTTTTTCTGTTGTGTTCAAATATCGAAACCATTTAAATATACAATTCAAATGTTGTTTCTTGTGGTCTTTAGTCCGCAGACTTGTTTGATGTAGCTCTCCACACTCCTCTGTCCTGTGGAAGTCTCTTCATCTGAGAATAAGTTCGGCAACCTACATCCTTTTGAATCTGCTTAATATATTCGTCCCTCGGTCTCCCACTACGATTTTTACCATACACACTTCTTTCTAATGCTAAGTTGACGTCTCCTTGATGTCTCAAAATGTGTCCCTCCAATCTACACCTTCTCTTAGTCAGGATGTGCCAGAAACTCCTTTTCTCCCCAATTCGGTTAAGCACCTCCTCATTAGCTAAGTGATCGACCCATCTAATTTTCATCATTCGTCTGTAGCACCACATTTCAAAAGCTTCTGTCATCTTTTTGTCTGATCTTATTATTCACGTTTCTCTCCCAAACAATGCTACACTCCAGACAAATGATTTCAGAAAGGACTTCCTAACATTTAAGTTAATACTGGATGTCAAAAAATTTCGATTCTTGAGACACGCTTTTCTTACCATAGCCATTCTGCTTTTTATATCTTCTTTACTTCGGCCATCAGAATTCAGTTATATGTTAATTAATACACATTAAATCATAAATATGTAAAATAAAACAAACTCGCCTTCATTCGCTAAAGTTGTGGTTTATTGGTGCACAATGCATTTCGAGCCAGAGGGCTCATCTTCAGGTGCCTATTTGCTGCTTACACAAATTTGCTGCTGCTTGTCACGAGCAAATATAGGTGGTAACAATGTGACAAATTTTAAATACAGGTTTACATAATTAAAAATATTGAACGGTTAACTTATTAACAGTGCTGCAAAAACAAGTCTAGTGCAGCATGAGATATAAATAACATCATCACAAACACTTCCCATCTTGACGTACATTACGAAATCATAACAACTCAAAGATTTGCAGCTATGAGGATATTCCACTTTTTTATTACAAATACGATCTATACATAGAAAGGTGTTCAATTTTATATACATAAAGACGTCTTGTTTTTTAAAGAAGATACTCATTTTTATGAATGAATTGAGAAATGTAGTTCACAGAACAATAAAATTCACAATCGAACATAAGCAAGTAAAGCCATAAACTTCATAGACGTCACAATCACAAATGAGCAACAAGAACATAATTTTTACATTTACAGGAAACTAACTTAGACTGATATCACAATACACCAATCTTCACACCATGGAAATACAAATATATTGTATTTAAATCCATGTTACATAGAGCACACACAGTACCTTTAAAACCTGAAGCTCTATAAGAATAAATTGATACAATCAGTTGTATCAAATAATGGGTACTCAAAAAAAAATCATCAATTGCAAACTATCAAGAAAAATACTAGCTAATATCACAAACAAAAACACAATGAGTAAAACCACTGACAAAACACAAATCGACACAGCAGCACAGAAAATTGGCAACTTTTTCAAGAACGCCATTATTACAATATCTTTCTCCAATAACAACATACTAGGACATTACTTACCACACAAAGTGAACAAAAATACTTCAATAACGGAACAAAGTGGGATATATAAATTACAGTATAACAGCTACCTTGCATTTTAAATAGGAAAAACTGGAAGAACTTGCTACACACGTAACAAAGAACACACGGATGCTTTTATACTCCATTTTGACAAATCCAAAATAGCTAACCACCTATACCTCAATAAACACAAACTGAGTGACGTCCACAATAGCCTAACAGTACTCCACACACAAGTGAATGGCAAATAATGTGATTTACTTGAACAGTTAGAAAGAATGTTACATAATGAAAAATATACTGAAAACATGTTAAATGAAGCCGGCCGCAATGGCCAATCCGTCTGCGGTGCGCCAGTCACAATCTGCACGGCCGTTACGGCCGGGGGTTCGAATCCCACCTCGGGAATGGATGTTTGTGTCGTCTTTGGTGTAAGGTAGCTCATAAGCAATTTGCAAGTTAAGTCCCTTAAGCTTAACAAACATTTGAACATTTGTTAAATGAACAAAAACATTTTAGTAACCGCAGTGTTTCAAAACAACTCTTATGAAGTAATGCCACTTTATAAATATGTAACGTAGAAAGAATAACATAAAATTTGTATCCTTAAAAAAATCTTTATGTATATAAAATTCAACATAGAACATAGTGTTTGTGATGATGTTTACTTATGCCTGCAAGTGCGGTGCAGGGTAGTCAATGCGTGTACTCGTATCTCATGCTGCCCCAGACTTGTTTTTACACCAATGATAATGAGTAATTTAACTGTACAGTCTCTTTACGGGACGTTAAACCCTAAGCTTCCTTCCTTCTTTGTACAGTCTTTTTAATTATGTGAACCTGTATTTAAAATTTGCTATATTGTTAAAACCCAGGTCTTTAATTATATGTAAGCTCAAAGACACACCTGAAGATAAGGGCTCTAAATGCATCGTGCACCAATGAACCACAATTTTAGTGACTGAAGGCGAGTTTGTGGCGTGATTGTTTCACTTCTATAAAATAAAACAATCACTGACAAGGGACAAAATTAAGTAAAATAAGATCTTAAAGTTTTAAGATAATTGCACGTATTTTTGTTTACTGTTAATATTCTGTACTTTATTAAAGGTTATATCAGTTGGCACACGTTTTCGTGCAAAATTGGAAAATCAGATTTTATTCTTTTACATTGTAGATGTCTTAGACATACCACAGAGATAAGCGTCGGGAAATCAGGAAAGCAATATTTTACCGACATACAGAATATTATATCAATACTGTAATGCATTTATATATGAATCAAATCCAAAACAAACTTCATTTACATGCATAAAGTTTCTCTTTCCTCTAAAAGCTTTGAAGTAAACCATTCATTCCTGATCGTTTCATCGAAGATTTGAGAGAACTAAACGGCAAGGAATAACTGAATGAAGTTTTATGCTATCATTAATTTCTCCTTTACTTCAGGTATTCCTCGTCCTTATTCGATCATATAGATGCATTTATGGAGACGCCAATGTAGTTGCTTACTTGACAGTAAAATATACATAACAACGCGCATTTCTAACCACCGGTTCTTACAATTACTTGATTAACAATCTAGACTGTTACTAAATGATTTACGGCTTCCGTCAGACATTATGTCTTTACTAAAGGAATTAAATGTCTCGGAAAACTTCCGTGTCAATGTCTTTATTACAGGTAACTAAATGTCAATATCTCGATATACCTCAGACTAGCATAGAATGCTTTTGAATGACTGCTATTTTAGTTCTGAACTTCACGCACCACAAAAAAAAAAAAAAAAAAAAAAAAAAAAAAAAAAAAAAAATACAAAAATTAGACACCCAAGTCATCTCCTTGTCAGCCTGATGATAGACGGAGCCGTCTTCGTTAATCACGTGTGTAAGTATGATTCGGATTTGGCCCATCTCGCCCAGCAGTTCCTTAGAGGAATAGATATAACAGAGCTACTTTAGCACCAGATACCAATGTTCAAAACTGTTTGTCAGCGGTAAATGTAGGAATGATATCCTCCATTGGAACGCAAATGCCACTATTTCAAGGAGACTTTTTGTTATCCAAACCATTGATAGTTACTCTTCAATATTCGTCAGTTTCATTTATCCGTAAGCTGAACAGTGTAACAAGCGCAGGAGCAATTCTCAATTGCAGAAAGTATCTTACAGCAGTAAACGATACTTAGGGATCAGTTTCAGTCATCTGTATAACTTTGATACAGTCAACAGCGGAATTCAGACTCTCTCGGTGAACGTGAGAGATGCGAGAGGAAACTCGGCAAATGGGTATCAGCCACGGGGGAAATCGAGCTTCGCCCTGAGCAGAGATCAACATATCCGCAGCGCGTTAAGCACCCAGCGCACGTAGGATGCGAGGACGACACACTGAGGCTTTTTACCGCACACGTCGGGCACGTGGTAATGACATACGTTGCCAGGGAACATCTGCATTCAGACAGCTAGGAGGGTCCCTGGAGACAACATCGTGACAACGGATGAATCTAGCGGGGAACACATCTGCAAAGTCTTCTGCACACACCGTTGCGCACTCGTCCATCCACCCAGACACCCTACAGAGACAAAACACACACACACGCAATACAGGTTCCCTCAAATATGCTGCTTTCACTACTCTCACGTACTCGCAAGCAAACACAAGGGCGAGATGAAAAGTAATGAGAGCTCTTACATTTCTCTGAAATGATTTAATATGCAGACACTTAACATTACACATTTCCCATATAATCAACCACATTATTTATGACTTACTGCTTATTCTCCGGAAGTCGTCATATGCCGCCCGCTCGTCTATGTCCAGTTTTCGACATTTCATAGAAAAACACTCTATCGTTCTGCATGGCAGCGACAGATGCCACACCACTACTGCTGCCCATGACCTCTTGCGCCAAGTGCAAAGGGAGATTCTGGAACAACCACAGTACCCACCCGAGTCCGCGTGATTACAGTTTTATGTCGAAAACCAATTGCTATGGAGCAGCCGCATTTGTACAAATCTATTATGTAAACTGAATAAGCCACTCAACAGTTGCTGAATAAAATATATAATTGCACATGACCGGTTGCGGAATCCAGGATTCCATCATCTGATGTAAACGTTGTTGTGGTCTTCAGTCGGTAGACTCATTTGACGCATCTTTCCACACTACCCTGCCCTTTGCAAGCCACTTCATCTGCGAATAAGAACGACAACCTACATCTTTTTGAACCTTCTTACTGTATTCGTTTCTCGGCCTTCCTCTACGATTTTCATCTCACACCAACCTATCCCGTCTCTTAGTCAGGATATGTCAGGAACTCCTTTTTTCCTTAATTCTGTTGGGCACCTCTTCATTAGGTACGTGATCTACCCATCTTATCTTCATCATTCGTCTGTGACACCACATTTCAAAAGTTTCTAATCGTTCACGTTTAACTCCCATACAATACTGCACTCCAGACAAATGCTTTCCGAAAGGACTTCCTAACATTTAAATTTATATTGGATGTAAGAATACTTCGCTTCTTCAGAAACGCTTTTCATCCCACAGCCATTCTTCATTTTATATCTTCTTTACTTCTGTCATCAATCGCTATTTAGCTACCCAGATAATAAAACTCGTGTACTTCTTTGTCTCATTACCTAATATAATTCCTCCAGCATCATCTGTATTTCTCACACTACATTCTAATACCCTTGTCTTACTCTTGTTAATGTTCATCTTATAACCTCCTTTCAAGACACTGTCCATTCCGTTCAATTGCTCTTCTAGGTCCTTTGCTGTCTCTGACATAATTACTATGTCATCAGCAAACCGCAAAGTTTTAATTCCCTTTCCCTGGACTTTAATTCCCTCTCCAAATTTCTCCTTACATTCCTTCATAGCTTCAATGTACAGACTGAACAACAACCTTGTCTTTCTCCCTTCCAAACCACTGTGTCCCCTTCACGGCCTTCGACTCTAATAACTGCTGTCTGGTTACTTTACAAGTTGAATTAACTCTTCGCTCGCTATATTTTACCCCTTGCTACCTTCAGAATTTGAAAGAGTGTATTCCAGTCAACATTGTTAAAAGCTTTCTCCATATCTACAAATGCTATAAAAGTACGTTTGTCTTTCTTTGACCTATCTTTTAAGAAAAGTCGTAATGTATTGCCTCTTCTAAATCCAAATTGATCTTCCCCAATGTCGGATTCCACCAGCTTTTCCATTCGACTGTAAATAAGTCGTGTTAGTATTTTGCAACCGTGGCTTATTGAACTGTAAAAACTGAAAATAACATAGGGATCCACCATCTCAAACTATATAATGGCTATTAAATGTACAACTAAAATAAATTATGATCAGTCTTTACAGACATAAGACTTAAACACCTAAGGAAACTATCACAGAACGACATACAACTCAATAAAAATGAAAGGATTAGTTTAAGAAGAAGGTCAATTACCCGTACAGTCAGACTGCACGCAGCAACGGGTAAACTGATTCTGGTGTCTATAGGTTACCAGTAAATTAGTTCTCTTAGATACTAATGAAGAAATAGGAAAAATAGTGTTTAACGTCGCATTGACAGCGTGGGCATTGAAACGGAGTTAACGATGGGCGTGTTCGGGTAGAGATGGAGAAGGAAATCGGCCGTTTGTTTCCATCTCGTTATCTGCCGAATGCGAGTCCAGTGTGCCAACCATTGTATTACCTCGCTTGTATACATGTTACTGCTGAGTAAGGACGTGCATTCCACGTTCTAGAGGACACCATTCACAGACCTGTACAAAAAATAGTTCCTCGCTCCCGCTGCTGTTTGCAGCAGACAATGTACCTGTTGGAAGACCTGTCTGCCTACAGGGGGGCTTTGACTTCTTCTTAATTTTTTCTTTTATTTTTATTGTGTTACATGGCTCTCGCATAGTTTGCTTAATGTTCACGTGGTAATGCCTCCGGCAATTTACTAGACTCCCCACTTTTTATTATTTTACTTTTATATCTTCGACACAGAAGTAGTGTCCCTTTTATCTTTATTGGGTTTTAGCTACATCTGTGATTCCTGACATAGTGTTCACATGCTGATGTTTTTTGGGAAATACCCGAAGATCGCTACTTTTTTTGGGACTATTGTTGTATAGCAGTTGGGCAGAAACAAGACCTTAGGCGTTAAAGCCCTATATGTGTAATATCTGGTTTTATTTTTTACTGCTAGATTTGCTGGTATATTTGTTATTCATTACATACTTGGTGTCCTCGGGTTTTTCTGATAAAGCTTTTCGACCATCTAGGTTATAACAGTTGGCCTTTTGTGATGGCCTGTTTACTGTTCGAAATTTAGTTGCAAATAACGCCTTCGCCGTTCGTCTGAATAGAAGGATTTGTTGAAATGTTCAAACGTTTGTAAATTTGTTGGATTAAAGTACTGTGGTCATCAGCCCCTAAACTTACAAATTACTTAAAATAACTTAAACTAACCTTAGGATAACACACATACACCCATGCGCGAGAGAGGACTCGAACTTCCGGCGGGAGCATCTATGCAGTCCCTGACATAGTGTCCAGAACCGCACGGCCACAGCGAATTTGTAGAGGTGACATTATCAACAACTTTGTTCTCATCTGTTTATCTTTTTCATATCTCGCACCATCTCACAGATATTTGCAAACGTACCGGCTATTTGACACTGTCTATGAGCCTGTGCGTCTGTTCATCAGATCGCCACCAAATTTTACAAGCGTATTTGTTGGCTGCCAGCGACAAGTACCAACCTCTGCCGGACATCCTAGAGAGCAGCACTGTGCCTTATATCTCCTATTATGAGTAGCATTGAGACGTATTTAGAACTTAATATCGCGTTTTTTTTGTTTTTTTTTTTTGTTTTTTTTGTTTTTTTTTTTTTTTTTTTCGATATTTGAATCTGAAAGTTGTTACACATGCATAAAGACCATTCTTTAGCTGTAAGTAGAAGTACTAAGAAGGGTTTCAGGTTGATATTTTATCTATGAATGATTACAGGATAAAAAAGAAAGAAAAAATTACAAAAATTAAAAAAATAACAAAAAATATTCTACAGAACTAACAGAGGTGATTCATTAAATACAAGTATCAAGAAGATAAACTAAAAGAGGAAGTCGATGCACTAAATGATAAGAGTATTGTAACAATAAGCCAGCGGGTTGTAGTAACTACAAATGTAACTGTTGCAGAAAGTCAAAGAAAAATTAGATTAAAGTAATTGTAAATATTAATAGACATAATTTTGTAAATATTTCGAACAAACAATAAAGAGCGAGTAATATAAAATTAAATATGTAAAAAGAAATTATATTAAATGTCAACGTTTTGTATATTTAATTTTGTATCATTTTATTAAACAATACATTATTACTGGTATATATTTAATTTTATATTATTTACATTTTATTTATTTTTATCCACAGAAATAATAAAACTAAAGGAAGGCTTAAAGCGCCATTTCTTATCTCTGCAAGCTCTTAAAATATTGTTGCATTTATTTATTTAATTTGACGCTGCACATTAATTATGATGAATAAACAAATGTAATTACTCCTTAATCGAGCGAAGATATCAGAATATGAGATGAGCAAACATCAGTTTTTTCACCGTATAAGTATCTTAAAATCTGATGGTAAGTTTCAATGCGACCGGAAATCCGTCTGTCAGCACAATAATGCCAGCTCTGGAACCCCAACATCATGGACTTTCGGGTATATCTTGGTAATGGATAAAGGTTTTTGGAAACTGAAAAATGACATTTCTACGTAAATATCTACAGTAACTTTAAATTCAACTTAATTACTTTAAGAAATAGCTTCCCGAACCCCGGGAACAAATAAAAATTAAACCGACGATAAGAAGTTACAATAAAGAAGAAAATGTGTACAGTCCGACAAACGTTACATTAAACAATACAGATTACTGTCGTAGCAGGTATCAAGAGACGAGGATGCGGCATTAAGGCAGTAGTAAACCTGACGTCATTTAAGAAAACGGCAGGGAACATTCCAGAATAAGCATCAGCAGCCAGTGAGCGATTATCTGGTGAAGGCTGCACAGTTACCTCGCGAATAGTGCGCCCCGTGGGCTTTTTCTGAGCTGCAGCTTTTTTCGCTGACGTGCACGAGTTGCCGGGGGCAGGGGGGGTGGGGGGGGCGGCCGTTTGCACAGCGCCGCCGCCGCCGGCTTGGCAGCGGAAAGTTATGTATTTCGGTTCCCACTTTGCGATAGGAGTTGTCGGATCTCGCCGCTGTTTACCCAGCAGGCCTAGACGCTTCAGAAACTTCACCAAGTTTTAATAAGCATTGCACTTCCGTAGTCAAACAACTGATATTGAAAATGTATATCACTGGGGAACTTTCCGCATTAGAAGACTGCCGAGAAATTGATTTCGGGCTAAGACTATCGAAACTCTCTCACATGGCAGGCGGAAGCTGATGGGCGAGTAATTCCGCGCGGAGAAACGCGAGCGCTATCGCAATTAGGCACACATTCGGTCGCCTACCAACGAACATCAGATAATCACGAGGTGTTAAGTCATGAGTGCAA
The DNA here is from genome assembly GCA_026315105.1 of Locusta migratoria. NCBI lineage: Eukaryota > Metazoa > Arthropoda > Insecta > Orthoptera > Acrididae > Locusta > Locusta migratoria. The sequence goes on along the minus strand of CM048744.1, from coordinate 392,934,038 downwards.
TTTATGTTGTTGTTCTTGTTGTGGTCTTCAGTCCGCAGACTGGTTTGATGCAGTTCTCCACGCTACCCTGTCCTGTGCAAGTCTCTTCGTCTGAGAATACGCTCGGCAACCTGCATCCTTTGGAATCCTTTGGATATGCCAGAAACTCCTTTTCTCCCCAATTCGGTTAAGCTCCTCCTCATTAGTTACGTGATCTACCTATCTAATTTTCATCATTCGTCTGTAGTATCACATTTCAAAAGCTTCTATCATCTTTTTTTCTGATCTTATTGTTTATGTTTCACTCCTATTGGATATTAACAAGTTTCGCTTCTTTAGAAACGCTTTTCTTCCCATAGCCAATCTGCATTTTATATCTTCTTTACTTCGGCCATCAGAAGTTATCTTGCTACCCAAATAACAAAAATCATCTACTATTTTTATTGTCTCATTACCTAATCTAAATCCTTCAGCATCGCCTGATTTTCTGACATTACATTCCATTACCTTCGTTTTACTCTTGTTAATGTTCATCTTATATCTTCCTTTGAAGACACTGTCCATCCCATTCAATTGCACCTCCAGATCTTTTGCGGTCTCTGACAGAATTACTTTGTCATAGGCAAACCGAAAACTTTTTATTTCTTCTCCCTGCACTTTAATGCCCTCTCCAAATACCTCCTTCCATTCGTTCACTGCTTGCTCAATGTACAGATTGAACAACATTGGGAATAGGCTACAACCCAGTCGTACTCCCTTCCCAACCTCTGCGTCCCTTTCTTGCCCTTCGACTCTAAAAACCGCTATCTGGTTTTTGTATAGTTTGAATATAATTCTTCGCTCCCTATATTTTACCCCTGATATCTTCAGAAATTGGAAGAGTGTATTCCAGTCGACAATGTCAAAACCTTTCTCCAAATCGACAAACGCTAAAAACTTAGTTTCCCTTTCCTTAGCCTATCTTCTAAGTTAAGTCGTAATGTGAGTATTGCCTCTCGTGTTCCTACATTTCTCCTAAATCCAAACAGACCTTCCCCGAGGTTGGATTCCACAAGTTCTTCCATTCGTCTGTAAATAAATTTTAAATTACAAAGCAGACTAGTCGAAAGAAACAAGCAGTAAATATATGACGGATCTTTGTTGGAGGGCCAACACAGGGTGGTCCGTAGGTGTAGAACTACAAATCTTAACCCAAAGGAGTGAAGTAGGGTAAGACTGCAGGGTGGGAAGTCTGAGGATATGCTGTGAACATTGCCTCTTTTTTTGAATTTTGGAACTAAGATGCAACTCGTAAATTTGAAATAAAGTGCGATCAGTGGGGCATATCGAACAGCCAGAGAATTACATCAGGAATAACGCTTTTCATTATGGCAGAGCTTTAATCATTGGGGTGTTATGACGTATCTCGTACAGAACAAGGTGGTTTTTAGTCCAAATAAAGGCTACATGAAGTGTGTAGGAGTAAAAATCGCAGAGTGAGACCAAGATATAACTACAGTAAGCAGATTCACATTGATGTAGGGTGCCGTTCTTATGAGGAGATGAAGAGGCTTCCTCAGGATAGAGTAGGGTGGAGAGCTGCATCAAACCAGTCTCCGGACTGAAGACAATTCTACATTTACATACATACGCCGCAATCCACCGTAAGGTGAGTGGCGGAGGGTACACTTTACCACTACTAGGAATTTCCTTTCCTATTCCACTCCCAAATAGAACGAGGAAAAAAGGAATGCCTATATGCCCTAATTTCTCTTATCTTGTCTTTGTGATCACTACGCGAAATATAAGTAGGCGGCAGTAAGATCGTACTACACCCAGTTTCAAATTCCGAACCTCTAAATTTCCTGGACAGATATTCAAGAAAAGAACGTCGTCTTTCCTCCAGCGATCCCCAATTGAGTTGCCGGGGCATTTTTATGACACTCGCACATTGGTCTAACCTACCAGTAACAAACCTAGCTGCTCGCCTCTGAACTGCTTTTATGTCTTCCTTTAAAACTGATCTGCTGCGGGTCCCAAACACTTGAGCAATATTCAAGACATCGTCGTACAAGCGTTTTATACGCGGTCTGCTTTACAGATGAAGTACATCTTCCAAAATTCTCTCAATAAACCGAAGTCGGCTGTCCGCCTTACTCACAACTGTCCTTACATGTTCGTTCCATTTCATATCGCTCTGCAATGTTACGCCTAGATATTTCAACGACGCGACAGCATCAAGAAGCTCATCACTAATGCTGTATTCGAACATTATGGGACTGTTATTCCTACTCATGCGCATTACGGTGGCCGAGCGTTCTGCGGCGCGCCAGTCACAGTCTGCACGGCCACTACGGTCGGGGATTCGAATCCCCCTCTCGGGCATGGATGTTTGTGCCGTCCTTAGTATCGGCTAGTTCATAAGTAGTTTGTAAGTTTAGGGACTGATGACCACGTAGCTAGGTCCCATTCGTTCCAGAAACATTTGAACATTTTGAACATATTTGAATAAAACTGCTTTTTAATTTAATTATGACACTATATTGTAAAGAATACTCCACGATAACAACAGTTTCAAGCTTACATCAATTCATGGCTGTCGTAGTCTTCAAGCCTTGTACTTTTTCTTCCTTCATGTTATCAATAGCGAGATGTCTGTTCGTCATAAAGAAAGAGCACAAATCGGACGTCCGAAAGGACAGACACCATAAGAAGTATTTACACGCGAAGACGGCGTTTGTTTCACTTACTTCACCGCAGATGCGGTCATAGGTTCGACCTCACACAAGAAAGCGTATGAACGAGTGTAACAGAGCATGGGCGATAGGGGCGCTACAGCTGTAGCCGAAGTTTGGGAAGGACGGCAGGCGAGCACGAGTAGCCGAGTACTGCCGTGCGCCGTGGCTCAGCGCGCCCGGTCAGAGGTCTTAACGCTCTCTGTAATAATAAAAAAAAAGCTGAGCCAAGAACACATAGAAGAAGAACAAACAAACACGATCAGCGTCCGCAACGAACAGAACTAACCACAGAGCAAAAAAGGAGAAAAAGAAAAAGAAAAAGGTTGTTAAGGTGACTGCTCGCCCGAAGTGGGGAACCGTGTTCTATTCCCGGCCAGACTCAATTTTTCACTTGTCCCCGTTGTTTACTTTCAATGCCTTACTACAGTCACTGTCGATCCTTTCCTTCCTAATCCTTTTTCCTTCCCCTCCTTCCTAAATAATTTACAAAATACAAATATTTCTCACACCATGCACAACACTCGAACGACATATTGCACACGTTCACATGTTGCCCGAGATATCGTTCATATCTGATTTCTATTGCTGAAGGCACGTCTGTCAGATATCAATTTAGATGCATATAAAGAGTATAAAATACATGTGCAGATAACTGATTATGTATCAAGGAATGATTTTAATAGCATTATCTGTGTCATGAATTTCTCTTTTGTAGTGTAATGTGGTATGATTTTGGACTCGAGTACAAGTTATAAAGTTGTAAAGGGAAGGTGCATTTCGGTATCACGCTAACAGTGCAGGTCGGTTAAAATTAATCATCGACAATAGTCCCGTCGTACCGCGTCATGTCAGTTTGGCTACCTCATTAATCCAGTATCAAGCAAAATTTAATTTTCTGCACATTAGGTTCCATAACATGTTCCGAATATAATTAAACAGGACTGATGTCGGCTTCCCAGATTTTGAGCACATGACGAAAACATTTCCATATTCTCTATGGACATCCTCTACTTCTTGCGAGACACGTGTGTAGCAGTTTACCGTTTGCAGTAAACAAATATAATACACTTTTATTTAATATTAATTACACTTCCCGATGCTCTAATTCAAATTAAGGCATTAAAAGTATTACAAATACAAGATTATTATCAAATATATCGAAAAAACACTGACAAAAATTGACACGATGTAGGTTCGAACCTGGGTCAACGGCCTGACACTCCAAGCCCAGAGCCGTTTTTTTTTTTTTTTTTTTTTTTTTTGTTTTTTTTTGCAGATGGCGTTGAGGCCTCTTACTGAGCGCGCTGAGCGGTGGCGCTCCCGGCTAGTCCAAGCTCTGGACCGCTCGAAAGCAACGCCGCTCGAACAGTCGCTGGTGTTTACGAGTACCAAAGACAAAACAAAAACGTTAATTACCCCTACGTCATTAACTTTCGTTCTCAAATATTAGTAAAAATGCTCATCTTTAGACGATCTTCCGATGTAAAGCATTGAAATTCAAGTTTACATCAACTTTGCCCTTGATTACCTTTAAAACTACAAAGTGTCTAGCAAAAATCCGAAACACGTGTCTCTACATTTTCAATATATAACGTCCATGAAAAATTCGATCGAAATCGGTGACCTACATGCCAGACCCTCTCCTTGTCAGTTTGCCCATCGGACCAGTAAGCTGCGAAGGTCATTATCACATGTCCGAAAGGAAAATACACCATGTAAATAGTTGTATATCTGCCCCAACAGGCAATTAATAATTTCAATGCGGACGCATTAAATGCGCTCGATCCATTACTGAAATACAGTGTAGGGTGCGAGCAAGTGGAATCAAATGAGCAGGGGGCACCACAATAGTAGCGTGCTACAAGATGAGAATTTGGGTTGGAAGGTAAGCGTGCCTGGATAGCCGAACACAACGAACAACAACGAACAACACTATCAGCGACAGCAAGGAATGGAACTACTACTAGAGGAAAAAAAAAAGAAAGAAAAAAATTATTTAAAGCGACCGCTAGCCCAAAGCGGGAAATCTGGGTTCGAATCCCGGTCCAGCACAAAGTTTAATCTTTGCCACTGGATTTATTCCAATGCCCCGAAACGGAAGAAATATTTAAATATTTCGAATTCCTAAAATAACGGTCGTTAATGTTAACAAATGGTGTGTGTCCTTTCGGACATGTCCGAAAAGAACTGACGCCTGACACCATATAAATAATTGTTATTTTTATGATAGATACTTTCTTTAACTCATAAAAATTTGCTTTCGATTCTATTCTAAATTCTTATACTTCAGTCGACTTTATAAGACACCAATTATTAGTTTCGATTACTTTCGTTCATCATATTAATACAAAATAACAATGTTATTACGTTCAACATACGTGGTAATTCACTCGTTACAATGTGATACTATCTTTCGCTGAATACATTCCTTAAACCTGAGGTAGTATATTACAACGTTGTAACAAGTGATTATTCGCATCCTTCTTGCTGAGCACGTATCGTATGCGTTTTTTGCTGTTGTGCGTTGCCCATAAGTGTTTTCTTTCAGTGTTTTTTGTATATTATGCAATTTAATTGCATTATTCGAATAAAACGAAAGACGAATCTTCTTGTAGCTTTGAAAGACGAAAACAAAATTCAGTGAATGTAGTTATGGTCAAAATGGCCACAACAGTGACCACGTACAGTGCCTTTCATAAGCTTTGGGACAAACAAAATATATTTGTGTGATTCGTGAGTTTCTCCCGGCGTATTTGATAATCAAAACACCTGTCTTTAGTCCGCCGAATAAAATTCGTCACTGGTGGGAAGTGCCAAAGATGATCTTGGTTCGAAGAAGGCCGGCGTGTACCAGATTCCGTATCAGTGTGGCGAGTCATATAATGGACAGCCGGCCGCGGTGGCCGAGGGGACTGAGACGCTTCAGCCACGGTCTGTACGGTCACTGCGGTCGGGGGTTCGAATCCCCCCTCGGGCATGGATATTTGTGCCGTCCTTAGTCGTAGTTAGTTCATAAGTAGTTTGTAAGTTTAGGGACTGATAACCCCGTAGTTACGTCCCATAGACTTTACAAACATTTGAACATATATTGGACAGACGATGCGTACCGTCGAGGATCGATGCCTTGAACATCAGAGGCACACACGATTGATGTATCCGAGCAAGTCGGCGGTCGCTGAACATTGTTTGTCGAAGAATCACGCTATGGAGTGTGAACGCAATAGGATTCTGGTACAGACGTCGAGATACTGGGACTGCGTCTTTAGAGAGGCCACTGAAATTCGCACTAGTGACGACCTCATAAACCGTGACTGTGGCTATAATCTTAGCAAAGCTTGGGAACCAGCGATTGGGTTAATTAAGAGTAAATCTAGCAAACATAACTTAGTGACGACCTCGACGGTCAGAGCCCTCACACCGACGTCATCTCAGACGCCGGCGCAATCGGTTTCACTGCGCGACCAAGGCGCGGGGCGCGGACCAGGGAGGGATCGCTCCGCGGGCCGAGGGTATTTAAATGGCCCGCTACCTAGCTAGAACCCAGTTCCCTTCGAGCCGTCGTAGCGTGCGGATCTCCGCGCTGGCGCGTTTCCAGGAGCTCAGTCCGTCAGTTCACCTGATGATGGCGACATGTATGATAGCCGAAATATTGTGCCCGTTGAACACTGTAGATCGGCAGTACACCCGTAGATATTTTGATTAGGTGCGGTGGTGTAGCCGAGCGGCCTAAAGCACCTCGCTGCGGACCGCGCGGTTGCTCGCCGTGGAGGTTAGAGTCCTCCCTGGGGCATGAGTGTGTGTGTTGTCCTTAGGTTAGTTTACCTAGGTTTAAGTAGTTTGTAAGCTACGGACTGATGACCACGCAGTTTGGTCCGATAGATTTACAGACATTTGGACATTTTATTTTGATTAAAATACATCTCTATTTACTTTCAGGAATAACAAATAAACAATTAAAAATATTATATTTCTTATTGCAAAGGACAGAATGATATTCAAAGAGTAGTACATTATACATTTTACTTCATTTAATGACCCTCAAAATACAAATAATTTCACATTTATATGAGATAACAATGAAATAACATAAATTTGTCTTTTCAATAGTTTTGGGACAATGTGCAGAAATTTAAAAAAAGCTTGTAAATAATAAGGAATTAGTACTTTGTACTTCTACCGAGTCTTTGTAACACTTGTGTCAACCATTTCGGCACACTTTGTACAAGCATGTGCAAGTACGAAATAATTAGATTTGTCCATTCTTCTTGCAGTCGTCTCCTGACATCTTGTATGGACTGTATGGGGATTTTTCGAATTTTTTTCTAACGCATCAATAAATTCTCTATGGCGTTGATGTCTGGACTTTATGGAGGGTGACTGACAATTTTTGGACAGTTGTACAGGAGTTACAACCGTGCAATATAGGCGGTGTGTTTGGAATCGTTGTCTTGATAAAATTTGAAAGAGTCTCCTATCCCCATATTTTCTGCGCTCTTCTTTAAACTGTTTGTTAGAATCTGCAGGTATACATATTTATCAATTGTTTCGTCAATGTAGTCGAGCTCGCTCACTCTTTGGGCCGACATACAAACTCAAATCATAACATGACCCCTGCCATGCTTCACTGTAAGTTGCGTATTATTTTCTTCCAGCTCTTTGTTGGGCTGCCGCCATACCGTTATTCGTCCATCCGGTCCTGATACGTTAAATTTTGATTAATCCGGAAAAATGACTTTATTCCACCACTTTTGTTCTTGTTTTCGTGTTCCCCATTCTTCTTCATATTGGCAGGACTGATAACAGTAACATCGTAATTTTCTGTGTGCAGTACTCGTGTGACTTTGCTAGAACTGGCCTTCTTCCCAAACTTTTCCTCAGTCTCAATGACAATTCGTGTAGCTGTGATTCGTGGATCTTTCTTGACCTCTTGTACTATTGCCCTCTCTTATCACAATTATCATTGGACGGCCTGTCTGCGGCCAATATTCTATCCCGTCTTCATATTTATATCGACGGGACGATGTTTCCTATAGTTTCCTTCATATGCAGTAACGCTGTTATTTCTCGGCATTTTCTTCCCTTTCCGACGTGGAATATTAGTAAATGCCTCCGTACGAAAGTTCTGTTTTTAGATCTACGTACCATTGTATACAAACAAACATATTCACAGAATATATGACATCAATTTGCGAATGGGCAAAGTTGAAAATGTGTATCCAGCCGGGATTCAAATCCGGGTCTCCCGCTTTCTAGGCAGTTGCGCTGATCACTACGCCACTGGGAACACAAGGATCACCGGACCTGCAAGGACTACCTAAGCACGCCTCCCGTCAGATACAGGTTATCAGTCCCCCGGTGGAGAGGGGAAGGAGTGAGGATAGGAAAGAAGGGGAGGGGGAAAGGAAATGCAGTCCGGGAAGTAAAGAAGGAAGAAAGACTGCATTAGCTCAGAGCCCCGTGCTCGCCACACACGTACTCACGAAAGAACCGTGAGCTCCCTGGAGGGTATCTTTTATTATCCTGTGATACGCCATTAGTCATGTCCATACTACAGTAGTTCGTAGTATCTTACCTACAACCTCTGACAATAAAATTCGGTAAATAGTTTTGTTCCATTATTGTAGGTGAACTATGAACTGGGATGGTTTCATTGGACATCAGGAATGTCGTCAAATCTCTTTCCCTTCAAAGCGAATTTGATTCGAGGGAACAGGAAGGAGTCTGGAGGGTTGAGAGTATGATGGACGTTCAAGTTGCATGATATCGCTCTCTCACCACAGCCAATATCGTCAAACAGTTCGTGACAGACAACGAAACGTGATGAGGCATTTGAATAGCATCTTAAAGGAAGACTTTGTGCAAAGTTTCCGGGATATATATCGCAGAACGCATCGGCGCATTGTTTTGAGAGACAACTAATTCGAATGACAGTTAGGTAACTGTTGTTCATAGTTCATCTACATTGCGCAGGTCCGTTCACCGAACTTTGTCAGAGGTTGTTTTTGTCAGATTTGTACTACATCTAAATAGTATAAAATACTCACACTGTAAAGTTTATAGAATGATGTTTTTTTTTTTTTTTTTTTTTTTTTTTTTTTTTTTTTTTTTTTTTTTTTTTTTTGTAGCTAGTTTAGTTTACTGATTATCTAACTTTAACTTACCAAAGTGCACTTTACGTATTCTAATGTAATATGAATGTTCAATATGCCCTGTTAGGTTTAAAAATAAGTTATACCCTCAGTATAACTTAATGGGTTAACCTTTTTTACGTCTAATTAATTAGATCTTGCGACAGTACATTTATGTATATTTTTTAATCACAATAAAAAATATTTAATAATAAATTGACGTCTATATCTTATTGTCGAAAACCTGTTTTATTTTCATTTAAAAAACAGCTTTTTCAAATAGGACGATAGATCTGATTATTCCCTTGTGTAACGAATAGTTCACAATTATTTGAACACTATTAATTAAAATCAATTCTATTACCAACATAACAGAAACAAGAGCTGTTAAGTAAAATTTCACTGGTATCTTATAGATAGTAATTTCAGGTTGAACTTAGTCACCCATTCATTGTTTCTTCTTAAATGGCCAAAAAAAAACACACAAAACACGAATTTTATGTTTAATGCCTGTAGGCTTGTTTAATTATTTATTTTCGATAGATATTTGATTATTGACAATTCCAGTGAAAAAGAGTAACTCCTATTAAAATATTCTCCTTTCTAATCTTCGAATCAAATTGGTAGCAAAAAAAAAAAAAAAAAAAAAAAAAAAAAAAAAAAAAAAAAAAAAAAAAAATTGGAAAATCCCTACAGCGCTTCCGCCACTTATGAACCTAGAAAATGTAACATGTAATTAACTTAGAGGTTCCCTGGACGTCTTACCTACTCTATACCTATGCAAACTTAATTCTTCCCACCTGAACCTAAGTCACTCTTTACTTTTATAGTGGTTTACTCGAAAATATCTCCACATAACCTCTATTGGTTCAAGTCAAACTAAAAATCATCCTACATTTCGATAAATTTAATTCTATAATAAACATCCGTCACTATAACATTGGTTATGCACAATTAAAATCTGTTGATTCTTACGTTAATACATAAAAACCTGTGGTAATCAAATTTTATTAGTGCATATATTAGACTACAGACTTAATCATATAGTAACACACGACCAAAGTCGTTCTGAGAACTCCCAGCATGATTCTCGTATATTTATCACAACTAACGACTGCTTTGTCTTAAATGCGCAGTCAAATCCTCTCAGGATAGACTACTAATTCCATTTACCACTACGTTTATCTTCAAAATCTTTAAATCAAAATTTCATAAAACCAATCACACGTATTTTTATGTAAATTTCCCCTATACAGAAAAATCATATTTCTTCTTTACATACCTCAGTTTCATGGAATCACATACAACCAAAGTTCGTAGTTATATACTAACGAACCAATAACTCCCTTCTTTAGCGTATTTTCGATATTTGTGACGGATTATTATTTAGAATTACGTCTGTCGTGTGTTACGTTTGACAGATCGTTCCACCGATCGGTAACTAAAACTACGACCCAACAAAGGAAAAACAGAGATGTTTTCTTTCTACCGTACAAAGAATATAAATAAATGCTTTCTCTCATCCAGCAGTTCTTCTTCGGCATTATCTGTATATTCTTTATTTCGCTCATGCCTTTTTTCTTCATCTTTGAGTTGGCCAACATGCCAATGGATCAATAAAACTTTCTTTCTTTTTTTTTCCTTCACCTTTCAGGCTAATTGTCTGTAGCGTACATTGAACAAACATATAAGCATTCATAAATCATATTATAAAAAATAAAAAGAATAATTACTTCTTCTTTAACATTTCGTAATAAGTTGAAGCGGAAACTCGGAAAAAACAGCAACAAATCTTTTAAATATTCTGTTCCGCTACAGCTTAGAAAACTTTTAGCTTACAACTTAGAAAACTCTTAGCTTACTTTCAACAATAAACGCTGAACACTGGTGGAGGAGAGAGATGGCAAGAATGACATTCGGTGACTTCTCCGCTTCTTAACTAACATGCCAAATCGGAAACAAGAAGTAACGATAGCCGTTCCTGCGGATGCAGAACAAAAGCAAAGCGTAAGAGGATTTTGTGTCACATACGCTGCAGTTGATGATACTAGATTCTGTTCCCAAATGAACATATCAAAGCCATGATTAAACAAAGTGCAAGGAAATCGTTGGCCACTTACATGATAATAAGGAAACTGACGTCAGAATCAGTGTGGACTGAGAAAGCCTTCTTTGATGCGCAATATATACGTTACATATTACAAAGAATTTTGAAACAAAGAAGAGTAGTAAACATGTACAGTGTGAAGTTGATGTAATTGCTAAATTTTCCAGTTCTGAGTGGAATGTAAGAAACCTTTCGTACAGTCAAGTAAATTTTCTATGAAGCCACCTAGGGGTTGCATTTCTATAACAATACCTCTGTAAGCTGTAAGCATACATGGTCAGAAATGCCACAGTTAATATCCTGAGCTATTACGAATATGAAATCAATCCGACCACAAAATAATAATCTGGAAAATTTTATTAACATTAATAACACTTCTATTATCCCTGGTGAACCGCTAATTGCATGTTCGATTCGAAAATGGAAATGAGAGAGTGGCAGCATTGAAAAATACATTGCATGAATTTTTAAACAAGAAATTCCCCTATGTTTAAGTACATTTCATTTATTACTGCGACTTTACTCGACGCAAGGTTTAAATGTAAATATCTTACTCCCGGCGATGTGGACTTTGTCGGAAATAACTGGATCCTTATGGTCATATCGGAAGTTTAGTGCATGACAGTGGTAATGAGCCTTCATCTTCTGCAGAAAAAAGCCAGTCTGCAATCAGTGTATCATGTCTCCGACCAGATGCAGCCAGACACAGTCACAACAGTACTCTAAATTTCAGAGTTCCCGCATTATGTTTAGGAACTACTCTTACAACACAACGCTGACATGTACTGGAAGTCAATCCCATATCCCACTCTAAGAGAAGCAGTCGTGAAGTACTTTTCTGCTCCACCAACTAGCGCTCCTAGTGAACGGCTGAACAGTGGCCCAGGACAAATTTGTGCACGTCGTCGATTTTTCTCGGAGAAAATGTGGCAAAACGTTTCTCTTAGATTACATTATAAGTTTTTAATTATGATTACTAGAAATGCTAAATTAGATATTAAAGTTTTCTGAAGTTATTCCAATCTATAATTAAGATTTTACTTTTCAGGCTTTTATTAATAATTTTGTTTTGTACGTTTATTCAATTTTCTCCTTCTCGAAGATATGACAACAATGTTATTTTGATGATGATAATACAAAAGTGTAAAAAGTAAATTTTTTGTGATTTAATTATTTACATGATGTTGATTTAAAGAAAGTTTATTGTTATACGAGGGTATGAACTTAAATAGTGGCAACACTGCTGTGCAGACACAATTAAATGGGATCTGCTATTGTCGGTGATAGCACACGTTGTTGACATACCTACGTTACCCCCGAGCAAATGGACTTGCCTGTCTCACGTCACCCGCGAGCGAATAGTCGACCCCTCAGGGGCTAAGCATTAATTTGTTGAGTACGGGCTTGGCGAACGCGGGGTCCTGAGTCGTGGGCTGTGTCGCGCCAACAGTCCGCTACACCGTACGCTCTGTGAGTGCTTCAACGACCATCGTACGGCGCGACGGTGGAACGTTGTACGTTTCAGAGCCCGGGGATCTTGGCTTAATCGCCCGGATCGCGAGGACGGTACAAACCTCTATAAAAAAACCTCAATCTCATGGTGTGTTGCGTGCCGAGGAGATGCATGGCTGTTGAGGTTGAACAGCCGCTAGCGAGCAACTTCTGAGGACCTGCCGCACCTCAGTTGTATAAGGCTTACCCAGGCCAGCGGGGCTCTGCCTGGGTGGACCTTTAGTTCCATAGCTGCTCGTGAGACCAGAATGAAACGAGCAAACAATAGCGTCGCCACACGCAAACCTGGCGTCTCAAAGCGTGGTAAAACAGAATATGATGCAAGGACACACGACCCTAAGACGTTCCCTTCCCTTTGCACCCCATGGGAGGAATGTAGAGGAATTCGCCGATCCGAACCATACTCGCCACGATATCTGGTGTGTGCCCGTACTGATGGAGAGTCTTTCATGTCCACTAAGCCAAAGTTCTTTGTCGAACATCTCGAAGAAAAATTTGGCGAAGTGGAGTCTTTTTCAAAGATGAAAAGTGGGGCTGTACTGATACAGACGGCGTCCTCAGCCCAATCGCACGCATTACTTGCCTGCGATAAGCTGTGTGAGATCCCGGTAAGTCTCACGCCCCACAAGTCTTTAAACATGGTCCAGTGCATAATCTACCATAGAGAACTGCTGTCCCATACCGATGAAGAGTTGCGAGCAAACCTGCAGCGTCGAGGTGTTCATTTCGTCCGTCGAGTGTACAGGGGACCTAAGGAAAACAGAATTGCCACCGGTGCTTTTATCTTGGCCTTCGAAGGCGATACAATGCCTGAGAAGGTCAAGATAGTGATATACCGGGTTGATTTAAAGCCATATGTCTCTCCCCCTATGCGGTGCTTCCCATGCTGGAAGTTCGGGCACATGTCGTCCCGGTGTACTTGCAGCCCAAACTGCAAGGAATGTGGGCGGCCATCACACCCGGCTACCCCATGTACCCCACCTCCCGTTTGTGTAAACTGTGGGCAACATCATCCGCCATGCTCGCCGACCTGTACTGTTCTTCATCGGGAAAGGAAAATCATGGAAATAAAGACCCTGGACCGGCTCATTTTCTCTTGAATCACGCAAGAAATACGACTCCACCCTGTTAAGGGTGCCGCAGTCACAGCGGCATCGATTCCATTACGATCAATGGTACCAGTGTCCTCTCCATCTGTGGGCTCTATGGGCCAACAACCTTCTACTGTCTCCTCGATAGGTGGGGGACCATCTACATCCCATGCTCCCCCAACACCTGTGGGAGCAATATCCATCCCATCATCAGGGACTCCAGTCCCCACTCCCCAGCCGGGGAAGCAACAGTCTTCCCCGGCCCCTCTCGCCCAAGAGGGGTCCCTTGTGGCACCCCGTCCTGAGGCTTCCACGAGTGGTTTAGAGGGTCCCAGCCAGAGGTTGCAGGATCCACCTGCCCCCAGTCGACAGGTTTCCCGATCGACATCGGGCCAGAAACCACTTGTGAGAAGTCCTTCTTGCCCTTAAGACCGAAAGGGCAGCGGGAGGTAAAGAAGAAAACCCATAAGAAGAAACTCTCCTCGGTGACTTCAAAGTCCATTCCTACATCATCTACTTCGGAGGATGAGGTGCAGATCTTCGCGTCTCTCGAGGATCTGGCCCTCACTAAGACACCTGAACCAATGCTCCTAGATGATGTAGATGTGCGACTAGCAGTCCGCAAATCTTCGGACTGACAATCTTCAGTCCATCATGGTCTTCCAGCAAACCGTGAATCAAATTCTTCAATGGAATTGCGGTGGGTTTTTCAACCCTCTAGCTGAGCTGCAGCAGTTGTTGTACCGTTTCCCAGTGCTTTGTATGGCTCTGCAGGAAACTTGGTTTCCTGCTCAGCAGACCCCAGCCCTTCGTGGCTATCGGGGCTACTTCAACAACCGTGCCGACTGTGACAGAGCCTCTGGTGTAGAGGTCTGCACCTCGCTCGGTTGCTCGCTCGAATCGCATGGTACATGTCGTTCTATGACAGTCCGACAGGTGTCGGTACTGCAGCTTGCGACAAGGCGTGTGGCTGCGCTCGACTTCCTCCACGCTCGTTCGAGCGGGGTACGCTCGACTGGCCCGACCGTCCACACTGCCCGCTCGCCACTCGGTCGCCCACCGCAGCGCCACTCGAGTCCAAGGCGAGTGTCGGGAGCAAACTAGAAGCTTGAGAATAAATCCTGACTACGAAATTTGGAATTGTTTCCTTTCCTGGGTGCTTCGAAAGCTGTTCTCTCGATCCAGTTGAATTAGCTATTCAGTTTCGCATTTTGTACTTTACCATACAAGTTATTATACGTGATTAACATAAAGTATCTATGCTAAGATCATTTACTAAAGGAGTTTTCCATGACCTTTCTTACTTTCTTGTTCCCCTTTTGTGGACTGTTAGTTCCTCTTTAGTGGTAGGTGATACTTGCCGTCTTAACGAGCAAATGATTGTATTTTATATCCATTCCTCTTATCACTCTCAAGTCCTGGAATACTTTGTCCGTCGTTTATATTGATATTAAAAACACGATATTGATGTACACCCGTTAGGTTAGTTTTGTGCATCTCTCTCTCTCTGTTGCACCCCGTTAATATATATTCCTGTAGCATTTTGGCACTGGGCGTGGTTGCTGCGCCTCCACCTTTTCCGAGTGAGTCCTTAACGGGTATTTTTCCAACTGCAACATTCATATATTCCCCACTGCCACTGTCGTCTTTCTTATCTACATAATAAAGAACACATGCAAGCTTTTGTGCAATACATAGGATCCGCGCTTTCTTCCGTCGTCAGGGTCATATGCAGGTCTAATGCTCATACATCCTGTACCTGTTTTAAATCATCTTATTCCAACTGTTTACTTTACACAGCTCTACGAATTTATAGTGCTCCTGCTGTTTCCGTGGTGTCTGTGTTGTATTTATTTAGGGCCGTCTGAAGAATGTCACCAGGGTGCACCAGCCAAAAGAATGAAGTGCATGTTTTCGGAATGGCTGGACTGTGAAATGCGCGAGGCGCAATCCACCAATGAGGTGGACCTTTATATTTAGCACGAATTGATGGTGATGACTACGATCTGCTTGAGTGGTAGAAACGCAACATTACTCTCTTTCCTAAGCTAGCTGTATTGGCAAACAGTATTTTGTGTGCCCGCCTTAAATGCACCTAGTGAACGCACTTTCAGTGAGGCAGGGAACCTGTTCTCTGATAGAAGAACTCGACTCGATCTACAACGTGTCAATGATATTGTAACAATACGGTACGGTAATTTTCACTTTTGTACATTGCAATAAAAACGTTGTTCCTTCCGTAGTTTCTCTTTCGATCCTTTACATTACTTTCAAATGTTGTACTCAGTGAAAACAACCATTTTGTCTCGCGACTGACAAGGAAACCTATCCAAGTGTCACTCTCCGATTCTTATGAAATTTGGATATGTTATAATACATGAAAAACTGTGGGACCCGGATTTTTATTTTTAATTATTTATTTTTTAAAGCGGGGGAAAAACATATTTAAGGGGTGAAACGGTCCCTCCAAAATTGGGGCTAAAATAGAAAAATCTTGAGAACTTATAGATTAATGATGCGATTTTAATGATTTTTTGGTATGAAAGTATATTTTGATAAGAGATCGGCCTAGGTACACTGCAGGGGGAGTAACAATTAGGGGGAACTACCCCAAAAGTTATTTGTGCTCAAATAACTCTTTTTTTCATTTATTTATTTAATCGAAGTTGAATCTGTGAAATTTGTCTTTTATCAAAACACACTTTCATACCAAAAAGAATTAAAATCGCTTCACTAATCTCTAAGTTACCGCCATTTTTCTATTTTAGTCCAATTTTGGAAGGGCCGTTTCACCCTTTAAATATGTGTTTCCGCCGCTAAAAAAAATTACGTGTCCCATAGTTTTACATTTATTATAAAATATGCAAATTTCATAGAAATCGGAGAGTGACTTCGGTAGGTTTCCATGTGAATACAGAGGCAGTGCTACGCTGTGCGGCCTCTGCCCGCCCCGCCCCACGCAGCCTCGTTCGACGCTCGCTGCGAGCGTACACACTCGGCGCGCCACCGCCGAGCGTTGCGCACTCGACCGAATACGAGCGAGCGAAACCGACGATTTGCAGACCTCTACTCTGGTGGTATCCGTATATACACCCTTGCCACTGTCCCCAGTATTGCTGTGCCTCTCCACACACCTATTGAGGCTGTTGCTGTTCGCCTTCGGGCTATGCAAGAATTGACTGTCTGTTCGATATACCTTCCTCCAGACAGGGATGTTTTGCACACTGATCTTGCTGCTCTGGTAGCACAGCTGCCCCCACCGTTTCTTCTTTTGGGGGACTTTAACGCCCATCAAAAAAAAAAAATTTTCAAATGTTTATATAGTCTATGGGACTTAACTATGGGGCCATCAGTCCCTAAACTTACAAACTACTTATGAACTACTTACGAACTAGGACGGCACAAATATCCATGCCCGAGGGGGGATTCGAACCCCCGACCGTAGTGGCCATGCAGACCGTGACTGGAGCGCCTCAGTCTCCTCGCCCACGGCGGCCGGCTTTAACGCCCATCACCCTTTATGAGGCGGAGCAGAGACGACCCGACGTGGTAGGGATGTTGAAGCTCTTATTGCACAACAAGACTCTGCCTTATAAATACTGGTTCTCCGACGCACTTCAGTGTTGCGCATGACACTTTTTCCGCCATCGACCTCTCGGTCTGTAGCCCGATCCTTCTTCCACACCTCACCTGGAGGGCCCACGATGACCTCTGCGGGAGCGACCATTTTCCTATCTTTTTGTCGCTCCCACAGTCTCAACAGGCGGAATAACTGCCTCGATGGTCCCTCCATAGGGCTGATTGGCAGCGTTACACTTCTGCTGTTGTCATTCCTGCCCAACTGCCAGCTGATGTGGATGTGGCGGTCCAACAGGTGACTGTCGCCATAGTTTCCACTGCTGAGGCCACTGTTCCAACCACCTCAGGGTCCCCTCGGCGCAAATCTGTGCCTTGGT
Organism: Locusta migratoria; assembly: GCA_026315105.1. Lineage (NCBI taxonomy): Eukaryota > Metazoa > Arthropoda > Insecta > Orthoptera > Acrididae > Locusta > Locusta migratoria. The sequence continues at coordinate 392,916,548 of CM048744.1, read as the reverse complement.
GGTCATAAGAAATCGCTAAAGCCATTCGGGATCGGCGCAGGTCACTTCAGCGCTACCGGCGACATCCCAACATCGATCACCTGATTGCTTTTAAACGGCTCTGGGCCCGAGCTGGACGGCTTATGCGGCAAAGTAAGCAAGATTGTTGGGAGAGGTACGTCGCCTCTATTGGATCTCATGCCTCACCTTCTCGGGTGTGGACTCAGGTTCGACGTCTTTTTGGGTACTGCCCACCAGCAGAAATCCCCTGTCTTCGCTTACAGGATACTGTCTGCTCAGACCCGCTTGCCGTCGCCGAACACATGGCACAGTTTTATGCAGGCATCAGTTCAACTGAAACTTACAGTGAAGCCCTTCGCGCCATTAAAGACCGAATTGAGCGGAAGCCACTGTCGTTTCACACACGTCGCCAGGAGCCGTACAATGCACCCTTTAGCGAGTGGGAGTTTCAAAGTGCCCTTGCTGCATGCCCCGATACTTGTCCAGGACCAGATCGTATCCATAGCTAGTTTCTTCGGGATCTTCCTGTGGACGCTCAGAACCAACTGCTCACCTTGTTTAACCGTCTCTGGGCAGAAGGTGTTTTTTCCTCCCAATGGCGGGAAAGCACCATCATCCCAGTGATAAAACCTGGCGCTGACCCACAGGTGGCTGACAGTTACCGTCCGATCAGCCTCACAAACGTTCTATGTAAGCTCGTTGAACGTATGGTGAGTCGGCGGCTTATGTGGATCCTCGAAGACCGGGGACTCCTGGTAGCACAACAATGGGGTTTCCGTCAGGGCCGCTCCACAACTGACAATCTTGTGTCGTTGAAGTAGGCTATTCGTACAGCCTTTACCCGACGTGAACACCTTGTTGCTGTGTTTTTTGATCTCCGGAAAGCTTACGACACTACCTGCCGCCACCACATACTGGCTACATTGTACGACTGGGGCTTACGGGGCCCACTTACGGTCTTTATCAGGAATTTTCTCTCCCACCGCTCCTTTAGGATTAGGGTGGGTACCACTCTTAGTTCCTCACACATCCAAGAGGTGTCCCACAGAGCTCCGTCCTCAGTGTGCCTCTGTTTTTAATTGCCATAAACGGGCTTGCAACGGCTGTGGGATCCTCTGTCTGTTCTAGCTTGTTTACTGATGACTTTTGTCTTATTTTAGTTCGGCTAGTATTAGCGTTGCTGAGCGACGGCTACAGGGAGCCATCCGAAAAGCTGAATCATGGGCCTCTACCCATGGATTTCAGTTTTCAGCGCAGAAAACCCGCGTGATACACTTCTGTCGCCGTCGGGCAGTTCACATGGATCCCGAGTTATATCTGAGTGGTGAAGTGCTCCTCGTCGAAGAGACGCATAGGTTTCTTGGAATGGTATTCGACAACAGGCTTACTAGGATGCCACATCTGCGTCAGCTGCGACTAAAATGCTCGCAACATCTAAATATTCTCCGCTGCTTGAGTCATACTGCTCGTTCCACCCTCGTGCAGCTGTACAAGTCCTTGATACAATCCAGGCTTGATTACGGGTGCCTGGTATACGACTCGGCAGCACCATCCGCCTTTGAGGATCCTTGACCCCATCCACCTTAGTGGTATCCGGCTGGCGACTGGGGCTTTCCGCACCAGCCCTGTGCCAAGGCTTCTTGCCGAAGCAAGGATTCCTCCATTAAACTTCCGCCGGCAGCAGTTTCTCGCTAGCTATGTTGCTCGAGTCCATGCCACGCCTTACCATCCAAATCGCAGTCTTTTGTTTCCGACTGTTACCCCTCCTTTTCCACCATGTCGATCTAGATCAGGTCTTCCAATCGCGATCCGGGTTCGTACACTCCTTTCCTCACTTCATTCCCTGCCTCTCCCTGACGTTTTTTCTTGCCCATCCCGTCTTCCTCCTTGGTCCATCACCCGTTTGAAGCTCCACCTGCAATTGCCATGCGATACAAAGGCATTAGTTTCGCCACTGACACTCCGTTGCAAGTTTCTGGCACTTCTTTCTGCTCACCGTGATGCAGAAGTCCTGTACACTGATGGCTCCCTGGTAGATGGCAGAGCCAGTTACGCTTTTGTTCATGGTGACCACACAGAACAACGGTCCCTGCCACCTGGCTGTAGTATTTTTACAGCTGAACTGATCGCCATTTCTCGTGCTCGTGCTCGTGACCACCTCAAAACGTGCTCCCGGAAGTCGTATGTCGTGTGCAGCAACTCCCTTAGTGGTCTGCAAGCCCTTTCCAACGATTTTTCTTCCCATCCGTTGGTGCAATCCATCCAAAGCGCCATCGCTTCACTCGGCAAGTATGGCTGTTCGGTGGACTTTATTTGGACCCCCGGCCACATTGGCATCCCGGGGAACGAGCGTGTCGATCGGCTGGCTAAGCTCGCCACCACCGCTCCTCCCCTGGATATTGGTATCCCGGAACGGGATATCCGTTTGGATTTGCGCCACAAGGTTTTTGAGGCTTAGAACACACAATGGGCAACACTGAGCACTCCCAACAATTTCCGAGCGATCAAGTCCTCTACGGCCGTCTGGAAGTCGTCTTTCCGGCCTTCCCGTAGGGACTCTGTTGTCCTGTGTCGCTTACGTATTGGCCATACGTGGTTGACACATGGCTACCTTTTACGTAAAGAGGACCCACCGAATTGGAAGTTTGTTGACAGTGGTCCACATCCTGTCGGACTGTCAGCTTTTAGCCGCCTCGCGGCATTTTAATCTACCTCCTGCGCCTGCCTCGATTTTATCTGACAATGTTTCTATGGCTGACCGAGTTTTAGGTTTTATACGTGCATATGGATTTTATCATTCTATTTAGTGGTGGGCTTGTGTCTGGTGTCTCAGGCTCCCACCCCTCATATTTTACTCTGATGTTTTTCTTACTTCTACCTTGTTTTTACCTCAGTTTTTAGTCTGTGCAGAGTGACTGGCTCATCTTGTTTTATGTTTGTGATCAGCCAGCCACTGTTCCCTGCTCTATTTTAGCTTAGTTCAACACTTGGTCTCTCTTATTCCCGTCTACTTCAGTGTTGTTGAGAGTATCAATCTGCCGGCCGCGGTGGCCGCGGGGACTGAGGCGCTTCAGTCACGGTCTGCACGGCCACTACGGTTGGGGGTTCGTATCCCCCCTCGGGCATGGGTATTTGTGCCGTCCTTAGTATTAGCTATATCGTAAGTAGTTTGTAAGTTTAGGGACTGACGACCCCGTAGTTAAGTCCCATAGACTATATAAACATTTGAACATTTGATTTTTGAGAGTATCAATTTCATTGGCACTGTGTGCCCTTACGCTTCTCTTCTGGGTATTAAGCTATATTTTACTTTTTCCTACTTGGATGTCTTGTCCTCGTAAGGAACAGGGGCTGGTAAGCATGTAGTTGTTGCATGTAGTTGTTGCATGTAGTTGTTGCATAGATCGGAGTAACCAGTGAGTTGGTGTATAATGGAAATTTAGCGAAGTTTAATTTCGTGCGTTTCGGTTTTGACAACGAATTGTGTATCACTCAAATACTAATACAAGTTGGGGAAATAAAATCCGGACGAGTGGATACGACTGGAGGTGAATGTACGCAGATAAACAAACCACGTGTAAGTCTCCCACGTCATCCGCAGCAGTTCAGAGTGTAGTAGAGGCCGGGTTAGTTGAGTGGAGCACTGCAGAGGCGACGATGGTACGGTGGAGCTGTGGGTGTTCGTTCTGGGAAGTTAACGAGAGGGCAAAGTCGTGGAAACCGTGTGATCACATGTTTACTGAGTTTAATGGTGTCGAAGTGCCATTTCCACGAACGCTCGATCTGCAAATGACGTGAAAACACACCACAAAATGCGTCTACAGTTGACCGAAAACGCTGTAGAGCACTACCAAATCAACCTGACGCCTGACCCAAGAGACCGACATCTCACGTCCATCACACAGATCAGCTGCACTTCCATCCCTACCGAGAGTGTGTCGTTCACGCAGGTAAACTAGTATACGCTCTTCATCGCCTCCAGTTTTATTTGTGGTTTGGCATCTAAGGCTTTCCCGGCGTAGTAAATCTTTATAGTCCTTCCGGGTATGCTGCCGGATACTAAGAACAAACTGGTCCGATATTTCGACGATCCAACTGTCCGCCATCCTCAGGAACGCTGCTGCTGCTGAGTACCGTCGAGTACTGAGGGTAGAGCCGTATTCTCCGTCCTATATAGGCGTCGCGCGGACGTGTATTAGTGGCGCCACCCCTAGTGGGACATCGGTGCAACGATATATATCGATTATGGGTGATCAAACGCTGGCGCTGGCTTCGTCACAGAAGTTGCAATTTGATGTTTAAAAAAAAAAAAAAAAAAAAAAAAAAAAAAAAAAAAAAAAAAAAAAAAAAAAAAAAGTGCGCTCCACGATCTGCTCAGAGCAAAACCCTTGTCACGGTTAATCAGATTGTCCGCCAATCTAATTTCGATTGCTTCTTTGTAGGCATTGTTCCAAAAACCGGAGAAGTTAGCAATTATGAGGGTCTCGTCAAATTCCATCTTGTGTCCCTCAGGTAAACAATATTCTGTCATAGCAGATTTTTCAAGTTGCAACAGTCTCATGTGGCGACAATGTTCCACGCATCTATCTTTGACAGTGCGGACAGATCGGCCGATGTACACCTTGCCGCATTGGCAAGGTATTCTATAAACACCCGGCTTCGGTATTCTGTAAACACCCGGCTTCCCAAGACCTATGTCATCTTTTACAGAGCCAAGCAGTGCCCTAATTTTGCTGGGAGGGCGAAAAACACTTTTGATATTGAGGTTTTTAAAAAATCTTCCAACTTTGAAGGAGACGCCCCCATCATAGGGAATGAACGCCACCGCTTTACATTCCCCTTCGTGAACCTCTGGCGATGGTCCAAACTCCATGGCCCGATGAATTTGTCAGAATAACCATTTTCTTTAAAGACGGTCTTCAGATGTTCAAGTTCAGGTGTTAAACTATCTGCATCTGAGATGGCATATTCCCTACGAACCAGGGTTTTAAGGACACCGTTGCGTTGTAATGGTGATTGGCAGCTCTTGTCATGCAAATACCGATCGGTATGTGTTGGTTTTCTATAAACCGTGTGTTCCAGGGAGCCTTAATGTTTTGTAAACCATTAGTCCAAAAATGGAAGCTTCCCATCCCTTTCTATCTCCATAGTAAATTATTAGTGGTTGTTCGCTGAGATAACAATGAGTGGCTTGGATATAGATATTTTCTTTATGTCTGATGAATACTAGTTTCACATGAGTGGTTATTTTAACGCACAGAGTTGTGGGTTGCGAAGAGGCGCATATTTCAGTGAAAAACCATTGCCTGATATGAGCTTTAAGTCGGAAAAGATGCCGCTTCTGAACAGGAAGAGTCGAGAGGTTGATGTATCCATGAAAGACTAGCTTCTGCTTGACATGCGGTCAAATTAACCGTAATTTCAATGTGTAATATGACGGTCAGTGGTGGTTCCATGACGATTCGCGAAAATTCTATAAATACTTGTTCCCATTCTAAACCGGTGTCGGGAAACGGTTTGTTTCCACGTTACACCTCATTACCACTAATAGTACGCCACGTTCTTACAACCAAACACAGTTACCGTAATTTCGTAGAGAAAAATCTGCTTGTTCTGTTAAAAAGTGAGCCGACCTAATCTTTTTAGTGTTATTGTTCATCGGCTTATCAGTAAGTGAATTGCTGCCAGTTGCATAGGTTGAGGTGTATCAGTTGCCTGGCCTCCACGCTCTCCGGATCCAAACCCAATAGATTTTCATTTCAAGCCCTCGCAGTACAAGATGTTCAGTGTCTCCAAGCATGCATCACTACAACGGCGGGTTGATGCATGTATCACTGCTCACATGTCCTGTGAGAAAGAGTTACATCTGGTAACTCGATGTATTCTTGTGCGTTTCCGCTGATTACTGCGTTGCAATCAATGAGGTCTAACACGGAAACAAAGCGTTTCAGGATCCATGTTCATATTACATTATATAAGGAATGTGTATGCAATTTGTGCCGTACAATTATTACACTCTGCACGTCGTGTTAATGTCGATATATTAACAATTTCTGCTCTCAGGCATCTGCTGAAATCTATCAAAGCTCAAAAAATTATTTAGAATATAACCGATGCCATTGATTGAGAGCATGCTTCCGAGCTTTGCGTATTCTGAATAACTTGCAATTAATCTGGCGAATGTCTATCATACATTTAGTTTATCGATTCCCATAGTCACAGCCGGACGAAGCATTAAATGAAGAACAGACTGCGATTTGATTTTAGGAAAGGCCTAACGGTCTAAACTATCACAGAAGTGTCGATCAGAGTCTGGACTGTAGAATAGCATACGATACAGAAACAAAGCATATGCATTTGTTCTGTGTTTTAATGTGGTAAATCGGAATCAAAAATACCCCATCTCTATGTGATTGTCAATGCTAGTGACGTTTCTATATTAGAGAGGTATTTTTTTAAAAAAAGAAAGACGGTGCCTGTACAAAAACTTCAAGTGTTTTCCGAATCACTATTCAGGATTTCCTCTAACCAGCACAATAAGCAGACTCTTCATGTACGATATATCGTAGAACCTCTTCTCGCCGACCGTATCTACATCTATATGGATACTCTGCAAGTCACATTGAAATGCATGGCTGAGAGAGCATCGAACCACTTTTATGATATATCTCTATAGTTCAGTTCTCTAATAGCTCGCGGGAAAACGGAACACCTAAGCCTTTCTGTTTTCGATATGATGTATTTTATTTTCTTATGATTATCATGTCTCCCTATGTATATGGGTGCTAACAATATATGTTCGCATTCGGAAGACAAAGTTGGTGAACGGAATTGCACAAATAGATCTCGTCGCAACAAATAATGCCTTTCTTTTAATGATGTCCACCCCAAATCGTGCATCATTTCCGTGACACTCTCTCCCCTACATCACGTTAATGCAAAACGAGCTGCCCTTCTCTGAACTTTATCTAAATCGTTTGTCACTCCTACCTGCTGTGGATCTCACAATGCGCAGTAATACTCCAAAATAGGACGCACAAGTGTAGTGTAGGCAGTTTCTTTAGTGGAATTGTTTCATGTTCTAAGTGTGCTGCCAATGAAATGTAGTGTTTGGTTCGACTACCCTACAATATTTTCTAAGTGTTCTTTCCAATTTAAATTGGTCGTAATTGTTATTCCTAGATATTTAGTTGAATTTACGGCCTGTAGATCTGACTGATCTATCGTGTAGCTGAAGCTTAACGGATTTCTTTTAGTGATCATATGGATGACCTCACACGTATCATTACTGAAGAGTGAATTATTAAATTTTGCACCATTCAGATAGCTACATCATTTTGCAGTATCTTTTGATCTTCTAGTGACTTTAGTAACCGATAAATGACAGCATCTCCCTCCAACAGTCTAAAAAAAAGCTAGTCAGATTGTATCCTAAATCATTCATAAAATGTTCAATTAAACGTGATAGCACCTCCGATGCTCACAATGAGCAGAAATTATTTAACTTTTAACATCGGCAGCACTATTGTCTCCAATAATTTGGCTTTGTTGAACGTAAAAAAATGCACAAAAACTTTGAAAATACATTCATTTGGTGCTTTGAAATCCAGCTGTTTCTAAAAGTGGATGAATCCAAGACAACTCCGTGTGCAGTGTCTGTACGACACATTATTTGCATCATCTTCTTTAATTAGAAGCTTACTTCTGCGGATTACAGTGGCAGCATTTTGAAGCCTTTTGCGGCAGCATTCACTGAGGAGGAAAAGACCTACAGGTACAGAATGCAGCAAATTCCCAGCCGGATCTCAGAGCGCATTTACACAATCTTTCTAGCCTGAATAAGCTGTAACAGAGGTGTCCGGTCGCAGATCAAGCTGTCCAACCAGGTCTGCTGTCAGTGTGTGATTGCTTTGTGTAGGGGACGCTGAACTCTTCGGCGTATCACAACAACCATCATAGGTTTCAAGAACTGCCGCACAACATTTCGGGTAAGATGACAGTGGCCGCAGCAGTTCAGCTTCCATTCGCCTTCAGCAACTTAATACAATGACCCAAAACTGACAAGACATGAATGGTGTTCAGTTTCAACTTCCTCTATTGTCAGTTCGTACTGCTCTTCTGTGTTTCTTTGTACCCTGTAACTCTAATTCTCCGGCCATTTTTTCTTGGTTTTTTTTTTTTTTTTTTTTTTTTGAGACACATTATAAACATGGCGCAGTCAAACTGGAATGGCCTCCTTGGCGCCATCTTTGTGTTCAGTACCACACCCAATAGTATAAAGTTCAGACACTTTACACACTGACGAAATGTTTATGGGTAGCAAATGCAACATTCGTAGTACATCGCAAAGACATCCCTCGTGTATTTTAATTACGATTATTGTGTCCTTGAATCAAATGAGAAAGTGAGCACTTGTCACGGCAAGCAGTGTAAGGAGAAATATCAGGAGTACTATAAAAAAGATCAAAATTCAAATAATTATAAAGTGTCATTAAGTTTCTTTATTTGATGAAAGTGTTGTAAGGGGCAGAAGTCGTAATAATGTGCATATTCCATTCGCTGTTGTTAGTATAAAAGGAGCAAAGATGCTCGTTGGTATAAAAAAAGCAAATTTTTAACAGTGGCTGCCAACAGGTTAAATAAGATCTACTAAAACAGAATTTTTCTGGAATTGCAGACGAGGATGCTGACGGGAGTGTTGCGTCCAGCGAGCTGTATCGTGTCGGATACAATCGAGATTTTAGTACAGAACGTTTCCTTCATCACCAGGCTCATACTATGACGGTAATAACAAGTTACAAATCTACAGCGTGATGTGGAATATCGTTAGCTATACTACTTGAAAGTCTGAGGGAAAATCTGACAACAAAGACAGTGGTAAATTTATTTATTAACAGTTATTAGGAATAAGAGGTCCGGAATGTACAGCTCTACACCAATCCTCAGAACGGCACGTAACAAAGACTCCCAAGGACTAAACTGATAATTAATAAGACTGGAGACATGTAAAAAAACCACGTGGCTTTAACTTGTCTGAGGAATCAGTAAAATGTCATTTGGGATATTAGACGAACAGCGAATAGGATGCTTTTTATTCCGTATTAAAGATTTATTTGGTAAAAAATGAACACAGGCAATTGTTTAAGCTGATCAAGGAGTAAGTAACAGTAGTGAAACCGCTCTGACGATTTTCAGCCTTGCACGTCACGAGGAAATAAGTGTCATAAACAAAGAGGACCTACCTCCATAGATATCTGAATGAATATGCTAATAGCACGGATCAAAAATGAACCATGTTTCGCTACTGTTAATGAACAGTGGATACAGTTGGTATTGATATAGAAAGAGAATGCGAGTTGTTGATCAGCGCCATAGTAAATACACAGATAGGAATACTGGAACATCATATAATTAATCCAGTACAAATAGGTAAACACTCGCATTTAATGCCGGTTGACATACAGTAATGCTGATAGAATGTTGATCCTTTATGTCAGGCAATATAATACGTTTTGTACTGAATGTTCTGTAAGTGGGAATTCACTGTTTCATTTGTACATCCAGCCAGAGAAAGATTATTTGCTAACTGGCCCATCAAAGCGGCGCTATGTGAAACTGAGTAACAAACAGCCATTGTTTAAAGAGACAGATTACTTTCGCAAAAGTAATGAAATCTTTGTTTTAATGTCTGCGTATGATCATGAAACATGCGAAGCTCGAATACTACAATACACAAGGTAAATTCCTGCCGACCGTGCGCATAAGTCTGTGAAACTAAATTGTAGCACTTAGATACCATTGCGTCAGGACCAAATTGGAGGATTCAACAAATTTTTTGTAGTGACCATAAGCCTAGAGACTTTCCCGGTTAAGTATCTCTGGTTAATTTGGGGCATACTTTTCTTCATTGTGTCTCCTGCGCAACAATCCTGCTAATATAGACTCACACGTCTTTCAAATCCGCCGTCTGACACTACATTAAATTTCTGTGTGCCATCTTTTTCTTGTTCGCTGTCGGGGATTCGACTCCCCCCTCGGGCATGGGTTTTTGTGTTGTCCTTAGGTTAGTTTCACTTAGTTTAAGTAGTTCGTAAGCTACGGACTAATAACCTTGCAGTTGAGTCCAATAGATTTACAAACATTCTATTTCATCTTTTTCTTGTAGACAGAGACTTCAAGTGACAGTACCAAGGGGAGGAACTGGGGATTAGGGATTTCAGGCCCCCCAGGAAAAAGTGCCTCTGTTTCATTGTCGTTCCCGCCGGAGTTCCGAGACCTCCATCGGGCTTTTGTGTGTGTGTGTGTGTGTGTGTGTGTGTGTGTGTGTGTGTGTTTGTTGTTCTTAGTGCAATTTAGTGTAAGTTGTTTGTTGGTCTAGGAATGATGACCAAATAAGTTTGACCCAATAGGATTACAAACATTCATTTTTATTTATTTATATATTCATTGTTAGTGTTCAGCTGGTCAACCAGTGGATGTATCCACATCTCTGTACCGATCTCTACAGATGTGTTGTAAACTTAAATTATTGGCAAAAATATATACGTGGAGGGTATAGGTCCTTGTTTTTGATCTACTATGGTAAGGGTACCAGTTGCCGGAATCTTAAGGGGAGCCTCGCAAATTTTGCACCGCAGATTAGTTGTACGATGTGTGCATCTTATAAATGTAGTTTTTTTTATTCAGCTGATTGTTAATACAAGGACTTGCGCATATCCATACGAAACCAAATGGGTTTATGTGGCATGTCACAATAAGTTACAACCAATATTGTAGAATTAAATAGGAGTGACACATGATATTTAATAATTATTATTATTAAATTAAATCCTATTTAATTCTACAACATTCTATTTAATTCTACAATATTATTATTATTATTAAATATCATGTGTAAATCCTATTTAATTCTACAATATTGGTTGTAACTTATTGTGACATGCCACATAAATCCATTTGGTTTCATATGGATATGCTCAAATCCTTGTAATAACAATCAGCTGAATTTAAAGAAAATTACATTTATAAAGGTGCACAATTCGTACCACTGATCTGCGGTGCTAAATTTGCCGAGACCTTGTTATTGTTACTCAAATATACTATTGATTCCAAACAAGAAGTAAATTTGTATTTATAGATGACGGATCTATTTAGCGATTAATGTATTTTAATTGTACAATTAAAGTGCAGATTACCAGTTCAGTGGCGATTACTGATGCACTTACTCAAACCTGTTCTATTGCTATTGTCATGGAAAGCGTTTAATGTTTGTTATGTTATAGAGAACTACCGTCATTTGATTTTGATGTGACACAGTGCCATTAATCTGATGCAACCACGGGGCGTGGATAAATAGAGATTTTTCTTGGGATGCTGAGTGGGCGAGGGAAGCGGGAACGACATTTAGCGTGGTCGTCATTTTCACACTGTATATTATGAGAGAAGGGGGAACTTTTTGCCATTAGTAGCATATACTTTAGTGTCCCGTAATAGTCGAGGCGAAGTTCATATATGGGCTACCACTTTATTTTCAAACCATAAATTCCAAAATTGCTACTGCAATTTGCTAAGAACCTCAAAAATTACCTTTATAATGTTATAAAAAACCAAACACTATTCTTTATGTGCAAATCATTATGCAACTTTAACATGAAAACATATTTTACAAAATTGAAATATTGAGAAAAATGTGGTGGTAATATGGGGTACCCTATAAACTCAAAAAAGTCAATATTATTTTCTGTTAACTTTTATAGAGTAATTAGAAAATAGGAAACTCTTTACAATAGCAAAAGTTTACAAGAAGTTGTTAATTTAGGGTCGACAGAAATCTCAAATATAATGTGCGCTCACATCTCGCGCATTAGGCACTGGATCCAAAGCACTCCTTTAGTGTCTTTGGAAAATAACACCTGTAAAAAAAAAATCATCTCCAGCCTTTTTAACACCAATACCAGGCTCTAAAATTGACTTCTTACAGTCTCTCGATCCCTCCTCTGAGCTCTCGAATAATTGTAAATATATGATCAGTTCACTGATGGCGTTTTGCTCTTTATTTTATTTATTTTGTCAACACCTGACTGACGTTTTACGTTCTTCATATTCTCTTTCATAGCATCATTTTAGATTTTCCTTTTTTGTCCACTTCTTTTTCCTCCTTTCTTTTCATTCTCATTTTTTATCAGAATCCTTTTGTTCGTGCTCTTTTTTTATTTTTATTTATTTATTTATTTATTTTATTTTATTATTATTTTTTTTAGCTTCTTCCAGATTTAGTTTGTAGAGTAATACTGTAATTACAGCAGCCTTGTTTGTGCATATTACCACCCTCGCCATCTTGGAAAGTGAGGCTTCACTATCCGTTACAAACAACCTTTAATTAACCAACTTCAGGAGCATTAGAGATCTAAATACATTTGTAATACGTTGTTAATAAATTAACAGCTAACTACGCATCAGCAGTACGTATAATATAACTGAAATTCTTACGTTTCAAAGTTTTTATAATGAGAAATGTCATAAAGCAGTTCACCACTAATGGTCAACATAACTGATTGCATTAGTGCATTCTGTGTCACTTTTCGGAATAGCTAGTACTATTTATCAAGGTTATTTCAGACTGAAAGTCTTGGTAGAGGTATGCAACCGTCATGATACAAAAAATTAAAATGATTCTAAATATGCTACTGAGTTGCTGCAATGATGTCATAGTTGTTATAATCAGTTTGTTTATCTTTTAATACCACAACATGTTTAGCCTCATATGGCATTACTTCTGTTGTAGAATAACATCTGTATCATTAAACGCCAAAATTAAATGCCCTATTTATTTGTGTACTTCACAGCGGTCACCGGATGATGGACTATGCCCTAAACATGTTGTGATATTAAAATAAATAATCTGATTCCAACAACTATGAGATTATTGCAGCAACCCAGTAGCATTTTAGGATCATTTTATTTATCGTGGTTGCCGCTAGAATGGGCGGGCTTGTTAGTCAGGTTCACGCTCGCAGGAGACGCTTATGGTAAGGCTACCCCTCTTCGTACATCTGCTTTGGTAAGTAGCATGTTGTCGTCTTTGACGTCACCTCATTTCCTTCCGGCACTTCTTGCTAAGCACATGATGTGGTAAGTGGGAACCGGCTGACCACTTCCTAAAACTGTTTAAAATAAATGATTGTAAATCTATCGGACCAAACTGCGTGGTCATCAGTCCGTAGCTTTCAAACTACTTAAACTAATATCAATTTAATACAAATAAACAATCACTGAGACGGATTTTCGTCTCGATTATGCCAAAGACATCATTGATAAATCTGAAGCATTGAATTAAAATTTGCGATGCGGCCGGAAATCGAACCCGGACCACCACGCTTAGTAGGCAGACGTCTTAACTGTTAGACCACCACATCACTAACGATTAAAGCGCCTTGAAATGGTCTAAGTACGATTTCGATTCCCGGCCGCATCACAAATTTTAATTCAATTCTTTTGATTTATCAATACTTAAACTAAGTTAAACTAACCTAAAGGACAACACACACACCCATGCCCCATGAAGGACTCGAACCTCCGACGGTGAGCAACCACGCGCTCCGTAGCGAAGCGGTTTAGACCTACTCCACTGCGGCTCCCGAAACTGGCTGGTCTCTATACAGATATGGTAGAGCTGCCCTACGGTTGCTGATTATGGCTGTCAGATGCGTTCAGAGGGAGTTGGTTGCATCCGCTGGTGTGTCCCAAAGTGTAATTTTCAGAGCCTGGACGCGATTTCAGACAACTGGAAGCGTCCAGAGAAGGCCATTAACTCCGCTTAACAACCCGTTGAGACAGGAGGCTAAATACTACTCAGCTGTAACATACCGTCCAGGCAGAAAGAGTACATGCAGTATCAACTCAAACAATCCGAGATCGCCTTCGGGAATGTAGCCTCTACACACATGGAGACCTATGGTACATCTCATTAAAACCAAGATACCGTTCAGCACTCAACAATTGACCGAAGGTACATTTGGATTGGAGTCGTAACGAATGGCGCCGCGTTATGTTCATAGGTGAGCCAAGAGTTTGGGTTCAGCCGGACAACCGTCGTGTCCTAATCTGGTGAGAACTTGGAACTCGGAATAGTTCTGCTTATGTGCAGGAGACATCACCAAATCATGGTGGTGGAGAAATGGTGTAGACACCATTGGCGGACATACATACCTCTATGCAGTTCAGAATGGTGCTTTGACTGCTCAGCGGTATAGATATGAAATCCTTCGACCTTTTGTTGTACCGTACGCTGGCTCCATAGGATGTGGACGGTAACGCCTGTTCCCATATAGCTGCTTTAGTAGTCAATCTGTTTGAAGCTGAGGGAACTGAACGAATGGAGTGGCAGCTTGTTTGCCGCACTTAAACCCGATTGACCGCGTGTGAGATGAACTTGGCAGACGCATTGCAGCCAGATCAGCACCTCCCACAGCGGTTGCAGAGCTGGATACTGCACTCATGGAATAAAGGCCGAATATCCCTCAATAAAGGATTGATAACCTCATACTGTGCAGGCCATGCACTTGTGGAACTGTACTGGTCGCCCGAGGTGATCAAAAATCATATTACAGGTCAACGAAAATGACTTATTCATTATTATGTTAGTCCCATGGTGCCTTTCTGTATGTAAACGCCATGTAAACCTCAAATAAAGATTTGAAACAGCAAAATATCATACTGTATCACAAACATATAACAGTTGTAACCAATATCTGAATAAATACGTATATTTTGTGTGATATCTCAGCTGATCCCCTAATTGTTTGGGGCAGTGTGTTTCTTATTGGCGCCTTACCATTTTATCGATATTTTCTCTTTCCTCGTCTTCCTCTAACTCCACTACTTCATCGATTTTTACGTTTCCATTCTATCATCGTTAATACGTAACTTGGAGGAGGTTTGTGTAATCGGACGTCACAGTTTGCAGTGATATTAGCTAGTGAACTAGTAACATGGATATGCTGTACGAATTAGGCTGTCTTTCACAGTGATAGCGGAGGTAGTTTGCAGAGGTCTTAGCCAAGGAATTGGTGAGAGGGGTTTCCTTCATTCGCAATCGTTCCTAATATAGAAAACCGCATGTACTTGCCGCTTCGAGAGATTCCACAAAAGACCATTTGCTGACAGCTTCCAACAGCCGAACAACCAATCTCAGAATTGTATTACAGTCAATCTTCATTATTCCGAATGTCGCTGTAGGTCTTGCTTTAAATCAGCCATGAGATATTTTATTGTTAAGAAATTCCAGAAGGTAACACAATCATGCCAGGATTTCTTTCAATGAATTTTCATAATCTGCCTGAACTGTCTTTCATACCTTTATTCGATCACGACTTTATACCTTTATTAGATCACGACTGGTTTCGCACCGTTAAAGGCGCATACTCAGGTATATGTGTAAATGAAATAACTTATTATACACAGGGTTTATGATAAGTAATATTTACAAAATTATAAAAACATGCTATACATCAACCTCCCTTAGTACATGAGGTGGGAAGACTTATTACGACGTCCCAATATTCATATTGGGTGCCGAGTTTCCTAGGGCACCTCTTTAAAGTACTTAAAACGTAAATAGGTTTATTTGTGACATCATAAAGTGGACGTATATAGGGATGAAGTCACTGTTGATTAAACTTAGTCCCCGTGAGCTAGAATTTTGAGGGCAAAATCATTATAGAAGATTGCACTAAGAGGAGCGCTACTCAGCAAGTTTACCTCCTAAAATGCATTATTAAATTGAACATTGGGAGCGTGTTGTATCTCCCCTGAATCTGTAGTAAAAATGGGTTGCACCATTAGGAATACGGGGGCGTATCCGGTTACAACTCTTAATGAAAACCTAAGAAACGCAAAATCCCTGGGTATGATAAGTTAGTCATTGTGAAATATACCTGAAGATGCACCTTTAATGGTGTGAAACCGAACGTGACCTAATAGAGGTATAAATGACTGCTCAGGCGGATTATAAAACTTCATTGAAAGGACTCCTGGCATAATTGTCTTTGTTACCTTCTGGAATTTCTTAAGAATAAAGTATTTCAGCTGTGGATGCCTAAACTACAAAATAGTTTGTCATCATATATTTCCCTAAATCGCTCCAGACAAATGCCAGGATGGTTCCCTCCCATCCTTATGAAAACAGCCCCAAGTTGTGCTAGGTCTCTAATGTCCAGGCTGACGACGTGAAATTATTATCTCCTGTCCTTCCTTGATAATCTTCCTTGCTTCTTTCGTACTTCTCAGACGCACCTTGTATAAATCACAACGTCAGAAGATTGTGTTTTGTTCACTGTTTCAACTTTTTCCACCCTTTGCAGTTTGGTCATTAAAATTTTTGGAGGATTTTATCGGAATTCAAGTTGCACCGTGTACAAGATTCTTGTCTGCATTGTTCAAATACAAGGTATACAGAATTTGAAGGACGTGGAAGGTTTGGGCGTTTCAATTTATCATTTGTTATTTTGGACATTCACTTTATAAAGAACACTGAAAATTACGCAAATTTTTTTCTCTCCCCTTTTAATAAAACCCAGAACTTCAATTAAACGTTAATAGAATAGAATGAAACTTTCACTCTGCAGCGGAGTGTGCGCTGATATGAAACTTCCTGGCAGATTAAAATTGTGTGCCGGAACCGGGACTCGAACCTGGGACCTTTGCCTTTCGCGGGCAAGCGCTCTACCACTGAGCTACCCCGACACGACTCACGACACCGCTTCACAACTTTACTTCCGCCAGTACCTCGCCTCCTACTTTCCAAACTTCTCAGAAGCTCTCCTGCGAATCTTGCAAGACTAGCACTCCTGGAAGAAAGGATATGGTGGAGACATGGCTTAGCCACAGCCTAAGGGATGTTTCCAGAATGAAACTTTCACTCTGCAGCGGAGTGTGCGCTGATATGAAACTTCCTGGCAGATTAAAATTGTGTGCTGGAACCGGGACTCGAACCTGGGACATTTGCCTTTCGCGGGCAAGCGCTCTACCACTGAGCTACAGCGACACGACTCACGACACCGCCACACAACTTTACTTCCGCCAGTACCTCGCCTCCTACTTTCCAAACTTCTCAGAAGCTCTCCTGCGAAACTTGCAAGACTAGCACTCCTGGAAGAAAGGATATGGTGGAGACATGGCTTAGCCACAGCCTAAGCTCAGTGGTAGAGCGCTTGCCCGCGAAAGGCAAAGGTCCCAGGTTCGAGTCCCGGTTCCGGCACACAATTTTAATCTGCCAGGAAGTTTCATATCAGCTCACACTCCGCTGCAGAGTGAAAGTTTCATTCTGGAAACATCCCTTAGGCTGTGGCTAAGCCATGTCTCCACCATATCCTTTCTTCCAGGAGTGCTAGTCTTGCAAGATTCGCAGGAGAGCTTCTGAGAAGTTTGGAAAGTAGGAGGCGAGGTACTGGCGGAAGTAAAGTTGTGAGGCGGTGTCGTGAGTCGTGTCGGGGTAGCTCAGTGGTAGAGCGCTTGCCCGCGAAAGGCAAAGGTCCCAGGTTCGAGTCCCGGTTCCGGCACACAATTTTAATCTGCCAGGAAGTTTCGTTAATAGAATAGTTGGCCAGAGCTTAACAAATTATGAGATAGTTTTCCGAAACGACAATTACATGGGTTGCCAAGGTCTACGTTACTATCCAACTTCAGTCTCTATCACGCAATGTTACAAATTACTCAGTCCTGATTTTTTCTTTTATTTTTGTAAACAACAACTAAAATTATTAGGAATGGTTCAGATGAAGTTAGTAATTGTCAGACGCAAAGGTAAGTTTAAGAGCGGTAGTTAGAATAACAAGAGTTGACTCTCAGTACCAAATACTGATCATTAATTACATCATCAGTCGTAAACGATACCATTTACTTAGGTAAGTTTTAATTACTCTAATTAACATTAAAGATTGTTTACAATTATACAATCACAGGAAACCACTATAACAGTTAAATAAGAACACGTCCTCAATTCACATGTGGTTTCTGGCAAGGACAACAAGTGACTATTTTAATAAGCCAGCACATCTTTAGCAGTTAGAAACAGACAAATGGAATAAAGTGGCATTTAAATTTACTCCAGCATAAAGAACACTGGGAACAATTATATATGAAATAACAACCTTTAAAAATAAAATCTTCGATGCTGCACTCTCAATGACGGGCACGACAGCACCCTTTACATTTTGCCCTTTCAATTGGACTGTCTCAGGCGTGTGACCCAACACTTGCCACTGAACCTAGGCCTCCGACAATGGTGTTCTACACCACACTCGACTCACGCCAACTGAAAACTCAGAGGGTTCCGTTCTCCGGAAATGTCGTCCACAATGTCAGATGGAAACCGGAGTACGTGCATCGAGCAGAGGAGGTGGAACGGCAGGCCTCGGGGGATCAAAATATGAACACTATTGCCGATTAGCGGAGGGTCACGGTCCGAGCAATCCAAAATCCAATAATTGTGGCGACAGCACCCAATAGATTTAATAATACTGAAATATTTTCTCGCAAATTACTCCCGAGCGCTGGAAAGTACCAACGACACGAGAGGGTAAAAATCAGACAACAGGAAATCTCACCAATCAAAGAGAATTAACAAGACAGAAAATTGCTATTTTCACATTACGCCCGCACGCCGAATAGAGGGCGACACGTGAGGGTACGACCCAGACAAAACAATTGTCCTCACAAATCAAAAAGAGTTCAATTCCACAGTGTAAATTGGCAATATCACCAATGAAACAACATAAGCTTTACAGGACGCGTAACATCGAAATCACTGTCACACGCGAAACACAAAAACGCCTCGAGGAGACAGAAACTCGCCGACTCCATGCGTGCTACACCGGTAATCCGTTGGAGGAGGAGACAACAGCCTCGCAGCAGCATCTTGAGGATGGGAGCCCGAGGGAGATGCTCAACTTGCCTGAAGTCAGCAGGTCACGCCTTTAAACTGCATCTCTGACAAACACGACCGATACCGCCATTTCCTGCCTAGGAAGACAGTCGTCCAGCACGTAATCGTACACCGCGAGGAAATAAGGGCGGTGGCCACAGTCAACTAGATATTTCTTCTGGTCTTGTGCGCAGCAGCTTTCCTCAAACTTGTGCTGCTGTTCCTCTGCGTCCACCGGTCAAAAGTGCCGCTTTCCTCCCAAACCGCACGCCGTACCCGGCAAAGATATCAACTATATCAAAATCAAGGAGGTAACAGCACCATACGTGACAGAAACACACTATCTCAAATGTCGAAGGAGACGCAATGAAAACCTTCAGCGTAAGAAACCAAAAAATGCAGCAAGGAAGGTTTGCCTAAATACAAAACGAACAGCCTCGGCTCAATGTTGTTAGAAAATCTTTCAATTTCAACCATAAATTGTGGCGAAAATTAAAGTAAATACGAAAGTACAACCTATACATATTAGCGCTGAGGTTACCCGCTAAACATCGAAATTCTTAAGTTACTAAGTTTGCATAAACTCGACTCCAGATAGTACTTTAATATACTCGGTGTTCAAGAACAGTCTGTAAAGCTTGTAAGGGTGTTATAGGATAGATTGTGCTTAGAAATAACTGACAACTCCATTCTCAGCTCCATTTTCGATTCAAATAGCGGCGAAATTACTCAAACAGGTCGCAGCACGCGCAGTGTCAAGCGCCGTCTCCCCCCTCCCCCCCCCCCAACACACACACACACTCACACCAACCGCCGCACCGTGAGTAAAACTGCTGATATATTGGCTCAGATTCGAAGCTAGTTACTCTACCTCTTGTTCTGTTTGAGAAAACCAAACTCAGAAATCGTTACTGGTAGGCTGCTTGAATTTTCGCACATAAAGACCTGATCGGCTAATTTCAACACCAATGACTTTGGAATCGGCACAACGGTCACATTTTTTGCTTATCAATTATTTCTCAGTACAACTTTCAGACTGTTTTCAACACCTTGTACAGTGAAACATGTACTGCGCGAATACTAAAGACTGTTAAGTTTATACTGGCACAACTCTCATGGGCCAAACCAATCCACCTAAGTGGTGGTGACCAAATCATTACAAATGTGGCATCGAATGTAAGCTTTTAAATTTGTACTAACCGTACCGTATTGCTTCCTGTGCTCTGCTGAACGCTCCCGTGAAAAATAATAATTCCTTATAGTGGCTGACACCGTCTAACGCACACTGTGCTCGTAAAGACATGGTGAAGTTTTAACCAATCATATGCCACAATGAAAACATTATAACACAAACATTGAAGGACATCAGGTGTAACTATTTGTAGTTGATATGGACATTATACACCCGTTGTTTCACATAACTCGGCAAGAAAAAGTGCTAGGAATAGGTTGTATCCAGAGATTGCCGAATACTTCTAGCGTAGTGTAGAGGGACACTATTTTGTTGGAAGATGACACCTTCATCTTGAATTTGTAGCACTGCATATAGTAACATGTTTAGATACTTGTTTGACACCGCACTTTGCTCCGTAAAGAAAATATGGTCCTATAATTTTATCATGGACGAGGGCACACCGGACGCATGCTTATGGGAGTTACGTTGGTACTCAGTGTAGACAGGAGGATTTCCCGCGGCCTATATGCTGACATTATTAACATGAGCGTGACCACACGATGCAGTATCGTCTTCAGGAATTGTTCAACGTTATCAGTCCCATCAAATCTTCAAATGTTTGTAAATCTATGGGACTTAACTACTTTGGTTATTAGTCCCTAGGCTTACAACCGACTTAAAATAAGTTAAACTAAGTACACATACGCCTTAGACTGTTCGGCTACTCCACCGCGGCAGTCTCATTAAACATGTCAGATGACTGAATAGCGTGTAACAAATCTGTAACCCGTAAAATGGAGACCTTACTATGTGGACTGTAGTCATGTTGTTGTGGTCGATCATTCGTACACAATGACTTTAGGTGGCTGTCCCAAAAAGCTTCTATTCTTTCTTCAATAACCTAAGGCCTACCAGAATGTTTTTGATCCCACACTCCCTAACAAGTAAATAACTTGTTACCACTTTAAAGTATACCTTTATTTTATTCAGTTTTTAGACGAGTCACGTTCCTCTTTATTTCAGACTACACTGTTGTTCTCGTTCGGTGCCTCTGGGTGAATGGGTGCCACACAATTCGTGCCGCTTTATTCGGTTGCGAAATCGCCGGCATCATTTTCTGTAGGCAGTTACAATACAAAACTGCAGCGCTAATAAACTGTTGCGCGTAAAACAAATGAATTCTTCTGCGCTCCACGCCTTTTATAGAAGAACGACAATGCTAAAAGTCGTTTCCGCGGAAACGCCTCTTAATGACAATGCGTAACTGATACCGTAACGCTAGATATTCATTTTCATCGGGTAAACTGGGAGAAAGGCACCGCTTCTTTCAAAAGTATTGCGAGTATTTTTGCTGACTGTGCAGAGAAACTAGAGATTCTTCGTGCTTTTGTGTGGCTTCTGATGCCATACCGAAAATATGTTACAGTCTAGTCACTTTGAAAGCGGGAGGGATGCAAGATTGGTGCAAGTATTCCTTATTGGGGATGCAAGCCACGTAAACTTCAAATTGCAAAGTGGGTTGCATTATCCCTTCTGGGATTTTGCAGACCGAACATCATATACTTTACTTGACAGAATTCAGAATATTACATGAAATGGTGTTTCATGTGACATTATATGACTTCGAACTTGCTGGCAGATTAAAATTAATGCCGGAACCGAGATTCGAACCTGGAACGTTTGTCTTTCTCGGGAAAGTGTTCTACCGTCTGATCTATCCCGGTAAGCTTCACTTCTGCCATTACCTCCGCTCCAAACGAAGGTACTGGCAGAAGTAAAGTTGTGACGATGGACCGTGAAGCGTGTCAGGAGAGCTGAGACGGTAGAGGCCTTGAACATAAAAGGCAAAGGTCTCAGGTTTGAATCTCAGTTCCAGCATACTATATCTGCCAGCAAGTTTCGTATCAGTGCACACTCCGCTGCAGAATTAACTTTTCGTTCTGGATGATATGATTTGACACAAGTTTGGTGTGTGTTTAATAGGAAACATGTTCACGAAGTCATATTCGTGCTATTTTACTTACAAATTAACCCTGTGACGTGCTGCCAAGATGAAATTCATGTTAGCCGAGATCAGTCGGTGATTTAACGCTCTTCACAAAAATCTATAACTGTGTTTTCGAAACTATTTGCTTTATACGTGGAACTGAAATTATAAACGTGTTTTACTGGAATATTCCTCGCAAAAGTTGCAAACTGAAATAATTAAGGCATTCAGCTATTGTCTTAATCTAATATTTTGTGACTTTTGTATCTGCCTAAGTCTATATCGGATAGATGAAAGTCATACTGTTGAAAATATAACTCTTTGTCCTTCACTGTTAATTTGTTTCTTATGTCATCATATTTCGTGGATCAGTTTTCCTTACTGAAATATTTTTAATGAATTGTTTTATTCTTTTAGAGTCGCAGTTATGGGAACAATGGGACGTGGCGCAATTGTTAGGAAGCATAATGATCGAACTCTAAGTGTTCAATCATTATTCATCAGATTTTCCAAGCCATCATGGGCCTTGAGATTAATGATTCTCATATATTTTTCCATACTATATGCTGAGATGCACTGGATAAAAAATTTAGATTCGGCCATTTGCTTTCTGTAATTACAATTTTTTCTTATATTCATCAACAATGAAACATCAAGATCACGAATCAATTACTTATTTAATGACGACCGATTTCGGAGGAGTGTGCCATCATAATCTGGTCACATACATTTTATATGCTGGTAATTTTCTTTAAAAATTCGAGATATAATAATAAGTGCAACATAGCACGTAGTCATCATATAAAAATACATAAATTAAAACATGGCAGTTTACAAGATACTTAAATAGCCAACAGTTCATCGATGAGTTTCTTCTAACGAAATCTCTCATCAATACAGACATCTAAAAATTTTGAATATTCTATCCTAGGTACAGACTTTGGGCATAATTTTTTAGCTAAAGTAGAATATTCAACAAATTTAGGTGTGTGAACTGATGAGAGATTGAATTACAGGAAACACATTAATGAAGTGTTGGCTACTTAAACTATTATGGTTATTACTGAAGTTTCCAATAGACATGTCAATAAATTTGCTTAATATGCCTATTTTAGTCGCTTCTTTCATATGCCATCATATTTTGGGGTATTTCATCAGTAACTGAAATAACTTGATCATCCTTGAGGCATTTTCTTAATGAACTATGCATGGATCTTCTCAGCATCCTCACAATATATATATAGCACCTCTCCAGCGACAGCACATTTTCAGTTGTAGGTAAGTGTAACCGGCTTCTCACTAGAAGCAACATATTTAGACTTTTCTGTGCGCTTTCCCTTCAGTTCATTAAATTCACCGTGTGCTCGCGTTTATATTTGATTCATATTCGTCTTAAATATCTGGTTAGCGTATTATTCCGCCGTGTCAATCGTGTCGCGACTGTCGTCTGTCTTTGTTTTGAAACCGAGTTACCGTTTGTGTACTACCGTCAGTTCACACGTCAGCAGAGAGCAGCTACTTTAGCGTTCTCCAGTTGTGAGTTAATCTGACGTCTCAGCAGAAGCGACTTATTTTAATTTTTCTCAGCGTTTTTCTTTTCTTAAATTTTTGTGTGCTCGCGACATTATTTAGATTCAAATTCGCATAA
The DNA here is from genome assembly GCA_026315105.1 of Locusta migratoria. NCBI lineage: Eukaryota > Metazoa > Arthropoda > Insecta > Orthoptera > Acrididae > Locusta > Locusta migratoria. The sequence continues at coordinate 392,892,817 of CM048744.1, read as the reverse complement.
GTAGTTTAGTGAACCCTACCGCTCGTTTATTATTGCCTTGAAGGTACTTACGGTTTGTAGTCCTACACTTCAATTGTTCTTTGGGCTTAGTATGGCTAGGGAATGAGGATTGCTGTCTGCGGATGCAGACTGAGTTGGTTACTTCGTTTCCAGCTTCAGGCGAGCTGCGGTTAAGAAACTTAAGGCTGCGGTTAATGGACGCTCCTACCGTCGGTCGCGGGACTGCAAAGTCGCCCTGTGCGTCTGATGTGCCCACCGATCAGGCCACGACTTTGACCAGTCCACTAGACGCATGGAGGTCGCCGCCTCAATTGCGGTGAACTGGGAGGTCTGACCGGCGCGTGGCGAACGGCGTAAGATATTCAGGGGACTGATCATGAGACCTTCCCTGTCCGTCTTACAAACAGGTTTATGGCGCTGTCGGAAATGGACAGTGTTCCTGAGCCGGATGGTGCCACAAGACCTGTGGTCACCTTTCACTCAGCAAGATCCGGCCAATCTCAGAGGGTGGGATTGCTTGCAGTAGGGAGCTCTAACGTTGGGCGGACAATGGAGCCTCTTAGGGATTTGGCCAGTAAGGAGGGGAAGTAAGCCAATGTGCACACAGCGTGCATACCGGAGGGAATCGTTCCAGATGTTGAACGAATCCTTCCGGATGCCGTGAAGGGGACAGGTTGCAACCAACTACGGGTGGTTACTCATGTCACTTTGGGTCGGAAGAGATTCTCTCCGGATTTAAGCGGCTATCTGAGGTGGTAAAGACTGCAAGTCTTGCTTGCGAGATGAAGGCAGAGCTGACCATCTGCAGCATCGTCGACAGGACCGACTGAAGTCCTCTGGTATAGAGCCGAGAGGAGGGTCTGAATCAGAGTCTCAGGCGGTTCTATGACCGTGCAGGCTGCAGATTCCTCGACTTGTGCCGAAGTGTGGAGGGTTTTTCGGGTTCCGCTAAATACGTCAGGAGTCCACTACTCGCAGGAAGCGGCTACAAGGCTAGCGGGAGCTGTGTGGCGTGGACTGGGCGGGTTTTTAGGATACAGCGCTTTGGGGGAAAACAAAACGGGCTGTCTCAAACGGTGCATGTGGATCACAGGACAAATACAGATCTAGGAACTATCGGTATAGTAGTTGTAAATTGTCATACCTGTGTCGGGAAAGTAACAGAACTCCAAGCGTTAATAGAAAGTACCGAAACATGCATCATTATAGGCAGTGAAAGTTGGTTCAAGCCAGAAATACGTTCAGCCGAGGGTTGTGCAAAAGATTTGTGTTCAGAAAGGAAGCATTAAATAAAAGAGGTGGAGGCTTGTTAATCGCCGTCAAAAGTAGTCTATCGTGTAGTGAAGATGAAATTGATAGCTCCTGTGAGCCGTAATGGGTAGAGGTTGTAACTCAAAATCATAAAAAATTAATATTTTGTTACTTTTACCGGCCTCCTGACTCTGACGATACAATAGGAGAAAGGTTCAAAGAAAACCTGTGTCGAATTGTAAACACATAGCCCATTCATACAATAATAGTAGGTAGTGATTTCAATTTACCCTCAATCTTTTGGCGACATTGTATGTTCAGATCAGGAGGTACGCTTCAAACATCATGCGAAATTGTACTCAACGCATTCTGAGAATTACTTCGTACAATTAGTATATGGGCCAACCAGAACTGTAAATGGATGTTAAAACACACTTGATCTCTTTGCAACAAATAATCCCGAGTTCATAACGAGCATCAAAACGAATACAGGTAATACAGGTCATAATGAGTAACGTAGAAGTAGATATCACAAGAGTAGTGAAGCAACTGTAATCAACAAGAATAAGTTTTCTGGCCCGGACTGTATACCCATTAGATTTCTATCTGATTATGCTGGTGCGATAGCTCTTTACTTAACAGCCATATACAACCGCTCGCTCAACGAAGATTTGTACCAGAAGACTAGAAAGCTGAGCAGTTCATACCAATATTCAAGAAAAGCAGCAGGAGTAACCCACTAAGCAACAGGCCTGTTTCATTGACGTCAATTTGCAACAGGGTTTTAGAACATATCCTGTATTCAAGTATTATGAATTATCTCGAATAGAATGATCTATTGACCCAAGGTCAACACAGATTTAGAAAATATCGTTCATGCGAAACACAACTAGCTCTTTACTCACACGCTTTGATGAATATTATCGACAAAGCATCTCAGATTATTCCGTATTTCTAGCTTTCCAGAAGGCTTTTGACACCGTACCTCACAAACGACTTTAAATCAAATAGCGTGGTTATGGAATATCGCCCCAAATTTGTGAATGGATAGAGCATTTCCTGTCATAGAGGACACGGGGTGGAGTAAGTGATGGTAAGGCATCGACTAAAGCAGAGGTGATATGCAGCGTTCCACAGGGTAGTGTTACTGGTTCTCTATTGTTCCTTATCTACATAAAAGATCTGGGAGAAAATCTGAGCAGCTCTCTTAGGTTGTTTGCAGATGACGCCGTCATTTATTGTCTAGTAAAGTCATCTGAAGGTCAAAACCAACTGAAGAACGAGTTAAATATCACTACGGTGTAAAAATAGGCAATCGACTCAAAATAATGAGAAGTGTGAAGTCGTCCATATGAGTACGTAAAGATATCCGTTAAACTATGTTTACAAGATAAATCAATCAAATGTGAAGGCTGTAAACTTCACTAAATAACTAGGAATTACTCTTACATCAGACTTAAACTGGAAAGAACACATAGATAATGTCGTAGGACAGGCGAACCAGAGACTGCGTTTTACTGGCTGAACACTTAAAAGATGCAATAGAACTACTAAACAGACTGCATACACCACGCTTGTCAGTCCTCATTTTAAGTTTTGCATCCTAGTGTGGGCAGAGGTTTTGACAGAAGCAATCGAAAGAGTCCAAAGAAGGGCAGCTCGTTTTGTATTGTCGCGATATAGGGGAGACAGCGTCACAGAAATGATAAAGGATCTGGGATGGCTATCATTACAACAACGGCGTTTATCGCTGTGAAACTCTAATCGCCAACATTCTCCTTCGAATGCAACGATATATTGTTGTCTCCCACCTTCATAGGTAGAAATGATCATCCAAATAAAATCCGAGAAATCAGAGCTCGAACGGAGAGATTCAGGCATTCTTTCTTCCCGCGCGCTATTCGAGAATGAATTGGTAGATGAATAGTATAAAGGTGATTCAATGAACCCTCTGCCATGCACTTAAATGTGATTTGCAGAGCATTTCATGTAAATGCAGATATATATACAGTTTTATATTGTGTATTTCCGCGGCTGTTATTATTTTGAACAACTGAAAATAGAAAACAAAAACTTAATCAAATGCTGTTTGTTACACAGTAAAATGTTAATTAGATCCAGAGTTATTGTAATTTCAAATTCGCGCTTGAAATCTCAGACGTCGAGTCGCGTGTTGTAACTAACAAGATCCATGATCAACGATTATTTTGAAGGGATACGTTTACGAAGACTACAATGCTTACGAGTTTGGCTGTAATGCAATATTTGGTTTGTTCTATTTGTCTCGGTGTCTGAACGTAGTGCTTGCTGTTATTGTTATTCTGAATTAGTCTTTGTACTCAGAATAACTGTAATACACTGTGTAACCAGACGTTTGTGATAGTGTACTGTACAGAACAAATAAAAACATAAGCATGGACAGTAGTTAAAAGAAAAACTAAATAATTTTAAGCCTGTCGAAAATACAGTAGTGTGTACAGTGTTGTAAGAACTGTGAAAATGGTTCACTCTAAGTCTTAAAAGGCAGAGATGATACTCATCTACGGCGAATGTGGAAAAAAATGCATCTGAAGCCTGCAGGTTGTATGCCGAAACGTACCCGGATAGAAATCATTCTACCTGCCGCACTTTGAAATCTACAAACAATTGAATGCAGCAGATATGGTCGTAGCACGCAAACGGGTCCGCAACAAACCCATCATAGGGGAAGCAGCAATAATTGCTGTGTTAGCTGCTGTTGTCGTGGACCCACACATGAGTTCAAATGACACTGATAGAGGCAGTGCAATGAGTCAAAGTCGTGTAATGCGCATACTTCATCGTCACAAATCCTTGGAAATCACAGGAAATACTACAGTTAATTGATGAAAGGAGGAAATATAAAAATGCCGTAAATGAAACAGGCAAAATGGAATACAGACGACTAATAAATGAGATTGACATGAAGTGCAAAATGGCTAAGCAGCAGTTGCTAGAAGCCAAATGCAAATCTGTAGAAGAATGTATAAGAAGGGGAAAAGTAGATACTGCCTACAGGAAAATAAGAGTCATTCGGGGACAAGAAAAACAGTTCTACAAATATCAAGAACTCAGGTGGAAAACCGGTTCTCAGCAAAGAAGGGAAAGCAGAAAGGTGAAAAGAGTACATAGAGGAGCTCTACAAAGGAAATGAACTTAGAGACAATGTTGTAGGAAGGGAAGAGGAAGTAGATCAAGATGAAATAGGAGATACGATACTGAGAGATGAGTTTGATAGAGCCCTGAAAGACCTAGGTCGGAACAAGGCCCCGGGTGTAGATGACATTTCCTCAGAGCTACTTAAGTCTCTGGGAGAGCCAGCCATGACAAAACTATATCACCTGGTGTGTAAGATGTATGAGACAGGCGAAATACCCTCAGACTTTAAGAAAAATGTAATAATCCCCATTCCAAAGAAATCAGGCGCAGATAGATGTGAAAATTATAGAACCATTAGTTTGATAAGTCATGGTTGCAAAATTTTAACACGAATTATCTATAGGAGAATGGAAAAGCTGGTAGAAGCTGACCTCGGGGACGATCAGTTTCGATTCAGGAGGAACGTAGGAACCCGGGAGGCAATACTCACTTTACGACTTATCTTAGAAGATAGATTAAGGAAAGGCAAACCTACATTTTTAGCTTCTGTAGATTTAGAGAAAGATTTTGACAATGTTGACTGGAATACACTCTTTCAAATTCTGAAGTCAGCAGGGGTAAAATACAGGGAAAGGAGAGTTATTTACAACTTGTACAAAAACCAGACCGCAGTTATTAGACTCGAAGGGCATGAAAGGGAAGCATTAGTTGGGAAGGGAGTAAGACAGGGTTGTAGCCTTTCTCCGATGTTATTCAATTTGTACATCGAGCAGGCGGTCAAGGAAAGCAAGGAAAAATTTGGAATAGGGATTAAAGTTAAGGGGGAAGAAATAAAAACATTGCGTTTTGCTGATGACATTGTAATTCTGTCAGAGACAGCAAAGGACCTGGAAGAGCAATTGAATGGAGTGGACAGTGTGTTGAAGAGAGCGTATAAAATGAACATTAACAAGAGCAAAACAAAGATGATGGAATGCAGTCTTAGAAAATCATCGATGCTGAAGGAATTAGATTAGGTAATGAAACAATGAAGGTGGTAGAGAGTTTTGTTACTTTGGTAGTAAAATAACATACGACAGTCGCAGTACAGAGGATATAAAATGCAGAATGGCAATGGGAAGAAAAGCATTTTTGAAAAAGAGAAATTTGCTAACATCGAATATTAATGTAAGTGTAAGGAAGTCTTTTCTGAAGGCATTTGTGTGTAGTGTTGCCTTGTACGGGAGTGAAACATGGACGATAAACAGTGTGGACAGGAAGAGGATAGAGGCTTTTGAAATGTGGTGCTACAGAAGAATGCTGAAGATTAGGTGGGTAGATCGCATAACTAATGAGGAGGTACTGAATAGAACTGGTGAGAAAAGGAATTTTTGGCATACCTTGAGTAAACGAAGGGATCGCTTCGTAGAACACATTCTTAGACATCGGGGAATCGTAAATTTAGCATTGGAGGGAAGTGTGTGGGGTAAAACTCGCAGAGGGAGACCACGAGACGTGTATAGTAAGCAGATTCAAATGGTTGTGGGTTGCCGTTCTTATGAGGAGATGAAGAGGCTTGCTCAGGATAGAGTAGGGTGGAGAGCTGCATCAAACCAGTCTCCGGACTGAAGACCATAACAACAACAATGAATTTAATAACCGAGTGAAATTATGTGTGTAGGCATTAACAGAAAGAAGGTTTCACAGGCCACGGGTCAGTGAATTTCGCAACATGAATCACTGGTTCGTGGACAGTCCTCGCTGGCATCGACAGCGTACGTAGAATTAAACGTATGGTGCCGAGTAATTGGCGACCATCTTATTGGTTGTCACTTCTCTGAAAGCTTCCATTTGTCGTGGTTTACGAAATATTTCCAGTGGAAATGTTGGGTTGTTAGGTGACTCATCCTTATATATATACATATAATATTGTGTGTGTATGTGTATTCACTTACGAAATTTGTTATTAATAACTCAACCCAATTCAAGAGTAATAGCAGCGTAGATAACTACGAGTCGAAAGGATGATTTTCAGTTTTAAATATAACTTTGCCCCAGATAGGGGTGAATTTTACTTCCACTAAAGTCTTTGGACGCTTACCATATAGCATCAAAAGTCTGACAAATAACCAATTACCATTCAAAAAGAAATTATACAACATTGAATCAAAGCTCCTTCTACTCAGTAGCCGAATTTCTAGATATAAATTTTTAATTTTAGAAATATAAAAACTCAAATAAAGAAATTTTTTTTTAAATTGCATGTCTTCCAATATCGCTTAAATATACATTTTATTAAACTAACATGTTCCACAACCGTATGAATTGTCATCTATGGAATAAGTACTAATTCAGTCTAATCCTGTAAAAATTACGCCTCAATGTCTTCAGTTCCATTAATGAATTTCCCTGCTGTCCTGTAATGTAACATGAGTTTTAAGTCTTGCGATAAAATTCTTGACCTATAGAAACAAGTAGATCAGATACTATTCAAATTCATGCTTTTATCACTTGGTACACATCGATATTAATATCTGATAGATATGTCTTCAGTTATGTTTTCCACGAACGATATCTCGGACAATGTGTGAACATAGAAATATGTCGTTCGGGTGTTGTGCACGTTGAGAGAAGTATTTGGGTTTTGGTTGTCTTTCTGATATATTTCACCCTACTGGTTGTGAAAACGCTGACGAATAGACGGCAAGTAATTGTAATTACATAACAATATTGAAGGTTTTTATTTTATTTATTTCTTATTTTTACTGTTTTTGCACTGTGTATCACAAATAAAACAGCTGTAATCAGATAATACAGTTAATTAAATATTAATAACACATTCCGATGCTCTAATTCAAAATTCGGCAAGAAAAAGTGTTACAAATATAAGAACATTATCATCTGCATTGAAAAAAATCTAACAAAAAATTACCATAATGGTAACGATTTAACAGTCCAAGCCCTTGCCCGCTGGATCCGCGACGGTGATCGAAAAGAGGTTCATGTTCACTAGTAACCAAGCTACAGCATGAAAACACAAAATGAACTTTTGACCCCACATATATATGTAAAGCACTGAAAACGCGACTTTCCATCTTTATATACCATCTTTATATTCAGTGTAGAACGTCCATGCAAAATTTGATTGATATCGGTGACCCACATTTAGTCCCTGTTCTTGTAAGAATATTACTTGAAATTGGTTCTTGTTTTAGAAGCTACTCTCCTAAATTTCATTATGAACTGTTGTGGAATTGTTTCTAGAGATCAGCCTTAGAAAACAAGACCAGCAACTTGAGGAACGGAACTATATTGTGGTTCGTCTTTGAAAACTGATTCGGAATATAATTTTGGATCACAAAAAGGAGGGTATAGACTGCTTAAAAATACATTCTTGAAGGACAACTATTTCATGTGAGCGTGCATTTTCCCAAACGTTGCGTGGATAACGATTTACGCCTCAAATGAACAAGCTTCAATCTAGATAAAGACAATTTCAAAAAAGTCAGTAAGCTTAGCTCTTTGTGTAAATACCGTACATTATCAAAATACTTATTCAAAAGTATTCAATGACTTTAATTTCATAAAGGAGTAATGAGACTGCCAACACCGCACGCGATCTGGCCATGTTGGCATTTGCTACATCGGTTTGTTTATCCCTTCCACTTTCTCAGTCCGAGTTACAACTCCGTACATCTAACACAGAAGTATTCATAGCGCCATAAGTGAGGTGGTTTTGTTGTGTGTTACAGAAACCAAGCATTGGAGTCCGAAGCAACGTTGTGCAATAAAGTTTTGTGTTAAACTTGGTGAATCCACGAGTGTGACTTTTGAAAAGTTGAAACAAGCGTATGAGGAACATTTTTTTTTTTCAGAAGCACAAGTTTTCCGCAGACATAAATCATTTTTGGAAGGCAGGGGAAACGCTGAAGATGAAACTCGCTCAGAGAGGCCTACGACTTCAAAAACTGACGGAAACGTTGAACGTGTAAGGGCGCCCGTGAGATACGACCGTCGTTTAACAATAAAGATGATGTATGAAGAGTTAAATTTATACACTTTCACCGTACATTAAATTTTGACACACGATTTAAAAATGCGAAATATTTCTGCCAAAGTGGAACCAAAAAAACCTCACAACAGGACAGTCAAAAAACGTGTGTTATTCTTCTTAAGAGGCACAATCCGTAATCTCCTCGGCCGAAGAAATGTCAAAAGAGCAACTAAAAGATATAGACTATACTGATTTTTTTTCTTTGACATTAAGAGTATCGTGCGCACAGAATTTGCTCCATCATAACTGTGAAGTAAGTATGTTATGAAAGTGTTCTTTAAAGGCTCAGGAAACGAGTGATTCGTGTGAGACCGAACATTGCAGACAAGTGGGTGGTGCAGCATGACAATGCCCCATGTCGCACGGCCCTTCCCATCAGTAATTTTTTTTACCATAAAACGCTTCACTGTTGTTCCTCAACCACTCCACTTGAGTGCCTGTGACTTTTTCCATTTCCCAAAATTGAAAGAGCTCTTGAAAGGTCGTTCTTTTGGAATCTGGAGAACTATCAGAATACTGTGACCAACGAGTGAAAAGCCATACCAGCTGAATATTTCCATGCGCTGCTACTAATAGTGGGAACGACTCCGCCGGTGTATAGCTGCCGAAAGGGACTACTTTGAAGGGCATAAAATCGTTATTAGGAAAAAAAAAAAAAAAAAAAAAAAAAAAAACTTTTATAAGTACAAAAACAGTCGCATTGCTTTTCTGACATAACTCGAAAATTTGATCAGAAAGAATGTGGGTCCCACTACAAAAAAGATTAAGACCCACTGCTCAATTGGATCCAAGCACTCTGCTGCATCGATAGACATTCTGTCTTTCAGTCAAATGCGCTGACTATTTAACCCTTTCGTATCAAATTAAAATGTTCGTAAATCTATCGGACCAAACTGCGTGGTCATCAGTCCGTAGCTTACAAACTACTTAAACTAAGGTAAACTAACCTAAGGACATCACACACACCCATGCCCCAGGGAGGACTCGAACCTCCACGGCGAGCAACCGCCCTTTCGTATCCTCTGGCTACAAATGTGTACATAACTTCTACGGTGTCTAAGATGGTTCAGAAGCGTTTTTCTCAATGAAAATAACATGTATACGCCACCTGAGTGTTCAATCATTTCATCATGCACAAATACTGCCGCCTGCGGAAGATCACAGTAAAAATACTAAGAAGTGGGTGTTACACTGCGCAGCAGTTTGCGAACTTGGACACGGAAATTGTGCGTTACTTGTATTCCACTGTATAACTGAAAGTAGTAGTTGTTATTTTGCGATGTACTTATTGAACGATCAGTTTATTTAGTACAACAGTTGGTACAAAATTAATCTAGCCCGTAAAAAAAAAAGCCTTGTTTTTCAGTTTATGCAGTGTTGTTGAACGAAAATGGGTGCATATATTTGCATAAATCTTGCTTATAAAATCATTGAAAATTTAACTTAAGAGTATTACAGCATTAATAATAATTTCCTTGAAAGAGAAAGAAATCAGGTCTGAAAGGGTTAACCATGGTGCGGCCACTCACGTTTGAGACACGTGTTCCTAATACGTGGCATCTTGCGGGAATCTACGAACTTGTGGTACCAACTGTATGTGTTGCCATGATGATATCGATAGCGGTGTAACTGTCTTCGGTGCCACCCCAATACGCAACGCTAAAGTCCCAGTAGTTCACTCGTTTTATTCTGTCTGTTGTGACGGCCATCGCGCTACTGTGTGTGTGTGTGTGTGTGCTCGCGCCAGAGGGCAGCTTGTGGCGCCTGTCCAGTGGCCACGCCGTGTTAAATGTTAACGGCGCGGGGCGGCGCCAGATGGCCGGCGACATGTGGGACAGCCGCACAGCTGAGCGCTCCCCATTTGCATTTAGCGCAGCGCTCTGCTTTCGCAGTCATCTGTGTTCACCGCACACAGAAATTCAAAATCATGCTCTAAAGGGAAAGGGAAAATCCTGGATTTTGTGTGCTGAATATAATCACGATGGCGGCCTCTCGATTAGGACAGTACAAATAATCACAGCGAGAAGTGCCACTACGTCTGCAAACGTCTGCTATCGTACCCGGACTGTTCAGCACAGCGCATCTGTCCGCGGCTACCATGCTTTTTTTGTAAGATGTGGAAGAGTTATAACCAGGAACTGAATAACAATTTTTCGTTTAAGCTGTACAGCGCTCGTAAGAAAACTACAGCGCCTTTTACGTCAAAGCCGAATAAAAACGATGTTAAAGCATATATTACACTGGTCATTAAGGTCATTAAACTATGCGTTAACGTAAATTCTTTTCTTTCAAAATTCAATGACTATAAACAGTAGATAAAGCAGAAGTCCCTCAAGAAACAGTTCAGCTTAACAGATATAAAGAAGAATTTTTACTTATGTATTATTTTCTCTCTTGTCCAGTGGCGGATTTACACATTTGCTGCCAGCAGGCTTTTCAAATTTTGCCACCTCCGCCGACCTCAACAATTTGATTCCCTGTTTCACAATCATACTAATTATCCTTATTATTATATTGGTGTGGTGTCTGTCAGAGGTGTTTATCTCCCCCTTAGCCACTCCTCCCCCAAACTGCGACCAACCGCCCCCTCCCCCCACCCGAAATATTAGGATTCCTAGTTTTAGCTAATAAATATGGTTTTTCCATTTAATATTGAAGTTAAATATCTTTTATCTCGCGTTTTGTAAATTGTTTTATAACCCCCCCCCCCCCCCAGGGCTGGCTAAAAGTACGAATTTTCACTCCCTCCACCCTCGAAATTTCAATGACCTCATTACCACCACCCCCTGTGAGCACATCTGGTGTCTGTCCTTTCGGAAGATAGCGTTTGCTTCACATACGTTCGACGCAGCACGGGAATCCGTAACGGCGATTGTTAAGAGGGCATCGACGATAGGGGCGCTACCGCTGTAGCGTGCGAGTTGAGTTCTGGAAGTTTGATACGGACGGTCGCCGAGCACGGGTAGCCAAGTGGTTAGTTTAAGTAATCTGTCAGTCTAGAGACTGACCACCATACCAGTTTCGTCCAATAGGTTTACAAAGATTTGAACATTATGCCGGACGCCGGGGCTCAGCGCCATATGTAGTAAAAAAGCTAAGCCAAATACTCAACGAACAACGAACGAAAATGAACAAACGACTGCAAAGCAACTATCTACCTGAAGAACAAACAAAAAGTGGTTAAGCCAGTCGCTGGCCCGAAACGGCAGACCCGGTTTAGATTCTCAGCCCCTCTCTCACTTTCATTTGTCACCATTGTTTAATTTCAATGCCCCAATTGCAGCCACAGTTCTAATCCTTTTTCCTCCCCCTCCGAAATACAATATACTAATTATATTTTTTCGCAGTTAATAATAACACAGACATATAGGATGTGGGGGCGAAGTATACTTTAATAATTCTTACACAATAATGTACATTCGGTAAAAATAATTAAATTTATTTCATTACATTTACGAACAGTTTAGAATTTTGGACCCAAACGTGTCGCCCCTTAAATCTGCTACCCTAGGTTCCAGGTTAATCAGCATACTGGCAAATCCGCCACTACTCGTGGTACTGCAGCTGGAATGACGAAATTTCCTGACGACATATTTTGAACAATAAGAATAAAACTAAAAACCATCTATGTCGCTAAAACTATATTTATTCATTACGACGTTTCGGCATATCCCAACATCAGATCTAAAAAATCTTTTAACTTTTAAACACGTCCACTGAATGTGTGGTCGTGTTCCATTTTATGTTATTCATTACTCTAAAGTGTTTCTCCACCAATAATATTGTCTAATTGAATGTCAATTATTTTATTCCTTTATTAATGATCAATGTGTGTGTGTGTGTGTTTTCACCCATGTGATTGACCTTGTGTGTTCGTGTGAATATGGAAGGTTGCTTTTAATATTGACTGACTGCCGCACAATGGCTTACAGTCGCCGCCTCACGCTTTAGGCCTCGTTTAATTTAGTATGGCTTCGTATGTCGTCTACACTGCCGTCTGCTGGGTGGTCAGAGACAAGCTTACTTGGCAAGATGGCGAAGTGGCCTGTTCTTAGTGTAGTACCAACATAATAATGTACGAAAGAGGTGGCAAAAGAGAGCTCTGGAGCTCTAGCTGAGGGTATTATCTTCTCTAGGTAGTGAGGGTTGGATCGCTTTTAGCGCGCCCTACACCTGGTGCGTGGAGGGGATGGCTTTAGGTACAGAGTAACATATACAGAGGAGTAGCCCCCCCTAAACCACTGTCCTACGCTCCCCTTGTAATTCCGTAAGATGCTAGCAGGTGTCAGGCGGATCGCTGGCTTAGGATGCCTCTCGCACGTCAGAGGGTAGTGTGGAGGGGAGGCTGAGGGGAGAGCTCGTGCCGCCTGCCACGAGGCCACGGCTGTGTCCGGCTTGCCGGCGTTTTAGGGGAGGTGGTGGTGGGGACAGCCGCTACCAGCCGCCTGCTCTGGCCAGTTTAAAGAGCTGCTTCTGACCGCAGCGCCATCATGGGACATCTTACGGAACTGTTGGAAACCGCACCCTTGAGCGTAGGACCGGGCCCTTATGGAGGTTTCCCGTCTGTATATATTTGTCTGTGCTTTAGGTGTGGTCTGAGGCTTCACTCTTGCTGCGTGAGTATATCGTCGAATCATGCTGAGGGGATGGCATGCTGTTAGAACTTTATTTTATTCATGATCAGGCAGTCTTGGTTTATCAGTGATAGTTTTTCTTGAGCAATTCTTTCCTATGCAAGGCAAAGTGTTTCTTAATTTACAGAACTCGAGGAATTGAGTTAAAATTTAGTACTTGATTTTGAGTCAAATTTTCTCAAGTTAGAATTCACGAGAGTCGCCTTCAGCCTTTGTGTGAACTTAGTATATTTGAATTTCCTTGCAGTTTTTAACTAACGTTTTTGCGTCGTGTCTGTATCCGTGAGTATGCTAAATTTTCTTGTTTGATTCCGTCTTTCCTGTCTTGATATGACCAACTGCACAACGTGCTTTCATAACGGTCCTTACTTCAGCCTTCAGCCATGCGTTTACTGATCTAGCATTCTTCTATATGAAATTTTCGCGTGTGCTTTACTCACTTATTCAAAATTAATCTCCTTTTGTAATTTTTCTATGTAATTCACTGTGGTCTCACACCGCGCGGTACTTAATGATAGTATGCCGCTGCCTCCCTGCAAATGAGTTCGTTTGATGCATAGTGTAATTTTAATTGTGCTCGAAGTCACCCGCCATCTCATCAAAAAGTGGCCAACGCTTCATTTGCCGCTGCTATGAAGTGTTGCCACATGAGTAATGTGACACAAGCATTATGCGCGTATCTGTGAGTGAATGAATGTGCTTTCCTTTATCCACAGCGTATTTGCAAATTTCCTCCCACCTTACCTCCATATTCATAAAGGGTGGAAACAGTTTTATTACAGGCAGTAACTTTATGATTTAATTCACTTTTGTACAAGGTGTGTGCTTTATTGTGCTTCATTTGTTCTCCACACATTTATTTGCTTGTTCATTTTATTGAATAAATAATGATTTAAAGTATCAAACCTCTGCTTTATAATTCCACGATCCACATCCCATGTTTAATTATCTATTCCTTTTTTTTACATTAATCTTCTGTTTGTTAGAACGTTGGCTGCTCCCTTAAGGAGATAAATTTCCGTTGCGCAAGTACCGTGGCCACTCACAAAGTAATATAGAGCAGTAGTGAGCGTTTCAATTTGCATTGGCAGATCTCAACTGCCCGAGATTTTAAATAGAATATTTAACAAGCTACTTTCAACTTTCAGAGTAAAGTTCAACTAAGAGTTGACGCACCTACTAGACAGATGTTTTATTATTGACGCTGAACTTTTTTTCAACTTCAGAGATGTTTAGATCTAATGATGGCAGATGCCGAAACGTCGTTATGTTTATGTTTGTATAGTCTATGGGACTTAACTACGGGGTCATCAGTCCCTAAACTTACAAACTACTTATGAACTAGCTAATCCTAAGGACGGCACAAATATCCATGCCCGAGGGGGGATTCGAACCCCCGATCGTAGTGGCCGTGCAGACCGTGACTGAAGCGCCTCAGTCACCGCGGCCGGCGTCGTAATCAGTAAATATAATTTTAGCGAACTAGACGGTTTTTATTCTTATTGAAAAAATGAGGATCGCAGACTCGTTCAGGAAATACGTGTCCTTTGTACTAAACATAGTTAGAAGTTTACATTACAGACACACAGCACTCTAGAACGGTGTTATAATACACAATGCGCGGCTACACATAGCACGCGTTCCTATAGCCTGCCTATGATATGGTGAGGTCCCCACATGACCAGCAAATACTGTCCATTACTGAGCATGTGTGCGATGCCATTGGAAGGGCCTCCTTGCCCGTTCTGGAGGGAAAGCTGCAACAACGGTGGACAAACGAGTTGTACACCACTCCCAACTCTGCAGTGAGACGCACTGCCGCCAGACAGGTTGCGAAACCCATATGAGGTGGAGTAAACGTTCTATCTCGTAACATTCCAACTGCCCCCACTGTGTAGTTGTATCCTGTGAGCTGTAATGTGCTATAATCAAATTAATACGTGATGTTAGTACTTTAAATTATTGCGCAGTGAAATGCACAAAAAGAATAACAAAAAGTTAAAATATATGACTTATCTTGGCTCTCGAAATAACATGATCATCTCGTTGTCTCAGCAAGTATGAATCTCTTAAAAAGAGATTCAGGTTTCCGCCAAACTAGCTATAACTTTTCCATTAAACAATTATAATTGAGGATTTTGTGTTTTCTAATATCGTAGTCACAAATCAAACACAAAAAGTGGTTTTTCATCTTGACTCTTTGGCCAGTATACGTTAAAAAAAAAAAAAAAAAAAAAAAAAACTGTCTCCATACGACACACACTTTATACAATTATTTATACAGGCCGAGTGATCTGCTCAATCGGTATTTAAAGATTACAAAGACTAGCACACAGACGTCTTGTAGCAAATATTATAAAAATATACATAATTTCAATTGACATAAACAGAGTTGACAATGTCAATGTTTGTGTTTTGAAGTTAAGATTGCCAAGGAAAGTTTTAGTTTAGAAATTCTACATAAAAATTCGCAAAAGTGTTTATTTTGAAAAATGTTATGTGTGTTTACATTATGAGTTATGTATAATTTACAGTATTACCAAGTGAATTAGACATGGCACATTAAACTAAACAGTGAATGTTTTCTGTTTTTCTGGGATGTAATTTCGGATTTTCATTCCGGTGAGTATCAGTTCACTTTACTTCAATTTCATTGTTAGAGACATAAGAAATAAACAACATAAATCATAATTAATAAATGTTTTTTAAATTTACTATTTCCAAGATGCTGGATGATCGGTGAGCAATTTCACACGTTGATCACTATATATAATTTCAGTCGAAGTTGCGAAGAAGTAGGCCTATTTTATTTTATTGTAGGTGACCGTTTTCGGACATTATATCCACTTTCAATTCATTCACTTAGAACAGTGTAAACGTTGTTACATTGTATCTACAATTAGAAACACCAAAGTACAGATAGACGGACAAGCTGTTTTTTACACCCCCGTAAGTAGCCTCTTACAATACACACACAGGTGGAAATATGATTTTACTGTGTCCGTAGCTGACAATACAGAACGTAACAAACAAACAACTGTTAGTTCGGGTGAACTCGTATAGAGCAAAATTTGAATAGGAGGCGCTCTCAACAGTACTTACAAGTGAGGTGATTTATTTTTGCAATCGTGTATCTTGTATAAGACGTATGTAAAATACATTTTTTAAACATATATCAGTGTAATACATAAACGCGCTACGCAGAGAGAATTGCTGAACCAATTTCATAACTACTACCGTCACTAACGTTACGTCATTGCAACCTTTACATGAGGAAATACATTTAGTAAATTTTTAAAATCTTAAATATACTTGACTGAGTTTTTTAAGCTATTAATAAACCAGTACATCGCATTAAAACATGTCGTTATATTGTGTTGCAATACATACGTCACAATACAAAACAGAAATAGCAAATATAACGTACAATATGGCCACTGAATTGGTTTCATAATAGCGTTGTAAATTCTA
Organism: Locusta migratoria; assembly: GCA_026315105.1. Taxonomy (NCBI): domain Eukaryota; kingdom Metazoa; phylum Arthropoda; class Insecta; order Orthoptera; family Acrididae; genus Locusta; species Locusta migratoria. Next base: position 392,876,311 of record CM048744.1, on the reverse strand, counting down.
TGAGGTAAACTCATATCATAGTTACACGTTTGTGTCATTGTGAATAGAGCCACCTCATAAAACATTACGTGTCTAGGATCACAAATATTGTAGAACCTTAAAACTGTTACTACATTTATCGCAATGTATATGTTAAAATACAAAACAAAATAGAAAATGTAGAGTATAACATGGTTCCTGTCTTAGTTTCACAATAATAAAGTGCATGAAAAATAAATTGTGTGGTATTTCTTTTTATCTCTTAACAAATGCACAGCTTTATGGTACAATTATGTGGCACAATTGTTATGTGTGTTGGTACAACGAAAAGTAAGATGTATACATGTTTGAAATCGGTTATCGAGTTGAAATGAAATATTTGATAAGTTCAAAATGTTCAAATGTTTGTAAATCTATCGGACCAAACTGCGTTGTCATAAGTCGGTAGCTTACAAACTACTTAAACTGAGGTAAATTAACTAAGGACAAACACACACACACCCATGCTCCAGGGAGGACTCGAACCTCCGACGGCGAGCAACCGCGCGCTCCGCGGCGAGGCGCCTTAGACCGCTCGGCTACTCCACCGCGGCTGTTTGTTAAGCTTATGGGACTTAACTGCGGGTTCATCAGTCCCTAAACTTACAAACTACGTATAACAATCTTATACTAAATACAGCACAAACATCTATGCGCGAGAGGGGGATTCGAACCCCCGACGGGGAACGGCCTCGCGCATCGAAACGTAGCGCCTCAATGCCCTTCGCCACTCCGCCGCGGCGGTTATCGAGTACTTCAGTATATCAAGTATTCTGTGACATTACAACCAGTATTTGCCATTGGCCTCGTTTCTTTCGTCTCAGAGAGTCCAGTAAAGTCACTTGGTTTTTAAAATAAGCGATTAGGTGGGGTTTTTACAGCTCCTAGATAACTAGATACAGCTCCTAGATAACAGCTCCTAGACCATTATATTACTGACCGGTCAGTAATGTGCAATCACTTTGCGTACATACTGTGTAATTTTCTAAAAATGCTAGCTGTTCTTATATTTTCAGCACTGACATGTTTGTGCTCTCCTGGCGCTTGAGAATTGTCTAATGGCCAAAACTGGTTGCAGTGGACTAAATTAATAAACAGCTAATGGTCAACCACAAAGAATTTTCACAAACGCATGGTATTTCTCTATTCGTAGTTTCGTTAACTTCCAACGACTCCAAGTGGGTGCATTACTTCTTTGGCAAGCGGTGCATATCATATCGTCATTTTCAGATGCTGCTGTAAACAGGAAAAATATTTAAAGACGCCGGAAATAAATAAATAAATAGCCAGCCCCAAGACATCTGTCTCCAACCACTGAAGACATAACGTAGACGGAGTAGCTCTAAAATATAGCTCTGTGGCTGCTCCTTGCTATCCGCACGTGGGAGTACGGCGGCAAACACGCGCACACACACAGGGCTGGCGCGGTCGAAGCGGCCTTAGGCAGATAATGAAAACACAAACACAATTGGCGGGCGGCGCTTTTCAAGGCTGCGAGACGGCGGCGCCAGAGCAAACAGGAGGTGCTTTGTCCCGGCACCGCCTCACTATTTCACGAGGCTCCTACCGCCTGCAAACACACCCACCAGCCGACGCAGCGCACCACCTGCGCCGCTGTCGTCTGGCGCTGCAATCCCTAATATGCTCGTTCCAACTTTGCATGTACGACCGACATTCTTTAGATCGGGGCTTAAGCTACAGTCGCAGTTGTCGCTATTTGGTATCCGTGGTCGAAGACTGCGATGAACGGTCACTGCACATGCAACACATCTTCCGGAAGACGAAAACCGATTTTCGAAAACCGTGTTTCGCTGTCATACCCTGAATCGGATTTCCTAGCTCACTTAACATGGCGGCTGGAAAACAGCTGATTCAGTTCCGTATTTAGTCTGCACAATCCCTATTTTTCTTTATTTAAATATACACAGATTTATATTCTCTCTAACATTTATACTTTTCCTGTTACAAGGTCTAAAATAGGGTATTTTCCTGTGTTAAAAATATGGTTCGAATTTTTGTTATTCTGAATGATTATAACATTCAAACAGCAGTTTCGCTCATAATTCTTACAAAACATCTGTTATTTTTACGTTATTAAAGCTTAAAAATCATCGAATTTCACGATTAGATCACGCGATCGAAAACGCTCCGTTATTGGCTGAAGTACTGGTGACGTCATAGAACACATACAGCGCGGCAACTAGACGTCGAAGCTGTATTATTGTACGCGTTTCCTCCATTTCGCAGCTTTATTTCGCAGTTTTTTTTTGTTTTTTTTTTTTTTTTTTTTTTGTGATCTAAACACGTTTACAGTTTTTATGCCACAATGGAAGATGGTTATGTGAAGGCTGACAGCGGAAACCTCCCTAAAGTTGATGCAATTATGGTGTCTTCATTCTTTAAAAACAATCCAAATTTTTACGTGCCAGAAATAAGAAACGTGAAAACTGCAATGTAAGTAACGCATACCTACATTTTAAAGCTAATTATTTCGAGAGATATTTTATGCCATTGGAAAAAACTACCCTATTTGTTGATGTCAGCAGACTTAATCTGAAGTCACCATATTATGCAATAAAGGGTGAAATTTTATCTTCTATCAAAGCGGCCTTGATGATTATGTTGGCGACATCAACAACACGATAGAAAATCTTTTTCGAGATGTTCAGACCACATACAATGACTAGATTAGTGTATCCTACAGACCCTGAAGTAAATAAATAATGCTGTTTCTGCTCTATGATTCTTGCACGTACCCTTATCCGGTCAGTAAAAGTAACTACCCTCGTAAATCAAAGGTTTCACGACAAAATATTTGCGCTGTCACGCAACTGGCTAATGGCGACGTCCAAAGGCATGTCACTTTCACGTAAACATTGCGAGCGAGAAACGATGGAATAAATTTATAGCGCCGAAATTACAGCGCTTTTCTGGTTTCTTGTTTTTGTAAGTGAATGTTTGCGATTGTGTGTAAATTTTCTGCCATGCATATCAGTATTTCCCTTACATATTCAAGATTTGGTTTGATATGAATGTGTCACTACTTTTGACACTACAAACTAATCCATTTACGTTTACTCGTGCACATACGAAGCCCCATGCTTTAATTTTTAAAAAAATGAAAAAAACCTAAATCAGTTGAAACGTTATTTACTTGCAATGAAAATTGCTTGGTAGAGCACTGTGCAGAAGAAAAGGCTTACGTTATTTTATTTGTGTGTAAAACTTTTATATTCCAACATATTTTTCGTCGAAACACTGTGTCCTGCTGCCTTACTCAGTGGACATAGGTATTTGTTTATCTTACGAGAGCAGCATCAGCAGCAGCAGGAGCAGCGTGTTGTTTGACGTCACAGGCATCGCGTGACTGAAACGTAGCGTTTTAGCGGGCTTTCAAATTATTTGAAATGATTTTATTTATTTTTTTTTATTTATTTATTACACAAATACTGAAATCCACGAGGTAAAAAAACATGTCCGGACTATAATATGACATAATTAACAATTTAAAACGATTTCCAGAAAACAGTCAAATACCCTATTGTTGCAGAATGTCACAGGGTTCTGGTGGAGCTAGGGAAAAGCAATAGAGTAAACCTATTGTGGGTCCCTGGCCACTCGGGGATCAGTGGCAACGAACATGCCGACAGATTAGCCAGGATGGGGGCAGAGACTCCATTTATTGGACCGGAACCTGTCCTGACAATCACCAAGGCAATGATCAAATTGGAGCTACATAACTGGCTCAGAAGACAGCACGTAGAATATTGGACCAATGTCTACCAACAAAAACATGGCAAGGTAATGATGCCAAAGCCATGTTTTAAAAGAAACTCTGCAATCCTGGGCCTGAACAGGAGAGAGATTAGACTCATGGTTGGATTGCTGACAGGCCATGGGAATTTCAAAAAACACCTACATACAATGGGAATAACAGAAGGGTACCCTAAATGTAGGATGTGTGATGACGGTGATGAAACTGCATTACATCTAATCTTCGAATGCATTGCATTGGAGAGTAAAAGGCACAGAACATTTGGGACAACCAGACCCGAAGAAATTGTGTCTAATAAAGAACTGGTAAAGGGACTCCTCGCACTGTTCAAGGGCATTGGTTGGTTTCACTAGATATACAGGGATCGATACCGCACAATAAACTTAGTTTCGGCGCGGGCAGTGGCGGGTTGGACCCAGACTGTTTTGGCTTCCCTGGAAAAATCAAATCAATATTTATACTTTTATTTCACATTAGAAAATCACTCTTTCCATATGTGCCGAAAATTCTTAACAAGAAAACACAATCTGACAAGCCCAGGCCCGCTTCAAAAACGATTGCGTTTACATGGGCATGAAAATCGATTGTGGAACTGGAAAACCGCTTTAGAGAAGCGGATTTCCAGAATCGATTTTGGAGTGTTTACATGACCAACCGAAAGCAGAATTGGGAAAGCGATTTACGAAATCCGGTTTTGGGAGCCCATGTAAACGGGGTGTGTAAAATAGCATTCGCAAAAAATGCAACATGAATTTGCCACCAGAGTGGAAGTGTAAACAATGCCTTTCAACCAGCCGTAGAAAGAAATCTCGTTTGATAGTTTTGGCTGGGAGACCCCTTGTAATCCGTTTGAGACTTGGTGATTCAGCAGGAGAGCCCCACTCGTGCTACCGTTGAACGTCATTAGGCCTCCCAACGGCCAGTATCCCAAGTATCCCGCTGCTGCACAGAAAGCAAATTCTTAACGAGCTTATGGCTACCTGCGTGAAATCCCAGAAATGCCCATTCGCCCCAATAAAACCCTGCTCGCTTTCCGGTTCGCAGACAGAGAGTAACTCTGTTACGCCGCAAACATTGTGACAGGGAAATGTGTTAAGATCTTGGTTTGCTCACTTTAGCGAGACGGAATAAGGTCAGCAGCCGGTAGCAGAAAATGCTCACCCACCTTGCGTGATGACGGCAACCGCTGTGTCGGCAAGTTGGAAAGCCTACCGTCAGCGAACAGTGTTTGAGTGAAATGGCTGTCAGACAGAGACGCAGCTAGTAAACATTTCATAACTACACGTAACTCTGTCACAAGAGTGAATAAGACCGCGGATACGTCAGCGGTAAAGACACATCGGGCGAACACTGCATTTTCAAAGGGAACACATTCAAATCGTTTCATACGTCACTGCTTCAGCCAATTTTATGTATAAATACTCCCACATTTAGAAGTAGCAGTCACTTGGTCCTCTGAATCGATGCCCAGGATGTAGTCGTCAATTCACTGGCCTAATCGTTGTGCTCAGCCTTTGTCACAGATAGCAGTACATACGGGTAGCTGCTAGAGGCAGCTAAGAGATGGAGTCTGGTCGAGGCCATACTTCACAATAAACATCATCTGGGAAGATGGTGATCCGCTGTGCTGACGACTTCACACCTCTATGGTGGCTGCCTGAGGCCAGCGCAGTCTTCAGTGGTTGGTTACTAGAAGCCAATGTTCCTTTCGCCGAGTTAGCACTCTGGTGCTAATCCGGCCAGCCGGTGTCCCGAGTCGGGAACCAGCACGACATCCGACTTCAGAAGGGTCCCTGCGTGGATCCACTGGCCGCTGCATAGCCTGGTAAAGGGATAGAGCACTTCACAATAACAGTTTTGCATCGCTTCCCGGCATCGCGGCGCGGCGCGGGCACTACCATCATACGAAACACCAAGGTTGCAGCTAGAAGGCGACACCACCTACTGCTCTAGCTCCTGTCGAGCTAGCGCCTTCATCAAACTTATGTATGTTACAGAATAAAATGTGTCAACTATAATTCTGTTTCACTAGCGTCCCTTGGCGCTCCACCAGGTTCCACGCCTCATCCTGACCTAAAGCTGGGAACATACGCTCGGCCCCAGCAACTCTGCAACTGATACAAACGAAACGCCGCTTAGTCGAGTCAGTAGAGTTCATTTTCTGGGTCGGTCACTTATTTGCTTCAAATGGATAAATTTCTTTTGAGGAAGAGGGAACGAAGAGAGGCGGAGGAAGGAAGGTATGGGTGTATAAAGGGCGAAGGAGGAATAGGGTAGGGAGAGAGGGAGTCGAAAACTTGTGCAGAATGAAAGGGAAGAAATATTACGTACAATGTCTGGGGGTAGAGAAGATCGAGAGAGGCAGAATGGGAAGCATAAGATGCACATATAGGAGTGGAACCGTGAGGTTGTCAGAGACTCTCTAGTTTTGAAGAGGTGGACATAAATTGTGTGGATCGGAAGACTTTTGCAGTTTTTTGGTGACCTAACACACGAGAGAAGTGGCAGTGAAGAGGTTGTAACCTAATGGATAATGTTGGTAGCCCGATGATATTGTTTGCACGAAAGTAGCTAAATGTAGGAAGACCTCCAGAGAATTGATATGTGATATAGTGCCTGACGATTGTCCATGAACATTAACAAATCTAACCCATTGTGCTCAGCTAGCCTGAAACACCAATCACTAGATTTTATGAAATACTAGCTGTAATCCCGGCGTTGTCCGGGAATTTATTTATTCCATTCTCTCGTAGTCCACCTCCTCTCTCTGGACCCATTTTCTTTTCTCCCCTCTCTCGGCAAAGTACCCTCTGTCATGTACCATACAAACATTTATGTACCCAGTGACCTTCATCTTGGTTTAAAGGTCATGTGTGCAAAAATTCATCAAGATCGAAGCAGAACTATGTATCGTGTCAAAGTCCCAAAGTTAAGTACCCTCTACAATGCACCGAATGTAATTTTATACAGACAGTGACATTCCGCTTGTTTTTAAAGTCAAAGGCGAAGTGTGCAAAATTTCATCAATATCGGAACAAAACTATAGATTTGTATGCAATAGAAAGAGAGGGTCATATTGAAAAACGCACTTTGCTGAACTCAAATTTCCCAGTTTTACTTCAATCAACCCTTGTTCTGAGAATAAAAAAAGGAAAAAGATCTGTGAAATCGGTCCAGCAGATCTCAAGTTTTGGTACGATCAAGGTATTTAAGGATCCATTTTTATGCTCCAAGGTACCCTCCCCCATGCACCGTATGAAACTTTAGGTGGACGGTGACCTTCCTCTTATTTTGAAGGTCAAGTGTGCAAAATGTCGTTAAGATTGGAATGAAACTGTAGATTTCGTCAGTCTGTGGGAAAAGAATCTTCCACCTTGCACCTTAATTCTGTCCTATCGCAAAATATTTTCTTCTCTGACGTGTTCTACCTATAAACTACATAACAGCAAAATTTCAGCTTCATAGTTGCAGTATTTTTAGAGATTTCACGTTTAGTGAGTGAGTTAGTGAGTTCGTGACTGACCTTTCGCTTTTATATATATAGAGGTATCTCCTGAATTATGTGTCCTAAAAAAACATTATTTACCATGTTCGTAGAGGGAATATTAGGAAACTGCCTGCGAAATGTGTTGCAACTGGAGTTGCTAGTAAAGACGTAGTAAATTACAACCTCATGCTTATTAGGGCGAATTTTCATGCCTTTCATTGTATTTGACGTCATAGCATCAGAACTATATACCGTAATACGATATTATTTCGAAGGTACATCTAGTGGTGTATACGTAAAATGTCTGGAAAGTACGTCGCGAAGAGAATTAGTAGGAAAGACGTAATAAATTAAAATGTGATGCGTGATGAGGCGGTTTTTCATGAACGTAATTATTTATGACTCTGTATCTCATGAAATGTGTGTCGTACAATCATAAAATTTCGAACGTACATTCAGTAGTATGTTTGTATACTGTCTGTAACATTTCTCGCGAATACAGTTAATAGTGTATGAGTAATAAATTGTAACGTCATGTCAAATTCCGTAATTTTACTGCATGAACGCCGAAAAAGTTCCTTTCATCATTTTGCTGAGGTTGTCAGCGAGAAAAAGTTTCCTAAAAGTTTGAAATTGTGTTAAAAGTTTGTTGCAAGTCGCTAAGTGCTCTTCTCCTCAAATAGTAGACAAAGTTACACTATCACGTACCGTAAGACGGGGAAGTTTTCATTGTTTAGGCCGTCATGTCTCCTGAACTACCGGCCCTATCGCAAAATACTTTCTTGGCTGACGTCTTCTACCTATATACTATATTCCTGCCAAGTTTCAGCTACATGGGTGAAGTAGTTTTCGAGATTTCGTGTTTAGTGAGTGAGTGAGTGAGTGAGTGAATGAGTGTTCTTTCGCTTTTATATGGATAGAGATTTAACTGCAGCAGTAAGTTTTTCTGATACTTTGTAAGGGTGGGGAAATTTCCAGTAACTGCAGCAGTAAGTTTTTCTGATACTTTATAAGGGTGGGGAAACTTCCAGCATCAGTTTCGCTTTTTCAGTTTAAGTGCATTACTGTGTGTTTATGTTCATATACTCTTTGTTCCAGACAGGTTATGTGCCGAAATTCGAGCATGTTCGGGAATATTAATTTATATTACAAAGTGTATTATATTCTTGGAGTATTTGGTGTATTATATAAGAGTGCATTTACTTACGGTTTTGTGGTAAGTCTGGCTATCTCACAGAGAGAACAGAAGAACAAGGCTACAAAAACATGATATGCTGAATTTTTCGTGTCAGATGTTTACATTTTACCAAAGATTCTTAAGTACTAACTGTAATATGTATATGAAGATAGAGCTTATATTTAAAGGTGCTTATGTAATACCACACACACACTCACACACACACACACACACACACACACACACACACACACACATATATATATATATATATATATATATATATATATATCAGATCTTGCTAATGAAATAAACAATCAACAGTGGCCAGTGTCATCCATTCGTGGCCATTATGAGTGATCTCCATACACAACGTAAAACAGAAATCTTCATTCATGGAAGAGTGTGTGGTGACTTTTTCCTAAATGACTAACTTGAAACCAATAATACCCATTACTTTAAATACTTCGTCTATACTGATTGCTATTTCATCAGCAATGTATGATCAACATGAGCTATTACGCAAGTGAAGGTAGCTATCTGCTGAAGTGCATTGGTTAATAAAATTTTAGTAAAAAATGACTGCTATAGTAAAATTATTTAACGAAAGATTATAAAACAGGTGCCAACCATAAAACGATACATATAGCATGGTTTAATTTACGATTATTAGTTTTATTTATTTATTATTTATTTATTTAGCGTATGGCTACATCACAAAATTTACAGTTATTTGATGTTTTAATAACAAAGATACATATAATATTACACGTGTAACAAACTACATACTAATATCAAGTCCATGAATATAGTCCAGTGATCCCTCCGTAACCATCAGGAACTCTGTTTGGTCGCCAGCGAAAGCTGTCAGGGGACATTCTTGAAACACATTGTAGACAGTCTGCTTTTCAGCGCCACAGTCACAGCTTGGAGAAGCTACTTTCTTCCATTTGTACAGAAGGTCTGCACACCTTCCATTGTTGGTTCTTATTCTGTTAAGTTCTGACCAATCTTTGCGCGGTAAATCAAAGCCAAACATCTGTCATGTTTGTCTCCAGCAGTCAGCGGTATTAAAACTGTTGATAACTAAAGTTCTTGCTGTCTCAAGGGGTGGATGACGAGAGCAAAGCCTTGCTTTTCTTATGCTTGGTATGTCTTCTTGCATAGGAAGGTTGGGATTCTTTTGCAGCTTTTTATACTCTGATACTAGTGCATTTTTCCGCCGTAAAGATGGAGGTTGTATGTGGCTAAGTATGGGTAGCCCGAACGTCGGTGTGGGCCTAATTGTGCCAGTTATAGGAGGCATGGTATGATTGAGCTGAGCGTCCACAAGTTTAGTGTGTGAGCTGTTTAACCAAGCTGGGGAGCAATATTCCGCAACTGGGTATACAAGGCCCAGAGCTGAAGTACGAAGAGTGGATGCAGATGATCCCCAAGAAGTGTTACAGAGATTTTGGAGGATATTGTTCCGAGTTTTAATTTTGGAAGCTGTTTTTGGTAGGTGATGCTTGTAACTGAGCGTTCTATCAAGTGTTACCCCTAGATATTTAACGTTTCTGTTATGTCTTAGCGCCTTTCCTTCAAAATGAACCGTGAGCTCTTTGTTGGCCAGTTTGTTGCTTAGGTGAAACTTTGATACTTCTGTCTTAGTGGCACTTGGCTGCAGCCTCCATTTTCGGAAATATTCACCAATTGTTGATAGATTGTTGGTCAGTATGGACTCTGTAGTTTCTAGATCTATATGCCTCGTCGCAAGGGCCCAGTCATCGGCATACCCAAACTTCCTTGATTTATTTTTAGATGATTGTAAGATTGGCAAAACATCGGAAAGCAGTCCCATTCCCTAAACGTCTTGGAGTACATGTACACTTGACAGCAAAAAAAGTGGATCACTACTGAATGCAACCCAACTGACGTAGCTGTGTTGCGGGTACTTCACATTCAAAACCCCTGTAGAGTACAGTCGTTCGACTATTTACAGTTGGTACCAAAGAAGCAGTAGAGAATATTCCTCCTTATGGCAGTCAGTCCACAACAAAAACATTAGAATACAGGGTATTAGAGAAGAGAAAGCAACGTAAATTCAATTTCATTACAATATGTGACAAATCGTATACCTTACCAAACTCATTCAATGACACAATGATTTTTTGTTCTTGCTCTGAATTTGAACGCACTGTTGACCAAAAACAGCTTGCGTTTCTGATCGAGACTCGATTAGGCATAAAGAGACGTAAAACATTGACTTTTCACTGGAATCGCTTTACAAGGCCGATGTCCGAACCCAGAAATGTATGGTTAACTTTAGCATTGCATCAGGATCTGCATGAAGTTCAACTTGTTGCTCAGAGGTAACCACTAAAGGTATATAATACAGTGCAACTCAAACGGCCGGCCGCGGTGGCCGAGAGGACTGAGGCGCTTCAGTCACGGTCTGCACAGCCACTACGGTCGGGGGTTCGAATCCCCCTCGGGCATGGATATTTGTGCCGTCCTTCGGATATGCTAGTTGATAAGTAGTTTGTAAGTTTAGGGACTGATAACCCCGTAGTTAAGTCCGATAAGCTTAACAAACATTTGAACTTTGAACAACTCAAAGGTGACTATATGAATCGTGAACTAAGCAGGATTACATGTCAGATATTAAATAAATTCAGAAACAGCACTATATTTCAACTTGAAACGACGATACAATTGACTTCTCTCCCGGCAGGACTCAAACCCGGCTATATTCGCTATTTATTAAATATATACATATACGCAAAGAGAAGAAATAGTTAATATTTTCTCATCATTTGCGGGATGTGCACATGTTCTGCTACAAGTAGCGCAAACTGTGGCGGATTAGTCGTGCGCACTGGGGCGCCGTGCTGCGGTGCGCGCCGCCCTTCGCCGTCGGGGTTTCGAGTCCCCCTTCGGGCATGGGTGTTTGTGTTGTCCGTAGCTTAGTTTACCTTAGTTTAAGTAGTTTGTAAGGTAAGGACTAATGACCAAGCAGTTGCGTCCGATATATTTACAAACATTTCCAAACATTTTGAAGTAGCGTAATAAATAACTGTGCTACCTGGGACTCCAACCCCTCATCTATCGTCAGCGTTGACCTCGGACGACAAGATAAAAACTCTTCCATTCTCTGTCATTCCAGGCAGCAACACAACTATTAGCGTGTCATTTCACTGCATATTCGTACCAGGAAGACAATTTTTCTACAGGCCATGTCTTTCTCGAGTGGTCCAACACCATAGGAGAACATCCTTTGCACACATTATGCAATGACTCAATTACTTCTCCCCCATGAACCACAGACATTGCCGAGGTGGGGTGGCTTGCGTGCCTCAACGATGCAGATAGCCGTGCCGTAGGTGCAACCACAGCGGAGGGGTATCTGTGGAGAGGCCAGACAAACGTGTGGTTCCTGAAGAGGGGCAGCAGCCTTTTCAGTAGTTACAGGGGCAACAGTCTGGATGATTGACTGAGCTGGCCTTGTAACATCAGCTAATGTGGCCTTGCCACACAGCTACTGCGAACGGCTGAAAGCAAGGGGAAACTACAGCCGTTACTTTTCCCGAGGACATGCAGCTCTACTGTATGAACATATGATGATGGCATCCTCTCGGGTAAAATATTCCGGAGGTAAAATAGTCCCCCATTCGGATCTCCGGGCGGGGACTACTCAGGAGGATGTTGTCATCAGGAAAGACAATACTGGCATTCTACGGATCGGAGCGTGGAATGTTAGATCCCTTAATCGGGTAGGAAAATTAGAAAATTTAAAAAGGGAAATGGATAGGTTGAAGTTAGATATAGTGGGGATTAGTGAAGTCCGGTGGCAGGATGAACAGGATTTCTGGTCAGGTGAGTACAGGATTATAAATACAAAATCAGTTGGGGGTATCACAGGAGTAGGACTGATAATGAATAAGAAGATAGGAATGCGGGTAAACTACTATGAGCAGCACAGTGATCGCATTATCATTGTCAAGATAGATACGAAGCCAACACCGACCACAGTAGTACAGGTTTATATGCCAACTAGCTCTGCCGATGATGAGGAGATCGAAGAAATATATGAGGAGCTAAAGGAAATTATTCAGACAGTTAAGGGAGAGGAAAACTTAATTGTGATGGGAGACTGGAATTCGGTAGTAGGAAAAGGAAGAGAAGGAAAAATAGTAGGTGAATATGGACTGGGCAGGAGAAATGAAAGAGGAAGTCGCCTGGTAGAATTTTGCACGGAACATGATTTAATCATAACAAACACCTGGTTTAAGAATCACAAAAGAAGGTTGTATACATGGAAGAGACCAGGAGACACCGGAAGGTATCAGATAGATTTTATAATGGTAAGACATAGGTTCCGGAACCAGGTTATAAACTGCAAGACGTACCCAGGGGCAGATATAGACTCTGACCATAACTTGTTAGTCATGAACTGTAGGCTGAAACTGAAAAAATTGCAGAAAGGTAGGAAAATAAGGAGATGGGACTTAGATAAATTGAAGGAAAGTGAAGTTGTGGAGAATTTCAGAGGGAGATTTAGGCAACAATTGACAGAAACAGGGGGAAATAAAACAGTGGAAGAGGAATGGGTAGCATTGAGAGATGAAATAGTGAAGGCAGCAGAGGACACAATAGGTAGAAAGGCAAGACCTACAAAAAATCCTTGGATATCACAGGAAATACTAGATTTAATTGATGAAAGGAGAAAATATTAAATGCAGTAAATGAAACAGGCAAAATTGAGTACAGACGATTAAAAAATGAGATTGACAGGAAGTGCAAAATGGCTAAGCAGGAGTGGTTGGAAGCCAAATGCAAATCTGTAGAAGAATGTATAAGAAGGGGAAAAGTAGATACCGCCTACAGGAAAATAAAAGAGACATTTGGGGACAAGAAAAGCAAATCTACGAATATCAAGAACTCAGATGGGAAGCCGGTTCTCAGCAAAGAAGGGAAAGCTGAAAGGTGGAAAGAGTACATAGATCAGCTCTACAAAGGAAATGAACTTACAGACAATGTGGTAGGAAGGGAAGAGGACGTAGATCAAGATGAAATAGGAGATGCTATACTGAGAGATGAATTTGACAGAGCCTTGAAAGACCTAGGTCGGAACAAGGCCCCAGGAGTAGATGACTTACCCTCAGAACTACTAAAGTCTCTGGGCGAGCCAGCCATGACAAGACTATTTGACCTGGTGTGTAGGATTTATGAGACAGGCGAAATACCCTCAGACTTTAAGAAAAATGTAATAATCCCCATTCCAAAGAAATCAGGCGCAGACAGGTGTGAAAATTACAGAATCATCAGTTTGATAAGTCATGGTTGCAAAATTTTAACACGAATTATCTACAGGAGAATGGAAAAGCTGGTAGAAGCTCACCTTGGGGAAGATCAGTTTGGATTCAGGAGGAACATAGGAACCCGGGAGGCAATACTCACTTTACGTCTGATCTTAGAAGATAGATTAAGGAAAGGCAAACCTACATTTTTAGCTTTTGTAGATTTGGAGAAAGCATTTGACAATGTTGACTGGAATACACTCTTTCAAATTCTGAAGTCAGCAGGGGTAAAATATAGGGAAAGGAGAGTTATTTATAACTTGTACAAAAGCCAGACCGCAGTTATTAGACTCGAAGGGCATGAAAGGGAAGCATCAGTTGGGAAGGGAGTAAGACAGGGTTGTAGCCTTTCTCCGATGTTATTCAATTTGTACATCGAGCAGGCGGTGAAGGAAAGCAAGGAAAAATTTGGAATAGGGATTAAAGTACAGGGGGAAGAAATAAAAACTTTGCGTTTTGCTGATGACATTGTAATTCTGTCAGAGACAGCAAAGGACCTGGAAGAGCAGTTGAATGGAATGGACAGTGTGTTGAAGAGAGCATATAAAATGAACATTAATAAGAGCAAAACAAAAATAATGGAATGCGGTCTTAGAAAATCGGGCGATGCTGAAGGAATTAGATTAGGTAATGAAACAATGAAGGTGGTAGATGAGTTTTGTTACTTGGGTAGTAAAATAACATGTGATGGTCGCAGTACAGAGGATATAAAATGCAGAATGGCAATGGGAAGAAAAGCATTTTTGAAAAAGAGAAATTTGCTAACATCGAATATTAATTTAAGTGTAAGGAAGTCTTTTCTGAAGGCATTTGTGTGGAGTGTCTCCTTGTACGGGAGTGAAACATGGACGATAAGCAGTGCGGACAGGAAGAGAATAGAGGCTTTTGAAATGTGGTGTTACAGAAGAATGCTGAAGATTAGGTGGGTAGATCGCATAACCAATGAAGAAGTACTGAACAGAATTGGTGAGAAAAGGAATTTTTGGCATACCCTGGCTAAAAGAAGGGATCGCTTGGTAGGACACATTCTTAGACATCGGGGAATCGTAAATTTAGCATTGGAGGGAAGTGTGTGGGGGAAAAATCGCAGAGGGAGACCAAGAGACGCGTATAGTAAGCAGATTCAAGTGGATGTGGGTTGCCGTTCTTATGAGGAGATGAAAAGGCTTGCTCAGGATAGAGTAGGGTGGAGAGCTGCATCAAACCAGTCTCCGGACTGAAGACCATAACAACAACAACGATGCGATGTCGAGCACTGAAGTATTTACAGTGAGGCAGACGAATGGAATGTTGCACAGATACACAAGAAAGCGCCTCAGTCCCCTCGGCTACCCTGGCCGGCAACTTCGAACCATATCACTTTCCTAAGGAGTATAGTGACAGGTGTGCGATTGGGATCGTGATGTCCTGTCTGCAAGGAAATAGTCTGCAGTAACTGACGAGGTGTCAACTAGTGAAAAGGACGTGACAAGTGTAATTCTTCCAGCAGACTTCTCATGTTTCGAATATATATTCGAAATATTTAAAGAGCAATTAGAACATTACTCTTAGATTTGAGGAAGTTAATGCTGCCGACTAGTAAACTTCTCACAAAAGCGAAGTCAAGTGCGAAATGATTTTGAATTTGTATCTTCGCGGCGCAAATGGTGACAATTGACCTTAAACATCAATATGCATTTGGCTCTGAACATGATTACCAAAAGTGTTTCGTCAGCATTCTAGACATCGACAAGCAAAATAAATTTGAAGGTTATACATATAACGAAATTCCTGGGTGCAATTGAAAACAACGTTAACTGGAAATAACACGTATTTTGACAAAGGTGAAACAAATGGTCTGTTATTGACCCAACCACTAGAAGATTTAAACGTCTCCCAAGGAGACTGCCAAACCTATAATTCAAAAATGTTTGTTAAGCTTAAGGGACTTAACTGCGGGGTCATCAGTCCCTAAACTTACAAACTACCTATGAACTACCTTACACTAAGGACGGCACAAATATCCATGCCCGAGGGGGATTCGAACCCCCGACCGTAGTGGCCGTGCAGACCGTGACTGAAGCGCCTCAATCCCCTCGGCCACCGCGGCCGGCACCCTATAATTATTCCACCTTTTCTGCAGTATTGCTGAGCAGCGTCCCATTATTACCTGACGGGATAGAGGGAGGACGTCGAGAAAGTAGAAATAATATATCAGATTGTGCAATGTAGTGAATTATGGTAATCGAGGTCTCGGTTGGTGTCCGATTTTTTCCCTTCAAGTTGGTGGTGGTGCTGGGGGGGGGGGGGGGGGATGAGGTGCGGACGCAAAATTAAAACAAGAACATTTTCACTGCTCTCCGATTTTTCAACTGTTCTAATGTTTGTAGAGCTTATGGGACTTAACTACGGGGTCATCGGTCCCTAAACTTACAAACTACTTATGAACTAGCTAATACTAAGGACGGCACAAATATCCATGCCCGAGGGAGGATTGGAACCCCCGACCGTAGTGGCCGTGCAGACCGTGACTGGCGCGTCGCAGACCGCTTGGCCACCGCGGCCGGCTCCGATTTTTCCATGACATTTCAATCACCAACCTTCCTTTCGAATCCAAAGAGCTTTTTCTCCACTCCCGCACAAAGTATGTTATTACAACTGTAAGGATAACAATACAGTAAGTAGAACCCGCGCATACGCTTTTTGGCACTTTTTTCGGGCTTCGTGTAAGCGTGAAACAGTGGAGAAATTGAAGCGACTTTATAAACCCATTACGGATCACTTTACTCTGAATAACAGAACTATCATGTAAATGTAGGTCATCAGTCGTGCAGCACTTATTGTTTCAGAGACACTTTATAAGTGCACAATGATATACTAAGTATATACAGTTTGTACTGCTGCCAGGAAAACTGTTTACTCTTACAACTCGCTTAGTTATCTGGGTTCAATATGTAGTTTCTTAACTCTAGATCAAAGAGTGCTTACAGGAGAGAATAGTTTCCTGCATCGTATCATTGTTAGCTATGTGAAATATTAGGTTGTAGCTTCATCGTCATTATATTTTTTATATATAGAGAACAGTCTAAGAGTGCAATCGGGACACCGTGCCCACGGGTGCGGTTGCTGTAGGGGGATGTTTGTCCACTGTTGGTCGAGCTGATCTCTACGAGATTACGCGAGTAACTCGGGCGTCCGATCTTTGATTGTCGTGAGTGCATTCGTGTTCTCTCGATAATCCATTTTTAGTCCGGGGCAAGTCCTGGAGATAAATTAAATTGGTCCCAGTCCCCCGGTTCCGACCAAGGTTTTCGGGAGGTTTTCCTTGGTTGTAAGGCGTATGCCGGAACTGGTAAGCCCCTCCCACTTATTCCCAATTGGGATTTCCCCTTTGACCCACTATCAGCTAGTCTGATAATTGGCTGAATAGAACCGCGACTCTTTATGGGCCGGATCTCAAACAGCCCGCTCCACTCCTCGGAGTGGAGAATGAAAAAAAAAAAAAAAAAAAAAAAAAAAAAAAAAAAAAAAAAAAAAATAGAGTGCAATATTCGACTAGTTTCGGTCTTCTTTTAGACTTCAGGAACTTTAGCTCCATCGACGTTGTGGAATTAGCGGGTAACTGGGAGCCTTTCAGTGCGTAGTGATTACTTTTGTTGATATTAGTTACAATGGCGCCTGCGCGATAAACGGCGGTAACTAACGCACTATGTATAGAGGAAACGTGTATGATCGTTTTGGGGCTTTCGGATTCGCACTTGTGTTGTCTTTGGCGCCTTCCAGTGCGTCACTGCTCCAGTCACGCACAGGGAGGCTCCCAGTTACCTCCAGCTGCACAACATCGATGGAGCTAAAATACCTTAAGATGGTCTAAAAGAAGACCGAAACTAGTCGAATAAAATAAATTATTGCACTCTAGACTGTTCTCTATATATGAAATTAAATAAGAGTGCTATTGCTCAAGAAAAAAAAAGTGAAACAAAAATGTTTAAAAAATATGTGATTATATTATATAACTTCATTAAATATTTGAATGAAACGTCAAAGGATTATGTGACAGCTCAGGTTGCTCCATCAAAGAGGCTGGCAGAAGATCTGGAGTATCATATACCACTGCTGCTAGATGGTGGAGGAACTACCCTGACAGAGACACCACCAAGAGAGCTCCTGGCTCAGGCAGGAAGAGAGTAAGCTCACAGCAGGAGGATCGCGAGCTACTGTCTACGATCAGACTAAATCCGTTCTGGAATGGAAAGCAGTTGCGGCTCCAGTGACGCGATTCGCCGAAGTCTGAGGGACACTGGACTACACGTACGACTGTCCGCTGTGAATAAAAGAACTCAGCGAAGAAATTGTTACATACCGACTGGCATTTGCAGAGCTCCATCTTAGGGAATCATGGGAAAACATTGTTTTCACTCACGAAAAAGTGTTTTCCAGAAGTAACGATGGTCCAAGGGTCGTTTACAGGCCTCAAGGGACTCGCCATCGACGAGAATATGTAACAACGACGAGAAGAAGTGGGCGCATATCCATTTCCTGTTGGGACTGGATATCTGCACGAGGAGCAGGAATCCTTCATAGGATAGAAGGCATCCTCACAGTGTATAGTACGCCCACATACTGGAAAACGTGATTCTTCCGTCAGTGAGAATGCTGTATGGAGAAGAGGACCTCATGCTGCAAGAGGACCATTCTCCTGTTCACAAGTCTGCATTCGTCCAGCAGCGGCTCTCCACGACTGGCGTCAATGTCATCGACTGGCCGTCGCGAGCGGCTCACCTGAACCCCATGGAAAATATGTGGGCTGAGGTCGAAAGGGCGTTAACAGAGAACTGGCCACAAAACCAGCCAACTACGCCGGACGCTCTTTGGGCCTGCGTTCTGGAGGCATGGGAGGAAGCTGCTTCTTCAGGATGTTACGTCCGACGACTTATGGTCTATACCAAGACGCATGATAGAAGTAAAAAATAATAAGGCAAATCTGGATAAAATTTTAAGTCCCTATAAAGATTTCTTACGTATTCCTTTTCTTTTCTTCCTAAGTGAAAGCCGGTGGAATATCATTTGGTAAAAGGAATAAAATATGTTAGTTATTCTTTTTAGTTGCCTTTTTAATTGGAGTGTTCTTTTTTAATTACAGTCCGTTTATTAATCTAAATTTACTTCATTTATATCCATACATATAGAGTAATCGGTTTACATTAGCGCACTCAAAGCATGTCTTGTTATTTCAAATGCGCCTCTTTCTTCCTCTCCATTAATTAATACACTTTCTGACCTTCACAAAGTATGCAAATTCAAACGATTCCGTCTTGCATTTATTCGTTGTTAATTTCTCCTCCATTCTCTCTCTCTCTCTCTCTCTCTCTCTCTCTCTCTCTCTCTCTCTCTCTCTCTCTCTCTCTCTCTCTCTATCATCTCCCTTACATTATAACCTCAGTCGTCCTACTGGTCTATTCCTCCAAGACGTAAAAAATTAGTGGTTTCCATTAAAACTGTCTCTTATAATATTTGCTTTCTTTACTGTCCATCGGTTCTCTCCATGAAGCAGTGTTATTTTATATCTCCGATAATCCATCCTTCGTTTTGTAAAACATCCGTTCTTTTTCTCTCGGCCCTAAAACAAACTGTGACATGTCACTTGTCTAAAATGTTCAAATGTTTGTTAAGCTTAAGGGACTTAATTGCGGGGTCATCAGTCCCTAAACTTACTAACTACTTATAAAGTAGCTTATACTAAAGATGGCACAAACATCCATGCCTGTGGGGGAATCCGAACACAGGACGGGGAATGGCCTCGCACATTGTAGCATAGCGCTTCAATGCGCTCGGCCACGACGCCGTGGCGGGCAGGAATCGAACCCAGACTTTCATACTTCTTTTAATTCAATACGTTTCCATTCACTCAATGCCTTTCACATATTGACACGAAAAGCTGTCTCTAGGTATATAAATTTATAACAAAAATAGGATAATAAAGGAACTGTATATTTAAAAAAACTTCAGTTTGAGGTGTCTCAAAGGAAATAGAAACTCATATTTTATTTCAGTTGCCAAGAGATCTTCCATAGTCTCTCACTTAGGCAATATGAAAATAGACAAGAGATTAAAAAAATAATAATAAATAAATTTATTCAGAATCCCTTATTATTTGTTTCTTCCATAATGCATCTCAGCATATAATCTATAACGCCATTGGACCAGCTTCTCTTAAGTAAAAGAGACGACTCTATCTTGAGTTGTTTGCTCACAGTGAGACGCCCTGATTTGTATTTCTGCTTTCCGCTCTTACTATCAAGCCAGGAAGTAAACATTCTGTATTTACGTCAGAGCCCCGCTTTGCGCTGTGCTGGGGGCTGTTGCCTGCCACCGCAACCGCCAACTGACTGGTTTACGCCAAGCCTCGCATCGGCACCAGCTGTGGTTGACCGGCCTGTCCGTAGCTCGCAAGCCACGGCTAATACAGGCCCCGGTCGCAAAGCCAGGCTCAACCCTCGAAGTATCAAAAGTTTCTGCAAACCTACCCAAATGTGTAGTATAAACTACCACAGGTAGAGCTGTTTTGCAATTAAATGAGTACTCATATTATCTTTTGAGTTTTCATTCAAATATTTAACGAAGTTAAATAATAGAATCATGATAAACGTAACTACCATATAGTGTTTCACCTAGATAGCAATCATACGACACAGGAAACACTTCTCTCTTTTCAGCGCTCTGCATTAGATCTAGACGTAATGAAATATGTCTTCATCTTAGAAATGTAAGCATGTTGTAAAATTAAAAAGTTCTGGTGGCAACAATGTATACATGTAGCATATCATTCACGTTTTGTGCACTTATAAAGTATTCTTAATGTGACTGAAACAATAAGTGCTACACAACGGAAATTACCTACTTCTGAGGTCCTTCATTTGGACGATTATTCTGTATTCACAGTGAAGTGTTTCGTAATGGGTTCATAGAGTCACTTCAGTTTCTCGACTGTTCCACGCTTATACGAAGCTCAAAATAATAATGATAACAATAATAATAAACACAAGTGCCAAATAGCGTATGTGATATATTCTTCCAATTTTTTCGACGTCCCACTCTGCCCCGTCAGGTAATAATGGGACACTGCTCAGCAATACTGCAAAGACGTGGAACAATTGTAGGGTTGGAAGTCTCCTTAGGAGAAGTTTAAATCTCCTGATAGTATGTGCCAATAACAGACCGTTTATTTCACCTTCGCCAAAACATATGTTATTCAGAGTTAACATTGTTTTTAATTGCACCCCCAGGAATTTCGTTATATGTATAAACTTCAAATTTGCTTTTTCTTATCGATATCTAGAATGCTGACGAAAAACTTTTAGAATCCATGTTCAGAGCCAAATGCGTATTGATGTTTAAGGTCGATTGTCACGATTTGCGCCGTGAAGATACAAACTCAAAATCATTTAGTTTGAGTTTATTAGTCGGCAGCATTAACTGCCTCAAATCTAAGAGCAATATTCTGATTGCTCATTAAATATTTAGAATATATATTCGAAAAAGGAGAAATCTGCTTCACTTTGCTGGAACAATTTTTGTCGGCACGTCCTTTTCACTAGATGTCTCCTCGTCAGTTACTGCAAAATATAACCTTGCAGACAGGACATCACGATTCCAGTCGCACAACTACGACTACACTCCTTAGGAAAGCTATATGGTTCGAAGTTGATTATGGCTGAAGATACCAAAAGTCGTTTCGGCACTCTATAAACATGGAATTAGTTTGAGAGTACTCAGTACTTCATGCAGATATAGTATCGCCAAAGTATCACAAGAGTAAAGATTTAGAAATCCTTGGCGGTTTGGTGTTAATACGTGACATAATTCTAGATATTTCATAATTCTACAAAAAGTATTTGTTCAAAAGTCCTGCTACATGTCGATATCAATACAATGGATCTGTAACTCAGTGGATTACTTTTATTTTCTTTATGTATCTGGGCAACCATCCATTCGTCTCCCTCACTATAAATACTTCTATGATCGACATCACGTCGTAGGAGAAGTAATTAAGCCATTGCATCGTGCGTGTACAAGATGTTCTCCTAAGGTGTTGGACCACTCGAAAAAGAGATTGCCTGTAGACGAATGATCTTCTTAGTACGACTATGGTAGTGAAATGACAACATGGTGGATTATGTCTGGTGAAAGTACTGCTTCCTGGAATGACAAAAGAATGTAGATTAAAATAAATAATCCGTCACTTGCTTCTTGTGGCCACTGAGTGCACGCATTGAGAAAGTTGAACAGTTGTGCTCAGCGGGAATTCGGGCCCAGTTCCTACTGCTCTCTGAGCTTCAAACTTGCCCACCCCTCCCCACTAACGATAGGACCATTGCCCGTCACCGGCATATTATATATATACATGTGGCGTCTGTTCCGAAAGACCAGACGTCACTTCTGATCCTGCAGTTGTCATATATTCTATGAATGATAAATAATAACATCAACTGCGATTGGGCAAAGCTGAAAATATGTACCCAGCCGGGATTCGAACCCGGGTCTCCTGCTTTCTAGGCAGTTGGCTGACCCCTACACCACTGGGGACACAGTGATCACCGCAGCTGCAAGGACTACCTAGGCACGCCTCCCGTCAGATACAAATTCCCAGCTTCGCCCTGCCCACAGTACTCAAACTCGTTGTTATGAAACTAATTCCCGTAAGAGTAAGGGCTTCAAACTTGCCCACCCCTCCCCACTAACGATAGGATCATTGCCAGTCACCGGCATATTATATATATATTATACATGTGGAAAGACCAGACGTCACTTCTGATCCTGCAGTTGTTATTATTTATTATTCATAGAATATACGACATCAACTGCGATTGGGCAAAGCTGAAAAAGTTGTACCCAGCCGGATTATATGTTGAGATGCATTATGGAAGAAACAAATAATAAGGGACACTGAATAAATTATTCGTCCTTTAATTTTTTTTATCTCCTGAGAGAATATGGAATATCCCTTGGCAAGTGAAAAAAATCTGAGTTTCTTTTTCCTTTAAGCTGCCTTTAAATTGAAGTTTTTTTAAAAATTTACCGATCCTTTATTATCCGTTTTATTATAAATTTATATACCTAGAGACAGTTTTCCGTGTCAATATGAAAGACATTGAGTGGAAGGAAACATATCGAATTAAAGTTAAGTATGGATGTCTGGGTTCGATTCCCGCCCGTGGGACAAATTTTAATTCTGTGCTTCTCATTTCACTCAATATCCTATTTTTCTTTCATTGACACCCAGCCTCCATGCATAGAGAGTAATCAGTTTAGATGGACGCTGCGGTTGCTCGCCGTCGGAGGTTCGAGTCCTCCCCCCTGGGGCATGGGTGTGTGTGTTGTCCGTAGGTTAGTTTTCCTTAGTTTAAGTAGATTGTAAGCTACTGACTGATGACCACGCAGTTTGGTCCGCTAGATTTACAAACTTCTTTTCTGATGGACGCTGTTAAAGTAATTTATGTTATTTCAAATACGTCTCTCTCCTTCCCTCCATCTATTAATAGACCCTCCATCCCTCACAAAATATGCAAACGATTTGGCGCATTTTTTCGTTGTTAATTTCTCCTCCAATCTGTCTCTCTCTCTCTCTCTCTCTCTCTCTCTCTCTCTCTCTCTCTCTCTCTCTCTGTGTCACCTCCCTTACATTATAATCTCAGTTGCCCTTTAGGTCTATTCCCTCAAAACGCTGTACAAAATTTGTGGTTTCCGTTACAACAATACTGTCTCTTTTAATTTCTGCTTTCTGTACTGTCCATCGGTCCTCTCCATGAATCAGTGTTCTTTTATATCCCGATAATCCACCGAGCGAGGTGGCGCAGTGGTAACGTACTGGACTAGTATTCGGGAGGGCGGTGGTTCAAATCCACTCCCGGCCATCCAGATTTAGGTTTTCCGTGATTTCCCTCAATCACTCCAGGCAAATGCCGGGATGGTTCCTTTCAAAAGGGTACGGCCGATTTCCTTTCCCATTCTTACCCAAAATTCCGAGCGTTAGCTCCGTCTCTAATGACCAAGCTGTCGACGGGACGTTAAACCCTAAGGTTCCTTCCTTCCGATAATCCATCCTTCGTTCTGTAAAACAATCTTTGCTTTTCTTTTGGCCCTAAAACAAACTGTGATATATGTCTAAGTAAGGAGTACTTTGGAAGCATTTCACTCTTTTATTTTCCATTTCTGCACTCCTATTCATTCTTAGATCCCGCCCTCTCTCCTACTACCCCTCCCTTGATATATTTATCTGCATCTACGTGCTTCATTTCACAATTTTGTGCTAGGCAGTTTTCTTTTAATCACTGTCGTTGTTTCTCTGCCGTTGGCTCTCGAAAAGCACGTGGATATAATGGACAACTGAACCTTACCGTGCAAGCACTGATGTCTCCATTGAAATGGCCATCTATTCCGATAAATCCCAGTTTCCAGCCTTTGAAATGGCAGAGACTGAAGTTCTCCCCCATCATTTCCAGTTGGATATTACACATAGCATCGCAGTTTCGATGCGACATTGTATCAGAATCCACAATTCTGTTTTTTTAATCTCATTATGACTATTGAAGGCAACCACACAGTGAAGAATAATTGCTCGACACACTTGCCAGTTATCGGATACCTTGTCATTGGCCATACTAGTAAATCACAGAAACCTCCTTCATCGAAGTCTGTTTTTGTTCATGAAGGTGGTGAATAATAGATGTCAAAACGAAGTTATTTTTCCAATTTCAGAATCATTTTTCTAATGCATAATCCACGCTCCTCATTCAAGTTATCGTGGCAACAACTACCCAACATTCTTGATTAAAATGAGCCCAAAGTTGAATAAGCTTATAGCAAAATTCCATACCAAATCGTAATGTAGCATACTAAAACGTAATATAATTTCACGTAAAATTCGTGATAAGGCGCATCAGACTACGTGGCCTTCCCGTGCGGCCAAGAATGTCTTACCTAGTCAGATACCTCTGAGCTTTTGGTTGTACCGTGTAATGAGTAGTCCATTATGACAAAACATTATGCTAACATCTGTAATTCGCTGGAGGCCGGGATGGTTAAGGTATGGGTCCGATTCCCGCGGGGGTAACAGTTTTTAACGGCCACAAAAATACCATCTGCACCTACAGTAACGACAAGTAAAGAACGCAGGACTCTGCGTTGTTTCAAATCAATATTGAACATATCCATGCGCTACTAAGTTAAACAAAGTTTTCGCAAAATACAAAACCCCTCCATGTCTCTATGGACGGTATGATCCTAACTACTAGTGAACGACAATGTGATAGTTGACGCCTCATCGTCTCAGGTCAAGAGTGACGGTGTGTGCGGGGTTGGAGTTCGCGGAAGAAACAATATCAGAAGTATTCCTTCCTATTATACAATAGCAAATAGTGCCGGTTTCGAGTTCCTGTCGGGAAAAAAATTACTTGTATCGTCGTTTCAGGTACTAGTGTAACGCTATTTGTGAACATATTTAATATCTGACTTTTGATTGCGCTTAGTTAACAAATCATCAATATACTGCATTCTATTGCACAACTTTATGATGAATGACTACATTACATATCTTCAGCGGTTACCTCTCAGCAACAATATGAGCTTCATGCAATTCCTAGTGCAGTGGTAGGATTATTATTTATTTCTGACATCGGTCTTGGAAACCGATAATAATGAAAACGTCAGTGTTTTACGTCTATTTATGCCTAAAGATCACGCACTTAAACTTGGCCTCTGAGCGGAGAATATTGGGAGCTGAAGCTAGCATTCAGCTCGTAGAGTATTGGCTGTTGAAGCCGAAGCTTGCATTCAGCTTGTAGAGTATTGGCTGTTAGAACAAGACCCGGCTCTTTCTACCAGTGCCGCCAACTTACGGCGTATAGATTATAGGTTTTAAAAGGAACAACATGTAAGGGGTTAAGGCGTCACAGATGTAACACGAAATTATCACATTAATGTTTGAGTAATAGAATACTGGAACGTATATCTACGAAATTTTAATATTTGAAAGGGACTTATTAATCAGGTGTAGCAACGCTTTATGCTTCATTTACAGAATTAACATTCCTTATACCACTTTCAAGGACAGCCTTCTTTCTTCTAAAAGAAGTCGTCGGGGTAAGTGGACGTATTTTAGCAAATATCAAAGTGTAAACAATAATCAATACCAAGCACAAATCAACAATACATTGACGAGGCCTACGGTGTACAATGCTGTTACGAGGTAAGGTTGGTAGAGAGAATAAACATTCTGTAGACACACGAACTCAGCCGACTTCCGCCGATCAGAGAGAGCCCACGAAAAAGTGCGTGACCTGTAATCGCAAAGAACTGTTGTTTGCTTAACAGTGCGTTCAGATTCAGATCACGAACAAAAACATATTATGTCATTAAACAAGTGTAATAACGTATCTAACTTTTCACTTATTGCTACGAAACTTAATTTACAAGTGTTACTGTGTCATCTCTAATGACGTGTATTCTAATATTTGTATTGGTTTGCACCTTGCCTGAATGCCGTAAGGAGAAATAGGAGACTTACTTAGTACCTATTGTGGGTAGGTAATAACTGTACTATGGAATGATTTGACGACCTGCCACACAGCTATGCTATTGTGGTTGCATAGCGTCAGGTGCAACCTCTACTTTGTAATTCAGGGGTTATCCACTTGTTTTGCTGTCAAGTGTACAAAGTGATTTCAATTGTAATGGCCACAAAAAAACCAGCACATTTCCTATAACACTCCAGCCGGGTGTGCCTCAAGGTGGACTTCGTACGAGAGTCGGCTTCCTCGATATTCCGCCACTGCCGCAACGCGAAGCGCCCTGCATCAGCAGACACGGCGTTCTGCAGACAGCGGCGACGTCCCACACTGGGCCTGGGGAAGCGATCTGTATCTGTCGAGGCGCCAGTAGCGACGGCGGAGGAAGCGGCAATAACGCGTGGCCCAGCCAGGCGCTGAGCTACAGCGGCGCACACTCAGGCGCGCAGTATTTCAAGGCAGAAGCGGCCCTGTCGATTCACAGAGGGCCACAGTCTACCCAGCCGTGAGGGTAGCTCAGCTGTCGGCCAAGACAGGATGCAACACTCCCAGTACCTGGCTTCCGATAAGACCGCAGTCTTTAAAATGTCCAATCCACCGACTCAGTGGTTGTGGCGATTACGTTTTAACAGATCTCCACAGCATCAAATTTCAGTACAGTGTTACCTTAATAGCTTGTGGTTGTTGAAACTTCATATTTGCATTATCAGCTTACAGGAGTCCCTAGAATTCATTCAGAATACGTGCAGCTGGAGTAATGTTCACCATTTTGTGTGTGCGTCAAAATTAGAGCAAGAACTCAGAGCAACGCTGTTTAATTCAACATAACCTTTATACTACAATGCATCACAACGACAAATAGGTAAATTCCTGATAATACCGATTTCGTAAATATGATTAAAGATCTGAAATATTTTGACTATAAAATACAACAATACATAAGTCATTTATACTAATATCTTGAAAACTGGTGAAGGGCAAATGTTCTTACCATGTACATAATGATCAAATATGATATTAATTGTTTTACTGGATACAAGATCACCGAAATATTTTTATAGATTTAGTTTATCTACAATGTCTACAATCTGTCAAGTTTATTCTCGCAATATTTATCAGGTTTGTATTTTCATGGGCAGTTCCTACTCAAACATACAATATAACACATATCTAAACAGATTACTTTTGTTTTGTTTATGTTTTCTGAAATGCAAAAAATTAAAAAAAATTTTAAAAAAATAGTGTTAGTAAATCTATCGGACGAAACTGCGTGGTCATGTCCGTAGCTTACAATCTACTTAAACTAAGGTAAACTAACCTAAGGACAACACACACACACACACACACACACCAAGGAAAGACTCGAACCACCGACGGCGAGCAACTGCGCGTTTCGAAGTGAGCGCCTTAGACCGCTCGACAACTCCACCGTGGCATCATGGAACGCATATTAGCAAGTTTTAGTTTCATGGCCATACGCTCTTGCTTATTTCCGTATTTTATAATGAAATAATATTTGTTTTATATTCCTAGCAATGTAAGGGTCTTCTCCTATAAATTACTTTATTTATAAATCGTGTATCTTATTCTACCCATAGTCAGAAGTCGCAAGTTTTGCTCTGTAGCGTGCCTATTACATCTCATCTTCCTGCACCTTTACCATGTGAGGGTTGCCAGATTTTCCCTTCCGATATCCCTCTGTATTTACTCTATGTGACTAAAATCGTTAAAAATCTGTTGTTTTTCTTTGCTGTAATCGACACAAATAATTTACGAGAGTCATCAACTGCACTAATATTTGAAACAATTTTCTGTCTATTATCACTCACCAGTTGCGAATGTTTTTTTTTCTATTTATTTATTTATTTATTTATTTATTTTTTTTTTACATGTTTAAATTCTTATCTTCAAAATCTAAAACAAGGTAAAAACACTAAATTACATTTTTACAATAATTTGATTGTAAAATGAATAGAATTTCTGTTGAACATAGTTGTAGATAACTGATCCGCTCGGGTAGCCGTGTGGTCTAACGCATCGCTTTCCAAGACGGGGAGGCACACCGGCCCCGGTTCGAATCCGACCGACGTATTAATGAAGGGGGTCAGAGTACCGGGCAGCCTGAATGTTGATTTTAGGCGGTTTTTCACACACCCCTAGGTGAATACCGGGATGGTCCCCCAGTGCCGTCTCAATTAAACTATTCGCAAACACTTCGTAACACTTTCTACTTTCACACATATAACACTACACGCAGACATGTCCAAAGATCAAGAAGAAGAGAAAGAATAGTAGTAGATAACTGAAGAGGGTCCCTTGTAGTTGCAAACCGTCTCGTCTGTGCATTTACAATTTGAATTTAGCGGGTTCGGGTAGAAGAAGGGGGACGTAGGGGGAGGTACAGAGTAGGGGAAGGAAGAAAATGAGGAGGTGGGCTTTGTGAGGATGTGGGTTGGACTGCTGCGAGAGTTACTGGAAGACAGGAAAGAAGCAGAGTGTTGGTGGGGGGCGGGGGACGGACGGGGGGAGAGGTTTAAGAAAATGTGGTCTTAATTTAACTTGCAAAAATTAGTACATAAAAGTATTTTCACTTTTGTTATAATATACCAAGAGCGAACCAATAATAGGTTATTACAGTAGAAACCATAAAAAACTGTATTAAAAATATAATTAGATAAAAAAAATTGAATTGTATGTAGTCCCTCTGGTACGAAAACTGATTGTTATTGGTTCTACTTGGTGACGTTGTATGATGCGCAGCTTCTACTTTATGTACGGAAGCAGCCTGCATGGCGCGGCATCCAGCTGGTAGCAGTAAAAGGGTGTGTGAGCCGACGGGTTGTCTCTGTCACTTCTAGGTGAGTGGGGACGCCTCTCGGAAGCGCGCTGCGTCGACGTGGACGGTTGCAAGAGACACTCAAAGTTTCCAAAATTCACACTGTTCATAAAATCACTCTGTTGTTTCAATTGTTATCGGTTCTGCAGCGTTGCTCAGACCCAAGAGAAGCTGGGACCACTAACGTTGGTGGAGAAGATCTATCACGAGTATCCAAATGTAACTATCTCGGTTCTACAATCAGTAACGAAGGCCAACTCGCAGAGGAGATCAATGCAAGGACACAGACAAATTGGATGAAGTGGCGAATGCCAACAGGAGTGACCTGCGGTCGTCGGATGAAGGACCATCTGAAGTCAAAGATCTACTGGACTGTCATCCGCTCTGTCGCTCTCTATGATACCGAGTGCTGGCCAGCTACAAGAGAGACAGTACGATAACTGGGGTCATTGAGATGAAGATACTTAGATGAACGGGTGGCGTTACTCGACTGGATCAATTTTCCAATGGCTCCATAAAGAAACGGTTTGGAATTGAACCCATCCAAGAGAAAATGCGGGAAAGTCGTCTGCGATGGTTTGGACACGTACTGCGTGCAGATGACAAGTCAATAGCAAAGGCAGCTTACTCAGTGGAAGTCTTAGACCCAAGGGACGACCAAGTCGGCGATGGACTGATACCCTGCACATTGACCTGAAAGCTGTAAAACTACACCCAGACATGGCCCATGAACGAACAAACTGGAGACAGCGAATCCACTCAGCTGACTCTGCCATCAGGCGGGACAAAAGCTTCCCTTGCCAAGATGACCGTGGCGTTGAACAAACTGACGGTGT
Organism: Locusta migratoria; assembly: GCA_026315105.1. Taxonomy (NCBI): domain Eukaryota; kingdom Metazoa; phylum Arthropoda; class Insecta; order Orthoptera; family Acrididae; genus Locusta; species Locusta migratoria. Next base: position 392,846,298 of record CM048744.1, on the reverse strand, counting down.
CGCCATGGGGAGCCCCTTGTCCCCTGTGGTGGCTATTTTTTTTTTTTTTTTTTTTTTTTTTATGGAGGACTTTGAGGAGAAGGCACTTGAGTCTGCTGTTTTAAAGCCCATTGTGTTCTGGCGCTACGTAGACCACACTTTCGTTGTGTGGCCTCATGATAGAGAGGAATTGAAGAAATTCCACTATCACTTAAACTCAATACATGAGAATATCAAGTTCTCCATGGAGAGTGAAAAAGATGGAGCTTTACCATTTCTTGACGTGCTGGTACGACGCAAGGATGATGGCTCTTTGGGACACTCTGTGTACAGGAAACCTACACACACAGATCTATCATTCCGCATAAACCGCTGGTGTCCTTAGTACGCTTATACATCGAGCACACTTGATATCGTACGAAGAAAATCTTCCAGCAGAACTGGAACACTTGGAGAAAGTGTTCAAAGAGAATGGCTACACTCCACGCCAAATAAGGAAGGCCATACGTAACTATAACAACAAGAAGCAACGCACCGAGGACAATAAAGAAGATTACAAATCAGTTTCATTCCTTCCTTATGCTGACAATGTGTCCTCTAAAATAGGCAGATTGCTAAGGAAACATAAAATTGAGGTCATCTTCCGTCCACCAGCGAAGAATTTAGCCCTAGTCGGATCTGTAAAAGACGATTTGCTACTGAAAAAAGAGGGCGTTTATAAAATTCCATGCGAGTGTCGTTCTGCTTACATAGGTCAGACGACTCGAACAGTTCAAGAGCGCTATACGGAGCACGAAAGACACGCCCGTCTTCTGCAACCGTCGAAATCAGCAGTAGCAGAACACTGCATTTCCATGGGACATTCTATGGAATACAACAAAACTACAATTTTAGCTCCAGTTTTCGGCTTTTGGAACTCAGTCATCAAAGAAGCGGTTGAAATACGCCTTGCTGATAATTTAATAAATCGTGACAACGGCTTTCAGCTGGATAAAAATTGAAGCCCTGTAATTAAAGCTATCGAGGCACAGTGGAATCGACGGAATCATTCTCAATGATTAGAGGAGTGTTCACTTCCACTACCGAGGGCAGCACACATAGCTCGGCCGTACCGCGCATGTCACCATCTAACACACGCGCAGAAACACTCCAGCGTATTTCGCATGCGCAATACTCGGCATAAATACTGCGAACGTACCTGCGCTCTTCAGTAGTTGCCTACTCACCTGAAGATGGCCGGACGTCTCTGGGCCGAAATATCGTTGCAGTATGCCAATGGGATCCGCCTGCATACCCGAAAATTACTGGAAGTATGATTACATACTTTCGAACGGTTAAGAACTTTAACAAAGCCCTATGGGAGAAATAAAATGTTATATGAGTAATCAATTAAAACAGACAAACGTTAAATCCTTATCGACACCATAGACAATATACACATACTGAATATATGTGTAATTAAATTTTATAACTGTAATAGGTTAACTGGGGAGGTTTTCACGCGTTGTGTCCTTCAGTATCCAATTATCTAAGAAACCCTGAGCTTCTGAGTTGGTACAAATTATATTGACTACTCCACCTCCATTTTCATATAACTAAGTACCATTGCTACAACGATTTTCCAACATAATTGCAATTATTTATATAATTCCAATAATTGTTTAATGTAGACAATTTCATTCGAGCTTCAAATATAACAAAACATAATGTGGTACGTTTTGAGAATGTACTTCTTGATCACATGTGCCAGCGTTCATTAAATAAGGACTAGGAAGGAGGCGGATACATTCGTAAGATATTAAATTTTCTCAGATATAATATAATGATCATTATACTACCTTCGACTACACGCGCTGGAATACTGAGTAGTCCTACCCCATCGGGGAATGTCGTAGTGCTGCAGCATATCGCAGAGATGTGCAGCATTGCAGCTCCAGGTTTTGTTAATCTCTCTGACCCCATCCTCCTCCCTCTTCCTTTTTTCCCCTCCCGCCGTGACTCAGAGCCTTTAATATTGCGTTGTTTCTCAAGCGCCTCCTCGTGATACACTAGTTGCTTTCTGACAATTTTGAAAGTGTGTGTCATTTTCGTTTAATGTAACCGTACAACAGAATCTTTTTATGACAGCATTTATTACAAGGATAAAAGAATTCAGCGTTTCAATTGATGAACTAACACTAGAAATGTAGATAGAGTATCACATCGCTGTCGAACGATATATCGGAATTTTTAAAGAGGAACTTCCTATCAGAAGAAATCAACGACACGACAGAACAGTCAGAGAAGAGGAATGAAGGCCATTTCCACGTGTGCAGAAGAAAAAAAATACAACTCCACATCATAAGTTAGTGTGAAGTAATGATGGGCCTATTCCTTCACACAGATCCTATTCCTTCACAAAATTCAATAAGTTTTCTTGTCAAGCACACTTGATTACAGAGCCTGCGTCCGTTACGTGTCATTAAGAGGAGATGGCTGATGCAATCCTTATTATATTTGTGCGATTGATTTATTATAGGTAAAATGTATTTGAAGTAAAAACATTCATAAAACAATTATATTTAATACAAATAAACAATCCCAGAGACGGATTTACGTCTCAAATATGTCAAAGACATTATTGATAGATCTGAAGCATTGAATTAAAATTTGTGGTGCGGCCGGGAATCGAGCCCGGACCTCCATGCTTACTAGACAGACGTCTTAACCGTTAGACTACCACAACACTAACGACTAAGGCGCCTTGGAATAGTCTATGTACAATTTCCCTCCACAACACAAAATTTGATTCAGCTTCTTTGTTCCAAAGATAATTGCCACTACTGCCAAGGCTCTCCATGCAGCGGAATAGCACTTCAGCAATGAACATGGTGGAACAATCCTGTTATGGTGATATAAATATCAATTAATAAACAAATTAATAAACAATCCCAGAGATTTTAATTCAATGCTTCAGATCTATCAATAATGTCCTTGACATATTTGAGACGTAAATCCGTCTCTGGGATTGTTTATTTCTATTAATTGATATTTATATCACCATAACAGGATTGTTCCACCATGTCCATTGCTGTCCTGCCGCGGTTCACTCTTAGCAGCAACCAGTATTTTTGGACGGCATAAGCCATTGGTAAACCCGGCCAAGGGTTGGACTCAGTGTGAAGCAAGATTCATCTGACCAAATGATTGTCTGTCATCGCCATATAATCCAGGTTTTATGACTTCGAGACCATGTTTACTTCTTACGAACATTTGCATGTGGATGTGTGGATTTCGAATTCCAGCTATATTTGCTATTCCCTGCTGAAACAGCTCCCTTCGTGTCGTTTTGTTTCTGCAAATTTCGCGAATACCTCATTCAGTAGTAAAGTGATCTTCGCAAATGTATTCCTCTTATTTTTTGTATGATAATCTATTTCAATAAGTAACTCAAGACACATCCATACTTTGAATTAGTGGATGATATTTTTCCGCTTTCCCTGTATGTGTAATACATTTTTCAAAAGGTGCCTTTTGAAACAATAAATACTTCGGCAACCTTTCTACCGAAGCACACACCGTACGACTACAACAATTTTCTAAGAGTTAGAATTCAGTCAAATCCGATATAATGGTCTCACTACTAGAGGCAATACTTTTCTGATCACTACTGATACACCCAATGGCGTGATAACAATGGACATTTGTGTTTTGTGTACAAATAAAACAGCGACATCCGCGGGTTTAAACACAACCGTGATTGCGCCTGACACTGCAGCAAGGAAGCCACTTTACAAATATGGCGAAATATTAATATCTGATAGCCCAAGCACTCTTCCGATGCATTCGATTCATGGCTTCATTGTAATTTACAAACGGTCTGTTCCCGGTTAATGATCTATAATCTAAGGGTGTCTACAAAAGGTGAAATGCGTTATCATCGTTTGGAGACCATTAAAAAGTTCCGAAAACAAGGCTGAAGATCTTATATTATCTTTATAACTGATTGCTTATAGGGTGCAAGAATGTCTAACTTTTCGTGGTCAACAACGATTGCGCTAACACGCTGAAAGGTAGACCCAAATTCTGAACTTACTCAATACTACTGAAGTTGTGTCCGTACCCTCATATCCTCATACTCGCGGCTTTTTGTTGATTTCCGTCAGAGTTGGTGCGTGATATGCTTCTGCACAGAAGAGATCACGACGACATTAGTGTGTGTGTAATTTAAGAAATCGGCGAAAGACGTGCTAGAGTAGTCCGCGCAGTCACGGTTACCACTGTGTCTGACTGGCGTAGTGGTAAGCGCAAATACCCAGCAAGTAGACAGACCTGGCTTTCAATCCAGGTGCGACAAAAAATTTCAGCTTTCCCCACAGATATATTTCAATATCTGTGGGACAAAACGTTTGTAAAACTAGATTGCCACTTTTTCCATAGTTCATGACTACGACGTTTCAAAGTGGAAGGTATCTTACATGAAATTTGCACACATGCATTCTTTAATTTTTTCATTTTTTTATCTTATAAAATTACTATATTATATTTAAAACTTCATCTACTGAGTAGGAGTCGCCATTCAAAAAGTCTCTTAATTCCTTTTTAAATGCTATTTGACTATTTGTTAGACTTTTGACACTATTTGGCAACTGACCAAAGAGTTTCGTGGTAGCGTAATTTACCTCTTTCTGGGCCAGTGTTAGATTTAACCTTGAAAAGTAAACATCATCCTTTCTCCTAGTGTTGTAGCTATGCACACTACTACCGTAAAGATTCCTAGTTCCTTAAATAAATGTCTCTGGGATGATCTTCGGTGGGTATCATCAATTTTTGTGATACATGTTTTGGTGCAGTGGATACTTTTGTACTTACTGATGAATTACCCAAAAATATGATTCCATATGAGAGAAAATGAAACTACTTACAATATGCTAATTTACTGCTATGTCTATCACCGAAATTTCCAATAACCCTAATAGCACAGGTAGCTGAATTCTGTTCATCAATTTAATCTATTATCAGTCAACATACCTAAAAAGTTTGTACATTCTACATTAGCTACAGACTTCTGTCCAAAGTCTATCTTTATTGATAGTGTCATGCCATTTACTATACAGAAGTCTGTATATAGTGTTTTTCAAAATTTAATGAGACTCCATTTGCAGAGAACTACGTAATGAAATTCTGAAAGACATTATTTACAATTTCATCAGTTAATTCTTGTTTGACAAGTGCAACTGCAATTGATTTCATTTTTTCAGGGAAGCCAAAACAGTCTTGTCCCAACCCGCCACTGCCAGCACCGAAACTAAATTTATTGTGCGGTATCGCTCCCTGTATATATAGTAAAGCCAAACAATGCCCTTGAACAATGGAAGGAGTCCCTTTACCAGTTCTTTATTAGACACAATTTCTTCGGGTCTGGTTGTCCCAAATGTGATGCAGTTTCATCACCGTCATCATAGATCCTACATTTAGGGTCCTCTTCTGTTATTCCCATTGTAAGTAGGTGTTTTTTGAAATTCCCATGGCCTGTCAGCAATCCAACCATGAGTCTGATCTCTCTCCTGTTCAGGCCCAGGATTGCAGAGCTTCTTTTAATACATGGCGGTGACGTCATTACGTTGCCATGTTTTTGTTGATAGACTTTGGTCCAATATTCTACTTGCTGTCTTCTGAGCCACTTACGTAGCTCCAATTTGATCATTGCCTTGGTGATTGTCAGAACAGGTTCCGGTCCAATAAATGGAGTCTCTGCCCCCATCCTGGCTAATCTGTCGGCATGTTCGTTGCCACTGATCCCCGAGTGGCCAGGGACCCACAATAGGTTTACTCTATTGCTTTCCCCTAGCTCCACCAGAACCCTGTGACATTCTGCAACAATTTTAGACCTTGTTGCAGGAGCTGCCAGTGATCTCAGGGCTGCCTGGCTGTCTGAATAGATATACATGCTACGATCTTTATAGCACCTACGCAAATTCTCCTCCACACACGCCCTGATGGCAGTGATTTCGGCCTGGAATACTGAGGCCAGTTTCCTTAGAGAGATGACGCCCTCCAGTGTTGGCTGCACTCCGTATACCCCGGCCCCAATGCCTTGGTTTGATTTTAACCTGTCAGTAAACCAAACAATATCCCCCGTACGGTGTCGAACTATTTTCTCCCACTGCTCCCTACTTCCAATTGTTATATTGAAAGGCTTGTTGAAGCAGTATAGGGTTATAATATAGTCGGCTGGCATTGCCCCAACCTTTCCTATATTTACCTCACTCACTATTTTAGTGTGTGATTCTGGATATCCCAAAGAGTCCCAGTTGTTGCCAGTTATGAGTTTGTATGCACCAGCCGCTGCCTCCATCTTGACCCAAAGGTGTAATGGGGGCATATCCAGCATGGTTTCCATCCCAGCAGTTGGTGTGCTGCTAATTCCGCCTGTTATGGCTAAGCAGGCTAATCTCTGCACCTTACCAAGCTCCTTAGCAGCAACCTGCTGTTCTACCTTCTTCCACCACACGACCGCCCCATAGGTGATCCTGGGTCTAATCACCGTGATGTATTTCCAGTGCATACCCTTGGGGCTCAGGCCCCCATTTTGGCACAAGCTCTCCTGGCACTTACATGAGTACCTTTTGCCTTGGAGCAAATATTCCTAATGTGAGGGGTCCATGTCACGTTCTCATCTAGGGTAACCCCTAGATATTTCACTCTACCCTTCACAGGTAGCGCTTCATTGAAAAGCTTTAGATTCCAACTTGAGTGTTGGATATGCTTCTTTGTGAATGGTACAATAACAGTCTTCTTAGGATTAACCCCCAGATCACGTTTTCTTCACCAGTCTTGCACAATGTCCAATGCACCTTGTGCCATATTCTTCACTGTGTCAGCAAATTTGCCAAGTATTACTATGACAAGATCATCTGCGTATCCTTGGCAAAAGTACTGTCTAGAGTTTAATTCTCCAATGAGATCATTCACCACTAGATTCCACAATAAAAGGGAAAGAACTCCTCCTTGCAGGCAACCCCTAGTAGTGTTTATTACCATTTTTTCATTCATCATGGTAGCCTCTACCTTTCTTCCACTGAGCATGGCCCTAGTCCACCTACATATAGTGGTCCCTAGGTCACCTCTGCTGCCCTAACCATGGAATCGAAGGTCCTGTTGCTAATAGCTCCCTTGATTTCCAGGAAGATACAGAGGGCTATTTCCTGAAAGTGTAGTGCTTTCTCCAGCATCCCAACGAGTTAGTGGAGAGCTGTCTCACATGATTTACCTGCTGATATGCAAGTTGGTTTGAATGTAGAGGAGCCCTACTTAATCTCCTTTCTCCAACGCGCACATTAACCAGCTTTTCCAATGTCTTAAGAATGAGGGAGGACAGGCTGATTGGTCTCATATCCTTGGCCTTGGTGTGATCAATACTCCCTGGTTTTGGAATGAAGACAACCTTCACTTGCTTCCAGGCATTGGGAATGATTCCTGCTGCTAGGCTAATCCTGAATAACCTGCATCTAATAAGATTTTCTCCCGCTTGTTGCAGGAGAGCTAGAAAGATTCCATCGGGGCCAGGTGACTTGAACAGTTGAAATGTTCCCACTGCCCTTCAGACCTTACTGAAATCGACACACTCCTTGGCCAAATCCCAGTCCTCTTTGCGAATACCTGAGAACCGTTGTCTGTCAGGAATCGCATTCTGGTCTGAGTTATCCCCCAGAGTATATTGAGGAAAGTGAGTCTTGAGGAGCAGTTCCAGCGTTTCATGTGCTGTCTTTGTATACTCCCCATCCTCCTTCCTCAATTTTCCTCCTGGATTAGTTGGTACCCTAGTGAGGATTTTATGAAGTCTCGCTTGAGCAGCTGTGCTCTCCACTTCCTCACAGAATACCTTCCAGGATGCCTCCTTTGTCCGTCTGATGGCAAGGTTGTAATTGACAAGGGCCTTTGCAAGGTTAAACAGTCTTTGTACCTGTTTCCTTTGCATTTCCAGGTTATTATTCCAACAAGGCACACTCCTATTACTGCACTTCTTGGTGATTGAGCAGTTGCCTTGGTATGAGGTCACTATAGCACAGGTTATGGCCTCTGTTACTTCCTCAAACTTTGCTGGATTCCTTATCGAAGTTTTAATTTCCGATAGGCTGAAGTCACGGTCTCACCTATATGTCTCCCAGTCCGTTTTCCTGGGATTCCTATAGGCCATGGTCTGTCTGGTTCCCATTTTAACCTTGAATTTAATATACATGTGATCTGATGAGGATGGCTCCATGACCACATGCCACTGTTTGACATAACTTCCCATCATCATGGAACCAAAAGTTTTGCCAATTACTTCTTCCCTTCTACTATTCCTGAATGTAGGTTCGTCACCCCTATTCAGGACCTCCAAGTTGTTAAATAGGAGAAATTCAAGACGGTGCTCACCTCTACTGTTGGTGTCCTTGCTGCCCCACGATAGATTGTGGGCATTGGCATCACATCCCATCAACAGTTCGTCACCTTGCCGATGGCAGGCTTCCGTCAGTTTCCTCACTTCCAAAGGAGGAGGAGAGCTGTCTTCGTAAGGAAGGTATGTTGAGGCCAAAACAATTTCCCTCGTGATACCTTCCTCACGTTGCTGCATCCTGATGGTCACCAGGTCCCTGGAACAAAAATCCATCATTGGTATGAAAGGTATTCGATTTCTAACATAAATGCATGTTCTGGAGTTTTTTAGATTTCTAGAATAAATCAGCTTACTTCCAGTACCACCCTTTGTATAAATAGGGTTCTTGTATCAGGTCCACGTCCACCTCCTGTCTCCCCAGGCGACGGCTCGGGGCAGCAGTGGCCCCTTTACTGTGCTGTAGGTTTATCTGCAGCACTTGCAGTCCCCATCTTGCTGCCATTATTGCCTTTAAGGTCTTTGATTAGCCTGACGGCGACCTGCGAGAACCCTAAAAACAGTTTCAGACCTTGCTCTCGCATTGCATTCAGGGACTTCTCTCTGACTTCCACCACCAGGGTTCGTCCTTCCGGAACGACCTTTTGGTTAATTACCCTCCAATCCTCTGTCGAGACTTTTGGGTTCTGGACCCTTATTTTCTTGAACAGAGTCTTTGGAGAGACATCCTTAAGGATCTTTGGTACCCATATTGATACCTTTACGGTCTTCAGGAGTTCGGCTGCTGTCTTGACCAGCAGCTTTGCATCCTCCCACGGGGATATCATGGGCACCTTGTCCTTAAGCCATTCTGCTGAGTGCTCCCCCTCACAGACAAAAATGAGGGCACCGCAATCTAGATAGACCCTCTTGAATTTGGGTCCTGGACCAGACCCCCCCCCAGTCTCTTCAAAGAGGGCCATCTGCACGAGCTCCTCCTGCTGTGAGGTGATGCTCACCAGTGGGTATCCTTCTTGGACAACCGCCATTCCAAAGGCCGAGACTGCAGTACTATAGGTCTGTTTCCCTATTTCCTGCCTCAGCCTTTTAGGATCACCCTTGTCCAGAGAGGAGGGAGTCTTAGATTCCTCCCTAACCCTCTTGCCACCTGTCTTTGACGTCAAGGGGGTCTGTGTATCCCCTTCTACCTGAGGCAGTTTCTTTTTGGGGTCTTGGGCTCTAGCCCTTTTGATTCCCTCCACTTATGCTTAGGAAGCCATTCTTTTCCTTCCTTTTGCTTCTGTTCCTTGAGAAGCTTCCTCCTATGAGCCCCAAACAAGGCCTTAATCCTAATCTGGTCCAACTTCTCTGTTACAGTTCCCACTTCCTGCTCAGGTCTAGACCATGATCAAGAGGTAGGAGTGCACTCCATCGGTCCTTATCCCGATGTCTGAGTATCTGAGGTCTCAGATTGCCCCTCAGATTCTTTTAAAATACTTTCTTTCTCTGTGTTCATCTTAGTCTCACGAGATTTGGGGATTTATATGGTCCACACAACGATAACCCCGCGCGGTGCAAGGCTACTTACTCAGGGAGGTCGCCCGGTATCCCTGAGGCTCCGTTCGAGACACATCCACCCATGTGCCACGCACCCCTCGGCACGGATCGCAGCACACCTTGGGTTGGGAAAGGAATTGGGAAAGGACTGGGAGAGGATAATGAAGATGGAACGTTGTGGGACACTCTTGGTCTGATCCATCAGCTGAGACCTTTCTGGCAGTAGGTTCTCTACCTTCAGTATAGTCCTCAGCTTCACACGAATACGCAAGCCTCTCCACCCGCACGGACAGTGCTTTGTCAAGGCGGTGTCCCCCAGAGAGGAAGAACTGCAATACTTGATCAGCAAAAATATTAGCTTTGCATCTTAATGAATACAGAATAACAAGTCATTAATATATATTACAAACGATAAAGGACCCAAGACAAGTCCCTGTGGGACATCATTTTTGATACCTACCCAGTTTTAGGAAACAGCTTCCAGTCAAGTAACAATTAAACCGTAATTCATAGATTATCAAAAAGAATTCCACGATTCACATAAACATAAGCCTTTGACAGATCACAAAAAAATTCCAGTGCGTGATATCTGATGGTTGAAAGCATTTATTATTTAAAGACAATAAAGTTAAAGGTGAAGCACTGAATTAAAATTCTGTGCTGCGGGCGGAATCGAACCCAGACCTCCATGCTCACTGGGCAGACGTCGTAACCACTAGACCACCGCAACACTAGCGATTGATGTGCCCCAGGATACTCTAAGTACGAATTCCCTCCACGTCACAATTTCTAATTCAGCTTCTGTGTTTCACGAAATATTGTCACAACTGCCAAGGCTTTCCATGCATCGGAATAGCATCTCGGCAACTGTCATTCCAGAACATTCCTGCCTTTTACCTCAGGGTAAAGTGATGTTGTTGTTATGGTCTTCAGTCCGGAGACTGGTTTGATGCAGCTCTCCATACTACTCTATCCTGAGCAAGCCTTTTCATCTCCTCATAAGAACGGCAACCCACATCTATTTGAATCTGCTTACTATACGCGTATCTTGGTCTCCCTCTGCGATTTTTACCCCACACACTTCCCTCCAATGCTAAATTTACGATTCCCCGATGTCTAAGAATGTGTCCTACCAAGCGATCCCTTCTTTTAGTCAGGGTATGCCAAAAATTCCTTTTCTCACCAATTCGGTTCAGTACCTCTTCATTAGTTATGCGATCTACCCACCTAATCTTCAGCATTCTTCTGTAGCACCACATTTCAAAAGCCTCTATTCTCTTCCTGTCCACACTGCTTATCGTCCATGTTTCACTCCCGTACAAGGCAACACTCCACACAAATGCCTTCAGAAAAGACTTCCTTACACTTAAATTAATATTCGATGTTAGCAAATTTCTCTTTTTCAAAAATGCTTTTCTTCCCATTGCCATTCTGCATTTTGTATCCTCTGTACTACGACCATCGCATGTTATTTTACTACCCAAGTAACAAAACTCATCTACCACCTTCATTGTTTCGTTACCTAATCTAATTCCTTCAGCATCGCCTGATTTTCTAAGACCGCATTCCATTATTTTTGTTTTGCTCTTGTTAATGTTCATTTTATACGCTCTCTTCAACACACTGTCCATTCCATTCAGCTGCTCTTCCAGGTCCTTTGCTGTCTCTGATAGAATTACAATGTCATCAGCAAAACGCAATGTTTTTATTTCTTCCCCCTGAACTTTAATCCCTATTCCAAATTTTTCCTTACTTTCCTTCACCGCCTGCTCAATGTACAAATTGAATAACATCGGAGAAAGGCTACAACCCTGTCTTACTCCCTTCCCAACTGATGCTTCCCTTTCATGCCCTTCGAGTCTAATAACTGCGGTCTGGCTTTTGTACAAGTTGTAAATAATTCTCCTTTCCTTGTATTTCACCCCTGCTGACTTCAGAATTTGAAAGAGTGTATTCCAGTCAACATTGTCAAAAGCTTTCTCCAAATCTACAAAAGCTAAAAATGTAGGTTTGCCTTTCATTAATCTATCTTCTAAGATAAGACGTAAAGTGAGTATTGCCTCCCGGGTTCCTACGTTCCTCCTGAATCCAAACTGATCTTCCCCGAGGTCAGCTTCTACCAGCTTTTCCATTCTCCTGTAGATAATTCGTGTTAAAATTTTGCAACCATGACTTATCAAACTGATGGTTCTGTAATTTTCACACCTGTCTGCACCTGATTTCTTTGGAATGGGGATTATTACATTTTTCTTAAAGTCTGAGGGTATTTCGCCTGTCTCATACATCCTATACACCAGTTCAAATAGTCTTGTCATGGCTGGCTTTCCCAGAGACTTTAATAGCTCTGCGGGTATGTCATCTACTCCTGGGGCCTTGTTCCGACCTAGGTCTTTCAAGGCTCTGTCAAATACATCTCTCAGTATAGTATCTCCTATTTCATCTTCATCTATTTCCTCTTCCCTTCCTACAACATCGTCTCTAAGTTCATTTCCTTTGTAGAGCTGCTCTATGTACTCTTTCCACCTTTCAGCTTTCCCTTCTTTGCTGAGAACTGGTTTCCCATCCGAGTTCTTGATATTCGTAGAGCTGCCCTTCCTGTCCCCAAACGTCTCCTTTATTTTCCTGTAGGCGGTATCTACTTTTCCCCTTCTTATACATTCTTCTACAGATTTGCATTTGGCTTCTAGCCACTCCTGCTTAGCCATTTTGCACTTCCTGTCAATCTCATTTTTTAGTCGTCTGTACTCCATTTTGCCTGTTTCATTTACTGCATTTTTATATTTTCTCCTTTCATCTATTAAATTTAGTATTTCCTGTGATATCCAAGGACTTTTTGTTGGTCTTGCCTTCCTACCTATTTTGTCCTCTGCTGCCCTCACTATTTCGTCTCTCAATGCTACCCATTCCTCTTCTACTGTTTTATTTCCCCCTGTTTCTGTCAATTGTTGCCTAAATCTCCCTCTGAAATTCTCCAGAACTTCACTTTCCTTCAATTTATCTAAGTCCCATCTCCTTATTTTCCTACCTTTTTGTAGTTTCTTCAGTTTCAGCCTACAGTTCATAACCAACAAGTTATGGTCAGAGTCTATATCTGCCCCTGGGTATGTCTTGCAGTTTAGGACCTCGTTCCGGAATCTATGTCTTACCATTATAAAATCTATCTGATACCTTCCTGTGTTTCCTGGTCTCTTCCACGTATACAACCTTCTTTTGTGATTCTTAAACCACGTGTTTGTTATGATTAAATCATGTTCCGTGCAAAATTCTACCAGGCGACTTCCTCTTTCATTCCTCCTGCCCAGTCCATATTCGCCTACTATTTTTCCTTCTCTTCCTTTTCCTACTACCGAATTCCAGTCTCCCATAACAATTAAGTTTTCCTCTCCCTTAACTGTCTGAATAATTTCCTCTAGCTCCTCATATATTTCTTCGATCTCCTCATCATCGGCAGAGCTAGTTGGCATATAAACCTGTACTACTGTTGTCGGTGTTGGCTTCGTATCTATCTTGACAATGATAACGCGATCACTGTGCTGCTCATAGTAGCTTACCCGCATTCCTATTTTCTTATTCATTATCAGTCCTACTCCTGTGATACCCCCAACTGATTTTGTATTTATAATCCTGTACTCACCTGACCAGAAATCCTGTTCATCCTGCCACCGAACTTCACTAATCCCCACTATATCTAACTTCAACCTATCCATTTCCCTTTTTAAATTCTCTAATTTTCCTACCCGATTAAGGGATCTAACATTCCACGCTCCGATCCGTAGAATGCCAGTATTATCTTTCCTGATGACAACATCCTCCTGAGTAGTCCCCGCCCGGAGATCCGAATGGGGGACTATTTTACCTCCGGAATATTTTACCCGAGAGGATGCCATCATCATATGTTCATACAGTAGAGCTGCATGTCCTCGGGAAAAGTAGCGGCTGTAGTTTCCCCTTGCTTTCAGCCGTTCGCAGTAGCTGTGTGGCAAAGCCACATTAGCTGATGTTACAAGGCCAGCTCAGTCAATCATCCAGACTGTTGCCCCTGTAACTACTGAAAAGGCTGCTGCCCCTCTTCAGAAACCACACGTTTGTCTGGCCTCTCCACAGATACCCCTCCGCTGTGGTTGCACCTACGGTACGGCTATCTGCATCGTTGAGGCACGCAAGCCACCCCACCTCGGCAATGTCTGTGGTTCATGGGGGTGGGGTAAAGTGATATAAATATCACGTTAAAGTTAAATCTGGGTATATAAATTTATAATTATAATGATATTTAAAGTGATATAAATATCATTATAATTATAAATTTATATACCCAGATTTAACTTTAACGTCTTTGACATTTTCGGGAAGCAAAACAGTATCTGTGTATATAAATTTATAATTATAATGATACTAGCTTAAACCAGCGATTCCGCTCGCGTGTTGGTTGATTATGATAGCTAGCTATCTTTCAGTAGTGCCCTATTAGACTGGTCTTGAAGGATGAAATGAAATACAATACCTTCTTTAGAAACAAACATTTTTAATCGACATTCAACTAAAAAATAAAATTATGTGAATTGTTTAATGATTTACAATATATAATACATACATTATTCCTTATAGCTTGTGTTGCAATTTTTATGTATTAAAAGAAATTTCTTTTTTATTGCTTTATTTATTTATTCTTATATTTCCTTATTCGTATGCTTATCCTTACGGAGAAAGAGCTGAAGACGTTGTAGCACGAATAGAGCAAAGAAATGGTCTGTGGCATCACGTTTCGCTGTATGTAACCTCCTCGCAAACGTCATCGCTGGCCTTCAGTCCGAATTTTTTTTTATAATTTGACTTCTTTCAACCACCATATCTTCCACCCCCTTACAGCTATCGGCATGGAACTGTTATGGTGTACAACGGGAGACTTCGGACAACAATTACACACAGACCATTCGTTTGCGTTCTATAGTTTTCGCTGCAAGGTGAAATGTACACACACACACACACACACACACACACACGTAGAATTTTGTATACAGCGATAACTTTCCATCCCAATATACTCCACCCTTTTATCATTATCAATCCTCAAGCAACAATGCAACCAATAAAACCATTTTCAAAGAGTAAATATAATTTTCAAAGAATCATTATTGTTCCAAATTTCGCGTTATATTCTTCAAATTACTCAATATCCATCAGATCGCTGTAAAACCACGCCTAAAACCTTCCTCAGGTTTAAACTAGTAACTGTACAAATATTTAAGTCTCAGCGTCTTGTCGTTCGAACATGATAAGCGTACACCGAACAGATATTAACATCAATATAAACAGATAAATAGCTATCCGATCGCCATAAAACCGTGCCTAAAGCCTTGCCCGGGTAGACGTTACTAACTGTACAAATTTTTAGCTCTTTATGTCTTGTAGTTCAGACGTGATAAACGTACACCGAACAGACATTCACATTTATAGATATAGATTCATATCGTTTAACATTTGATCAGTAATTCCCTTTGAGTCTTCCCTTACTCGAATCTTCAAGCCTGCATTTCTTGTGTTTGAAAGTATATTCAATCCCTGCATCGTATATATTGTCAAGTTGTATGAGACGGTCAAGTGCAATAGTAGGGAATATTAAAGTAATAATTACACATGGCGGAATTTTCCTCTTAACAGGTCACTAGTTTCGCACAGAATTCGTCTTAGGAATGTTGTGTTTGTGAGAAAAGAGCCCTCTTCACAAGACGCGCGATATCTGAGAGTATCTGGAGAGACGGCGTGGAGACGGCCAGTGAGTGTTTCCCCTCGGCCGCCGGCGTCTATCTTATTAAGCGGCCAAGTTGATCGAGGACGAGCGGCGGACGGGCGCGCAAGTTATCGGCGGCCTCCTTAAGCCCGTGTAATCCAATCCCGGCGACCGCAGGCAAGTGCCGCCGGCACCTTATCTGCTAATGGAGATTCAACCGGGGCGGCGCGCGGCCCGGCCGGGCGTCAGCGCGGCGGCTCGGGTGTCCCGCCAATACCGCCCCCTCCCCCTCCCCCGCAATCCCCTCAAGTGAGCCGCTGCGCAAATGCTATTACGCCGCCGATAAACACAGCCGGCAGCGGCAGGCAGCCGCAGCTAACCGCTCCACTCGCCGGACGCCGCTCTGCTGACACCAACGATGCCGATGCCGATACCAGCTCGACAGCCCAGGATCCCGCTGCTCACTGCCTATACGATCTGTGTACGCTACTTTAAGCACCGTGCTGCTTAAAGCTTACCAATCTGTGGTCCTTATAAGCGTACCACACCCTCTGCACTGGCTGACTTCCACTAGAACAAGTAACAAATGAAAAACGTCTGATCAATGGGAATCTGCATAAGTAGAGGAACCAAGATCGCTTCTTTCAAATTCATTTGTTGACCGGTTTCGGTGAATCTATGTTGCTACCTTCAAGTGTGTAACACATATCTAACAACAACACATACAAACTGTATGTAACTGTAACCTATTAAATAATACTACAGTTAACATAATTATATACCACACCTATTATTGTCTCTTCTGGTTGCGGTAATAGATGGCAATAGAAGCCGTGGCTATCAAGGATACGGACTAACAAGGAAAGTACATGGCCTCGAACAAACATATCTGTATGAACGTTTGCTTTTTTACAGGATCTCTACGTACACCTCAATGGTGTCGTCGTTTTTATGCAAAACTATGCAATCATGATCTAGATAGCACTGTAGATGTAATTGTAGACGCCATACCCAATGCAGATATCTTAACTATAACTTATGTAATAATCATCATACATGTTCTACATCTACATCTACATGGGATACTTTGCAAATCACATTTAAGTGCCTGGAAGAGTGTTCATCGAACCACCGTTATACTCTTTTATGTCCCATTCCATTCTCGAATAGCGCGCGGGGAAGAAAGAATACCTGAATCTCTCTCTTCGAGCGCTGATTTCTTGTATTTTATTCTGATGATCATTTCTACCTATGTAAGTGGGAGTCAACAATATATTTTCACATTCGGAGGAGAATGTTGGTGATTGTAGTTTCGTAAGCAGCCCACGCCGCAGCGATAAGCGTCGTTGTTGTAATGATTCCCATCCCAGATCCTGTATCATTTCCGTAACGCTGTCTCCCGTGTATCGCGACAATACGAAACGAGCTGTCCTTCTTTGGACTCTTTTGATGTTCTCCGTCAAACCCACCTGATGAGGATCCCACACTGGGCAGCAATATTCCATAAAAGGACGGACAAACGTAGTGTACGCAGTTTCTTTAGTAGTTCTGTTGCATGTTTTAAGGGTTCTGCCAATAAAACGCAGTCTCTGGTCTGCCTTTCCCACGACACTATCTACGTGTTCTTTCTAATTTAAGTCAGAAGTAATTGTAATTCGTAGCTATTTTGTAGAGTTTACGGTCTTCACATTTGACTGATTTATCGTGTAAACAAAGTTTAACGGATTTCTTTTCTTACTCATGTGGACGATTCCCACTTCTCATCTCTAGCGAATTGTCATCAAAAGCCGTGATGATAGTTGCAACTTTAACCTTCTTCTCGGAAGACTGTTGGTATTCACTGCCACTGCTTCCATCGCCTCTTCCCGCAAGCACCATCACTTGCAATGAGTTGTTCGTCATTATCATTCCTGTTATCATAATTAAGTGTTCGTGTTACAACAGTATCTAATTTATGCTCATATTACTGTAGCATAACAGATTCGAGAAAGAATGCGAATGATTCATCTTCTACACTAATACCATCTTCACGAAGAAGGGTTATTCGTAACTTCATCTCAACCAAACGCAATACATTAGCAGCATTGATTACCAATCGCCGCCCCTTCTGACGCTTCACCACACAAATAACGTCACAAAACGCAGCTTCGGAGGCACACTGAACCGTCCCTACTGGCGAACCGACAGGTCAAAGTGCAATGTGGCAAGGCACACGCAGAGGCCTCTAACGGACGACTGCAGAGTTTTGAAGATGCGGGAGTATCACTAGTGCAATAAGGGACCTTTACATTAAACTTGTATCCATTTTGGAAGTGTGGAACCTGCGACTGTGTTAATTAAGGGAATCAGAAAATAACAGCAACCAGTCACCTTTCGTATGTATTTAATACCACAACCGGTTTCGAACTGCCTGGCAGTTCATCATCAGGCGGTGTACATGCTTTAGATGTTGCTTATAACATTGTGGAACACGTTTGGCTGTGGTGAGATAGAAAATTATTATGTGTGAGCTTTGTCATTGGCACTAAATTTCAATATTTGCAAGTTTAAATTATATTCCAAACAGTTACTTACAGTTGGTTCACATTTCTCATTGATGGTATGTGATTTTTCAAGTATTTTAGTGCTCAATGGATGCACACATAACACAACACTCGCTTTCCACATGTTTTACAAACAAACAAGTCAGAGATATATACAGCTAATTGTCAAAGATGACAGTTGATGCATAGATATTATTTTAAACTAATTTACCAGTTACAGTTTCAATGTTTTAAGTGTTCCTACATTTCTATTTACAACATTTTCTTACAGTGGTGGTTTCCTTATTTCTTATTACCGTAATGGTAGCACTATTGTTACATGGGAAGAAAAATCCATAGATTGCATTTATGAGATTAAACATCTGCGCTTGGAGTAGCATTTGGGAATAGCAAAGAGAGGGGGGGGTTGGTGTTATGTGATCTAAATATGTGTATGTATGTTTGGTTTCCTCAAGCTTAAAGAGTCTTTAAAATTTTTGTAGAAAGAGTTGTTTGCCAGTTCTGTTTGTTCATTTAAGATGGTGTGTGGTGCTTTATTGTTATGGATGAAAATTTATAACTGTTCCTTTGTCTGCAGTGTGTAGTATTTGGAGACTAGCTGCTCCGCGCGGTGTTAACAGCGGTTCAATAGTCAGACATTAAAGTGCCAAGAAAGGGCATAAATAACTACATGACTGTTTGCGACATTGTTAGCACGGAATATATAATTGTCTTGGAACGGATGGAGAGCCAAAAATCTATTGCAATACGTCCCTGTAAACGACGTTTCGAGACTTCTTGTTCTCAGAGTATACGTAGAGATTTCTAGCTCTCGATACACGGGAGCAGCCTACGTAGAGCTGTCCGTGCGAGAAATATGGAGTGGCCACATGAATACCTGCCACTTTTAATGTTTGTCCTTGACTCTTGTTTATAGTAATCGAGAAGGCCACTTTCAATGGGAACTGTAACCGGTTAACCTGGAATGGCAAATTTGTTGGTATGATGGGAATTCGTGGTATTAATACAGTATCTCTCTTGGCTCCACCGGTGATGATGGTGGCCTGCACGATATGCCTTCTCAGGTCCATGATGCGTAACCTGGTGCCATTGCATAATCGTGGTGCATCCAAGTTACGCATCAATAAAACAGGCACACCCGTCTTCAGCTCCAACTTGTGGGATGGCACCCCTGACAGTAAGTAACTACAATAACAACAATACAGTAATCGAAAACAAATGCCAAGTAAAGGAACAAAATAAACAGCAAACCTAACGGAGAAAAGTAACGAAATAAATAACAAACCTAACGGAGAAAAGTAAAGAGATTAAAAAGACATCTAACTGAGAAACGAACTGTTGAAATCCTACAAATGCAAAGCGAACCAACAAAAGAACTAAATGCAAACGTTCGGATGCTATAAATAATCGAAATCACCAAAGAAACTATTATTCATTGAAATCCAAAGAGAATACAATTTTAAAGAATTACGATAACATCACAATGTTCGAACACCTATAACGTTTCATATGTTAACTGCAGCCTGCCATCTGTTGAGTGCATTTGCTACTACTTTCGTTGCAGTTTTCGTACGCTATTTATACGTGGCAGTTCCCGCTTTGTACACAAAATAGGGCTTGGTATCTAGATCCCATTCTACGCAAAACGTCAATGTTTTTTCTTGCCATGGTACTTAGAGCATATTTTATTTAAAGTCTTCAATTTATATACATACTTCCTTCATTTGTTACAACATATGAAAATGAATGCGGCATAAACGCCAACATTCAGATTTCTTGTGTATGTAATTATATATCAGTTAAGCCGTTTTGGCAGTATCCAAGAATCTTTTTGTATATTCGAAAGTAAAAAAGATAACAATAACAAAGAAAAAAAAATTCATTATAGCAGGACCCGAACCACTGCCCGAAATAACGAAATTCTATTATATGCGGCGTTAACCCTCGCGGCTAAACATGACACACCCTACAAAGCTCTTCTGCTGCTGTATTAGAAGCTTCTTACAACCGTTACGTATTTCTATGGATATATTTCAAATAAATAACTTGTAATAAACATTTTGAAAAGTAGCCTATGTCCTAATCCAAGACATAAGAAATCTCTATATGAAATTTCATCTAAATCAATGCTGTAGTTTTAGCGTGATGCCGTAACAAACATACAAACTTTCGCATTTATAATATGTATATATAAGATTGGTTTTTATGTTTGTAATGGAATGGCTGTTTTCAGCCAGATGGGCTGCAAAGCTTGACTTGTTTAAATTTTTTTAACGGAGTGCATCAATATGTTCTTCGTATCGTATTTCAAAATTCCTTCCTGTTTGTCCTATATAGTAGCATGAGCAGCTATCACACTTTAATTTGTATATGCCAGATTTTTTAAAAGGTGTGTTGGTTGATTTGGTGTTGTGAACTATTTTGTTTTGTATTTTATAGTTTGTGTGAAAACATATTTTGACATTGTGTGGTTTAAAGAGTTTTGCAAGTTAGTATGATATGTTTCCGACAAAGGGCATTGAGATATATTTTGATTGTTCTGCTTCTGATGGTTGGTTTATAGGCACTGTATGGTTGGTTTGTAATTTTTTATCTAATTTGTCAATTATGGTCGGGTCATAATCATTGTTGTAGGCTATAGTTTTTAGAATGTTAATTTCTTTTGTTTTTGTTTTTTCAGCAATGCTGATTTAAAAAAATGCAAGTTTGTGTTGTTGTGGATGGCAAGAGGAGTTATTATAATTACATTTGAAGTTGTTGGTTTTCTGTAAATTTGGAATTTGTGTTTGTTGTTGTGATGTGTTATGTTAAGGTCAAGAAAATTAATACCTTGTTGTATTTGGTGTTCAACTGTGAATTTTATTTTGGGGTGTACTTCATTTAGTTTCTTGGCTAAGTTTTCTATATCAGTTTTTGTGCCATTGTATAATATTAGTGTGTCATCAACATAGCGTTTATAATAGATGATTTCATCTTTTTCTGTTTGATTGGTTTTGAAAAATTCTGTTTCTAGGTTATTGATATAAATGTCTGCCAGCAAGCCAGCTAAACTGCTGCCCATTGCTAACCCATCTTTTTGAATATAAATATTGCCATTGAAGGAATAGTAATTGTGAAATAGCACCATTTCAAGCAGGTCCATTAATTCGTAGATTTCTGTGTTGCTTAGCTTTTTGTGATGAAGTAGATTATCTTTAATTATCTGAAGTGTTTCAGTTATTGGTATGTTAGTATAGAGGTTTACTATGTCAAAGGATGTAAAATTTGCTGATTTGGGTATGTTGATGTCTTTGATGCTGTCAATTAATTCATAGCTGTTCTTAATGGAGTAGTTGGTTGTAAATGTGTAGGCTTTGCTCAGGATTTCTTGAAGTTTTTTAGTTATTTTGTATCCAGGGCTATTTATTGCATTCACTATTGGGCGTATCGGGTGGCCTTGTTTATGTATCTTGGGTTGTGACCTAAGTTTTGGTGCTGTTGGGTTCATTACTATGCAGTGTTTAGCTTCAGTGGAAGTTAGGAGGAAGTTGCAGTTTTTTATTAGGCTTTTTTATTTAGTTTGGTATTTGGGTGTGGGATCACATTCTAGTTCAGTAATGTTGTTATTTTTAAAAAATTCTAAGGTTTTGTTAATGTACTCAGATTCATACATTATAACAGCTGTATTGCATTTGTCAGATTTGACTACAAGGGCATTATGGTTAGCTAACTTTTTATTGGTTTGTTCCAGTGTGGTAGCCTCATTGATTGTGTTTTTGTGTAGTTTTTCTGTGTTTAAGCATTTCTTTATAATCTTATTTGCCTCATGTGCCAACGTATTTTGGTCATCTTGGCTAAGTTTAGCTGTTAAGCAAGCTATTTTTGTGTCAGTGATCAGGTCTTTAACAGTGTTTGCATCAAGTTTACTTTGTATGTTGTTTACTTTGTATTTAGTTCAGTATTGTTGAAATTAATGCTTGTTGTGTTTACTATTCTGTCTGCGAATTTATATTTTCTATTGTGTAAGGGAGGCTGAGAATTGGTGAATTTTTACCTTTACATTATCTCTCATACGATTTTGGTGTATATGTGTTTGTTCGAGTCCAAGTACTTTCCTTGTAAGTCTGCAACTGAAAGAAGTGATTACTCCACAAATAATTTTATTACAGATGAAAAGAATACTAACTTTGGTGTTGTGCTTGTGGTACAATTTGTTCCTCGCTACAAAACAGTTCTGCAATGATCTCTTCTACATAAGTGAATAGAAGTGTTCCGGCTTGTGGTAACGTAAACTGCATTCTCGCTTTAGGTGGATCTCCTGGTACTGTATCACTCCTAGATCTGCTTCGTACTCTGCCGTAATCCTGTACTGACTGTCGTTGCTGTGGTGCGCCGGCATACCTTGGCAAAACCCTGTCTTCCGATTGGCCGGCGCGCGGAGCAGGCAGAGGTAATGAGACTGAAGGAGTCCCCGGCGGTCGAAGTACCAGACAGCGAGTTATCACTCGCCTCTACTTGGCGTATAGCGACGTATAGCGAAGGCACAACACTTATTGACATTTAAAGACCACATGGTAATATTTCATCGTATGTACTTTTTGTTCTTGGGTAAGGGTATGTGGAAAATATAACATTTTTGTGGCTATGGTAAAATACTTTGCAGCCATGTTGGAAGCACATCACTCAGAACGTCCGTTTAAAAACAACAAGAAACTTGTTACAATGTGGTATCAAAGATCTTCCATAATTCATACATGCATAATAAAATCGATGTATATTGTTGGACTTACGTCTACTGGCATCAAATCTTAAAATAACTTAAGTAAAATAATGACTTCCTGATACTAAACTTATTGTAAAATTGCACTATTTTGTGTCATGTGGGATTGGCCGCGTGCTTTAAGGCATCATGTTACGGACTGTACAGTCGCTTCCGCCAGACGTTCGAGTTCTACCTCGGGCATAGATGTGTGTGTTAGTTTAAGTAGTTTGTTAGTCTAGGGGCTCATGACCATAGCAGTTGGTCCAATAGGTTTACAAAAATTTGAACATTTTTACAGATATTTTATATTTACGTTGCCATTAATAAAATACCCAATTAAAACTTTATGCGTTTACAAAGTCATGGATAAAATAAATTATAAAAATACTTTTAACATTGTCTCATTATTTTACGTATTTTATTTTAAGATTTGATAAAACTGGTCGCGTCTATACAATATATATTGATTTTATAATGTATGTATCGATTATAGAAGAGCTTTCATACGACATTGTGAGAAGTAAGTTGTTTGATTCTTCAGTTTCTACCGACGTATTTGTTGCTGGAACAGTCCACGGGTATACTGCCGCTTCGTAGTGTTCAACGGACACAATATTTCGGCGATCATACATGTCGACATAGTCAGGCGCACGTGACCATGGCGACATGTCTGATCGCCGAAATATTATGCCCGTTGAACACTGCGAAGCAGCAGTACACCCGTGGACTGTTCCAGCAAGTATCTGGCTGTTCGTAAACAGATGTTCTACGACATGGCTTTTAGAATGAGTGCAACATATTTTACCATCTACACGAAAAGATCATATCTTCGACATACCCATATCCAAAACAAAAACTAAACATTACGAGATAATACCATATGATATTTAAGTACTAACAGGTATGTAATTATGTTAAATGTGGTATTATGTGATAGTTACATACAGCTAGTATATATTACTGTTATATATGTCTCACAGATCTGAAGATGGCAACATAGATTTACCGAAACTGGTCAATAAAGGAATTTGAAACAAGCGAACTTGGCTCCTCCGCTTACCCACATTCCCATTACAAGAAATTAGATCACACCCCCGCCTTGAATGATATTAAGCACATTAACATCGAATATTTTGGAAATATACATTGATAATATCGGGTGGCCCAGCGTTGCTCGGAAATTTGTTGTGGATAACATTGTGGCGTTTGAAGAAGATGCTTATTACATATCTATATTTTGTAACTGCGGTCACTACAGAAACAAATTGAGGCTCTGATTACATTAGATATACTTGTCGTTCCAGTATATCCAAATTGAGGAAATTCTTTTGGGTGTAGAACATGTCAGAACAAAATAAACAATCCACATTCACGCAATGTACAACATTAACTGCAAATGGGTAAAGTTGAAAATGTGTACCCAGCCGGGATTCGAACCCGGGTCTCCTGCTTTACATGCAGTTGCGCTGACCCCTACACATCTATTTCTCTCTTTCTCCCTCTATGGGTAGTTCTGTTCCTTGCAGACGCTGATGTATTTGTTCGTTCTTGTTCAATGTGAATGCTTAAATTGAGCTGGATGGCATGAACGTTTATAAATAATTACATCAGTTGTTGTTGCCTTCCTGATGATATTAAAGCTACGCTTCTATCCCACAACAGATATTGTCAAATCTATGGAATTGATTTCTCCCTCTTGCTCTACATGCACTGTAAATTCAAATTTAGGACTCATACTATTAAACAATGTTAACAAATCTTGTATATCTGTATCACCTGTAAACAGAATAATTATACCAACTGTAGTAAATTACACTCCTGGCCATTAAAATTGCTACGCCACGAAGATGACGTGCTGCAGATGCGAAATTAAACTGACAGGAAGAAGATTCTGTGATATGCAAATGATTAGCTTTTCAGAACATTCACACAAGGTTAGCGCCAATGGCGCCACCTACAACGTGCTGACATGAGGAAAGTTTCCAAGCGATTTCTCATACACAAACAGCAGTTGACCGGCGTTACCTGGTGAAAAGTTGTTGTGATGCCTCGTGTAAGGAGGAGAAATGGGTACCATCACATTTCCGTCTTTGATAAAGGTCAGATTGTAGCCTATCGCGATTGCGGTTTATCGTATCGCGACATTGCTGCTGGCGTTGGTCGCGATCCAATGACAGCAGAATCGGTCGGTTCAGGAGGGCAATACGGAACGTCGTGCTGGATCCCAACGGCCTCGTATCACTAGCAGTCGAGATGACATGCATCTTATCCGCATGGCTGCAACGGATCGTGCATCCACGTCTCGATCCCTAAGTCAACAGATAGGGACGTTTGCAAGAAAACAACCATCTGCAAGAACAGCTCGACGACGTTTGGAGCAGCATGGAGAATCAGCTCGGAGACCATGGCTGCGGTTACCCTTGCCGCTGTATCACAGAAAGGAGCGCCTGCGATGGTGTACGCAACTCCGAACCTGGGTGCACGATGGCAAAAAATCATTTTTTCGGATGAATCCGGGTTCTGTTTACAGCATCATGATGGTCGCACCCGTGTTTGGCGACATCGCGGTGAACGCACATTGGAAGCGTGTATTCGTCATCACCATACTGGCATAGGCCCCTGATGTGATGGTATGGGGTGCCATTGGTTACACGTCTCGGTCACCTCTTGTTCACATCGACGGTACTTTGAACAGTGGCCGTTACTTTTCAGATGTGTTACGACCCGTGGCTCTACCCTTCATTCCATCCCTGTGAAACCCTACATTTCAGCAGGATAATGCACGACCGCATGTTGCAGGTCCTGTACGGGCTTTTCTGTATACGGAAAATGTTCGACTGCTGTCCTGGTCAGCACATTCTCCAGATCTCTCACCAATTGAAAACGTCTGGTCAATGGTGGCCGAGCAACTGGCTCGTCACAATACACTAGTCACTACTCTTGATGAACTGTGGTATCGTGTTGAAGCTGCATGGACATC
Organism: Locusta migratoria; assembly: GCA_026315105.1. Taxonomy (NCBI): domain Eukaryota; kingdom Metazoa; phylum Arthropoda; class Insecta; order Orthoptera; family Acrididae; genus Locusta; species Locusta migratoria. Next base: position 392,820,432 of record CM048744.1, on the reverse strand, counting down.
TGTACCTGTACACGCCATCCAAGCTTTGTTTGACTCAATGCCCAGGCGTATCAAGACCGTTATTACGAACAGAGGTGGTTGTTCTGGGTACTGATATCTGGGTATCTATGCACCAAATTGCGTGAAAATGTAATCACATGTTAGTTCTAGTGTTATATATTTGTCCAAAGAATACCCGTTTATCATCTGCATTTCTTCTTGGTGTAGCAATTTTAATGGGCAGTAGTGTATCATTCTAATCACCTCTTCATCATCCTACCTTTATATAGTCCATAAAAATACTGCTAAGGTCCATGCAAGACAAATCCCATGGCCAACCCATCGGGTTGTTTGTAAAAAAACTTATTAACTGTGAAATAGTTTTGTTACAAAATAAATTTTAGCTTTCCGGAGGACTCCATAATCACAAGTATTAAAATAATATTGTGAGCAATTAAATTTCTCCTAACACACACGACATTCATTAATGAACACTTTCACTGCTGACCTGTATTTCACAGAAAACTTGTAAAGATTCCAGTATACCTTAGCATGTGTGAAAATTTTTCTATGACTGGTATATAGTTTTGGAGTGCAATCTCTGTTCAGATAGGGGAAATTTTGAATTATTATTGAAAACAATACATACAATATCCCCTATTTTGTTAGAATTGCTGATTTATGTTAGTGTAATCAGCTAATCATATTACCGTAAGTGGCCTGAGTTTTAAGACATACACACAAAACATATGTAAGCCTAATAAAGACAATATATATGGTCAAATTATCCACAGGTGTATTGCCGGTCTATAGTGTCCAACACAGTACACCCGTGGATATTTTGATTATCAAATACGATAGGAGAAACTCAAGAACCACACAATATATATGATTTGTATTAATGAATTTACTGCTTATTATTACATTAATTGCTGCTTTGTATTTCACGTTGACTTCTAATGATTTTGTTGTTACTTAACACACTCGAAAATAGTTACTAACTGGTTTTGATAGTGATGTAACTCCTTATATTTATGATTCCACATAATATCCTTGTCTTGACTAATGACACATTTAGTAACAAACGCTTGGTAAAAACACCTGAAATGAATATTTCTCTGTTTTCATATATTCTGACAAATGATTTTGGGTAATGTACCTTTATGTTCCATCTCTTTATGACCCCATGTTGAATGTTTACCACTTGTGAGAGTGATAGAAGTGTGCACACTAGTAAAAGTCAGTCATGAGACTTCATGTCATGAATAGTAGCATACTTGGTACTTCTTTCCAACAGCATATGTACGCTGAAGGAGTTATTCCAATAATTAGTCACAGTTTTAACTTTAATTGTGTTGTTGCAATATTTGGCAGAAATGTATTTTAGTAATAACTGATGTGCAATATATAAGTATTATTTTCCAAGTTATATATCTAACTCCAAGTCGTGAGATTGTATAGAATTTTCTTCAAGTAGCTTTCAGAATCTCCTGGAGATGGCAGACAGTGCTGAAACCGGCAGAAACTAAACAATAAAATACCGTTCAGCTGTTGACACAGGGACGAGTTTTTTTTAAGTCACGGAGTGTGGAGCGGGTACTTTATGTACCACAGTCACCTCCTTCTTTTCCATTCATTAGGCCATTATATTACATCAGAGTCATCTTTGTCTATTGTAGTTTTTGCTTGTTCTTGACTTTTTGTACGATACAATATGGAATGGGATTTATAGATTGGACTGCTGATTATTTGTTCTATTTATTTATGGCCTGAATATGGCATTAATGAGGTGCTGAAACTGGTTACCAGTTAATAAAATCATTTTTGTCACGGCTGTTGTTTATATATATATATATATATATATATATATATATATATATATATATATATATATATTGATCAGAATATCGCCTGCCGCGGTGGCCGAGCGAACTGCGGCGCGTCAGTCACAGTCTGCACGGCCACTACGGTCGGGGGTTCGAATCCCCCCCTCGGGCATGGATTTTGTGCCGTTCTTAGTGTTAGCTAGTTCATAAGTAGTTTGTAAGTTTAGGGACTGATGACCCCGTAGTTCAGTCCCATAAGCTTTACAGACATATGGACATTTGATCATAGTATCCTTATTTTCCTGTTCCAGTCGCGTATGGATCGCAGGAAAAACAGAGTGTGTGTCACCCACTGAGTGGGCGCTAATCCTTATGTCATCGTCGTGCTCTATTCGGTAGGTGTATGTAGGAGGAAGCAAAATATTTTCGAGATACGTTCGCTCTCGAAACTTCGACAGTGACCGTTACCCCAAGCTGGACGTGTCCAGTGACTGACACTGAAGTCAACACTGAGAAGATGGCCGAAATAAACTTGGTTACGCTCGGAATGTCTCTCTACCAGGAATTGTTCAACTGAGTAGGTACTTATGAGGACGATTGAACGGCTGCAGTTCCAGACGCGACGTAACTGCTGCATATTAGCTGCTTATGAACATTGTAGCATTCTTCTGAAGGTATTTTCAGCGTCTTTCTACTCAGAAGGCGCTTTTCTCCCTTTATACTGGACGGCGTGCTGCCAGCTGGTCCTTCGGCCGCCTCAAAGATCGGTGGCGCGCTGGGAGCTTTGAAGGCAGGTCGGTCGCTACTGCGCATGCGCTGCCGGCCCGCTCTTTATGCAAAGAAACCGCCAGCCGTCAGCCCCCCAATCGCCAAAGCCCTCAAAGGGGCGCCGAATCCTTTGCCGGTGCGCACATTACGAAGAAATCACTCCTCCTTTACTGGCCGCAGAAGCGGGTGGCAGTTTGGGCAAAGCCCTCAGCACAGGAGCCGGCGCTGCAGGCACCCCACTGCAGTGTGGGCAGCTACGAAAAACCGCGGCCTTCTGGCGTCGCCTGCGGGAGACAATTACTGGCGATATGGCCCAGCGATGGCGCTAAATACGCGAGCAAAGGCCGCCGATATTGGCCGGAAACTTCGTCCACACAAGCCCGATCGCCTTTCCCCAAGCAGTTCCGCCTTTTCCAATGCCTCCACTGCCCTGACGTGATTTTCCTTTTGGCCCACTTTAGGTTAGGTAGTAACACTAAAAGTGGGCCTTTGCGATCATCTTTTGACAGCTCGAAATTTAAATAAAAATAACGGCTTAACTATTCATCTGACACGAAAATTGAATAACCAAATTTGTAGAGGAGAACATTCTCTACAGCTTTGCTCTCTTATGTTTTTTTCATATCTCGTAGCGTTTCAAAGATATTTGCAAAAATAACGGTGATTTTGGGATGTATGTATGTCTGTCCGTCTGTCTGTCCATAACGTGTTCCCTGTTTTTTTAGGACGAACCGTTCAACCGATCAGCACCAAATTTTTCAGACATGATTGTAGGCCGTCAGAGACCAGAACTTTCCTTTTTTCGGACAAAAAATACAGTAGTAAAACAAAAAAAGCCGTTTGTAATATAATTGTAATTGCAAACGAACCGTTCATCTGACATGAAAATTGAATATCCTAATTGGTAGAGGAGAAAATTCTCTACAACTTAGCTCCCTCTTTTTTTTCATATTTCGTATCGTTTGAGACATATTTGCAAAAATAACGGACCATTTGACACCCTCTATTGAATTAACGAAAACCAGCTGTTCGGAAATGTCACGTGACATTCTTCGCGTATTTGATGATTTTCTTATTGTAACTTACACTTACACATTTCATAGCAACGGCACACTGAGGAATTAACAAAAAACACAGCCGCGGTGGAGTAGCCGAGCGGTCTAAAGCGTCTCGCTGCGGAGCGCGCAGTTGATCGCCGTGGAGGTTCGAGTCCTCCCTGAGGCATGGGTGTGTGTGTTTTTCCTTAGGTTAGTTTACCTAGGTTTAAGTAGTTTGTAAGCTACGAACTGATGACCACGCAGTTTGGTCCGATAGATTTACAAATATTTGAACATTTGGACAAAAACACATCGTTTTAATGTCTACAAATGCCATATTAACATCAGTTAACAACGGTCATCAATAGTATGAGATTAAAGAACTCCTTTTTTTTATTTATAGCCGTAGCGTAGTGGGCAAGGTGATGAACTGTGACGCGAAAGGTCGGTTGTTCGAAACACGCCACTACCTAAATTTTTTCCTAAAAGGGTTTCAGACACTTTTATTAATTAATTTTTTATTATTTGGATTATTATTTTGGTCCAAAATGTCTGCAAAAACTTATAAAACTAGAAATCTAAAGTGTGCCGTAAAACACATCAGTGCCTTTTTTTTTGTTTTTTTTTTTTTTTTTTGTTTTTTCGTCCTGACGTTCTCCTCCTGCTCCGAAAGCCCTAGTGTGAATACCCCGGATTCAATGGACCCGGGAATTTCTGAAATTGAGTCCCAACCGTTCAGGTATGCTCACTGGCAATATTTAATAATACATTACATATACTACTAGAATTAAATAACTGTATGGTGACGAATTGCAGTGTTGATATTTTTATCAATATTATTTCGCAATAGCGAATTTTTCTTAGCGTCACTGTATGAGGTATGGATGTTATACCAAATTATGACATATGAAAATTTGGGCCGGGCCGGGACTCGAACCCGGGTTTCTCGGTTTTCGCGAGCGGTCGCCGTAACCACTAAGCTACCCTAAAACGACTCCAGGACCGTCCCAGACTTCCATATGCCACACTGACTGCACACACATGAGTCAACTACATACATCCCTTAGCATTCACAGCTTATCTGTATTCCTGCTCCAGGGAGAATGCAAACAACGAGGCATTAACCTACTCTGTTATCGTCATTGCCTCGCTTAAGCATGTTAAATAACTGTATAGTGACGAATTACAGTGTTAATGTTTTTATCAATATTATTTCGTAACAGTCATTTTTTCTTAGCGACACCGTATAAGGTATGGATGTTATACCAAAATATGACATATGAAAATTTGTTCCGGGCCATGACTCGAACCCGGGTTTCCCGGTTTTTACTCATATGTGTGCAGTCATTGTCCTGGAGTCGTGTCGGGTAGCCTAGTGGTTAAGGCTACCGCTCGCAAAAAGTGCGATACCCGGGTTCGAGTCCCGGCCCGGCACAAATTTCCATAAGTCATCCATACCTCACACAGTGACGCTAAGAAAAATTCGCTGTTGCGAAATAATATTGATAAAAATATCAACTGTAATTCGTCACCACACAGTTATTTAACATGTGCCTAAGCGAGGCAATGACGATAACAGCGTATGTTAATGCCTCGTTGTTTTCATTCTCCCTGGTGCGGGAATACAGATTAAGCTGCGAGTGCTAAGGGATGAATGTGGTTGACTCATATGTTTGCAGTCAGTGTGGCATATGGAAGTCTGGGACGTTCCTGGATTCGTGTTAGGGTAGCCTAGTGGTTAAGGCGACCGCTCGCGAAAAGCGGCCCTGCACAAATTTTCATATGTCATAATTTGGTATAACATCCATTCCTCATACAGTGACGTTCAGAAAAATTCGCTATTGCGAAATAATATTGATACTACTAGAATTGTGTGTCACTACTTCAAGTGCCACTTTAATTTTCTTCCTTACCACACATTTACATAAGCTGTGTCCTATGGACCCTGCGGTTTATGTTAAAGTGTCGTTAAATTAGATTGGATTGTAATCAATTACATTTTATTGCAGTACCGAGAATCCGTTACTGCCACACATATGCATTGCTGTGATCGTAGAAAACGTGTCCTTATGACCTGGTACTGTTCAACTGTCAGACATCATACTTCTGTGTTGTGTAAGAAGCAAGATATAGCAGTGGGTGGTTATGAGTGTATGACGGTGTACAGAAAGGCTGTAGGAGTTTGCTACACAATATTGTTTGACATTCGATACTCATTCGGAAGAAAGGTAAGTGTTATTGTTAACACTAAACAATAACATGAACAGCCGCTATATTCCTACACTCCATACGAGAAATGAGGTTATTTATAATATTATTTTCAGACAGAATGTCAGGACTTACATCTAAAAAAGTAGCAGGAAAGAGGATAGCATACGTTTTTCAAGCCCAAATTTTGAATCAGTCGTTACTAAATGGGTAGCACAGCACAGTTGGTCGCCAGAAGAAAAGGTGTTCAGTGTGCTCTGCTTCAAAAAACAGAAAAATAAAAACAGTGTGCATAAGTGCTCAAAACATGTGTGACATGACCATAGCAATGTGGTGCGCAATAATTGTAAATATTGGTGTGGTGTTTTTTGGGAAATGATTTATGCTTTGTCGGTGCCAAAATCACGTGCTTGAACACTTTGTGAAAAATAATATTGGTGGTGTTAAAAAAAATGTTCAAATGTTTGTAAATCTTTCGGAGTCAACTGCTTGGTCACAAGTCCGTAGCTTACAAACGACTTAAACTAAGGTAAACTAGCCTAAGGACAACACAAACGCCCATGCCCGAGGGGGGACTCAAATCCTCGACGGCGCCCCAGTGCATACGGCTAATTCGTCACGGCAATATTGGTGGTGTCTGTATCAGTTTTCTTAATGTTATCCATTGGAAAATAGATTCAAGGTTAAAATTATACAAATCATACATTTTAAAATCTAATAAAATCATTAAAATAGGCACAGCTTCCTTATATATATGAACATTCAAATAAAGATTCATGCATGAGAATACCCACAAAAAAGAAAAAACCGTTAACGTAAGCATACCTGTGGTTCCTCCATAGTTGAGTGTGTTTCTGATACAAATACTTAAACTTGAAAAAACAGACAGCAGTGACGTCGTAAAGAAGAAAGTTACATTCCACTCAGTGACATCTCTCTTGGAGAACAGTAAGGTTGCATTAACTAGTGAAATACAAAAATTTCATGTTGATGTAGTCCAGTTTTTGAAACGTGTACAGTTTATTTAGAAAAACGGTCAACAGATCGCAATGAGGTTTTGCTGGACACTTTATTGTTTGACTAGTTTTCTTTACTCAAGCAGTTCACTGAATCAGAAATCAACAAAACTGCGATAACTAGGGTAGTACATCACGTCAGGAGAAATGGACCTATTTCTTTCGGCAGATTGGATGCGAAGAACAGTATTCTCATTTGAATCTGTGTGAATTCCTCCTCAGTATTCTAGGGCACAATGCAAACGTGGAACGAGTATTTTCTCCCATGAATGTGTAGTGAACTGAGGAACGAAACAGATTACAAGTACCAACGGTAGAAGCAATAATTAAATGTGTTTGGAATTATGAAATCAGTTGCTCTAAGTTTCATGAATACATTATACAGCGAAAAGATCTTCTCTGCAAAGCTCAGAATTCAGATAAATGTGATGTGTAGGATAACAAATTATGTGAAATTTGCACTAGCATATTGTATTTCAGTGGACAATTTTGTATCTCGTATTAATGTTTCAAAATAAAAAATTCTTTTGTTACCAGTACTAATATTGTAAAATGTTATAACCATTTGAATGCCCTCCCTTTGGTTTTATTACATAAATTATAGTATAAAGGACTCATTTCTTTATTTTTTTTTAATCAATTGAATACAGCAGTAATTTGCACAAATATTTCACTTTTTTGTTTTTAATTAAGAAAAGTGTCCCGAAGTGTCCCAGTTTATGATTGACAAATTATGGCCTTTATTACTTAATTTTAGAGAAACGTCCCGATTCGGTAGCAACAAATCCTGGAAATCCTAGTCAAATGGACAATCGCGATTTGGATACAAAATTAAATGTAAGTAAACGGTGTTTTTATTCATGTCATCCCGTCACCTGCAGTTGGTTTCGCTATTATTAATACCAGTATTTTTTTCTTTTTTTTCAAACAGTGAACTCCACCAACATGCGATACATTTAAAATTCTGCATGCTTAAGCACCTGAAGGTGAGCACAAGTCCGAAACCAGTCGTGTCATAAATAAATAATACGATACGATCTTTAATGTGACTGATAGCGGTTTTTATTCTCAACCCTATATTAGGAACAGTCACGAAATTAAAACACATCCACCATGTATAAAAAACACTTAAGATTATGTTTCTTCCACAACGCCTCTATGTTGTTGTAGCCCTTTAGCAGCCTGTTATTTTCCCATGCAACCTACCACGCTTAGCAGTTGAAAGCTGGCGCTTAGCTTCCAAAATGTTTGTTGCCAAAACAAGAGTCCATATGACTTTCGTAGAGAGCTGGAGGGATGGAGAGGATAAAGGACTGTGTGCGTGGTTTTCTGATAAACTGTGTGGTACAAGGTATCAGCCACATTCTTGAACCCTAGCACATCAAGAAAATTCAATCTTCCGTCTGCCTCCTTCTCCACGGTGAAATGGATCTTCGATGAATCTTCGAATTAATTCCGTTAAGTTGAGCGAGAAAACCATATAGTTCCTTACGTAAAGAGAGCGTCAATCCCGCCACGAAAAATACCCTGTGACATCGAAAGTTTTCCTGTTTTTCATTAAGAACCGAATAGGCAAAATCTCGCCGAAACGGAATGCCTTGAATCGTTTAAGATTATTTTCTTATTTAAAGGTTGTGATACCAGTGGCGTTACTAACTGTTCATGAACATCTTGTTAAGGTCTAAAAATTTGTTGTACTGTTCACTTCATACAAATTACTTTAGAAGCTGCATAATGGCCAAGTACCAATGCAGGCTGTTTGTCCGATAAATGTGTTTCATAAAAAAAAAGTTCAGTTTATCGTCAGACAGATTAGCGAACGAAGTTCCTTGTGTCTTGGCTATTAGACTGTAAATTATTCGCAGAAGTAAAGATGTAGATTAGGAATGTGTTTTATTAATATTTGCTGCAGTGCAATTCAAGTTGCATCCAACGTAAGAACAAAGTTACGGCAATTTGTTTCCTGTGGCAATATAATAGCTTGCTTAATTTCCTGGGAGAAAATTGTTGATTAGCTTAGCAACGAAATATTACGTCGACGAAGGTGAGCAATATTTCTTAATAAGATACGTAGCGGAGAATTAGAAGCACAGGCTTATTGAATAGTCTTCTCCTTAACTGCAGGTGGGAGGAAGAAGCATCGTCTTACCAACACTTAAAAGTATTCATAAGAAAAAATGTTGCATACAAGACTCACTTCGCTCCTCGTGAGAAGCAACTAAAGACAGCAGACATAATTTCGGCGCTTTTTCGTGTATGGCATAAATAAAGTGACGCATCTAATTAGTACCGTCTGTATGTCCACTGACATATTTCATGCTGCTATATTTTAATTGCCCCCCATATAACTACAAACGCTTTTATACCTCGTAGTTCAACACATGCTGTGCCATTCATAATATATCTAATTTCGAGGCACAATTATATAAAGCATGTTTCTGTTGTAGAAACTTTGTATAATTCACTTACGTATTTTTACTTCAAGGGTCGTTCAATACGTAACGTCCTACTTTTTTTCTCAGAACATATTCACTGTAAAGAGTCAGAATTTGGTGACGAAATACATCAACGTGTCCATGTTCAATTTTTCTTCGTTCTAAGGCCGTACGCTGACGTTATTGGAGAGTAGTGTTCCCTGCAAGTAAAAGCTCTTGTCCTGTAGGCTTAGGCATGTCTTCACTTCATGTTGACTCTCTTGACATCATCAAAGTGTGTTCCGCGTAGAGACTCTTTTAGCTGTCATAAACGAGATGGAAGTGCGATGGTGGCAGGTCTGGACTGTAGCGTGAATAAAGCAATGATGACCAGCCTAGTTTGGCGATGTGCTACCATCGTGAGCACCTCCTGAATATCCGAGAGTCTCGGTCATTTCAAACCCATTTCCAAGGGTGACCGACAACTGTGATGCGCCGGTCGGCACGAATAATGCCATCTGCACGATTCAGCAGGTCTGGAGCAGTGGTTGTGACAGGAAGTCCTGAGCGTGGCTCATAATGGAGCTCTGTTTCTGCATTTACTGGGACTGTAAACTTCTTCACCAATCGCCCAACTACAGTCCTATCAACTACGGGAACTCCATACACTGCACACAAACGTTTATGGATGTTCACCACGGTTTCTTTTTCTAAACACAAGAACTCAATAACAGCAGGCTGTTTGTAACGTGAGTCTATGTAGACGCCACTTGGACGCTGTACTACGGTCTGCCATCTTCCGGAAAGCTACGAAACTTCACCGGCGCATGGCACAAACATGTGAAACGCCGAAAAGAACGTTAGTTCATATATATTCATGGCTTTTTTTTAAATGTGGTGTGTTATTGAACGACCCTCGTACACTGCACACATATGTTTATGGATGTTCACCACGGTTTCTTTTTCTACACACAAGAATTCAATAACAGCAGGCTGCTTGTAACGTGAGTCTATGTAGACGCCATTTTGACGCTGTACTACGATTCTGCCATCTTCCGGAAAGCTACAAAACTTCACCGTCACATGGCACAAACATGTGAAGCACCGACAAGGACATTAGTTCATATATATTCATGGCTTTTTTTTATTGTGGTGTGTTATTGAACTACCCTCGTACACTGCACACACACGGTTATGGATGTTCACCACGGTTTCTTTTTCTACACACAAGAATTCAATAACAGCAGGCTGCATGTAACATAAGTCTATGTAGACGCCATTTTGACGCTGTACTATGGTTCTGCCATCTTCTGGAAAGCTACGAAACTTCTCTGGCGCACGGAACAAACATGTGAAGCAGCGACAAGAACGTTTGTCCATATATATTCATGGCTTTTTTTTAAAGTGGTATGTTATTGAACGACCCTCGTACATTGCTCTTTAATTTTTTATACCTTTATACTTGCGATAAATTTCAGAAGATAGTTCGCTTCATTTGTATTTGTGTCCATCTCTTCTTTCCTCTACACCTCTTCAAGCATCTACAAATGCAATCTGTGAAACATAATCATAATGTCGCCCTTCATTCATTCCAGCGTTGAGAACCTGTCCCTTCACTACCTGTTGACAAAAATGTTTCCTCGCTTCGCCCTTAAAACTGGCCATGTGATTTTTAATGTCATAATGCAAAAAGAGAAATTTGGAGAGGGAATTAAAGTTCAGGGAGAAGAAATAAAAACTTTGCGGTTTGCTGATGACTTAGTAATTCTGTCAGAGACCGCAAAGGATGGAATCCACAGTGTCTTCAAAAGGGGGTATAAGATGAACATTAATAAGAGTAAAAAAAGGATAATGGAATGTAGCGTCAGAAAGTCAGGCGACTCTGAAGGAATTAGATTAGGTATTGAGGCAATAAAAGTAGTAGATGAGTTTTGTTATTTGGGTATCAAAACTTCTGATGGCCGAAGTAAAGAAGATATAAAATGCAGAATGGCTATGAGAAGGAAAGCGTTTCTAAAGAAGCGAAACTTGTTAACATCCAATATTAATTTAAATGAAAGCATTTGTCTGGACTGTAGCATTGTATGGGAGTGAAACGTGGACGATAAGGAGTTCAGAAAAAAATACGATAGAAGCTTTCGCAATATGGTGACGAATGATGAAAATTAGATGGATAGATCACGTAACTAATGAGGAGGTGCTTAACCGAATTCGGGGAAAAGGAGTTTCTGGCATATCTTGACTAAGAGAAGGGATAGATTGGTGGAGCACATTCTGAGACATCAAGGAATCAACTTAGCATTGGAAGGAAGTGTATGAAGTAAAAATCGTAGAGGGAGCCCGATGGACGAATACAGTAAGCAGTTTCAAAAGGACGTAGGTTGCCGAACTTATTCTCAGATGAAAAGACTTGCACAGGACAGGGTAGCGTGGAGATCATCATCAAACCAGTCTGAGGTATGAAGACCACAACAACAACAATGCAATAAACGTCTGAAACCAGTTCTTTATTAATTCCTTACGCCCACCGTTATTTTAAAATCAAATTTCAGAAAAAAACACCTATTATTGTCAAATACGGAACTGTGCAATTTCTGCAACAAATGAGCAAAATCTATCGCAAAACGTAGCTGATTTAGGATTCATAGAAAGGATGCGTAAATTTTTTAGGCTTTCCTATACGAAATGTGGACAAATTAGATTAACACCTCAGAATTTCCCACCACGCTCCCAATGCAATTAAAATCTTTCTTGCGTTGCCCTGAAATGTGTTAGCAGTTTTTCTATATCTGAGCTCTTCTGAGCTCGCAGAAGTACAATGTAAAGAAGAAATCCGTAAATGTCGCATCGTTATTACATGTTTGTACTCGATACTAAAGATGACAGCAGTAGATGTGTAACGAGACACAAAAAACACCAACGTATTGACAATCTAGAAGCCTCGTTGAGCACTGATGCAATAACGTCATAAACTGCTATTTCCCGCTCTCTGGTTGAAGAGAGACGCTTCTTCTTGTAACGAGTCTTAAAGTTCACATCTAGTTGCTTTATAACGTGTCGCGCAACCGCAAGCAGATTGTTTTGCATTATTAGCGAATAGGTATCCGAAGGTCATGTTCGTCGATGACCACGCCGTCTATAACTCCGCTTGGCAATATGATTCCTACACTGACAAGGAGAGGGTTTGACATGTGAGTCATCGATTTCGATCAAATTTTGCATGGACGTTCTATATGAATGTAAAGAGACTCGTGTTTTGGCTTTTTCCTAGACAGTAGCTTTCGACCAAAAAAAAAAAAAAAAAAAAGATCAAGGTTCAATTTGATGACGAAAAATTGCGTTTTCAATGGTATACTTCGAAAGATCGTCTAATGATGAGCATTTTTTACTAATAAGTATGGGGTCAAATGGTAAGAACGTTAGAGTAATTAACGTTTTTGTGCTTTCAAACCGCAGCTTGGGTACCAGCAAACATGAGCGACTTTCCGAGAGTCGTCGCTGGTCGATTGATCCAGGACTTGGATCCAGGTGCGAAACTCCATCACGGCAATTTTTTGTTAGATTTATGCCTTCAGTGTATTTGATAATATTCTTATATTTGTAATACTTTTTCTTGTCTTGTTTTGAAGTAGAGCATTCGGAAGTGTGACTGTTATTCAATTAAGTTTATTATCTTTTTACAGCTGTTTTTTGTGGTATACAATGCAAAAAGAACAAAAATAATAAATAAATGAAATAAAACTTGTAAAGAATATTATTATGTCATTCCAATTACTCTCCGTCTACTCGTCAGCGTCCTCACAGCCAGTAGAGTGAAACTTAACATTAAAAAAAAAAAAAGCCACAAGTATTTCTCACACCATTCACAGCACACGAACGACATATTGCCACATTCACATGTTATCCGAGATTTCGCACTTAAATAAATAACTGATTTATCTTGCTGAAGTCAGGTCTATCACATGTTAATTTCGATGCGTACAATATGAATGCATATCTTGAAACACAGGCGCGAAAACTGATTACGGGCATGTGAATGCCGTTCATGTGTTGTGCATTGTGTGAGAAATATTTGTGTTTTGGTTGTTTTTTGTTTTTTTTTTTTTTTTTTTTTTTAGATAAGTTTCGATCTACTGGCTGTCAGAACGCCGACGAATAGACAGCCAGCAATTTCAATTAAGTAATAATAAATTTTAAAATGTTTTATTTTATTTTGATCATGTACTTTTTTTTTAAATTTTGCACTATGTATCACATATTAAACAGCTGTCAACAGATATTACAATTAATTGAATATTAATCACACTTCACGATGCTGTCATCAAAAATGAGGCAAGCACAGGTATTACAAATACATCGGAAAAAAACTAAAAAGTAATTTCCGTGATATAGTTTGAAACCTGCATCCACGGTTTAACAGTCCAGTCATGTTTAAAAAAAATGAGGCCCGATGTATAGCATTCAAAACGCGATTTTCCATCATCAACTTTGACCTTGACTTTTTTTTTTTTTTTTTTTTTTTTTACAAACACTTTTGACCGTTTAGGGAAAGCCGAAACACGTACCTCTTTGTGTTCAATATAAAATGTCCATGAAACATTTGATCAAAATCAGTGACCCACATGTCAGACGGTCTCCGTGTGAGATGACACAGTCACGAGATTTCTTCTAATAACGTATCGGACCTGTACTTATGTTACGAACTGCAGCAACTCGACGGGGCATGGACCCAACAGTTCCTCTGCAGTAATATTGAACCATCGTGCCTTTACAGTCTTCCATGATTATAAAAGTTGAACCGATGCAGTATTTTTTGCACGAACTGACCTTTCGTTTATGTCCCCTGAAATTTCGATGAGATGCATGTCTGGTGATCTGGATGGTCACATCATTCGCTGAGATTCTCGATAATGTTCTTCAGATCAAAGCTTATCCGTGCCCAAGTACTAAGGCGCGATGTCGTCCGTGAAACTTTCGACGTTGTTTGGGAGCATGAAGTTTATAGATGGCTGCAAATGGTGTCCAGACAGCAGATACATTTCCAGTAATGCTCGGTTCAGTTTGACCAGAGGACAGTCCATTTCGTGTAAAAACAGCCGACACCGTTACACAGCCACCACCAACTTGCACAGTGCCATTTTGACAATTATAGATATGGTGCCTAGTTTTTTTTTTTTCTTTTTTTTCGGACATGTCTTAAATATTTAAACATCTCTGCTGTTTCAAAGCACTGAATTAAATTCAACTGCGAAATTCAAAATTTGTGTCGGATCTGGATTCGGTCCTGGATTTTTACTAAATCACTAAAAGAAAGGCGTTATTCATTGTGCGGGGAGATTTATTTGAGAAATTTCTTATAGAAACTTTCTCTCCTGAATATGAACATATTTTGTTAGCACTCTCTCCCCTATATCGCGATAATACATAACAAGCTGCTCTTCTCTGAATTGCTTCTAAATCGTCTACAGTGCGCAACGATAATAGGAAATAGGACGCACAAGTGTAATGTAGACACTAATTTCCAGTTTTTTTGGCACGTACCTTTCACTGAGCGAGTGGTTGTATATGTTAGCTAGGTATCTTGCTACTGTCGCAGCATTATCTGAGAGAAACCTAATTGGTATACAAACGGGACCGAGAGACTCACATTTGTTAAGTGATTCAAGTTGCTTTAATACTCGGGATATATACTTCTACGGGTAAATTACGTATGCTGGCATCTGTTCTTGATTCGAATTCCGAAGTATTTGTTTCGTTTACTATGGTAAAAGAATTTTGGAAAGCTGCGTTTAGCGGAATTGTCATTAGTAGCATCACCATTGCTATCATGTAGTGAAGATATTGATTGCTTTTCGCCGCTAGTAAATTTACAAACGACCAGATTTTCTTAGGATTCTCTACCAAATTACGTGACAGTTGTAGAAAGTATTATAAGCTTATCGCATTGAAGTTTGATCTAAATTTAGAGTTTCTGTAAAAGTTTGCCAGTCTTGGTGATTTTGTGTCTGTTTAAATCTGGCATTCTTTTTTCTTTTGTAAGGCTGATCTAACCTCTTTTGTGTACCAAGGCAGGTCAGTCCCCTCATTTGTTAATTTGTTTGGTATAAATCTGTCAATTACTGTCGATATTATTTCATTAAATGTAAGCCACATCTGATCTACAATCACGTTGTTAGTTTCGAGACTGGGGTTTCTCACACAGGAAGCGTTAACCTAATTTTTATATGCCATTTTTGAATAAATATACTTTTCGTTTAATTTTGATGGATTTATGGAAATCCTATATTCAGTCTCCTTACAACTGTGTTCACCAATCCCTGTGTCTGTTTTGAAGCTGTTTATTAGGTCCTGATTATTTCTTGCTAAGAGATCAAATATGATTGCCATGTTTCAATAACCATTTACTATTTTATTGGGTTAATGAACTAATTGCTCGACAGAATTTCCTGAGAATGCGATCAATTACTTTCGGCCGACGTTTTATCTTGCCTCGGTTTTAAACAAGTAACATATCGAGGGTAAGTTAAAGCCGCTACTAATTAAAATTGTATGCTTTGGATACGTTTTTGAAATTTGATCATAGCTTTATTTGAACATTTCTGCAATCGAATTTCTGAGTCAGGGGTTCAGTAAAAAGAACCAATTATTAATTTGATCCTATAGTGTAAACTTTCACGACTGGCGTTAACGCCATTTAAAATTTCCGGACTCATAGGCCGTGGTCGATTTGTAAAACTTCTCGTTCATTTTCGTCTGCGGAAGACATCCTCAAAGGTAAAGTGGCGAACTGCAATGAGAACTTGATTGAGCGCCGACCATCAAGTGACGTCGGCTCCAAGACTTCCTCCGGTATTCCCACTACTGTTGAAAGAGAAGAATCGATAATCATTCCGCTGGAGTAACGTTCAAGTCCATCTATTCAATCTAATTTAACAGCTTGCTCTTTCCTGTTAACTTTGTTGCAGTGTTTGCAGATGTCGATTGTTTCTCTATACGTGCCCTCACAGTAGTCTGGAGTTGTTGAGATGACACTAAGCTTGAAAGAAGACCGTCTTACTTCTTCCATAGATTATTTAAATTTGTAATTTATTTAAGGTCGCTAGATCGGCCTGTAGCTGAACTAGAACCCCACTCTTTTCGAGGCCTGAGGAACAGCATTTCATTTCACATTTTTAATGTTACTTCCATGTTAATGTTGATTCTATTTTATTATGTTTAAAAATTATTATTTTGTCTGTGAATGTGGCAACATGAACGGCTTCTCCGTTACGCCACTGTCCCTACGAGAGTGTGTGATTGCTTGCATGTACGAGTATGAGAATCTTCTGGAGTGCCTGTCTGTGTATGAGAAACTTCGTTGTCGGCTGCTGCCTGATCGTCTTGCATGCTCGCTGGCTTCGTATCGATAGGTATTCATTACCAACTGCTGTTTTTGATGATACTAAAGAGGTTCTGCAGCACTTGTTTTGCCAATGCGTGGAGCGAGGCTCTCTAGGGTGTGACGCAAGTTCTCTTATGTCCCCTCGACCTCTCTCTTTGGGTCTTCCCGTACATCCGGTCACTCTTGAGCAGCTCTTCGGTTTGGTACGTTGGTCCTGCTTTAGTAACCGTGGAGATGGTAGCGATTCGTTGTCTGGTATATTCAACTTAGACTCTAAAACTCAGCTTCATTTTTTCGGAATAATTTGTCCAATCATGCGCGGAAATGTTTTTAGTTTTCACTGCTTTAATACCTTTCAGATAAACGCGGTGAATATGTTCCTAGTTTCAAATTGGTAACGGCGTGGTATATTCAAGATTTTTGTGATTATGTGGCAGTGTACGAACTCTGTGTAAATTCTTTCTAGCGATTATTAAGAGGGGATATGTAAATTTTGTGCAGTGAATGTGAAATATTTATTTTCTTTTTTCCTGCTGTGAGTGATATGTGTTCCACGTGGTGTGTTCTTAGAACAAAGCCTTCAGCTACTCCTGTGGCTGTTCCATGCCCTTCAGGCAAGTAATTATGTGTGTACGTTGTTGATTTTCATTAATATTTCACGATCTTTTCTCTCCGCCTATTTTAATTTGCTGTTTCTTTTCCAAACTTGCAGTTTGCACTCAGTCTTGGTCATTAATTCTCTCCGAGCCTTGTACAACCTCCTTTAATAGCTTGCTTATGAAATATTACGTATTTCTAGGGGTTGCATGCCTTGGTTCTTATTTTTACTTACTCTGACTTTGTAGTTATTTCACTTTTCAGGTTTTGGAGACTGGACTTCATCCGTCATAGTTAATATTCTTTATTTCTCGGAAATTTAATTTTTATATTTTTACTGGTTTCCGGAACCACGTGGGTCAGGACTCCGCATTCGAAAGGTTCATAGCTAGTCTCTTGAGTTCTCTTCACTGCTCACAAACCAGTGCCTAGATAGTGTATTCTCTCATTGTAATTTTAAGATTCCGTTATAATTTTTGTTGAAATGAATCCGATTTTTAACCACCTTACCTTCAGTGGGGTGCGATCATGTAATGTAGAAGACGCGTGCCGTGTGTATCAGTTAGCTTGCTTGCTCGCGGCTTAATTTAAATGCAAATTAACTTCGCTATACTCACGCACCATCTCAAGTCAGAAAAGACAGACCAGAACCACCTACGAAGTTTTTTTTATTGTGTTGTGTGGTACATTACAGTTCGCTGAATCCTTGTCTACGCCTGCGGCGCACACTTTTGATTCGTTTCAGCACGCTGCTTTTGGTGAGTGTCACTATTGCATTGTGTGTGAATGAATGTTTGATGATTGTAAATCTTCCCCCAGTAGAATTCAGTTCAGTGTACTTTGTGCTAAATTCAATGCTGGGCATCGTCTGTGTAAGATAGGTTAACTTATATATAATTATTTCAATGGGATGCATTTTTATTCTGTATCAATATTGTTCCCCATTGGCTTGTGTTTGAGCTGAATAAATAATTTAAATTCAATGCAATTTTGCCTTGCCTATAAATAGTAGTTAATGAGTACCTTCCCTCTTTTATTTAATATTGTTTCTCACTAGTGCTGACAACAAATTCAGATGCATTTATTAAGCTGTGTCTGTTGCGCCATAAATGTTCTCTCAGCCACCCCCATGACACGATTGTGTGTAGTGGCTTGTCTATTAATAACTGTAAAATTAATCACTGTGATCTACTACGTGTGTTGGCCACATTCCTTTAACTTCCACAGATAAATTAATTCTAATACAAGTTAGTTTCCAGCTTGGACCGGGGAACAAGAGATTTTGTAACAGTAAGTCCCTAGTAGTTCACACGAAGCTTTCACCTGGCTTTTCGGCCAGAATTATTTGCAAAAAGGTCTTTTATCTGGCTACCAATGCTAGAATCTATTTCCAAGGTGGTCTCTTAAGCTCATTAAATTTAATTTTGTGTTTTCGGTCTTGATAAACATGTTCCGCTACGTAGATTTCTCAGTTACATCAGAGCCGGTAATTCCTCTATTGAATAATGTTCAAATGGTTGTAAACGTATTGGATCCAACTGTCATGGTCATCAGCCCGTAAAACTTACAAAATACTTAAACTAACTTACACTAAGGACAAAACACACACACACACATACCCATGCCCGAAGAAGGACTCGAACGTCCGTCGGGAACGACCGCCCAGCCCATAGTATGACGCCGTAGACAACGGGTATAACGTGCGGCGCACTTTGTTTTTGTAGTTCCGATGCCATATTAAAATTGCGGCTCACTTAATTGACACACTAAAAGAGATAAAAGTGAGCCGTACTAACATTCTTGTTAGCTTTGACGTAATATCTTATTACCATAATTCCGATAAACTAAGCTATCTAATCCATAGCTAATATTTATCCACCTGACATGGTGTGATTATTTAGACGCTGCCTCATCTCAGATTAATTTCAGTGCAATAACGAATTCTATGAATAGATTGATAGAGTGACTACGGACAGTTCACTGACAGTAGTGATTGCCAATTTATTTATTGAGTCTGTCGATTAACATACGTTGCAACCTGCTAGTGATAAACCAGTCAGATGGTATCGCTATGTCGATAACACTATGTGGTATGCCATTTTGATACATCTGAACAGTATCAACCCCAGAAGACAATTTATAATGGAACCAGAGAGCAACGGGCAGCTGAATTTTCTCGATGTGTCTGTAATCAACCGAGCGGACGGAAGTTGGGCCACAGTGTTACAGGAACGCTACTCGTACTGCTCGCTACCGCATAACGGGGGTAGAACATCAAGCGGGCTGACATGAGGCAGGAGAGGCACGACAGCACATTTTAATTTCCACGGTCTATACTTTTACAAGTAAATTCACAAAACTTTGTCAGCATGTCCGGGAAAGATTCAGCATTCACTCTCATAGCAGTGGGAGTTCTAAAACATAACTAAACAATTTTTATTTAAATATGAAATTTCGTCATTTTTTAACTTTTCTCCATAAGTACGAGAGTTTCGTCGGTGAGTTTTACACAGCATACAAACAAGACTTAATTTACGAAAAAATGATTGAGCTATTACACTTTAAATTTTATGTTAAAAAAATTAAAATTTTATAGTTAACAAAATTAATTATTATCACACTATTTAATATACTTGTAAGTATGGTTTGTATGCTGTGTAAAATTCACCGAAGAATCTCTTAACTTATGGAGTTAAGAGCATCTATAGCAACAAATGCAGCCAACAGTAATCGAAAAAACAAATGATGAAATTTCACATCTAAATAAAAATCATTTCCTTATGTTTTAAAACTCCCACTGCTATGAGAGTGAATTCTGAATCCTTCCTGGATATACCGACAAAGTGTTGTGAATTTATATGTAAAAGTACAGACAGTGAGAATTAAAATGTCATGTTATGCCTCTCCTACCTCAAGTCGGCTTGCTTGACGTCCTGACGTCCTGAGGACTCTAACGACCTTCACAGACAAGAAAGAGGTGTGGTTAAAACGTTGGTCCACAGGGTGCACAAAATTTGTGAGCCGATTCATTTAAAACATGAGGTGGAACATTTACGATTGACCTTAATGAAGAATGGATATTCTACCAAAGAAATAGACCGAGACCTTCGCATTTAGGAAGAGAATCAAAACCAATAAAGAACATCGACCGCCCAAGGGAAACGTTTTTCTTCCGTTCGTTAATCAGGTTACAGACCGCATTGAAAAAGTGCTCAGCAAGTATGGGATGGAAACTGTTTTCACAGCAATCTGGAAGGAAAACGAATATTTAAGATCTGCAGAAGATTTACGACACCCTTTGGACACACCGGGTGTGTATAAAAATTACCTAAAGGCGTGGTTTAATATACATCGGAACAACAAAATTGTCATCATTTGTCTGAACGAACACAAAACCAATAGCTTCCGCCGCGGTGGAGTGACCGAGTACTCTAAGGCACCTTGCTGGGGAACGTGCGCTTACTCGCCATCGGAGGTTCTAGTCTTCCTGGTGAATGTGAATGTGTGTGTGTGTGTGCGATCCTTAGATTAGTTTAAGTAGTTTGTAAGTCTGAAGCCATAGCACTTTGGTCCAATAGGTTTACAAATATTGGGACATTTTTTTCAATTGCTGCCTCGCACATATGGGGAAAACGGCCTCAGCGGAACATGTTTACCAAGAGGGTAATCACGAAATTAAATTGAGTGTCATCTCAAAAACCGCACACTATAGAGAAACAAAAGAGATCTACAAACACTACAATAATTTTAACAGAAGAGATGAAGCTGTTAAATTATATAGAATTTGGACTTCAACGTACACCAGCGGAACCACAATTGATTCTTCTCTGTCAATAATGGTGGTAATATGAGAGACAGTCTCGGAGCCAATGTCACGTGATGGTTCGTGCCTCCCTCTACATTGCCTACGTACGGCGCTCCTTGAAGTTCTTATCGCAGCTTGCCACTTTAACCCTGAGGATGTCTTCCATAGCAGAAGATGAAACGTTAGGTGAAATTTTACAAATCGACCATGGCCTACGAGCCCGGAAATTTGAAATGAAATTATAAATTAATGCCGGTTGTCAGGTGTAAACTCCACCCATATCAACTCAGAGGAAATGTACTTCAATTTCGCTACAGGATAAACCGCTTGTGATAGTAATAAACAGGCCACCACCTATTTTATTCAATCTATCCTTTCCGAACAACAAAATCTTAAACACGGTTGCAGTTCAGCAACGGTGGAACACGATAAAAATGTGAACAAATTTCAGCCGACCAGTTGCATAATATGGAGCACAGTTCTCACTCGGCCTGTGTTTGGCGTAGCTCCACAATTTTTTATCTTTTTATCTTGTAGATATTATAGTTTTAATATTTTACTTTTTATTCCATGATATGAAGATAGCCACATATGAGCACTTTATTCTGTTTTATTCAACAATAACTTCAATGTAGTGCTAATTATAAATCTTTTGAAGAAGACAACATTATTTTTACCGAAACCTAGGTTAAGGTTTACGTTTATAAACCATATTATGCAACTGGTCGGCTGAAATTTCTTCAAATTTTGATCTTTCGGAACAGCATTTGCTCCTTTGTAAAAATTTCGACTGTACTAATCTCCGGCTTTAGCCAGCTTTCGCTAACCTTAGAGTTTCAGTACTTTCTATAAACGCTTGGACATGTGATACTTTCCCTAAACAGCTACGACAATTTACAACTGTTAGACCAATGGTTTTTAGATCTGTGTACGTCTTATCTGTGTCCTGTACCCTTTCAAACTCTATTTGTGTGTTCCCAAGACACTCTAACGTAAAAAACCGCCCATTCCACGCCACACAGCTCTCGCTACCAGTCTATCCGCTTCCTGCGCTTAGTGGACGCTTGATCTATTCAGGAACCCGAAATCGACACGACCCTATGGCGTCAGACTTTGTTTCAAAGCAAGTTAAGAAATTTCGTGAAAATTAGTTAACTTAATTAATATTCCATATTAATATCCATTATTAGTTAGCTAATTGGGAATCAATTAATACCTAATTTTGCTGCCGACAATATGTTTGTCTACTCCGTACCATTCGCAGTGCGTGTTATTTGTTCTTGTAGGTGAGTATGTGCCGTTTGTGTCAGTTATTGTATTGTGTTACTGTGTTTATGTGGTCCTTGTGTGTGTGTGTGTGTGTGTGTGTGTGTGTGTGTGTGTGTGTGTGTGTGTGTGTCGTGTTCTTCTGTGTTGAGTGAGGTCTCATGTGTATGTCGCCTGTTGATTAATTTTCTTTTAGCATATTTGTCGGTTTAGTCTGTCTATTATATGTTACAACCATTCCCCACTGCTGTTTTTTTATTGTATTTACTTCCTGTGTATAGTTTTGTTTACTTGTGGATGTTCTGTTTAGTCTGTTGAATAAGAATCTGAAACTTGCCTGTTTGTGTGTCACAGGGGATTGGATTAATGTTGGATGGTGATTTGCGTGTTGAATGATTTTCTGAATATCGTGAATTAATCAGTGCTGTGTATTCCTTTTATGGCGAGATCCAGAAAATTCATTTTGTCATCTGTTTCTGTTTCCTATGTGAGGAGTATTTTTTGGTGTAGATTGTTTATTTCCTTGTGAGGCTTTTTATGTGTGTGTGTGTGTGTGTTTGTGTGTGTGTGTGTGTGTGTGTGTGTGTGTGTGTGTGTGTGTTGATCTATGTCCTCGACATAGCGGTACACGTATATAACTTTGTATTTCTTTCGTAGCATTAAGTACCTAAATATTTTGTTTTCCAAGTTTCCCATGGAAATGTCAACTAGAAGGCCACTAAATGTCAGTACTTACTGTTGAGATTAGAAGTCTTTGTTGAACACAAAGTTATATTGTTCTGTTTTGTTCCTTAGTCGTTGTCATTTGATCTCAATGTGTATGTGTCTTATTCTTTCTGTTATGATGTTGATTGTTTGATCTATTGGTATATAGATATACACTGATCAGACATCAAAGGACATAGGGTTGCTGTGTCTGGTAGTCTTGATTCTGTCTAATCTTTCCTGCCGCTTTTCCAGGTGCCAATCGTTTTCAAAAGTGTATATTTTCTTTAGTGACACGTGTGTGCGTGTTAGGCTAGGAAATGGGATAGATGATTTCAGAAATCAATGACGGGGCGTATCGAAATATTTTTCTTTTGCACTTTCGGTAAGGTATTTTATCTGGTCATTTGGCTCCTTGGGGTTATGTGAGATATTTGAATTCCGTTTGTACATTTTATATATTTTTCTGATTTCTTCAACCGCAGAAAATTGCACTGCTTGTTTCCTCTGAAAATGATTCGCTTCCAATAAGGTATATTCAGCTCAGACTGGAACGTGCAGGCTCCCAGCACTGTGCCGGTTCTCAAGGGGGTGAGGGAGTGCGACTTACAGCAGGAACACCGATACCTGAAAATATTAAATTCTCTTTATGATACTACCTTCCAAGTTCTCGCTAGTATTAAAGGTGGCCCTGCCACTGCTGTGTTCGAAAAGGGCACGAAAACATGACTTTTCCGTCACGATCGCATGACGTGTAGGGGAAAAAAAGTTCCGTAAACCATATTCCGGGAATTCCTGTGACACTTTCTAAGGGTAGAGTGTGTCCCGATTGAAATACTTCTCGGTATTGGCATAGCCCGGAGAGGAATTTATTTAGCATTTTACTTTTACATGAATGACGGCTTCAGTCGTTCTGAAAGGAGAAGCAAGGAGAAGAACATCAAATGCTCGAGAGAAGTGGACTGGTATCCACCGGGACAGTGAGGAGGCTTATAGGATCTGACGTCTAAGTGGTGACTACCCTTAGCACTATACTCCGGAAGTTCTGCGTAGAGCCATCCTGATGGTATTTGTTGGTAAACAAACTGGCATCGAGGGCTTATGAGGTGGTAACTACATTTGTACTATTCCTCCCACAGTGTTTCATTTGTAAAACAGGAAACTATGTTCTTCAGTGTTCTTGACAATGATGTTATCTGTACATTGTTCTGTTGCCAATCTACAGGGTGAATCATCTAACACATGCACCGCAAATATTGCGGAAACGGAAAGTGCGATTGATGTGCGGTTTTCACAGAATAGATTGGTAGTCAAAGAGACGTATTGTTAGCTAATAAACAGATTGTAAAAATTCCTAGAAAGTGTATTTTTATGCAAACATACAATTTTTCAAATGGAACAATGGTTGTTTCTATCATGCACTAGAATTTGTGACACCTGCTGTATACAAAGAATTTCGAATGACATTTTTATCACGTTTAGTTTGGCAGCTGCAACCATTCAAAGTTTTGGGGGCGGAGGCTACTTTAGCGTAGCTGACTGGCTGGTGGTCATGAGACAGTGGGCCGTGCCCCAAAGGCTAGCCACTCGGCCAGTCAGCTACACTATCGCAGCCTCCGCATCCCAAATTTTGAGCGGCTGTAGCTGCCAAACTAAACGTGATAAAAATGTCATTCAAAATTCTTTGCACACAGATGGTGTCAAAAGTTCCAGTGTATGATAGAAACAACCATGTTCCATTTAAAAAAAACTGTATGTCTGTATAAAAAATACACTTTCTAAGTAATACTTCAATCTGTTTGTTTGCTAAGAAATAGAAGCCCCTGATTACCAATCCAATCTGTGAAAACCGCACATCAGTCGCACTTTCCGTTTCTGCAATATTTGCGGTGCTAGTGTTAGGTGGTTCAGCCTGTATAAACTGAGTCTTTTACTGAAACATTTCCCTATTGTTCTATAATCTAATTTTTTATACTGTTCTTTATTCGCTTCTTACCATGATAAAATACATTTACTTCCTAACAGTGTTACCTGACGCAATCTAATGCAAACACTGCAACCGAATCTCAGCGCAACAAAGATAGAAATATTGCCTTCTCACTAAAAGAAAATACATTGCACAAAGTTATTTTGCAACAGAATTCTGCACATTAAATGGTTATCTGATTTCAGGAGTTGTATAAGATAAACTCTTCTGACTTGAAAACGAACGAATTTAGATACTATAAAACAATGATCCCACTGTTGTAAGAGCTTTCCGGAACAACATAGCAGAAGGAATACCATAACAAATTAAATCTTTTTTCTAACTACACTTTTAACCACTGTTTTAATCTTACTTTGTATTAGTCAGAAACCTGTATTATTGCTCCTGTACGAAATAAAAAACTCATCTTAAAATCGCATGCGCTTAAAGCAAATAAATTTCTGCATCTGAAGTTTGTGTAGTACAGTACAACTTAAGGTAAGACACCGCAATTGCTTAGTGCTGCATGAAGAGTACACAGTGCAATGCATGTTTCGGACACAATCAAACTACGGAATCCATCTACCCACAGTGAAAATCTTAATTTTAGATGAAAATTTGTTTTACTTTGGTTTATAATAAAATGACTGATAAATGTTTTTTATACTCTTTACTGGATTCTCTTAATTATTGAAACAATGTTTGCCTACGTAGTACTAACAAAAATTAGCATCCTTTTCTTGGTTTGAAATCATTGTTGAACGTAAGAATTCTTTCAATATATAATATTTCTTTCATGTTAATTCATACATTAATTCTTCTTAAAAATTATTGTCATTGTTCAACACTAACATTACTTCGGTTATGAACACAGCAAAATTTTCCCTACAAAATTACTTTCAAGGAAAAAAATTCCTGTGCACCTCTTAATAATGACATATATAATTTCACTCTTTCAAACGAAACGATAGTAATCATTAACTTCACTCACTGTCATTTTCAACACTAACACTACTTCGGTTATGGACATAGCAAAATTTTCCCCACAAAATTACTTCCAAGGAAAAAATTACCTGTGCACCTGTTAATAACGACATATATAATTCCACTCTTTCAAACAATATGATAGTAATCATAGTAACTTCAACTAACTTCCAACAACAACTGGGGGTGGAAGGTGGTGGGAGAGGATGTGGAGAGTGTGGAGGTGAAGGGAGGGAGGGAGGCGTGGCAGAGGCCCAGGATTGGTGGGGATTGGCGAGATTAGTGGGTTATGGGTGTCTATTTTATGGGATATGTATAGGATGTGGATATGTTCAAGGCATTTTAGAAGGCGAGGGAAAAAGAATACTGCACCTGAAGGTGGCCTTTATGTCTCGAAACCAGTCGTGACTGATTGAGTACAATTAGAGGATCTATCTAAACACATCTGATGCAGATTTATTCAGCAGTTGTGGCTGTCCTTTGGTGAAGTTGGGTGCTGCTCTGCAAACGCTGCCAGCTGTGTCCAGAGCAGCACCACAGACTCGTAAATACTCAATCATACGGTGCCCACTGCAGCCTGCAAGGACCAGACGATAGCAGGAGAGTGCCTATCCCATGGCATTTACTTAATGCACGTATTACTGCTGCTCAATTTATCTTTACCAGACACGATCGTTCTGCATGTTTGCTCCACCCCGTTTGTAGAAACGCTGCCAGGAAAATAAAATGTGGAGCAGTGGCTGGTGTTCTTTCCAGTTAAGTGGTCCGCTGCTGCTGGCGACACGTGGTGCCCGTCCCGCCTCATTCGGCAAGCAGTCGGCAGCCGGCAGCCGGCAGCCAGGGGTGGGCCTGCGTGTTTACGCACGGCTTAGCGCGGCTGCGAGGCCGAAATTGAAAAATGCCGCCGCGCTCTATAAGGGCGCCACCTCGTTGCTGGCACCTGCCGCGCGCCTGCTAGGAGCAGCCCGTGGCACTCTGCTGCCTGCCGCTACCTCCAGCCCGAGAACAGCGCTCACCCGCGCGTAAACTCTGCCGCTCTCTTAATACAGCTCCGCCTTATGATTTTTATAAAAGAACTGCCTTTATTGTTATTTTCGAGCGCCAGATGAGGCAGGCTGGCAGCAGCCTGTATGCCACTCTTCTACATCTACATGTACATGGGATCCTCTGCAAATCACATTTAAGTGCCTCGCAGAGGGCTCATCGAACCACCATTATACTATTTATCTCCCATTACATTCTCGAAAAAAAAAATGTTAAAATGTTTGTTAAGCTTATGGGACTTAACTACGGGGTCATCAGTCCCTAAACTTACAAACAACTTATGAACTACTTACGAACTAGGACGGCACAAATATCCATGCACGACGGGGGATCGAACCCCCGACCGTAGTGGCCGTACTGACCGTGACTGGAGCGCCTCAGTCACCTCGGCCACCGCGGCCGGCATTCCATTCTCGAATAGCGCGCGGGAAGAAAGAACACCTGAATATCTCCGTTCGAGCTGTGATTTCTCGTATTTTATTCTCATCATCATTTCTACCTACGTAAGTGGGAGTCAACAATATATTTTTGCATTCGGAGGAGAATTTTGGCGATTGTAGTTTCGTAAGTAGCCCACGCCGCAATGATAAGAGCCGTTGTAATGATTTCCGTCCCAGATCCTGTATCATTTCCGTAACGCTGTCTCTCCTGTATCGTGACAATACGAAACGAGTTGCCCTTCTCTGGACTCCTTCGATGTCAATGTTCAAATGTTTGTATAGTCTATGGGACTTAACTACGGGGTCATCTGTCCCTAAACTTACGAACTACTTATGAACTACTTACGAACTAGGACGGCACAAATATCCATGCCCCAGGAGGGGATTCGAACCCCCGGCCGTAGTGGCCGTGCAGACCGTGACTGGAGCGCCTTAGTCTTCTCGGCCACCGCGGCCGGCTCTTTCGATGTCCTCCGTCAAACCCACCTGATAAGGATCCCACACTGTGCAGCAATACTCCAAAAATGGATGGACAAGCGTAGTGTATGCATTTTCTTTCGTAGTTCTGTTGCATCTTTTAAGGGTTCTGCCAATAAAACGCAGTCTCTGGTTCGCCTTTCCCACGACATTATCTTCGTGTTCTTTCCCATTTAAGACGGAAGTAATAATAATTCCTAGGCATTTTGTGGAGTTTACGGCCTTCACTTTTGACTGATTTGTCTTGTAAACAAAGTTTAACGGATTTATTTTGGTACTCATGTGGACGACTTCACACTTCTCATTATTTAGACTCAATTGCCAATTTTTACACCACAGTGATATCTTATTCAAATCGTTCAGCAGTTGGTTTTGATCTTCAGATGATTTTACTAGACGGTAAATGACGACTTCATCTGCAAATAACCTAAGAGAGCTACTTAGATTTTCCCCTAAATCGTTTATGTGAATGAAGAACAGTAGAGGATCAATAACAGTACCCTGTGGAACGCCAGATATGACCTCTGTTTTAGTCGATGCGTTACCATCGATGACTACGAACTGTGTCCGCTCTGACAGGAAATCCCCTATCCAATCGCACATTTGGGGCGATATACCATAATCATGCACTCCTCAGTCGAGCGTTTACATAAATTGACAATAGGTATACATACGAAACAAAACGCTCTGACAAAACAGAATACAAAACAAAACGGTGAGAAAACAGGAGAATGGAAATTATAAAAACGGAGATGATGGTGAGACTTAATAAAATCATATAGATTACAAGACACATGATGATAGTTTTATAACACTGACACGGTGGCTAAAATACATAAAAGTTTGAGTAAAAGTTCAAGGCAGTGACACGGACTAAGGCACTAATAAAACATATATGCAACAGGATGTTTTGCCGTTGTTGGCGGTTGCACTATTAAAGTAATATACACTGCCACTGCCACGATAGGATGCTGACACACTGGACACTTTGATGAAGCACCACATTAAAAACTGGAACACTATGAAGTCCCTGCAGAGGGAGATGGGAAGGAGAGGAGATGCAAGGGGGGGGGGAGGTGGGATGGGAGGGAGGCAGGCATAGGGAAGCAAGGCGTAAAAATGTTCAAATGTTTATAAAGCTTATGGGAGTTAACTGCGGAGTTATCGGTCCCTAAACTTACAAACTACTTTTGAAGTAACTTATACTAAAGACAGCACAAACATCCATGACCGAGAGGGGATTCAAACCCCCGCTAGGGAACGGTCTCGCGCATTGGAAAAAAGCGCCTCAATGCACTCGGCCGCTCCACCGCGGCCGGGAAGGCGTAAGTACTCCGAGGGGAGGGAAGGGACATCCAAGCAGGGAAGGAAAAGGAGGAGAGTTGGAGAGGAGGTGTATGTAATATATGGGGAAGAGAGGGATTAGGGCTGATAGGATGGCTAGATATCGGGACGGAGGGCATCATCTGGAAGAGGGAGGTGGCGAAAGTTACCCTGGGAGAGGATGTGGAGAGTGTGAATATGTAGAGAGGACGGGACATGTTGATATCGGTGTGGCAGAGGCCCGGGGTTCAGCAGGAGGGGAGAGACAACAGGGTGATTGAATTCTATTTTGCGGGTGGTGTACAGAATACGAATATGTTCAAGGAACTTTAGAAGGTGCGAAAAAAGAATGAGATCATATAGAACTGCCTGCAGCTGCACTCTAATATCAGTAGCTTTGTTATGAGTGATGATGAGTAAGGAGGCTACCTTAACTGCAAGAATGACGTTGCAGTCACTTGTCCTTCTCTCCCTTTAAGACCTTGCACACACAATTGTACGTTTCTGGTTTTGATCGCTTTATTTCTTTGTGATTCACGCCAGGAATTTCAGGCCTGTATCACACAATCGTGCATGTACTGTGGTAATATGCGCAACGTGTTTCAGTCCCATGTTTCTACACTTGGTGACATCAGCAGTCGATAAATTCGTCAAACTTCCAGTACACTTACAATGGCGGCAAGAAAGACTTCTTGATAAGGTAATAATATTCTCAGGTCTGCAGCCGGATAGCATCGGCAACTAGGCACAATATTTCGGCAGACCAATTTCAGGTGAGTGCGCTGATTGCACTTACTCGCCGGAAACTGAGACAGAACAGCAACAGCAGTCCCTTTATAGACCGCTGAAGACCCAGCGCGAGTGCGCGAAACCAAAGTAGAGGCATTATAGGCACAGTAGCGCGCCGGTGGAGAAAATCGGCAAAACGATGGGTCGAAACAAGACTAGTTAAAAGAAACTGTAGGTCGAAATGAAGACCGTTGTTCCTTAATGTCAATCAAAATTGGGATTAAATCAATTTGGGACTAAGGAAAGCCGTTGTTTATAGAATTACGTATCATTGTGGTAAGACTTATATCGGCCAAACTATCCTCACAGTTCAGGATCGGTGTGTGGAACATCACCGTCATACCCGTTTACTTCAACCTGAAAAGTTGGTTGTTGCTGAACATTGTCTGAATGAGGGACACAAGACGTACGATTGGTCCTGCTGTCCGCTACTAGGAATGTGTTCTTAAAGAATCAATGAAAATTCGTATGGCCGATAATATTCTCAATAGAGACAAGAGCTTCCCTTTAAGTGAAACTTGGAACCCAAGTTTATCTGACATTAAACGGTCTTCATTTCGACCTGCAGTTTCTTTTAACTAGTCTTGTTTCGACCCATCGTTTTGCCGATTTTCTTCACCGATGCGCTATCGTGCCTACAGGGCCTCTACTTTGGTTTAGCGCACGCGCGGTGGGTCGTCAACGATGTATAAAGGGGCCGCTGTTTCTGTTCTGTCTCAGTTTCCGGTGAGTAATTGCAATCAGTGTACTCACCTGAATATGGCAGCCAGTTGGTCTGCCGAAATACTGTGTCTATTTGACGATGCTATCCGGCTGCAAACACCAAAACAATATCATCAGTTATTATGCCGGGAAAGTCTACGCAACCACATTTTTGACAATGTGCTGATATCTTTGTCTTGACATGTGAAGCTATCATATCTGACAGCCAGTTGATTTTATGTGATCCTGTGATGTTATTATGTATTTCTTTTCAAAGGACTGTTACTGAAAGAATGGTGCAGATCACAAAAATTTGTAGTGAAGGCCTCAAACAGGGAATTGTGTGTGAACAATTTTTTTGAAAATAAAATAATTTTTTTGTACTGAATTACTGTATGTATTTTCTAAATTAAAAGTCTCTCTATATATTAATGTCACATCACCTACAACCTTGGGTCCGAAAGGGCTCTTCGGGCAAGCACAGCTAGTGATGTGTACTCTCCTGTAACTTCTGTACGAACCTCGATCGAGTGGTTCGTTGCTAACTGTGAATGTCTTTTAGCAATGATTTTATCAAAAATTTATCAATGATTTTCTCATTGTTTTTATTGAGAGATACAACCTGGGCCATGCTCCCCTCTTTATGTAAGTATGTTGTACAGGCAATAGACTATTTGTTGGTAAATGTGATAAAAGTGTATGTTGTTATTTCAGTTTCATTTATGTTGTTAATTAACATTAATACTTTATAAATTAACCACCAATTTTAATACAATTAGATGTTGACAACTTTGCTTAAAATGACCAACATAGGGACCTTGGCAACGAAGTATTCTTGCTTGTAATGAATTTTACGATCGCCTTTCGAGCAACATGAAGATATTATAAGGTCAAAGCCTATTAAAATTTGGGAAACAGGCTCGGTGGTCTATATTTATCGGATGAATGATGGAAGAACGACAAATAATTTTAAGAAGAATTAATAAATGAATTTACATGAAAGTAACATTATGTACACTGAAGAAATTCTTACGTTCAATAACGATTTCTAAGCAAGAAAATGTTTGTGATTTTTGTCAGTAGTACAGAGGACAATATTATTTCAATAATTAAGAGAGTGCAGTAAAGAGCATAAAGCGACATTATTTTGGTTCTTTTATTATAAACGAAAGTAAAACAAATTTTCTTCTAAAATTAAGGTTCTCACTGTGGTTATATGGTTAACGTAGTTTTATTGTGTCCGAATCATGCTTTACACTGCGCACTCTTATAATTAAGCACTAAGCACCGGCGGTGCCTTACCTTAATGTGAACAGAAATTTGCTTTAAGCTGATGTGATTTTAAAATGAGTTGTTTATTTCGTACTGGAGCATAAATGCAAATAGCTTGTAGTTTTGCCTAACTAATACACAAGCAGATTAAAACACTGATTCAAAGCTGAAAGAAGAATACGAAACGGTAGACAGACCATGTCTAGGACTCTTAGTCTGAGTCAAGAGTGGGAATTCATTGCGCCACTGTGCTATGAATAGACGGGAACTGTAACTGTGATCTATATCTAGTCCATATCCCTCCGACTCAGAAGTGATGTTACATCCTGAATGTTCAAATGTTTGTTAAGCTTAAGGGACTTAACTACGGGGTCATCAGTCCCTAAACTTACAAACTACTTATGAACTACCTACAACTAAGGACGGCATAAATGTCCATGCCCGAAGGGGGATTCGAACCCCCGACCGTAGTGGCCGTGCAGACCGTGACTGAAGCGCCTCAGCCCCTCGGCCACCGCGGCCGGCTATGTTACATCCTGTACTTCACAGACACAACAGCGAAATTTACTGCTCTGTCAAATGAGCCATGCGCGTGGTACTTAGAAGCCAACAGCAATAAATGGAGGCATGGATTCACCTGAATATTGAGAAAGATCACTTCTAGAAACACCTGTTATAAAAATCACGAAGGAAATCAAATACCGTTTATACACGAAACACTTTCTCTAAGTCATATATGCCAAAATTTAACATCAGGATCCGTATAATGTATTGTTACCATAAAAACAGCACTGAACTGAACTGCACAGACCATGAAAAAGGCATTAGAATGCAATTCGTATTTTACTGTAAAATATACAACACGCCATTCCGAACAGGACATGAGGATGGTATCGATCCTTGGGGAGGGAGGGGAGGGAGATAACTGACCAGCTAAAGAGGCACCGAGCGCAACGTAATGTGTGATACGATCCCTTAACTTATCTAACGAGCCTGACACTGATTCGACACATTCCACGATCAATCGCCTTGACTGGATGGATTCACCACGATGCTGCTTCACAAGTTATGTGAAGAAAGTTATGAGAAAAGTTATGAAAGTGGTTAATGAACCCTCTGCCAGGCACTTGAATGTGATTTCCAGAGTATCTATGTAGAAGTAGGTGGACTCCACATTGGCAGCGCGAGATTGTGTACACCCGAAGTAGCTGCACAAGTAGAATTTTGACTCTTGGCTGCAGCCGAACCCGTATTCATGCCAAGGCCTTGGCCACATATGACCAGAACGTTCGTAATAAGGATTTTTATGATATTCATGTATCTATAACAGTAATTAAGGATTACAGTAACATAAGGATTTGTGTGATATTCATGTATCTGTAACAGTAATTTCTGATTATCAATTCTGAAACGAGATTTTTTTCAGTGGTTTAACTATGAACTGAAGGGAACATAATGACGACGGTGATGCAGTGGAAACTCGTTTATTTGAACTTGGGAACTAGGATAATGCTAAAACACCTACCTAATAATAAAATAGTGTAAAACAAGTTTTATTTTGATTCTCCCCGCTCCATTATAGTGCTGCAGGGTGGGGCGGCGTGGGTAAAAGAGAGAAAGGTGATATACAGGAAGGGCATAGGTTACTAGCTGGTCAGGCACAAGGTGGTGGAGTGGCAGACTTAGTATTAGGCATATGATAGACAAGTGTCTTATTCGACGGCGAGCGGCACACAATGAAAGCGGCATGCGACATAAACTTGGAGGGGATGACAGGACAGAGGAAGGAAAAACTTTTACTGGAGGTCGACGCGAGGTCGATTTTGTGAGTGAAGGAAGAGTTATAAGGATAGTACTGATATCTCTGCCACGCGCCGCAGAAACCAAAATTTTGTAATCGCGAGAGTGTTAAACCCTAGTTTCATTTCCTTTTTCCTAGAAAAGTGGTAGGGGAGGAGAGGATATTGATGGGCTGCGTTAACTTTAGCAATTTTGATTGGCGGTTCATTTCAGCGGCCAGCTGGTTGTTAAGAAAAACCCACTTAAAAACAGTGAGTCTTGATTGCATCTCTGCGACCCTTTCAGTATTTTATAATGGAAGAGGGAATGACAAGTATAAAAATAAAACTACGGAATAGCTCCTTCCTGACGCAATTATATTCGTTTACGCCCTACATAGGGTGAATCACAGTTCCTGTGATGGACAAAATCTAAATGAATTGCTGTTCGTTAGTCTCGCCAAAACTCGAGAACGGCTGAAACGAATTGGCTAATTTTAGTCCCGAAATATTCGTATAAGTCCAGGGAAGGTTTAAGCCGTGATAAAATATGGAAAAGTTGTCCGGAAAAAGAGGAAAATTGGGAAAAACTAAAACAGCTTATTCAGTGAGCTATAAATACCGTTAGTCCAATTGCGATAAAATTTTGTACATTTCATATTGAAAGCAAGAGGAAGGTTCGCATCAAATAAAAATTTGGAAAAGTCGACCGGAAGGTAGGAAAATTTAGAAAAAACAGAAAGCGATTTTTTCTATGAATAAAAATCAATTGCCACATGGTTGTAAGAGCATCACTGAAGTACGGCTTGACAAGACAAGGTTTGTATGAAATAAGTTTTTTTGGAAAATGTACCAGAAAATTGGAAAATTTGAAATAAACTGAAAGTGCGTTTTTCAATGTGTTTTTGATTGAATTCAGCACTATAACTGACTATTCGCACAACGGAGAAGGGTAATTCTTTCTTTATTTTGTTCATTATGGTCTTTGAAAAATTTTCAGTAAAAAAAAAAAAATAGGGACAGTTAAAAAGGAAAGTGTGTCTAAAGGTACGCAATACTGTAAGTTGACACATTATCCTGGACATGTGTGCTTGATTTACCTATTCCTTCCGCCAACTATCGAGCCGATACTTAGACTATATGATGATGCCTTTATAAAGCTACTGGGTTTAAAATACATATGACTTAAATTAATATGGTTTATGTTAAGAGTTAAGTGATACGAAGTTCACTGGGTCATCTAGTACTACATAAAAATTACAAGGAGGTGAAGAAGGAAGCCGGAGAGGAATAAAAGAAAGAAACTTGTGGAAAGGTTAAAGGTAACACGAGCAACTAATAAGCAGGTCCCAGAAAATGTTTTTGTTGTACGCTGGTGTTCCGTCGTGGACCACTCGGGGAAAGCCGCTTTGTAGTTTTCTCCAAAGATCATGAAATTGCGCCCATTTCGGCGGATGGGGAGGGACCAGCGGAATGGTGTGTGGCAGCACTGTTGCGCGCTCGTGCTCTTTTAATAAGTGCCTCTCCAGAGCAGTGTGCATCGCTAGCACTCACAAAGTTCTTCAGTGACATTCTTATTCGCTGAGAATGTCAAGGGCCTCACAAGGGACTGATGACCTAGATGTTTAGTCCCCTTAAAACAACAACAGCAGCCATACAAGAGAGTGCATACCTTTAGATTGAAATATGATTCTAATTCTATGAGAAGAAGTAAAAGGTGACGCGAT
The DNA here is from genome assembly GCA_026315105.1 of Locusta migratoria. Classification (NCBI taxonomy): domain Eukaryota; kingdom Metazoa; phylum Arthropoda; class Insecta; order Orthoptera; family Acrididae; genus Locusta; species Locusta migratoria. Next base: position 392,784,928 of record CM048744.1, on the reverse strand, counting down.
AGAATACAGTGTGTTCCCACCTCTTTACTGTAAAGATAGGCTCACGTGTGATATATATATATATATATATATATATATATATATATATATGTGTGTGTGTGTGTGTGTGTGTGTGTGTGTGTGTGTGTGTGTGTGTGTGTGTGTTTGTATCTCCACGAGTGTATGGATACAGAATTGGGGGGGAGGGAGTTGTTAGTTGGTCGGTTTTCACAAATTTAGTGTGATTTTATGCAACCATATAAAATATTCAGTCAGTTTTCATTTCAGTGATATTTCTAAGAAGACTTCTACCAATGACTGAAGTTGCTAAGCAAATTACTGTGCCCCATCACCAAAAAAGCTCTTGATTGTGCATTGCTGTGGCACTGGCTATAAGCTGCAGTCTGATACTCATTTTCCTACCTCCACCAATTCTACTCCAGTGAACAAGATAAAAAAAAAAAACTACGTAAAAATCTTGTACTACCAAGCGACATAAAAGTGCAACTTCTAGATAGCCTTCATTATTTCTATTCATAAATCGATGTAATTACTTTTTATTCTAGAAAAAAACTGTAAGTACAACATCTTCACCAAAACACTTGTTCAACATTTTTAACTGAACTTTAAGAAAACCATTTTCTAAATTTCATGAAAAGCGAGATAATCTAATAGATATATTTCGCTAATAAAATACAGTGCTGGGACTGAGCGGTGTGTTCCCAGCTTTAGGTCTGGATGAGGTATGGAACCTGGTGGAGCGCCAAGGGACGCTAGTGAAACAGAATTATAGTTGACACATTTTATTCCGTAATATACATAAGTTTGATGAAGGCGCTAGCTCGACAGGAGCTAGAGCAGTAGGTGGTGTCGCCTTCTAGCTGCTACCTTGGTGTTTCGTATGATGGTAGTGCCCGCGCCGCGCCGCGATGCCGGGAAGCGATGCAAAGATTGTTATTGTGAAGTGCTCTATCCCTTCACCAGGCTAGGCAGCGGCCAGTGGATCCACGCAGGGACCCCTCTGAAGTCGGATGTCGTGCTGGTTCCCGACTTGGAACACCAGCTGGCCGGGTTAGAACCAGAGTGCTAACTCGACGACAGAAACTTGGACCTTTAGTAGCCAACCACTGAAGACTGCGCTGGCCTCAGGCAGCCACCATAGAGGTGTGAAGTCGTCAGCACAGCGGATCACCATCTTACCAGATGATGTTTAGTGTGAAGTATGGCCTCGACCAGACTCCATCTTTTAGCTGCCTCTAGCAGCTACCCGTATGTACTGCTATCTGTGACAAAGACTGAGCACAATGATTAGGCCAGTGAATTGACGACTACCTCCTGGGCATCGTCGATTCAGAAGACCAAGTGACTGCTACTTCTAAATGTGGGAGTATTTATACATAAAATTGGCTGAAGCTATGACGTATGAAACGGTTTGAATGTGTTCCCTTTGAAAATGCAGTGTTCGCCCGATGTGTCCTTACCGCTGACGCATCCGCGGTCTTATTCACCCTTGTGACAGAGTTACGTGTAGTTATGAAATGTTTACTAGCTGCGTCTTAGTCTGACAGCAATTTCGCTCACACACAGTGTGACGCAGCGGCTGCCGTCATCACGCAAGGCGGGTGAGCATTTCTGCTACCGGCTGCTGACCTTATTCCGTCTTGCTAAAGTGATCTAACCAACATCTTAACACATTTCCCTGTCACAATGTTTGCGGCGTAACAATATTATGCTCTATAGATATATTCGACTTACAAAATACATAATTCTATAAGTTACATATAATTATTTATAGCATCTGCTCAATCGAAAGTAAATCACAGGGAATAGATCATCTTTAATAGTAAAGGTTTTTGTAAAGGTTGTGTATTTCTAAAATTCATTTCAACGATAACTAAAACAAGTTCTTGCTCAGCTTAAACTTCTTGGTATTGTTACACTCGTCTGTGATGATTCTGACAACTGCTTATTTCTCCACAATTTCCATGCTGACAACTCTTCATCGAGATTTTTATTTCATTGTTTTCTAAAGTCATCAATATCATTGCACTGAATCGGTTTACCACTAATGCCTCTTCAGCTCAGAGAAGCACATACGTACTACGGCCTCCAGTATTTGTCTTCCCCTACAGTTTTTAACTTATACTGCTACCTCTACTACTTGGTAGCTTATTTCCAGATGTCTTGACACACGTCCTGCCATCTTACTTCTTCTTATCAGTGTTTTCCACATTTCATGTTATCAGTCGTCTTAATTTTAAAGATGAATCAAAACAGTCATAGACCGCATTTTTATTAGATTGTTACAGGTTTCGGTCTACAGTGTGACCATCATCAGATAATTATGGATCCAGATGTACGGCAATGGTGGCAGACAGAGCAGATTACGAACGTAAAATTGCGTCTGACTAGTGAATATATTCAGGAATTGATGATGGTGTGCTACCTGTAAATGGTTGTGCAAGGAATGTCTTTCAGCAGCTCGAGACGGCAACTCCACACATTTGAAATATTCTAAGATTAAATACTCTATATTCTAAGATTAAATAAATAAATGAAACGAAGCAATTGTCCGAACGGATACGAATATTGGTAGATATGGTGTACTGTACAGGTGCAGATTAATGGATACAGTGTCCAAAAACTTCAGAATATATACAGAAATTTTGTCTGTAAATCGTTGGTCCTCTGCCTGTTATGCAGCTAGTTCTTCGCTTTGTTGTTGATTGATAGTTATAGAATGTGCTTTTGATGGTTATTATGCTAAATTGCGTCCAATTGGCGTATTAGACGTTCAGAATCAAGATTCGATTAGAGAGCTATCCATAACGCTTCAAACGTTCTCGATAGAGGAGAAATGCGGCTACCTTAGCCCATATATGCCCACAATTTCTAAAACGACCCTCCTGCGACTCTATAAGAACGCCTGGACAACAGATAACTCCCACAACACATGTGCGAAGCGGGTAGCTTAGAGTATTCGCCAGGCGTAGTATGGCAACACTGATGATCCTTCTGTTAAGAGCGCAGCGTCAAGCCTCTTCCCCAGCAGTCTGAATGTCATCGTCGCCTCTATGTTAATCGCCACGAATAGTACCCTGGGTATGTTGACTCTCAGCGACTACGTACCTTTATTTATACATCGCAGGTATTGTGAGGCCAATGAAGATGCATTTTAGTGGCCAAATTGATGAGCCGTAATATATATAAAGATATATTTAGGTATTTTCCTGTCTCCCATAGCTGACAAAATGGCTAAAATCCGGCTCTTGTTTGAAGACACGAACGAAAGCTCTGTTGCGCATGTTTCCACTGAGAAAAATTTTAGTACTGACGAATAAAGGATATCATGTATACAGCATGTTCGTGGAAAGGCCATCTGCCGCGTTGGAATGGCCGTGCGTTCTAAGGCGCCTTACTGCGGAGCGCGTAGTTGCTCCCCATCGCATGTTAGAGTCCTACCTCGGGCATAGGTGTGTGTATTGTCCTCAGGGTAGTTTGAGGAACTGATAACCAGAGCAGCGAAGTTCCACAGATTTACAAACATTTGAACATTTTGAATACTATCTCTTTCAGATTAAAAGCATGAGTTGCGTCACTACTTGCAAGTTAACTTGTATGACGGGTCATCTGAAGCACGAGATGCAGCCCTTTGAGACAACGTTGTTACCAAACTGCCAAATCAATAATGTTTTCTTACATCCACAGGGTTACTAAACAGCTTTCAAGGAATCACTAATCACTGGAACTGGTTGCCAAAGCAAAGTGAACACGTGTTCATTAATGAAGATTAAGTTTTGTAAAACGCAACCAAAAGAATTTATGTGTATAGGTTGGACACAAACGATAATAATTTGCACCATACGATGCAGTGGCAACAGCGTGGTTCACTATAGACTAGTGAATATGCAGTACATCCCATTCAAAAGGCACACTCATATTTCTGCTAAACAGAAATTTGGTACTCATCTGGCAAATATTGTATAAACTATTTGAGGGTACAGTGGAGAGTAGACAGTCTTGACGCTAATAGTGGAGTTGTACATGTTTGGTGTAGCTAGATCACTTGGAGCCAACGGTGAATCTCGTCGATTTGTTGCACTTAGGGACTATGATATTGCTAAAACACCGACCTAATATAATTACTGAAAAGTTACTATAGTCGATTTGCGAGAGTCAGCAAGTGCACTAATATTTCAAACGATTTATTATCTGATTATAAGTCAACATTTGCGAGTGGGTTTTTACATTAACATGTTTCAATCCTTCTGTATCATCTTAAAAATCTCGTATTTGCGTCTACAACCCGTCTCGTCTATCTTGTGACAAAATTCTGAAGACGATCCAGAAGGATTGAAAAATGTTAATGTAAAAAAACCATTCGCAACTATTGACTGATAATAAATTGTTTCAAATTCGTAATAGTTAATAGTTCATAACTTATTACATAACAGCAATAATAAATACTGATTATAAAATTCGTAATAAACTCTGATTAATGTCAAAGAAGTTTTATTTTGATTCTCCCTGCCCAATGACAGTGTATGTCGTTATGTTCTTATCGGTTCATAATCAAACCACTGAAAAAAAAGCTTCGTTTCGGAACTGATAACTAGAAATCACTGTTATAGCTTCGTCCTGTGCTTAGTAAAAAAAAACCATGAATGTCAAAAATCCGTATTACAAAAATTCTGGTCACTTATGGCCAAGGCAGAGTGTGGCAAACACGAACACATGCAGTAGGAACTCTCGGTATGTTTGGCTAGCACTATCCCGCTGAAATTTAATCCCGTAATATCGTACTATGAACAGCAAACAATCAGATTGAAGAATGTCGGCAAATTCAGCTGTGGAGTAAAGGTGTCACCCGACGACAACCAAAGGCGTCCTGCTGTGAAATGAAATGGCACCCCACATCATCACTCCTTGTTGTGGTGCCGTACGACATGTGACTATCAGCAGAAAATCCCACCATTGTACGGGGAAACTCCAGACCGATGGCCATCGAGGCTCAATAAGTCGAAACAGAAATAATCACTGAGTGCTATTTCAGACATTTAGATTCCAGCCTGAATATAGCCGGCATAAAAGGAGTGCTATGAGGTCAGACCCTTTACCAGATGGGTCTATTATATTGAGGAATACGGGGCTCTGAGTGTCTTTCTGAATATTTCCCGAACTTACATTCTATCCTTTGCCTCGATCGACCACCTACTCCTTGATTTGACCATGGTTCACCCATTCCCAATAACCTCGGTTTCCCTTTTATAGTCATCCCCGTCGAATAGTGGCATCGCTCGTGTCCAATGTCGAACTTTCTTCCACTTACTTAAATCGGTTTCTTGTTGCTATCTATTAGTCTTGTGTAGTTCGCGAACGAATTAGTTCGGAAGAGCGCTCCCACAGGCGAAATACGCGAACAAGTTCGCAGATCCCTCGCCTCTTAGTTCGTCCGCTCCTTTTCCGAAGACTGACGGGGAACAGCGAGAGGATGCGAGTACTCCGTATGCAAAGTAGTTGAATACCATTGTATCACCCATTTGTGTAAATAAATGGTTTATTTTCCTAAGTATTTGATGTCAAATTGCCCAAAAATACGGATAATAGCACACGCTTTGGCAACACTGATTAATTATATAAAAAGCTGTCATAAAAAAGAGCTCTTTTAGTACCGGTAGCAAAAGCCAAAAAGAGCGGACGAACTAGGAGCAGCGGACGAACTAGGAGCAGCGGACGATTATGCCAAACGTATCTCGCTTCACAGTTCGTTGCATTCTTTTCCGAAGACCAACGGGAAATAGCGAGAGGGTACGTAGCAAAATTAAAAATCACGTGTTTGCCTTCTGCTGATGAGTCATTTCGAGGTGAGCGCCTGCCTGCTAGATTACATACTTCAGTGCTACAAAATTTCTGTTTTGATGAGTTCTGCACTTTGCAATATCTGACTAATAAATTACTTAGTGCCAAGATATAGAGATAACTCTAAACTTAAACGCGAGAAATTATCCACACACAAACTGTTTCTTTTGGTTTGCGTGATATCGTTAGAGGCTCAAGCAGCAAGCGCATGAAGCAGCTATGCGGGGGAACTTTCCCCTCCTCCTGCACGCGCAGACCTCGCCACTCAGCCGTCACTGGAAGCGGACTAACTAAAAGAGCGAAGTAGTTTGCCCCAGAGCCGCGAACTAAAGTGAGCGCTCCCGGTCGCGAACTATTATGCGCAAGTCTACTAGCTATGCCTCCTCTTTCAAATGCTGACACCTGCTTATTTGCTTCATGCTCCTGCCTGAGAGGTTACTGGCCAGCTGCGCACACAACTTGTCATCACTGCTAGTGACTTCATACTAGAATTTCATATCAATGCTACTAATTATGGAAAACTTGCACTTTATCTGTTCTGTTACGTGTTTTTAATGTTAATATTTTATTTAATTAATTTGTACGTGTAACTTTTCTATGTAACATATTAATTGTAATTTTTTATTTTGTAACTCATATCGGATTGATAATGGACAGTGAGTAAAAGATATCTCTGAACAACACAAATTATTGTAGAGAGCGCAGTCTGCTCGCGAGGCTAAATTATTGGCATAGCTGCGCTAGCGGTCTGTGAGTGGACCTCGCCGTGATCGAACGTAGCGCTTCAGTCTGTATAGAACAGTCGCGGTACCACGGGCATCCGAAGAAGAAGAAAATGACTAGAGTGAAAAGCTGATTTTTCGCTAGTCTGCAAGTGCAGATTCGGGTCTTCTGGCCGACCGCCATCCGTTGTGTCGTGTGGAAACAAACGGAATCGTTACGCGTCCGTAGTGAAAAAATCGAGATACCCGAAATCAGTCCACTCACAGAAAATTGAAGTTGAAAGACTATATCAATTTAAAGAAGTGTTAATTTATGTTAAATTAATGTCTGAAAGCTTTTGTTAGCACGAACTGATCAAGCAATCACCTACTGGAATTGTATGATTCTCCGATAGTGCTCTCTCTCAGTCTGGCATGTTGCTCTTGTTGAAACCACCGAGGAACTGCTTCATCATAAAGATCAGTAAAGCATTATAATTGTAATAGTGTCAACTGTAAAGTTGTGAAAAAACCTTCTTTGCCTTTAACATACAAAGTGAAACTAATTCATCTATGACTATTCCTTGATAACAAAATTCATTGAAATTAAATATCAGAAATATCATAAAAGCGGTTCGATGAACCCACTGCCATGCACTTTAATGTGACTTGCAGGGTATTTATGTAGTTGTAGATGTAGAATGATAAAAGCCATTAGACATCGGTTGACTATAAAGGAGAAAATTCCAAACCAATTTTTCAAGGATTAAAGGCATTTTTATGATGGATAGCTATGAGGTAGGTAAAAATCTTTACAAACGATCTACTGATTAGTGACATTATTGATAGAATAGTGAAAAATTTTGAACAGCAGTTTGTTGTTTTAGGTAACGATAACTACACTCTTGGCCATTAAAATTGCTACACCACGAAGATGACGTGCTACAGACGCGAAATTTAACCAACAAGAAGAAGATGCTGTGATATGCAAATGATTAGCTTTTCAGAGCATTCACGCAAGGTTGGAGTCGGTGGCGACACTTACAACGTGCTGACGTGAGGTAAGTTTCCAACCGATTTCTCATACACAAACAGCAGTTGACCAACGTTGCCAGGTGAAACTTCGTTGTGATGCCTCGTGTAAGGAGGATAAATGCATACCGTCATGTTTTCGACATTGATAAAGATCTTATTGTTGCCTATCGCGATTGCGGTTTATCGTATCGCAACATTGCTGCTCGCGTTGGTCGCGAACCGATGACTGTTAGCAGATTATGGAATCGGTGGGTTCAGGAGGGCAATACAGAACGCCGTGCTGGATCCCAACGCACTCTTATCACTAGCACTCGAGATGACAGGCATCTTATTCGTATGGCTGTAACGGATCGTGCAGCCATGTCTTGATACCTCAATCAACAGTTGGGGACGTTTGCAAGACAACAACCACCCGCACGAACAGTTTGCAGCAGCATGGACTATCAGCTTGGAGAGCATGGCTGCGGTTACCTTGACGCTGCATCACAGACAGGAGCGCCTTCGAAAGTGTACGCAACAACGAACCTGGGTGCGCGAATGGCAAAACGTAATTTTTTCGGATGACTCCAGTTTCTGTTTACAGCATCAAGATGGTCGCATCCGTGTTTGACGTCATCGTCGTGAACGCACATTGGAAGCGTGTTTTCGTCATCGCCGTACTGGCGTATCACCCGGCGTGATGGTATGGGGTGCCATCGGTTACACGTCTCGGTCACCTCTTGTTCGCATCGACGGCACATTGAACAGTTGTCGTTATTTCAGATGTGTTACGACCCGTGGTGTTACGACCCGTGGCTCTGCCCTTCATTCGATCCCTGCGAAACCCTACATTTCAGTAGGATAATGCACGACCGCTTGTTGCAGGTCCTGTACGGGCTTTTCTGGATACGAAAAATGTTCGACTGCTGCCCTGGGCAGCACATTCTCCAGATCTCTCAACAATTGAAAACATATGGTCATTAGTGGCCGAGCAACTGTCTCGTCTCAATACGCCAGTCACTACTTTTGAACTGCGGTATCGTGTTGAAGCTGCATGGGCATCTGTACCTGCACACGCCATCCAAGCTCTGTTTGACTCAATGCCCAGGAGTACCATGCCGTTATTACGGCCAGAGGTGGTTGTTCCGGGTACTGATTTCTCAGGATCTATGCACCCACACTGCGTGAATATGTAATCACATATCAGTTCTAGTACAATATATTTGTTCAATGAATACCCGTTTATCATCTTCATTTCTTCTTTGTGTAGCAATTTTAATTGTCAGTAGTGCATTATTAACAATAAATTATCTTTGGACGAATCCAATAAAATAAAACTATACCCTCAGGTAGTGTTAAAGACATCTGAGGTGTTTAACAGATCTCGACTCAAATATTTAATTAGAGATTATTAGCTGAATGAATTTTTATACGGGGACAGTGGTAGCTCTTTTGCCAAAGCTTAGTATAACGAATAGTTTAAAGCAGACAGTGAAAAATGCTGTTCATTTGTGCTACAACAAAGATTGGTTGCTAAGCTCATCATGAAAGTAATATAAATCATCTTGGTTCGACAATAACAGTCTCTTGGAAATCAAATATTTTCAGTACGTATATATTTCAGAAATCTGAAATCAGAAAACATTTACAGAAAATATTTCATTTTGAGAGAGTTTTTCAGCCATAGTGATTGGACCACACTACATTACCAATCACGTGTCCAGTTGTTTGCAAAGATCAATTAACAATGACGCAAGCGTATGCTACAGAAACACTATCACTGCACACACGAGAGCTTACAATGCATTTTCAGCTCATCCTGTGGGTACAAAACATCGTTTTCATGTTTTGTGAGGTTAGAAATGGAACATTTCTGATGTAAGTAATGTCAGGTAGGGCCAAGCCGTGATTGAAGTGACAGGTAATGGAACTAGTTTATTAAGAGCGGTCAGTGGCTGTGTCTAATTACTGATTTGAAATGAAGTGATACAGTGAGATCAAAGTGGCTTACAATAACAGAGACTAAAGTTACGTATCGCGAACTCTCGTTCCACTGAAAATTCAACTAAGAACTATTGCAATTAAAGACTCAAATCGAAACATTTTCATTATTCCGACACCCCCATCTTGCAACAGAATGAGTTTCGCTGACTTTACGCCCCGGTATCGACATGTCCCCTGTTTACTACCGTTTCCAATTTCCAGGTGAAATAGCGCTCCAGCGACATACATAATTCATCGGCCACCAAGTTTACATCTTTGCATTTTTCGTCGATACCTCTATGATTATCAATTTGTACCTGAACTGCATAACTCCTACATGATGTGTCGTTTCTATTGCCGTGAAATGTATTGAAAATGTGGTAATATTTTCCCATATGAAAGTAACTTTCTCTATCCAAGGTCACTATCACATACGAAGCTATGTGCGTCGCACATAAATGGGCAAGGAATGTATTTACTTTCAGCTGAAAAGGTAAGTTAAGAACTATATACAAGATGCATTGATTTATAGTATCTATGTCTGTAACGAGCCAACGGCCATGCCGCAGTGGCTTCGCTAGTTCCCATTAGAACACTGACGTTAAGCACTGTCGGTCTTGACGAGCACAGAAAGCAAAAGAAAGGAAAGCTTTTTGACTCTGTACCTCACAAGCGTTTATTAATCAAATCGCGTGCTTATGGAATATTGCCACAATTGTCCGCCTGGATTCGTGATGTCCCGTCAGAAAGGACACAGTACGTTATAATTAACGGTAAGTCATCAAGTAGAACAGAAATTATAAGTGGCTTTCCACAGGGATGAATTATGGGTTTCCTAAAGTTCCTTATCTTTATTAACGATTTAGGAGACAATCTGAGTAGCTCTCTTATACTGTTCGCAGATGATACTGTCACTTATTGGTTAGTAGTCACCAGAACATCAAAAGCAACTGTAAAATTATATAGATAACATATCTGCAAGGTGCAAAAATTGTCAATTGACCCTTAATAATGAGAGGTGTGAGGTTATCTACATGACCACTAAAAGAAATCCGTTAAATCCCAGTTACACGCTAAATCAGTCAAACCTACTGGCCGTCAATTCTACTTAATACCTAATTGTAACAATTACGAACTGCCGCGGTGGAGTAGCCGAGCGGCCTAAAGCACCTCGCTGCGGAGCGCGCGGTTGGTCGGCGGTTCGAGGCGTCATGGGTGTGTGTGTGTGTGTGTGTGTGTGTGTGTGTGTGTTGTCTTTAGGTTAGTTTACCTTAGTTCAAGTAGTTTGTGAGCTACGGACTGATGACCACGCAGTATGGTCCGATAGATTTACAAACATTTGAACATTCAATTACGAACTAAAATTGGAAAGAATACAATAGAAAATATTGTAGGATAGAAGAACCAAAGACTATGTTTCGTTGGCAGAACACTTAGAAGATGCAACAGTTCTACTACAGAAACTATCTACATTACACTAGTGCAACCTATTTTGGAGTATTGCAGCGCATTGTGGGATCCACACCAGATGGGACTGACGGACGATTTACAAAAAAACCAGAGAAGGGCAGCGCGTTTCGTATTATCACCATAAAGGAAAAACAGTGTCACGGAAATTATGTGCGATTTGGGGAGTAAATCATTAAAAGAAAGCCGTTATTTTTGTGGCGAGATCTATTTGCGAAATCTCTTTCACCAACTTTCTCTTCACATCGAGGACATATATTGTTAGCGTCCACCAATATAGGGGAACATGATCATCAAAATAAGATAAATTAGATTGAAAACATAAAGATTTAAGTGTTCCTTTTCCTCGCGCGCTATTAGAGAATGGACCTATAGAGAAATTTCATAAAAATGGTTCGGTGAACCCTCTGCCATACACATCAATGAGGCTTGTGGAGTATCAAATCAAATGTTTGTACAGCTTATGGGACTTAACTACGGGGTCATCAGTCCCTAAAATTAGAAACTAGCTAACACTAAGGACGACACAAATATCCATGCCCGAGGGGGTATTCGAACTCCCGACAGTAGTGGCCGTGGAGACCGTGACTGGCGCGCCGCAGTCCCCTCGGCCACCGCGGCCGGCTTGTGGAGTATCCGTGTAGATGTAAATGTAGATTTGACGATATTCCTGTCTTCCAACGATACGTGACGAGTCCTTATTACACCATCCCAAAGGAATATAGCGTGCAAATTTTCCAGGACATGTATCGCAGAGCTCAAAGGTGTATAGTTATGGGAGTGTGTAGGTGACTGGGCAGCATGCTAACTGTAGTTGATAGTTCATCTGCGTTAATGTTACAGTGGCGGCTGGTGCTTCACATGACTGGGGGTTCATTTATGTCAGTGCCGGATCTTCGTAGTGGCGCCCCCCGCCCCCACTCGGCGTCCAAAGAGACAATTTGGGGGGAAGCGCACCGATTTGCCCCCTTTAGATATATTTTCGTTAAAAAAAATCTGCAGAATATCTTACCTGGCTTCTTTGCGCTTGCTTCAACACGAGCTGAGGCGTTGGCCTACCAAGCTCCTTCATTTCACACTTTTCTTCCAAGCTTAAAGCTAAGAAATTTGTTTCTAAAAGATACTGGACGATATTCATTTATCTTTGATAATGAACACCAAGAACATATGAATAAGCACACGAACTCTAAAACCCAGTAACTGATTACACTGTTAGGTGACTGTAACAAAATGAATCTGTTACGATGAAAAGACAAGCTACCTTCGGGTCACGTCACACTGTAAAAGCAGCACCCCCTCCTAGCCTTACGCATGTGCAAAGGCTGCTCTCCCCCACGTCTTTTCGAATAGTTAAATACTTGTTAGAACGTTTTACCGTCGGACCTGTTGGTCTTGGGGTAAAGCGCTCGACTAGAGGTTGTATATTAAGGCTAGTCTACACGACGACACCAGGTTGTGACACTCGTTGCGTGAAAGGAATTGTGCGCAACTGGTTTCGTGTGTTTCAGTAGACATGACGCCAATACTACACACTTCAGTTTCGTTGTTTTGTGAGTGCCGTAGTCACCGTAGAATCAAAGTTTTGGTAGCTGTAGGAGTTGTGGCGGAGCTATTGTTTCTGTGTGTGATTTAGCTGCATAAGACTAAACATAAAACGAATAAGAAACGTGTTTGGGTATGTGACTGGTTTAAAAAAAAGAAATGTCAGCTCGGTTGCTCAGCGACCTTGTTGAAAGAAATTGTGGTTGAAGACCCTAGAAGTTATTTTAATCAACTTAGAATGTCACTAGAGCAGTTCACGTTCCTTTTAAGCAGGCCGCGGTGGCCGATGGGACTGAGGCGCGTCAGTCACGGTCTTCACGGCCACTACGGTCGGGGGTTCGAATCCCCCCTCGGGCATGGATATTTGTGCCGTCCTTAGTATAAGCTAGTTCATAAGTAGTTTGTAAGTTTAGGGACTGATGGTCCCTTAGTTAATTCCCACAAGCTATACAAACATTTGAACATTTTTTGTTCCTTTTAAACAGAGTTTGTAATGCGATAAAACAAAAAACAAGATACTGTTATTCGTGAAGTATTGTTACCAGAACTGAATTTACAAATTGTATTACGTTTCTTGTCAAGTAGATATTCGTCTCTACAGTATCTGTACCGCGTTCCAAAACCCACAATTGCCATAGTTGCTTTGTATAGTTATTTTGAATTGAATTTATTTTAGTTTGCAATTCACTAATCGTTAACTTATCAATATTCAATTCACGAATAACTGATTCAAGAGCACTAACACGCCACTGCTTATACCTGAAATGTTCGTCGTTAAAATCGCACAAACACCTAAGCGTCGCATATATGTCCAAAAACCGAACTATTTCTTCCGTCCCCCTCTTTTTGTTGCATTTTGTTCTGTTTTGGTTATAACTTAACCTAAAAACACGCGCAACCAGTTTCGTCAAAGTTGGAAAGTACCGAAACTGTTTAGTTTCGCCAACGAGTTGCGCGTACGCCTACCGCTCATGCGCACTTGGAGTAGCGCAGTTTCATGAACGTAATGTTGTCGTGTAAACGGGGTTGAAACACCTATGGGGAGTGACACTTGCGGGGAGTGACACGTACGGGGAACCCGGGGCCCTTGGGGCGGCTAATGGCTTTTTCTGGGTATAGGCACACCAAGAAGTCTAGCACTGCTGTTGTCAAGTTTCCACACTGTCAACATAACACGAAACAGTGAAATTGCACAACCCTCTGCAAGCTGAAGAGCAATATAGTAACTTGTTCTAACCACATATTAATTCCTCCTGAAAACAAAAAGGTATTTTAATAGCGATAATGTTTGGAGAGTTATTAAGACATTCTATGCTATTACAAGACGATGACTTTCCACAGTCATACCTCCTAAAAACATTTTCTCCAGAACACTAAGCATATCAAGACACCTGTGCAAGCAATAAATATATTAGGCATCCTGCACAGATACTATCACGCAACTTCCATCTCTTTAAAAATAGCTACTATGCTTTTTAATAGAAGACGCAACCTTAAACCTTCAATTAAAAAACGTTAATAATGAATCAATGAGTATTTTACATACTTGAAGCGTTTATTCGTAGACCCCAAAACGATTTGGCTGTATTCGAATTACAAATACATGTAAGGGAATGTCACACACCGAAAAATGCTAAAGATAAATTCTATTTTCTATCACCGTTATATAGAACCGTTTTTACTCCGATCTTGGCATAAACCAACAGGGAGTAAAAAGTTGCAAGACTTCCAGGAAAAATGAAGCGAAATTGACAGCCAATAGTTGGTTATAAAATACAATCAGATATCCGTATCACTCTCCTCCTCAAGAAGTCTGTGTGAAGATTTATATTCAGAACGTTCAAGAAAAAGGCTACTGTGGTGTTGAAACTACAAGAAGCAGCTCATTTACTCAGGAAGGGAAAACGTTATGGTGCCCGTAAATTTGAATGGCTGTATCTCTTGTAGTAACATTCAGTTTTTGATAAAATGTTAAAATCCAATATACCAAAAATTTGGTTTTTCTAAACTGAGTGCCAACTTTTTTTGTCGAAATTTTTGCAGGAAGTAGTCTTGACGTGATTTCATACTTCTATGCATTAATATTATCAAACGTGTAATTTGTGTCACAAATTGCGCGGCCGGTCCGATGGGCCTTTCCCTGAATACGGCACAGGTAGCGGCTAAAAATGTTCAAATGTTTGTAAATCTATCGGACCAAACTGCGTGGTCATCAGTCCGTAGCTTACAAACTACTTAAACCTATGTAAACTAACCTAAGGACAAACACACACACCCATGCCCCAGGGAGGACTCGAACCTCCACGGCGAGCAACCGCGCGCTCCGCAGCGTGACGCTTTAGACCCCTCGGACAGGTAGCGGCTGGAGGGCGTGGAGTAGGGGTGGTGTATCCCTACTTCTGGAACACCCTGTTCACTACCTGCAGCGTCCGGGTCTCCCCGCAAGTGTCTACACATTCCCTTTCCCCGCAAGTGTCACTCCCCGCAAGGGTCACAAACTCCGTGTAAACTACCCTTTAAATACAGGCCAATGTGTGACTGATGAAGGAGCACCGAAACAGTTTATAACGAAATACAACTGAATGCTGATATTTAAAAAAAAAAAAAAAAAAAGTTGGATTGTAGTAGCTAATACGAACAAATTTTGCAGAGAGTTTCGCTGCGGTATTTTTAGTCCTTTCTGATGCAGCAGCTTTGGTTACCAGGTGTGTATAAGTTAGTGTGTTTGGTAGTGAGGACAGGTGCAGAGTTTCGCGCGCGCACGTTGGCGGCCCTGGTCGCACAGTGCCTGGCTGCAGGATGTGCAGTGGGTGGGCGCGCTTGCTGGGGTTTGGGTGAGGCGCTGCGCGGTGACAGCTGTTGCGGCCGCGTCACGCCTGCCACGACACGTGTGCCTCTGCTGCTGCTCTGCCCAGGGCGTGCAGCATGCCACCGCCATACAAACGGCCGTCACGCTGCTCTCCGCCTCACTACACACACACCACGCCCGCCGGCGTCATTTGTCACGCGTTACGTCCAAATATTATTTTACACCCTGTTTTATGCAATGCGCTCGCTTATTTGTAATGTTTTGCAATCGTCGTAATTCAGTGTGACTATGTTATCTGTTCCACAAGTGTTCAGATCAAATGATTAAAGCGATTAAAGTAAAAAAAAATTGATATATGTCTCTAATTATTCTTATTTTCAACGATCTAGAAGCACATGCGTTGAAACCTGAGTTCACCCTTTAGTTACCAGTGGGAACTATTATTTGTTTTTGCTGTAAGATCAGTGTTCCCACTTCTAACTTGTGCTACGATATCTGTAAGAGTGTGCTAACTACATATAGATTGAAACTTCCTGGCAGACTGTCGGTAGTGCGCTTGCCCGCGAAAGGCAAAGGTCTCCAGGTTGGAGTCCCGGTTCCGGCACACAATTTTAATCTGCCAGGAAGTTTCATATCAGCGCACACTCCGCTGCAGAGTGAAAGTTTCATTCTGGAAACATCCCTTAGGCTGTGACTAAGCCATGTCTCCACCATATCCTTTCTTCCAGGAATGCTAGTCTTGCATGGTTCGCAGGAGAGCTTCTGTGAAGTTTGGAAAGTAGGAGACCAGGTACTGGCGGAAGTAAAGTTGTGAAGCGGCATCGTGATTCGTGTCGGCATAGCACAGTCGGTAGTGCGCTTGCCCACGAAAGGCAAAGGTCCCAGGTTCGTGTCCCGGTTCCGGCGCACAATTTTAATCTGCCAGGAAGTTTCATATCAGCGCACACTCCGCTACAGAGTGAAAGTTTCATTCTCGAAACATCCCTTAGGCTGTGGCTAAGCCATCTCTTCACCATATCCTTTCTTCCAGGAATGCTAGTCTTGCATGGTTCGCAGGAGAGCTTCTGTGAAGTTTGGAAACTAGGAGGCGAGGTACTGGCGGAAGTAAAGTTGTGAGGCGGCATCGTGAGTCGTGTCGGGAGAGCACAGTCGGTAGTGCGCTTGCCCGCGAAAGGCAAAGGTCCCAGGTTCGAGTCCCGGTTCCGGCACACAATTTTAATCTGCCAGGAAGTTTCATATCAGCGCACACTCCGCTGCAGAGTGAAAGTTTCATTCTGGATACATATAGATTGTCAAGAGGCGCGCGAAAGTGGTTGTATTTATACATTGTTAGTTAGTCAATGCAGAAGCGCAGTTTTCGCGGGAAAACAAGAGCGCTTTTTATATAGTGTGCTTTCCTTTTGTGTGTGAAGTGACTTGTATTTGTCTACTTTTAGATTTACGGGGGAGATGGTATTCGTGTATATTAGCTGGATATCAATGAAAATTACATAAATATTACAAGGTAAGTTAGTGGGAACTATGTTTCCCACTGAACGTGTGTGAAGTGCAGTGTGTATGGCTGTGCAATCGGCATTGTAGTTATTGTTTGTTTCTTATTGATTAGAATGCCTGGATTCATGCCGGAAAAGGTTTTGAGAATTTTGTGAACTTTACCAGAAGATGTAGAAATTTCAGATGACGATGCTGACTCTGACGAAGATTTTGAGTCACCAAATACTTCGCAGATCTTGAACAAAAGATGGCAGCAAAAGTGAAGCATTCTGTCCATTGGCTGTGGCAGAGTACAATAAGGTAACAGGAGGGGTGGATCGATTTGATCAGCCGCGAGAACGGTATGCTGTAGGTCGTCGTTCATGGAAGTGGGGGCAAGACTATTTTTTCTTCCATATTTGGCAGTTGTCAATGTCTACATTATGTGGAAGTTACAGAAGCAGACCAGCTAACATTTAGATTGCATTTTACAAGTCAGCTCATCTCCGGCTTCTCAAGTCGTAAGCGAAGAGGAAGGCCCGTTCAATTTCAGACACCAGAAAGAGGCGTGTCTGGAGTTCCAGATCAAGTTCGTCTGGCGAAAGTTGGAACTCATTTCCCAACAAAAGGTACTACAAACAGAAGATGCCGCCAATGTAGCACCAAAAACAAAGGAAAGAGGACAATAATAATGTGTAGCAACTGTCGTGTACCTTTGTGTGTAGCACCATGCTTCTCTAAGTTCCATAGAACGTCATCATAGTGAACTCAGTGGACAGTATTAACTAATATAAAAGTAAATCAGATGTTTAATACGCTTTTTGTAATAAAAAATAAAGGATATACATCTTTTTAATTATCAAGTCCACTTACTGCAAAGGTCGGTGGTTACAATAGTTCCTACTATTTTTATACCCGTATGCTAAACTCTCACTTTCCAGATTTAAACTATGATTTTATTTATGGCTTCTTAGCCAATTATAGTATTCATAAAAAAATCTTCAACTTGTGGAAATAATTTGATCACTAAAGGGTTAAAGAAGAGCTTCTCAATGTGCGGTACCCTTCATTCAGTTACTTCATACGTGGAAAGGGCCTTATCGACAATGCATCTACTCTACGAGCCTCTCTCACAATTTTCTGTCGAGTGCGCCGTGTGTCCAGTTGATTTCGCTGTTTATCATGGCTGCGTCTTCTCGAATGTTCTCTCGCCACCAGCTTCTGGGTCTGCCTATTCCTCTCGATCCCGCTATTGTTCTGCTGAATGCCATTCTGGGTAATCTATCTTCTGTCATTCTGGCTATATGGCCCGCTCAGTTCAGCCTTCCCTTTTGAGCACTTCGACGATGTTACGGTGTTTGTACAGTTGTCTTAGTTCATTTTTTTCTTATTCTCCACTCAATGTTATTTTCATCATATACAGGTCCAATAATTTTCCTTACTATTTTTCTTTCGAATGTTAACAGTTTTTCTTCATCTTTCTTTCTAAATGTTAATGTTTCACATGCATATAGCGTCACCGGTATAATGGTTGATATAAGCAGGTTTGAAGTTGCTGCTGAATGATCTTTTCCTTAGAATTTTGTGGAAACTAAAAAGCGTCTTGTTCGCTGTTGCTAACGCTTCGAACGCTTCGAAGATGCACCAGCTCCACCAAAAGAGACTGCCTACATCACACTTGTGAGTCCTCTCCAGGAGTACTGTTGCCCATTGTGGGACCCTCACCAGGTGGGACTGACGGAAGGTATTGAGAAGGTTCAGAGAAGGGCAGCTTGTTTTGTTTTATCACGTTACGGGGGGGGGGCGGGAAGCGTCACTAAAATGTTGCACGAATTGGGGTGGAAATCATTAAAACAAAGACCTTATTCATTGCAGCGTGATCTGTTTGCGAAGTTTCAATCACCGACTTTTACTTCCGAATGGGAAAATATTTTGCTAGCACCCACCTACTTAGGGAGACATTACCATCCTAATAAAATAAGAGAAGTCAGACCGGAAACGGGACGATTTAGGTGTTGTTTCTTCCCGCGCGCTATTAGAGAAAGGAACGGTAGAGAAAGGTTATGAAAGTGGTTAATGAATCCTCTGCCAGGCACTCAAATGTGATTTGCAGAGTATCTATGTAGATGCTAAACGGGCATCTATTTCAGTATCTGTTTCATTGTTTTTACTGAAAAGACTCCCTAAGCACTTGAAGTGCTCAACAGTCTTAAAAGTAAATTCATCTACAGTCAACGGTGCCTCTTTTCTTACCTATAACCAGGTATTATGTCTATTCTTCATTAACATGTACTCCTGTTTTCTCGGCGATTTTGTAATAATTTTGTATCATTCTGATTAAAGTTTTCAAACTTAGTTAATAAATTAAAAAAAGTAATAAGGGAAATTATGGCTTAAGTCCTCGTCAACAGCGTGGTCATTAGAGAGGGAGCACATACTTGGATATATAAGACTAGGGTAGAAAATCGGACAGGCCCTTTGAAAGGAAACATTCCGGCATTGGCCTGAAGCGGTTTAGGGAAATGACGGAAAACCTAAATTTGGATGGCCGGAGGTGGCTTGTTGCCTAATAGGAAGGAATTCGTGGACCAAGTTTGGTTAAAATCGGTCTAGTGGTTTAGTAGGAGATCATCAGCATACATACCTACATTTTTATATTATGTATGTAGCAGTCGCACGCCATCACCAAATAGAAAAATGACGGTAAATGATTAATTTTTAGTTACGTTCCTAGAAAAGGATTTTGAAAGTGACGTTCTCTGAAGACTCGCGACATAGTGGTGGTACACATCCAAAACATTTACCAGGGCCGCACGGTAATGGCCGTGCGGTTCTAGGCGCCATGTCAGGGACTGCGCGGCCACTTTCACCGAAAGCTCGAGTCCTCCCTTGGGCATGGTTGTGTGTTGTCCTTGGCGTAAGTTAGTGTAAGCAGTTTGCATCTCTAGTGACCGATTACCTCACAGGTTTGGTCCCTTAGGTTTACAAACATTTAAACAAATAATCGAGGGTACTGTGTTGCAGGTTGTTCCTCTGGAATGAAATGAAAAGGCCTACCCCAACAAGAAATCCATCAAGCAGTAACAAGGTTGATAACAAAACGGAACTATTTCAAAGCATGTTTTAAACAGATTAAAATGTTTAATTTCTGATCGTGCCACACAGATTCCTTATCCGATACAAATAGTCCTCAATTTAATTTTTAATTTCTATGACAACACTTGTAAAATTTAAAACCGAGACCTGACGTGCAGACTGTTGGTGATTAACTTCTTTATCACTAGCTGTTTTATTCCACTGAAAATGAACCTCTGTGTGATTTTTGCCAGTAACAGCTACTCATTACTATTATGCTATTACTCACCTCATGTTTTTCCTTTTAAATTGTATGAGTAGTTTAATGCCAATTTAAAACTCGCATGCACAAATTACAACTACCTCTTTGACGCTATGAATCTGTAGGGATCTAGGAAAAAATTATACATTTTAGCCCGCATTAAAAAGCGTTGTACTGAAACTTTTTTATGGAATTATTTTCTTCATTTCAGTCTTTTGTGTGGTGAATTTTCAATGATTTCAAAAATTTTGTTGAGATTGCAACAGAAGCAAATTCAAAGTTTATTTCAATTTCTCTGCACTTGTGTTAACCAATATTTTGATTCCACCTACGTAAATATCTAGGAAATACAGTGAAGTTGAAAATGGCGGATATTCTAACTTACACAAGCAATCGTCCTTACAACGAAACATTCGCTAAGAATAGGAAAAAGTGCAAGGAGCAGTGATACACGAAAAACCCACATACCAAACAGTGCGCATTAACATAGTGCTGCCATCCAGTTTTCAGATATGTCGGAAGTATAAAGTCCCTGCCCAAATTGGAAGATAGTTTGAAATCAATTCCAAAATTTGTTTTGGACAAACAGACAAGAGAGAAACCTAAAAAAATAGAGTATCATAAAAGGTTAGTTCGGTAGTGAATTATACATGGTGACCCTGAGAGAAGATTTGGAAACCAGTGGAAAGTAGAGAAGTGCAAGTGAAGATTTGCAATGACAAGGAAAGCTTTCCTGAAACAAAGAGCTGTATTAACGTCTTATTACTTTTAAGTATCAGTGAGGCATCCTGTAACTTCTCGTGTCAACTGTAGCCTTGCATGGATGTGCAGTGCGTACTATGGACACCATGGACAAGAAGAACCTTCTGAAATGTGATGCTACAGAAAAACACGAAAATTAGATGTATATATATCGTAAAATAATAGCCAAAGAGTTTCGTCTAAGTTGAGGCTGTACTGACAAAAGATCTTAGAACATTAATGAATATTCGTAAATAACAAAAATGGGTACTCCAGCCGACCCCAAAGATACTGGAAGCAGAGAAGCTCAACGAATTGTTCAAATCAAATGTTTGTAAAGCTTATGGGACTTAACTACGGGGTCATCAGTCCCTAAACTTACAAACTACTTATGAACTACTTACGAACTAGGACGGCACAAATATCCATGTCCGAGGGGGGATTCGAACCCCCGACCGTAGCGGCCGTGCAGACCGTGACTGAAGCGCCTCAGTCCCCTCGGCCACCGCGGCCGGCCCAACGAATTGTTGATTAGTATAATTGACTCGCATCGAAACGTTATTCATTTCCTACGTACTTGGCTGTCACTACCAGCAGAGCAACTCACCACCAGAAATTACCAGCGACACTCAAAACTAGAACTACCGTGATTCAGAAGTCGGCCGATATGTTGTGACATGCTACCGGCGAAAGTGGGAGGTCCGGTTGGACATCTGTTAAGAAATAAGTAAGAGTACGACTTCATCCCGTAGGGTTTTGTAAGAACATAGGTTCATTAGTTTTTAGTGGTGAGTTTACGAATGTCAAAATGACATAATTACACATATTGGACTGTACCACTTAGATGCTCAATAATACAGTGTTTCACATAAATCGCAACTTCTAACTTCTACCCGGTCCTGAGAAACGATGGCCTTAACAGACGGAAACAACAAAGAAATTCTATAATTTGGTAAAATTGTAGTAAGTTTTATATAGGCCAGAGAGGCAGAAATTTCAGGATTAGATACCAATAGCACACCAGACAAAGCGATAATAACCCATCTACTTTTAACCACCACTTAAAAACAGAGAAACACATAGTAGATAATTTAGAACAGTCGTTCCAAATTTTACATATAGCACCTAATGGACAACAAATCAACATTCAGGAGGAAATCGAAATATATACACTCATTTCACCACCTCTCTGAAATACTAAATGAACAAGTAGACTTGAAACACTAAAAATCATTGAATACTTTATTGATATCGTCCAAAAAGAAAATAGATAAAAATACGAGAAAGTCTTAGATTACACACTTATAAAGATTTCAGTAGCAAAGGTAACTGAAATTTACGTTACAAAGGTAACACATATCAATAGCGATTCGGCTAACAATGATCATTAAATTTCCAGACACTTGCAAAGGTTATACATTCCACCAACTGCTAAAATAGAAAAGATTATCTTAAGTATAAACATGTAACCATATTATATCACCGGTTATCTGTCACGTAGATATCAAATGTCAATAAGCAAATCTTAAAACATTTTGAGAACAAATATTGCTCTCATAAAACATAATAACAACTAAATAGATTGACACAAAGAAAACCAACGATATATTTGGATGTCAATACCATCTGACGTATGTATAATTTAGAATGGTAAGTTATGATTACGGTACTCATGAAATTAGATGAATGATTGCCAATGTCCATTTTCACAGATTACCTGAAGATGGCAGTGATGCCTAAATAGGTACTATCGTAATAAATATTAGTTGCATTTGAAGCAGCAATTGAAATTTTATTACATAACAACTACATTTTCATTTATTGAAGAACGAAACCTTAGTTGTAGGTAGTTCATAAGTAGTTTGTAAGTTTAGGGACTGATGACCCCGTAGTTAAGTCCCTTAAGCTTAACAAACATTTGAACATTTTTTGAACAGAACTGTAATCCGTGGGGCAGGGGAAACGGGTCGATTATTTATGCGGCAACTTGATTTTCAATGTTTACACTGCTTACACCTAACATACTGAAATAATGGTCAATGCTTTTAACTTGCACTGAAAATAAAACTGTATTGTGCATTATGTAAACGATAGGCATTTTTCTACAACGCAGTTTTAGTTCTGCAAGCCAGTGATGTGAACTCTTATTTCCTTTCAACAAACATTATAGAAGACAAATCTAAGCTTTCTCTCTCCTTCCCTCTCTTGCATTACATTATTGTTGGACATAGGTGAACAAGTTATTTAAAAAATTTAAAAAAAATAGGATTGATCTTACATAAAGTCACACAAAATCAGTAATCTTAACTTCATTATAGATTTCATCTCTGAAAACATCAGCAGCTGCATTTGACATAGAGGCGGTTCAGAGGCGAGCAGCTAGATTTGTTACCGGTAGGTTCGACCAATGCGCGAGTGTCTCGGAAATGCTCCGGCAACTCAATTGGGGATCGCTGGAAGAAAGACGACGTTCTCTTCGTGAATTTCTGTTAAGTAAATTTAGAGGGCCGGAATTTGAAGCTGAGTGTAGTACGATCTTGCTGCCGCCTACTTACATTTCGCGTAAAGATCACAAAGACAAGATAAGAGAAATTAGGGCTCGTACGGAGGCATATAGGCATTCTTTTTTTCCTCGTTCAATTTGGGAGTGGAATAGGAAAGGAAATGCCTAGTAGTGTACCCTCCGCCACGCACCTTACGGTGAATTGCGGAGTATGTATGTAGATGTAGATGTAGATTTAATAACTTTGAATGTTTGCCGACATATCAGGGAAAACTATAGACGCTACAAAATTTAGTTTCAGAGGAGAATCAAACTAGGCATTTTCAAAAAAAAAAATTATTGTTTTCGCACGTTCTGAATTTTCCTGGTGGCCACGAAAATGGCTAAATAGCAAACAGCATTATGGAATCTGTTCATTACTTCCCTATTCTTTCTTATTTTCTCATTGTGCAATTCCGTTACTACCTTTCACTGAGAAGACAAGAGAATGTTAATTTTAGTAACGAATACCAGAAATCTGCTGTATGTAAATAAATCAGAAAATTGAATTTCATATTAAATATCTTCATTCACTAAAGCTTTAAGATGATTTAAATCACAATATCTTTTCGTATTCCAAATAGCTTTCTTTGTACCAAATAACAGACAGGTCCAACTATAAAATCTGTTCATCACATCAAAGCTGAAAAGCTAGTCTGATAACGCATACAAACTCTTTTCCAGCGGACCACGTTTTGCTTTTACTCACGTTGATACTATGAAGTTACGTTATCTGACATCAATAAATTGTAACTTTTTAGCTAAAGCACCAGTGCTTGGATGGGTAAACTTCCGGGTACATCA
Source organism: Locusta migratoria (assembly GCA_026315105.1). Classification (NCBI taxonomy): domain Eukaryota; kingdom Metazoa; phylum Arthropoda; class Insecta; order Orthoptera; family Acrididae; genus Locusta; species Locusta migratoria. The sequence continues at coordinate 392,760,677 of CM048744.1, read as the reverse complement.
CACGCTGTTGACAATTTTCCCTTAGCCTTACGGCAAAGGAGACAGGATGGGTGGTTGTGCAAAGTCCCTGATCAACAGTCTTTGGACCAACACCCTGGATTAAATTTCAAACCACTCTGCAGTGTCTCATGGAGTGAGGGCTTGGGACACTGTTGATGGTGGTCCGTCCGTCGGATGGGGACGTTAAGCTCGGCAGCCCCCTTGGTGCTTTTTGAGAGGAGTACGCTATAGGACGACACCAGGTTTCACGCTCTCCATCATCTCGAACACGACTCTGCAACTACGGACGGACTCATTACAGTAACCTACACTTAATAGACACTTGAGCACACTTGAGCAAAAATCATTAAAAACACCACGTGAAATTTGCTTCATAACAGCAAACATCGCCCACGTTCATATTATGTCATACGTTTTACAGCCTCTGACGATAAAGTTCGGTGAATAGTCTTGTAACATCAACGTAGATGAACTATGAATTACAGTGACCTTACTAAGCTTCGAAATACGTACCGCTGAACTCTGCGATACATGCCCTGGAAACTTTTCGTCATGTCTTCCTTTGAGACGGTGTGCACAAGCCTGGTCACGTTTCGTTGCATGTCAGGAATATCGTCAAGTCTCTTACCTTTCAAAGCGAGTTTGAGTCGCAGGACTAGAGCATATGGTGGATATTCAAGTTGCACGACAACGATAGCCTACACGCAGTTGATAACGTCGAACAGTTCCTAGGAAAAGAGGGTGTGGTGCAACTTCAACGTCCACATACTCGCCGGATCTCCATCCTCTTCCTATTACCTCTACCAGCTTTGGAAGAGATGTGACGATATTCCTTACATGCAACGAAGCTTTTGAACATTATCCAATAGGAAGACTTCGTGCAAAGTTTACATTGCTCAGTTTTGCCTAGTTACGGGTGGTGACTACAGAGTATGCCAGACAAATGTATACCTTCGAAAAACTTACGGGTATGCTGCCAGGTAACAAAATCGACGACGGGCGATACTTCGGCAAGAGACCACCCTGCCATTTTCAAGTCGAAACTGCAGTGAGGAAGCAATGTGCAACGATCTTTGAAACCTCGGTTTACAATGAGTAAACAGGAAAGACACACACACACACCGAGCAAGCAAGCACACAGCGCCGACACGACGAAAGATGAAACCGGTCAGAATATCGATAACAAACATCAGTTCTCGACGGATGAGGTCGGATTAGTTTTGTCCCTCTGTTTTTTGACAATTGAGAGAGCAGGATCCTAAGCGGAATTTAAGCAGACGCATCCATCCCTATTCATAAGATTGTCACCTAGTTTTATTTCTATCGCTTCCTTGATAACACAGCCCCAGTTGTTGGAAGTGCATGCCAGAATTTCCGTTTTGTTGTATTCCATAGGGTGACCTGTGTCAAGACAGGTTCGGACACAACAGATTTGTTTGGCTGTTGTAAACGTGTGTGACATTTATGCTCAATTCAACGGTCCTCAACAGTCTTAATAGTTTGATCAACAAGTGACATGCCACAGCTACATGGGATACGGTAGAGAGCCGGCCGCGGTGTCCTAGGGGACTAAGGCGCTCCAGTCACGGTCTGCACGGCCACTACGGTCGGTGGTTCGAATCCCCCCTCGGGCATGGATATTTGTGCCGTCCTAGTTCGTAAGTAGTTCATATGTAGTTTGTAAGTTTAGGGACTGATGACCCCGTAGTTAAGTCCCATAGACTATACAAACATTTGATACGGTAGAGAGCCGCCTTGCGCCAACCGAGATCATCCTTAACGGATCCCAACAGTGCCTTACTTTCAGAAGGTGGACGAAACACACATTTTACATTGTTTTTGCGCAAAATGCGGCTAATCTTGTTGAAAGTACTGCCAACGTATGGCAGAAAGGCCACTGACATGGATGCCGTCTCTGCGCTATCATCACTAGCCCGCTGCAAACGTGGTCGATAGCGCAACGCTCTTTTAATCTGCCCTTCACCATAGATCTTCTGTCGAAAAGTTACCTCCAGATGAGACAGCTCAGTGGGCAAACTTTCCGGGTCAGAAATAACATGAGCCCTATGCACTAAGGTTCGGAGAAGCCCTTCACGTTGAGCTGGGTGGTGTCAACTATCAGCTTGTAAATACAAATCAGTATGCTTTGGTTTCCTATAAACAGCATGTCCCAACATACCACCTGCCTTTCTCCTGACCAACACATCAAGGTTTTAAAGATCGTTACACATTGCTTCCTCGCCGCAGTTTCGCCTTGAAAATGGCAGGGTGGTCTCCTGCCGAAATATCGGCTGTCGTCGATTTTGTTACCTGACAGCATACCCGTAAGTTTTCGAAGTTGTTATTCGCCAAGAGAAATTAAGGAATCACAAATGTATAACTCTATGTCATGCTTTATTGAGATATCGATATTCTCATTTGATCTGAGTTACGAGAGTGTTTTAGTACGGTCTAGTATGGACACAACAGGCGTTAGTCCTTTCATCTCGTTGTTGAGAAAATACCATGGCTGGAGCACGCTTCACATTCGAGCAACGAAAATGTATTCTGAAGTTTTTTCGAGTTTGATATACCGTTGCAGTGCATCGTCATTGGAGGCGGGAGTATGAAACGGAACCGCCAACACTCTTAACAATTTAACGGATTATTGACAAGTTTGAATCGCATGGAACGATTTGTGATATTCACAGAGGAAGGTCAGGAAGACAGCGTACAACTGCAAGTCCTGTTTCATCGGCTCTCGTGTTGGAAACGTTAGTTACTTCTCCACCGGAGAAGTGTACCTGGAAATGTTACGCACATTTGTTTTGCCAGGTATACGTGTGCTTTATAGAGCTGATGGAGAGGTTTTCTGCCAACAGTAAGGGGCACCTTACGAACTTTCCTGGACGAAGAAGAGGGCCTCCTGAGTTCCCTCCGCGGTCGTCAGATCTAACACATATGGACTTTTACTTGTGGTAGTCTGTGAAAGATAACGTCTATCGATGTAAGCCACCCATGGTGCAGGAACTTCACGAGAAGATTACAGCGACACATACAGCGATCTCCAATGAAACATTGACTGACAGTTGCGGCGATCGCTCGTTGTTCCGCTATGCGTATAGCAAACGTTCAAATGTTTGTAAATCTATCGGACCAAACTGCGTGGTCATCAGTCCGTAGCTTACAAACTACTTAAAGTGAGATAAATTAACCTAAGGACAACACACACACCCATGTTTCAGGGAGCACTCGAACCTCCACGGTGAGCAACCGCGTGGTCCGCAGCGAGGCGCTTTAGACCGCTCGGCTACTCCATCGCGGCTATGTGTATAGCCGCCAATGGTCAACATTTTAAACATTTAAAGTAACCGCGTGCTAAACTGAAGGTTGTACAACATGTGTGATCAATTATTAAATGTAAAATTAACACTTAAGAAATTTTTTTTTTCTCCTTAAAGTGTGTCTACAATTTTCTGGCGTTCTCAGTATTTCAAAGGACAGTAACGTAACTTTATTTCAAAGTTCATCTATGTTAATATTACAGCACTATTCACCGAATTTTATTGTCAGAGGTTGTATATCATTTTCCGTCACTTAACGATCTTTTGGAAATTCTCTTTTAATAACTTTTCACTTATTGTAGGTACTAAAACTCCAAGGCTCATATTTGTAAAACACTTTTCACAGTAGGGAGACCTTACACCCAGACCTCACCCCGCGCCTAGAGCGATCGTCAGATAACTAGCTTCTGTCGTTGCTGGCTACGTTACCGAACCGCTAATAAGGACGACGGAAACGAGGTGTATCACCTCCGATACGGCTATGAAGTGTTAAGCGTGGATTTATTGTAACAATCCTTCAAGTTAATCCTAACAATACGAACAAAAAAATTGGTTCTGTTATGGTTGAATATTACATACATTGCTACAGTTGGTGTATTACAAAAGGGCTGCCACATGGCTAATTAAGCTACATAAAAAGAGTAAATAATCAACTGTTTTCAGTCACTGTGATTTTATCGTTTCGACCGCCCTCGGCCAAAGCTTCGGTAAACGGCAGTTGGCGAGCTAAACTGCTAGCATTCAGTGGCTCCATCGCTAGACGGCTTACACCGTCACTGGTGTGACAAAACCAGTGCTCTCTGTTATTACCAGGTTTTTCATCCGCTCTCGGAAACACAGAGCGCTGCTGTGAAATACCTTTCGCTCCCTGTATCAACACTGGATCCTGTTTTGTCCCTATCACAGTCATCGAACTGTGATTTAGCGCTGCCATTACGATCTGAATTCCATCCGAATTTTATTGGCGGCGACCTAACAATGCAATGAATTAAGCGCCAGAATACAAAACGTTTGCTATGTAAAACTCATTGTACCGCCTGCGGATCGATTTTCTGCGAGAAATTATGCCCTTTTGTGGCATTACAATCACGCGTAAATACCGTTCTCGATGAAACCACGGGCTTTGCAAACGGACGGCTGTCACAATATTTCCGACAGGCGTGCGGGAATTGAGAATCCAGACACGTCGAGCTTGTAATGTGGGAACAGTCGCGCGCCATCAAGTTGGAATTACTTTCATTTCGTGGAAGGGTCCTGTCTGGACACTGTATACACGAACGAAAATGTTATTTTAAAGCCCATATGAAACGTTACATGCATCATTATATCTGCAAATTGCGCTCTTTGAGGTGGCGTTGTCAAAGAACATGTTTGGGATGACGACGATTATGCAGGGCAACACCCAAACCAAAAGTGCCGTCTCTTGCAGCTACACTGACATTATTTCGTTTCTCAAGCATAGAAACGTGTTTCAGATGTGTTAGATCTTGCACTAATCCGATTTCCTTTTCTTTGTATTACTCGAAAAATATCCTGTTACTATTGCTTGAAAATATATTATCGGCGGTCACATGATTCATGATTGAAATAAGCCTTGTACTGCCATGTCAATATAGCTACATGCGCCTTGGCTTTGCATGAAGCAAGCGACTTGTCTGAAGTCGGCAACGTTGTTACAAGCCACGAAAATAAAATCCAGAGAACAACATTACGTAAGTTATCAGTTTCATATTTCTTAAATGACGAACAGCGTTAAGCCAGGAAAGTTGTATGGTGGCATGAATGTCATGCGCTACATCTTGAAATATCGTTAGGAATGATATCACATGACAATGATTCCAACACATCGTGATGTAGGTAATATGTATCCAAAAAATATTCTCTATAAATCATGGTTTTGAGTATGTGTGTGTATTTGTAAGAGGGGGGACGTGTTGGCTGAACTCGCTTAGTTAAAACATATAGGAAAGAAGACTTGCAAGCCGCGGCGGAGTGGCCAAGCGCATTGAGGCGCTACACTACGATGCGCGAGGCCGCTCCCCGTCGGGGGTTCGAATCCCCCCTCGGCCTCGGGCGTGGATGTTTGTGCCGTCTTTAGTATAAGGTAGTTCATAAGTAGTTTGTAAGTTTAGGCACTGATGACCCCGCAGTTAAATCCCTTAAGCTTAACAAACATTTGAACATTTTTGAAGACATGCAAAGATATATTTAACAGGCACTCGAAGGTTCACCGACCGCAACACGTCTTTTGCTTTGATCATGGTCGTGGAATAGCAAAAGGGCTGGAGTCAGTGGCATCTTGTCAGTGTGTGCAGGTCGTGTGGCAATATCTCAATAAAACGAGGACATTATGATTAATCAGCATAAAGAACATTATGTTTGTAATGCTACATGTTACTGTCCCAGCTCACTTAGGCTAATGGTTCAACTCAACAATTACCCGTTCACTTTACAATTATCGATTTGAGCTGAGGGCGCTACGAACTGTTGACCTGTTCTGCTATTGGTTGTTCGAATGAAGTACGAGTGGTATAGCTGCGCTCAGTTACAATGAACCGGTAATGTCGTTCCTCAGTTGGAGTAGATAAAACAAATGTACATTCTGTTAACACATTCTTGTTCAAATAAACAAGCCAAATGAAAAATTAAGAACATAGCAGAAAATAGCAGTGCTTTTACAAAACGACTTTACATTCGTTTTTAATGTGTTCTTCTGCTGGAAAGCGTATGAACTGAAAAAGAACTGCGTTGTTACTATCGAACAAATGTAGCGATGAGTAATACTTTTGCTTTTAATACATTCTTCTACAAAAAAAATAGCACGGTCATAGATAAGCTCTGCACCTTCAATGAACTCCATTTCTCCTCCTGCATGAACCACTATTGCTCTTTGTCTAGAACTTTCATTTTTTCTCACAGCTGGTACGTCACTATGTTGCCAACATTTACTGACAATATCGTGTGTATGAACCCAAGTTTCCTCAGTATAAACGACAGGTTTTTCGCACCTTTTTCGTTTTTCCTCATTGTTCTACGATATGCTACAATGTCCTCTCTCTCAACCAGAAACGTTAGTCTGTTTTTACATTTTTTAAACGATACCCCATATCTTTCAAAATTCTCCAGGAAGTGGTTCTTTTTCACGTGAGATTAATATCTGGTTCCTCTTTAACCCAATTATAAAGTTTTCGAAGGGTGGGTATCTCTGTTTTAATGTCGTAAATACTCTAAAAACTTTCTTTGGAGTAAGCACTTACCAAATTCGTCAAGACACTTGGTTTTCTTCCTCATTCTCCTCTTCCTCGGTGTTACAATTTTCTGACCACTCTATCTGGCCTTCTAACATCGTTCACAATATTATGCACTGTTCTTACACTTTTTCCTAGCGCTACTGCTGCTTCCTCCATAGCTCTTTCCAACGGTATGAGCAAGCCTTTTCGTTTTTCTTCTTTACAGAAGTGAACAACATTGTTTATTAGCACGTTTCCATCGGAACGTACTCTTTGATAGCGTGTATTTTCGCGATGCCTGTCCATTTCACCAGCCGCTAGGAATACTGTCGCACTACGTCAATAACGTGACTGTACAATGTGCGCGGCACGTGCGTCATTCTTGTACTGTCGAGTATTGTCTGCCGCCTTCGGCCTCCATCTGATCGTAAACAAAGCTCAGTTCCGCGTTCTGCCGTCTGCAGTTGTAAAGTGAACGGGCAGTATGCAACGCGTTTAACATGAGCTAAGGCTTTGTCCGCAGTGGGCGCCAGCTCTGTTTCTCCGTCAGCTAACTAGCTGCCAAGGTGTTGTTTTACTTGTTTCACTTATCAACGCCTCGGCACGCCGCTGGCTGCCAGACTGCTGTTGTGTAGCTTACATCTTGTGTTTCTTGCATACATTGAGATAGCGGTAGTTTTGAATTGAGCAGTGAAAGCGTTATTCATTATGCTTAACTTGGGTGATCTTGCGGGGACCGCTGTATCCACCGTTGCAACGCAGTTGATATTTATTACAGCTAAGTGAACGGTCAAGTAACGAAAGATGCAGGGAAAGTTTGGAAGTTTCTCTAAAATTGTTACCTCGGTTTCTTGTATGCATATTTCTGCTGCAGCTTGTGCGATAGCGCCAATACGATGTATGTGCACCATGGCACATGTATATCGTTGATCCTGAGGATAGATATAGTGCGGACTAGTGTGTGAGGTCTCTGGAAGTCCTTTGATGGACCAGGAGAAAATGGCGGCGGTGGTTGGACGGAGCCACGACTTGCACTGCTGGGTTTGTGAATGGGGTTCAAACGTTCAAATGTTTGGAAACCTATTGGACCAATTGTGCTATGATCATCGGCCCCTAGACTTACAAACTACTTAAAGCAACTTACGCGAAGGACAACACACAAAACCATACCCGAGGTAGGACTCGAACCTCCGGCGTAAGCGGCCGCCTAAGACCACGCGGCTACTCCCGCGCAGGCAGAGTATTGGCGGCGTGTTGTGAGACCGCGACTGCTTTCGCGAGCCGTGGCAGTATACTGTATTTGTGACACCGTTTGTGAAAATCAAATGTTCAAATGTTTGTAAATGTATGGGACATAACTACTGTGGTTATTAGTCCCTAGGCTTACAAACGTCCTAAATTAACCTAAGGACAACACACCGTTTGTGACCCTACAGCTACATTCTCAATCAACAAACGTTGGCTGCCGGTGGACATTGAAACAAATCAGTGGAATAACCCTGAATATTTGTGACCAGCCAAGATTAAAACCCGCGTCAGCGGGTTACAAGGCTCTCACTAGGCGCTGACCGGTACCCACTGGGGACACAGTCGTCCAAGTCAGCCATGCACGCCTCCCGTCCGATGTCAATTCTGAATTCTTCTCCACACTTGTAAAGTAATGCCCCAACTACTATCACTCGTTACTGGCGAGATTTCGATTTTTCCCGTAAGAGTTCGGGCCTAGTGTGCACCCGCACTGAAAGAAATATCGATGGCCGTCTTCGCCTCAATAATATGTATGTGGTGGTCGTTCTTTGAGTCAGGTCAGTGATAGCGTTTTTCTCAGTAGATTAGAACGCAAACCACCGATAACGATAGTTCAGATATACTTGCCGACATCAGAAGCAGAAGACGAAGAGGCAGAGAAAATATACGCAGATTTAGAAATTGTAATTATTTATGTACTGGGACATGAAAATCTAATAATGATGGTAGACTGGAACGCGTTTCTAGGTGATGGAAGAATAAGAGTTTGGCACTAGGAATGAGAAAGGAGACACACTGTTTGGTAATACCTTTCAGATGGAATCAGCGAATGATCTGCTGAAGCACCACAATGTATGCAGTGTGGCGCTTAACCTGCGAGAAGGCGAAACCTCAGAGGAAAGTTTTATGCACGGAACACGGCTTCACAGGCCGAAAGTTTCAAGTAATGTCAAGATTTATTTTTGAAACAGTGCATTTGGAGTACATTACATTACTACACTTACAGATCAAGCCCTCAAGCAGTAATGAGGTACCAAGTGATGATCCATGCTGAAACATCCAAACTAGTACGTGGTGTAGTTTCCACGGACAGAAATGGAAGCGCTGATTCTGTTACCCAATCGATTATATAGATAGCGATTACTGTCTTATGATACATTAACCCACACTGTTTCGACCTGTTGATATAGTTCTGCAAGAGTTCTGAGTTGGCCAGTCGCAAGTGTCAGTTGTCGTCCCATCATCATATCCTACACGTGCTCTATTGGCGACAAGTCTGGCCAGGGAACTTGCTGCAGGTCTTGCGCAGCGCATGACTTCACGCGTAGTGCTTAGCAGGTCATCGGCACAACCGACTGGAATCTTCTGAAGGTCACCAAAAGCTACGAACAACAAAATTGTTACTTTAGTTCAATTTTTACACATAGAGTCTCATGTTAATTAAACAGTTATAACATCGGCGAGCTTCTTATATTTCTGATAGCGAATGATAAGAACCCTTTACCATTAATAAATTCAGTAAGCTTTGAACATAAAACGTTTGTTGATGGACAGCCACAGCTGAGATGATGCATCATTGATAAAAGGGTCCGCTTCAGTAGTTTACTTTTTTTAAGCTCTTTCAATCACCCCATATATTACAAACAGGCCCTTAGATGAGCAACAGAGCCTAATTACATTATTTCCCTTACGCAAAAGCACCTCTAAGAAAGCTTATCACAGAATCCCATACGTTGGTAGAATTTCAAGTCGGTCAGGCAAACATCTTTCTAACAAGGGCATTGTGCCAGATTTTTTTTATTCCCAGGAATAATGGCCAGAGATTCAGGCTTAGGGAGAAAATGAAAGAAGATCGTTTCAAGTCTTCAGGTGTCTACAGAATCACATGTAATGATTGTCCGTATAATTATATCAGCCAGACAGGTAGAACATTCGAGGTCAGGTTCAAGGAACATCTGTATTTACCTGCCTCCGATTCAGCCCTTGCCAATCACTTTTCTGCAACTGGTCACTCGGTCACTAGCTATTGCTCTAATCAGTGCTACATAGGGAATGAAAAGGAAATGTCCTTGATATTTTAGAAGAACTAGAGCAATTAAAGCAATCTCCGTCTCATACACTTAACACCTAGACTGAAATGAGTCACAAATCCGTTCTCGAAAACTTTAACTACCTCAATGTATAACCGAGCCCACTCATCTGTTTCACAGTTGCTTCTACCTTTCCCGATTTCCTTTGTTATTAATTACCAATTTAAAAAAAATACTGAATCCTTTATTGATGCGGGATTTTAGCACTTTAATAGAACCCTGTTTAGTGGTTTTGACTCCTTGCAGAACCAGGTTTCATTTCACGCAATATCATGCTTCGTCTGATGTTACACTAGCTTACGTTTGAACGTTCCGTTCATGTATTTTGTGTACCAACAGTTGGTTTTTCCTGTGATTACATTGTCCGCCAAACGCACTTTGCGCAAGCGCGACTCCCGGCGCAGTCTGTCATCACGCGCTCCTGCTCCAGTTTACGTCCAGCCACGCCGCTGCCCGTGCCGCCTGGCTCTGTCTGGTGGTTAGTATGTAGGTTTATCGTTGATGGTTTACATCTAGTTCTTCCTCTGCCGTATTTCAATGCCGTTTTCGCACCGCATTGTCATTATCGCACCTACTTGGTTTTTGGGTTTGGTCGACGAGGGCGGTTGTCGCCGTCATGTTTTATATAGGGTGTTTCACTAAGTGTGTTTGCCTCTGTAACTTGTAAAATAGTAGGTGACGGGAAATTTTAATGCGGTAGGTCAACACAAGAAATGTTACACTTTCTGGGGAGCTATGAACATAGTTTATTGTATAATTTTCCAAAGAGTTACACCACAAAGATATAATTTTTTAAATGGAACAGTAGGTTTTTTTTCTATCGTGTATTAGATTCGTTTAAGCCAGCTGCGTCCAAATCAATTTAAAGTATATTCCTATCACTTTTAGTATGGGAGCTACAACCCTTCAAAGTTCCGGGGACGGAGGCTGCGATAGCGTAGCCGACTGGCCGAGTGGCTATCCCCTGGGGCACGGCCCACTGTCTCATGACCACCAGACAGTCAGATATGCTGTCGTAGCCTCCGCCCCCTAAACTTTGAAGGGTTGTAGCTCCCAAACTAACAGTGATAGGAATGTAGTTTAAATTAATTTGGACGCAGCTGGTTTAAACGAATCCAATACACGATAGAAAAACTATTGTTCCATTTAAAAATTATATCTTTGTGGTGTAACTCTTTGGAAAATGATACAATAAACAATGTTCATAGCTCCGCAGAAAGTGCGACATTTCTTGTGTTGACCTACCGCATTAAAATTTCCCCTCACCTATTATTTTATAAGTCACAGAGGCAAACACACTTAGTGCAACACCCTGTATATGAGTACTCTGACAGCCGTGATTGTTGTTGTTGTTTGTTTTTTGGAGCCCTTGGTATTATGTTTCAATCTACAGCTACATACATACTCCGCAATTCAGCGTAAGGTGCGTGGCGGAGGGTACACTGTACCACTACTAGGCATTTCCTTTCCTATTCCACTCCCAAATAGAACGAGGAAAAAAGGAATGCCTATATGCCTCCGTACGAGCCCTAATTTCTCTTATCTTGTCTTTGTGATCTTTACGCGAAATGTAAGTAGGCGGCAGCAAGATCGTACTACACTCAGCTTCAAATTCCGGCCCTCTAAATTTATTTAACAGAAATTGACGAAAATAACGTCGTCTATCTTCCAGCGATCCCCAATTGAGTTGCCGGAGCATTTCCGTGACACTCGCGCATTGGTCGCACCTGCCGGTAACAAATCTAGCTGCTCGTCTCTGAACCGCCTCTATGTCTTCCTTCAAACCGATCTGCTGCGTGTCCCAAACACTTGAGCAATACTCAAGACGTGGTCGTACAAGCGTTTTATACGTGGTCTCCTTTACAGGTGAATTACATCTTCTCAAAATTCTCCCAATAAACCGAAGTCGGCTGTCCGCCTTACTCACAACTGTCCTTACATGTTCGTTCCATTTCATATCGCTCTGCAATGTTACGCCTATACCAAGTACCATCCTTCTCATTGGATATTTGTATTCCATCTTTACCCAGATAGGTTTTTTCCTGGTTTGTCACTTGCTTATGGTCTGGTGTTTCCTGTTTGTGCAGGTATTTGACCGGAAGATGCGACTTTAAGTCGCGAAACCGGTCGTCTTTTTTAAAAAACTAAACAGCTGAGCCGGCCGCGGTGGCCGAGGGGCTAAGGCGCTTCAGTCACGGTCTGCACGGCCACTACGGTCGGGGGTCCGAATCCCCCTTCGGGCATGGATATTTGTGCCGTCCTAGTTTGTAAGTAGTTCATAAGTAGTTTGTAAGTTTAGGGACTGATGACCCCGTAGTTAAGTCCCATAGACTATACAAACATTTGAACATTTGAAACAGCTGAAGTGGACCCTTTTATCAGTGATCAGTAAGCATTATTTGAAAAAAAAAAAAAAAAAAAAAAAAAAAAAAAGAAGCCAGAATGAAATCCTGACTGCGACACTGATCCTAATCAACGCCATAAACGACGCGTTTGCTTTGGCTAAGCCGTCGGTTCAAGACGCCCTCTGCTCTGAGGGGCCAGCAGACACCACGCGGGAAGAGAAGCTCGGCAGAGCAGCAGTGCCGGCGCCGGCGCCGGCGCGGCCGTCTTCCGGCGGATGAAAAGCCCCCGGAGAACGCTCACTCGGCCGGCCGCCTAACCCAATAACTCGCGCGCAGATTGGATTAACGCGCTGTGCACCCACGGATCTGCGCGCCGCGCCGCGGTTTCAAACTAAATAAAGAACAAGTCCGCCCCAACTGTACGCGCCCGCCGCGGCCGTGGGCGTCACGGCAACTTGCGCAGGGCTGCCAACTTCTCCTGGACCGTGGGTGCGGGCCTGACCGACGATTACGGCGACTCAGCACTAGGTGCAAAGGTAGGTGGCACTGCGCGAGTACCTGACGGAAGCAACGCTCTAGTTCAATCGTAAATAGAGTTGCCGTCAGGAAAATATGGTCTCTAAATCATTTCGCCGACCAAAAGAATTGCATCTCTACTTTTAGAATAGAATATTATGGAGTACTAGGACCGAATAACAAATATTCTTAACCAATGCAGCATAGTTGATGTCAATAGAAAATACTGCAGACTTGTTGAAAACACGGTGTCGCCTTGGTGTGTATTATTTATAATATCCTCCCATTTTAATTAATGTTTGTGATGATAAAATGTAGTGATATTACGTAAAATGGGCAAGAAAGCCCAACGAACCACCACAGACTTTCATGTTGTAACTATGCAATGACGATAATGTAATTACAGTAAAATTATTATCTTTGCCTTTCAAAGTTCCCAGGTTCAAGTCCCGGTTCCGGCAATAAATAACGTCGGTAAAAAACCTTCAATAAATATTAGATACAATTATTCCTACATATCCCATACTCTCGCAGTTAGCTCTCTCTCTCTCTCTCTCTCTCTCTCTCTCTCTCTCTCTCTCTCTCTATCCAACTGTTCCTCCCCCTTCTCTCTACCCAACTCGTGGATCCCCTCTCTCACCCAATCTGTTTCCTTCAGCTCCCCCTTCCCCCTCCCCCCACCCCTCCATTACCGTTGCTCGTCCTCTCTCTCTGTCCGCCTCTTCAGTTCATCTCTTCCTTCCCGTATCCATGAAAACTCAGATATATCTATCAACTTTCGGGGTTTTTGTTATAGTCGACATGATCGACTGGAGAGTGTCCGCAGCTGCACTGTATTATTTCAAATGTGCTTATTTCCGTCAACAGTTGCACATATATTAGTTTAATTACATGTTTCGATACTCGGACCATCTTCAGATCTAAAACCAAAAGTAAAATAAATATGTAAAATTTGATAAATTTACTAAAGCTTAATTGAACAATAGTTAAATTATACATAAAAGAAAAGATTTTTCTTTACCCTATAGTTGCATCCACAACTCGTCTGGCTGAGTAATAATTGGTATTGAGTTTTACAATTTGATGTAAGGACTTAAAATTTGGTTCCAGATGGTGGTGGGGAGAGAAAGGAGAGGATGGCTTGAGCCCTAATAAACTAGGATCTTATACTGAACAATTGTTTGTTATGTAAATATTTTCCTAAAATTGGGATTCTTGAATATATCCAACCATAAAAATTATCAATGTAAGATAGGGGCTCATGAATGTAAACAGTTTGAAACATTCTAAAACGAAAGAATATTATTATTATTTTAAATTATTATTATTATTTTAAACACAAGCTTATGTTACAATTTTAAACATAGCTGTTGAGACGGCAACCGTTCGTGAAAGATAAACATTCAAAAAATACAGCACACCGGTTGCAAAGCTATAGGTTGATTACTTTACCAAGGTTTCGGTTTCAAATATGGAAGCCTTCATCAGAAGTAAAAGAAATTCTTTTTAGTTGCCTATAAATAAAAGTCAAAATTATTATAATGGAAGCAATGTAAAATTACATATCTTAAGATTTGAACGATTTGGAATAAACACAGTGATTTTTGAGAAAGAGAGCTCACATTCAAATTACAAATGTAAATTACACGTGACAAGATTTAAAAAGCAGAATTTCATGTAAATAAACGAGGTGCTGCTTGTCGAAATAAGTACTCGTCGACCATAGCGCTGCTGTTGCGCAGGTGTTGAATTGACCTGCAGGTCGCTGTAATGGGTATTCCATGGGGTATCGGAACTTCATCCCAGCCAGTGAAACTGCAATCCTGTATGAGTTACCAGAATTAGTTTGCTTTTAAACCCTGCAGATACTCTGACGTCAGGTATTGACTGCCAGGGAAAGTTTTTATGCAAAATGAGCCGACATGGCACGTAAACCAGGCATCCTGACACCTGTCACCAATAGATGGCAAAGCCAGCGTTTTCACGGCGACAAGGACTTTTTCATCGTAGCACAGCCACTTAACACGAAATGCTCGAGAATTACATACATAAATAGTCGTCATGAATCACTCTACCTACTAACGAAAAACACCTAACGATGCGTACATTATTTCTCGATACATTTTAAAAATAACGAATGCAATGTAAGCTTTCAATGGCAAAAAATGTAATGTACCCTGACCGGCAGCAAAAGACGCAGCACCCAGCAAATGATGTGTAATTACTGTGTAATTATCTATTTAAAGCGAATCCTTTCAACCAGTTCCTTGGGACTCGCTATGTTATCGGCATTGCCTTGCGAGCAAACAATGAAGTCCAGGTTGTTTATTTCACTAGCCTCAATTGTTTTTCCTGCGAAATCTGGAACACACATCTCTGAATGTGAGCCAATAATACTCTCCCGCTGTTATAGCGCATATTATTGAACCTGGAACTGTTCCCCTTTAAATCACGCTTGTTTGTAGGAAATTCTGTGACTGTTGTAATTCGGTTTCTGGAGTAAGCCAGGGACAAGCTGCGAAAGCTGTTGCTTTGGTGGAATATGGTCGCAGCGTGTCCTACCCCCTTTCTGTTGGTCTCCTGCCTTCGCCCTCTCCTCCGTCTATTTAAGTATATGTGTGCCTAATCTGATAGAAATCAAACCAGAGGCATGTAAGGCGATATTGAACATTGGTATATGTCATAAACCTCTGACAATGAAGTTCGGTGAATAGTCCTGAAACATTAATGTAAGTGAACTATGAACTACAGTTAGCTTACTGTCCTCCTCTCCCTAACCTCCCATAACTATGCAGTGGTGAGCTCTGCCGTGCATGTCATGGAAAATTTTCACAAAGTCTGTCTTTGTGATGGTGTTCAAAAGCCTCTTTATGTTACGCTGGATGGTCAAATCTCTCCTTTCAAAGCGAGGTTAAGTCGAGGGTATAGGAATAAGTTCAGAGGATTGAGATCTGTCGAGTATGGTGGATGTTAAAGTTGCACGACAAAATCGACAATGCTGGCTCGTACACAGCCAATATCGTCAAACAGTTCCTGACAAAAAAAGGGGCTTATGCAGATTTAAAATTCACCATACTCGCCGGATCCCAATCCTCCAGACTTCTTCCTATATTCCCTCGACTCAAAAAATTCGCTCTGAAAGAAAAGAAATTTAACGACATTCCTGACATCCAACGAAACGTGATAAGGCCTTTGAACACCATTCCAAAAGAAAACTTCGTGGAACGTTTTCAGGACATGTATCACAGAGCACAGCGGTACATAGTTATTGGAGGTGAATATTTCGAAGGACAGTAAGGTAACTATAGTTTCAGCTCATCTACGTTAGTGTTACAGGACTATTCACCTAACTTTATTGTCAGAGGCTGTCTGATTTTCTGCTGGTTTACACGTTAAGACTCCACAGAGAATGCAGAATTGGCTATGGCACTGTATCGTGTAGATTGATGGCGAATTTTGCCCTACAGTTCCGTTTTCACGTAGCTTCATGTCAATGTCATATCATCTAAACTATGTGTGGTACAATGATGTAATACTCCAGGTGCACGCTGCTGCATTGTGTAAACTGACTGTAAAATAGTTTACAAACAAAGATAGTAGCAAAGATGGAGAACTTGAATACCTCATACAAGATGCGATAGTTTTTCACACATCACAGTGTTTACAGAGACATATCTATTGAACTATGTGACATACAACGATAGAATTATAACGGCACCGTTTTCCATAGGAAACAAAAATGTTTCAAAAATATGTTTCACTTTCATCTTTTCGTACATCTATACATCTATCAGTAAGAAAAAACTTCCTAAATGTTTGAAATTATGTGTCAAATTTGTTATGAGACACTACGTGCTCTGATTCTCAAAAAAGTGGATGAATACATTTAGGTATTCCAGTGCCGTGAGCTTCACGTCTTTTGCACATCCACCTCTTTGATCATTGCAGCAAAGTGGATAGCATAATCACTTTCCACGCCAAAAATGCACCTTTAGTCAACATTTCAAGACCATCGACCGGCTTCCTCCATAATTTTGCGAACACAAACAAAAGCCAGCTGAATTTTATTTGCACTATACCATAGAAGGTTTTTTTAAAGTATTTCTTCGAGTGCAGCTAGTGAAATGCGAATAATAGGGAGTCCAGAGAGTCCAGACGAGAGAAAAATCTTTTCAAATGCGGTGCTACACAAGAATGTTAAAAATTAGATGGGTAGGTCAACTAGAGATGCTGAATTGAAATGTGGAAAAATTTTGGAAATACTCAACTGAAATAAGGAGTAGTCGTTAATACAGGCGCTGAGACATCAAGAAATTTTCATACGCATAATGGAGGTAAACATTATAGAGGGAAACTCAAGAATGAATTCAGTAAGCGTAGTTCCAGCAGCCATAAGTGATGAACAAGCTTTCACTGGATATAACAACATGGGAGCTGTTTGAAACAAGTCTTCAGACTGGACATTACAGCAGCGTCGTAACACACACTCACTAGTTATGGGAGCACAAAAGAGGCAATTACGTTCCTCCATAACACGCGCGCATTGTATATCTCTAAAGATTTGATTCGGCAGATTGCTATACACGGTATGACAAACAACAAAAGTAAACTGTCATTTATCGAGAGAAGATATCAGATTGTATGATGTCCAAACTCGAATTTATCCACAGAATAGTTATCCAAAAATGGAATAAGTATTTCCTAACAGCAGCCAATCCCGCTTAGACGGAAATGAGCGAACTGTGCGGGGCCGGAAATGTATCTCGAGAGCGCAGTGAGATATAGCTGTGCTCTCAGTTTGAAACAAAATTTCGACAATCCTCTGAATGTCTTACACTGTTGTGTATGGCGTAAAATCGACCATACACAAAGTCGACGCAGTGTGTTTCGCATCTGCAAACACTTTAAAATATGTTGCAGTACTTTACGTAATTTGATTCTACACGAAAACAGTTACTAACAACGAAAATAAAATCAACCCTTTATTAGGCGAAGGTACTAAATTAAGGTATGAAGAAATATACATTGTTTTCACTTGGTAGATGTCTTGAAACTGGATGGAAAAGTTTTATGGCGGCGCCAACGCCGTTTCTCATTGCAATTCTTTCTTTTGCTACTGTGAGTCACCTAACTTTACCACTGGAAATATCTCGTAAACCACAACAAATATTTAAAATGTAATTCCGCCGACCGAAAGTGAGGAGACGGCTTGATGTAATTGGTTAATACAAACCATTAAAAATGCACGGTAGTATGTTTTTTAACACAAACATATGTTTTTTTAGATGGAAACCTATTATTATTTTGAGCAAAACTGAAAATAGGAAAACATGTTTAAATGATGCCGTTTGTATCATTGTGAAATGTTAATTACATCCAGAGTTACTTTAACCTGAAGTTGACACTCTTCAGCATTTCAGTCGTATGTATTGGACAGAACGGAATTAATTAGGGATATAAAAAGAACAGGGATGTAAACGCATGTACAGAAGACATTTGAAGAACATATTACGTCCGCGTGCTAACATTTTTATTAGTCTTCTTACAAGAAAATGTACGTACATGAATATGAGAAATTTAGTTAAACTTACAAATTAGGTTTTTTTTTTCAATTACAGAATGTGATAGAGTGTGCCCTGAAATTTCAGTTCAATAAATGTTCAAGTGATGCCCATCATTTACTGCACATGTATGTAGTCTACCACGTAATGCGTGTCTGACACGACGTAGTTCATCTGCTGTAATGTTGCCACAGGCTGCCTCAATACGACGTTTAATACCTTCTGGGGTTGTAAACGTACTCCTCTATCGTACCCCACAGAAAGAAGTCTAAAGGTGTAAGATCAGGGGAACGGGCTGGCCATTTTATGCGTCCGTCACGTCCTATAAACGGCCGTCGAACAAATGTTCAAATGTTTGTAAACTTATGGGACTTAACTGCGGGGTCATCAGTCTCTAAACTTACAAACTACTTATGAACAAAACTACACTAAAGACAACACAAACATCCATTCCCGAGGGAGGATTCGAACCTCCGACGCGGGAGGCCGCGTGATCCGCAACTTGGCGCTCCAGACCGCTCGGCTACTCCCACGCAGCCCCGTCTAACATTCTGTAAAGGGCCAGCCCAGTGCTCATTGCAGAATGTGCACGAGCACCATCATGTTGATATCACATACGCCTACGCGATTCCAGCGGGAAATTGTGTAGAAAAGTTAGCGGCTCATTTTGTAGAACTCTACGTATTTTGCAGCTGTTTGGGTGCCTTCAATGAAATGTATTGACTGATGCAGTGACACATGATACGGGTGAAATTTATGACGATGAAGTATGCGCATTACACTACTTTGACCCACTGCACTGCCACTAGAAAGGTCATCTGAACTCGTGTATGGGTTCACAGCAACAGCAGCTAACACACCAACAGCACATGCTTCTCTTGTCGTGGGTCTGTTACGCATACGTTTGCGCGCTCCGACCATACCTGTTGCACACAATTGTTTGAAGATGTTTTCAAATGTGCGGCGCGTCGGATGGTTTTTGTCTGGGTACCCTTATGCATACAATCTGCAGGCCTGAACTACATTTTTCCTACACTCATCATAACTGCGTATCATTTATGCCTTTTATGAGTTACAATAAATAATTTTCACAGTTCTTACAATACTGAACACACTATTGTACTTCCGACGTGCTCAAAATAATTTAGCTTCCCACTTTGCTGCTGTGCGTACTTCTGTTCTTACTTGTACTGTACAGCAGACACTGCATGCAGACACTAAGGTAAGTAGAACAAACCAAAACATTTCATTACAGCCAAACTCGTAAACACTGTAGTCTTCGTAAACATACCCCTACATATACTGATCGCTGGTCATGGATCTTGTTTGCTACACCACACGAATGAACTGCTGAGGAGTTAATCAAGCGTAAACTTTACGTTACAATAACTCTGGATGTAATTAACATTTCGCAATGATACAAACGGCATTATTTAAGTATGTTTTCCTATTTTCAGTTTTGCTCAAAATAATAATATGTTTCCATCTAAAAACATGTGTTTGTGTTAAAAAACATACTTCCGTGAATTTTTTAATGATTTGTATTAACCAATTACACCGGCCCCTCTCCTCACTTTCGGTCTGCGGAATTAGTTTTTAAATATTTGTTGTGATTTACGAGATATTTCCAGTGGTAAAGTTAGGTGACACCCGGTATATCAAATAAAATAACAAATTAAAAACTTAGCTTGAGAAAATAGTCTTAAGAACATACGGTACAAAATTTCGACGATTTTCAATTAATGAAGAGTATTAAAGTGGCCATCCCCATAATTTGTAGTTGTTGTACTCAAAAATCATGGTTTTTCGAAGTTTTCTTACGAGCGATCGATGACCAAATAGTAATTTTATAAACCATATAACGACCATCCTAGACCACACAAACTGAGCAACAAATCAACCGATTAGCTTAACTTGGCTCGGCTACAAGGGGTGTAATACTTAAATTTTGATAGTGTTCTGCAGGAGAGTTACACAGTTCTAATAATTTTCATATGTATAAAAATATCCATACCTGAAGGACTATCCAACACAGTTTATACCGTATATCAGTTATCAATGTAATCCGAGATATGGGCCCCAGAATAAACGCAATTCCGCTGCGGTGATTTCGAACATACACTATGTGAGCATATGTATCCGGACACCTGGCTGAAAATGACTCACAAGTTCCTGGCAACCTCCATCGGTAATGCTGGAATTCAGTATGGTGTTGGCCCACCCTTAGCCTTCACTGCAGGTTCCACTCTCGTAGTCACACGTTCAATAACTTGCTGGAAGGTTTCTTGGGGAATGGCAGCCCGTTCTTCACGGAGTGTTTGCATTGACGAGGGATTGAATTGGAAGAAACATATTGAAGATCTCTTGAAACGGTTGTTCAGCTACGTATGCTATCAGGGTCATTGCAAAATTTGGTGATATACATCTGAGTAAATTAGCTTACTATGCTTATTTTCATTTACTGCTTACATATGAGATCATATTCTGGGGCAATTCAACATTGAGTAAAAAAGTATTCATTGCAAAAAAGCGTCTAATCAGAATAATTGCTGGAGCCCACTCAAGATCATTCTGCAGACATTTATTTAGGGATCTAGGGAGCTTCACTGTAGCTTCACAATATATATATATTCACTCATGAAATTTGTAATTAACTATCCGACCCAATTCAAAAGTAATATTAGTGTGCATAGTTACTAGGAGAAAGGGTGATATTCACTATTCAAGGTTATATCAAACTTTGGCTCATAAAGGAGTGAATTATGCTGCCACAAAAGTCTTCGGACACTTACCAAGTAGCATCAAAGTCTGACAGATAGCCAACTTGTATTTAAAAAGAAATTAAAAGAATTTCTGATTGGCAACTCCTTCCACAATGTAGATGAATTTTTAGATATAACTTTTAAAAAATATAAGATAAAAAATAAATAAAATAAAAAAAATAAAAATAAAAAATGTAAATAAAAAATCTTTAAAATATTGATCGTCATGTATAAACAACATTTACTAAACTGGCACGCTCCACATAATTACGAAATGTCGTATATATGATCTATGGAACAAGTATTAATCTAATCTAGTGCTGCTCTGAGGAGAGGTACCGATGTAGGTTGATGAGGCCTGGCACGAAGGCGACCCAAAACATCCCAAAGGTGTTCTATAGGAGTAAAGTCAAGACTGTGGAGGCCAGCCCACTACAGGGATGTTATTGTCGTGTAACCACTTTGCCAAAGGCTGTGCGTTATGGACAGGTGCACGATCGTGTTCAAGATGCAATTGTCACCCCCGAATTGTTCTTCAACAGTGGGAAGCAAGAAGGTGCTTAAAACGTCAATGTAGGTCTGTTTTTGATAGTTCCACGCAAAACATCAAGGGTTGCAAGCCCTCTCCCTGAAAAACACGATCACACCCAAACACCACCGCTTCCAAATTTTACTGTTGCCACTACACACACTGGCAGATGACGTTCACCGGCCATAAGCCAGACCCAAATTCTGCCATCAGATCGCCACATTTTGTAACGTGATTCGTCACTTCACACAACGTTTCTCCACTGTTTAATCGTCCAATGATTACGCCCCTTACACCAAGTGAGACGTCGTTAGGAATTGACATGCGTGCTGTGTGGCTTATGGGCAGCCGCTCGACAATGAAATCCAAGTTTTCTCATCTCATTTATGTTGCTGTTAATGATTTTTAGAGTTAATGATTCTTATTAGATGATTCTTAAAGGGATATATGTTGTTTTCTTATGTTTCACGTACGGTGACATCGGTGCAACCCACGAGAACAACATCATCTCTGCCGGTGCCATAGATGATAGAGCTGGCCATCAAACGTCGCGGGTCGACAGCTACGGAGCAAGAGATTTTGTTAAGGGACGCGTTCGCCAATCGTCCCAATCGAAAACCAAGAAAACAAGAATTATTAGTATTATTACAAACGTTTTGCAAGTTATGTACGTCACAAATAGTTTCAGTTACTATCTTGAGTCTATACAAGAACTTCCTAAATACGTGTATATTTTATTATACTGATTTATGTGAAGGGAAATAAAACTGAAAAATTTACTTCAAACATCAGTGTGTTGAAGAAAGTAATTTCATCCATTAGGACACCCGAAATTTTAAATATTGTGCTGAATTATATTTTTGAAAATTATTAAATGATTTATTCAAGACTTTATACACTTTTAGGGATTCATCATCAATTTACATAATGTGGGAATTGTGATCGAGTTTGAATCGATGTATTATTATAAAACTGATTTATAAACTATATCTATGGCATATAAAACAACCGAGAGAGTTTTCTACGAAATATTTTGAGGAAATTTTAAGGAACAGTTTGATGTATTTTGACAGTTCAGTTGAAATTCGCGTTCCTATTTCGTACAGGAATCTTCTCCTTCGTCAAACTAGCAAATTTAATATTTCGTTTGTGTAGGAACGGCGTGGTGATGAAGTCGCGAATGGTCAGTAACTGTCATTTACAATTACTAGCAATCCATCAATCAGACGTCGTCTCGGAGCAACTTTCGTCTGACAACAAATTATTTATGAAAATTCATCGTAAGGATGGTGCAGGATCAACGACTGCTAATATTTGGAAAATAATTTATTTTTTCCGTCACAGTTGCAATATTTTGGAGTTAGTGACTAGTTTCGGACTCAATCGTCCATTTTCAAACCGTTGGCCATTTTCCAAACGTAATGATACAAAGCAAGAAGCAAATGGCTGACAAAATCTTGATAGCCCGGCCAAGGAAGCAGCCACAGTACACATTGGAGGGCTGTGCATGCATCACCTATTTTAACTGGTATAAAATTTTTATGTAATTTGTGACATGTATTGACAGTGGATAATATACAAGATTTTATCAGCCATTTCCTGCATTGTTGTTATGGTCTTCAATCCGGAGACTGGTTTGATGCAGCTCTGCACCCTACTCTATCCTAAGCAAGCCTTTTCATCTCCTCATAAGAACGGCAACCCACATCCACTTGAATCTGCTTACTATAAGCGTCTCGTGGTCTCCCTCTGTGATTTTTACCCCACACACTTCCCTCCAATGTTAAATTTACGATTCCTCGATGTCTAAGAATGTGTCCTACCAAGCGATCCCTTCTTTTAGTCAGGGTATGCCAAAAATTCCTTTTCTCACCAATTCTGTTCAGTACCTCTTCATTAGTTATGCGATCTACCCACCTAATCTTCAGCATTCTTCTGTAGCACCACATTTCAAAGGCCTCTACTCTCTTCCTGTCCGCACTGCTTATCGTCCATGTTTCACTCCCGTACAAGGCAGTGTGGCTCCGTAGCACAGAGGTAGAGTGCCAGAGTACAAATCCAAAGGTCGTGGGTTCAATGCCCGTCAGGTCCTAGGATTTTTATCTGTCACTTTCCACTTCTTTCACCTCTGGCAGTATTGCTGATGTGAAAAACACCGAGTAGCACCGTGGTTCGGAACCCACGTTAAATTGTAGGTCCCCCTATAACTGGCTGGGAAAGTCAGTTCAAAGGTCGGAGGAAGTCAACGGCGTACCATCTCCAAACTGGACCATGCCTACTAAAGAACTGTGGTGTTCAAACCAATCTTCGGATTGTTGACTGTTTTATTTTTCCTTCATTACGTTTGGAAAAAGGCCAATGGTTTGAAAATGCACGATTAAGTTCGAAACTAGTCACTAACTCCAAAATATTGCAACTGTGACGGAAAAATAAATTGTTTTCAACAAATTATTTATTTTACTGCTTCCTTACGTAAGTTAGTATTTCGCTATTGGCAGAGGAAGTAAAAGGAACAGCAGAAAGCAAAGGTTGTATCTTGGTTACAAAGTGCAGACGTCAGCAGAGACAGGCGGCTGAGGGATGGGCGCCCCTTGCTTCCTTGGCCGGCTATCAATTACCAGCTATCGGCTGCGGCCGCTCCTACCGCAGACGCTGCCAATGAGCTATGTTTATTAATGAGCCGGCCAGCGCCGACTCCATCACTGCTCTCGCAATTATTGCACTTTACTTCCTCTCGCTCTGTCTCTGTCTCTGCGCACACACACGCACACGCTGAGTCACAAACACACACACTCCCATGTATATAATGCGGTATGTGGCACTACGTAGTACTGATGACCCCTACTAAGCCTAACGGAGTTAACATTTTACTCATTAAAATTAATCCATTATTTTTACTACTGAGATCCCGAATATTTTTCTATTTTTAGGTATTGTAGAGATGTCTTCTACCTATGCAACCAAGGAGGTTAAAATAAAGGGAGACAGCACAACTTGCAAAGCTTAGCTGTCGACTGAAGTCAGTTCGTCATCTTGCGGAGCCAAGGATATATATACATCAGAATAAAGCACTGTGTGGTTCTTTCCCTGTTGATTTGATTGATTTGATTTGATTTTCTCAGGGAAGCCAAAACAGTCTTGGTCCAACCCGCCACTGGCCGCTCCGAAATTAAGTTTATTGTGCGGTGTCGCTCCCTGTATATCTAGTAAAGCTAACCAATGCCTTTGAACAGTGCAAGGAGTCCCTTTACCAGTTCTTTATTAGACACAATTTCTTCGGGTCTGGTTGTCCCAAATGCTCTGTGCCTTTTATTCTCCAATGCAATGCATTCGAAGATTAGATGTGATGCAGTTTCATCACCATCATCACAGATCCTACATTTAGGTATGTAGGTGTTTTTTAAATTCCGATGGCCTGTCAGCAATCCAATCATGAGTGTTATCTCTCTCCTGTTCAGGCCTAAGATTGCAGATCTTCTTTTAAAACATGGCTTTGGCATCATTACCTTGCCATTTATTTGTTGATAGACTTTGGTCCAATATTCTACGTGCTTTCTTCTGAGCCAGTTACGTAGCTCCAATTTGATCATTGCCTTGGTGATTGTCAGGGCAGGTTGCGGTCCAATAAATGGAGTCTCTGCCTCCATCCTGGCTAATCTGTCGGCATGTTCGTTGCCACTGATCCCCCAGTGGCCAGGGACCCACAATAGGTTTACTCTATTGCTTTCCCCTAGCTCCGCCAGAACCCTGTGACATTCTGTAACAATTTTAGACCTTGTTGCAGGAGCTGCCAGTGATCTCAGGACTGCCTGGCTGTCTGAATAGATATAGATGCTACGGTCTTTGTAGCACCTACGCAAATTCTCCTCCACACACGCCCTGATGGCAGTTTCTTTGCCTGTTAACTTTAGAAAACTTAAATGATGGTTATTTCTGAGTTTATATATATAGCATACTTTTGCAGTCAAATACAGACCTTCCAGTTAGATGTACTGTGATTTATTAAATCAAAATCTCATTTGATAAGTATGACTTACGTATCGGAATAATACTCAAATGCTCTACAAGAATATTGAAATTGCGATGTTTAGTAGTTCACAATAAGTGCAAAACAAGATTTTTCCAATGACGACAGAACCAATTTTAAAGATCAGTACTGAACAGACGATCTTTATGTTGATATATATACGAAAATTATTTCTACAGGTTTTACGTCATTTAATATTCATACAAAAAATTCTGTACCACAAGGTCTTTAAAATTTCAAGGGAACCTATATTTAGTAAAAATGAAAATTAGAAGTAAATAGTAAGAAATAGTAAGCATTAATTTAACAACCAAATTTTGCTCTGTAAAATAACTGGTAACTTTTTTGTTTTGCTTGAACATCCATACGTAATGCAAGTAACGTTATTTTTCTTGTTAGTTAAAGTACCACTTTCAACTCAGATCACAACAAATAGACACTCGTCACCACAAATGTTATTGGCTCCGTAATATGGCGACAATGACTTCACTTCCGTAGCATTGAGGGCATCTCGCCTAATTCTAACCTCCTTGTATGCAACAATAACTTCCACCTTCAATTCAGTCTGGATTTCTGAGGAGTTGCTTAACTGAAGTTTTTAACACATTTATAGACATTCAGCCGCGGTGGCCAAGAGGACTGCGGCGCGTCAGTCACGGTCTTCACAGCCACTACGGTCGGGGGTTCGAATCCCCCCTCGGGCATAGATATTTGTGCCGTCCTTAGTATTAGCTAGGCATAAGTAGTTTGTAAGTTTGGGGACTGATGACCCCGTAGTTAAGTCCCATAAGATATACAAAAAAAATATAGACAAAATTTGGCAAGTGTTATATTAAAAGTTGCCGCGTTGTATGACCGACCGGGCTGGGACGCCACGTTACGGATCGCGCGGCCACTCCTGCCGCAGGTTCGAGTTCTCCCTCGGGCATGGATGTGTATGTTGTCGCTGGTATAACTTAGTTCAAAAATGTTCAAATGTTTGTATAGCTTATGGGACTTAACTACAGGGTTATCAGTCCCTAAACTTACAAACTACTTACGAACTAGCTAACACTAAGGACGGCACAAATATCCATGCCCGAGGGGGGGATTCGAACCCCCGACCGTAGTGGCCGTGCAGACCGTGACTGGCGCGGGCAGTCCCCTCGGCAACCTCGGCCGGCTAACTTAGTTCAAGTAGTTTGTACGTCTAGGGACCGGTGATTTCAGCAGTTTGGTCCCTTGGGTTTACAAACATTTGAAATTAATCGTAGCATCAGTCAATATTTTCCGGACGAAAATAAGGCATTCGTCTATGCCAGTAGGCACAGTATTCTCCTGGACTACATCAGGCCTACCCAATAGGCGGCTAGACAAGCATGAGCGCTCTTGCTCGCTCGCTGCCTGTGACGTGGGCGCTCGCGGCTGAATGGGGCGCTCAGGCGTCGTTACGTACTGCAGCGCAGCCAGGTGTAAAACAAGCACGTATTCACGACTTTTACAAAAATAATTCTGTACCAGTAAAAAAAAAATTGCAAGACTCCACAAGTCCGCAGCCGTGATTATATGGATGTTTGGATCCACGTACTTGTGTGAGTAACTTTCTTCTGCAACAAAGAGGAGAAAATCTAGCCACGGAGGCTCATTGGCAGACGTGAATTTAAGAGCTTGCCTCCGAATTTACAGCGGTCGGAAGTGGTGCCTAACACTGATACTGTAGTAACAAGGAAAATAAGTAATATTCATTGATATTATGTATTATTATCTTCAAGGTACAAAAAAACAATTTGCAATTATAAGTTATGTAAGTCAAAATTTTGGCCAAACATGGTGTACATATGTGTGTTTCGGTCCTGAAATACATTTGTTTGCTGTATCATGTTCTACCCTTCATCAAATTGAGATGTAGGATTCACTTAATTGTGGTTTCTCTTTAACACTACAGTTTCATAGAATTAATTCGCCACAGAATGGATTACACATGTACAGTGAAGTGTTACAACTCCGAAGTACATACCATTACTGGCCGTAGAAGTAAACTGGCCGACAGTTCTCCGTTGCTTTGTTGTTGTTGTTGCTGCTGCTGTTGTGGGATTCCTGGCTCCCCCCACTGCCCCTCACGACTAGTCCCGCAAGCCAGCCGACAGCTCACTGCTATGGCGCGAGCGCGTGCCAGATCGCTGAGCAGGCCAGTATTATATGATGTTTCTTGCAACTGATGGTACAGCCAACGAATTCACATTACTATATCTGCAAAAAATACACAGAAGGTTAACCAATGTAAGCACATGGGATTACTGTCGCTGGCTAGACATCACTTTTGAAGTTCCACAAGACTCAATCTCAGGTCCACTCTTGTTGCTCATGTGCAGTATCTAAACGACCTTCTGTCTAATATAGAAAAACAGTATGGTTTGTGTTTGTGTGTTTAGCACAAGTATTGTACTCGATACAAACCTACTTACAGCAACAGAAAAGAGCGAACTATGTACTTAAAAGTATCACTCACTGGTTGTTCTGCTTCTAGTCTCACTCTAAATTTCAAAAGACACTACGTATTCGGTTTTGTTCATATAGAGGTACTACACCAGTGATGGGTGTAATACATGGAGAAGAAATAATACCTAGCATGAAAGCTCCATAAGGTTTAGGGTTTCATACTGGTGACAACATAAATGGAAGAAACACAATTTCAAACTCTTAAAACAACTCAGATGAGTCACATTTGTACTTTGAACCATTTTAGAAGAGAGAAGTCAGTTGGCATATTTTTGTGTGTTACCCTACAATAGTATCATGTAGAACAATGTTATGGGGCACTTCAGGTTAAACAGAGAATATCTTCATTGCTCAAACACCTGCGGTAAGAAAAATGTGTTACACTCACTCGCGATCATTTTGTAGGCATCTGTTTAAGGTGTCAGGTTTATTGACTACTGATACACATTATCCCGTCATGAAATTTGCTCTAAATAGTCCAGTGCAGTCCAAAAGGATCAATTATGTACATAATTACAATACCTGAAGAGAAACAAATGACATTCATTACAACACACCAGGTTTAAATGGAATGCGCAAAACAGGTTTGACAGTAATTTAAAGGACGTGGAAGGACTAGAGTTTTAAATTTACCATTTGTTACTTTGTACATTCAACTTATTTAAAACACTCATCAATTTACACATTTTGTGCCCTCCGCTTTTTAACAAACCATCAAAAACAGTAATTAACATTAAAGAATAATTCAGCAAAATCAGACACATAATGAATTCAAAGACCCGGAAATTTAATAAAACAATAAGGAATAGTTGAGCCGTAAATATACCAATTAACAATACCACAGTTTCAGACATTCCATCAGTAGTCAAGGTCTAGGTTACAGCACAAGTTTGATCAAGAACTGATGGTGATACAGTTCCATTTAAATCACAGATAAAGCTTTAAGAAAAGTTCAGATAACTTTAACAAATCACAAGCAGAAAGATAAAATTTATGAAGGTTGTTACAAACAGATCATTCATCACATGTTTAGCCACACAGTTTTCTTTTTCAAGCTTAAAACTTCAATTAAAAGATCAATCAGAGGTTACAGAGTGAAGTAATTACAGGCGCCCAACACACAGTTATGTTTTAATCTCCTCGCTCACTTATAACTTTAAAATGTCAATAAATACAGTAGGCAATAAAGAATGGTAATTAAAATTTTACACCAGAATATTAAATAATGAAAAACACTCTTCAAGTAGCACTCCCGACGCTGGACACGGCCCCACTCTCTATTGCTTTTTTTTTTTTTTTTTTCAATCGAACTGACTCAGGAGTGCGGCCCTACACATGTCGTGGAATGTAGGCCTTGGGTAAAGGAGCACGACACCACGTCGTACGCACATCAACAGCAAACTGAAGGGAGAATGCAACCTCATTAGTTTGTAATGAGCAGTCATTGGAAAAACACTACTAAGTCAAGTATGACGCGGAATATTTATTTTCAATTTTTTCAAGATTGTAACATATGTCACGTTAATCAACTGGTTATGCTCTGCTGGCGCTTGATGATGGTGTAAAAACCGAAACCTGTAGCTTTGGGCTAATAAATAGGCAGCTGTGGTCAACATGTCATTCTACAAAAACATGCTTGAAGCTGAGGAAATTGAATGTATGGTGTGGTAAGCTTGTTCACCGAACTTAAACCCGAGGTTGACAGTATTAAATTCCTGGGATTACAGCTTGATAATAAATTTAGTTGGGAGGAGCACACCACAGAACTGCAGAAACAACTCATCAAATCTGTATTTTCAATACGAGTGTTATCAGACATAGGAGACATAAAAATAACAAAGCTTGCATACTTTGCTTACTTTCATTCCTTAATGTCATATGGTATAATATTTTGGGGTAACTCTTCAAGTCAGTCAAAAGTCTTCAGAGTCCAAAAACGTATAATACGTATTATTTGTGGAGTAAATTCACGGACGTCTTGTAGAAGCCTCTTCAAAGAACTGGGTATATTAACTACTGCCTCTCAGTATATTTATTCCTTAATGAAATTTGTCATAAATAATATATCCCTTTTCCCAACAACCAGCTCAGTTCATACATACAATACTAGAAATAAAAATGATCTACACAAGGATTTAAAAGCACTTACTTTAGTTCAAAAAGGGGTCCACTACTCAGGAACACACATTTTCAATAATTTACCATCAAGTATAAAAAATGTAGCTACAAATAAAGACCAGTTTAAGAGGAACCTAAAAAACTTTCTAGTGGCCAACTCCTTCTACTCCATTAGTGAATTTATAAATTGTACCAAATGATGCATGCACTCATACTATATTAGTATTATTATATTATCAGCAAAAAAAAAAAAAATAAAAATAAAAAAAAATAAAAAAAAATTAAAAAAAAAACACCTTAAAAAATTATGTATCTGTATTTATAAGTGTATGTATTTGTATTTATATTATCAGTATTAGCTGTTATTCAACTTGTAAATTTTGTTTCTTGACATGTTCCACATCCACGAGGATCCCCTCAATATGGATCTACGGAACAAATAAATAATCTAATCTAAACTGAGTATGTCTGCAATTCACTTGGTAAACCAGACCACTACCTCCCACAACGGTTGAAGACCTGGAATTTCACTCATGGACGAATGGCCAAATATCCCTCAAGAGTTGATTGATAACCTCAAATTGTCCATGCCACGCAGGTGTGCAATGTATTCGCCGTCCGAGGTGATGACAAACAGTGTTGGAGGGCAACAAGAACACCTTTTTCACTGTTGTGGTAGCAACATGGAGCTTCGCTCTAACTAAACATTTGTATACAACATTCGAATAAAATAGGTTACCTTATTTATATTGTGTGTAATATCGCAGCTGTTCCCCTAATTGTTTGAGCAGTATAAACGAACCATATAGATCGTAGGGGGAAGGTGAATAGTCCGCTTTTGTGAAGAATTTTGGGTAAGTGTAGATCGTTAGCAAAGGAGACTACGCGAAGAAGACCAGTGCGACCCTTTGTTGAGTTCTGCTAAAGTGTCTGCCGTCCCCAAGAGGTGGCATGCAGGGGAAACATACACCGCTGGCAACCAAGAGATGTAACGCTTGCTTGTCAGTGAATCTGCAATGCGTCCTAGGAATTGGGAGGCCTTAGGAGGGGAGTCGAGTTGTAACAACACAGTGACCAACGGCACTGTCTGCGTGTGTAAACACGATCAGATAAATGACAGCGGATAGTATGAGAAATATGTAAAGCCTATCGCGTGTGAATTGGTTAACTTTCTTGTGTAACTAAATTATATAAATGACGAATGCTTAAACGATTTCATACTGTACTGAGAAACAAATGTAAAGCATTGTAGTAGACACGTTGGCTTAGCGAGGGCAATGTTCGTAGCATCTTTGCTTGGAGCAGTCTTATCGCTGAAGGAGTCTTGCGCGAGGCACGAGAGGGAAAAGGTGGTTCTTGTTGAGCTCTCGAGGTGAACGGTAGAAAAGTTGGACAGCAGCAGCAAACTGTAATAGTCTGGTTTTACAACGTGTTGGTACGAGCAGCAGTTTGGCAAATGGGCACTGGCAAATACTTAACTTCAAGAAGAATAATGTCAAGAGAAATGCTGTGGGCCCAATGTTTAAACAATATTTCATCGCCAAGAAGATACCATTTTAGCCAATCATTATAACGTGTCAGCAACGGTCACCAGCCACACTACATCACTGCTGCAAAATAAGATATAATCAATTAACCGTCTATAGATCTGTAATGCTAAGCGCCTCGGCGGAGCGGCCGAGCGCATTGAGGCGCTATGCTACGATGCGCGAGGCTTGTTCCCGTCGGGGATTTGAATCCCCCCTCGGGCATGGTTGTTTGTGCTGTCTTTAGTATAAGGTAGTTTTTAAGTTCAGGTACTGATGACTGCGCAGTTAAGTCCCATAAGCTCTACAAACATTTTAACATTTTTTAATGCTAAGCCAACGTTTAGTTTTTGCGAACTTGTGTGAAATTAATCAGTGTTGATAAATTATTCACCCGCGGCTCTATCCAAACAGGTTCCTATTCCGTTACCTTTAATATTCCGAGGCTCAACCTGAACAATAAAAGACGTTACGTAAATCTAACTAAAATCAGTTGTATTTCAAAAGATTTCAGTGCGCGAAGAATAATTAGTACTGTCGCAAAAACTCAAAGCAGAGTTAATAACAATTGCATATCATTGACTATGAACATGTAGTGTAATCATTCAATATTACTAAGCAGTGAATATTAATTGTGTGTTTAGTTTTAATTCCCGTGTACTAAAAGACGCACTGCAGTATTTGGTTAATGAATTAAACTGAACAATTCAATTATACTGCTAAAATGTTTGATGGTAGATCATGTTGTTGATATTAAATAGAACAATAGTCTTTGCCATAAGATTACTTCTCAGAATTAGCATTTGATCCAATTTGTTAAAGAAAGTTGATTGCATAAGTCTCAGTAAACGACTCACTTAATCAGTCAACTAATCATTGCAGACACAATTCAATTATAACAATTTTAATTATTATTGTTAATCAAGATATGGTAAAGTGGCTTAGCAAGCATTACGGTGTTGGTTGGTCTTTACGTACAATTGTTGCATGCATGCTCATTCTTGAAAAACTTTATATTCATTAGAGGGATTCGTGATAATCGTTTCCATTGCATAAGTAATCCAAGTTTACTGATTTTATATTACTCTGTTTCTTTCTGCTGTGGCGCGTGCGCTTAACCTGCATTCTGTGACCGCATTGTTCCAAATTAACCAATCGGTGATTATTGCTATTAGAGAGTACATTTTATTAATTAAATTTGTTGCTCGTACATCGAGCTGGCGACCCTATTTATTTATTTATTCGAAATTGTTCTCTTGGTACAGTTTTGTCGCGGGCTTATTACGTCTAAGACAATTGTGCAAGATTTCTCTCACCAAACGATCGTCATTGCGAATTAAATCGCGAAGTATCGTTTGTGTGTGTACCCTCCACTACGTTATTGGTTTTACCTCTGACAGCCTTATCCGGGTAATTAATTAGTTAGGCACAAGGATCAATTACTCGCGATTATCGGTAGTGTAGACCGGTAAGGTTACAGACTGACTCCCGAAACCACAAATCATGGTGCAGGATCTATGTGGCGACGCATAAGGCAAGAACAGTTCAACACTACCTCACTACGGCGTCTCTAGTCCGAATATCGTGGTAGTGTAGTCAGAATCAGCATTCGTCGGGAAAACAATGTCGTTCTGTTCGGTTGTCAGTGTTTCCTCGCACCACGGCTGGCACAATTACCTGTGGCGGCGCCTCATTGGTAAACGTCGCAATGGACGCTTGGTGGACAGTCCATTCAGCTACAAGCGACGTCGAATGCTACGTGCGGACACTGCTTGTTGCTCAAAAAACAGAAATTGTTGTGATGTGTTTCTTGATGCGCAGAATATGGCTGTCATGACAAGTTGTGGTGCAATCGGATGCATCCAGCGATTACAAATTCACATCACAGTACATCCGAGGAGATCATCTATTTTCGGTATGATAATCCGCAAACCCTGTAGACAACTATTCTTACTCAGCGAGGTGGCGCAGTGGTATCACACTGGACTCGTATTTGGGAGGACGGTGGTGCGAGGGTGAAGGTCGGGGTGAGAGGTTAAATTAGGGAAAGTTTAATTTTTAAAACTCACAACCACCAACTGCGAACCAAATTCCTAAACATGCAAAAACACTGGAACTGTGATTGCTACTGTTTGACTCGTTTTCTAGGGGATGATATCACACGTTCGCAGCTTTCATTCCCTGCATATGATTAACAAAAAAATTCATAATAAAGTAAGTTCATGTGAGAAAAAGGGTGTACTAACTACTATCTTTGAAAACACGTGGAAGTTCACTTTATGTTGTTTATTACACCATATCAAAACCCTGTGGCTGATACGTCTGTACGTCGACACATTTATCAAATAAAGTTATAGCTCGTGAGCCCCCAGACAAAATGAAAATTTGTCGCAAATTGTTTTCACACCATGTGCCTATCTCAAACACCGTTTATGTTCATGCCTATGCGACGACACGTGTTACATTAACAAAACACAGTCACTTCAATTCAGTACGATGCACCCTTGTTCCACCGGCCAAATATTCACAACACACAGTAGCACTTGACACAACTTGGTGCAGTCTACGACGAGCAACCACACTTGGCAATTGCCACACAAAAATCTATAGTATCCACCTGGAGATCCACATGCCGACCGTGCAGAGCGACGCCGCCCGGCGAGCTACCCCACTCGCTCCCGACTCGTCACCTCCTGCCCACGCGCGCGCCTGCACGCGCGCCAAAAGCCCAACTGCCGGGTTTCTTCCCTACGTCATCAACTTCCCCATGTGAGCTGTTCTAACCGATTTGCCAACGTACAGCGCTCACGCAATACATTTCTAAAACTTTACTTAAAATCAAAATAATTACACTACACATTAAACAAATTTCTTCTTAGTTTTTTATATTGGTATAAACATCCTTTGTACTATTTATTATAATCGTGCAATTTCTTATATCACATATAAGTGATTTAACTGAATACTTCAAGATAAAATACACAAGATTAATTGAAAATAAAATGAGAAATAGTTAATATATTATTTTTATAAATAAACATTACCATGCTTTTTGTGTAACTGTCTTGTATTCATTGGTAATTTATTACTTTTCATTGTCGATTAAACATATTACGCCAGATGTGACTATATCAGCTAATGTATTGTTTATTTATCCACAGGCTATTTTGTAATGAGGGCCTTAAAGGTTTCTAACTGCATCGTATTACTTGAAATGCAAGTAGTATTAGAATATTTTATTCCACGCTGTGCACTGCACTGTGCCTGGCACTCGCCATTGTCCCTCTCTCCCCTCACCGGAAACGAACTGGAAAATCCTAAGCTGGAACAAGCCACCAACGTCGGCCTGCTCGCTGGCCTCCCGTCAGCTACAAGCACAAAGCAAATCTCAACGTGGAGAATTTCTACCCATGGCCTAACTATAAATGTTGTCACCCAACTGCGTACATACATTGCTACCATAATTATTAAGATTAAAATTGTGTAACATTTAGTGCATTGGCAAGGTCAATGTTTGCAGTGAACTTCATACTGTTTAATTATCAAATGCTATTAATTACCAATATTTCTATTGGGCGGTAATCTCGCAGTGGTTTAAATTCACCTCCATCCATGCAGATTTAGGTTTTCCGTGATTTCCCTAAATCACTCCAGGTAAATGCCGGAATGGTTCTTTTCAAAGGGCACGATCGATTTCCTTCCCCATTCCTAACCAATAATCCGAGCGTGAGTTTCGTCTCTAACCACCCTGTCGACGGGACGTTAAGCCTTCAATTTTGTCCTCCTACAACTATAATTCCTCGATAAGCGAAACGTGCTCGAAAGAGACTCGCTGTCTTCTACGAGGCATACTGCGGCTGCTTATGTTAAACAACAGCACGAAAGAACAGTTCAAGTAGGACCACACGAACGTCTTTTCCCCTTTAAATAGCTCTGGAAAATGTAACTTCTGGCGCTCGTGATTTGCTCCCACGCTGAGATGCCTATCACGTGTATCTCTTGTCGCCGTAAATGTATGCTGAAAATTTGCATCTTTCCTTCAACGTATTGCATTTTCATTGGCTAGTATTGTAGAAGCAATTCAGAGACGGTCAGTTACGTTTGTTAGCGGTAGTTTCGTTGTTGTTTGAGTCTTCAGTCCGGAGACTATCCAGTCTTCTCCACTACCACTTGAATCTGCTTACTGCATTAGTCTCTTGGCCTCCCTCTACTATTCTTACCTCCCACACTTTCCTCCAATACAAAGGTGATTTCTCAGAATTTGTTCTGCCAATGGATCGATTATTTCAGTCAAGATACTCCATAATTTTTTTTCCTGCCAGTTCCTTTCAGTACCACCTCAAGAGTTACGCAATCTACCCATCAAACTTTAAGCATTCTGCTGCAGCGCATCTTCTTATCTGAACTGTTACTCGTCCACGATTCACTTCTGTACTAGACTACATTCAAGAAAATTTCGTTCACAAAATAATCAAATTAATATACTATTTTAACAAATTTCTCTTATTCATAAATTTTTTCTACCCATAGCCACTCTGCATTATAAATTTCTGTATTCCAGTCGTCAGAAGTTATTTTACTGCCTAAATAACGGAACTCATCTACTACATTTATGGTCTCGTTTCCTAATCTAATTCCCCAAGCATCATGTGATTATCTGCATTGGATTACTCTTGTTATGCCCTTGTTAATGTTCATATTTTAACATTATTTCTGTGTACAATCCACTACATTGCTCAGACTCCGACAGAATTGCAGTGTCATCGG
The DNA here is from genome assembly GCA_026315105.1 of Locusta migratoria. Lineage (NCBI taxonomy): Eukaryota > Metazoa > Arthropoda > Insecta > Orthoptera > Acrididae > Locusta > Locusta migratoria. Next base: position 392,724,157 of record CM048744.1, on the reverse strand, counting down.
CGAATCAATTAATATCTCCTTGCTTTCTTTCCCAACTTGCTCATTGTTCACACTGAATAAGAATGGGGACTTTTGCTTTCTTCCCAACTATTACGTACTTTCCAATCTGTAAACACGTTGAAGAAACTTTCTCTTCCCTATATTTTACCCCTGCTATCATGAAAAATGCAACGAATGTATTCGAGGCAACATTGTTAAAAACCTTCTCAAAATCTATAAAAACTGTATACGTAGGTTTGCTGTTCCTTAACCTATCTTCTAAGGTAAGCCTTACGATGAATATTGCATCGCGTTTTCCTACATTTCTCGTAGATCCAAAATGATCTTCTGCGACGTAGGAATCTATTAATTTATCCATTCTTAGGTAAATGAGTAGAGTTACTGTTTTACAACTATGACTTATTAAAGCGTTAGTTCTGCACTCTCTTTTTGGAATAGGAATTACAATATCCTTGGAATCTGAATAATTGCTGGAGCCCACCAAAAATCATCCTATTGACATTTATTTAAGGAACTCGAGCTCTTCAAAGTAGCCTTACAGTACAAACTGTGTGATCAAAAGTATCCGAACGCCACGAAAAACATACATTTTACATATTAGGTGCGTGTGATGCCACCTACTGCTAGGTACTCCATATCAGTGGCCTCAGTACTCATTAGACATCGCGACAGAGCAGAGTGAGACGTTCCTCGGAACTCACGGACTTCGAACGTGGTCAGATGACTGGGATCCCTTATGTCAGAAGAATGTACGCGATATTTCCACACTACGTCCACTGTTACTGATGCGTTAGTGAAGTGGAAACGTGAAGGGACTTGTATAGCACGAAAACGTACAGCCCGACACCGTCTGTTGACTGACAGCGATCGCCGACAGTTGAAAAGGGTCGTACAATGTAATAGGCAGGCATTTATCCAGACAAACAAATACCAAACTGTATCAGGATCCACTACAAGTACTATGATAGGCGAAAGAAAATTTGGATTTCACGGTCTAGCGGCTGTCTGTAAACCATACATCACGCAGGTCAATGCCAAACGACGTCTCGCTTGGTGTAAGTAGTGTAAACATTGAACGATTGAACAGTTAAAAACCGATGTGTGGAGTGACGAATCACGGTACACAATGTGGCGATCCGATTTCATGGTGTGGGTATGGCGAATGCCCGGTAAACGTCATCTGCCAGCGCGGGTAGTCTTAACAGAAGTTCGGAGGCGGTGGTGTTATTATGTGGTCGTGTTTTTCATGGAGGGGGGCTTGTACCCCTTGTTGTTTTGCATGGTACTATCACAGCACAGGCCTACATTGATGTTTTAAGCACCTTTTTGCTTCGTACCGTTGAAGAAAAATTCGGGGATGCCGTTTGCATGTTTCAATATGATCGAACACCTGTTCATAATGTACGGCCTGTGGCGGAGTGGTTACACGACAATAAGATCCCTGTAATGGTATGACATGCACAGAATTCTATAGAACATCTTTGGGATTATCAACAATTAATACAATTCCTTGAGACAGCATTCTCTCATTATATCAAATGTATTAAACATAAGGAGAGGCATTGAATTAAAATTTATGTTGTTGCCAGGATTCGAAACCGGGACCACCTACTTACTAGAATTAAAGTATGTGGTGTGCAGGGAGACGTGCTTTAAGACAGTCCGTGTAGTTGCTTTGCCTACAAGGCTGTGTTAGCTGAGTGGCCTAAAACACGAGTTGGCCTTGGGCCGTGCTAGCGTGCGCACCTGCGCCGCGCGCCGCTTAACGCTCCGCTGCGGGGTTTGTTTACTTCCGCGTCGCGGTATTTGTGTGTATTGAGTCCCGCATTCACGTACCTCATGGCGCACGCTTACCGCCGTGCGACGATCAAAGTAACGTTTCAGGCTGAACATCCAGGACCAAGAGCTTTTGAAATCGAACAGTTCATACGAGAAGATCTTCGTTTGAACCCACAAGACGTGATCGGAATACACTTTTCAATCACGGGAAGCATCGTCTATATCAAGATGACGACGGAAGCGCTATGCACAGAAGTTGTCCAACGACATAACACCGGACTGAAGTTCAAACACTCTGATGGACACATCGGTGCCGTAACGGTCGATCATGTAGGGTTCGGATTACGTACTCTACGGGTGTTTGAGCTCCCGTTTGAAGTACCTCAAGAAACGGTCATTGCAGCCTTCCAACCGTATGGTAACGTCGTGGGTCACCTCGCAGAAAAGTGGCAAACATTTACGACCTACCAGGTATTAAATGGTGTGCGTCAGATACAGATTGAGCTGAAGAAACACGTTCCGTCGTACCTGATGATTGGTGGTGTGCGGGCCATCGTTATGTACGATTGCCAGCCACGAACATGTTCAGGATGTGGCCAGGAAGGCCATGTCCGGTCCGAATGTATGCGCCGACGTTTGGTACAGACACCACTAGGTGAGGTGGCCTCAGCAACGACGGTCACGTCCCTACCCGTCACCTACGCTGCAGTTGCACAGAACCACGTAATACCACTCCAGGCTTCGCCTGAACCTACGTTGCCTGTACCCAACGCAGAAGAAAATACCGGCGACACAAGCACAGCACCGCCTCCAGCGCCCTCACCAGAGCCGGCAACAATAGAGACAACTCCGAATGACTCTGCTGGTACCATGGACATTGACCTAAGTGTGGTGCCGACGTCCGCTTTCGTCCAGACGGGTGCGGCGATAGAAGAGGAGCAACCACATTCTGATTCAGAACAACACATCCGAAAACAGCGGTCACCTCGGAGGCGTAAGAAACGCCGTCGAACACCATCCACTGACGGCCTCCATCAGACGACCTTTTCAGATAACGAACGAATGTCTGACAGTGACGTACCATTTTCCGACCAGCAGCAGGATGATACTGCCACCCTGGACAGTCCTAAGGTGACGCACCATACCTCAAATCAGGACATACCATCCTTGAAGTCAGCAGCTAAGAACGACCTTTCCCTCACAGCACCGCTTGGAGCATGCGCCTCGTCCGTTACAGAACAACGCCAGCACACGTCATCGACATCCACATCATGGGCCGACGATGTTGGCGAAGGAGCGGATCAGACAGCTAACGTGGCCGAGCGGGAGCATCCCATTGAGGCACCCAACTGAGAATTGCGGCAACTGTGGGAGACACGGCAAGTCAGCGACTTTCAGGAGCCGCTGCAACGCCTTCTGTAAACCTTGCAAGTGTCCATCCGCAGCAATATCGTATCGCCACGATGAATATGGCCACCATTCGCGCCCCACACAAACTGGCGATGTTTCGAGACACCATCTACTCAAGTGATGTTGATATTGCGCTCCTACAGGAGGTGTTTGTCGCTGATTTTCTCATCCCTACCGGTTACACTGGCTACGTTTCCCACGCCTCCGACACCGGCAACGGCGTCGCCATCCTCCTACGCGATGGCATTCCAGCAGAGGACGTCGTTTACCTCCACACTGCTCGGGGAATAGCCCTTACTGTATTTGGCGTGCGTATCATTAACATCTATGCACCATACGGCTCCAGCCACCGTCGAGACCGCAATACATTCTTCGCCGAGGATATCACGCCGCTATTTATGGGTCCACAGGATGACTTGGTATTTGGCGGGGATTTCAATTCGACACAAGGGCCCACCGACCAACTGCCACAACATTCACCCTGTGCGGCTCTCTCTGTGGTCATCGACAGACTACAACTCGTTGACACCTGGACAAAGCTCTACGGAACTCGCCCGGGCTTTACTTTTACACCGCCCATTCCTCGAGCCGCCTGGATCGCATATACCTCACCCGCTCTCTTGCAGGTGGAACCCGCCACGCGGAAGTCTGGCCCTTAGCCTTTTCATATCATGAGGCATATATCTGCGACGTTAGTCTCGTCCGACAACGTGTGTGGCATAGTCGTGGCCCGTGGAAACTAAACGTGTCTCACCTGACCGCTCCAGACTGTCGACATTTGATCGAAAGTGCGTGGGCACGGTGTTTACGCCGTCTTAACGCCTATAACTCCACTCTATCTTGGTGGCTCTCCTGTGCAAAGCCAACACTGCGCAAGTCTCTGATGAATTACGGCCGGGACATCAAGACATGGCGAAACAACACTTGGAATTTTTATTATTCCATTCTTCGAGAATGTGTGACGATGCCTTTCTCACCAGCCAGGCAGACGATGGTTCACCGTACAAAGGCCCAAATCTCTTTGATAATGCGCCGCCACCTGGAAGGGACTGTAATCCGATCTCGTACAAATGATAGAATAGGTGAAGAACATCCGGCGATGTACCATCTCATCCAGGAAAGACAAAAACGACGCCGGGCTCTGATACACGTCCTGATTGACGCGGAAGGTCACCGGCACGATACCCAACACGCCATCGGTCAGGCGTTTCATGCCCATTTCACAAGACTGTATGAAGCTGTTCCGCATTCGCCAGAACTGATTTCAGAAGTCGCACAACTTATTCCAAGTACTCTCCCAGTGGAGGTGGCACGTGAACTCCAGGAAGGCGTGACCACGGATGAAGTACTAGAAGCAATTAAAATGGGGCATAACAATAGGCCTCCTGGGCCAGACGGTATTCCCGTTGAATTTTATAAAAGTTTTGACTACTTGTTAGCACCTACATGGACGACGATCGCTCAAGAACTAATGTCCCCGGCGACTGAGGTCCCTAAAACCTTCCTTGAAGGCATAATTATTCCTGTACACAAACCGAACGGGTCATCCAGAATACAAGATTATCGACCAATAACTCTGCTTAACAGCGATATGAAAATATTTACACGGTTGTTGGCCTCACGACTCAAGAAAGTTGCACGGTACGTCACATCCTGCGACCAGACGTCCTTAGGAGGAGACAACAATATTCATACGGCTCTTTGCCGCTATCGAGACATGATAGCACTTATGCCCGATATCAACGACTTCCTGGTGTCCTGGCTTCACTTGACTTTAGCCAGGCCTTCGACCGTGTTGATCACTCCTACTTACAGACAGTTCTCCAGCACATGGGTTTCCCTGGCGATATTATTGCAGTAGTTATGCGCCTTCTGACTGGCGCGACCTCCAAAATCATGTTCAACGGTCGCCTCACCCCACCCGTGGTTATAACACGATCCGTCCGACAAGGCTGCCCACTTTCAACTATATTATACGCCTTTGCTTTAGAACCATTGCTCCAGGGACTACGCCAACGTTTGGAAGGTATGAGTATACATGGGAACCGATTCTGTTGTACAGCTTACGCCGATGATATCGTCCTTTACCTACGCACTGAGAACGACGTACGGGCAGCCCTGACGTCGGTGGACACCTGTGGCGAGGCATCAGGCAGCTTGCTCAACGTCTCAAAATCCAAGGTCTTGCTCATCGGCGAGGGCCTACCAGAGGGAAGCATCGCTCCTCTAAGTGTAGCCACCACCGTCAGATGTCTTGGCGTAGATTTTTCAGCCGATCTCCGCCGTTCAGCAGCGATCAACGGTCGGCGATTGCTTCAGAGAATCAGGGGAAGTCTGGCAGATCACCGGCTACGATCCCTCGACATATTTCAACGTACACAATATGTGAACATCTATCATGCCTCTCGCATACCCCATGTTGCTCAAGTGCTACCGATCTCAACTCACCTGGCACGGCGTATATTGGCTGCGTTAGGCTCCTACGTCAGCTCCGGATTGATATTCAAAGTGCAATACGACGCCCTTGCACTCCCGCGGGAACGTGGTGGGGTGGGACTAACACATGTGCCGACCAGAGTCACGGCGCTCTACGTCAGCTCTCAATTAAAAATCTGGCGACGTTGCCCACAGAGTCTCACCGGTATCCTATTCAATGCCTTTGCCCCAGACTCTTTGGTGGCCCCAGTGACGATTGCAGCCATTCCAGTTGCCTTCCATCATATCCGACGATTCTTCTTGGACCTTAGTTATGTATACAAATCTTTACCACCTGCTCGTTTGTCTCAGACTAAAACAGTATATGATCTGCTACAACAGTGTCGACCATCCAACCCGATCGAAATTAAGCATCCACAGTATGTGTGGCGGCATATATGGAAAGCTATTTACGAACGTTTTCTCGAATCAGACGTACAGTCAGCCTGGTATCTCACTGTGAACGGAAAACAAGTAAACCGACATCGCCTGCATCGGATCCATCTCGCCGATTCGCCCCTCTGCATTCACTGCGGAGTGGACGACACAGACGGCCACAGGTTCCACTGTGGTCAGGCGAACGATGTCTGGACGCTCGGCGAATTTTGGCGTTCCTTACTCGCCAAACACCCGCCCAGATCGACATCAACATGCTCCTATTTCCGGAGGAGACTTTCTACCCCACCACCAAAACACACTCGGTAAATTGGATTCGTGGCTACACGATCCGATACCTCTTTGATCCTGACAAGAAATCAGTACTTGGATACTGGAACTTTCTTAATGAACGACACTGCGTCCTAACCCGTAACCCAAAGTACCAGCAATATTTTTCCAACTTTTTACGGAGTGCCTTTCACGACCCACCTCGCAGCTGGAACGTCCAAGCGATGAGAAGATAAATCTTAACGCAACCAACCTGAACTGAACAGGACCCACAACGGAACATAATCAACGAGAAGACATGTTTGGACGACTCTAAGTATGCCGGCGGCAACACTACGGCGCACCTCTTGTTATATATTAAATAAATATATATACATAAAGAATAAAAAAAAATACAAAAGAGAAGCAGTTTTCCCAGTTTTTTTTTTCTTCCAAATCTCATGAGTTTTATTTTATTTCATTTTCTTCATTATTATTTTTCTGCTTTCGGTAGCCTATTAGCTTTCCTTGCCCTTTATTAGAATTAGGTTTGTTGGACTGGGACTAGGATAAGGTAGGAGCCAACGCCTGAAGTGGACAAGTTTATATTTTTTTTCTAAGGGCAAAAGTGGCGGTGACAAGTTACCCCCCCCCCAAAAAAAAACACGGTAAAGACGTCTTTAAAAAAAAAAAAAAAAAAAAAAAAAAAACACACCTACCTAGTAAGTAGGAGGTCCCGGGTTCGAATCCCCGCCACAGCATAAATTTTAATTCAGTGCCTCTCCTTATGTTTAATACTTTTGGGACTGTTTGGAACGCCGACCGTGCCATGCATAAGAAATGTTCAAATGTTTGTAATCTTATGAGACTCAACGACTTAGGTTTCATTCCCTAGACTTACAAACTACTTAAACTAAGGACGACAAATACACCCATTACCGAGGGAGGGGAACGGCCTTTAACGGGGAACGGCCGCGCGCACCGCAGCAAGGCGCCTTGATCCGCTCGGCTATTCCGCCGTGGCGTGCCAGGCATCTCCGACGTACATCGATACCTCTCCTCAGTGCAGCGGTCCTTGAATATTGGGCTGGCATTCCCCAATAAACTGAACGTAGTTTCCATCAAAACCAACACTATACCTAATTCCAACATTAGCAATGGAGGGCGCCACGAACTTAAGTCTATTCAGCCAGGTGTCCGGATACTTTGGTCACATAGTGTATACAGTCACTTATTAAATATGGTATAAAAATACCCAGTCTAATTAACAGTAATAACGTTCATAACTATAACATTAGTAGAAAAAATGATCTTCATTATTCAAGGTTAAATCTCACTTTGACCCAGAAAGAAGTGAATTATTATGCCCTAAACGTCTTTAGTTACTTATCATATAGCATCAAAAGTCTTACAGATAGTCAACTATCATTTTTAATTTAAAAAATTATTACAGCTCCTTCTACTCATTTAGTATATGACTTCTTAAATATATATTAACTTGTTGACCCCCGCAAAAAAATTCGCACTCTATCCTGATCAGTCACAGATAAGTTAGATAGTAATTGTGAAAAGGCAGATGTAAGTACATACGCATAACACATTATAAACTTTCAATAATAGTAACAAATATTAGTCTTATTGTAAGAAAATTTATATAATTAAATACAATATGATTAACTGTGAAACATATAACACACATATATTGACTTTTTCAGTTTATTTTTTCATTTTTTTAATAATGTAATTTTGGGAAACTTTTTGAATAATTGGCGTAAGAGTCCAAACCCTAACTATCTAGGCCAGCCGGCGTCTCGGCAATGGAGTAACATTTTATACTCACAAGGCACCTAAGAAACTTCGGATCGATTTTTCTCGGGATTTTCCGAGTAGAGCGTCCTAATATTTTAACCACGTGAAGTGCTAAGGGTGGTGCAGTGGCTGATGGGAGGCACCGTAGATACATGTCCCCTTTACCATCGTTCGCCGGAAATCAACTTAGATTGCACGAACAGTACAATTTTTTTCCAAAATAAAGTTTTTTTAACATTAATTTTAAACTCTCTTTGTATTTTTCGTAATTAGTAGAGTACGAAACCTTGAAAATGATATCTCATACATTAATCAAAACGAAAGTAATGACTATGGGAAAGAGTTTTAAACAGATTGAGTGCCAAATAGGAGGAACAAAGTTAGAACAGGTAGGCAGTTTCAAGTACCTGGGATGTATTTTCTCACAGGATGGCAACATTCTGAAAGAGCTAGAATTGAGGTGCAGCAAAGCTAATGCAGTGAGTGCTCAGCTAAGATTTACTCTCTTCTGCAAGAAGGAAGTAAGTACCAAGACTAAGTTAGCGGAGCACCGATCTATTTTTCGACCAACTTTGTTGTATGAGAGTGAAAGTTGGGTGGCTACAGGTTACCTTATTTATAAGGTAGAGGTTACAGATGTGAAAGTAGCAAGAATGATTGCAGGTACTGATAGATGGGAACAATGGCAGGAAGGTGTCCGTAATGAGGAAATCAAAGAAAAACTGAGAATGAACACCATAGATGAAGCAGTTAAAGCGAACAGACTGAGATGGTGGGGTTATGTTACACGCATGGGAGAAGCAAGGTTACCTAAGAGACTCATGCGCTCGGCTGCGGAGGGTAAGAGGAGCCGAGGTAGACGAAGAAGAAAGTTCAAAAATGTTCAAATGTTTGTATAGCTTATGGGAGTTAACTACGGGGTCATTAGTCCCTAAACTTACAAACTACTTATGAACTATCTAGAACTAAGGGCGGCACAAATACCCATGCCCGAGGGGGGATTCGAACCCCCGACCGTAGTGGCCGTGCAGACCGTGACAGGAGCGCCTCAGTCCCCTCGGCCACCGCGGCCGTCAAGAAGAAAGTACTTATTGAATAGGGGGTCATGGAGGAATTTTATTAGAGGTACTATGCTCCAGACTGAACGCTAAAAGGCATAGTCAGTCTCTAATGATGATGATGATGATGATGAGGTAATACGGGAGATATAGCGTACCCACAAACAAACACCAATGAGAAATAATATAAATGATAATTTTACTAAAATAATTGCGTATCTTCTTCTATCATGTAAATATATCTTTTATCATGCTTTCACGTTCACCTACATACAATGGGAATAACAGAAGAGGACCCTAAATCTAGGATCTGTGATGACGGTGATGAAACTGCATCACATCTAATCTTCGAATGCATTGCATTGGAGAGTAAAAGGCACAGAACATTTGGGACAACCAGACCCGAAGAAATTGTGTCTAATCAAGAGCTGGTAAAGGGACTCCTTGCACTGTTCAAGGGCATTGGTTGGCTTTACTAGATATACAGGGAGCGATACCGCACATAAACTTAGTTTCGGTGCGGGCATTGGCGAGCTGGGCCAAGACTGTTTTGGCTTCCCTGGAAAAATCAAATCAAATCAAATACTTTCACGCTCCACATCATTACGAAATATCGTATTCATGATCTATGGAACGAGCAGTGATCTAATCTAATCTTCCTGAAGTCTGTCTCATATGCCTTGCAAATCTGGTGGAACACTTTTCTCATTTCCTGTAGCAATGAAAGTGTAATCATACAAATTCCAAAACTGTGTCGCTATCCCTCCGTTGTGGCCATACGTCATTTCAGCCGTCATATCATTTCTCACGTCTAGCCGGGCTGTATGTGATGTCGACACGTGGATACGCTCGCCGGCCGAGACTCGGCCCCTAGCGGGTAAGCCCGCCCGCGGCGCGCCCTCCTCAATTACCACGGCGGCAGCGTCAGTGCTACACAATGCGTGGCTTCAGGCCTCTCCCCTGCTCTCCTAGCAGGCGCTTCCACTGCGCTGCGCAGGTCCGGAGGGCGAAAGCGCCGCCGGGCAGCCGGGAAAGTCACTCACGTGCATTATGCGCGCCACAGTCGATAATATCGACGAAAATCGACGTGAATTCCCTTTCGCAGAACGTTTCAGGCACTCTTTCTTCCCACCCTCCAGGCAACTTTTCATATTTTTCTGCTTTAATACTCTTTTTAAAGCCATCAAAGTACTCTGTTCCAGAAAGGAGGAGAATCGGCCGCTTTCCTGCGAATGAAAGGAAGTTGTAGCAGGTCGCGCGTATCGGTCGGAAATATTGGGCAGGGAGTGAGAGGGGGAGACGGGGATGGAGATATGCCCTCACAGTTTCCACCCCTCCGTCCTTCAGTCGCCACCCCTGCTCCCCAATCTGTACGCGTTATTTACTTCTCACACTTTTGTCAGTCTTCAACAGAGCATTTCGAGGTCCTATCGCGAGTGAATAATGGAAAATAATTGCGCTGGCTCTTAAAATTCTGAAGTACAGTCGAGAAAAACCACTCGCCTCGGGCCTCTTAAGTGCCTCGTTGTGGAAAATATGAAGACAAGGTAAAACTTTCGGGACCTAGCACAAGTGTGATTTTGCAACAATGACAATGAATTAGCAATGTATGTTCCCGTCTCACCTTAACAGAAATCATTATCTGAGGAACGATGTAGTTTATGTTTTCGACTATTCACTTGACTGTGTGTGTTCCGTTCAAGTGTAATCTGTAATTTCTAGTTTTACTTTACTTATATTTAGTTAGTAAGTTTTAATAAGGTATCTGCGTTTCCATTTGTAATGGATGATATACCGGTGATCAGAAAGTCAGTATAAATTTGAAAACTTAATAAATCACGGAATAATGTAGATAGAGAGGTAAAAACTGACACGCATGCTTGGAATGACATGGGGTTTTATTAGAACAAAACGTTCAAAAAATGTCTGACAGATGGCGCTGGGCAGCCAAACGTCAGTGACTGCTACCGTGACGGGTGAGAGGTACGCCGAGATGTTACAGAATCGCATGATCCCCAACCTATCTGATAAACATCTGCTGCAACGTACGATTTTTATGCAGGATGGCACTCCACCTCATATTGCTAGACGCGTGAAAGATATCCTGAGCGCGTTGTTTGGTGATGATCGTGAGCTCAGCCGCCACTTTCGTCATGCTTGGCCTCCCAGGTATCAAGACCTCAGTCCGAGCGATTATTGGCTTTGGGGTTACCTGAAGTTGCAAGTGTATCGTGATCGATCAACATCTCTAGCGATGCTGAAAGACAACATCCGACGCCAATGCCTCACCATAACTCCGGACATGCTTACAGTGCTGTTCACAACATTATTCCTCGGCTACAGCTATTGGGAGGAATGATGGTGAACATATTGAGCATTTCCTGTAAAGAACATCATCTATTCTTTGTCTTAATTTGTTATTCTGATTATTCCTTTTCTGATCAGATGAAGTGCCATCTGTCGGACATTTTTGGACTTTTTTTTCGTTTGTTCTAATAAAACCCCATGTCATTCCAAGCATGTGTCAATTTTTACCTCTCTATCTACATTATTTCGTGATTTATTAAGTTTTCAAATTTATACTGACTTTTTGATCACCCGGTATATAGAACCGAACACAAACTTGTCTGAGAATTCATGAAGTTAAATCACCTCATGGCCATTCTAAACTTTATACACAAACGTATAAACGGCGAAAGCACAGGATATAGTATTGAGTCAAGGTCAATTCTACTTATTAATATCTGACGCTAGGAATACATTTCTCGTCCAGAAATAACTTATTTATGATAGACATTTATGTAATGTTCTCACAAGCCAACGCTCGCTTTTTTTTATTTTTCTGTCTGTTGGCTTGTGAGTACATTACATAATCAGTTGCTCTCCTTACCGATAATATGTCAGACACTACAAATGAATGCTATTTGCTAGGCGCGTAAGCGTATTTAGATATTTTATAGAATTTCGAAATTGCAGGAGTTATGCAAGTCGGTGGACATCCTGGCAGTTATCAAAGAAAAAAAGACTTCAATGGTATGGACACGTAATACGTCGAGAAAGCCAGATCATTAGGCAGGTAGTTGAAGAAGACACCAGAAGCAAAATACTACGACTGCGGTAGATTGAGCAGATCAGAGAGGATATGAGCAAGCTGGGAATATCTGAAGATTACATGGACCGAGGACGCTGGAGGAGGCTGATTGGTGAGGCCAAAGACCGACTGCGGTTTGTTTGGCGAACGCAGTAGTAGTAGTAATGTAGAATTCCGAAAATTTTGTTGCTTAGATTAAATCTATCAAATGGACAAACGTGCCCTACACAAGAAAAACACGAGAAGCATAATCATACAAAAGGCATACCCGTTAAGAAAATCCAATGAATGTCTTGTAAAACATTATTACAGAATTCCCCACGGTACAAATTGTGTAAATTGAGGCTGATACATATTACACAAAAATTTTTGCTTTCGGAAATGAAACAGCCGTTTCCTTGGTGCACTTCTTTTATTTCCTCCATAAGCGTTTTCACTTTTATTTTAGAGCTTGTTGTTTGTTGTTTGTATAGTCTATGGGACTTAACTACGGGGTCATCAGTCCCTAAACTTACAAACTACTTATGAACTACTTACGAACTAGGACGGCACAAATATCCATGCCCGAGGGGCGATTCGAACCCCAGACCGTAGTGGCCGTGCAGACCGTGACTGGAGCGCCTTAGTCCCCTCGGCCACCGCGGCCGGCTTTTAGAGCTTCGTCAGTGGATTCTATATCTGTAAATTACAAAATGTTCAAATGTTTGTAAATCTATCGGACCAAACTGCGTAGTCATCAGTCCGTAGCTTACAAACTACTTAAACCTAGATAAACTAACCTAAGGACAGCACACACACCCATACTCCAGGGAGGACTCGAACCTCCACGGCGAGCAACGGCTCGCTCCGCAGCGAGACGCTTTAGACCGCTCGGCTACTCCACCGCAGCTGTAAATTACATTTTTGCTTACTGATGTAGCCTCAACAGATTATAAACAAATCAATTAGTTTTGCTAGAAATAATATAGGCTACTTATGTTTTATAGTCTCGCGATTTTCATGCTGCCCTTCCCTCCTGGTCACTGACTGAATTCACACAGCGTCGTCAGAATCTTCTCATTTTATTACTCACTATTTAAATGTATACAGTTTCACCGGCTGGAAGGTGTACTTCATATAGGGATTCCTTCGTGTACGTCATGAGTTGCCAATTTAACTGAGTATGTGTATGGGCGTCTTTGTTTTCTGTGTGCACGACAATAATGGCTTTTGTGTGTATGTGTGTGTGTGTGTGTGTGTGTGTGTGTGTGTGTGTGTGTGTGTTAATCTCATATAGTAATAGGAATTGTTGCGTTTTGTTGATTTGAGCATTGATTTCAATGTTTCGTGGAGGGGGGGGGGGAGGGAAAGTGAATGGAGTGAGCCTTTTCCTATTTCGTCTATTATGTGCGCAGTGAATAGATTGATATGTGTACTCGGTCATTTAATAGGAGTTTTTTTTTTTTTTTTTTTTTTTTTTTTTGGTTTGGTTTTCTGGATGTAGTAAATTTCTAGTGGTGTTAGAAGGTGCTTTCTGTTGTTTATTATAATTATTTTCATGTCTTCTTCTGTGATACACGATTTTACGACTATCAAACGCTACACTCTAAATTTTACTTCTTTCGTAGTGGTCTTGAAAATTACATTGCTGCCACCGAATCTTGCTGCAGGCGCGGTGGTGCTCACTCTCCGCTAGAGAACTGTGAAACACAGCTGCTGCAAAACCCGTCTCTAATTCTTCCTGTCAGTGAGCCGCAGCGAAGCTGCTACAACTCGCGAACGAAGCGTGATGATTTTTTCCGCAGCTGATTACCTGGATTAGCAGATTATCCAGTCTCTCCCTCGCTCTTTTTTATTTTTTTAACAGTGATCTGTGTGAGCTTCCGTAAACCAGCGCATAGCATTCCAGTCGATTTCATTTCCTGAATTAATGCCGAATTCGCTTTCATTGGTATCTCGTTAGCACTGATGCCTTCTTTCAGGCAGAACAAGCCGACGAGCTCAAAATGTGGGGGAGAGTCCAGCTCTCGCTTTTCTGTCGCGGACTAGCGCATGCGCAGTAAAACGTCCGAAGTGAGAAAATACGAGTGTTTTTCTGCAAGAGTGGGCGGGAGGGGGGTAGGGGAAGAAGACCATTACAGAATTACTTTATTACACTTTCACACAATAGAGGTGGTGTTGTAGCGGGATATCATGTTTGAATTGATCGGGTACCAGCGAGTAGGTAGGGTGGGAGACAAGCAGTATCCCTTTACTGGCGGAAATAAATATACACAGGGACAGAGATACATAGAGTGAGAGAGATTGAGAGAGAGAGAGAGAGAGAGAGAGAGAGAGAGAGAGATAGAGAGAGAGAGAGAGTTAGTATTATACGCGTTGCTAGATTTACAAGGGAAAGAGTCAGCGAGATGTTAAATAAAAAAAATGTAAAAATAAATAGGAGAGCGCGGTGAATGCGGCTCAGACGGGCAGCGAGCCGGCAGCGCGCTGTTATTGAAAGACGTGATTTAATGGCGCGGAGAAGCGGCGCTCGCTGGCGCTATTGATCTGCAGGCGCGCAATTGAAAAGTGCGATGCCAGGCGAGGCGAGGCGAGGCAGAGGCGCAGACCGGCGCGGCCTGGCCTGGCCTGCTGGCCGCTTTGTGCTTCGCCGCTGATGAATGGCCAGGGTCGCCGCCCAGCTCCGCCCTTTCTGCTCCGCCGGGGTTCGCATCCCGCCCCGCCTGCAGATGCATCTGCAGCGTCTGTGGCCCACTGCTGCCAGTGGCTGCTACCGACGTACCCCGCATCAGAAACAAAAGAGGTCCGACAGCGAATAGCGTTGTCCGCTGTAAGGCGGGCTGATTCTGCCGCCCCGACCAAGGCAGTAGCCCTATCGTGTGTGTTGTCCGTACCGTTCGGCTCCGCAGCTGAAGGTACGTTGCCCAACACGCGGGGGCTAACTCCGACTCTCCCTCCCCCCATCCCACCCCACTCCCCCCCCCCCACTGTGCCACACGACAAAAAGTCCAGGACACGAATCGCTGTTGTTTCCCTAGGCGCATTTCTGGTCGATGACTGAAGTCAATACATAAGGAAAATAATAGTTTTATTTCCTTGCTGTGAAAATTGCTGTATGTTAATGAAGCTAGGCTACATCAGCTCCCAGTGTTAGTTTTTGGGTACACGCTATCAATTTTTCTTTAAAATGTTTGAATTGCTGTAGTTATGTCTTACAACTAAAGTACATGGGCTCGAACAAACATCTGTATGAACGTTTGGTTACAGGATCTCTACGTACACCTCAATGTGCTGGTGGGTGTCGGTTTTATGCAAAACTCTGATATGATGCTCTAGATGGCACTGTAGATGTAATTGTTTAAATGTTCAAATGTTTGTATAGCTTATGGGACTTAACTACGGGGTCATCAGTCCCTAAACTTACAAACTACTTATTAACTAGCTTATCCTAAGGACGACACAAATATCCATGCCCGAGGGAGGATTCGAACCCCCGACCCTAGTGGCCATGCAGACCGTGACTGGAGCGCGTCAGTCCCCTCGGCCACCGCGGCCGGCAGATGTAATTGTAGACGCCATACGCAATATAAATATCTGACCTATAACTTGTGTAATAATAGTTGTACATGTTCTCTAGCGTATTGTCATCAAAAGTCGTGATGATAGTTGCAACTTTAACCTTCTTCTCGGAAGACTCTTGGTATTCACTGCCACTGCTTCCAACGCCTCTTCCCGCACTTACCGTAGCACTACCACTTCCAATGTCATTATCACCCCTATTATCATCATTATGTGTTGGTGTTACAACAGTATCTAACTCATGCTCATATTTCTGTACCATAACAGATACAAGAAAGCGTGCGAATGAGTCATCTTCTACACTAATACCATCTTCACGAAGAAGCGTTCTTCGTAACTTCATCTCAACCAATCGCAATACATTAGGAGGATTGATTACCAATCGCCGCCCCATCTGACGCTTCTCCACACTAATAACGTAACAAAACGCAACTTCTGAGGCACACTGCACCGTCCCTACTGGCGAACCGACAGGTCAAAGTGCAATGTGGCAAGGCACACGCAGAGGCCGCTAACGGACGACTGCAGAGTTTTGCAGATGCGGGAGTATCACTGGTGCAATAAGGGATCTTTACATTATCTCTCATACGATTTTGGTGTATATGTGTTTGTTCGAGCCCAAGTACTTTCCTTGTTAGGAGAGGACGCCTATTCGTCATGGCCGAATTCGTCCAAATTTATGTACATGGAGGGCCCCAAGTGGGAACTCCAGATGGCCAAGCGTTTAGGAAATAAAAGGAAGTTTGATACGGATCTATGACAATATGCATCTTATCAACTGTCCCTGTGACGGCGTGTTTAGGAAGCGGTGTTTGGCTCAGCGGCGCCGGGCGCCGTGGCTCAGCGCGCCCGGTCAGGGGGACTAAACGCTCTCTGTAATAAAAAACTGAGCCGAATATTCAATAAACAACCAAGAAGAAACTGAACCAACGTCCGCGATGCATAGAAAAAAAAAGGTAAATGATCGGATCGTATTGAGAAGGATGCGGGTTCCACTGCACCAGGCCGCACATTTTTTTCTGCTCCTTGGCAATGCGTACACCTACATATTGTTCCCGTAGGGATCGTGAGAACAAGATTAGATTAATTGCAGCACGCACGAAGGCATTTAAATATTCTTCCCACGCTCAATACGTGAGTGGAATAGGAAGAAATCCTAATAATTGATACACTGGGACGTACCCTTCACAGTGGTTGAATGAGTATTGATGTAGATGTAGATTGTCGTCACAATTAACCGCAAAGTTATATAGCTTATTTTATTAATTTATATATCCAAAAAAGTATGGGTATTGGATGAAATTCTGGACTACAAACATTT
This sequence comes from Locusta migratoria, assembly GCA_026315105.1. Lineage (NCBI taxonomy): Eukaryota > Metazoa > Arthropoda > Insecta > Orthoptera > Acrididae > Locusta > Locusta migratoria. The sequence continues at coordinate 392,707,011 of CM048744.1, read as the reverse complement.
AAAAAGGGACTGTAGATAACGCGTACTTGGGGACGTCGTGTATGTAAATAGATACTTCCATTCCTTTGCAATTGATCAATTACATGTACCGGGGTGATATTCATCGGAGAAACAGAGGAAGCAATACTTTTAACCGCATCTCGCGCACGTTATGAACGCCGCCCTTTTGCAATTAATTTTTTTTTTCAACGTCTCCATAGAAAAACAAACTTGACTGTGAAGTCAGTAGTGTACGCATTGCCAAGGAGCAAAAAAGTATTTGCCGCCGGGAGCAATCGAACCCGCGAAGCTCAATAAAAATCCGATCTCTTACCGCTGAGCCAAAGACCGGTTTTGAAACAAAATGTCTCAGGGGCAGTTGATAAGGTGCCTATGGTGACAGATCCGTATCAAAATTGTTTTAATTTCCTAAACGCTTAGACATCCGGAGTTCCCACTAAGTGCACTTTCATATCTCACCACGCCCTACATCTACCATACATTTGGACGAATTCGGCCATGACGAGTAGGCGTCTACTTGTTAGTTCACGAACCACGGGCAGTGTATGAGTGGCCAGGTAAATGGTCCTGATGGTTGGGATACCAGTTACTTTGAAATAAGTTTGGGCATCTCGGACACATTCTGTGGCCATCTTCGTGCTCAGACGGAAAAGACTACAAAATCCAATGGTTAGCTCCTCAATCGTTAAGGGTGAAACCCAATGGGCTAGCAACCTGCTTGTCGGATATTCGATATGATTCTAGCAACAATCAGAGCTCAATGCCTCGAACCTTTGGAGGTGACCTCTAATTGACAAACCAGGGACTCTTCAACGACTTGGGGTGCTATTAGTATCTATGAGGACTGTAACGGAAAGAAGGTAGAGTGGTAAAGGCTGCAAATTAGATGACTGGAGATGGTTAGCTATTAGTGACGTTAGGGTAAGGGGAAAGAATGAGGAGAAAGAGGGAGGAAGATCTACCTGTCAGGAGTCAAAGCAGGAAGAGCGCAGTGGAGTGGAGTGCTTTATATTAGGAAAGCGATCTAACCCAGCATAACTACAATAAGGCACATAAAGAAACGACTGATGTGGATAGATTCGGCAGTCTCCAGTCTGTTAGAATTATGTCAGTGTATTCGCCCTGTGACGGGACAGATTAAGATGGACCGATTTTACGACGCGCTGTGTGATGTAGTTGGTAAAGAACAAGGACAGTGTTTTGCTCCTGGGTTACTTTAATACCAGGATAGGAAATCGAACAGAAGGGTATGAAAATGTTATGGGTAATTTTGGAGAGAATGGAAAAAAAACCTCTTGGATTTCTGTTCCAGATAAGGATTAGTTATTAAAAATTCCATTTTAAGCATAGAATATTCATGGGTATACTTGGGAAGGCAGGGGATGTTACTAACTACACAATAACAGATCAGAGATCAGGGGTTAAGAAAGGCCACCAAGGACACACGTGTTTTAATATGGTTTGATGATTCTGACCATAATTTAATCTACAGTGAAATTGGTTTTCTGGCGCCAAAAGTGCAAAAAGTCAGACACGTAGAAAGAAAGGAGAGGAGAAGCCTCAGGACCAAGAAATCAGGCACAAATACATAAAAATGATCTCAGAAGTAGGGTTGAGAATAAAAACCGCTACCAGTCACATTAAAGCTCGTATTATTTACCGAGCGAGATGGTAACGCACTGGACTCGCACTCGGGAGGATGGTGGTTCAAATCCCCCTCCGGCCATCCAGCTTTAGGTTTTCCGTGATTTCCCTAAATCAGTCCAGGCTAGTGCCGGGATGGTTACTTTCAAAGGGCACGGCCGATTTCCAACCCCATCCTTACTGAAATCTCCGAGTGTTAGCTCCGTCTCTAATGACCAAGCTGTCGACGGGACGTTAAACCCTAAGCTTCTTCTCTTCTCTTCGCATTATTTATTTATAACACGACCGGTTTCGAGCTTGCGCCGATCTTCAGGTGCTTAAAACATTCAGAATCTTACATGTGTAGCATGTTGGTGGAGTTCGTTGTTTGAAAACAAATTATTTGGTATTAATATTACCGAAGCTAATTTCAGGTGGCGAGATGACATTAACAAAAATACTGTTTACTTACATGTAATTTTATAACCAAATCGCGATTGTCCATGTGACGCACATTTTGCACACTTTTGCGAACACACTTTCCTTTGATAACCTTCTTACTTTTATTACTATACTGGTTTCCATTTTTTGAGTAGAATTTGTTACCATCACTGCACAGGTATGTGAACTCAAACCATACACTTTTTTACATTTGGATACAAAGTTTCTCGTCAAAGAGCTTATATCTAAGAAGCACAAAGACATTCCAACAAAGTTAGGTTTTACAACATGTGAATTACAAAGGCATTACATGGATATAGGGAGAGAAAAGTATTACAAGATATGAAAATAAAAATTTTTTTACATAATTGTGGAGCCACACAGTCATTTATAAAACATAAAATGATCACAAGTAAACTTTATTACAGTATTTAGTCCGTGAAAAAATGTGGGATTGACTGGAAGGTGGGTTTTGTAATGTGAACAGTTTTTGATAAATTTGAATTATTATTTACTTTTAAATATTTCACTGAATATCTTTAAAAATTACTTATTTGCTAGGTCCGTTTGTTCATTAGAATGAGGTGTGGTGATTTTGAATTATGGATAGAAATTTCCAATTCTTCAAGAAGGTTCATTCTCCGTCCTTTGTTGAGAGTGTGTAATATCTGCAAATTGTCTGTATTTGATGTGGCCGTGTGACCATGACGTTTAAGATGTGATACAAAAGCTTATTTGTCATAATTATTTAGCCAGAAAGCATCCATATGTTCCCAGTACTCTATTGTAAAACTTCTACCTGTCTACCCTATAATGTACTGTGGACAGTTGTCACATAGAAGTTTGTAAAACCCTGATCTGTGGTGACACTGGCTATTTGTGGAATTGGTATGAATGATGTGCTGTTTAATTTTATTATTGGTACTGAAGGATATTTTAACACTACTCTGGCAGAAAAGGTTAACAGTCTGGTATGAGATACAGGAAATACAAAATTACCCCACCACCAAATTCCAAGCCCAGCTAAGAAAATTACTGAAATCCTCTGACTTCCTATTATCTGACTCTGATGTCCTAAAATGCCTCATCATGAAACCGTCGGCACCAAAGCTAAGTCCATCAACCCGGCTGTCCTTGAGAGATTTCAATACTGCCACATTGCTTTTCAACAGTAAAAGGACAACGTAACCTTGCTCAGTTTATTAGGTTATCCATTTTATAACTTGTGGCAAAAGAGAAGTATTCTGTTACTTGGTTGTGTGACGCCTGTAGCAGGGGGAAAAACAGGCATTCAGAGCTAACAGCGACCGGTGGCGATCACGAGGGTGGCTCTGTTATTTGGAGGGTCAGCTATTCCCAGAAGACGCTTAACGGCCGAAGGCCACAGCAAGTAGGATTGAGGCGTGAGCCTTCCAAGTATTTTCGCACATGTTACCGCCATTTGGCTTGAATGGAGTACGCAAAATAATTTTCCCTTAATTTTGCTTGTCATACAGCCTTCAGCATGTTCTGTTTCAAAAATCGAAGCTATAATTCTGTAGAAAGCAAATTTATGTAATATTTTGTACCATTTCACTAATCGATATAACATACTGTACTTATTTTCATATCTTTGCTGTAAACCAAAGACTTTGTTTTATCTTTGGAGTATGTCTTGCACTCGCAGTTGTTGCGTTTAAAGAGTCGTTGCGTGACCTTTGTAAAGTAGTCGGTGTGTGACCTTAGGAAGGGGTCGGTGTGTGACCTTCGTGAAGGAGAGTCGATGTCTGATTATGGTAGAGTTGAGTTAGTCTGTCTGTGTGTTAGACTCGAAGAGTAAAAAGAATTTCAGACAATTTTGAAGAGTCGCAGCCAAGTCTGCAGATTGTAATCTTTGTATGGAAATTAATTTGTCTCAAATAAGGTAAACTTGTACTTTTCTATTGTTAAGTATGGTAGCCTGTATTTGAACTATTGTAGTTGGTGTATGGTTTTTTGCTAATGAATACTGTTTAGTGCAGCTTGCATTTGTCATTTAACCCTGAGTCATTTTACCAGTTCCTCGTTCCTTTCACCAATTTGAATTGCTATCCGTTCTGATCATTATTTCTTATGATAGTGTTGCATAATTATTGTGTTTGTAAATTTATTTGTTAATTAGAACAGTTCAGTGTAGGCATTTTGTCATGATAAATTGGTCTATTAATGAGAGCAGGAAGTAGTTTGTTCATAAATCCAGTAAAGTTCATAGTTTTTCTGAGTCTTAATGAAAGTTCAGATAATTAAGTCAGTTAATATTAGTAACAGTTAAAGTGGTTGGCCTGATCAGAAGAGAAGTAGATCATGTAAAGAGATGAGAAATATTTGCAGTGAGTGAGACTTGAAACTATTACCAGATTAGTAGGACATTTTTTATTACGTTGAATCAGTATGGTAATTGTTGTTCAGATAGGCACATTATCAAGTGCAGTGATTTTGGTATCTAATTAATATCAAATATCTTTGTTTGACATCCTGTTTACTCAAGTAACCAAATTATCACTGTAGTAGCACGCTCCTTTTGTTGGCTCTCGCAGTCGAATTGTGCTTGTATAGCCTGGTTACTGGTATATGGTGCATGTTAATAGATCTGAACACTTCATTTGCTCACATTGTTTCTCACACACGATATTAATGTGTATACCAATTAAGAGTTTAAGTACTGTTAACTTATTAACAACTGTACAATTTAAAGTGTTATCCGTTGCGCATCAAACAAAAACCACATTTACGTAAGATCATTGCATCCCATGTCAGTTGCAATTTATTCTAACAGAGCACAGGAAGTTAATAAGTCTCATTGCTTAGTTAAATTATTTTGTAACCTAAAACTAAAACAGAACATTTCATTTACTTGTGTATTTTAGCGGGGACGGTCGCTTAACAAAAACAGTGACACGCTCGCCCCACGCATACTAACTTCTTTAGCATACATTTAAACACACACACACACACACACACACACACACACACACACTACTTTTAAGCTGGCGCCAGCGACGTTGGCGTCGTCTGGCCGAGAGCGTCTAGAGCAATAGCCTACAATATGCCTCCACAGGCGGTGTACAGTACTTTGCGAGGAGAGAGCTGAGACATCTGGCCCAGAGTTGGCGAACGCCAGGGCGGCACCCGCTGAGACAGTGTACGTCTCTGGCGCCAAGCTGGCGGGCGCCGCAATTATACAATAGCGAGGGAGTTTGGCCGTTGCTTATATTAGTGTAAGTTAGTTTGCAAAAGTCTAGAGACTAATGACCATATCAGTTTGGTGCAATAGGTTTACAAACATTTGAATTTTATTCAGACCCCTCGACCACTTATCACATTGCTGGAAAATCCATTGTCGACTACAGTACATATACTTTTGTAATGCAGTTTAGGTACCAAACGTATAATTAAATATATTGATAATCTTTGGATTAAAAAATAAATAAAAATTTGTTTAGATGTATGTTGTGGCACGTTGTTTAGAATTCTACGGGGGAAATTTCTCCCTCTGAACCTCGCAGTTACTCTAAAAAAAGGAAATTTTTCACCAAAGCAGAAATACTGATACAAGCATTCTTTTTTCATTAACGCTCCGTTAGGTTCGGCCATAAAGTGCGACAAGGTTAGGCACATGGACTAAAGTTGTAGCCCATACTGAAAAATTTAAATAAATTTTGTTGTCCATTTTAAACATTGAGAATATTCTTGACGACACAAAGAAATTTTTAATGAAAAATTAAAATTAATTTTGAAGATAAAGTTGTACAAAATGTATTTCATTTCACAAAAGGATCTCGTTGTATAAACTATTTTCATACATCAAAAAAATTTGAATTATAAACAATAAAATTAAAAATACTTAGGAAATACTTCAGCGGCATGTTCCTTACATACAAAAGTTCGACATTTTTGGCATTGTTTTCCAGATGATTTTTCCTAGCCCTGGGGCAAATTTCGCATCTTATAAAATTTGAAGACCCTTGCAGATGTGGGCAGATATTTCTCGTTCATGAATGTCCAGTAGTTCTCTTGCACGACGTGTAATGGCGGAGCAGTGTCGAAATACTCGCCCTTTTCTCAATTAGAGGTCTAACAAGCTCCCAGCTTATACTCTCCAAAAACACTCCTTTTCGTTTTGTATGCATTAAAGTTATTCGATTTGTATATATGCAATGCACTGATTCCAGAAATATTTAATAAATCAAAGAAAACTACCATAGTCCAGCGATAAAGGAAAATTGCATGTGTCAAAAATTGTGACACCGTTAGGCTCATGGTCTACAGCGATTTCAGATTTACGAGGAACAAGTTAAGTCACTTATAGTCCGAGCTATACTGACGTTAAGTCGGCCCTTAACAATCAGCTACTATGCGCGAGTACCGAGCGAGGTGGCGCAGTGGTAACACACTGGACTCGCATTCGGAAGGATGGTGGTTCAAATCCACCTCCGGCCATCCAGATTTAGGTTTTCCGTGATTTCCCTAAATCACTCCAGGCAAATGCCTTTCAAAGGGCACGGTCGATTTCCTCCCCCATCCTTCTCCAAAAATCCGAGCGTAAGCTCCGTCTCTAATGACCATGCTGTCGACGGGACGTAAAACCCTAAGCTTCCTTCCTTTTATGCCCGAGACATACAGATAAGCCGGCCGCGGTGGCCGAGGAGACTGAGGCGCTCCAGTCACGGTCTCACGGCCACTACGGTCGGGGATTCGAATCCCTCCTCGGGCATGGATATTTGTGCCGTCCTTAGTCTTAGCTAGTTCATAAGTACTGATGACCCCGTAGTTAAGCCCCATAAGTTGTACAAACATTTGAACATTTGAATTGTTGAGAGCGGGAAAGCTGGCTTTCAAATTTGACTGGACTACACCCGTAGTCCTCGCTCCTAGAGAAGGGTTAACAGGGGTAAGAAGAAATCAAGATTCTCGGTACATAAAATTCCATATTGAAAAAATACGACCTGTGTTAGTATCTTGCTCGCAGGTCATTGTTATTGATAGCAAAATAAATAAAAGTTCGAGTAATGTTCGCTGTATAATATCAGCAATTCGTCGGAAAAAAGCGTAAGAATCTAGTCTTTCAGGAAAATTGTGTGGACGGTGTGAGATCGAGTTGCTGCAGCCGGTAGGTAGACAAAAGGCGGCCGCTTTTAAGACTGCCATATCTGGTAATGCGGCGAGGCGGCGGCAGTGGGGCCTGTGCTTGTGTTCGGCCGCCCACGCCTCAGGCGACACACCGGCCTCTCCTGGCCGCCGGGTTTTATTTCAGACGCCGAGCCGTGCGCCGAATAGCGGCCGACTCCACGCCTTTGAGGTGGCCGCAGGGTGGGAGGCAGGGACGAACAGTCGCCCAGGGGGTGGCAAAGCGCCCGCACCTCCTGCTGTAGCCGACAACTCCTCGAGCTGGCAACCGGCAAATGTTTGTAAACGTATTGGATCAAACTGCAATGGTCATGTCCCTTGACTTACAAACTAATTGTACTAACTCTGCCAAGGAAAACACGCACGCACACACACACACACACACACACACACACACACACACATGCTCTAGGGAGAACACGAACCTCCGGCGTGAGTGGCCACCCAGTCCGTAGCATGATGCCCCTTGGACCACGTGGCTACTCCCTGTAGCGTGTCATTTTGAATGATGACCGCTACTTGCAATATTTCTGGCTTTAAGCACAGACAAGTATATACAGACGGGAAATCTCCGTAAGGGCCCGGTCACACGCTCAGGGGTGCGGGGAGGGAGGGCCAGAGCAGTTCCGTAAGATGTCCCGTGATGGCGCTGAGGTCAGAAGCATCCCTTTAAACTGGCCAGAACAGGCGGCAGGTAGCGGCTGTCCCCACCACCACCTCCCCTCAAACGCTGGCACGCTGGACACAGCCGTGGCCTCGTGGCAGGCGGCACGGGTTCTCCCCTCAGCCACAGAGTAACATATACAGAGGAGCAGCCCCCCTAAACCACTGTCCTACGCTCCCCTCGTAGGTCCGTAAGATGCTAGCAGGTGTCAGGTGCATCGCTGGCTTAGGGTGCCTCTCGCACGTCAGAGGGTAGTGTGGAGGGGAGGCTGAGGGGAGAGCTTGTGCCGCCTGCCACAAGGCCACGGCTGTGTCCAGCTAGCTAGCATTTGAGGGGAGGTGGTGGTGGGGAGAGCTGCTACCTGCCACCTGCCCTGGTCAGTTAAAAGAGCTGCTTCTGACCGCAGCGCCATCATGGGACATCTTAAGGAACTGCTGGAACTCTCCCTCCCCGCATCCCTGAGCATAGGACCGGGCCCTTACGGAGGATTCCCGTCTGTATATATTTGTCTGTGCCTCAGCCTACCCTCAGAAGCGCTTCTAGTGTGGTCTACCGGTACTAAGCTGGGGAACCGCCTGACACCTTCTAGCATCTTACGAACTACGAGGGGAGCATAGGACAGTGGTTTAGGAGGGGAGGGGGGTTCCTCTCTGTAGATGTTACTCTGTGCTTTAACCCATCATATTAAAATCGAAGTATTGCTTCAGTGCAGCCGGTTAGGACCAGTAGGCGACAGATGGTAAAAGCTGGTGAGAACCACGACAGGTGGTACAATAGGTCGGGTTCTCATGGGAAAGAACACTGGCAAATCTCTCCGAATTCTAGGGAAGTCTCCGAGTGGCAGGCACTGGACGCCGATTGGCTGTACCACTGGCGGTCACGCGTCAAATCGCAATCGTATTTTTATTAATATTTAATAAACTAATAATTTATTCTATGTCATACTCAATTTAGAAAACCCCTCAAAGCCAAGCTATGCCCTGCGTAGGTAAAACGTATTAATAATTGCTAATTCTATAAACAAAACAATTAATTTCAGACGGACGATGCACGGCAGCCATGTTTGCGCGCCAAATTGCGGAACGAAGGCAGTCTTGCATCGAACCGCCACAATTCAGTCCAGAACACGCACTCGGAAGAGTGACTAGTGACTTTAGTACGCGCACTCGGTGGAGTAACATGCATATGTAGGCGGTCATAAAACACTGTTTAATTATCTTAGATCAAAGGAAATAACCTCATATTTACTTTCAGTTAAGAAAATATGTGTCACTTTGATTTATTATGTAGTTTACTGGTTTTCTGTTGACTTTAATAAAATCAGTTGGCATGCCAATTCCCGAGGATTTCAGTTTTATTCAGTAACTAGATCAGTTCCTACCAACAGTTTATCAATTTCAGCCTCATTCAAGAGCTCCGACCTGCGTGCTATCATCTGCGTGGGGACATCTATACAATACGTCAGGTTGGTGAACTTTTAAGAGTTTCTACTCTTCACTCAGTGCAGAGGGGAGTAACTACAACCCTCGCGTACACTATCATTGCGATACAAACGCAAACTGTTGTGCGTCATCCATGGCAACATGGAGGAGGAAAGGATATGATATAGGACCGCTTAACATACCCCATGTAGACAATTTTTTCCCGTTGTATACTGCGTTGAATAACGCCGCAAACTATGGCGTCAGCTGATCCCCAAGAAAGGGAGAATAAGAAAATTATTTTTTTTAATGTGTGTCTGTTATAGTTTCGAATGTTAAACTGTGGCGTCAGCGCGTGCTTGCTGTTGCGGCACGTCAAATAGCAGAGCCAAAGATGCAGCGTCCCATGACTGTAAAATGTCCAAAATCGTTCGTCTTTTTTCTGTGATTAATAGTTCCATGTAGAAAGTTGTGGAAAGTTCTTGTTGAGTCACCGATGCGAGAGGAATGCTGCTTAGTTGCAGAAGTAAGGTTTGGGAAAATTGAGTTTAGGAGTCTCCAATATTTACTTGAAAATGCTCTCGCTTAATGCTCAGAAGTAAATTGATTTCTCTGTGTCTAATTTTATAAGTAGAGAGCAGTATCGACTTTCAGCTTAATATCTATTTAAAGTGTTTTAATGGGTTCTAATATGTGATAAATGTTGATTTTTGTAGCATCAAGTATTAGCAACAATTTATTTGCATAGTATTCAGCCGAAAAGTAAACTTTCAGATACTAGGAAGTGAATACATGATAGCAATTTATCGGACTGTGATTTCCCTAAGTGATTAAAGAATATTAGTAAAAGGGATTTTATTTAACGCTTAGTATCGGCTGTAGTCCGATCTTGTTCCATATTGGATGGTGATTATATTGTGTCTGGTCCGGGAAAATTCTGCAAAAAGGCGAATTTTTCCCTGTTGGTGGTTTTTGGTCATATTGAGTATTGATATTGGTGAAAGAGAATTATTCAGTGGTTTTACTGACTTACGCAGTGAAGCGATACGTTTATTTGGACAGATACGTATTTTGAATAGCTTTGCGGAACCTTCCAATGTGAGTGGTGGCATGAAATTTCCGATAATTGCCTTTAATGAAATATTCCAGCTGAGACTATTATTGAGAATCATTAATTGCTACTGAAAGTCGATATTTGTCTCATAGTTTTGAACTAAGGAAGGAAAATGTTAAATTTCGTGACAGGAACTGGAACTATTAATGCGAAATTGTAGAACGGTTTTGGACAAAGATTAATAGCGAGTGACCTACTTTACTGTATTGGGATTTAGTTACGCCAACACCTGAAGGGGATGAGTTTTGTTTAAAAATCTGTAATTAAGGTTAGTCGTGAAAGTGGTGGTGGCGGCACATAGGCCAACGAGTCCAGCGCAGCTAGTCAGGGACACTAAATTTTAATAAAGGCATTCGTTCATCCATACTGGAACTAATAATTTTCTACTTCTACATAAATAAAAGGAAAATAAAAGAAAAAATAGGTGCGGATAGCTCTGTGAAAAGCAAACAGAAATTAAATTGCTTTTTCTTCAAGTAGTTAGCAAAAAGTAGTTTGACCATGAGTAAATTTATATGTTGAATTCTGATTGTATCTCGAATGTTCAAAATATAAATGTGAGGGATAAGAGTGTTATAGTTAACATCCTTGACTTAGTAAACAATTTTACATGATATTATACTGAAAACAATATTGAGATACATTTGGAATAACTTTATTAAACAGATTTATTGACTTTAAAGTAACCGCAAAAAGACATTCTCAATATAATATCACTAATATTCAGTAATAATGATTATCTGAGAAAGAGATTTGTATTGAAAGAGAGGTACGTAATTCACAAGTTGATCTGTAGTCTGTGGCGATCTTAAGTTTTTCTTTTTCTCGTAATGACAAATACGCGCGTGAGTAACCTCTGTGGTGAAGCGTAAGTTAAATGATCTTTGCCGTTATTTTTTATGATAATTTCTATGGATTTTTACGTTGCTATATGAATAAACATGTATTATTCTCTGTGGTTTTTATGACAAGTGAAGTATTAAATGAAAGTGTCCTTGTTAGGCTATTAAGTTTGTTTCACTTACGTTTGGTAGAATTACGACTACTAGCCAATTATTTACGTACTTTTTTGTGCGCGGTTTATTACACTGTGGTTGTGAGATGAAAGATATTTATGAGTTTCTATTTAGATAGTTGACGGTTGTGGGACTTAAAACAGTAAAAGCAGTAAATTATATCTCTGATATCATGTGTGAGCTTAGGCTGGCGCTACGAACCTGAATCTTTATATAAATGAAATGCAGTCAGATGAAGTAAAAGTAATACCTAACCCACACATTTAGTTCTGAATTTGTACGTGTCCTTTGTAGGGAAGATATTTCGCGTTATCCAATACAGGTGCAAATGTGGTGTAGCAATCTATAGGCTCGTTACATGCACGACGCCTATAGTAAAATATTACACTAGCCATACCAACCTTTATGGAGAGTTATAGGCCCGTGACACCTATAACATGATTTCATTACCATCACCAACTTTTGAATTTTGTGCACCAGGAGAGTATAACAGAATTTTAAACATCCCTAAATCTTTCCCTGCAAACAAATAATAATCGACACGTTACATCCCGCGCGGCTGTGGCAACCGGAACATTTTTCATCTTTTGGTCACTGTAGTCCGATTAACATCACTTGCTAGTTGACTTTTCTCATGTGGCAAAATGCTATTAATACTGTCTTATAACGTGGGACAGTGTTGTAAGAGGTAGCCAAGAGAAATGGCGGCAATGCGGAAAGCTCTGTCGGTAGTTAATTCTTTAAGTCATAATTGTCTGAACTGCGTTAGAAGACTCGTTTTGTAGTTCTCAATTTAATCACATGTTGCAACCTAACCAGTGGCGCAGCAGGGGGGGGGGGAGCGAATGGCGCTGAATTCCCCGTCCCCCAGGCACCTCCCAAAGATTTTCCAATTTTATTAATTTTTTTATTGTTTTCATTTTTTATTTTTTTAAACAATGAACAACAAACATTGAGAATGTGTGCTGCTGTTACTTTGAGCGGTTTTAATGGCGCCGCGACCAGCTTGGATGCTGCCGCTATTGTTACTGCTGTGTTGAAGTTATGAGCCGATTGTTCATATGCGACGATCCGCTGCTTAGCAGGTCAGTGGAATCTTATGAAGGCTGCCAAAAACTACGAATAACAGTAGTGCTACTTTACTTCGGTTTTTACACATAGCCTCATGATAATTAAACTGTAAAAACCATTCCCTTTGGCTAGTAACACAGAAGCTGCCTAACCCAGATAGCGCTAACGTCCTTCCAGAAGGACGAAAACGGTAGCTAACTTTTTATTCTTGTTTGTAAGAATTCGTGTACAGTGTAATGTTTTATTCCGTTGAATCTCATGTTCCCATTGCAGATCAATTTTAGCTTGTATTGTATATTGCAAAGTGCTTGGATACAGCTGCAATGTTGAGTTTCATACACAAATTACGAAGACTTCCTCGTACTTGGGTTTATACTTCTTGAACTTTGATTTTTGAGACATTTACGTGTATATATTTTATCTTAAAGAAGGGCAGTATTGCAAACTAATGGCGTGATTGTGAATAAAATCATTTATAACTATCTTGTGCAGTCATATGAAGATAATTAACAGCTTCTGAGGAAAAAATTAAACCAAAAATAATTCCGCACTATCTGGGTTAATTATTTTACGAGCTGATTATATATACTCCATTTGCACCACATTGCTCTTCTTCCACTTTCAAATTAATGGGGTGCTTACTCATTTTATTTGTTGTGCAATGGTTTTCGTAGTATAATTGATGAAATTTTATAAGTGTAAAAATAAGTCATAGATTAATAAATTCAATAGGCTTTTTTTAAAAAAAGCGAGCCCCCCGAACCAAATCCTGTCTGCACCACTGAACCTAACCACACGAAATGCAATACGTATGCGGCAAAACGGCGTTCAACCATCTCCAACAGAACTAAAGTCACGATTTCTTCGTTCACAGCGAATAAAGGTTACCTCTGTGAGCAAACCCGAAGAGAAAGTTTTCAAAAACTGCGCTAAAATCAAACAATAATTTTTCTCTAGCATTCTTTCGCCTACGTGAAAATATCCTCACACTGTCTAGTGGTTAACACGAGCTGCCGTGTTAAGAACCAATCAGCAGTTCTGCCTGGCACTTAATTACATTAACAACACAAGAAGATTCCAATCGAAAAAAAGAATCAAAGGATGAAAAATAAGAGGGAATGAAAAAGTCAATACTGTTATGAAACATACGTAACAAGGTATTAGAAACTAATTCAGTTGCTTAATTAAAACAACAATCCAGGTAATTTTGATTTAGTAATTAAAACACTAACATACGACGGGTTTCAAACCGACGAACTTCAGTACTGCGCCACACGACCACGTTCTCATTCATTTCTACGTCACAGTGAACACCTAGTAACTTTGTAGCATTATGACAGCTAGTTTTCACTTAAATCAAATGAAGGTTCTCTAAATGCAAGCTAATATATGTGATATAATCTATATCTATATATAAAAGGCTTGTGTGTGTACGTGCTGACAGACTTTTCTCCATGACCACATACTGCCACCCACTCGTGGTTGCGGTGGTAGATAGCCCTTGGTCTTATGATGTTAGTAAGGGAGTTTGGTCACGGTGCGTGGCAGTGGGTGAGTGTGACGAGCAAAAATTCGCAAAATATGCAATAAATACTCTTAGGAAAAGCTATATATTCTGTGACTTACGAACTTTACGGTACGTGCCAAAATCTGTTTATTCTTTCAATCGTCAGACAATGCAGTCCTTCTGTCTTTAATAACGATGAGGAATATCAAATACGCAATTTTTTTAAATATATCATATGTTTCCGGCAACCACTCATTACCGACTATGAACAGAGACATAAAACAAAGATATAAATCCAGATAGACTGAAAGCTAAAAATACTCGTGGAACATTGATCACTGTCGTGGAAGCGTGGTGGAAACACAGACATACATTAATGAATGTCTCTTAGGCCATAGATATTGATATGCCTGTGCCAGTAAGAAAAACTATGCGACGTAGTCCTACTCATATCCCGGCGGCCTCCTGTGATAATGTTGGCAACATATGCTGAATAACGAGAATCATGTGACATCGTCATAAGCCAATCGTGTGACACGTAAATATTTTGTCGTGAAATCAAGCATACAGCAGGAACAGCAGTATTTATCTACACTCTATGTGGTTCGGTCATCTTTGCAACGATTTTATAACGTGTTATTGATGTTGCCAACATAAAAACACGAGGCCGCCAGGATAGAAAGTAAAATTTTACCGAATCAGATACATCCGCTGTTGCCACATCTCATTATGACCAGCACTCTTTTGTATAGACTCTCATGATTCACACAGTCTTACAATTCATTCCAAATTCCTATTCAAGAAGATATTTGTGGAAATTGTTACAAATTAATATTCGCACTTATCCAATATCGTTTTCAGAAATGTAATTTGCCAGCCGCTTTCGGCGCTGCTTTTGCAATGTGTAACAAAATTGAAAATAACGACGCATAATATCAAATATACAAGAAAGTTGAGGAAGCGTCACTAAAAGGGCCATTTACACATAGTCATCCGTCTTAACTGAACAAAAAAGGACCAAGATAAAGTCAGCGATTAGTAGGTTTTTCCCAATACCACCTTAATGTTGAGGGGACAAAATGTATTCTGCGCATCTGAATGCTTACTCCAGGGATATTTCTGCTCTCTGCTGCCAGTAGAGATAATATAGTTACACACGCGAGCGACAAGCTCATCAGAATCCTCTCTGCTTTCATAATTGTTGGGTGCGATATTATGATTAAAATTTGTAATTACTTACTTTTGGTGTGGACTACATTAAGATAGAGAAAGACGTCTTCTTTTGCAGAGACAATTGCGCTTAGAGTTATAATGCGATTTCTGAATATATATTTCTGTTACACAAGGTCGATTTCAACTTCGTGCTTTTCGAAGTAATCAATGCAAGACATGGGGTCATGTATTAGCTGAAAGAGTGGCCGATGCTGCTAACAAAGACATTTCACCAGGAATACTATATTTAACGGAAAGTTCTATACAGACGATCAGCTAACTCCATACCTTCAACGATTACCCAGAGTTACATAATCGCACATTGACACCACCATGACGTCTTATTTAAACAGACATCAACTGCTCTGTTGATTAAATTACCAGACTTTCATCATTCGTCGAGTTTTCGATGAGAGATAAACAGTTTAATACTACACCATAGAAACAATACATGGTTCTGTTATTATTATTACTATTTCTCATCTCAACTATAGAAGTGTTTTCAGAAATTTACGCCAAACAAACAATTACACACCCTAGTCTTAACATTATGAACACACTAACATTGAATTTATGTCGTTCCGGGGTACGGACTTAATTAATTTCACTTTTTGCACGAAAAACTTTATGAACATTCATCGTTTTCAACAATGATTAACACGTAAATTTGACATTTCGGCTAGGAGAACTGAGTTTGACAAAGCGATCCAACAAGGATTCTGTTTATGCTGACCTAGGGCTGGAGCCCTAAGAACCATGATATATACATGCCCCTCTTTAACAACCGTTGCGAAGCACGGACGTATAAGCTAGTAGTTGTATATATAATTTCCACCGTGCGGGAGTAGCCGAGTGCTCTGGAGCGCCACGTTACGGATCACACGGTCTCCCGCGTCGGAGATTCGAATACTCCCTTGGGCATGGATGTGTGTGTTGTCCTTAGGTTAGTTTCACTTAGTTTAAGAAGTTTGTAAGACTAGCGACAGATGACCACCGTAGTTCGTAATTTTAAATTTAATGTTGCTATGTTTAGTGCGGCTCGGTAACGCAGTGGTAAAGTGCCACACTATGAATCGAAAGGTCGCGGTTTCAATCCCCGCCAGGTCCTAGGATTTTTATCTGTCACTTTCCATATCTTTCACCTATGGCATTGTTGCTGATGTGAAAAATACCGAGTAGCACCGTGGTTCGGAGTCCACGTTAAACTGTAGGTCCCTCTGTATCTGGCTGGGTAAGTCAGTTCGAAGGTCGGAGGAAGGCAACGGCATACCACCTCCAAACAGGGCCATTCCTAGTAAAGCACTGTGGTGTTCCAACCAATGTTCGGATTGTTGACTGCTTTGTGTGTGTTGTGGCCTTCAGTCCGGTTGCTGGTTTGATGCAGCTCTGCACCCTACTATATCCTGAGCAAGCCTCTTCATCTCCTCATAAGAACAGCACCCTACATCAATTTGAATTTGCTTACTATATTCATCTCTTGGTCTCCCTCTGCGATTTCTATCCCACACACTTCCCTCCAATGCTAAATTCACAATTCCTTGATGCCTACCAATCGATCCCTTCTTTTAGTCAAGATATGCCAGAAATTCCTTTTCTCGCCAATTCTGTTCAGTACCTCCTCATTAGTTACGCGATCCACCAACCTGATCTTCAGCATTCTTCTGTAACACTACATTTCAAAAGCCTCTAACCTCTTCCTGTCCTCGCTGTTTATCGTTTATGTTCAAATGTTCAAATGTTTGTATAGCTTATGGGACTTAACTACGGTGTCATCAGTCACTAAACCTACAAACTACTTATGAACTAGCTAATCCTAAGGACAGCATGCCCGAGGGGGGATTCGAACCCCCGACCATAGCGGCCGTGCAGACCGTGACTGGACCGCCTCAGTCCCCTCGGCCACCGCGGCCGGCTATCGTTTATGTTTCGCTCCCATACAAGGCAACACTCCACACAAATGCCTTCAGAAAGGACTTCCTTATGCTTAAATTAGTATTCGATGTTAACAAATTTCTCCTTTTCAAAAACGCTTTTCTTTCCATTGCCATTCTACATTTTATATCCTCTGCACTGCGACCGTCGTAAGTTATTTTACTGCCCAAGTGACAAAACTCATTTACCACCTTTATTGATTTGTTACCTAATTTAATTCCTTCAGCATCGCCCGATTTTCTAAGACTGCATTCCATTACCCTTCTTTCGCTCTTGTTAATGTTCATCTCATATGCTCCTTTCAACAGACTGGCCATTCCGTTCAATTGCATCTCCAGGTCCTTTGCTGTCTCTGACAGAATTACAATATCATCAGCTAAACGCAAGGTTTTTATTTCTTAACCCTGAAATTAATTTCTTCTCCAAATTTCTCCTTGTTTTCCTTTATAGCTTGCTCAATGTGCAAATTGAAAACATGGGGGAAAGGCTACAATCCTGTCTTACACCCTTCCCAACCTGTGCATCCCTGACTTGCACTTCAACTCTGATAGCTGTTGTCTGGTTTTTTTACACGTTGTAAATAACCTTCCGTTCCCTATATTTTACACCTACTGATTTCAGAATTTCATAGAGTGTATTCCAATCAACATTGCCAAAAGCTTTCTCCAAATCTACAAAAGCTAGAAATGTAGGTTTGCCTTTCCTTAACCTATCTTCTGAGGTAAGCCGTAATGTGAGGAGTGCCTCCTGTGTTCCTACATTTCTCCTGAATCCAAATTGGTCTTCACCGAGGTCGGCTTCTACCAGCTTTTCCCCCTTCTGCAAATAATTCGTGTTAAAATTTTGCAACCATGACTTATTAAAGTGGTGGTTCTGTAACTTTCACACCTTTATGCACATGGTTTCTTTGGAATGGGGATGATTAAATTTTCTTCAAGTCTGGGGGTATTTACCCCGTCTTATACTACTTACGAACCAGGTGAAATAGTTTTGTCATGGCTGGCTCTCCCAGAGTCTTCAGTAGTTCTGAGTGAATGTCGTCCACTCCAGGGGCCTTGTTTCGACTTATGTATTTCAGTGCTCTGTCAAATTTATCTCTCAGTATAGTATCTCCTATTTCATCTACATCCTTTTCCCTTCTTACGATACTGTCTCTAAGTTCATTTCCTTTGTAGAGTCCCTCTATATACTCTTTCCACCTTTCAGCTTTCCCTTATTTGCTGAGAACTGGTTCTCCATCGGAGTTCTTTATGTTCATACAGCTGTTTTTCTTATCCCCAAATGTCTCTTTTATTTTCCTGTAGGCGGTATCTATTTTTCCCTTATGTATATATTCTTCTACAGACTTGCATTTGCCTTCTAGCCACTCATTTCTTAGTCGTCTGTACTCCCTTTTGCCAGTTTAATTTACTGCATTTATATATTTTCTCCTTTCATCAATTAAATTTCGTATTTCCCGTGATATCAAAGGATTTTTTGTATGTCTTGCCTTTCTACCTATTTCACCTCTGCTGCCTTCACTATTTCATTTATCAATGCTACCCATTCTTCTTCTACAGTTTTATTTGCCCCCGTTTCCGTCAATTGTTGCCTAAAGCTCCCTCTGAAATTCTCAAGAACGTCCGGTTCCTTCAATTTATCCAAGACCTATCTCCTTATTTTCCTACCTTTTTGCAGTTTTTTTTCAGTTTCAGCCTACAGTTCATGACCAACAAGTTATGGTCAGAGTCTATGCCTGCCCCTGGGTAAGTCTTACAATTTAATATCTGGTTCCGAAATCTATGTCCTACCATTATAAAATCTATCTGGTACCTTGCAGTGTCTCCTGGTCTCTTCCACGTATAGAATCTTATTTCATGATTCTTAAACCAAGTGTTTGTTATGATTAAATTATGTTCCGTGCGACATTCTACCAGGCGATCTCCTCTTCATCCCTTTTGCCCAGTCCATATTCACCTACTCTATTTTTCCTCCCCTTCCTTTTCCTACTACCTGTAGCGATACATTAATATTTTTTTTATTGAAAATTATATCTGCGACGCTTGTCGCAAGCATCCGTTCTCTCTGCCAATAAATCTCTTATTATCCTTGTTTCAATTTATACCTTCAACTATTTCAAACGATCTGGAGAGAAAACGGAATCGCTTGTCGTCTTTCGTTTTTCTACCTTTATACTGAACGGACGTATCTTACTCGACCTACAAAATCATGTAAGTGTGAGCTCTGGTTAGCACCCTTTACGTAATAAACTTTAACTTTCATTTGGAATTCCTGTTTTATTTAAATAAAGACTATTTCTCCCCATCTTTCATTTAATTGATGACTTATTTTCAGCAATATTAGTAAATTGATGCTTGGTCATTGTTGCCTATAGTCTCATGATGACAAAAGAACATGCTCGATGCAAAATTTATTTACTCTCATTTTATATTAAAAATTGAATTCAATGCCTGCAGGAAATCTTCATTCTGTTAAAAGCGAAGTCCGATAATTTCTTTAACTTTCGATGACCATAGTGATTAAAACTGCACACGGTCTTAAAACTTTAATAATTAATAGTCATGAAACCAAGCATCAGTTTACGAGAACGAAGATATTAATCAATTCATACATGTTCAACTGCAGTGTCACGGCTTCCACCAATGAATGCATACCAGGTAAGTGATTCCGCTATTTTCTTATGTAATGGTGCTTCGTAATTTTTAACTTACATTGCTACTGAGAACTGACGGCGGATTCTTTTGTGGTCCTTTCAGTGTGTTAACCATTTCAAAAATTAATATTCATTGCTGATCTTACGGTTAGTTAAATTTTAATTCTGGTTTTCAACTTGGATCTTGTGACAACACCAGCGATAAAATCCAAAAAAAAGTAACGTTACATACCTAATTCCATTCTCTTCGGTTTTCTTCTTCCAGATGATGTGTTGCATGAAAACGTAATGAGTGGTTAGTCTGTAGTTGCCGCAGCGAGCAGTGAGTTGCGGTGTGGCTGGAAGTCGCACAGATGTGTCAATATCGCACCGATCGTTCCCAGTAGAGTACGCAATATTGCTTTTGGATACAAAATAATATTAAGTGTAAATTATTTGATGAACGAGAGTAGCCGAGCGGTCTGGAGCACCACGTTGCGGATCGCGCGGCCAACCGCGTCGGAGATTCGAATGGCAGGTTAGGGCATGGATGTTTGTGTTGTCTTTAGTATAAGTTAGTAAGTTTAGGAACTGATGACCCCGACGGTAAGTCCCATAAGCTTTACAAACATTTGAACATTTTTGATGAACGAGAATGCTGAAATGGAAAAATGCTAGCTAAATTCCGTCTATGTATTATTTTACAATTGTAATACTGTCTCAGCCATTCTCGTAGGAACGTGCTAGAAGCATTTTGTTAATTAAGGATTGCGTAGGAAAAGCTCGTGAAGGACAACGTGTGTGTACTGGTTTTTTTTTTTTTTTTTTTTTTTTTTTTTTTTTTTTTTTTTTTTTTTAAAAAATCTACCAGTGTTGTGTCTTTCTGTCTGTATGTTTGGAAACGCTACTCTCCACAACTCCTTCACAGATTTGCATGGGGTTGCACAGGTAATGTACGCGTAGCTCTGGACTTTCTTTAATCAAAACCCGATCACGGTAAAACAGTAGTGTAGTTTTAACTTTTTCTTTTTCTAAAACCGTATATTTGTCAGTTTAACTGAACACATTTATATGCAAAAGTACTTGGCGAATCTTCGTGGGGTTTCACAGATAACTTAAGCGTAGTTTGGGGTAACACAAAGATTTTATATCATCAAAATCGTATCACGGAAAAAAGGTACCCTAAACTGCAGTTTTAGATAAAACCAGGGTGTCTACCTGCACGCCTCTTTAATAAACATCATCATTAAAATTGCTAGGACTAATTCTGGCAGGATTTCCATACGTTACATCAGTTTATCTTCTGCTAATGTATAGAATTATTTCACTAAAATCGATCAGGAAAGAAAGCACATCACATTATTACTTTTTAAGGGGATTTGTCTTTTTTTTCTTTTTTTCAGTATTTAGTATTCTCTGAGGTTTATATCACCGATAAAACTAGGCACTACACTCTTATCGTTACGAATAGATTTTAGTGCCAAATTTTATCGGTGATATAAACCTCGAACAGGTCCAACCCCATGAACCACAGACATTGCCGTGGTGGGGTGGCTAGCGTGCCTCAACGATACGAAACGCCGTACTATAGGTCCAACCACAGTGGAGGGGTATCTGTGGAAAGGCCAGACAAACGTGTGGTTCCTGAAAAGGGGCAGCAGCCTTTTCAGTAGTTACAGGGGCAACAATCTGGATGACTGACTGATATGGCCTTGTAACATCAGCTAACATGACTTTGCCATGCAGTTACTGCGAACGGGCGTGGAGCACTCAGGAGGATGGTGTCATCAAGAAAGCGTGGAGAGGTGCATCAAACCAGTCTGCGGACTGAAGATGACAACAGCAACAACAACAACGAATAGATATTAATATTGGATAGTATGTATGGATTACTGATTCCGTCTCGTGAATTAAAACTTAACGCTTTCGGCAACTTTTATGTAATTTTATTTATTGAAAATGGAAAACGAATTTATTGACTAACAAGCAACCTTTTAAGCGCAACATCGCAAGGTCATTTTCTACTAGCGCTTATTTGAATATTAGTGTTAAGAATTATGACAGAAAAAATTAGCTGTTAATAAATCAACAAATGCATCAGGAGGGCGACAAAATATAAAATCTAGTCTACAGACACAAAAATGTAAAGGAACTTACGATTGCTGAAGTCGGTTCATAAGCGGCGTGCACATTGTATGTAAGCCGACATCCACAATACGTAAGTTGCCTTACATTTTAAGACTAGTGGTAGTAGACGGACGAAGCCCGACCTCACATTTCTACCTAATCCGATGATGCCCCACAAGCGAGAAACGTGTTATCGCAACTAAGAAATGCAATTTGTGTAACCTTCGACTGCTTCATTTCAAGAAAGGACTTTTATACACTTTATGAGCGTCAGTAAACCTTCAAAAGGACCATCGTATGCATGTGTGGAACAGTTTGGTACTGTATGAGCACTCGTTCTACATCATATATATATGTGCCCCACTTACAGAAAGCATCTGCAAATCTTGCATGGCCCGTAGGGATACAGTTGAGAGTAGGCCAAACTGCTCGAGATTTTGGAAATCCATGGGGTTTCTTCTGGGTACAGGACAGTTTAAGGCCTTGTAGAAGGCAATTTTGTTGCCAGCATACTTTCCATTCAACGATATTGAATTTAATTTCCGAAAGAGTCTGTAGTAAGGTTGGTTTTTTATATTAATCTTATTTCGTTCCGCACATCATTTAATATTGGAAGGTTAGGGTTGGCATCGATTATCGACTATTCACTTAGTAATACGAGGGCGGTCAGTAAATAATTCCCAAACTGAGGTGGACACGCCAGTACTGCGCTCTGTGTAGGGTTACTTCTCTACCACTGTCACACATCCGTAATGTGGGTTGCAGCAGTTTAAGGAACCAAATAAAGAAAATGTTCAAATGTTTGTATAGCTTACGGGACTTAACTACGGGGTCATCAGTCCCTAAACTTACAAACTACTTATGAACTAACTACTACTAAGGACGGCACAAATATGCATGCCCGAGGGGGAATTCGAACCCCCAACCGTAGTGGCCGTGCACCAAATAAAGCTACAGCTCAAGAGCGTCACATACAGGATGCAAACGTTGCCACAAAAATTCCAAACTCCTTCCATATTTGTGTAAGGAGATACAGAGGGGGGAATCTCTGTGGGTAAACAATTTGGCATATAAATGGCAAATAATTGAGAACAATGGGACCAAGTTCCACTCGAAGATGAAGAGATTGCACAAGAAAGAGAGTCGTGGTGAGTCCTGTTTAACCTGTCGTAAGACCGAGACTGTGAACTTTAGGAGACAGCACTGAGCTAACACACTGCACTGCACTTCACTTTCTCGTTGAAAGTTACTACGGAACTAAGCAGGACGAGTGTAGTATAGAGAGGGAACAGAGGCAACGCTCGACTAGAGATAAAGGGCGCGTTTTATACTCGCCAGCGGCACGTACAAAAGCCGTTTCCACTCACGCACGCCGGCACCGCACGCACGTTCCTTTTAATGAGCGCCAACTTTTCAACTTCCCTGCAAGCGAATCGGCTTCTCCCTCTTAGCGGCTCCATTCACAAGGCTCTTACCTTGGACGATGAGCGGAAGACGGGCCTAAGAACTTCTGAAAACAAGAGGAAAAAGCCGACGTCACTAGCTCAGCAGGCGGATCCCGAGTGCAGCTGTTTGAGCAAAGTATCAGGCCGCATAATTTTCCGGAATGCGAGCCCTGCGGCGCGCGCCGGCTCTGCTATCACAGGCACTCCAAGGCGGCCACAAAAGACACCGCCCGCCGTCTCTTATACTTGCAAAGCAGGCGACTGAATTTTACCGCTGGCGAGTTAACTGAGAAAGAAACTACTGTTGGCGCAGTGTTCGCTTAAAGCCCAGTGCAAGTCATTACACCACTACTTTTGCTTTGTGTTGGTAAACACTGTATTCGAAGCTGTTTGCACAGAAATAAAGACCCATTTCGCCACTGTCCATAATGCAGCGCAATATGCTATAATGAGCACACAGATTTAAGCCAAAAACATATCGTTTATTTTGAGTCATAAGTCCTTGGTTTTACGCAACATCCTCCCCCCTCCCCTCTCTCTCTCACACACACACTCATAAATGCCGGCCGAGGGGACTGAGGCGCTTCAGTCACGGTCTGCACGGCCACTACGGTCGGTGGTTCGAATCCGCCCTCGGGCATGGATATTGGTGCCGTCTTAGTTCGTAAGTAGTTCATAAGTAGTTTGTAAGTTTAGGGACTGATGACCCCGTAGTTAAGTCGCATAAGATTTACAAACATTTGAACATTTGAACAATCATAAATTTCCCTCCTGCGCCAACCTATAGCTCCACTTGCACCCTAAGTCCTTAATCAATTGCTTGCTAGATGTTTTTACCGCCTACAACTCCCTGTGTTAGCATGGACGTTATGCCTTGATGGCCGCGGTGGAGTAGCCGAGCGGTCTAAAGCGTCTCGCTGCGGAGCGCGCGATTGCTCGCCGTGGAGGTTCGAGTCCTGGGGCATGGATGTGTGTGTTTGTCCTTAGGTTAGTTTACCTACGTTTAAGTAGTTTGTAAACTACGGACTGATGACCACACAGTTTGGTCCGATAGTTTTACAAACATTTGAACATTTTATGCCTTGATGACTCAACACAACCACTTTGACCGTTTAATTAAAACGAAATATTTACATCATACTCTGGATTCCAGAGAATATTCTCAAGTTCACATGAAACAAGCGAGACAGGGAATATACTTCAATCGAGTATGTTCTCAGCGGGAGTAAAAGGATGGGGGAAGTTGCTCACAACAGAGAACATCCCCCGATTTCGTATGAATAAAACTAGAGAATTTTTTCACGACCGGAGTACTTTCTCCGTTCTCTGAAATGAGCTTTCTAACATACTTCAAGCTGATAAACTTCTATTAAGTTTAAGTTTTACTGTGGTTTCTAATAGAAATAGCAAAATTTGTGCTGCTCGAAAGCAAAAAAAAGGGTACTTTATACGCAGTCTGAACAAATACGCGAGGAACTAAAAAGTTTATGCAAATAAAAACGTTTTTCTGACGAGTAGCTTCCTTTACAAAAATCATAAGTGTGACACTTCAAGAATTTTATATACTGACGACAGTGATGTTAGATGAGATTTTTCATTACCGACATAGAAATGAAACAAAAGCGCATCGAGCTGCGTGCTTTAGCATATTGTTTGGAGAGCATATTTACAGTTGTAGACAGCTACATAGCAAAACAGTATTGTATTTTTTTGAACAGGGGCTATTAATAAGACCTTATGACGTTAATTCCAGCCGCAGTAGAGTAGCCGAGCGGTCTAAAGCGTCTCGCTGCGGAGCGCGCGGTTGCTCGCCGTCGGAGGTCCGAGTCCTCCCTGTGGCATGGATGTGTGTGTTGTCCTTAGGTTAGTTTACTTAGTTTAAGTAGTTTGTAAGATACGGACTGATGACCATGCAGTTTGGTCCGATAGATCTACAAACATTTTCATTCGTTAATTGCAAATGAAGTGCATCCCAGAACTTCACAGTCCGTATCACAAAATAAATACTGCTGCAATACCGGGTACAGAAGTATTGTTTTTTGTACTGCTCTTGTCCATTCCACCCAAACTGGTTAGCCTATTTGAGATGCGTTTTCTGCCTTCGTAATCGTAGCTTCTGTTATGTTAGAAGTAAGTAGACACGACAGGAAAATTAATAATTGCTTAATTACATACCTAGCAGTCTGCTAATTGTTGCCTATCGCTTATGAGCAGACCATTGTGTGTATATCGTGTTAGAAAGCTCTGACAGCGTTCCACGTTCAAACAGATAAAAATGTGGTGCAATCATAAAGTTTCGTTAGAAAAATGTGCTAGCCCATCTTCAATAACAAAAAAGTTTCTCGAATGACGAAAATTTTGTAACATCGCCGGAAGTACACATTCTCGTAAAAAGTCCATATTTAGTCTTAATAATGTGTTGCTGCACAACAAACTAATGTGTAAACATAGTGCAGTTCTTCCTGAACACCTAGATGCGTACTCCATGTTTGTACACTGAATAATTTGCCTGATTGGGCTAGCTTAAAGAATTATACGATTGATCAGCTGTTCTGTGCCGGACATGATACAGGGAGAACTTACTTAAGAAGGAGGGGAGCTAGCGAGAATGAACTTCCTGCTCAGAGCATATGCTTCAAAGTTTTTATTCATACGAAATTAAGAACTTAGAGAACATTCTTTTGCTCTGAGAACCTGCTGTGCAGCATGTGCTCTTTCTTATTTACACAGCCCCTTGTCCTTTCTTCTTGTGCGTCCGATGCTGAGCTTTCTTTGCCGATTCTAAGGAGAATCTTCTCATTCCTTATCTTATCAGCACACCCAATTTTCAACATTCGTCCGTAGCATCACATTTGAACTGAATAGCCGTGTGGTGTGGTGCGCCACGTGGCAGTTTGCGCGGCCGTTCTTGCCGAGGTTCTCCCTCGGCCATGAGTGTATGTGTTATCCTTAGCACGAGCTACTTTAAATAGGGACCGTTGACCTTGGCCGTTTGATCCCTTACGATTAGAAATATTTTTCCTCTGCATTTTTAAATGCTTTGAATCTATTCTGTTCCGAGTTTCCCGCTGTTCATGTTTCATTTCCTTACAAAACTCTGCATTCTCAGTAAATTCTTCCTCACATTAACGTGATAGCAGGAGATTCTTCCTGGCCATGTCTGCCCTCTTAGCCTGTTGTATTTTATTTTACATTCAAGGTAGCCGAGTTCTCTACATTCATCTACGTCAATATCACCAACATTGATATTAACATTCTCGTAACTTTCATTTCTGCTATTTCTCGTTACTTTTGTCTTCTTGCAGTTTACTCTCGGCCCATACTATCCTCAGTAGACTATTCGACAGATCCTCAAAAACGTCTTCACTCTCACTGGGGATAACAACGTCATCACCGAATCTTATCATTCATGTCATTTTATCCTGGACTTTGATACTACTCTCCAAATTTTCTTTTATTTGCGTCATTGCTTCTTCGATGTATTTATTGTACAGTAGGGGTGCAAGACTAATCTTAACTCTTTTTGATCTGAACACTTCAATCTTGGTCTTCCAGTCTTATCTTAGTTTTTATACGAGGGTTGGAACTTAAATAGTGGCAACTATTTCGTCATCACCGATACAAAAGCGTTACATGTTTGCACCTGCTTGTGTCCTTCAAAGTAGTCACCAGCGTTGTGTAGAACCCGTTGTCAGCGATGTGGAAGGCGTAGTCTAGCGTTAGCATATCCTGTTCTGTGCATGGTGCGAATGGAGCAGTCCACTGCCTGTCGAATCTCTGGAACAGTTCTGAAGCGAACTGGTTCCTTTATCTTCGGACATAAGTCCGGGCAGTATAGTGGATGGTACAGTACTTAACAGTTCCATCGATCGAACAGTGCAGTCACAACTTGCGCTGTATGCGTCCGCGCATTATCGTGCAAAATGATAAAATGATGGGAGGGTTGCGCAGAAAGTAAAGCTTCTTTCGTAAAGCTAGTCGCAGGTGACGCTCCAAGAATGGACAGTAATACTGCGTTATGACGGTCGCCGTGGAGGAACGTAATGCGCTAGAATTACACCATCACAGTCGTACACGAGAATCGCTATAACTTTCACCATACTGGGGCTCTGACGCACCATCGACTTTCGCGGTGACTCAAAATGGCGCTATTCGCTGGATTGGAGTTTCAGTTTTGCCTCGTACGATGTGGCCTGTTTCTCATCCAGTGTTATGATAGGGCGTGAGAAAGCCTCTCCTTAACACTCATAGCGCTCCAAGTGCGTCTGAGCTGCGTCGTGACCTATCCATTTCTATATTTCCGTCATTTCATGTGGAACCCATGGTGATGCATTTTTTCGCATGCCCAGGCGTTCCTTCGGGATGCGAAGCACACTCGTATACGTTAATCCGGTTTCGTTCACGAATCGTCTGTCATCAATGACTGTCCACTAACGCGGCAACAGCATGCATTTCTTCTTCAGAGACGCTAGGACGACCTGTCCGATGCATGTCTGCCACAGTCTGCCGACCTTCTTTGAAGGCTTTTACCCAACGTGCCGTTGTTCTGTACGGAAATGCCGATTCCCTGCACCCCTCTCGAAGATCTATCGTACTGTATGACCTCTGGCACATACAATTTTGATCTAGGTCCGTTGTTGCTGTTTCGAAAACATAGTGACACCGTTACGTTAGATCGCTCGCACACATGTGACTGTTTCCCTCGATTGTGCGCACGCCGGTGACGTGGAACGGACGAGTCAACTTGCTCGGAGGTAAGGTAGGTATGTCAGCAACGTGTGCTATCAGCGACTGTAGTAGATACCATTGCATAGTGTCTCCACACCAGTGTGGCCACTATTTAAGTTCCAACCCTCGTACATTTAATGTAGCATCGCAAAAGTGCTCCTGCTGTAGCAGCTAGGCAAATTTATTCTTGTTTAAAAGACTCAGACAGAGAAGAGGGGACCAGCTGCTTCAGTCCATTTTCTGTATTCCTGACCATAAATTTTGGCAGGTAAGCAAACATTCACTCTCTTTTAACACAAAACATGCTAAATCCTTTCGCTCAGTTCCTTTTCAATTCGAAGTTTTCGTAAACAGCATCTCCCTCACACTGTAACTCCTACAGATTCCTTTCTCCCACTGTCTCCTTTTTCTCCGATTGGCATTTTATGATGCTTGTCTCTTTCTTTCTCACTGCTTTCTTCCATTCCTTTCGAACATTCTCATTACATTTTCCTTCTCTGCTACTATATTTTCTTTCTGCGTTTGTCTTTAACCCATTCATTTTCTCTCAAATTGCCACTGTTTCTGTCTGTCTCTACAAATGTTTACAAATGTTTGTTAAGCTCATGGGACTTAACTGCCGGGTCATCAATCCCTAAACTTACAAACTACTTATAAACTAACTTATACTAAAGACAACACAAACATCCATGCCCGAGGGATGATTCGAACCTCCGACGGGGAACGCCTCGAGCATCGGAGCATAGCGCCTCAGTGCACTCGGCTACTCCACCGCGGCTTTCTGTCTCTCTCACAATATGTTCAGTAACAAGTTTCTTCTCTCTACACATTTCCTAGTTTGTTGTTTATGCTCTCAGGTCTGGGACATGCAGACGAAGCTTATGAATAATCTGCAGCCATCTCTCTTTTTCTTTTGAACTGCGTCCTCTCTCTTTTTCTCAGCTGCTACTATATTCATTTACATTTTTTTACTGACGCTGTCTTTTTTCCCAACAAGTCTGCAGACTTTTCGCTTCGAATAGCACTGTCTCCTGTCTCTTCCACCGTCACTATGGTATTCTCCTTCAGTACAAAGAGCGAATATGTTCGCACACCAGAATTTTTCGTGAGGAAGATGGAATGATGACTGAGGCAGCTAGTTCCTCTTTTCTTTTTAAGTCTTCTAAAAAGGAACATATTTGTCCACCAAGGAACTGATAATCTTAGTAGTTGAGTCCCATAGACGTACAAACATTTGGACATTTTGTGCGAGAGCAAGTGGTATTAGGCCAATGTGTATGATGCAAACACACAGACTGCACATGTCCAGACTTCCCTTCCGTGAAGGACAGTTCTATCTCTTACGCTAGGAAAAGCAATGGGGACATTATTTTACACTATACTTTACTGTTTACAGGGCGCAGCAGGTATATACCATAGCCGCGGCGGACTAGCCGTGTGCACTGGGTCGCCGTGCTGCGGTGCGAGAGCGGCCGTTCGCCGTAGGGGGTTCGAGTCTTCCCTCCCCCCTCCCCCCTCGTGCATAGGTGTTTGTGTTGTCATTATTCAAATGTTTGTAAATCTATCGGACTCAATTGCTGCGTTATTAGTCCTTAGCGAACAAACTACTGAAAGGTAAATTAACCTAAGTACAACACAAAGATCCATGCCCAAGGGGGGACTCGAACCCCCGACGGCGAAAACGGCCGCACGTACCGCAGCACGTTTGTGTTGTCCTTAGGTTAGTTTACCTTAGTTTAAGTAGTTTAGAAGCTTTGGACTAATAACCCAGAAGTTGAGTCCGATAGATTTACAAACATTTGTGTGTCAAGCGCCAGCCGGCCACTGTGCTGCGTTTGCCATTGCCATTGTATGCAATACGAAAAATCTGGATTGCATCGAAGTTTTCAACAGCAATGTCACATGAATCCTGATTTTTTTATAATTTGTAACAACTCTTGCAAAGTCGTATAGGGATGTTTGAGAATCTGCTAACGAATATCACTGTCCAGCACATTGTATTAAATTGCATCGCAGGTCATAGCACCTGCATAATACTGTAAAAAACACATTGAAACCGGTACTTTCGTGTTGAGTCCTGAAGTTCCGTGAATCACTGGTGGTATGTCAGGCTGTTTCAGCAAAAGAAGAAAATTGTAATAAGCCGCACCTACTTGCTCTTGATCCTGAAAATATTTAGGAAGGACACTAATTAAGTCATCAAACTGAAGCATCTCCAGACGCGAAGTCAATTTCTGTACGATCTTATAAATAGGGGTGCTGGCAGTGGAGTAGGAAATAATGTAATGATACAGTACGTTGAACTTGGTGTGTGACGCAATGAGCTTGGAGAAACCACTCATTGAATTCTTCCAATTGATCGGTAAATGGTCAGAAAGGAGGAATGCTTGCAGGTTGTGGCATGGTTGCCGCTGGTGTTGGTGGCAGTGGACGTAGCTGCTGTTTGAGCGTTGATTAAATTCTGTATGGCAGTGAGGAGGGAGTTCATCTGGGTCTTCTGAAACTGAATAAAGTGCATCAGCCTCAGGCCCTAGTGAATTTTGTGCGGGGGTGGGGGGGGGGATTGTTAGTCATGATATGGTATATGACAAAACAAGCAAGCAAAACGGAGGAGAATAGTAAAGCACACTTTTGAAGAACATTGAAGAAATATTACTTAATGACATTGCCTGACATCGCAGGTTGTGGAGGCAATTTGATAGATTATCTTCAAAACTATAAAGTGAAGATAGCAAAATAATTATTTATTTTATGACGAACGGTTTCAATGAGCTATGCCACCATCATCTGTTCATATAAAATTATACAAGATGGTCATCTTACGTTATTTAAAATATTGAGGTTAAATAGTACGTACAAATTAGCACTTAACCGAAATATAAAATACATAAGTTAAAATATCAACAACTAGTCTCTAAATGCTCGTGTTTTAACTTATGTATGTATCGAATTTTATGTATATTTCGTAAGTTCATTGTTGGTTTTAATATTCCAGTTTCAGTATTTGTTTTAGTAGTATAGGCTCGAAAAGGACAGCGCATTACGATTCGCTATTTCGACAATGAGCAAAAAGACAAAACCAGTTGTAGAAAATGGGTTTATGATAATGTTTACCATGAAATTCAATGTTCAAGTTTGTAAACTGAAGTAATTACTCATTGACATTCATGACTGTAAGAGGAGGCCATCCATCAGTTTTGAAAGAATTACCTGTGATATTGATTTGTTTATTTCATCATTTTTTTTTTAGTTCATTTTTCAAAAAGGTGAAGAATTTTGATTTGTTAAGGGTTAGAACTGTGTAATAGGTAATAAC
The DNA here is from genome assembly GCA_026315105.1 of Locusta migratoria. Lineage (NCBI taxonomy): Eukaryota > Metazoa > Arthropoda > Insecta > Orthoptera > Acrididae > Locusta > Locusta migratoria. The sequence continues at coordinate 392,675,617 of CM048744.1, read as the reverse complement.
TTGCATAAAAATACTAGATATCGCCCTAATTCAATTTCACCTACTGCAGCACAGACTCCTCTTCTGATATATAACACTCACCATTTTCGAGGTAAGATTTATTTGTACTTGTCAAGGCGAAATAATACCTTACTGGACAGTAAAGCAGTCAGAGCATCATCAAACAGGTGCGAAGAAACCTCCTGATTCGAAAATAAGTGTAGAAGCTATTAACAATACTATTATATCATATTCTTCTCTGCAATCAATCCGCTTTGCACATCTCCTGCGATTACATCGTCTGAAATCAGCATCTCTCCCCTATTTCCTTCAGCTACACTACTCAAAAGAATTACGGGATCAGGAGATATACTTCAGGTTTACATGGTGTTTACTTAGAGCGAGGCACCATAATAATGAAAAAGTCATTCTCTTTGCCTTCTAATATGGTGTGTAATCACCTCGGACGGCCAACACAGTTACACAACTACGTGGCATGGACAGTATTGCTTGATCAATCAGCTTTAGAGAGATAGTTGGCCATTCTTGCATGAGTGCAATATACAGCTCTGCAACCGTTGTGGGAGGTGATGCTCTGGCTGCAATGCGTCTCCCAAGTTCATCCCAGACATGCTCAATCGGGTTTAAGCCCGGTGAAGAATCTGGCCACTCCATTCGTTCAATTCCCTCAGCTTCAAGCCTGTTGTTCACCACTGCAGCTCTGTGGAGTGAGCGCTGTAGTCCACCCGAAGAACACCAACTCCTATGACACCAGCACAGAGCACAACAAAAGGTCGAAGAATCTCTAATCTATACCGCTGAGCCGTCAAAGCGCCATTCCGTACGTCCGCCAATACTGACTCCTGCCGTCACCATTCGTCCACGACGATGATATGGTGATGATTACTGCATATAAGCAGTACTGTAAAACGTTCTCTCCAGATGAGGGTACGACGACTGTCCAGTTGAACAGAAAAACTTGACTCATCTGTGAACACAACCTGGCGTCATTCGTTACGACTCCAATCCTGATTTTCCTCCGCCCAGTATCTACGGGCTAAACGGTGTTGTGGCTTTAATGAGACACACACCACAGACCTCCGGGTGTAGAGGTCACATTCCCAAAGGCGATTTCGGACTGTTTGTGTTGATATTGTGCGTCCTGTTGCTGTCTGGAGGTTAGTTTCCAAAAAAAAAAAAAAGTTCAAATGTTTGTAGATCTATCTGACCAAACTGCGTGGTCATCAGTCCGTAGCTTACAAACTACTTAAACCTAGGTAAACTAACCTAAGGACAAACACACACACCCATGCCCCAGGGAGGACTCGAACCTCCACGGCGAGCAACCGCGAGCTCCGCAGCGAGACGCTTTAGACCGCTCGACTACTCCTCCGCGGCGGTTAGTTTCAGCTGAGTTGCATTCAGCTCCTGTCTCGACTGACGGTTAACTGGAAATGACATCTCTTGCTGATGTAAAACATGGACGATATTCACCTGACTTCTTGCTACGGTTCCTGTTATCTGAAATCGTGTTCCAGTCCTGGAAATGATACTTTCTGACTCTCCAATAACTACAGCCACCTTCCTCTGTCTCTCTCCCACTTCCATACTTTCTGTGTCTCTCCAAGCCATAGCTACGGATAAGTCACGTAGTTGTCGCGTTGTACTAACTGCTCACTATACTGTCTGAACCCCAATTGCTTGTGTAATTAGTTTGGTAGAGTAAACACAACATCAACCCGCTCTACAGCACCTTTCTGATATTATTACTGTCTCGGTTGCCGTAAGGTTGTTATCTCCACTCTGCAGAACCAACATAAAGACGTCGAATCATTTTTGTTCATTCTGCCGGTGGCAATACTTCAGAACTTAGATATGTCAACGGATCCGCCAATTGTTTTGACTAGTGTGCTGGTACTGCTGTCGCGTTGAGTGGCCTAGCGCTCTGAGGCGGCTTGCTGCGGAACGCGCGATTGCTCGCCGTCGGAGGTTCGAGTCCTCCCTCGGGCAAGTGTGTGTGTGTGTGTGTGTGTGTATGTTATCCCTATGTTAGTTTAAATAGTTTGTAAGCTTGGGCAACAAAGTTAAGTCCTATAGATTCCAAATGTGACATTAAGTTACTGATGAGGTATGCTCCTATTTTCCAGCTTTAGTTGTTAGTGCTATTAGGGACGCTGTGGAAATACAAAGGCCACAGGTGTGTGGCTGTTCATTTACTGTCGTGATTCGAAATAATCATCAGCATGGTGTTACAAAAACAGTATTATAATAAATACACCGTAAATACAAGTACATACCTAAGCCTGGAGTAAAGTTTCAATTTACTGTACAACGTCAGGACCCTGCTGAACTATCTTCTTCTACGTCTACATCTACATTCATACTCCTCAAGCCATCCGATAGGTGTGTGGCGGAGGGTACCTTAAGTACCACTATCGGTTCTCCCTCCTATTCCAGTCCCGTATTGTTCGCGGAAAAAGATTGTCGGTATGCCTCTGTGTGGGCTTTAATCTCTCTGATATACGTAGGAGGGAGCAATATACTGCTAGACTTCGACAAAAGCCCGTACCGAGCGACAAAGCGTCTCTCCTGTAGAGTCTTTCACGATTACCAAATGATCCTGTAACAAAGCGCGCTGCTCTCCGTTGGATCTTTTCTACTTCCTCTATCAACCCCACCTGGAACGGATCCCACACCGGTGAGCAGTATTCAAGCTGTGGGCGAATGAGTGTCTGTAACCTACTTCCTTTGTTTTCGGACAGTATTTCCTTAGGATTCTTCCAATGAATCTAAGTCTGGCATCTGCTTTACCGATGATTGATTTTATATGGTCGTTCAATTTTAAATCACTCGAAATGCCTACTCCCAGATAAATTATGGAGTTAACTTCTTCCAGTTGGTGATCCGCTATAGTGTAGCTAAATGATACAGGACCTTTCTTTCTATGTATTCGCAACACATTACACTTGTCTACATTGAGATTCAATTGCCATTCCCTGCACCATGCGTCAATTCGATACAGATCCTCCTGCATTTCAATACAGTTTTCCATTGTTACAACCTCTCTATATACTACAGCGTCATCTGCAAAAAGCCTCAGTGCGCTACCGATGTTATCCGCAAGGTCATTTATATATATCGTGAACCCACACTCACCTGTGGCACAGCTGACATCACTCTTACTTTTTTTTCAAATAAAATAAAAAAATAAAAATAAAAAAAAACCTTATGTGACTTAACTGCGGGGTCATCAGTCCCTAAACTTACAAACTATTTATGAACTACTTACGAACTAGGACGGCACAAATATCCATGCCCGAGGGGGGATTCGAACCCCCGACCGTAGTGGCCGTGCTGACCGTGACTGGAGCGCCTCAGTCACCTCGGCCACCGCGGTCGGCAGAAATGTCATTATACCCGAACATAATACATGTTCCAAAATTCTACAACTGACCGACGTTAGAGATATAGGCCTATAGTTCTGCACATCTGTTCGACGTCCCTTCTTAAAAACGGGGATGACTTGCGCCATTTTCCAATCTTTCGGAACGCTACGCTCTTCTAGAGACCTACGGTACACCACTACAAGAAGGGGGCAAGTTCCTTCGCGTACTCTATGTCAAAACGAACTTGTATCCCATCTGGTCCTGCGGCCTTTCCTCTTTTAAGCGATTGTAATTGTTTTTCTATCCCTCTGTCAATTATTTCTATATCTTACATTTTGTGATCTTTGCGGCAATCTAGAGAAGAAATTTAGAGTGTCAACCTCTGTTTCAATGTCATTTTCGTCACAGAGTGTCTGGACACTTTGTTTTGATTCACCTACCGCTTTGACATAAGACCAAAATTTCTTAGCATTTTCAGCCAAGTCAGTGCATAGAACTCTACTTTCGAATTCGTTAAACGCCTCTCGCATAGCTCTTCTCACGCTACATCTCTTTATATATGAAGGAGAGTGTCCGTATGTTTGTGTGCACGTATTGTATACAAATCTACAGTTTTCTTCCACTGTTCATGAAATTTTGCACACGTAAGCTTCAATCCATGGGGATGATCGCCGTAAGTGTTATGATCAAGTACAACACATCGTTCACGAGATATGACGTTATAAACAATGAGATGCGCGCAAAACTGCTGCAGCAAACGACAGTGTTCCACATTTACTCCTAAACCACTAGACCGATTTAAACCAAATTTGGTGCACATATTCCTTACCGTGGGGTAAAAATGCTGTCGGGGTATGAACCACATACGACACATTGTTCAGGAGAAATAACGTCATAAACAATAGGAGTTGCAAGAAACTGCCACATAATGCGCCGAGACTATTCACAAACTGTATGAGAATGACAGTACTTGGCGACTTGCAACCAACTTAAAATCTAATTTCAAACCTTTATTGAACTTTTTACGCTGACAAACATAGCAAAATTATGAAACAAAAAAATTTCTCGCTTACTACTTTTCCGCTGTTCATGGACTAAAACTACAGTATTCGATATGAAGTTACAATTCATAATTTCTACACTACAAATTGTAGCAATAGAAAATGTACCTTCGAAATTGTATCACATTACAACACGTAGTTCATAAGATATGAGCACATAAACAATAACGTTAATATAAATCTGCCCTATCACACACGAAGTTTTAATTTATTACTTCTTTACTACAAATTTTATTCGCAACAGATTTTACAGACATACAGTACTTATACAAATGAATATATACCTGAAAAATTATACAGTTGTAGAACATAACTATATAAATGAATTGCCATTCGTTAGTCTCGGTAAAACTCGAGAACTCGTGAACCGATTTTGCTAATTTTAGTCTTGAAATATTCGTGTGAGTACAGGGAAAGTTTAAACGGTGATAAAATATGGAAAAGTTGTCCGGAAAAGAGGAAACTCGGGAAAAACTAAAACACCTTTTTCCAGTGAGCAATCAATACCTTTCGTCTAATTGCGATAAAATTTTGTACACCTCCAAACAAAATGAGTTGGAACTTTTGAACGATAACTGGTACAGCGTATGTATTTACGGATGTGTTCATAAAAGGTTTGCATCAAATAAAAATTTGTAAAAGTCGTCCTGAAAGTAGGAAAATTTAGAAAAAACCGAAAGTGATTTTTTCTACGAATAAAAATAAACTGCCACATGGTTTTAAGAGCATCATTTGAGTACGACTTGACATGACGAGGTTTGTATGAAATAATTGTTTTTTGGAAAATCTACCGGAAAATTGGAAAATTTGAGAAAAACTGAAAGTGCGTTTCTGCATGTGTTTTTAATCCAATTCAGCAGTATAACTGACCATTCGCACTACGGAGAGGGGTAATTCTTTTGTTGTTTTGTTCATTATGGTCTTGGAAAAGTTTTCACTAAAAAAGTTAAATAGGAAAGTCGCATAATTTGAACCAAGTTTCTTTTTCAATGTGTTTCTAAATGTACTCAATAGTATAAGTTGAGAACCGTTCATCCGCTTGCGATAAAATTTTGATCTTTGACATTCAACGAAAAACTAAAAATTCAGAAAAGTTACCCGTAAAATTTGGAAATTCGCGAGAAAATGAAAGAGCTTTTTTCTGGTTGCGATAAAATTTTGCATATTTGACGATCAAAGGAAGAGTTACGTTTTTATGAAATAAAAATTTGGAAAAGTTTCCCGAAAAATTGGAAAATACAGAAAAAATAGAAAGAGATTTTTCTATGAAATATCAATACCATTCAGCTGATTACGATAAAATTTTGCGCATTCGACGTTCAAAGCGAAAGAAAGGTTTGAGTGAAGTAAAAGTTTGAAATAGTTGGCCACAAAGTACGAAACTTTGTGGAATACTGAAAGAACTCTTTTGTATTGAATATCAATATCATTCGTACGATTGCAATAAAATTTTGCACATTTGACGTTCAAACCAAATGTCTTTATAAAGCTACTGGGTCTACAATACATATGATTTAAATTAGTATGGTTTATATTAAGAGGTAAGTGATACGAAGTTCACCGGGTCATCTAGTAACTCAATAAATATGAGATCGTGCGAATTTTATATGTCATTTGCAATTTGATTGCTATCTTTCCTTGTTTGGATACTGCACATATAAGTTTGTACATTATGCAAGACAGCCTTATTTGTTATATATTCTGCGATAAATATAACTTTTTTAAGGACACGGAGAGAGAGGGAGAAAAGGGATAGGAAAAGTAATAACTCAAGACAGGAATAAATAAGTAAATACGCAGACAGCACCGTACAAGTAAAGGAAAGGTGTCGCCAGGTGGCACTAGTACACACACAAAGAATGGAAAAGTTGGTACCATATAAAAATATTTTAATACAGTAAGAAACAAAACTCTCATCATTTTCCTAGTAACAAGACGATGCGGAGTAATGTCAGTAGCGGTTTGTAAACCCGAATGCACAGGCGGACGAGCCGCCTCCGCCGCCCACCTGCGTGGTGCGGTTGTCAGGTGGCGCGGTGCGGCCTGCCAAATGCGGTCAGGAAGGGTTTTGCGGGCGTAAGGGCCGGCCGGTGCGGCGAGCCACGTGTTAGCCGGCCAACAATAGTGGCATCACGCGGGAAGGCGGCGCGCCGCGCTACCGGCCAATCGAGTTAGGCGCGCGCCTGATTGGGGCCGATTGAATATGGAGATTGGCTGCCGCCTGCTCGCCTGCCCCACGCCGAATCCGGTTACAATGCGCGCCGCATTGATTGTCAGGTGGCGTTTTTCCGGACCCGCCGTTCTGTTTATTGCGGGAGCCGCCTAACCGCCAAGCAGCCGCCGCGCGCCCGCCGCTGCGCCACTCGTCAGTGCGTGGCTACCGGGTGTTCTGCCAGCAGACGCCGCTGGCTTACATTTTCATCAGATATTCCCCCTCTCTCTGGTGACCATACGACAGGGTAAATCAAAAGTCGCTGAACACACAGTACTTTGTACAGTAAGTAGAAATCCTTAATATTCCAGTAATGTAGACGTGATAGGTCTTTTATGATATTTAAGGTCGCCATCTTGAAATCAGCCATCTTGAGGGTAACTTTTTGTTTTTTGTTACGTAAGGTGCAGTCTCAGATAATGAATAACACCAGAATTTTCTGAACACATCCGTAAATAGATACGACGTACCAGTTATCGTTCAAAAGTTCCAACACATTTTGTTTGGAGGCACAGAGTGGACTGAGAAAATAAAAGACAGTCATCATAAAATGTAAGTCGGAGAAAAAGGAGACAGTGGGAGAAAGACATATGTAGAAGTTACAGTGTGAGGGAGATGCTTTTTACGGAACCTTCAAATTGAAGAGGAACTGAGTGAAAGGATTTAGCATGTTTTGTGTTAAAAGAGAGTGAATGTTTGTTCGCCTGCCAAAATTTAAGGTGAGGAAGACAGAATATGGACTGAAGCAGCTCGTCCCCTCTTCTCTGCCCGAGTCTTATATACAAGAATAAATCTGCGTTCTAGCTGCTACAGCAGGAGCACTTTTGCGATGCTACATTAAATGTACGAGAGTTGGAACTTAAATAGTGACAACACTGCTGTGGAGACACTATGCAATGGAGTCTACTATTGTTGCTGATAGCACACGTTGTTGACAAGCCGACCTTACCTCGGAGCCAATGGACTCGTCCGGCCCACGTCACCGGCGTGCGCACAGTAGAGGGAACACAGTCAAAAAAATGTTCAAATATTTGTATAGTTTATGGGACTTAACTACGGGGTCATCACTCCCTAAACTCATAAAATACTTATGAACTAGCTAATACTAAGGACGGCACAAATATCCATGCCCGAGAGGGGATTCGAACCCCCGACCGTAGTGGCCGTGCAGACTGTGACTGGCGCGCCGCAGAACGCTCGGTCACCGTGGCCGGCGGAACACATTCACTTGTAAGTGAGCGGTCTAACGTAACGGTGTCACAATGTTTTCCAAACAGGAACAACGGAGTTGGATCAAGACTGAATGTGTCAGAGGTCGTGCAGCACGATAGGTCTTCGAAAGAGGTGAGTGAAATCTGCATTGCCATACAGAACAGTGGCACGTTGGGTAAAAGCCTTCAACGAAGGTGCCAAACTGTGTCAGACATGCATCGGGTCGGCCGCAGTGACCGAGCAGTCTGCGGCGCGCCAGTTAAAGTCTGCATGGCCGCTACGATCGGAGGTTCGGATCTCCCCTTGGGCATGGATGTTTGTGGCGTCTTTAGTATATGCTAGTTCATAAGTAGATTGTAAGTTTAGGTACTGATGACCCCACAGTTAACTCCCTTAAGCTTAACATGCATCGGGCAAGTCGTCCTAGCGTCTCTGAAGAAGAAGTGCATACTGTTGCCACATTAGTGGACGGTGATCGACGCCTTACGTTTCGTGAGCTCGCCCACGAAAAAGGATTAACGCATACGATTGTGCTTCGTATGCTGAATGAACGCCCGAGCGAAAAAATTGCATCACCATGGGTTCCGCATGAATTGACGGAAATCTCAGAAATGGAATGGGTTATGACGTCGCTCAGACACACTTGGAGCCCTACGAATGGCCAATTCAACGAATGGCCTCATTATAGGTCGCCGCAAAAGTGGAAAGTGCGCCAGGGCCCCAGTAAGGTGAAAGTTATGGTTTATTCTCGGCAGACCGTGATCCACGGTAGATCGTCAGTGCACACTATTACTGTTCGGTTTTGGAGCATCACCTGCGACTAGCTTTACGAAAGAAGCGGCAACACTTTCTGCGCAACAGACCCAACATTTTGCACGACAATGCAAAGACGCATACAGCGCGAGCCATGGCTGCTCTGGTCGGTCTATGGGACTGAGAAGTACTGTACCATCCACGATACCCCCAGGACTGAAATCCTTGTGACTTTGATTTGATCCTGAAGATGAACGAACCGCTTCGTGGCATTCACTTCAGAACTGTTCCAGAGGTTCGACAGGCAGTAGACCGCTCCATTCGCACCATCAACAGAACAGGCTCTGCCAACGGTATACTACGCCTTCCACATCGCAGGCAACGGGTTCTACACAACGCTGGTGACTACTTTGAAAGACAGTAGTATTTCCACAAATGTAACGCTTTTGTATCGGTTGTGAATAAATAGTTACCACCCTGTAAATGATCTGACAGGCAGAGTGAGTTGCAGCCTGCGGCTGTTTGCTGATAATGCTATGGTGTGCACGAAAATGTTGTCATTGAATGACTGTAGTAGGATGCAGGATGACTTGAACCAAATTTCTAGGTAGCGTGGCGAATGAAACTTGCTCCAAATGTAGATAAATGTAAAGTTACGCAGATGAGTAAGAGAAACAATCCCATGATGTTAGAATACAGCTTTAATAATATGCTGATTGATCGAGTGCATCAATTGAATATCTAAGCGAAACGCTGCACAGCGATTTGAAATGGAATGACCATATAAGGACAGTCGTGGGAAGGCGGATGGTCGACTTCGATTTATCGTGAGAATTTTGGGAAGATGTGATTCGTCTGTAAAAGAGACCACGAATAGAACTCTTATGCGACCTAGATTGAGTATTGTTCAAGTGTCTCGGATCCCCACCAGGTCGGTTTAAACGAAGACATAGAAACAATTCAGAGGCGGGATGTTAGTTTTGTTACTGGTAGGTTGAATCTATGCACGAGTGTTATTCAGATGCTTCGGGAAGTCAAATGGGAGTGAAGGGGACGTTCTTTTCTAGAAACACTGTTGAAGAGATTTAGACGACCGCAATTTGAAGCGGACTGCAGAACATTTCTGCTGCCACAAACATACATAAGGAGAGATTGGGGCTCGTTCAGATGCCTACAAGCATTCGTTTTACCCGCGTTCTATATGGGAGTGAAACAGGAAAGCAAGTAACTAGTTGTGGTACTAGGTACCCTCCGCCACGCACCTAATTGTTAACCAGTATAGAGGCTGTATTCATAATATAATCCAACATAAAAAGTGCTGAGCAGGGTTCTGCAGGTGGTAATATTGTATTACCGAAACTAGTAATTAAAAGTTTCGTCATATTGACGACTGAAGGTGTTTGTCTATAGAATGAATAATACAGCCGTAGTCCCAATTAATCGTTAAACAAAACGTACTACATACAAAGAACTGTGTACTTCTTTCTTTCTGAAAAAAAAAACTTTAAGTACTCTTGAGATTTATTAATTACCTAAGGTTCCATGATGTTTTCTTAATTAATTGTGACAAAGTGCAGCCCCACAATTTGCTTAAAATAATTACAAATATTTTTATCTAGATTTCATCTACACCAAGCTAGTCATCATCAGAAAGTAAAATCATAACATGAGACTTTTAAAAAGTAAGGAATCTCATGTTGTGTAAGGGTTTAAAAAACCAAATGCTAGTTACAGGCTAGCAGTCTGAAGAAATAAAATTTTTAACTTAGTGGGAAGCCGCTGAGGGGCTGCCGATGTGTCACTAGATCAAGGCGGCATCAGACTTCAAATACTTGGAGATTTCAAAGTTGTGGTATAGTTTTTAAACCGGCGTGCGCATGTTATAACAAAAGGAACCAGCATCATTGGTCGTACAACATTTTAAATCAGTATTTTATTAATTTATATCGATTTCAACCACAGTGTGTGAATCTCCAGTACAAGGTCATGCCCGGTAGACTCATATTTAACACTCACCAACATATAACGTCGTACATGTAGGTATTTACAATGTAGATCCTTTCGGTTGGCAGATACAATTTAAAAAAATCCCCTATCAAGGTTGAGTCGACAACACCGAACGTCATGCATTGCCTGTCACAGCGGATAACACGGTGGCTGGGGGCTTGCACAGCACCGTCGTTTGTGCAGTGTTGTCAATGCCAACACACAAACAGCACTGCATAATACAGCGGCAGAAATTATTGTGGAACATACGACGAACGTATCTGTTAGGACAGTGCGGCGCAGTGGGTCGTTAAGGGCAGACGTAGGGTAAAGTAGTGAACAAAATCCGAATTTTAATTTATTACGTTGATGTTTTAAGAATGACATCTCAGAGTTTCGTTATCGAAATACGCTTAGAAATATTTTTATGGGGGACAACTCTTCGACCATCTGTGCATCGCACGTCCCCTTTAGCTGTGCAGTGCTCAACTCCTTGTTTACAATATATATATATATATATATATGTGATAATTTTTCGGTCATACAATCGAAACGAACAGCAGACGTATTTAGAAGGCTGTGACAAAGATTATACCAGCGTGTTCATTTGTTTGTAACGTAATTTGCTTTTAATAGTGCATAGTACTGGGAGGTGTTAACAGATTGGCAGACAAAGAACTTCACAGACTACAAATATATTATGGGAAAGCCATCAGGAACAATGTACCCAGTGTGAAAGCAATGCAGCAAGCAGTGTTGGCAATATTCTTCCACAGACGTTGCACAGATGAGAATCCTAAACACCCCCTATGTGACATATCATGGTGCAAATATCTTCAGTCAAAAGCCAGTGGAAAGACATACACCTATAAGCATGGTTTGCCACTTGCTGTTTTAAATATGATAAAGCCAACTTTCAGATATCTAGCCAAACCTGAACTTCTGTAAAAACAATGTGTGTATGAGAAAAAACAAAACACAAATAAGAGCTATAATCACTTTGTATGGATGCGTTGCCCCAAAACAGTGTTTGTGTCCTCAAATGTTATGACGATAGTTCAATGTGATGTCTGTCTAGTGTTTAACAGTGGAAATGTAGGTCAGATTAAGTGCTTTCAGAGATCAGACTTCCATCCAGGTCCATTCACACTGAAGATACTGCGAAGCATCAATGAAGCGCGGCTTGACGTGTTTCAGGTAGCAGAGGAAATTTATCCAAAAGATGGCTAGGCAAGGGAATACTTCAAGAAGAAAAGGAAGAGAATGAAGATTATGTATATTAACAGCATTAGTGCGTAAAGGTATGGCAATATTGTTAAAAATTAAAATTAAAATTTTAAATGAGATTTCACGTAAAGTGATTTTTTGACATTTAATGTACCTTTTCGCAGGAACTATAAAAGCTAACCTCCTGAAATTGGCACAGTTCTTAAAACTCACTTACTGAACGATCCTGTGCAACACTTTCTCTTTATCTTGTGACTGAGAATCGTTCTTCTTTCCTGCATGAGGAAAGTTGAGCAGCCTAAGTTAACATGAAACTGAAAAATTCATTTGAAAGTAACCGTAACCTAAAAAAAAAAGATATGTTGCACACGTATTGATAGCCTTTAATGCAGAAATATACTGTAAAGTATCAGTTTTAATTATTGAATAGTTTAAGAAGAAAGTACACTATACGTACACTAGTAATTAAAAATTAAAATTGTGGTGTCGCACAAGTCCAAAGCGCGCGCCACCTACTTTCGCCGCGCGCCGCCATGCACGCACGGCGCGGCGTTCTTACGACGTCAGCCAAGAGCGCCCTCTGTTACAACTCCACTCGTGGCCACCACTGAACGACATCGTTCTCTTGGGACTGAGATAGGAACCAGTAAAGACTTCGGAATCCGATAGGCACCAGTGAAGACTTGGCTATCAGATAGGCACTAGGCAGGCCTCTAGCTCAACTATGTATCAGCATTCTGCAGTACTGAGCTATGTAAAAGTTAAGTATTGTATAAATTCTGTGCAATATATATCTAGTTCTAATTTACTCTAGTGTTTCTAGTTTCTGCTGTCCCACTGGCTGCTCACCTCCATACCTGCACAAGCGTGCTACCTTTATTCCTGTGTCGGTCTTCCTACTCGGCCACCGACACCTACGACGGAAACGAGACACAAAAGTGGCGACGAGGCTGGGACACAAAAGTGGCGACGAGGATGGGATACAAAAGTGGCGACGAGGAGTGATAGACGAACCATGGACCAGCCCACTTGCAGCAGCCAGACAGCAGCAGTCGGAGCATGCAGAAATTGCTCCCGCCCACCCACCCTTATTATAAGATTTTTGGGGGAACATTTTCAGTTACGTGTTTTGTGCACTTTTTTTGTTGCAGACCGCCTTCTTTCATATTGCATTTGTGTTTTGTTATAAGTTACTTGTATACGCGGCGCCTAATCGGTCAGCATGGCCACTACCCCGAACCCAAACTTAATGGAAATTATTCAGTTACAGACGGCGCAAATCACACAACTTTTGCAAGCGGTGTCCCACCTAACAGCGCAAGCAGCTAACCAACAACAACAACCGCCGCTTCAGCAGCCCACACCTGCCGCCGCAACGCTTCCTACGTTTCACCAGTACAATGAACGTGAGGAAGAATGGAGCGACTACTTCGCCCAATTTCAAGAACTCGTCGCGGCTCATCAAATTACAGGTCAGAGAGTGAAGAACCGTTTCTTATCGACTGTAGGAACTCCGACTTCCATGTTACTGCAGAAACTTTTCCCGCACGCATCTCCTCGTGATGTAGACTTTGAACAAATAGTAGAGGCACTAAATGCTCATTATGAGAGAAAAGTTCTCGTAGCTGTGGCACGGTACCGATTTTTCAGACTTAAAAAATTGCCTGAGCAGTCACACCAAGAGTGGATCACCGAGTTGAAGGGCTTAACCCGCAAATGTAAATTTACTTGCTCTTGTGGACTTTCTTACAGTGACGTTCTGTTGCGAGATGCGATCACACAGAACATTCAGGACCCCAGAATTAGGGCAGCAATTCTAAAACAGTCTGACCCCTCATTAGACAGTGTACTGCAGCTTATTGAAGCGCATGATACTTTTGACTTAGCAGATGTAGAAATGCAAAGCCGCAGTGTTAATTCAGTGCGCCGCAACAGACGCTTTCCTAGCCGTAGTTATCAGTCTAGCCCTAGTGATTCTTATTTTTCTACTGGCCGTGCTGAACAGACAGTGAACACTAGCCAGTGTAAAAGTGCGACACAAAGGTCGCCCCGTCGTGTTAGACGAAGTAATTTGACAAACGGGCGCCAACGCTCATTTCAGAAAAATGTTCGTAAATCTTGCCCCCAGTGTGTATATCGCCACAAACGTGCGCAATGCCCAAGTCGCAACGCCATCTGTTATCAATGTGGCAAATCGGGACATGTACAGTCTGTGTGTATGCAAATTAAAAACTCAAAGAACAATGCCGTTAGAAACAGTACTTCACAGAGTGCAAGAACAGTTCATTCAGTAAATGTTATAGACTCTGTGGAATTGAACAGTGCTTTACTTGGTTCTCAATTGCGAGAAAGTTCTTCTGCGCCTACTGCAAAACTATGTAGTGAGCCACGTCGCAAGCGCCGATGAGCGCGTAAAACAGTGCAACGGTAAAGGGTTCGGGACTAGCAAAATGACTATGTACAGTACAATCCTGTAGTGAACCTAGTGCCTTCTACAACTTCTCATTTCAATAGTGCCCAGTACTGTGTAGCTAGTGACAGTAGAATTGATGTAGGTACTCAAAGTAATTTTTGTGCAGTAGCCTCGCATTGCGCGGACGCCGATCCGGCAGTAGTGCATCTAGTGACAGTAATATTAATCTGTGTGCCGAGTCTGCGCTGCTTACTTCACTACGCAGCCCGCATATGCGCAAGCGTAGTAAACAAGTTCAATCAGACGTTGCCCACATTCCCGCACCTGTCGAGCGCCACAAGCAAAAGCTTTTTGTGAATCTTTGCATGGAAAATAAGACTGTGAAATTTCAGCTTGATACTGGTTCCGCTGTTACATTAATGAATAAAGACACATATGAATTCTTGGGTTCGCCAAAATTGTCGCCGTCACAGCAAGTGTTAACGGCATATACAGGACAAGCTATTCCCGTGCTAGGAACTTGTAGCCTGCCTGCCTCTTTTCAAGGTCTAACAAAAACAGTTGCTTTTGTAGTTCTTCAAGCCAAATCTACACAGAACATTTTTGGACTAGATGCATTCGACTTGTTTGGCTTATCAGTTCAAAGAGATGTGCTTCAAATTTCGTCAGTAGTGCCTCAGGACAAAATCAATGCATTGTGTGAAAAATATAGTGACTTGTTTTCGCCAGAACTAGGTTGTGCAAAAGACTTCGTGCCACATGTAACTTTAAAAGAATCTGCAGTTCCAAAATTTCGTAAAGCTAGACCAGTGCCTATCGCACTGCGTGATACAGTTGCTGAAGAACTTAAACGTTGGCAAGATAGTGGGGTGATTTCTCCTGTTTCTGAGAGTCAGTGGGCCTCGCCTTTAGTAATTATACCCAAGCCGACAGGAAAACTTCGCCTCTGTGCGGACTTCAAATCAACAGTGAACAGTCAAACAATTGTAGACACTTATCCCCTGCCCAGACCTGATGAACTAATAGATAAATTAGGACAGTCTCGTTTCTTTTCTAAGATTGATTTAGCAGAGGCATATTTAAAGATTCCGCTTGATGACGAGTCAAAAAAGTTTTTCGTCATTAATACTCACATGGGCCTTTTTCAATTTCAACGCCTACCTTTTGGCAGTTCTTCCGCCCCCGCTATTTTTCAGCGTTTTTTGGAACAGCTGACAGTTTCTGTACCGTGCTGTTCGAACTATTTAGATGATATTGTGGTATCCGGACTTACAGTTGAAGAACATTTAGCAAACCTGGCGTGCCTTTTCAAAGTTTTAACTGCAGCAGGTCTACGTTGTAATAAAGCAAAGTGTTCGTTTTTTCAGACTGAAATAGAGTACCTAAGCCATGTGATTAATGCCCAAGGAATCCATCCCTTACAGTCACATCTTCGAGCAATCAAAGACTTGCCTCCTCTTAAGACTGTGCATGAATTTCAAGCAGTAATGGGAAAGCTTAACTATTATTTCAGATTTATTCCCAATGCCTCTCAGATTGCAGCTCCACTGCATCACTTACGTAGGAAGAATGTTCCTTTAGTATGGTCTAAAGATTGTCAGGTTGCCTTTGACAAACTAAAGTCTGCACTACTTAGTGATGCATGTTTGATTCCCTTTGACCCACAGAAGCCTGTAGTGTTAGCAGTTGATGCCTCGTCGTACGGTCTGGGTGCAGTATTGTCGCATCGTATTGGATGTCACGATCGTCCTATTGCCTTTGCATCCAAGCTACTGACGCCAACGCAACAGAATTACAGTCAGATAGAAAATGAGGCCTTAGCAATCATTTACGGTGTCACAAAGTTTCATCATTATCTCTATGGCAGAAAATTCTATTTGTTGACTGACCACAAGCCTCTCACGTCGTTGTTCTCACCCACAAAGCCAATTCCGCCACGTACGGCACAAAAGCTTCAGAGATGGTCCTTGATATTGTCTAATTATCAGTATGAGATTTTGTACCGGCCTACCACTAAACATGCCAACGCGGACACACTTTCCCGGCGGATCGCAAGATGTATACCGGGGCGCGGACGGCGTCTCGATCCCAGCCTCAGATACGACGCCCGTCCCACCAGTAACGCCCCCGCCCAGGCCCTCCTCCCAGTGCCGTCGCTGTGGCCCTCAGCCCTACGCCACGACGGCGCGGCGGTTTGGGGGGGGGGGGAGGGGTGTGGTGTCCAAAGTGCGTGCCACCTACTTTCGCCGCGCGCCGCCATGCACGCACGGCGCGGCGTTCTTACGACGTCAGCCACGAGCGCCCTCTGTTACAACTCCGCTCGTGGCCACCACTGAACGACATCGTTCTCTTGGGACTGAGATAGGAACCAGTAAAGACTTCGGAATCAGATAGGCACCAGTGAAGACTTAGCTATCACATAGGCACTAGGCAGGCCTCTAGGTCAACTATGTATCAGCCTTCTGCAGTACTGAGCTATGTAAAAGTTAAGTATTGTATAAATTCTGTGCAATATATATCTCGTTCTAATTTACTCTAGTGTTTCTAGTTTCTGCTGTCCCACTGGCTGCTCACCTCCGTACCTGCACAAGCGTGCTACCTTTATTCCTGTGTCGGTCTTCCTACTCGGCCACCGACACCTACGACGGAAACGAGACACAAAAGTGGCGACGAGGCTGTGACACAAAAAAAAAAATCCTTATAAAATCAAATTCCATGTACATGATCATATAAAAATTGTACAGAATATTGTGCAGTATATACTACACGATAGTGCCAAGTTTTAAATTTCGATATCTCTTGCAAGAAGTCGTGGTCCTTGTGCATTCTTGAGTTGTGCGCAGGGCGAGTTATTCCTCTGTTTTTGAGGGGCGGCTGGCTCAGTGAAAATTGCAGTTTTTAATTATAAAGAAGAGTATTTTTTCAGTAAGATCTGATTGAAATAATATAACAGTATTAACTGAACTGTATCTGATACATAAAGAGAAGAATGATCAATTACCGGTTTTGACAATAGATAAAACAGCCAGCTAAAATTTCACGAAGTTGATCTTCAGATTGTTGTAGGATGTAAACGACTTTAGGACATTTATTCATTTTTATATACAGAATTAATGCTTCGTACATGAAACTCTAATTTTTTTTTCGAGGAATTTAATTGGATTTTTTTTTTTTTTTTTTTTTTTTGTCTGTAAATGATGTTGGTATAGAAATTGAAATTCGATTACGGTCAACATAAAAGGCGACTCACTATTACGATCAACTTAAATATCTTCGGAATCGATCACTGGGCAACTGTCAAACTGATATCGACCGAGTTTCTAGTAATGAATGTAATACTGTTAATTTAAATGCCCGTGTCCCGCGACACAAGTCGAGGAATTGTGGAGCTAATATCTAGTATGCTTAGTGAAAGATAATTCTAAGTGTTCCTAGGCAGCACTAAAAGTCGCAAACGAAAACTAGATAACGGTCTACCACAGGGATCTGTTCTATCAACCTCAACATCAACTAAGTTCATAGATGCTGTTGATGATGACATCGCACTGGTAGCACATAGTGATAACTTTGAATACAGTGAACAAATTCTTATAGAGGATCTCAAGACGACGCCAAATTTAACAAACTACAAAAACACTACAAAAACTGAAGGCCCTTCTTTCCATCTAGCGAATCGTGCTGTAAACTACAAACGAAGAGTTCTACTCAATGGTCGAAAGCTGTGGTACAATCCTTTTCGAAATTATTTTGAAGTCGCTTTAGATAGAGCCCTGAGCTACCTAGAGCACATTACTAAGCTTTCCCACAAAGTCGCTACAAGGAAAAACATCTGTATACGTTCAGTAGTACATTCTGAGGAGCCTCTGCTAATTGTTTACGCCTATCTGCCATCAGTCTTGTCTACTCGGTTACTGAGTATTGGTTGGAAAGCGTACATGTGAATAAGTTAAACAGAAAACGGAATTATACAATGCATTGCATTACACGTACCAATAAATCAACTCCGTGTCATTGGTTACCTATGCTGAGTCACACGCCTCCACGTCACTTAAGGAGGAAGCAAGCTTTACTAACGGAAGCTAAGAAAATCTTTGCATCACCCTCTTTGCTATTGCTCCAAGAATTCTGACATCACAACAGCGACTGCAATCAAGAATACCAGTGAGTGTCACTGCGGAGCAGCTCATATCTGATGGATTTGACTTAAACGAAAGCTGGAGACATGAGTGGTCAATAAAAACATTGGGTGCAAGTGCCACTATCATGATGCCACAAAGAAGCCAAACGGTTTTGACCTACCGAGGAAGTTTTAGTGCTGCATCAACAGGTTGAGGACTGGACATGGTTGCTGCAATTATTTCAGGTACAAGTGGGGCTGGATCAGTCCACCAATGTGTGAGTGTAACCTCGAAGAACAGCCGATCGATTTTGGTGCAACGCTGTCCATTCGCAACCTGGTATTCCTGACGATTTGTTCGCTCTCACACCCAGTTTAACTTAATGGTTGAAAAGAACCTTTACTGTATTATGCATAATTGTATATTGTATAAAATTACCATACGATTAAACAAATAAATCACACCTAAGGTACTATTCTGTCAGGTGAATTCTAATACATTTCTACAGAATAGGATTCTCACCCAGTGGTGAAAAGTCTATCAAAAATCTAATTGCAAGGCTCGTAAGACGAGAGCAACGACTTTAAAGTAGTAATCAAGACGAGAGTATTGCTTGTGGTGTTCGTTAAAAAAATCAATTAGTAACAACTGTAATGGAAAAGAATATAAGAAGCTTAAGAAGAAAGACCACTGTTTTATATGCAAGAAAAATACCCACAATAAGAAAGATGCCAACTTTGAAAGTAAAAATGAAATTCAAGAACTAAAATCGAGATCTTACAATCCCTTTCCACTCTGAAAAAAGACAAATTACAAAGAAGATGATTGTTATTTTAAGAACAAAGACATCACACAAATATCGTTTTTGGTTTTAGAAGGCAGTAAAGAAGACCTAGTCACTCAACAGAACGGAAAAACAAAATTTTAATAAAGAATAGAAGGTAAAAGACACTGCAGGCATTGTACATGAATGTAACGAATACAAGATTTCAGAACAACCGAGGGTTGTTGATAATGCACGCACAGGAATTATTTTTAATGAATTGAGAAGTTGACAAATGGAACGACTATGATTGTGTTGTAGAAGTTGTCAAACAAGGTGCAGCTGCAGGAAACTTTACAGGGGTCAACTGAGATCTCGAGGTTGTTATATATGTGCCTAAACGGAGCAGAAATCTGATGTCTGTGATTCCTATAACTGAAAATGATGGGACAGTTATATTTGCACCATATAATCTTTATTTCTAAAATATTTTATATAAACATTATATTTATTTTATATAAACATTATCTTTACCAAATTTGATGTTTATTCTTATATGGCACTACGTAAGAACGATATTTTTATATGACAAATTTAAATGTCTCTATGAGCATTATCGGTACGTAATTCCAAATCTTATAAAATTACTTACTATATAAAAATATTTTGTATTTTAATTACAACTTGCTAATAATTTTTTGTATATAGTTATTGGTTGTAGATGTATTTTACTGATAAGTCATCAGATTATGCGCTAAGCCCGAAACATGTTGTGTAATTAAAATAAAGAACCTAGTTTCAACAACAAACAAATTATTCTAGCAACCTAAAAGCAATTTTAGAACCATTTTTAAATTTTAAAATAGTTTGACTGAGCTACATAAGTGTACAACAGCTTGTTCACATGCTGTTTTAACAATTGCGAAGTCAATGATTAGGTTTTTTTAATTTTACATTTGATAAGATTTATCTTGTAATATTTGTAGTAAGCACTTGAAACTGGTCGTGTCTATAATTAATAAAAAAGTGGCTGTTGGCTTACGAGAATATTAATCATCTTCTGCTGAAATTGTCTTTGATCACTTACAGTTAGCTGTCGACAGAGATTTTTCCCAGTTTCTCCGTTACGTCTTTCGGCCTCTTCGAACACCACGGTCCGCGATAAAAAAAATAATAAAAAAGTTTATTACAAGACGTGTTTGATTGTCGCCTGTAACCGAGCGGTAGCCGGCTGCCAACATCTATATCTACATACATACATACCGTAAGGTGCGTGGCTGAGGGTACACAGTACCACTACTAGGCAATTGCATTCCTATTCCACTCCCAAATAGCACGAGGAAAAGAGAATACATATACGCCTCCGTAAGAGCCCTAATTTCTCTTATCTTGTCTTTGTGATCACCACGCGAAATGTAAGTAGGCGGCAGCAAGATCGTACTACACTCAGCTTCAAATTCCGGCCCTCTAAATTTCCTCAATAGAAATTCACGAAAAGAACGTCGTCTTTCCTCCAGCGATCCCCAATTGAGTTGCTGGATCATTTCCGTGACACTCGCGCATTGGTAGAACCTACCAGTAACAAACCTAGCTGCTCGCCTCTGAACTGCCGCTATGTCTTCCTTTAAACTGATCTGCTGCGGGTCCCAAACACTTGAGCAATACTCAAGACGTGGTCGTACAAGCGTTTTATACGCAGTCTCCTTTACAGGTGAAGTACATCTTTCCAAAATTCTCCCAATAAACCAGTGGCGGCACACTGTAAATATATTACTAAAATTATGCCATTTCTCTTCGAATGCAAGCGAGAAATCGCTGTAAAATTACATCCTTTCTCTTGGAATACGAGCCATATATCACAATAAAATTATGCCAATTCCCTTCCAATGCGTATTAGAATGCTACTAATAAGGATGAAAATGCATTTTGGAGCGCTCTCGCCGCGATAGCTGGAAACCAGCTCCCTGTACTGAAGTGGGGTTCAGCCGCGCTGGTACGTGCGCAGAGAGGCGGCGCAGTCGTCTGTTCGCTAGTGCGCATGCGCAGACGTGACGTCAGGTCTGGCGACTCATGTGTGCTGAGACCGAGTGCAGCACCAGATCAGTATTTCTCTTCACGCTGTGTGTAGCGGTTGCGCAAGAATAGTATATGACGAATATTGCGGCATATAGAGTCAAATAGCGCGCTGGTTCAGGCGTCTTGCGCGATGTCTCTCAAACCTACTTGTATGAGGCTCGTATTAAAAAACCTCTGAGTCTAAATTTTTAATTTCCGTAAATAAAATTAATATTTTAAACCTTATATTTACTACCTGCAGTGAATACATGCAGTTGGCAGCACTGTTATAGATTCCCCTGAAGGTCTTACTGTCAATACAATATTAATTGAGATTTAATTAAAGGCAATCATACAAAGTTTGACTTTTTATTTTAGTATATTTTGTTTCCTGTTTATTTTTGGAACATTGTAGCACACTGGTCAAATTTTGCACGAGCCGCCACTGAAATAAACCGAAGTCGGCTGTCCGCCTTACTCACAACTGTGCCAACACTGTAACGCCACGTGACACACGTTACCTAGCAAGTAATTTTAATCGCACTGCAGTTAATCCCTCCAAAGACACCTGAAGTCAGCCCCTCAGTTCCAGTTCGTGGTTTTTCTTTCGACCGGGAGAAAATTCCGGTGTCAGGGTGAGTAACGGCCTCGGTGTAGAGAAGAAACTGTGCAGTTTGCGCACACCTGTTGCGCGCCGCCCCAGCAACTACGCTACCTGCAGCTGATTAATTTCGTCGGTTGGGAGGTAGGGGAGGGGAGGGGAGGGGAGGCACGCCCCGCCCTGGGAGCACACCTCTGCCGTCGCCAAGTTTGCCGATTTTAAAGTTTGCGGCCGATGAAGGCCGCCCCCGCACCTGACGACCAGGCGACAAGGTGGCCGCAACGAGCGGCCGCGTATTTCCCCCGGGAACCGCGCTCATCCGCCCCACACCCTGCCACACACACAAACACAGGGCCTCCGGGACGCGCCGTCATTACTTGCCTCCTTACTTCCAACGAACCAAAGTGTGCGCCTCTAAATGGCTATGACAACACTTGTAAATCTTCAGTACCGTCTAGAGCAGAGGTGTGCAACCCGCGGCTTACATTACTGATACGAGAATTGTTTTTTAAGTAAGGGCCGTTTTTATTTTAAAAAAAAAAGATACAAATACTTTTGTAAAAAAACTTTTATTTTCTGATTCTACATACTTTTATTGTGTCCCAGCCTCGTCGCCACTTTTGTGTCTCATTTCCGTCGTAGGTGTCGGTGGCTGAGTAGAAAGACCGACACAGGAATAAAGGATGCACGCTTGTGCAGGTAGGAGGTGACCAGCCAGTGAGACAGCAGAAACTAGAAACACTAGAGTAAATTAGAACGAGATATATATTTCTTAGTGTCTTAGTAATACTTAACTTTTATATAGCTCAGTACTGCAGAATGCTGATATATAGTTGAACTAGAGGCCTGCCTAGAGCCTATCCAATAGCCAAGTCTTCACTAGTGCCTATCTGATTCCGAAGTGTTAACTGGTTCCTATCTCAGTTCCAAGTGATCGATGTCGTTCAGTGGTGGCCACGAGCGGAGTTGTAGCAGAGGGCGCTCGTGGCTGACGTCGTAAGAACGCCGCGCCGTGCTTGCATGGCGGTGTGCGGTGAAAGTAGGTGGCGCGCACTTTTGACTTGTGCGACACCACACTTTTACCTATTTTTCTACATAGTTGCCTTGTTTATTTAAGCACTTGTCATACCGTACAACTAAGTTTTTAACTCCCTCTTCAAAGAATTTGGCCGCCTGCTCCGACAGCCAAGAGTTCACGGCCGCTTTCACTTCCTCGTCGTCATGGAAGCGCTGCCCGTCAAGATGGTGTTTCAGGTACCGGATAAGGTGCATGGTCCAAAACTTCCCAGCCAAAAGAATCAATCAAAGCCCGAGTCTTTTGAGAGGTGTGAGGCCTAGCGTTATCGTGCAGTAGCAAAACTCCTTTTGTCAGCATGTCGCGCCTTTTGTTTTGAATTGCTCTGCGGAGCTCCTTTAGAGTTGCACAGTAGGCATCTGAGTTGATTGTCGTTCCTCGTGGCATAAAGTTCACTAGCAAAACACCGCGCCGGTCCCAGAACACAGTTGCCATAATCTTGCGCATGACAGCGTCTGTTTGGCTTTGACCTTGACAGGTGAGGTTGTGTGTCGCCATTCCGTCGATTGTCGCTTGCTTTCTGGAGTGATATGGGATACCCGTGTTTCATCTCCAGTGACAATTTGACTCAACATGTCATCCCCTTCTTCCTCGTAACGAATCAAAAAGTCCAATGAAGTGGCAAATCTCGTTCCTTTGTGGTCCTCTGTGAGGAGTCTGGGTACCCACCGAGAACACAATTTCTTAAAGTTTGGGGTTTCAGACACAATTTTGTACAAACCGACCTTGAAACTTGTGGAAATTCCAAAGAATGAGTGGAAATTGTGAATCTTCTGTCCTCACGAATCTTTGTTTCGACTGCAGCCACCAAATCATCAGTGATCACAGACGGCCGGCCTGACCGTTCTTCGTCATGGACGTTTTGACGGTCATTTTAAACTCTCTAACCCATTGACGCACTTTACCTTCACTCATTGCATTCAAGCCATAAACTTCTGTTAACTGACGATGAATTTCTGCAGCTGATAGGCTTCTCGCGGTCAAAAAACGTGTCACTGACCGTATCTCCCACGCGGCGGACGATTAAATAATTGTAAACGTTATAAAGTAGCACAGCGATGCGTACACGTCAGCTACAGAGCTGCAACTGGCATCAGTGCGAACGGGAAGGATGCCGGCAAGTGGCGCGGTGGCTTGTTGTGGCGTCCGCGCGAACTACGGGACTATACGCGTGAACGGCCCTTACTTAAAAAACAACGTTCGTATAAACAGGGACTAATTGTTATTGTTACCCATTTCGTCACCCGCGGGACATCTGTGTTGCATATAAGAATTTCACAGGGATATAAAAATCACACATCTATGTGAAGCTGATTGCATCAGCAGTCTGGTGCCAACTGAAACGTAGACATGTTAGATTTAATATCTTCCACTCATATCTTTGCCTACGCGTGGGCTGTCTTCGGTTCACGCTGTCCAGTGTTTGAACAGTAGTAGTTGTGCCCTGAACTCAGTCCAGTGAACACAGAAAGTGTTATATAAATAGAAATGGAATGAATTAAAATTTGTTGGACGAGCTTAGCTGTTTGCCTTGTGTGTTTTCTTTTTACGTAACGATGTAAATAAATAATTTTATTGATCTGTTTTTGGAACATGATGAAGATTGGATGTAAGGAGGATTATAATTTCATTATTTTATGTGTTGCATAGTTATGATCCATATTTGTCGCTGAACTCAGCAAGTTCAAATCTTCAAATGTTTGTAAATCTATGGGACCAAACTGAGTGGTCATCAGTCCGTAGCTTACAAACTACTTAAACTAAGGTAAATTAATCAAATGACAACACACATACCAATGCTCCAGGGAGGACTCGAGCCTCCGACGGCGAGCAACCGCGCGCTCCGCTGCGAGGCGCCTTAGACCGTTCGGCGAACGCAGCAAGAGTGTAAGGCAGGAATTTAAACATCCCCCTTAAAATCCCAGAAAGTAAGGATGGTTCTGTTTTACAGTTCTGGTTTTAATGAAAAGATGCAGTGAACAGACTTGTAAGAAATTAACAAAATTGTAAGATATTGTCTAACTTTCACTCCTGGGCATTAAAATTGCTACACCACGAGGATGACGCGCTACAGACGCGAAATTTAACCGACAGGAAGATGGTGCTGTGATATGCAAATGATTAGCTTCTCAGATCATTCACACAAAGTTGGCGCCGGTGGCGTCACCTACAACGTGCTGACATGAGGCTAGTTTCCAACCAATTTCTCATACACAAACAGCAGTTGACCGGCGTTGCCTGGTGAAACGTTGTTGTGTTACCTCGTGTAAGGAGGACAAATACGTACCATCACGTTTGCGACATCGATAAAGGTCGGATTGTAGCCTATCGCGATTGCGGTTTTTCGTATCGCGACACAGCTGCTCACGGTCCCCTTGGTCTTTACGAGAGGAGCAGGCAACGTGCCGGCAACGGGTTCCCCTGCTCCCTTCTCCAATCATCTCTAACACGAACACGACACTACACACGCACCCGTTGTAGTCACCTTCACTGAACATACATTTCAGCCCACAGTTCTCACACTTCGCGAAGGAAAGGTGGCTGCGGACGCGAAGGATAGGGAAAACCTTTCCAATTACACGGATGAACCTGTCCTTCGGGGTCTCCCATCCATTGATGCCATACCACATTACATACTAGTTTTACCCTCCGTTCCTAGAATAACATAAAACGGGTCTTACAACATTCTGCACGTACCAAACACTGGTAGTGTTTCCTCCACAGGCACCAAAAGTGAACGAGAGTGGTGGCTTGTCGCACCACAGACCATAAGTTCTGGGATAGGTTCAGTGTGTCATGAAAACGTTATGTATTTTCGATTTGCTTCACATATTGGTAAAAATAAAGTTCTAACGAATGTCAGTTTGGTTTTCAAAAAAGCTTTTCAAAAGAAATGCTATATATACATTCACTGATGAAATATTAACTAATAAATAATAAATAATAATAACCGAACATCACCAGTTGGGATTTTTTGTGATCTCTCAAAGGTTTTCGATTGTGTAAATCATGAGATTTTTTCTACATAAGCTTAAGTGTTGTGGTACGAGTGGGACAGTGCACAATCGGTTTAAATTATACTTAACTGGAAGATTGCAGAAAGTTGAAATAAGGAGTTCACATGATACAGGAGAAACAATTAATTCCTCTAACTGGAGAGTTATCGAAAACCACAAAGTTTTGTCTTGAGTCCTTAATATATATTATTGACTTGTCATTCCACATTCACGAAGATGATAAGCTAGTTCTTTTTTCTGATAATACAAGTATAGCTATACGCCTGAAAACAGGAATTAACTGATGAAATTGTAAATTAGGTCTTTTAGAAAATTATTAAGTGGTTCTCTACTAATTGGTTTTTATTAAACTTTGATAAAAACAGTACATACAGTTTCCTGCTGTATATGGCATGACACCATTAATAAATTTAGACTTTCAACATAAATCTGTAACTAATATAGAATATTAAAAAAATATTAGGTGTTTGACGAGGGATTGAACTGGAAGAAACACACAGAAGATCTACTGAAACGTTTGTGTTCAGCTACTTATGCTATCAGGGTCATAGCAAAATTTGGTGATATACATCTCAATAAATTAGCTTACTATGCCTATTTTCATTTGCTGCTTTCATATGGGATCATATTCTGGGGCAATTCAACACTGAGTAAAAATGTATTCATTGCACAAAAGCGTGTAATCAGAATAATTGATGGAGCCCACCCATGATCATCCTGCAGACATTTATTTAGGGATCTAGGGATCTTCACTGTAGGTTCACAATATATATATTCACTCATGATATTTGTGTTTAACAGTCCGACCAATTCAAAGGTAATAGCAGTTTGCATAGCTACAACACTAGGAATAAGGATGATATTTACTATTCAAGGTTGAATCTAACTGTGGTACAGAAAGGCGTAAATTAAGCTGCCACAAAGACTTCAGTCACTTACCAAGTAGCATCAAAAGTCTGACAGATAGCCTGCTAGTATTTAAAAAGAAATTAAAGGATTTTCTGAAATGCAATTCCTTCAACACTTTAGATGAATTCTTAGATAAAACTAAAATTAAAAAGATTTAAAATAAAATAAAATAAAAACAATAGAAAATGAAAAAAATCTTAAAATATTGATTGTCATGTATAGACAACATTTACTAAAGTGAGACGTTCTACATCATTACGAAATTTCGTATTTATGATTTATGGAACAAGTATTAATGTAATCTAATCTAACACGCCAGGTCTGCGTCGTACGCGCAAACAAGTATCATTCGCGTGCAGGCAGAATCTGAAGACCACAGCCCGTCGTTCCAAGTGATCCTCTAACGGCTTCACTTTAGCCGTGCGCGTCGATGCCGAGGCATGAGCGGAAGATGAGCCAGAGGTATGCGTGACCGTGGCCTTACCTCTGGGAACCTGTCGGCAACAGCTCGCGTCCACATTTCTAGGTTCACAAACCCTCCTGTCTGTGCTGTGATAGATGTACGTCTGCCGCTGCTGCCGTTACAGTGCGATCATCTAGACGGACGTTCGCGCTGCCTGGACGTCCAGAACCTCGCCAGTCGGTGTGAGAATGTTCAAATGTTTGTTAAGCTTAAGGGACTTAACTGCGGAGTCATCTGTCCTTAAACTTACAAACTACTTATGAAATACCTCATACTAATGACGACACAAACTTCCATGGCCGAGGGGGGATTCCAACCCCCGACCGAAGCGGCCGTGCAGACTGTGACTGGCACGGCGCAGACCGCTTTGCCTCTGCAGCCAGCGCGACGTCTATCGGTATGAGAATGTTTGTGTGTCCATCGCAACCAGCTGCGTTCCACAACAGAAGTAGCACGTCTACCTTATGTGGCATTTCTCATGAAGGACTGTCCCGCCACGCGGAATCTCACAATATGACGTCTTACAAATCTGCTTAGTTGACCGTAGGAAGCAGGAGTGCATCTGCGTGACATGGTGCCTGTTAGATTCACACGTTGATATCCCACTGGCTGTTATGGTTGTAAACATTCACTGTTAAAGGGAACACACAGGTGGCTGCTGTCTGTTGGTGGAGGACGTTGAAACCGTTATCAGTCAATTTACCATTCCCCTGGCGGCATCTGACCCATCGGATCACAATCGACGTCTTCTATCCAGGTGTACTAACATATTTTCCGGCAGTGTATATGAATTTTATGTAAAATTCCGTTAGTCTTATTTAAATGGTGCAGTAATGTACACTGTAAACTACTTATTCGATACCACTTTGGTCACGCAGAGTGGCCGCGTGGTCTCAGGTGTCATGCAGCGGACTGAGTGATCATTCCCGCCGAAAGTGAAGCTTCGAATCCTCCCTCAGACATGAGTGTGTATGTTGTCCTTAGTGTAAGTTATTTTAAGTAGTTAGATTTACAAACCTTTGAACATTTGATACAAATTTTCAATCGATACAATAGCGTTAAATGTTTGCACCTATTATTGTCCTTCAAAGAAGTCTCCAGCGTTGTGGAGAACATGTTGCGAGCGATATGGATGGCTAAGTATACCGTTTACAGAGCCTGTTCTGTTGATGGAGGCGTCTACTCCCTGCCATATCTCTGGAACAGTTCGGAAGCGAATGCCACGAAATGGTTCCTTCATCTTCGAAATGAAATCAGTCACAAGGACTTTAGTCTGGGGAGTATGGTGGATGGTACAGTACTTCCCAGCCCCATCGACCGAACAGAGCAGCCACAGCTGGCGCTGTATGCACCTGCGTATTGTCGTGTAAAATGGTGGTTGGTTTGCACAGACAGTGTTGACGCTTCTTTCGCAAACCTGGTCGCAGGTGATACTCCACAAACGAACAGTAATACTGTGCAATGACGGTTTGCTGTAGAAGAACGTAATGCGTTAGAATAACACCAGCACAATCGTCCGCGAGAATCACCATAACTTTTATCATCCTGGGATTCTGACGCACTTTCGACTATCGCGGCGACCCACAATGACGCCATTCGTTGGATTCGCGTTTGTTTTCACCCGTACGATGTAGCCCATGTCTTCTCCAGAGTTAGATAAGAAAACCTTTCCTTCGCGCTCGTACCGCTTTAAGTGCGTCTGAACAGGGTCGTAAAGCATTGATTTCTGCATTTCCGTCAATTTATGCGGAAGCCACGGTGATCCTAATTTTCACATGCCCAGACTCTCCTTCAGGATGCGAAGCACAGTCTTATGCGCTAATCGGGTTTCGTGGCGTCGATCACTGTCCACTAACGCGGCAATGGTATGCACTTCTTCTTCGGAGACGCTAGGACGACCTGCTCGATGCATGTCTGGTACAGTTTGCCGACCTTCATTGCAGGCTTTTACCCAACGTGCCACTGTTCTGTGCGGCAATGCGGAATTCCCGCACGCCTTTTGAAGACTTTGATGACGTACGACATCTGGCACATTCACTCTTGATCCAATTCCGTTGTTCCTGTTTCGAAAAGATAGTGTTACTTACCATTACGTTAGATCGCTCGCTCACAAGTGACTGTGTTTCCCTCGATTGTGCGCACGCTGGTGACGTGCGACGGGCGAGTCCATTTCTTCAGAGGTAAGGTAGGTAAGTCAACAACGTGTGCTACCAGCGACAATAGTATATCCCATATACGCGGAAACATCTTTCATGTTCAACACAGCGCTGTTCAAGGAACATGAAAGATGTTTCCGCCTACGTTATCCCGAGAAATCAGCAATTACGGAGCACGATCTAGAAACAAGCATCGCATTGAGTTCGAGGATACTTCAGTCATTACCAGAACAAATACTTTCTCGAATAGCGTAATAAAAGAAGCTATCGAAATCAAAACATCTGAAAATTCTCTTAAAAAAGACGGCAGCTTGCAGCTGAACACAGTTTGGGACTCGGCTATCGAGCGGTCTAAAGCGTCTCGCTGCGGAGCTGTGGAGGTTCGAGTCCTCCCTGGGGCATGGGTGTGTGTGTTTGTCCTTAGGTTAGTTTACCTAGGTTTAAGTAGTTTGTAAGCTACGGACTGATGACCACGCAGTTTGGTCCGATAGATTTACAAACATTTGAACATTTTTGGACTCGGCCATTGGACGGTTGAAGCAGTCGCGGCAGGCACGTGGCCAAAACATTGCCATAGATGCGGCTGAGCACCAGTGACGTCACAGGAGGTCTCGAGATATATGAGGACGGCGGCAGCAATGACAAGACAGTCACCACTTGACAATGGCCGAGGAGAT
The DNA here is from genome assembly GCA_026315105.1 of Locusta migratoria. Classification (NCBI taxonomy): domain Eukaryota; kingdom Metazoa; phylum Arthropoda; class Insecta; order Orthoptera; family Acrididae; genus Locusta; species Locusta migratoria. Next base: position 392,645,554 of record CM048744.1, on the reverse strand, counting down.
TTCGGCCGAAAGCTCGTGGATATCAAACCGCTTGACGCGGCTGAAAGCCCGAGAGAATTTTATCAGACCAATGTCTTGTTAGTAGTATATTTAAATCAACAGAATCTGATGAAATGGGTTTGATGATGCCAAACGAAATAAAATGGAAAAAAGTTGTCGTTTCTCCTGAAGCAAGTATATCTTTTCTTGTCGTCGAAGCGAATGTAGTTTTCAGTCTTTCCCTACAGAATAACATTAAATCTAGCTCCACTTCTCGTTTCAATAACTCTCTACGATTTTTAAAGTTGTAAAATCCTCTTCGAGACACCCTGTATATCTTACAAATTTCAAAGTGATTGTATAACCGTTCATACTGCAGATGTGTGTAAACGATTAACTGAACAGAAAAGAAAATGTGTGTAGTGCTACGAAGTACCCTTCGCCACGTAGTGTGTGGTAGGGTTGGGCAAACGATACTCGCGTTCGAACACGTTCGAGATTTCTCGATACTGCGGAGAACTCGAAACAGAATCGAACTGTTCGGACACAGGTACAAAATGACTCACTCTGCGTATCTACAAACGATACGCGGGAAATTTTGAAGTTACCGGGTTATCGGTTTGCTCAGAAATAATTTTATAGGAAGTACATGTAAAAGAAAAGTTGGGCATCACTATGAAAAACGGTATATTTCGTTTAAAACAGTGCATACGTGATCCATCTGATGTCACTACAAGATATGATCCATTAATAAACAAAATATATGCGTCAAATTACTGCAAAGTTAACACTCAAAAGAAGAAATGTTATTTCTGGAAATATGTTACATGACTGACTCCTTCATAAGTAGAAATTAAGTTTAATGTAATTTTAAGAAATAGATTACAAATGACCATTCCACTCCCCTTTCATACGTTACAGTAACAGATAAAAATGTTATCACCTTTTAATCGCCTTGAAAACAAGATTAAAAGAGATGGAGTAGGGAAAAGTTTAGAAATATAATACTCAATAACGGAAATAAATCATATAAAAATAAACTTTAATTGCGACCACGTAATTAGCAGTGCACGAACTTGTGCGTACGTAGTACTAAAAGGCGCCGCTAGATCGCAGCACTAGGCATCGACTAAAACAGAGGTGATGTCGGGCGTTCCACAGGGTAGTGTTATTGGTCCTCTGCTGTTCCTTATTTACGTAAACGGTTTGGGAGAAAATCTAAGCGGCTGTCTTAGGTTGTTTGCAGATTACGCCGTCATTTACCGTCTAGTAAAATGATCTGAAGATCAAAACCAATAGCAGAACGATCTAAATGGTGTAAAAATTGGCAATTGACTCTAAATAATGAGAAGTGCGAAGTCGTCCACATGAGTATGAAAATAAATGCTTTAAACATTGTTTACAAGATAAATCATTCAAAAGTGAAGGCCGTAAACTCCACAAAATACGTAGGAATATTTCTATTACTCCAGACTTAAACTGGAAAGAACACGTAGATAATGTCGTGGGAAAGGCGAATCAGAGACTGCCTTTTATTGGCAGAACCCTTAAAAGATGCAACAGAACTACAAAAGAAACTGCATACACTACGCTTGTCCGTCATTTTTTGGAGTACTGGTGTGCAGTGTGAGATCCTTATCATGTAGGTTTGACGGAAGATGTTCAAATGTTCAAATGGTTGTTAAGCTTATGGGACTTAACTACGGGGTCATCAGTCCCTAAACTTACAAACTACTTATGAACTACTTACGAACTAGGACAGCACAAATATCCATGCCCGAGGGGGAATTCGAACCCCCGACCGTAGTGGCCATGCTGACCGTGACTGGAGCGCCTCAGTCCCCTCGGCCACCGCGGCTGGCTTTGACGGAAGACATCGAAAGAGTCCAGAGAAGGACAGCTCGTTTTGTATTGTCATGATACAGAGGAGACAGTGGTAAGGAAATGATACAGGATCTGGGATGGGAATCATTACAACAACGGCGCTTATCGCTGCGGGGTGGCCCACTTACGAAACTCCAATCGCCAACATTCTCCTCGGAATGGGAATATATATTGTTGACTGACACTTACATAGGTTGAAAAGATCATCAGAATATAATACGAGAAATCAGAGCTGGAACGGAGAGATTCATGTGTTCTTTCTTACCGCGCCCTATTCGAGAATGGAATGGGGGATGAATAGTATAAAGATGGTTCGATGAACCCTCCGCCACGCACTTAAATGTGATTCGCAGAGTATTCCATATAGATGTAGATTTTTAAATCGGGATTGCTATCGTCTACGTGTAGCCCATATTCGTTACTGTTTTTACTTATGACCTGCACCCTAGAAACTACCAAAGTCTGCATTTCACATTTACTAATCCCCCTAGTACATTTTCACTTTCGCTGCGGCTGACGCTATCCTACACTGAGCGCGGACGCTTATAACCGTCAGCCGCAGCGAAATTGATAATGACATCACCTTCGTTACACGAGGTATGTCCACAAAGTAAGTTCCGTTTGGTTATACAAACTAAACGTGAACAGATACAGAAAAAATATTTATTGTATAAAAATCTGCAACTGTTCAACTACTTTTCTACATAACTTCCGAAATTTTGTGGGCACTTGTCATAGCGTGGGACAAGTTTTTGTGTGCCTTCTTCATAGAAGGTTGCCGCTTGTGTATTCAACCATGTGGCAAACATGTTCTTTCAGCTCATCATCGTTGAAGTGTTGACCACCAAGGACAGATTTTAGGTGTAAGAAGAGATGAATGGAGTCTTCTTCTTCCCTTCACGTTGCCGCCCGACCTCACAAGGCGAATGTGACACCGCGGTGGAGTAGCCGAGCGGTCTAAAGCGTCTCGCTGCGGAACGCGCGGTTGCTCGGTGTGGAGGTTCGAGTCCTCCCTGGGGCATGGGTGTATGTGTTGTCCTTAGGTTAGTTTACCTAGGTTTAAGTAGTTTGTAGCTACGGACTGATGACCACGCAGTTTGGTCCGATAGATTTACAAACATTTGAACATTTGCGAATGTGACCAAACAATTCTTACGGGAATTTCACTGGGACGTGTTTGCCCATCCTCCGTACAGTCTCGCTCCTAGCGACTTTCTTCTTACACCTAAAACCTGTCCATGGAGGACAACACTTCAGCGATGATGACGAGCTGAAAGAATATTTTACCACACGGTTGAATACACAGGCGGCAACCTTCTACGAAGAAGGCATACAAAGACTTCTGCCACGCTATGACAAATGCCTACAAAATTTCGGAATCTATGTAGAAAAATAGTTTAATAGTTTTATATTTTTGTACAATAAATATATATTTCTGTATCTGTATAAGAGTACTGTTCTAATTGTAATTTTGTGTAATGTGTTGTCGTAATGTACACAGACACATTAATAGAACCAGTTTGTTTTTGCCAGCAGTCTGCACTTCTGTTATAGGCTGAAAGAAGAAAAAAAATTTATAGGATGACTTGTAAACAATTTTTGAAAGATATTCGTCGCCGTGTATAATGCAGGTTCGTGGATCTGTTCGTTCAGCGCCACACAGACACACTCCTGACGAGGTCTTCTGTAACTTGCTTCAATCTGATTAGCAAATAAGAGTATCCAGAACACTGGATTATATCTCACCATCACCAAATTCTTGAAGTGGTCGTTTGAAGTTGTTTGTATACTTTATATAAAAACGGACTTCGCAGAGTCTCATTAATTTCAGGTTAAAATTCTTTTATTGTTGCTTCGTAAATAATAATATTTTTTGCTTAACCAAACGTACATTCAGTTTTAGAACATGCCACAACATATCTTCGTAAACCACAACAAGAGAACAAACATAAAACAATCTCTGACAAAGAGTCTTAAGCTCCACAGTTCACAGCACTACACGAAATATATTAAGGAATATCTCTGCCACTATATATTCGAAATCACTGTCATATGAATTACTAAATTTACTAAATGTACTACTACATCTGTACACGTTTGTTTTATATAACCAAACGTAACTTACTTTGTGGACATACCGCGCCGGCCGCGGTGGCCGAGGTGACTGAGGCGCTCCAGTCACGGTCAGCATGGCCACTACGGTCGGGGGTTCGAATCCCCCCTCGGGCATGGATATTTGTGCCGTCCTAGTTCGTAAGTAGTTCATAAGTAGTTTGTAAGTTTAGGGACTGATGACCCCGTAGTTAAGTCCCATAAGCTTAACAAACATTTGAACTTTTTTTTTTTTGACATACCTCGTAAACAGTTTGCTGCACGGCGCCGAAATCGTTGTAAATCGTAGAGAGGGTACCTCGTGACATTGCTAGATAGCGTCGTGATCGAATGTTCCAACATATCCCGTGATTTCCCGAACTGTGACGTAAATTGTTGGAACAGTTGGAGTCGTGTTCAGACCCAGCTGTAGTGTGCGGCGGATATGTTCGTATACGTCGAAGTAGATATAGGAAGGGAGGGCCGTTGTCCAGTTTATGCCACTTGTTCCCGCAGGGCGCGGCAGCGTGCAGTGTCGGCCGCCGTGCGCTGCCCAGGCGGCGGCCGCGGGGGTGAGTTAAAGCGATAACGCGACAGCGCTCGCGCGTGATGGCCAATTTCCTGCCGGCCGGCCTAATCTCATGACTACCGATGGGACAATCGCGCGCACTTTATTGGAGCGATCACAATTACCCCAAGACCCGAAACAGGCTGGCGGCGCGGCGCTACGGCGCCGCCGGTGAATCCCGCTTTTACGGCCGCCGCTCGCAAACAATACGCACGCTTACCGCCGCGCCGCGCCGCGCAGGCGCACTCGATTACAACTGCCGAGATCGCGACCCGCGCTGTGCGTTACAGATTCAATACTCGAGCGTAAGCGGCAAATGCCGATCCGTCTAGCAAGCTTTTATTACTCTCTGGCAAGACAATTCTAGCCCTTTTCGTTTTTCAGTGATTCTACTCACAGGGTGATTCTTGCAGTAAAGAAAACAGCAACCAACCACATTTGATTATTTCATTTCATTTGGGCCTGCAGCATTGTGTATGTCTTTTAAGGACATATTGTTAATCTAAGTAATGCAAAAATGCTGCTCACTTTATAGATGTTAAAAACTGTTTATTGTTATAGCAATAGGCCTATTTCGGCACTGTGGCCATCATCAGGCTATCTGCGGACAAATATTTATGATTAAAATGAGTGAAATAAAGATACTTACAATTTTGATACATTTTCCGTGACATATTATTTCAGACTTACTTCCATATGGCATCGTGGAGGTATAATTTATTACAATGACTGCATATAATTGCAGTATATATGCTCTGTAGATGGTATATATATCACTTTTATCAGATATTAATTCTTTACTGCTAATCTGTCAGTTTGACATATCCTCCAGCGAAGCTCTATGGTTACAGTTTGTTTATGACTGCATATAGTGGGATCTTTGGTAGTGTGATGTGATCTTTATTATCTTCTGGTATTACGATGTATATCTTTGTTTCAACTCGAGTTACTGCAATTATATGCAGTCATTGTAATAAATTACATTGTACATTCAGTGACATAGACTATAACTACGTAGGGAGCTGTATAAACAGTTTGTTAAAGCAATTTTACTTAGCGATATAGCACAGGTTGTGCTATACAGAAAGTAATGTGAGGAGTGGTAAATAAGTGTGCATATTTGCGTGTTGCCTAGTGTGTATTTTACTTTACTACTTTACTAATTTATTTCGTCTCCTTTTCGTTGCTTCTATCACACTTATGGTCACCAGAAGTACCCATTTCTTGAATTTCCGACGTTTAACGTGGCGTCCGCATATATTATTACGATTTCTGATAATGTCCGCATTTTTGTTTTAGTGTCGTATCCCAACAATGTATATAATACACTCTTTGTTTATTGATTTTCTTTTCTTTTAAGAAGGTTGATTTTCTAGATGTTTCTGCACTTACTTGGAAGAATATGTAAAACTTTTACTGGATCAATATCTTGCAGTTGATAATGACAAGTGTTATGACCAATTACCAAACTTTAAAAAAATGGAAACCCATAATCGACGGAAAATCTGAACCAAGCTAAAAGAAATGGTGCAAGTGCTTTTAGTGACGTAGTGAGCAACAGTTTAGTGAATTGATTCAAACTGCACAGCTCTTTTCAGTGCCCGCCCATAACGTATGTGTTGATGGGTAGTCCTAACACAGATACAATGGACAAATTGTGACTTAATTTTAATTGTAATTTTTAAATATATGTGTCAGCAAAAGGAAGTTTTAAAAAGGATTCCATGCAATGATAAATTTACATAGGTCATGGGTCATGGGTTCTGATGCAAAGTATATTTTTATTCTGTAATATTATCCTTTTTGTTATTGTATGCAGTAAATTTAAAATGTGGAAAGTCTCCTCTTTTTCGTCTTGAAATATAGAAAAGTCCTCATTTTTGTATTCCAAAATCTGGTAGCTTTAATCACGCTCCTCTTCCTCTCGTTCTCCCACTCCCATTCCATTTGACTAAAACCCATACTTTGACAGGGCACCCAAACTCCGTATAATTTTTGTTCGTTGTTCTACTCTCCATCTACATCTACATTCCGCAAGCCACCTCACTTCCTCTTTCTTTTCCAGTCGTTTATGGTTCGCGGAAGAAACGATTACTGGTAGACCTCTATGTGAGCCCGGATCTCTCTTATTTTATCCTTGTGGTTTCTTCGCGTGATATACGAAGGAGGAAACAATAGTTTGGTTGACTCTTCCAGATACTTATGATCACGGAACTTTGAGAAAAGCCCCCTACCGAGATACGGTACGCCTTTCTTACAGCGTCTGCCACTGGCATTTCCTAATCATCTCCGTGACGCTTTCACGCTTACTAAATGAGCCCTTAACGAAGCACACTGCTCTCCGTTGGATCTTCTCTATGTCATCTATCAACCCTATCTGGCACGGATCTCGCACTCATGAGCAATACGCAAGCGTCAACCTGAGTATGTTGTAGTCTACTTCCCTTGCACATCCTCAAGATTCTTAGTCAGGCGTTTGCCTTACCGACGATTATTTTTATACTGTCGTTCCATTTAAAACAGTTTCTTGTCTTTACTACCATGTATTTTATGGAAGTAACTTCTTCCAGTGTATGTTCTGCTATTTCGTAATTGTGTCTGTTTCAGCGCCATTACGGTGACAGTGCCTGAACAATTGCTTTCGATTCGGTTACCGACTTGACGTAGGGCCAAAAATTCGTTTTATAGCGAACTCAACTTTCTAAATCTTTGAAAGCCTCTCGCATGGCTCTCCGTACACTAATTTGGGCCTCGTAAGATTTTTTGTTTGTCTGCATGAAATTAGTTACGTGCCTATTTGCAGTGAAGTTCTCTTTGATTTTGTAAGATGATTCTAAATCGTTTGTTGAACCACGGTGCATCTTTCCCAACTCTCATTATTTTACACTGCACATACTTATCTAATGCGTATTGCATGCTGCTCTTGAACTTTGTCCACTGATGCTCAAAGCTGTGAGTGTTCCAGGCGAAATTTTCGTGTTGTGCAGTCAGGTACTCTGAAGTCTGCCCCTTTTCGCTTTTGCTTAACTGGAATATCTTCCTGTGACTCTTGATATTTCTATTTACAGCTGTATTCATTGACGCTGTAACGGCTTTATGATCGCTGATTCCCTGTTCTACGCCGAGTCTTAAAGTTTGGGTATATTTTCATGTACTAAGGCAGACAGTGATTTTTCTCTGCTAACTTCTTGGAAGAGCTATATCTCTTGTTATGCGCAATACTTTTTTATGCACTGGTAGACAATATGCTTGAAGCTGACGGAATTGAATGAATGGAGTGGCCAGGTTTTTCGCTGGACTTAAAACTGGTTGAACATGTCTAGGATGCACTTGGCAGACGCTTTGAGCCAAACCAGCACCTCTAACGGTGGATATAGATATTGTACTCATGGAAGAATTACCAAATGTCCATTTTAATTTACAGTTCCTGTCCCTTATAGATGTATTTAGAAATAATGTATCAGAAGTTTTTGTTAGAGTATATATACCGTGTAAACCTCCAGCCCGAGTTATTTCATTCTGTGCTCCTGTACCTGTGTGATAAGTGGGAAATAAATCACACCTGATTTTAAACCACTGTTATTAATCAACCAGCTGCGTCCTACGAGGTTATTTTGGTGGAGATTCCGAGTGAAGATAACTTGAAATCGTACACATCCTCGTCACGCATCAGATCACCGAGAGCCATCGTTCATGCGGCGAGAAACTAGAGTTAGAGCCAGTTAGTCTCAGTGGAAGACTTCGTAGAGGGAAAAAGAGGATGACTAGCATGACGCCAACGTTTTGCCTTTAGCGTTCTATGGCGACAATGGTCAAGATCCAAACAAGTGGTTAAATGGATACCAGCGCATCTCTAAATTCAACAACAGGGACAACACAGTACGCCTGTCTAATGTCTTCTTGGAGGGGACCGCCGAGCAATTACATGAAAATAACTTGGCAAGCTGAAAATAGGAGAGGTACTCAAGACGGAACGTTAGAAATTATTCGAAAATGTACAGCCACATCAATGACAAGCTGAAGAAAAACTGACGTTCAGAGCGCAGCGTCAAGATGAAACTGCGAAAAAGTACAATCAGGACGTCTTGGGGCTGTGTAAGATATTCGATTCCAAGATGAAGGGGGAAAAGAATTTGCACATCTTATGAAAAGTGTTACTAAGGACATGTATCAGGCACTACTCATGGAGATTTCGACAGCATATGACTTCATAAAATAATGCCACTACTTTCAGACTGCGTCATAAACGATTTGGACGTAACAAGTTTGAACGACTGCCTAACGTCATCTCGATGGCTGCTGTGGAGAAAGAAACCGATCTTCAGAGTCATTCGTGAAATATAGAAGAACAAAAGGTACTGGGAGTTCTTGTCGAGCCAAGTACAAGAGACGCTTGAAGACGTAATAAGGAAGTATATTGGAACAAATGCTGCATCCAACCTCTTGCCGTCCAGGTCCATCAAAACCGGTGAAACAGTCCAGGGAAAGACGGGTATACGCTCCAAGAATATGTATATGCCTCAAGGAAGAATAATGATTGGAGGGTCCGGCACAACCAGCCGATATGTTTTCACTGTGTTCTACCTGGTCATGTTGTGCGTTACTGCCGGGAGAGGCGGCAAATATTGGCTGATGCCCGTGGCAGCAGGATGTAGGCATACACACGCCAGCGACAACCTCAAGATGAAGACGAAGGACAAAAGGGTATATTTATAGGACGACGTAGATCACCACTGCTTCCAGCAAGGTGCTGGAAAGGACGCTTCTCATCACGACGATCAAGGTCTTCATCCCCTTTAAAGAGCTCCAGCCGATCACATAGCAGGTGCAATAAGGAAAAATAAAGGGTGCGACCTCCCTTGGAGGTGAGGTCGTCGTTGAGCAATTTTTCTCCACCGTCAGGGCCAATATTATGGGAAATTACAGCTGTATCCTTATAGACGGCTGACTACACGAACTTTTGTAGATTCTGTAGCATCATATTCGGTAATTTTGGGAAAAGCTGCAGGAAAACTGCAAATAACTAAAGCACCCAGCTGAAAGTGGCTAATGAGAGGTATGTGTTGCCCACAGAAATATGCATTATACGTTTTCTTACAAATGACCAAACGCATTTGAGTTCCTAGTTTTACTAAAATGCAGTCATTACATCTTTCTCGGGTGGTACTTCCCAAAGTCTTCCCAAGCAATTATAAATTGTAGCCGCTCAGAGATCATGTTAGACGAGATGTTAGTCTTTAGAGAGAAATACAGGCATCCAAGTTTATGGATGCTACTGGATAATGATTTGGTGCTGTTTTTGTACAAATCTTCGACATAAAAAAGAAGGTAGTAGCATTTGCCTCCAGGAAATTTGTGAATGCTGAGAGAAACGGCTCAACGACAGAATGAGTGTGTCTTTCCGTTATTTAGCCTAATCTGAAAATTTAGACTGTATCTCTACAGTAGACTATTCACATTCGGTACACATCACCATTCGCTTTGTTGGTTAGCAGATCTTAAGGGCTTGTTAGGAGGTCACTACGTCTTCAACAGAACATTAGTACTGTGTACAAGATTGAAAGAAAATACCAAGATGACGATAGCCTCTCAAGAAATATAGTGAAACACCATTACGAGAATGATGAAGAAAGGTTTTCTCAGATTACGATTATTGATCTTAATCGGACAGAGCATGTGTAATGGTACTTAATTAATGGATTACCGTGCAAGAAAAATGTTAACCCCTTTGGAAAGTGATGGGTTCCAGAGATTCGTAAATAGATACGCTTAGAGGCTCTAGAGAAATTCCATGAAGCACCTGAGTGTGGACATCTAGGTGTTTATAAAAACATAGAATCCTCAAGAGGTATTCGTGGCCATAATTATTTAGAAATATTCATCATTATCGCACTGTCGATAGTGCCAGAGATGGAAGGTGGTTCTTTAGAAACCACTAGGAAGACTAATATCAATTCCGACAGCAGAGACGCCGTTTCAGTGTATTGGGGTTGACTTACTCGAAATATTTCCAACTTACACTAGCGGCAATAAGTGGCTTATTGTATGTACTTATTATATAACCCGATATGCTATTACAAAAGCCTGGAAAACTGCCGAGGCACCTAAAGAAGTCAAATTCATCATAGAATACAATTGCAGATTGAGGAAAAGTTTTTCAATCAAGATTTGTGGCAGAGATAAACAGTCTTACACATCGCATGACAACTGCTTACCATACTGAAACTAATGGGCTCATAGACCGTCTTAATAAGACTACAGCTGATATGCTGTCCATATATGTCACCGTCGAACAACACTGCCAAACGTATGCCTAGTGTACACGACGATCGAAAGTTCACAAGGAAGATAACTAACTGTCTGCTGTAGCGCTCCAAGCGTACTAACACGGTACTAATGACGTGCGATCATACAGGCTTGGTTGCGTTAATACGATAAACTTCCGCCTACACGTCTGATTACAACTAACAGCAGCGCCTGTGCGAAAATATGCACTTATTACTGTCTCTAATGTTTATAGACCTTATGGGACTTAACTACGGGGTCATCAGTCCCTAAACTTACAAATTACTTACGAACTAGCTAATACTAAGGACGGCACAAATATCCATGCCCGAGGGGGAATTCGAACGCCCGACCGTAGTGGCCGTGCAGACCGTGACTGGCGCGCCGCAGTCCTCTCGGCCACCGCGGCCGGCTATTACTGTTTGTATACGTGGATTGTTCAATTGTTCACTTTTGGGTGTATGTGATAGTTGATAATATACAACTTAAGAAGCTTACACTGTCGGCGGTTGCAGGAGTTGTGGCAATGTTTGTTAGAACACTACAGTGAAGAAGAAATAGAAGTTGGGGGTGTCCTTGGTTGAGAAGAAAAGACGAAAAATGAGATTTTTTTAACGAATATTAAGTGCTGAGTGTTTTAGTAAGAGAGTATTTCGCCAAGCTGAAGGTACGATATACTTTTTGCACTTGAGTTACATTTTCGGCTTTGTTAAAGTTATGCGTCAGTTACTTCCTGTAATTGTTATTTTTTGCAGGTTCGCTATAACATTTCGGTTTCTGGCGACAGGAGAATCTTTCGAAAGCCTAGCCATCGCACAAAGAATTTCTGCACCGACTCTTACAAATATTGCTGTTGAAGTCTGCACAGCAATTTCAATTTCCGATTCATAATTGAACCTCACTCGACTAGATTTTGCTTTGCTTTTAGCATCACACTTTCGAGATTATGTGCAACTGACTTTCTGACATACTAAAAACTATAGAATTTTAAAAACATGAAGTTAATCAACAAGACGTATACAAAATTTATTTAAATCTACACTTTTCTGTCATTTTCTTCATAAATAAGTCATTGCACCTTCTTACGATAGAGAGGATTTTCTGCAGTGATCCTGTATGCCTCAATCGAAAGCGCCATTCCTGCTCTGTTCCACTCCACTGATGCAAGACGTATCACTCCAACAAAGCAAGCAATTTCGGTAAGGACGCGGCTATTTCCACGCATAAACATGATAACCACATAACGAATTCACTTCTGCGCATGCGCACCCACTTCGCTTTTAGCAAATTTAGAACCTGTCCTAAAGCGTACTAGCTAGTACTAAACGCCGTCTTCGCTCACGAAATGCTAGTAGTCCCGCGTTAACGTCGCTAGATGGCGCGCAACGTGATCTGTTCATTACTAGCGCGATCATCGTGTAAACTGGGCTTTAGTGCATCATCGTGAAGCGACAACGATATACACCGTCTTTCCAGTCCAGGCTGACGACGCGGACGACGATTACGTCAGTCAGCTATTAACCAGGGCCCTCGGTTCGCCTCCGTACGCTACAGGCTCAAAAAAAATGTTCAAATGTTTGTTAAGCTTATGGGACTTAACTACGGCGTCATCAGTCCCTAAACTTACAAACTACTTATGAACTACCTACAACTAAGGACGGCACAAATATCCATGCCCGAGGGGGGATTCGAACCCCCGACCGTAGTGGCGCTACAGGGTCAGGTGAAGCGTATGACGCTGTTCATCGCTCTAAAAGTGATCTCGTCTGGAACTTCAGTCCTGTCCGGAAGAATGGGCAGTCTGAGAAGCTACTCACAAGGGACACCTTAGACCTCGAACGCTTGGAACCGCACGTAACCATTCTTAGAATAACAAGCAATCATTAACAAAATAGTGGTGTGCATCCGTTCCAACCAAAGCCGCGCACGTGTCTGCTGGCGCCACTAGAAACAAATAAAAAGTGTCTATTGTTGTGTGATTCCTGGGCAGGTCATACAGATCGTATCCTTCTAGATGCAAGTTTTCGAAATAAAGATGTTACGCTGAAGATTTTGCCACCGAAAACAACAAGTTATTGCCAACCCCTAGATGTTTACTTCTTTCGGCAATGTAAACGCTATAGCAGAAGGATTATTGATTTTGTAAGGCTACAAGGTGCCAAACCACAAATGAAGGTACATGAACGTTATTTCATAGTGACACTTCACTCTGTGATTTACAATCAGTTTACTGCCCCTGCATATAGCCTGTATTGCAGTATGCTTGGCGAAAGCCAGAATATGGCATTGACATATCAACATTATCATTTGAAAATGTAATTAGTGCGGCATTGGATATTTGACTGCGTGAATGCGAAAGTGGTTTGGAATGTGATAACGTGGCTTTAGTGAGGTGTGCACATCGTTCTCTCCCACATTGTTTTACCCACTTCATCGAAATCCCGCATCTGCACTCTGAGGACTAATATAAACACTTTCAGGTGTGTGGTACTGCTGCATATGTGTATTTTTCGCTATTATAAGTACGAGGTATGTCCACAAAGTAAGTTCCGTTTGGTTATATAACACAAACGTGTACAGATACAGAAAAAATATTTATTGTACAAAAGTATACAACTATTAAACTACTTTTCTACATAGCTTCCGAAATTTTGTAGGCATTGGTCATAGCATGGCAGAAGTCTTCGTATGCCTTCTTCGTAGAAGGTTGCCGCCTGTGTATTCAACCATGTGGTAACATGTTCTTTCATCTCATCATCATCGCTGAAGTGTTGATCACCATTGACAGGTTTTAGGTGTAAGAAGAAAGTCGCTAGGAGCGAGACTGTACGGAGGATGATCAAACACGTCCCAGTGAAATTCCCGTAAGAGTTGTTTGGGCACATTCGCCTTGTGAGGTCGGGCGGCAACGTGGAGGGAAGAAGAAGACTCCTTTCATTTCTTCTTACACCTAAAATCTGTCCTTGGTGGTCAACATTTCAACGATGATGAGCTGAAAGAACATGTTTGCCACATGGCTGAATACACAGGCGGCAGCCTTCTATGAAGAAGTCACACAAAAACGTGTACCACGCTATGCCAAGTGCCTACACTGACGTCATTAAACATAATTTCCTTCCTATGATATTGATATCTTGTTACTTAGTTTTTCCCTGTTAAAATATTACGGTACTTAAAACACAAGGCAAAGTTTTGCAAGGAAATGAAGCACAGCACTATCTTGTTTATGATTCCCCTTTATTACAAACATGGTTTGGTGCGGTTCCGAGCATTCGAGGTCAAATGTGTCTCATGACAGAAGTCTGGGCCATTCATGGTCACAAGACGGCAGTCCGATGTTACATATGAAGATTGTGAGCCTGACACGAGTCGAAGGAAGGTTAGGCTTACGGTCCATGTCCTGTGAATGAAGCAAGACTCGACAGGGTAAAACGCCACGAAAGCTGTAATACGACATTAGTTCGACATGGTCCACCGCCAAAACGAGCACCATCTATCACGAGCTGTAGTGGGCAAGGCTAACGAGTTGTTCCCTCGGCAAGAAGACGGGAACATCGAGTCGCTGTTCTTCGAAGGAGCTAAAAGTCTCGTAAAATGAATCGATGGAAGCCATCAACCATTTGGTGTAGTGGATAAAGTGCTGGGCTGTGAATGAAAGATTCTGAGTTTGAGACTAACTCAGGTTGTATATTTTAATCTGAATGTACAGTTCTGTTACCTACTAGATGTATTGAGAAATAATATTCTAGAAGTTTCTGTTAGTGTACATATATCCTGTGCAAGCCTCAGGCCGGACTTGTTCATTTAGTGCCTGTGTGCTTGTGTGGCAAGTGCTAAAGAAACCATCCCTGAGTGTTTGTTAAACAACCAGTTGGGTCCTAAGACATCGCTATGTGGCAGTATCGTCGTCAGCCTCTACTGTGTAAATATTGCTATGTCAATACAAATTTGTTAGCTTTACTTATTCAAGGCCCCTCTTCTTCCAAACGATATTACCGAGCATACATTTTGTCGGGAAATATCTTCATAACATTGACAAACATGGAAATCCGTAACGGCATAGTTGAGTAAACAAGAAACGAAACGAACTGAATGCGAGCAAATTGCAGAATAACACGAACTGTAATTCCAACATTCCATTAGAAATTTACAATGATTAACACTCGTCCTGTAATGAGGGTCCGTAAAAGCTAATTTCTATACACATTAAGGGAATCAGAGTGGATAATATGTCCATTACAAACATAATCACAAATAACGTCCTCTAATTCCGACAGTAACGAAATATGAGAATTTTTTGTTTCCGATGGTCACGATAATAAATTATTTAGCAAACGTATGACGTAGTTGTCTCGAAAGTTTCAAAAGTCATACAATTTCGTGATCCAGTTCTAGGTGTACGTGTATTTCAGTATTTAAGAACCTTTTATTTAAAAAAAAAAAAAAAAAAAAAAAAAAAAAAAAAAAAAAATGGTGTGCAGGCACAAACATGTCAATGATACGGTGTTTCCATTTCACTCACTATCAGTTTTGGAATAAAGGAATAAAATCCTGTATCTTAAGGCGGAATTACTTATGCGATTTTCATTTGTTAGAATAAAAACTACTATTCTAGGACTAAAATAGTTATTTATTAAAAATATAGGAGGAAATCTTCGTTTTAATATGTTTATTGTACTTGAAAAGATGAGATGAGAAGTCTGAAATTTAACTGTACATTTTTCATGTATATATTCAGACTGAAGTACCGTAAACGTAGGAGCAGAATTCTGGTATAAGCCACCAAAATTTTTGAGACTTAAAAAGGTCTCTGAATCATTTAGTTTCAGTTTAATATGTTTTTCAAGTTTTTATCATTCATTAATGTAAACAGCGTGCGTTATTTTATCGCTTATTATCTGTTATAAAGATGATATGTATTTTCAGAGTACGGCAGTCACTTGAAATTAGAAAAAAAACTTTATTTTCGGAATCTTAGGGCGAATGCTTACATACACTAGAAAAATTTCGAAAGTCTTGAGACTGTTTCTTATTGAACTTTCTTCATTATGTGTCCTAGACCAAACACAAACAAATGGTTTTTTTCCCAATTGGGTGATTTGCAACAATCAGTCCTTATTTTTAAAACTGTTTTATTGTGCAGATCCAGATTTCGGCAAGTGACTTTCCATTCTCAATGAAAACATTTTTACGTGCTTATGCTAAGTTTGTAAAAAATGTATTTTAAAAATCAAATAGTCATGGGCGGAAAAGCCTTCATAATGGGAGGCAACCTCTTTTTTGTTACAGTTAATCTGTTCAGAGTAATAGTGGACTGAAACAGGACTACTTTGACACAACATATAAGAATGATACAGTTTCTGAAGAAACAGCGTCTGTATCTATGTCAACCTCGATTTTGATCCCAGATTGGAATATAACACTGTCATTTTAAAACAGAAGAATATGGCAGTTTTCATACAGTCGAACTGTTCAGCCTATCGATACATTGTTTCTAAACATAAAAACAGTGGCCAACTCTACTGCAGGTATAAAATGAAGTTAACGTTAAATAAGTCTAATCCAAAAGTGAATTAAATCGATTATAATTGGAAGAAAAATATTTAGTAAATTTCAATAAAACCGTAAAATTATTAAAATGTATTTATCGGGAGTAAAATATGAAAGGATCTGTCTCTTTGCACACTCATTTTGTCTCTTTGGACATTCATCTGTAGTATTATTTTATTAGCATGCATTTATAAAATCAACATACGTATCCGCCGTATATGTTAATTGGTAATTGGTATTCGTGTCCAAAGAAGAAGCACTATAAATCAGAGAGGTTTAACTTCATATACTTTGGACAGGGAAAATTAGTAGTATTAGTAGTATGCAGGCAAAGTTGGCGAGAGGAAGTAATTTCCAGTAATGAAGGCAACATTTATTTGAGAGGATTTTAATAAATAATATTTTCATAAGATACATGGAATATGTGTCATTCTGTGGAAGGATAAGAGCAACTACCATGGAATATTTAAAGTAGGCCTAAGCCAGCGTATTTTTATATTTGTAATTGTAGAGCTGTGTTAGACATATTTAGAGGAACATACAAGACTCGGTTCTGCATTAAAATTTTTATAAAGGAAAATATTATTTGCAGTTGTGATAAGAAATTTTAAATAAGCAATTGAGGACTGAAAACTATGAAAGATATCTATTTTAATATGATCAGTCAGAAATAAAAGTGGTAACAATATGGGTATTGTTCAGGTTTTCAGTTAAGTATAGTTAATTAGAAGTCTTTAGTTTACATTTCTATCAGACATGAGTTTCTACTTCCTGCCTTTATTTCTTTCTGGTGATTTTTAATTTTTATTAATTGTATTACTTTCATGTGTTATCTGCAGGTACCGTTTTGAATTGCACCACACAAGTACAGTAATGAAATTTGTTTCGATAAGAGTCACAGCATCCATTTTAAAGATGATAAGCTGCATGACAAAACATGCGTTTCTGTGTGCACAGGCCGCCAAACAAAATTAATTACTATTGAGATTTATATTCATTGTAAACTGCAGTATTGTTCGTTTACATATTTCACTAAATATATAATACAAGTACCAGTTTTGTGTTTCCATGTGTATAAATGTATTTGCATTCAATTTCCAAGAGTCAGATGCGTAAATATTCTGTTGATTTTGTCCTGCAAATACGACAAAGGTTAGCATAGTAATTGTTGTGTACATAAAAGTTAAAGTTCAGTAGCATTGATGTGAAACGCCTTCCTCGTTTCCAAAATAATCATTTTCGTTCTATAATTAGCGTTAGCAGAATTTAAATTTCAGTTAAGAATTTACTTCTTGCAAGCGAATTTTTTAAAGTACTGGTCACTCTGCAGTCAGTATCGTGTAGCATGGCCGCATATTTTTGTTTTAGATGCTGATTTTAAACAGAATGGTTTCACCATATTTAAGCATACTAGTTTCATCCTCGTTGGGTTCAGTAACATGATATAACTGCTACAAGACTTCAAGAACGACAACTTTGAATAAACGCCTTTAAAGTATGGAATTAATTAAGCTCAAATGTGGAAGTACCAAAATACAGGTAGGAACTATTCCTATATTCTTTAGGGATAGTCCCAAATTACCCTCCCTCGC
Organism: Locusta migratoria; assembly: GCA_026315105.1. Taxonomy (NCBI): domain Eukaryota; kingdom Metazoa; phylum Arthropoda; class Insecta; order Orthoptera; family Acrididae; genus Locusta; species Locusta migratoria. The sequence continues at coordinate 392,627,605 of CM048744.1, read as the reverse complement.
TGATTCACTTCCTTCGTGATTCGGTATGCATTTCAGATCATCGCATGCAGAATGTTTTTCCTATGCTAATGTCCACACATGTACAGTTGTGAGGATTTCCTAACATCTGTTGAATATTCAAGTAGCCGGGCAACTGTTACTACACACATTTAAGTCTAGCGTTTCGGCTCTGTATTATTCGAGTCGACTATACAACCGGAATTTGGTATTTTATCTAAATGTTAGATATTACATAAAACAACGTTAAGAATTATTTGAAACTTAGTTTCAAATTACCTTCGTAATGTGGAAACTAAAACCGAACTATTAGAAATGTTGGAGTACATTATGGGCACAAATGACAATTATTTACTTTCTGTTGTGTGTCTCATTGTAGGTGTCTTATTGTGACATAGCAGTATAATACACGAACCATAATGAAATCGAAGATGCCGGCCGCGGTGGCCGAGGGGATTGAGGTGCTCCAGTCACGATCTGCACGGCCACTACGATCGGGGGTTCGAATCCCCCCTCGGGCATGGATATGTGCCGTCCTTAGGATTAGCTAGTTCATAAGTAGTTTGTAAGTTTAGAGACTAATGACCCCTAGTTAAGTCCCTTAGACTTTACAAACATTTGAACATTTTTTGAAATCGAAGATTTTGCTTACTTTTAAGAAACTTATCTATTGCGAAATAGGTAAAACCGCAGAGTCTGTGTTATTAGCATGGCGCGTATGTTGGCAACTTTGTCGCGAACGACTATGGGAAAGCAATATGGCGGAACGGTCGCCTTCTAAAGAAATTAAACGGATTTAGAATCACCTGATCACTGTTTCGTACAGATCATAAAATAAATAAAACATGCTATATCTGTTCTATGGTTGACAGGTTCTTGTATGTACCCTTTTCCGGCCAGTAAAAGTAACTACCTTTGTAAAATGAAGATTTAGAATCACTTAATCACTTTTTCGTATAGATCATACAATAAATAAAACACGCTACACCCGCTCTATGGTTGATTGTGTTGGTGGATACATAGATCTTCTGTAGTGTTGCCAACATTTGCAGCGCGTGGGCAACATACTCTAGCCGCGAAATTTTCTATATTTATTACTCGTAATCTTTTTCTTTTCTTGGATGACAAGTATGTCAGTTAAATTTTGCAACAATCTAAGTAATAACTCTGACGTCACAGATACGAAAGGAGTGGAGTTGTTATCAATGAGGCAACTTTGCTGTTCTATTTCGTAGATAAAATAAGAAACTGCGCGAAAGGAATGCATATAAAATTGATACATTAGCTGGAAATTTACGCCTCTCTCATCGTTAGAATGCTTAACCAAGATGAAAGTCTAATCAATTGCGTATTTCAGTTCAGTTGGTCTCAATGAATTACATTGGTAACATCTACACGTATGAATCATATTTTTAGCTTAAAGCGTCAAAGAAACTTGCTGATGTAGATGACTATGTGATGTGGAAGGCGAGTGGAGGGGGGGGGGGAGGGGGAGGTGCACCTGATTGAAGGATGTTCATCCACCCGACCAATCTCTACAGCGGAATTCCATACTTTTAACATTCTTAGTTGTCGCTTTGGGATTTCATTCTCTTAGTAATACACAATTTTCGACCCATGATGAAAGTTGGATGTCTCTTCTACTATTATTTGGTCTGATAGAAACTGCGACTTTCCCCATAGTATGCATTTATTTATTCCTAGACGAAACTCGGTCGATTTTGAATCAGACTAAAACGCAACAGCACCAAGCTTCATCGACTATCTGCCTCAATGTCCAAGCACAGACCTTTAAATGACGCCTTAGGAGCTTTCAATATGCTGTTTAGCTGGGCGGTGTACTGTTTTAGACCACTGAAATTGTATTTTTGTCTTGCATAAACTGGTGGTCCTCTGGGAAATGCGTTAATGTTTAATCGCTCGAGTATTTCTACATAATGATTAATCTGAGTGTAGCCCGATTTTCGAATGGAGCGTCCGACTTCATCTTTGAAAACCTAAAAATTGTGGCATATTTTCCAGTTTTGCTCCAATTTCTCAGAAACTAAGCCTCAGTCCAAAGGTTCACTCTCACAGAAAATATAAAGCATTAAGATCAATTGTTTAATTCTATGAAGATTGGTAGTAAAAACACTGTATCACAAAAAATAATCTCCCCAATTTTCAATGACAAATGCTTTGTCACCACAACACCCAACATTATCAGTGAATAGGTCACCATATACAATTATACGCAAACAGACAGTATCATAGTACGTTTCACGCCCTCTCCAGTTCATTGGTGGAATTTTTGGTCACCATCCATTACGATGAAAGTCTATCTCGTGTTTGTTTTACAACATCAGCAGCGATATATACATAACAAAGCAGTTTATTACATCGTTCAGACAACGATTTCCCAGGATTTCGTATTTATCTGGCAGAGTGATACCACAATACTTCTGATTTCGTTACTTTCGAATCTGTCGATTCTAAAACAGTATTGCTTTCACATCTCTGAAAGGTTTGCTGTATCATCATTATGGAGTAAATAATATAACCAGAACGTCGTAAGGATAAAACGGTATTGAAAATCAAAGATGAAATATTAGTTGTTACGTCGCTTGTTTTTGTTGTTTTTGATCAAGGAGGTTAGAATACAGGGAGACGCCCTTACGCCGAAAAAGTGAAGCCTGCCTCCGCCACATTGCTAAATTTTGTAGAAGTGTTCGTATTGTAGAGCTAATGTTTTATGTCACTGAAAACAGGAATAAAATGTGCGGCGGTTTTGCCCTGATGTACATCGTGTTAGAAGAATGCAAAGTAGCCGTTAAAAATTAAGTTTTCTAATATATTATGATGAGTATTATTACTATTTATTCAAAAAAGTATATTGTTTGGGAGTACATACTTTGCAGTGACTATCAGTTCAATGCATTGACAGTAAGAGGGTCGACTTAACGCATTCTTTTAACGGAGAAATAGCATCCCAAAACTGACCAAGATGGCGGACAGGCTTCAACTGACGTATGTGCTCAGCATAGATAATGCCATCTCCCTTTATTCTAACCTCCTTGTTTTTGAAAGTAAAACCCAGAGATTTTCTTGATAGATGCATTTTCCCTCTGTGTCTCATATATTCCGCACAGCAGCAAGCAGCGGAATAATCGCAAAATTCCCCTACAAATGCTATACTGTTTTAGACTGTTTTTGTGCACTGAAGTTTCTTTAATGTGTAACAACTGTTGCAGCCCACAAGTTACCGCTTCCTAATTTTGTTGTGATATTTGGAACATATTTGATTATTCCAACTGGCGCGAATCGCCTTCATATCCCTGTTAAAAAAATAAAGACCGGCTGTATGTAAAGGTAATTACACTTTCTTTTTTGTTAATAGAGGCGGTACGCCCCGTCCGTTAATCGCTTCGATTTTATTATTGGGTTTATATGGATTTCATATACGTAATTTACAAATAAATTGGCTGTTTTCTCTTATTACTTTTAAATGTGAAAGTAATATTTGATGTACGTTTAATTTTGGAGAATATAATGCTGGAGCAATACCTATTAATGGAATAAAAAACCACAAATTCTGTACGCTCTTTGACTTACGAAATATTACACTTGAGTTCTTTTTTCCTTAACAAAAGTTGCTTACAATCAGTTGATTTAGGTCGCACAGGCTCACGTTTATTACCTTCGCGTTAAATCGAATAGTTATTAGATATACCGGGTGAACAAAAAGTCAGTATAAATTTAAAAACTTAATAAATTACGGAATAATGTAGATAGAGAGGTAAAAATTGACACATATGCTTGGAATGACATGGGGTTTTATTAGAACCAAAAAAAAGTATTGCTAGACGCGTGAAAGATCTCTTGCTCGCGTCGTTTGATGATGATCGTGTGCTCAGCCGCCACTTTCGTCATGCTTGGCCTCCCAGGTCCCCAGACTTCAGTCCGTGCGATTATTGGCTTTGGGGTTACCTGAAGTCGCAATCGACCGACATCTCTAGGGATGCTGAAAGACAACATCCGACGCCAATGCCTCACCATAACTCCGGACATGCTTTACAGTGCTTTTCATAAAATTATCCCTTGACTACAGCTATTGTTGAGGAATGATGGTGAACATATTGAGCATTTCCTGTAAAGAACATCATCTTTGCTTTGTCTTAATTTGTTATGCTAATTATTGCTTTCGTGGGTTTTTTTTTTCTAATAAAACCCCATGACATTTCAAGCATGTGTCTCAAATTTTACCTCTCTATCTAAATTATTCCGTGTTTTATTAAGTTTTCAAATTGATACTGACTTTCAGATCACTCGGTAGATTCGAAAGCTAGCTCCTCTGCAGGTGATACTTTGCACCTTCATTTAATATCAAACGGACCGAAACTTGACTGTGCTTGTGCAAGCGTTCCTTCTAACTAAAGTATGATTTCACTCCTGTTGAAACTTCTCCTCTACCCGAATTGCCCAAAACGAGATTAAAAAACTGTTTATTTATTTATTAAAATTAGTTGATAAATGAGTCAATGGTCGCGTTACGTATTTATATATATGATGACGGTATCGGCCTGTTAATGGGCCATCTTCATATTCATGTGGATTTGGCTTGACCCCATGCAGCAGATGGATGGTAGTACCGTACGGTAACTGCTCATATTTATGAAAGACACTCAACAACATGCAAATCAGGTACTATACATTAAGTGTTTGTAATATTTGATTTAGTTGTCTTTTTATGAGGGTTTCCACCGAGACACTGGAAAAGCAGATAGCTGCAATTACGTAAATTTCGTAAACTCAAACACACTGTTTAAAATCGTCAGCTGTACGCCTGAGAGCTGTTTGCACTATTGTCACAAATCATTCATAAATTTCCATCATTATCATGTATTTGAAAATATATAGTTTTACAATTCCGTTATATCACCCCTAAAATTACACTGATTATTTGCACTAAGGCTTCAACTATAAAGTGAAAGAAGTGGCGGAATGCAATAAAATACGGTTGCAGCTGCTTAATTTGAATTTTGTTAAATCCAAACTACCAGTTTCGGTCTTTGTATTTGGCCGTTATCATGTTATCTGAATCTACTTGTTAATAAATAATATGATTGGCTTATAATAATGTTACATAATAAATGAAAAAATGAATAATGCCTACACATATAATAATTAGTAATGCCTACACATGTAAACATCTAAAAGAGCAACGTCGAACGATAGAAACAATAAAACATAAAGTGCATTCTGGAAAAATGGCGCCCTATGACAATATAAGAAAAAGAGGGTGGTTCGTAACTAAAAACTATGATACATTAAAATTGTAGCGATCTGTTTAGAGATTAAAATAGGAAGACTCCAATATGAAATGTTAAAATTACCATTAATATCAATGAATGCATCATTAAAGTCTAATTTTGGCGTCAAGTGAGGCTATTAGAGAAATGGTCGTGTCATAAGATACAATATTAAAAAAAAAAAAAAAAAAAAAAAAAAAAAAACGTTTGCATACCTTCGCATAGAATGAGCTACTTTCTCGTGTCTTTCAAAATTGCATTTGCATTTTCTATATAAAACGACCAAACTAATGGTATATTTTATTTTAAAAAAGATTAACATTAGTTGCAATGGGGAGAAGTTTCTACGCAGGCCGTTAAGGTGCGACCTCCAAAGAGTAATATTTTAACCGTCACCACCCTCCAACCATGAAACAGCAAATAACTTCGCAGAAAGCTTCTGTCGACAGTCCTCCACCAGTGTTAATAGCATGAAGAATCTCATCCGTTAGTTAAGTGGCACTGACATTAGGACGTGTGTGATTTGTGGCACTGAGAAGCACCTAATGCTTTATTTACAACCGCTCGCAGCTCTGATTGGCTGCGGAGGTATTAGCAGCGCGACTGCCAACAATTAGGCGCGTCCCTTGGGCGCCATCCGTTACCGCAAGCTGTTGGCAGCTACGTGGCTGCCTTTCAATACACGTCTGCCGCGAGTGGTGACATATGTAACATACGTACCACGGACTTGTAGCCGTTGTCAATACCTCTAGAGTACCATGCTCTAAATACACTTTCAAGTGATACGAAAATGAATCTGCCACGGGAGTCATGCCATAGAATGAGAATTATAAGAGAATCGTCAAATGTTTTGCGAAGTTGAAGTTTCTGTTCAGACTGGTTGTAGAACTTCTGACCATGCACTAGCATGGCTTTATACAACATAGATCGTGAGAAACTCAGTTTACCCTTTTTCTCTCATGGTGAGCTAAGGATGAAGGGCAACTGGAAGACTGCAAATTTCTCAAGGCGTCTGACACGATGCCGTACGTGCTAAACAAGGTATGAGTTGTTCCGACGGCCGTTACTGATTAAGTCCAACGCCAACCGTGTGTGTAGAAAACAAACACATTACCATTTCTTGATGGTACTGTCTCTTGACAGAAATTGTTCAAATAAATTACTGTTGTTCTCTGTAGGAGGACAGGCTAGTCCGTGCCTCCTAATATAACAACTGCAACTGATGACTGTTCAAAATGTTCAAATGTTTGTTAACCTTATGGGACTTAACTACGGGGTCATCAGTCCCTAAACTTACAAACTACTTATGAACTACTTACGCACTAGGACGGCACAAATATCCATGCCCGAGGGGGGATTCGAACCCCCGACCGTAGTGGCCGTGCAGACCGTGACTGGAGCGCCTCAGTCTCCTCGGCCACCGCGGCCGGCTGATGACTGTCTGTTGTTGATACTTTCATTTTCTAATCATTATATTAAATATCATTTGCAATTACCTATTAATCGGATAAGTGTGAACTCAAGTAAACAGTGACTTTAAGGTAACACAAATAACTTTTTATTACATCACTGAATTACATGCTTATTGGAATTCAACTCACAGAAGAATAATGTTCTTTTAACCAATCTAGACTAAAGGTAATTAATAACAATGTCATTTTCCATAGAATATACATATACATACGAAAAATAGAACTTTCCAACATGGAGTAATCACATCACTGGCACAGTATCCCATTCTTCATTTATTCTTTACTGCACAAAACATGTACAGAGTTATAATACATTCTCCTACCCTTTCCTAAATAACATATGATTTTATTTAATTAATATAATCTAATTTCGTGAGCCTTTAGCAGGAAACATGCAGTGTAAACTGTTACACTACAGGTACGAGCTTATGGAATAGGTACCCAAATATGTAAGTGACTCGAAGACTGCTTAATCGATGGCGAGTATTCATCAGAGACTAGGGTATCGTCAGGATTATTCCAAGGTAGTGTGATAGGTCCGATATTATTTTATATCTCTATAAATGATCTGACGGGCAGAGTGAGTTACAATCTGTGGCTGTTTGCTGATAATGCTATGATGTACAGGAAGGTGACTGTAGTAAGCCGCAGGATGAATTTTACCAAATTTCCAGGTTGTGTGATGAATGGAAACTAGCGCTAAATGTAGAAAACGGTAAGCTGATGCAGACGAGTAGGAGAAAAAGTACCGCAATGTTCGAATACACCATTAGTAGTGTGCTATTTGACAGAGTCGCGTCAGTTAATTATTAATTATCTAGCAGTAACGCTGCACAGCGATATGAAATGGAACGAGCATATAAGGACAATCGTGGGGAGACGAATGGTCGACGTCGGTTTATTGAGAGAATTTTGAGATCTGATTCGTCTGTAAAGGAGACCGCATATAAAACGCTTGTACGACCCCGTCTTGAACATTGCTCAAGTTTTTGGGATTCCCACCAGATAGGTTTAAAGGCGGAAATAGAGGCAGTTCGGAGATGGGCAGCTAGGTTTGTAACTGGTAGATTCGATCCATGCGCGAAACTGAAGTGCTTTTGGAACTCAAATGGAAGTCGATGGAGGGAACGCAACGTTCTTTTCGAGAAACACTGTTGAAGAGATTTAGAGGGCCGTAATTTGAGGCTGACTACAGAACGATTCTACTGCGGTCGACCACGCACCTTTGAGTGGATTGCGGAGTATGTATGTAGAGGTAGACCACACAGTTAGAACGCTTAAGATCAGCACCTGGCGAATACGAGGCCGTCACTTTATCAGTCGTGGTAAATATCCGGAAACATTCCACCACTAAATTTCATACGAAATACCTTGTAACGCAGGAGGCCAAGATAAACCAATTATTGTCTATAAGTAAGACCTAAACAGAGTAGACCATGCAGGTCGTGTTGTATTTAATAGCGGAAACCGACAGGCATGATGATAACGAAGATTAAATGTTACAGTAAGCATCTGCAAGTACACCGTTTATGAGACCAGAATAATGTCTGTACGAAATATTACCATTACCAGCATACCTGAACGTTAGTGTCCAAACTTAAAGCAATAAACGAAAAATTATGCATCATTACGTTTATTCTGCCAGAAAATAATATAACCAGGTGATAGATAGTAAAGCAGATTCACGGAGAAGAACATAGAACGGAAATAAATGGACATACATTCCAACTGATTTATGCGATCAGTATCGGGTATCGAAAATGACTACCACTGGCAGCAATACGGTCTGGAAGATGTCGAGGCATGTTGCGAATGATTTCTTCATCATTTGCACGCAAACCTAAGAGAGTGTGATTGGTGGATGCTGATGTCATGCTCTCCGTCTCCCTAGGGCATCCCAGACATGGTCTATTGGATTCAAATCTGCAGAGCGGGAAGGCCATGCGTGCAATATCTTCTGTTTCAAAGCAAACATCATAAATCTAGCATTATCGTCCATTAATACGACGTCTGGGACAACAGCATCTCGCGACAACCTCACATGAGGTCGCAAAATCTCGTCACAATAGCTGACAGCGGATAAATATTGCCCATTCGCCTGCACAATTTCATTAAGAGTTGTTTAAATGGCCAACATAATCTCTGCCCAGATCATTACGCATCCTTCTCGACATCGGGTCCAGAAATCACGTCCCACTTCCCTCAAGATCCGAATCCGTCGTGAATCACTCTCCATACAACATCGGGATTCATCTGTGAAAAGGGGTGTTCGATCGCTGTTACAAACTACTTAAAGTAACTCTCACTAAGGACAAAACACACACACACACACACACATGCCTGAAGGAGGACTCTAACCTCCGACGGGAATGACCGCCTTAGACCACGCGGCCACTGCCGCACGGTAGAGGCGTTCCATTCCGTGAAAACGCTTCACGGGTACGAATTTAGCAGGCCACTGGCAAATAATGCCACTCTGCCGAAACCACATGTACACTGTTTGCCTCGATGCAAGTCTTGAGGAAATGGTGCGAGGTCAGACGCCAAGTACCGTGCAGTATTACGACGGTACCGACGTTTCCTTACAGCCAAATAACGGGTCTCTCTTTCTGATGTCACTATTGGTCTGCCACGTCCTGAGTTTCTGGATACAGTCGCCACATCCGAGGAACAACGGGACCATTCACGTTAAGACATCGCTCGACACCGATTTGTGCTGCTTCCTTTCTTTCTAAGGGTCTACATCTCATAGAGTTCGGTAGGACTCAACTGTGGACTGTATTGCACCGTTTGTTAATTTTTAACAACAATTACGGATCTGTTACTACCCATCAAACTCTATCCAGTTCAATAGTTGCCCTCAGGTCGTCTTTACCAAGGCTGTACGCTGACGGAAATGCCATCTTCCGTGCGAAACACCAATGTACAGACGTCTGCTGATAGTTTGATTATGCCATGAACGAACTCCATGAACCGCAGACATTGCCAAGTGGGGAGGTTTGCATTCCTCAACGATACAGATAGTTGCACTTTAGTTGCAACCACAGCAGGCGAGTATCTGTGGTTCCTGAAGAGGGGCAGCAGCCTTTTCAGTAGTTACAGGGGTAACAGTCCAGATGATTGGCTAAGCTGGCCTTGTAACAACAGCTAACGTGGCTTTGCTATGCAGTTACTGCGAACGGCTTAGAGCAAACGGAAACTACGTTACTTATCCCGAGGACATGCAGCTCTGCAGTTGAATATATGAAGATGGCGTCTTCTTGGCTAAAATACGCTGGAGGTAAGATAGTCCCTCATTCAGATTTCCGGGAGGAAACAAATCAGGAGGATGTCGTCAACAAGAAAAACAAAACAGGCATTCTACGGGTCGGAGCGTGGAGTGTTCCAACCCTTAATTGGGTAGCCAAATTCTAAAATATGAATAGAGAAATGGATAGGTTAAAGTTACATTAGTGAATTCCGGAGGCAGATGAATAGGATTTCTGGTCAGGTGTGTATAGGGTTATAAATACATCAGTTGGTGATAACGCAGGAATAGGTCTGATAACATAATCGTATCAACGGTAGATACAAACACAACACAGACCACAGTAGGACAATGCCTACTAGCACTTTCGATGAGGAGGAGATAGAAGAGGGGATAAAATAAATTATGAGGGGATAAAATAAATTATTCAGACAGTTGAATGATAAGAAAACTTGGTAGCAGGAAGGCGAATACAAGGAAAAGTAGTAGGTGAATATGGACTGGGGAAAAGGAATGAAAGAGGAGGTCACCTGGTCGATTATCGTGCAGAGCACCAACTTAATCTTTACAAACAGACGCTTGGTTTAATCATCATGATAAAAGGATGTAAACGTCGAAGAGATCAGGAGACACTGCAAGTTACTTTATAATGGCTAGATGTAGGTTTAGAAACCAGGTCTCATACTGTAAGGCATATCCAGAGGCAGATATAGACTCTGACCATAACTCATTGGTTATGAACTGTATATTAAAACTTAAGAAACTGCAAAAAGTTAGAAAATTAAGGAGATGGAACCTGGACGAATTGAATGAACCAGAGATTGCTGAGAGTTTCAGGCGGAGCGTTAGGCAAGGATTGACCGAACCGGGGGGAAAGTAATACAATAGAAGAAGAAGGGGTAGATTAATGAAGGCTGAAGTGAACAGTGGTCAATCATCAAACAGCGTTTATTTCACAGTTCAACACTTCTGTTTGACATAAAGTCCGAAAATGTTTAGCATCACAGTGTGACTGAACGACAAGTCCTGGTCTAACCACACAGGTGTGGTCTGTCTTCTGTCGGTCATCGTCGTAAGGCTGGAGTGAGGCTGGTGAGGCGTCCACGATCGGAGGTATACTGCCTGGGGCGTGCCAGCGTGGCCTTAAGTAAAGGCGGGCCACCAGTGGCAACCTGGCATAGGAATACGCCAGTATGCAGTGCGCCGGAGCCATCTGTAAGAAAAGGTCCGCTTACGCAAGTTGCTGTTGGCTTGTTGTACTTACATTTGACTAACCGAGCATGCAGGTTGGCCGGAACTCTTCGGAGCACGCCAGGCTGTAGGACATTCAGGGGCTCTGGTAGGCCGTCAGTATAAAGGCAGCAGAGGTTCGTATAGGTAGAATCCAGTCCCACCTCACTGAGTTCGCCTCATGGTGTAGCCAGTGGCTCCTCTCCGTCAATCCTGACAAATCCCAGGCAATCATCATAGGTCGTACCACCCCCTTCTTCCGTCTCCATTATTTCTACCTTACCCTCCACAACCGTCCCATCCGTCACACCCCCACCCTGAAGTCCTTTGGCCTAATTCCTGGACCCCACACCTCCGCACCAACCGACAGAAAGCCCCCTACCGCCTTAATCTCCTGAAACTCCTCACCGGCCGGATGTGGGGTCTGAGCCCCTCTACCATGCTCTACACTTAGCGTTCCCTTATGCGTCCTGTCCTTTATGGCTTCCATCCCGCCTGTATTTCCCCCCCCCCTTCCTATTATAAAACCCTCCAAGTCCTTGAGCGCCACGCCCTCCGCCTCGCCTACCGCATCCGGCTCCCTTCCCCCACGCAGATCCTGTATGACCTTATCCCGTTTCCCCATCTCCTTGAATACATAGAACATATCCGTATCCTCTACACCAACCGCAAAATAGAATCCCACAACCCCATGGTCCACCCCATCCTCACCGACCCCGAGCCTCTGCCACGACTCTACCACTGCATACCCCCCTCCCTTCATCTCCACACCCTTCATATCCTTTCCCAGGGTACCTTCCGCCGCCTCCCCCTCCCTGATGACGTCCTCCGTCCTGACATATACCCGTCCCATAGATGTAGAGCCCCCTCTCCCACTCCCCTCCCTTACCCCTCCCCCGCATGGCTAACCTCCTCCCTACCCTGGAGTCCCTACGGTTCCTCCCCACCGCCGCTTCCCCCACCTTTTCCTCCTCCCCCGCGCTTCCCGCCTTCCTCCACCCCGCGGGGTTCTGGACCGACAGTTTTAACAGTGTCCGATCAGTGTTGTGTGCAGTTCCCTAGAGAAGTGTGTGTTGTTTTATCTGTGTCCACAGCTAACAAACAAGTGTTGCATCATGTGTTTCATTAGTGTCTCCGTGTACTCGCCGTCCTGTGCTATTGTCGTACTAAATAGTTTTTATGTCACCGTGGCTCCTCGTTTTTAACTGACTAAATGTGATTTTAATCATCTGTCAACTATTTTTACTCCGAATTGTCACCTTGTCTATGTCATTATTTCTCCGTTGTTTTATCGCCTGTCATATATTTTAACTGTCATCATATCCATTTATTTTATTCTCTCGGCTGAAGAGCAGCTTATGGAGCTGCTGCCAGCCTACTGGGTGTAATCGCTGGTATGAAAATACAATAAAGGAAAAAAAGTATAGGTAGAAGGACAAGGCCTAATAGAAATCCCTGGATTTCGCAGAAGATAACTGATGGAAGAGAAAATGTACAAATGCAGCAAGTGAAGCAGGCAAAAGGCAGTATCGGCAGCTAAAAAATAAGGTGGACCAGAAGTGAAGACTGGCTAAACAGAAGTGGCTATAGGAGATAAGCAAGATCGTAGAAAAATGTATAACTAGGGGAAAGACAGATACCGCCTGCAGGAAAATAAAGAGACGTGTGGAAACAAGAAAAGAAGATGCATAAATATCAAGCGCTCAGTTGCAATACCAACAAAAAAGGAATTAAACTTGAAGCCAGTATTGTATAAATATAGTAGGAATTAAAGAAATATGTGATAGGAGATGCGATATTGCGAGAGGAATCTGAAAGAGAACTGAAAGATTTGAGTAGGAACAAGGCCACTGGAGTGGATATATACAGTGAACTGCTGATTTCGTTGGGAGAGCTAGTCATGAAGAAATTTTTCCACCTAGCATGCAAGACAGGGACAGTAGCATCTGACTTTAAGAAGACTAGAACAATTCCATTTCCAAAGAAAGCAAGTGCAAACACGTTTGAAAATTACTGAACTATCAGTTTCATAAGTCATGGTTGCAAAATACTAACACTTTTTATTTACAGGCAAATGGAAAAGTTTGTAGAATCCGACCAAGTGGAAGATCAGTTTGGATTTAGGAAAAAAGTTCAAATGTTTGTTAAGCTTATGGGACTTAACTACGGGGTCATCAGTCCCTAAACTTACAAACTACTTATGAACTACTTACGAACTAGGACGACACAAATATCCATGCCCGAGGGGGGATTCGAACCCCCGACCGTAGTGGCCGTGCTGACCGTGACTGGAGCGCCTCAGTCACCTCGGCCACCGCGGCCGGCTTTGGATTTAGGAGAACTGTAGGAACACCCGGAGCAATGCTCACATTACGACTTATGTTAAAAGATAAGTTAAGGAAAACCAAACCTACGTTTTTAGCTTTTGTAGATCTAGAGAAAGCCATTTACATTCTTGGCTGGATTATTTAAAATTCTAAAGGTAGCAGGGGTAAAATATAGGGAGTGAAGAGTTATATTCAATTTGTACAAAAACCATACAGCAGTTATTAGAGTCGAAGGGCATGAAAGGGACGCAGTGGTTTGGAAGGGGGTAACACGGAGTTGCAGCCTTTGCCAATGTTATTCAATCCATGTACTGAGCAAGCTGTGGAAGAATACAAGGAGAAATTTGGGGAAGGAATTAAAGTTGAGAGAGAAGAAATAAAAACTTTGCGGTTTGCCGATGACATACTAATTCTGTCAGAGACAGCAAAGGACCTGGAAGAGCAATTGAACGGAATGGACAGTGTCTTGAAATGAAAATATAAGATGAATATTAACATGAGTAAAACCAAGGTAATGGATTGTGGTGTAAAAAATTCAGGAGATGCTGATTAGATTAGGTAATAAGGCAATAAAAGTAGTAGAAGAGATTTAACGCAGTATGGGTGTGGGAAGAAAAGAGAATTTTTTTGATATTCAATATTAATTTAAATGTTTGGAAGTCCTTTTCTGAAAGCGTATGTTTGAAGTATAGCATTGCATGGGAGTGAAACGTAGACGATATGAATTTCAGACAAATCGGGTGCTACAGACGAATGATGAAGATTAGATGGGTGGATCGCGTAATTAATGAGGACGTGGTCAACAGAATCGGGGAGAAAAGCAGTTTCTGACATATCCATACTAAGAGAAGGGATAGGTTGGTGGGTCACATTCTGAGACATCTAGGAAGAAGGAAATGTGTGGGGTCAAAATCGTAGATAATGTAAGCCCATTTTTCGAACACAAATGAATTATGTCCGGTACTATCAGCTGTTGATACCAAGATTACTCTTTAAACAAAATAGTAAAAAGACCTACGGTATTATAAACCATCTGCTAAGATTTCAATGCAGTTACATTAGAACATAAAAGAGTCAAATACATTGGTTCAACAACATGCCAGAGCGTACTAAATGCTTTATAAGTAATGTAGTGGAGTTTGAGTGGAAGGTTTTTCCTGTTAGAAAACTTCTTCTGCTATAGCGAAGAGTACCTAGGCAAAAAATTTTAAAATTAATCTTTTAGTTTACGATTAACATTAGAACTATAATGTTTCTGTTTATGTTATAATTAAGACTAGAAGTATAATGTAAGAACATTTCTTAATATTGCACATTAACAAAATGTATGTCTTTGAGGTGTCTCCACATTCCAAAGACCCTTTCCGAGCTGATCCATGGAATACTAATAATGTAATGTACTGTATATGAAGAAACTTCGCCTCTCGAAATGAGAGAAATTAGAGACCCAATTCACGATGTGTACACACGAAGAGAGTTGCTGTTGGTTTGAATGGGCAGCGTCCGCTTTCACTGGATGGGATGTGTATGTCAATAATCATCTTTTGAGGCGAAAGTATTTTATTTGGCCACAGACGCTTAGATAAGACAGGATGCTGCTTTACGTGATCCGCGGTCGTTCTCGATGTGGCTGCTTCGGTTCGTACGTAATGATAATCCCGGTATTTTACTACGTTATTCTGCTCCGGCGTTATGTGTTATGGTACGGTGTGTCATTCACATTTACTCTCACTAAATACTAATATCCATTACAGTAATCCCAATCTCCAACGCTATCGCTTAGCTCGTCCCAACAGAACACCAAGTGCGCACGCGTCACTGAATAACGATTAACTTTTGACGCCCTCTACGGTCCACTTTTTCCATCTCCTGCACGTTCACAGAACCACTGGCCTACTGAAGACGTTCTGACGTGAACAATAATAGCTTTCTTTAATATGCAGCATATGTTAAAGAAGAGCGGGAGATTATGTAGACAATGACAGATAAATACTGCTTAATACATATTTTATTTTTGGTTTTCTTCTACAACCAGCAATATAAAAAACTATATAAAGTATGTAAAATACGAACAAATGCGACTATTTGCAGATGTACTGAAGAATGCAATAAAATCGGAAAAAGCTTATTCACAAAAATGAAGTATTAAACAGCATTTAACTATCTGTAAAGAATTATACTTGTCACGTCGTTTATCTCCCCGTCAAAAACAAATGACCCACACGGAGAGTCAAAGACAACGAAGTGCTTTCCGTCCTAAATAATACGTGTTAATGATTTTATGAATAGATTACTGTCATCTCAAATTTCTATTTACGTGGTATTTTAAGTAATGAGACTGATTGTGTTGTCAAAGTTGATTCACATACACTTACAACTGTACATTGTCTCCTTCAAAGTAACTGCCTACGGAAGGCACACGGGGTTGGAGACGTTTCTACCACTTCTCTCAACATTGGTGGAACGCGGATATGGGAATCGCCTTCAGCTGGTCGGTTACAGCCTTCTGAATGTCGTCCGAAGTCCCAAACCTATGTCGCTTGAAGTGCTCCTTCAAGCCAGGACGAGGAAAAAGTCACAAGGACTTAAATCGGGACAATAAGGAGCCTGTGGAGCAACAGGAATGTTCTTACTGACCAAGTAATGGTACACGAAATGGCTGTACGACAAGGCGCACTGTCAAGATGCGACACCCAGATGTTATTTATGTTTGGTCGCACACGAATGATCCTTTTGCGAAGTCTTTCAAGAACCTATCCGTAAACGTGTTGATTAACGAACTGTTTGACCACGATTCACTCGCTATCGAAAAAGCAAGTCAGCATGCATTCGATCTTGGGCTTGTTCATTCGTGCTTTCCTTTGCCTGGACGATATGTCAGTGTGACAGTCCATGCTCTGAGGCTTGGTTTCCGGGTCACCTTGAAACACATACGTCTCATCACCTGTGATGACATGTGCCAGAAAAAGGCGATCCCATTCTATCGCGTCCAAAAATTAAACGAAACTTGCCATCGTGATGTCCTTTTGGTCTTGGGACAGGTATTTCGCAACAATTTTGACACAGTCCTTTCGCATCCCCAATTCATTGGTTAACAGCTGATGACCGGTGGTGTGACTCTTCCCCAATTATTATGACTGTCAGGCGACGATCCGAATGCAAAAGATCCCGGAATCTGAGGACATTTGCAGCGGTTCTGGCAACTGCAGGTCTTCCGCTGCGAGATTCATCGTCAATCGACTCCCTTCCCTCGTAAATTGCCTTAAATCACCAGAACACCATGCCCCTTGACAGAACACTGTCTCCGTAGGTATTACAGCGACTTGTAACTCATACTGACGGCGCATCACACCTCCATCTATCTCTCCCCCGTGTTGCCGATCGGACTCTAGACGGCCAGCCGGCCGCGGTGGACGAGGGGACTAAGACGCTACAGTCACGGTTTGCACGGCCACTAGGGTCGGGGGTTCGAATCCCCCTTCGGGCATGGATATTTGTGCCGTCCTAGTTCGTAAGTAGTTGATAAGTAGTTTGTAAGCTTAGGGACTGATGACCCCGTAGTTATGTCCCATAGACTATACAAACATTTGAACATTTAGACGGCCAGTCTCATTACTTAATTTACACACCTCCTACATACGAGATTTGGAACTTAAATAGTGGCAACTATTTATTTATAACTGATACAAAAACGTTACATGTTTCCACCTGTTTCTGTCCTTTAGTTATCAGCGTAGAACCCGTTGCCAGCGATGTGGAAGGCGTAGCATACTGTTAGCAGAGCCCGTTCTGTTGATGGCGCGAATGGAGCGGTCTGTTGCCTGTCGAATCTCTGGAACAGTACTGAAACGAATGCCACGAAGTGGTTCCTTCATTTTCGTAGTCAAATCATAGTCACAAGGACTTACGTCCGGGGAGTATGGTGGATGGTACAGCACTTCCCAGTCCCATGGACCGAACAGAGCAACCACAACTTGAGCTCTGTGCGCCCTACATTGTCGCGCAGAATGATGGGTGGGTTGCGCAGAAAGTGTTGCCATTTGTTTCGCAAAGCTGGTGGCAGGTGATGCTCCAAAAACCAACAGTAATAGTGTGAATTACGGTTTGCCGCGGTCCTGTACGGCAATGCCGATTCCCAGCACGCCTCTTGAAAAGCTTGATGATACTGTTGTGCTGTACGTCCTCTGGCACATTCAGTCTTCATCCATTTTTCCTGTTTCGAAAACATAGTGCCACCGTTACGTTAGACCGCTCACTTACAAGTGACTGTTTTTCCCTCGATTATGCGCACGCCGGTGACATGGGACGGGCGACTCCATTTGCTCGGAGGTAAGGTAGGTATGTCAGCTATGTGCTATCAGCGACAATAGTATATTCCATTGCATAGTGTCTCCACAGTAGTGTTCCCACTATGTTCCAAACCTCGTATTAACATTTCTTGTAATGTCGGATTAGTATATAACGTACTTAATAAGAAAATGGTCATGTACACTGCTGGTCATCCAAAACGCAACAGTAAGAAGGGATTGAGATATCACTGTCGAATTTATTTGGAAGATAACTCGTCATACAAAGAGCACATTATTGAAAGCGCGGCCGCCACGCGGAAATGGCCGTGCCCTCTAAGGCGCCTTGCTGCGCAGTGCGCGGCTGCTCCCCGTCGGAGGTTCGTCCTCCCTCGATCGTGTGTGTGTGTGTGTGTGTGTGTTTTGTCCTTAGTCGAAGTTAGTTTAAGTAGTTTGTAAGTCTAGGGACTGATGATCACTGCAATTTTGTCCCGTTTTCGTTCCGAAATCAGCGAACATACATTTACGATATGTAAGAGATAGAGAGAACAAGGATACCAAAGGGACAGCGCAATCCGATGGGCGAGAAAGAGGTATTAAAACTTGCATATTACGGGTATTTGAGCATTATCGTTCGTCGGCAAGCTCCGAAGGTACGAGATGCTGGTAGGCCCCAACACTTCAGAGATATAACGCTCGATGGTTAGGTTACCGGCAACGAGTACTGGGGAAGGGGGAAGGAGTAGTATCCAGTGTCGGGCGGAGGACTTGTACGGCAATGCATCGAAAAGTATTCAATAGTTTGTCACCAGAGAGACTGCAGATTCTATCATGGTGCACGCAAAATCGGGGCTCATCGGTAAAACTAATGTCGTTCCCTTCGGTTGTCAAAGTCGTCGTTCATCGCAGCATTCACTATGCCGACACCTCTGCGTTCACTCAGTGGTAAACACAGCAAATGGACGCCTTGTGGACAGTCCACAGTGCTGCAAACAACGTTTATTGGTACGGGCCAATTCTGCTTATTGCGCAAAAGACCGACTTTGTTGCGATATGGTTGGTGATATGGTAGAGCGATCGGTCACTGTCATACGTGCAGTTTGGTTGTCATTCACATGTAGTGGTGCAGCGAGATGGATCCACTCGTTCCCGTCTCCCTGTCCTTCAATAAAAATGTTCAAATGTTTGTAAATCTATCGGACCAAACTGCGTGGTCATCAGTCCGTAGCTTACAAACTACTTAAACCTAGGTAAACTAACCTATGGACAAACACACACATCCATGCCCCAGGGAGGCTCGAACCTCCACGGCGAGCAACCGCGCGCTCCGCAGCGAGGTGCTTTAGACTGCTCGGCTACTCCACCGCGGCTACTGGAGTCCGGGGTCGGCGCCTGGACTGAACTGTTAATCATGTGTGTCTCTCGTCATCGCATACGCGTACACAAAATATCACCTGCTTCGTTCAGGGTGTTGCATTTTGTTTGGCCAGCAATAAATTATCTAAATTATCACCTTTTTTAGGCAGACATATTTTCATTCATTCCCGTCAGAACCAATAAATACCAATTACCATTAAAATAAAAAAGTGGAGAAAGAATTATAACACTATTAATATTTTCCAAACTTATAGAATAACAATAATAATTTCTTGTGGCTCATTGACCTGGTGCAAGTCTTTCAATTGGACGCCACTTCGGCGACTTGCTTGTCCCTAGCCTACCCCAGTTATCCAGCCGGGGAAAGGGGACCTACAGCTTAACGTGGAATCCGAACCACGTGTCGTTTCTGGCGACTCCTCACATAGTTGAGAGGTGAAGGATGGGTTAAAGTGCAGACTAAAAATATCAGAGGTCCGACGGAGTTTTGAACCCGCGACTCTTCGGTTTCCAGTAGAGCGCTTTACCCTAAGACCACCGGGCCCGACTATACAGTAACAATTTCGGTTGGAGTCGCGATCAGAAATCCTGTTCTGCAGGACACAGTTGTCAGACCAAAAACTGTTTCAAGGAAGTTGCACACTTCTCTGCAGTTACAGTTGGTGGAGTCCACGGGGAAGTGCCATTTCTGGACACAATTTTTGGTTTTTCCAACACAATAGAGACGGTTGAGTGATCTCCATACGACCATATTTTGTAAAGGGCCCGGAGGAAGCGTTTCTGAAGTCAGTGGCCAAATTGATTTACAGCCTCTGGCTATAAAGTTTCGTGAATAGTCTGGTAACATTATCGGAGATGAACTATTAACAACAGTTACCTTAATGCCCTTCGAAATAGCTACCTCGCATAATGAGCCACTGCTTAACTCTGCGATACATGTCCTGAAAACTTTGCACGAACCGTTCCATAGGGGTGGTGTTCAAAAGCAGCTTCACGTTTCGTTGGATTTCAAGAATATCGTCAGACCTCTCCTTTCAGACCCTTTTTGGGTCGAGAGAATAGGATTAAGTCTGGAGCATTGAGATCGGCGAATATGGTGAGTGATCAGAATATTTGCCCGGCCTCCTCGAAAACTCACATTAATCATCGGCAGTGCTTGATCCCCATAAACACATACCAGCATCGACAAGGTTGTAACGAAACTTTAAATTGATCCTTTGCTCGTTCATTGCCCTGTCCTCAGTTCAGAACCAACGCACTAAACAAGCACTTCGTCCATCAGGTCTAACACAGATAAAGCACAATGCTCAATAGAACTACGGAGGCGGCAGGCTGCCGACACTGACGGCTAGGCAGGTGCAGCGTTGTGGTTCGCCTGTGTTGCCCAGTAAACCATCCTGACTTCATTCGCCGAACTTTATGGCCAGACGTTGTATTAACATGAAAATACAGCAATTGCACTTAGCAAATGTATGTCTTGACACTGACAGCGATCAAATATACAACTTCGTTCATCCATTACTCGAAAGCGTCAATACTAGCTACTGTCAACAAATTTCACATACAGTTTTACACCTTTACGAAATGGAACAATTCTCTCATATAGGAACAACGACTGCCAATTTCTGTACTACTAAAAGGCTATCTCTGGATATTGCCCCCCCCCCTTCCTCTTACACGTCATTGCTGAAAAGCTTGTAAGACTAACAAGAAATGATTTTTTATTCATTATCAAAATTACTGACACATTCTGAAAATTTTAAATGACGTTGTAATATAACCTCTGACAATAAATTTCTAACATTAACGTAAACGAATTATGCACTACATCTCTCTTTCTGTCCTTCGAAATAGTCACTTCCCATAACTATGCACTGCTGAGATCTGCAATACGTGACCTGGAATCTTGGCACGAAGTCTTCCCTTGGGCTGGTGTTCAGAAGCAGTTTCACGTTTCGTTGGACTTCATGAATATCGTCAAGTATCTTTCCTTTTCAAAGTGAGGTGGAGTCAGTGGAATAGGAAGAAGTCTCGAAGATTGAGATCCAGCACTTATCGTGGATGTTCAAGTTGAACGACAACTTTCGGACTTTTTGGTAAAGAACAGTCTTGCTTGCATAAACTTGATGTTTTATTTATTTAAACATGACGCTTTTCGCCTCTTCTAGGCATCATCAGAAGTTTTAAAAGAAGGGGGGAGGTCAAGATTTACAAATTTGTTTAAAACACAACTAAAAATATGTTACATCTTTCCTATGCAAGATTTAACATATTTTAGTTGTGTTTTAAACAAGTTTGTAAATCTTCCCCCCCCCCCCTTTTCAAAGGTCTGATGATGCCTAGAGAGGCGAAACGCGTCATGTTTAAATAAATAAAACATCAAGTTCATGCAACTGTTCAACAACTTTGTCATAAATTTTTATCTAATTATTTACCTGCCAATGTATACAGTGGCCGTATGACTATTACGTATCTTTATCTCTGCAGCTAATATAATTATTTAGCAATTACATAGCAATATAATCAACCATTTAAAATGCTTCATTCTTAAGTAATTGACCATTATTCTTATGTGATTATGTTTAGTTCCATTATCGAAAATAGGTGTTGAAACGATACATTATTTTCTACTCCTGTCTCTGTTCAGAGATTAAATTATGACCTTCTGTTATCATGACGAGGTAGGAAAAGAAGCATTCATTTGTCTTTGTTACTTCGCCTTTAGTCTTCATCTTAACAAGAAGCAGATGCTCGGACTCGGATTTCATCGCCCTGTAGATTATAGAATGTGAGCGCATGACTGTTTCTTTCGATTAAATAATTTTAAAATAACATCCTATTACGCTTTTTCATTTTCCAATAAATCCCGGTCATTTCTCCATTCAGCAATTTTGAAAAGTTGTAAAGAGTCAAGTATTTCTGACCTCCTTACATGCCAGTTTAATGTGTACAAATAAAACCGCATCGTTATTCTGATTAATTTGATACCCCACACATGGTATTAGTGTTGACATTTAGAGTCAGTAATTGCTATACTTGTAATTGTCATTGCTTCTAAGAACTCTACCGAGCGAGGTGGTGCAGTGGTAACGCCCTGGACTCGTATTCGGAAGGATGGTGGTTCAAATCCACCTCCGGTCATCCAGATTTAGGTTTTCCGTGATTTCCCTAAATCACTCCAGTCAAATGCCGGGATGGTTCCTTTCAAAGGCCACGACCGATTTCCTTCCCTCATCCTTACCCAAAAATCCGAGCGTTAGCTCCGTCTCTAATGACCACGCTGTCGACGGGACGTAAAACCCTAAGATTCCTTCCTTCCTAAGAACGCTACATATTACGAAGCTACCAATGGACCAGACATTATTCTGCATGGCGTGAGTGTAGAAGTAACAGGCCTTATTGTTTTGAAAGTGGGCACTCTGGAAATACTGTGCTGTACTTGAGTGAGTCCCTACCAGTGGATAGCAGAGTTAGGAATCCTTTAAGAGTAACAACGGCAAAGCGGTTGGGGTAGCTGCAGGTTGAGGGGCCACCCCCAGTGAATCATCCTTTCTCGTTCTACTTTTCTCTGAGAGAACACGACATGCAGACATCAAAACAGGTGGGGCAGCTTCCCAAACACGCCTAACTGGCTTGTGAATTTAACCTGTATTGGCGAGGTGAAATGTGGAGGAGCCAGGGGCGTTTGCAAAGGCGCTCCTGATGGGTTTAACAGATAACAGGCGTCATTGCCCGTGTGCTGGGGACGACGTGAGAGATCATACATTTTAACTTTACTGTGGAACGCCACTTCCCCATGCAGGCTCTTGCGATGACTGCCAGTGGCAGTACACAAACGCTTCTGTGAATATTTAAACGGTCCACTGAGCTTTGCCTTTTGGCATAAAACAGCGAGTGCAGTGCCTAGTGTTGAGTTGCGGACTTGACCTGTAATTACGCCACTTTCACAGAGCGAGCAGTGCACATTGTGCCACGTCCACAATATCTAGTTAACGTCTGCGGACGAGAGCGAGGAACCACGACGGTGGCTAATTTGCTGAATTAGCGTATCCTGCCACATAAATTTTAGACTAGCGAAGTTAGTGGATGTTCACTTCTACGAGATTATTAAGATGTCTTTGACTAATTCAGTCTAGTTCCAGATTAGAACCGGCAGTTTTTGATAGAATTTCAGAGTGCTGGTTGCAGAAGCTGACGACGCAGCGAACGGTAAATTGCGTGCTAACGCAAGTCACCAACACCAGAACCACATTATACGGCATGACAACCTCACAGCCTCTGTTAGTTCATTTTCTCTGTTGTAAATTCAAGTGTCGGCGCGAACTCAGTCATCCTCTAATAGATATTTTATAGTCGTAATTTTTATTTTTGGTTACGAGTATCTAAGCAATACTGTTGACGGTCGAGTCTAATCCTATTTCTTTTTATTACTATTTCACTTCATTCTCTTTAATGTCATTAGTTTTAGGTTTTCCACTGTGGTTAAAATTAATAATTTAATTTTACATCTCAGTAGAAAAGCGCTTTATTTTAATGAGGCCCTGCTAATACCAGACTCCCTGACCCAGTGAGGTCCCTTAGCAGTTATTATTTGCTTTCCTACTTACAGGAATAGTCGTTCGGTTCATTCTGAGCACAGTTAAGGCCCTCTTACCAGTCTTGGATTGAGACGTAGCCGGCCGCTGTGGCCGAGGGGACTAAGGCGCTTCAGGGACTAAGGCGCTTCAGTCACGGTCTGCACGGCCACTACGGTCGGGGGTTCGAATCCCCCCTCGGGCATGGATATTTGTGCCGTCCTTAGGATTAGCTAGTTCATAAGTAGTTTGTAAGTTTAGGGACTGATGACCCCTTAGTTAAGTCCCATAAGCTATACAAACATTTGAACATTTGAATTTTCTTTTCTGCCTCCAGTTCTGGTTCCGAATTCGGTTCCGATATAACCATTTCCGTTACATTCCTACTCTCCCGGACTTACTATACAGGAGAAGCGCGGTTGCAACCGCAACGTTGTCGCGGAATTGTTCGTCTTTGTCCGCACGTTTCTTACATCATTTTCATACTCTTTTTTCCTGCACTTATCCATCTTTTCTCGCGTTTAATATATCGTGACGGCGTCTTACAATTTACGCGACAGAACCGCAGACTGGGTAATGAATGTCTCTGGACCGTGGCACGGGTCTCGCAGAGTTAGAAGGAGACAGCGGCGTGGCGGCTTATCGTCCGGCGCCGCTACACAGCCGGCATTCATTAGTCGCCGTCGTTGCCTTTTGTCTCCAGAAACGTTCGCAAACGGCTCGAGTCGCGCGTCTCCGCTGCTCTTCCCCCCCTCCCCTCCTTGCCTTTTCCCTCTCAGCCACCCGGGCTGCGGGCGTCTAACAGAGGCGCTGTTTTTGCGTAATGTATGCAAATTGCGCATAAGGCGGAGGCGTTTGTACGGCTCCTTCTTATATCCCTCCCCCCGCCCCGGCGCGCTGTCGTTGCAAGTTAATTTAATTATCCCCAAGTTTGTAGAAGATGTTCGGGCCGGGGCCGAATGCTTAAGAGAGCGGAAGTGGCCCACGCCGCCGCCCACAAAGCCAGCGGCGCCGCTGCTGTGGCGTGCCGCGGGCCAATTTGAGCACAACAGCGCGAGGCGGCCTCCGGAATTAATTACACTGCACACTGCTCCCTCAGGAGCCGGCCGGGGGCGTGTCCGCGACGCCGCCGCCTCCTCGGAGAGGGCTGTCCACTGACAAGTCTGTCTCTGCCTCCGCCCTCTCCGTCTCTCTGCCCGCCTGCTGCTGCGGCCGAAATTAATTAATGATTCAATTTACTTTGTAATCTGGCGCCGCGCGGGGAGCGGCGAGCAGCCGGGGTGTCCGAGGGATTAGGCGGCAGTGACCCTTTCCCGGCCTCCGCCACGTGACTGGATTCCGGCCACTGCCCTGACGGCGACGTCCGGCTCCGCAGGCCATTACGGCTTGCTGCCGACGCACAGTGGGACGGAATTCCGCAAAACGTGGCCAAAACCGCGAAAAATGAATTTTCGATTCGCAGAATTTTGATGGGTGGGTTGGGTAGGGGAAGAATTGGTGCATCTCATTCCAGAAGGAGAGGTCGCCAGCTTCGATACATGTCGACAAACGCTAAAAACGAAAATAAAAGAATTTTTAAGATCTGCAAAAGATAAGCGACACCCCCTGGCTACACCAGGTGTCTATAAAATCCCCTGCAGTTGTGGAAAAGTTTATATAGGTACAACTAAAAGAAGTGTCAACACTCGTCTGGGAGAACACAACAGGAACTGCCGCCTCGGACATACTGATAAATCGGCTGTAGCGGAACACGTGTTTGAAGAAGGTGACCACGAAATCAAATTTAACGAGACGTCCGTCATAGCAAAGACGTCGCATTATTATGCGCGTTTGTACAGAGAGGCCATTGAGATTTTTAAACATCGAAATAATTTTAACAAAAAAGAAGAAGGTCTCAAACTTGATAAGATATTGATGTCAACACTGCAGCAACAGCATGACAATCGATTAATTTCAATCGAGGAGGTTGGGAATAGCAGAGACCACAGCACAGCCGACACCACGTAACTGACAGCAGCGCCCTCTGTTTTGCCTATATATACGACGATCACTCGCGCTCTCGTTGCAGTACGCCGCTTTACCTCTGAGGATGCCTTCCGCAGACGAGGGCGAAACGTCAGGGGAAAGTTTTATGTATTGACCACGGCATCTCAGCCCGGAAGCTTTAAGTAATGGCTAAAAACGTACGTTTCCCTTTCCTTAGCCTATCTTCGAACATAAGTCGAAATGTGAGTATTGCCTCCCGTGTTCCTACATTTCTCCTAAATGCAAACTGATCTTCTCCGAGGTTGGATTCCACAAGTTTTTCCATTCGTCGGTAAATAATTCGTGTTAGTATTTTTTGCACCCATGACTTATTAAACTGATAGTTCTGTAATTTTGACACTTGTCTGCATTTGCTTTTTTGGAATTGGAATTACAATATTCTTTTTGAAGTCGGAGGGTATTTCCCCTGTCTCATACATCTTGCATACCAGGTGATACAATTTTTTCCATGACTGGCTCTTCTAATGACTTCAGCATTCAGACTAATATCATCTACTCCAGAGACCTTATTTCGACTCAAGTTCTTCAGCGCTCTGTCAAATTCTTCTCGCAGTATCATGTCTCCTATCTCATCTTCCCCACTTCGTCTTCCATTTCTAGAATACTGCTTTCAAGTTTATTTCCTTTGTATAGGCCCTCTATATATTCCTTCCACAGTTCAGCCTTTACCTCTTTGTTTAGTACTGGTTTTCCGTCTGGGTTCTTGATATTCATACAACTGCTTTTCTTGTCTCCAAATATCTCTTTTATTTTCCTGTAGATAGTATCTATCTTTCCCCTAGTTATGCATTCTTCTACAGTTCTGCATTTGTACTGTATCCACTCCTGCTTAGCCAGTCTGCACATCCTGTCACTCTCATTTTTCAGACGTTTGTACTCCCATTTTCACTTGCGGAATTTTTATATTTTCTCCTCTCATCAATTAAGTTCAGTATATCCTGTGTTTTTGTTGTTGTGGTCTTCAGTCCGGAGACTGGTTTGATGCAGCTCTCCACAATACCCTATCCTGAGCAAGCGTCTTCATCTCCACATAAGAACGGCAACCTACATCTGTCCGAATCTGCTTACTGTATGCGTCTCTTGGTCTTCCTCTGCGGTTTTCACCCCACACACTTCCCTCCAACGCTAAATTCACAATTCCTTGATGTCTAAGAATGTGTCCTACCAATCTATCTCTTCTTTTAGTCAAGGTATGCCAGAAATTTCTTTTCTCCCCAATTCTGTTCAGTACCTCCTCATTAGTTACGCGATCCACCCACCTAATCTTCAGCATTCTTCTGTAGCACCATATTTCAAAAGCCTCTATCCTCTTCCTGTCCGCACTTTTTTTATCGTCCATGTTTCACTCCCATACAAGGCAACACTCCATACAAATGCCTTCAGAAAGTACTTCCTTGGGCTTAAATCAATATTCAATGTTAACAAATTTCTCTTTTTCAAGAACACTTTTCTACCCATTGCCATTCTGCATTTTATATCCTCTGTACTGCGACCATCATTTGTTATTTTACTGCCCAAGTAACAAAACTCATCTACCTCCTTTATTGCTTCTTTACCTAATCTAATTCCTTTAGCATCACCTGATTTTCTTAGACTGCACTCCATTACCCTAGTTTTGTTCTTGTTAATGTTCATCTCATATGCACCTTTCAGCACACTGTCCATTCCGTTCAATTGATCTTCCAGGTCCTTTGCTGTATCTGACAGAATTACTATGTCGTCGTAAAAACGCAATGTTTTTAATTTTTTCCCCTGAACTTTAATTCCTTCACCAAATTTCTCCTTGCTTTCCTTTATAGCTTGCTCAATGTACAAATTGAATAACATTGGAGAAAGGCTACAACCCTGTCTTACTCCCTTTCCAACCACGTTTCATGTAACTGCGCTACAGGCCAGTGCGCATGCGCTGCAGGCGTACGCGCATCTCGTTGAAGAAACTAAACAGTTTCGGCACCTTCCAACTGTGGCGAAACTGATTGCGCGTGTGTTTAGGTTAGGTTATAACCAATACATAACAAAATACAACATAAAGTGGGGGGAACGCAAGAAATAATTCGGTTTTTGAACATATATGCGATGCAGAGGTGTTTGTGCGATTTCAACAACGAAAAATTTCAGGAATACGCAGCAGCCTGTTAGTGCTCTTGAACAATTATTCGTGAATTAAATATTGGGTTGACGATTAGTGAATTGCAGACCAAAATACATTCAAATTCAAATACCTATACAAACGAAGTATGGCAATTGTGGATTTGGTAACACGGTACAGGTACTGTAGAGACGAATATCTACTTGACAAGAAACGTAATGCAATTTGTAATTTCAGATCTTGTAACAATGCTTCACGCGTAACAATATCTTGTTTCTTTATTGCATTACTAACTCTATTTAAAAGGAACGTAAACTGCTTTGGTGACATTCTACCTTGATTAAAATAGCTTATAGGGTCTTCAATAACAATTTATTTCAGCAAGGTCGCTAAGCAACCCAGCTGACGTCTTTTTTTTAATCCAGTGACAAACCCAAACACGTTATTTATTCTTTTTATGTTTAGTCTTATGTAGTGACTTCACACAGAGAAGCAATAGCTCCGCCACAATTATTACAGCTACCAAAACTTTCATACTACGGCACTCACAAAACAACGAAACTGAAGTGCATAGTATTGGTGCCGTGTCTACATACACACACGAAACCAGTTGCGCGCAATTCATTTCATGAAACGAGTGTCGCAATCTAGTGTCTTCGTGTAGACTAGCCTTTACGTCAGCTCAAAACTGTCTAGTGTCAGCTCAAAACTACCTTCGTCGAGAACACACGCGGCGCTGTGAAAGCAAGCCAAATAAGAGTAAATTATTTACTCCCGGTTTGTGAGTGAATATTTCGGCAGGGAAGTGAAGAATTTCATTATGTGTAATTCTCTCCGTAGTGGATCGATTTGGGACCCAGCTGATTCGATTATATAGATGGGTGAAAATACCCGCAGCTGTATTCAAAATCTTTTTTAAATTATGTGCGACCGGTTTCGGTGTTATACTACACCATTTTCAGGCTCCCGTTGTGTGATTATTATTAAAAGCACATTTGGACTGGTTAGCCATTAAAACCAGTAGCCGTAAATTTCTTGCTCTGTTCATGTTACACTCTCGCGTTGCCCAGAATTTAATAAAGATTTTGAATACAGCTGCTAGTATTTTCATCCATATATATGAAGAATTTCAGTCCTACAAGATGGAAACAGTTGTTACAGGTATGTACAAAATGTTCGTACACGAAATCGTCATAAATTTCATGATTATCCTATTTATATTATAATTTTTCCGATTCCTGTGCAAACCGACCATGCTTTGCCGAACTTGCATTTTGAACTAGAGCAAAAGTAGCATAAACCGCAATATACTGCGGAATTTCAACTCCTAGACTATAGATTGATGCATTATCTGATGTATTTGACCAGAATCAGCTGCCAAAATCTGCCTTATCTCTTGTATAATGAGAACTTACAGGTTCCCGCTCGGGCGACAATTCGTAGCTCAACATGGTCGATGGAGCGCGCGGAGCGGCAGGCTACGGAACTATATGTTTCCCGTGCCACACGCATACGATATCTGATCATTTGTGTATTCACAAAAAATGTTCAAATCTTTGTTAAGCTTAAGGGACTTAACTGCGATGTTATCAGTCCCTAAACTTACAAACTACTTATGAACTGCCTTATACTAAAGACGGCACAAACATCTAAGACGGGGGACGACCTCGCGCATCGTAGCATAGCGCCTCAATGCGCTCGGCAACTCCGCCGGGGCCATTTGTATGTATTACTAATGCTATTGTAATATTTTTCACACAGGTTTGGATGGTCAATACGTGAAATTCACTCGGTAAGAAATATTCGGCATTGTTAAACAACGGTTGAATGATGGTCTACCTGTATTAATACCTTATATGGAGGAACAACTTTCCAAGAAAATTGGTAGACCGCTACAGATACCGAAGGATATGAAAGTCTCTCTTTCCTCATTCCTTGGCAAACTGATAACAAGGTGGCAAAAGGCTAAAAAGACGTGTTAAAACAATAGAAGACGTTTTACAGAAGCTTCTGGTAACTTCGGATCCATATATACCCAGTATTAGAAAACAGCCACAAACACATGTGAAAAGTTTGTGAAAAGAGGCAATAAAGCTGTTACTCTCCCCTGCAATTCCAATTACACCACGATCACCTACGGAAAATTCCGATATGATTCTGACTCTGAGAACTTCGAGTGCGATACTGACTCTGATTGCTAGATATAAAACCAATCATATCATTTTGTATGTTCGGAACAACATCTTGAATCATATTAACTTCTGAATGCTAAGAACGATTGTCTTTATTAACTACACTTATTACTTCTATCGTTGATTATACTATTGCGTTTATTATTCGTGTCCTCTCACCGACTTTGAAGATTATATTATTGAATTACGATGTGTATGGTATCGAAGAATTTTTTCCGATTTATTTTCTCCAAATATTATGTTATTTTGTTATAATTAACAAGTCACGTTGGCAGTGTATTAATTATCAGTGTCTAAATACTACATATACGCTGATATTAATGAATCATTATGGATTTTCATGGGTCACGTTGTTATTAGGGAAGGACTCGAAGCCGGCCGCGGTGGCCGAGGGGACTGCAGCGCGCCAGTCACAGTCTGCACGGCCACTACGGTCGGGGGTTCGAATCCCCCCTCGGGCATGGATATTTGTGCCGTCCTTAGTTGTAGTTAGTTTGTAAGTAGTTTGTAAGTTTAGGGACTGATGACTCCGTAGTTAAGTCCCATAAGCTATACAAACATTTTGAATTTTTGAAAGACTCGAACATCCGGCAAGAGCAGCAGCACGATCAATGACATGGCACCTTAGACCGCACGCTAACCCGTATCTCTGTCCATTTTCTCTTTCCCTCCATACTTAAAATGGAGAAATTAAAATTTAGGAACGTACTTTAAATATTTTGGTAACGCCTTAAAATGAGCACAACTTTACTGTTACAGAAAAATACAGAAAAAGACAACAACAATCAACAAAGTTATTTACTGACTTCGTTACTACGATATTTTGATTTCCACTGCTGACATTATTGACCTGGCAGTTGTAACATTGTAGCTGTTCGGTATGCGTGAAAATGATCCGTTTACACATAAACATCGTAGGAATTCATTACAGTCCTGGAAAAGTTTTCATGAACAAAAACATTCGGGATAATTACAAATGAAAACCGAAAAATTCGGACTAACCGTAAAAATCATAAGTTTTAGATGCACTTTCGATAATAACAGACGATAGGAATGCCACATTTGTAAATTCTGATTGAAGCGGAGGGGGAGATGGAGGAAGATATAGGGAGAGGTGGAAATAGGGGAGGAGGAGTAAATTGACAAGGGTGAGATGGTGAGGTGATAGGCCAATAGAGAGGCAATAGATTGGGAGAAAGAGGGAAGGTCTCTGATAGCCAGGTAAGACGAAGAGACATGGACTGAGCTATTATTATTATTAATTACAAGTAGCTCATATGGAACCTATGTTACAATTTTTAAAGTTTAAAATACTTGTGTTAATTAACTTGTACTTCAGATCTTAACTCTCCCTCCCCCCCCACACACACACAGAAAACAACCTTCCCACCACCACAGAAGAATAAAGTATCTACGTCCCTGCTTAGGGCGAAGAGGAAACAGAATGGTGGTGAAGTAATGGGGACGGAAGAGTAGATGAACATAGAGAGGTAGAAGTAGGAAATGCACTCATAGCGAGTGGAATAAATGCATAATATAAGGAATGTTATTGTGAATTAGACTTACCATCGTTTATATCAAGAGGAGGAAACGGACGGAGAGAGCAGGGATGAGGGGGATGGAGTAACAGAAGATTTAAACAAATAAATACCCGGGCAGTAAGACAAAAAAGATATCGTTTATCACCAAGTTTGTGATTAACGTATAGAAAACACCAACAATTGATTCTCAATAGAATGACTCCTGATTTATTTCATTTCAGTAGACTCCAGGTTGTGCTGAAATTGTTTTGTTTGAACTCCCATATATTCTAGGTCAGATTAGGGTTGACTAATACCTGCTCGATGAACTGACAACGCACTCCCTAAAACCACTGCAGTTACACAATGATCAGCCAGAACATTACGACAACCTACCTACCACCTACCTACTATTGATATGAACCCGCTCAGCCAATAGCAGCGTTCCCTAACGAGAAATTACTGCTACTCACACACGGCTCAATCATATTCTGCCAAACATAACGGGGGCGTTCATGGGTCCAGTGGATCTCATACAAGGTACCATCACGGACAAGAAGTATCGCACACTGGTTGCAGACCAGGTACTCCCCATAATGACGATCATTCATCGCAACAGCAGTGCCATTTTTCAAGAAGATAAATGCGCCACGTCGTAAGTCCCAGAATGTGATGCGGTTGTTCAAGGATCTCAGTAGCGTGTTGCAACTGATGTGCTGACCTACCAACCCACCTCTGCACCCGATCGAACACAGGGTTGATTTGACTGGACGTGGTGTCAGAGCTCATCCCCCTACCAGGAATTTACGGGAATAAGGTGACTTGTATGTGTAGGTGTCGTGCCGATTCACTCCAACGATCTACCAACACCTCATTACTTCCGTATCAAGAATATCCAAATGTTCAAATGTTTACGTCTGTGGGACTTCACTACGCCGGTTATCAGTCCCTAGGCTAACTTATATTAAGGAAAACAAATACACTCATGCCCGAAGGACGACTCGAACCTCCAACGGCGAACAGCGGCGCGCTCCGCAACTAGGCGCCTTGGAATGTTCGGCCACTCCACAGCGGCCCATTTCAAGACGCATCCATGCCATAGGCTAGTCGACATGAAAACATGTCCAAATGTTTGTAAATCTATTGGACCAACAGCTATGCTCAACAGTCCCTAGACTTAAAAACTACCTAAACTAACACTAAGCATGACACACACGCACACGCACACGCACACGCACGTACGCTTGTCCAAGGGAGATGTCAAAACTCCAGTGGGAGCGACCGCCCTGACCGTACCGTGAGGTCTTAGACCACGCAGCCATTCCGCGCAGCTTCGTGTTCATACCGTCTATTACGTAGATGTAGACATGTTATAAAAGACACTTAAATTTTTTGTTAAGCACACTTCATATTTTCTTTATTAGTAAACTACACCCGTGAGATGCCGTGGCCAGCCGCTAGTATAAAGTAAAATGTGTGTAGATCCGATGATCCGCATCACCCGAAAGGCACAGTGACAGGTACTGAAATAAGTGTCAGAAGCATAGAAAAGCAACTGAAATCGCTCAACAGAGGAAATGTCATTAGACCTGATGGGGTAACAACTCGATTTTACTCGGAGTATGTGCCACGGCGGAGTGGCCAAGCGCATTGAGGCGCTATGCTCCGATGCGCGAGGCCTTTCTCCGTCGGGGATTCGAATCCCCCCCAAGGGCATGGATGTTTCTGTCGTCTTTAGTATAACGTAGTCTATAAGTAATTTGTACGTTTAGGAACTGATGACCCCGCAGTTAAGTCCCTTAAGCTTAATAAACATTTCAACATTTTCGGAGTATGCGAAGGAACTTGGTCCCCTTCTAGCAGCAGTGTATCGAAGTTCTCTAGAGGAGGAACCACAGTGGAGTCACCGAGCGTTCTAAGGCGCCTTGCTGCGAAGGGCACGGTTGTTCGCCGTCGGAGGTCCGAGTCCTCCTTCGGGCATGGGTGTTTGTGTTGTCCTTAGCATAAGTTATTTTTATGTTAGTTTAAGCAGTTCGTAAGCCTAGGGACTGATGAGCAATGTAGTTAAAGTCTTTTGGATTTACAAACATTTGAATTTTCTCTAGAGGAGCGAAGCATTCCTAACGATTAGATAAAAGTGACATTGATCAGATGCGCAGAACTTGGTAAGTCCTACGATCTGCAGGAAAGACAACAACTCCTAAAATTGCTAACGGTTTATAACCTTCTGGACGTACAATAACGAAACGTCAAGAAAAAAAGATGTTCAATCACGTAGGGACAACAAACAACAAGTATAATAGTGAAAACATACACACAGACAGTAGCTATTACAAGTGGCGCTCGGCAAAGACAAAACAACTACACCACACGAAAACTACGCAAAGTGCTGCGGCAGCTGGATCCGGCGTAAGAGCGTCCTGTGGTTGGGTATGCACTGCCCTCCACACTCCGTCGATGCGCTTCTGAAGCCGGCATCGGCGGAGCGCTACAACCGGTTACTCCGCTGTTATTGGCTGGGCACTGTCACGTGGCTGACCGTAATGTAGTGCCGCATACAGCGCCGTTTCTTCTGCTGTTGGCCGCTGTTTATGTTATTGCGTGTGAGCGCCCACGAAAAGGAGCTCAGCAGCCCTCCTTGGATGCCTGTTATGCTGGCACTCTACATGGTCAGGGGCTGCCACAGCAGAACTATACATACAGGCAAATGTAATTGACATCCGTCAGTTGCATGAGTTTGGAACACATTTCGTGTTCGAATATTACGTCATTTGTATAGACCGGAAATCTCCTTTGTATGAATCAACATGGTTTCCGAAAGTGACAATCAACTGAAACACAACAAGCGTTATTCATCCACGAGATGCAGAGGTCAGTAGATACAGGATCGCAGGTAGATTCCGTGTTTCTTGACTTCCGAAAGGCTTTCGATATCTTTTTGCACCGTCGTCTGATGAACAAAGTACAAGCATACGAAATATCAGACCCATTGTGTGTCTTCATTGAAGCGTTCCTAAGTAATAATCCGTATCATGTCATTCTCAACTTAGAGAAACCTTCAGCCGGCCGCGGTGGCCGAGGGGACTGAGGCGCTCCAGTCACGCGGTCTGCACGGCCACTACGGTCGGGGGCTCGATTCCCCCCTCGGGCATGGATATTTGTGCCGTCCTTAGTGTTAGCTAGTTCATAAGTAGTTTGAAAGTTTAGGGACTGATGACCCCGTAGTTAAGTCCCATAAGCTATACAAACATTTGAACATTTGAGAAACCTTCAGACCTTAGAGTGATCCCAGGCGTCTCCCAGGGAAGTGTTATAGGACCTTCGCTTTTCATAATACATAAAGTATATAACTACCTCGTAAATAACATCGGAACATTGAGACTTTTTAGGGATGATACTGTAGTTTATCGAGAAGTCGCAACACCGCGAAATGCAGGAGGATCTGCATCGTATTGACGGATGGTGCAAGGAATGTCAATTACGTGTGAACATAAACAAGTATAAAGTCTGCGTTTACATAGAAGGAAAGATCCTGTACTACGTAATTACGCAATAGCAGAACAAACACTGGAAGGATCAAAAAATATCTGGGAGGAAACATAAAGAGCGATCAGAAATAGAACGACCATCTAAATTTATCCTAGAAGAATCCTCGTAAACAAAGGAAGTAAGTTATAAGATATTCGTTCAGGCAGCGCTTGAGTGTTGTTCACCACAGTGGGATCAGTACCAGGTAGGGTTAATAGAAGAGATAGAGAAGATACAATGAAGAGCAGCACGCATTTGGTAAGCGCGAAGATATGATTAGGAAACTGCCCTGGCTGACACTGGAAGAGGGTGTTCTGTATCGCGGTAAGGGCGCCTTTCAAAGTTCCGAGAGCATACTTTTCAAGAAGAATCAGCCAGTATATTGCTTCCTCCTACGCATATCTCGCGAAGCGACCACAAGAATAAAATTACATTATGGCCCAAAGGAG
The DNA here is from genome assembly GCA_026315105.1 of Locusta migratoria. Classification (NCBI taxonomy): domain Eukaryota; kingdom Metazoa; phylum Arthropoda; class Insecta; order Orthoptera; family Acrididae; genus Locusta; species Locusta migratoria. Next base: position 392,591,983 of record CM048744.1, on the reverse strand, counting down.
GCATATAGGCAATCTTTTTCCTCTCAAACCATACGCGACTGGAATAAGATAAAGTGAAAACGGTACGCAAAGTACCCTACGCCAAGCGCCGAGAGGTGGCTTGCACAGTACGGATGTAGATGTAGATTGTAGATGATGACAACAAGCCTACCGAAAGCGGTAATGCGAGACTAATATTGAAGTTATACCGATCTTGATGTTAAGATCTTCCCTTTAATAGATCATAATATTTTTCGCGTTAATAGAAAAATTTAAAAAATATTTATTACGCAATGATGGTTTGAATAGTGAATTATAATCTTGAATTCATATAAATATTCCCATAGAAATATGCACTTTCAGTTTTTCACGGTTTCCAATTTTCTGGGCAAATTTTGCAATTTTTCTTTCATATAAAATAAGAAATATTGAACTAGTTAGTTTACGGCTCATTTGCTCCATAATTTAGAGTATATGACAATGTTCATGTTCAAGGGTGAGAGACAGCAAACTTAATATGCAAGGTAATTTTTTAATGAAAGACATACCGCATGATTTAGCAGTTATAAAAATATTACCAAATTTGCAAAGAAGATATGTGAAATAAATTAAAGACACATTTATTTTAAACTGTAGGATAAAGTGCTATTCTGTCATAAACCTCCTTCTTATATGTTGTTAAGGTTTCTGTGATAATATTTTGAAATTACTAAATTATGCTGTATGTCTTTCATTAAAAAAAATACCTAGCATATGAAGTTTGCTGTCTCTCACCCTTGAACATGAACATTGTAATATACTCTAAATTATGGAGAAAATATTGTACTTTGTACAAATGCGCCGAAAACTGACTAGTTCAATATTCCTTAGTTTGATAATTACATTAGCATGGATTACAGTCTATGCTACGCCTCCAATACCATTGTTATAAAAATATTTTTTAGTGTATAGAAACATTGTATGCTGTAGGGATATATCTCCAATGTCAATCCTTTGTGTCATAAATACTAGCATGAAACTGTATATGTATGCCGGTGTGCGTAAGAAATTGTACTCTTTACGTTATAACTGTAGGATAGGTAATATATTATTGGTTTCTTATTTATAAAAAAATACATGAACATAAGTTTATTAATTATATACGACTGCCTCTCAGGGCAAATACTATGATTTAACATAATCTCTACTGTGCATATGCAATGTCTTTATCATTGTAGTTACCATTCGAGGCCAACGAGAAAGACAGGCCCCGGCGTGACTGAAGTAGCGAAGACGAACAATTGGTTCTTGCAAATTGCTTGGCACAGTGGCCAGGAGCAGGAGAGAAGCTCTATTGTACACTCGAAAATGAGTACTTCGAAATGCAATGAAGCAATTATTTGTTCCTCTGATCGCGGAGAAACAAATCTGAACACTTCAGGCGATGTAATCTACACTTTCAACAAATTGTGAGGTTGGTTGGTTGTTTAGGATAGGGGGATAAAACTGCTACGGTTATCGGTGCCCCGATGGGGAGGGGAAGGCGAGGATAGCAAAGGAGGGGAAGGGCAAGGAAACGCAGTCCAGGGAGGAAAGACTGCAGTAGTTCGGGGCTCCGTGCTGGACGTACTCGACAGAACCGTGAGCCCCCTGGGGAGGGGGGGGGGTGAGGTAATTCACTACACAACGCCAGCAACAACCCCCCCACCGCCCACCCCTGCGTCCTCTTGCTAGGAGCCACATGTCTCTCCTACCGTTTTCATCCGAGACAATCACGGCTCCATTTTCAAATGTCTCGCCCCCACCATATTCTACCTTCCGAGCATCTTCCCGGCCAGAAAGAAGCTTTTAGAACCTTCTGGAACATTCTAGAAGCATTCGACCGTTTGACGGTTGAAATCATCTTCCAATCACATCATCTCCTGATAGTTTCGGCGCGAACAGGCCTTCGACAAACATAGCATGTACGGAGGTTAAATTTCCTGGAGCCTTATAAGTTTATAAGCTCGACCAATCCTTTCACAAGGACATTTGTTGAGAGGAGAAGATGGTGACTGAAGAGACAGATAACAGACTGTGAGACAGAAAGAGACAGTGGCAGCTTGTGAGAAAAAGAATGGGACAAAGACAATGGTAGAGAGACAGTCAAAGTGGCAAAAGTAGAGGTAATAAAGATCAAGACATAGCGAATAAGATAAATACAATGGCAGAGACAGAGAAGAAAAAGCGCTAATTGGAGAAAGAGACATTCTGTGACAAGACATATGTAGACAGTGGCTGTGGAAGCGAGATACTGTGTATGAAAATTTCGTTACAATGATATGCTGGGTAAAATAAATTATTATACTCTCTAGTAAAAGAGTGCGAATACGTTAGCATGACAACATTTTTGGCGAGGAAGGCGGAATGGGACTGAGGCAACTGGTTCTCCAGTTTCTGTCAGATTCTTTTATGCTCCGACAGGTGAATTATTTATCTTGTATAGTTTGTTCGACAGTATAGAGCTGGGACAATGAGCTCATTACATCCGGAACGAATGTTATCCATCATTCATATCTTCGTTGCCCTAAACATTCTCATGCAGAGTATGGAGCATATATTAGTGACACGAGACGAGTACTCGCACATCGGTAACATTTTGATATAACCGCTGTAGTAAGCATCTCTGGCTCTGGCTGACGGCTTACTGATGCGCCGGTGGCAGAAGCAAAGACCTTGTAAAAAATAACTAGACTTACTAACGGCGCTGCGGTCGCGGGATAATTTGAACCTTCGGCCGACCGCCATGAAAGTGGCAAGCGTCAGATAAATACGACTGTTGTTAGTAGATAAAACCTGTGTTATATAGTTACTGCCCTGTATATACTCAGTTGGTAGTATGTCTATATTAATTTACTATTGCAGTATATGTAACACACTATGGTGAAGAGATGCTCAGCGTTTAAGTGCATAAATAGATTTAAGAAAGGAATGAAAAGAAGTAATACTGTCTTCCCATTTATACTTCTCAGGAATACAAGTAGCCTATTTCTTGTGTTGAGAAATAGTTACTCTTGCTTAACAGGCTGTTAGTCAAGACAATATTGGATTTTGTATGAAATAAATGACAGGCTTTTACAATACTGGTAGCTCTTAAAAACGAGCTACTTTAGGCAGTACTGGTGGACAGGAAGCTTAAAAAGTTTCATTTTATGATAGTGTAAAATAAATTGTGGTCACGAGATCAGTTGCCTCACTGCAGTTCAAATGTTTATTAATGAAATTAATATTACCAGCTTGTAACACAGAATTTAAACGTTATCTACTTTACAAATAGGTATAACAACTGAAAGGGGTTTGGAGAACTGTGTATGTTTCCAAATATGAATGACAAATAGCCACACTGGATGCACATTGTGAAGTTGAACCCTGTGATGATAGTTGCTGACTTTGAGCAGTTCAAGCTACAGTAAGGTATTTGGCTTACAGTATTAAAAATGATAATGTTCGTGCTAGGTACCATAATGCTAATGTTAGATGCACTTAGTTAAGGGGAGACGGAAGGCAATTTTCATCCCTATTCTACCAATGCTATTTTACCCTTTGAATAGGTACACTTTTCAAAGGAACTGTAAGTCATAAAACAACGAAATTTTTACTGCGTATATATAACACATATGTCTCAATTTACAAGTAAAATGAACATATAACTCTAATGCTTTTGAAGAATTTTTTTTCTTTCACCAGTAAAATTTAACTTTTTTAGTACATTAATTATTATAAAACAGTTGATGATTGTTTTGTGATTCTCAATTTACTTGTAATGATTTATTACCACCTTCAGTACAAAAAGACCAAATTTCATCTTTCTACCCCTATTAGTTTATCAAATAATGGTACGTGAAAATAAAAAAAATGTAGTTTGAGAAAAATCAATTTAAAGTTTAAAATTGCAATTCAAGTACAGTTATTGATGAGAATTACTTACCACTCATATTTTCCTGCACCATAATGAGCATTATCTGAATCATACTGATCTTTTTTTTTCTCTTGGTTCCTCTTCTTTTCTGTCTAGCTTCTTTTGTGCATTTTAAATTAGCAATATCGGCTTTGCGGAATCACTCTTTATCTATTTGCACCAAGGATTTTGCAGTATTTCCATTACATTGTATGCCCAATAATTACAAAACATCCAATTTTCTAGTTACACCATCACTGAAGCACAAATAGCATCATAAACACCAAATTTGAGGGTTGTGATCTGAACAAATACAGTTTTTGGTAACCATGTCCAAATGACAGAATTTACACATTCATTTAAATTTTGGGTTTTCCAATGAAAACACTTCTTCAAGAAGATATCTTTACAAAGGTCTCTAAACATAGGTTTAATTTCATTCATTACTTCCTCAGGTAAAGAATGTTTGTGGTCATATATGTCACTTCTCCTGTACTTGCACAAAGTGTCAGGACCATTTGGGCAAAGAGAGTGCACAGGATTTTCATTTGTGGATAGCTTATGGAAATAGATAGCCCATACAGCTTTTTTCGTGTTTTCTAAATTCTCTACATTTCTTCTTATGATCAAGCCATAATAATTCTGTAATCTATCTCAACATTTGTCAGGCGACCTTTGCCACCTATCTTCTTACCACCTTCCAATACTATTTTGGACTTTTCTTTTAGTAATCTTCTTAATCAGGACCCCATTCTCTTGTGGACATGCCCAATGCACTATAATTTAGAAATTGTGACATTACAACCATAGGGTTGTTCTGCACATACCCGGTCATAAGCCTTGCTGTCACCATCCCTTAAATACTGGGTGTATCTGACACCCCTGTTTGCCACTGAACGATTAAAAATCATGAGAACTCCTGCTACTTCCATGCCACAAGGATAATTCATATGACAGTAATGTTCATCCCGTTTCCCAGTTCCACTGCCACAAATCTGACAGTACTTGCTTAGAATCTCTACATCAATTACCTTGCCGGTATCAAATTATGTAGCTGTCACGACACCGTTTAGTGAAGTGTGGCCACGTTACTGCCAGCTGCCATCGAAACATGCGCAAATATCACTACTTTCACTGTCATCACTTTCCCCGAGTGCTTCTTTAGCTGCTTCCTTCACTGAATTGTTACAAACTTCAGCAACAGCAGTTCCAATAACATTATGGTAAGTCTTAAATTTTGCAGGAGGATTTGGAATGTCAAGTAATGCTCATAAGAGTTTGCCTGCCTCCATCCCTTTACCAATAGATCTGAGACCGTAAACTAGCCTGATGCTGTTACCATACAATTTATTATTTGCTATTTTGATGTCACTGTTGTAGCGACTGCACCACATTTTGTACAACTCAACATTAGACACTGATTCTCACCCAAAGATACGTCACCACCACATATTCTGCAGACAGTATTTTTGAAAATTAAATCACACATCATGCTAAGAATCACCATAATATTTCCAAATGAATGTCCATTTCCACAAGCTGACTGGGAGGAAATGCCTTGAAGACACTGCAGTTTATTTCTTGATGTGTTGGTTTTCTTTATGTCTAACATTCTCGGCTCATTTGACCCACTAACCTCATTTATGTTTATGTATTTATTTCCTCTGAATTTTAATTCAGTCGAGAATTTCTTTATTCGCGGCATTTTTATGAAAACACGCGGGACCATCGAAAAATATAAATCAAGACTTACTTTACTCACAAAAAACTTCACCAAGTTCAACCAATAACGTTCGAAAACAATAACAAACACGATCGGAACAAAAAGTATCGATAGTAGATACAGGGTAGGAAACATTGAAGCGATAAAAATAATAGAAGCATGAAATAATACACAAGGAGTAAAAGAATGCTGTGTGCATTTTCTCCGCAAGGCGCAAAACGGAAGGCGTGGCAAGATTGCACAGAGCGTCGGAAAAACCATCATAACTCAAGAAAAAATTGTCGTATTTATATAAAACAAAAACTGTTTCACGCAAGAAATACCAGGCATTTCAAATAAGCTAAAATCTAAAAATCTAATTTTTGAGCCCAGTTGCCTTCCGTCTCCCCTTAAGAAAAAGTTATGACACACTTCGTGTTCTAAAAAAACTTTGATACTGGCTGGATGCTGTGATCACAAGGTAACAGGCTATATTACAGTTATGTATCTGATGGGATATTTCATTTTCACAGTAGATTTTTTAACATCGGCTGCTTCGGGCAGCCGTGTTTTATTTTTTGATCCTATAAAATATCTAAATATTGAAGAATACAGCAGGCACTCAAGTAAAGACGTAAAGTGTTTTGCAACTCTTCTGAAATTAATGTTTTGTACAAAGTTTCACCGTCGTAGAATATACTGAGACAGAGCCAAAAAATCGTGCCTGACGATGAATTAAGTTTATATGCTGCACTTAGAAGGCTAAAAAACTAAATGCTATACGGTTTAGTTAGGAAGAAGAAACGCTGTTGGCCGATTTCTACACCGTATTTGTAATAAATTTACACACAACCAATAGTTGCTGTATATTCAAAGACTCTGAAGCTGTTTTGTAGTTTTATTTTTAAATGAGACATAGTTTTCGCGACTTAACTGGAATGAATACACACTCTAATCAGAAGAGTCTTACGCACATTTAAAGTTGGCGCGGAAGTTTACCACCATAATGGCCGCCGAAGCGCTCGTCAATTTGCCCGATGTTGGCAGTCGACCGCTTACGGAATTGTGGGGCCTCGAGCAGAAGAGAGAGAGGTCTTAAGAGGCTGCGCGACCAGCATGGAGAGGACGTTGCTTAGCGGCTGCAGTAGTGTGTGCCGAGCAGCTCTGCTGTGGTTAACTTGCCTGATTAGTGCTAGCGGCGGCAGTCGGTGTTCGGTGTTTGTACGGCGCCGAGTTGAGGCACGTTCGCTTCTGTTAGTGTTCACAGAACCCGTACCGCGTCTGGCTACTTGCTACTGCTCTTGTGGAACTGCAGGGCTTACGAGGAGATCGCTTTCGGAATTACGTAGTTGCTAAGTTCGTGGGGGTTGTTCGCCGTCGTCACAGTAGCGCAGGCTGCATGGTGTTTATGCGTCTGCCAGTGTCTCAGATAAAAGTTGTACGTGTTGTTTAATGTTGAATCTATCGTTTAATCAGACAACAAAAGTAGTTTATTTTAAAGTTACTCATTCAAAACCTGATCTGGTATTAGTTGCAGTCCAAATAGTTGTCATATATTGATGTTTAACAGTCAAGATCACTAAGTCATCAGATAACTTCATCAAAATTTAACTGAACACGTACATTGTTCATTAACACAGTAATTTGGTTTAATTATGGCCCTGATATTGATGTATATAATGTTAAATGAGAAACAGTGCATTAAACTGATTATATGCGCAACGGATCTTTTAACAAAACTACTGTGACATGTAACCTGCATGAAACACACACTGACTATACTCAAAAAATTTGACTGCGTGAAAGATATCAAAATGTTTGTATAGTTTATGGGACTTAACTACGGGGTCAGCACTCCCTAAACTTACAAACTACTTATGAACTAGCTAATACTAAAAACGGCACAAACATCCATGCCCGATGGGGGATTCGAACCCCCGACCGTAGTGACCGTGCAGACCGTGACTGGAGCGCCTCAGTCCCCTCGGCGAGAAAGATATTAAAAACACAAATCATTTTCTTAATGGTCGACTACGAGAATTTTATGCAAACCAGTACGTGATTATCAAAACTCAGTATATGAAATGCAATATATACTTGCTGGCACTGCAGCCTCTGTTCTACATCGGAGCCATATACACAACACAACTGCTCTCTAAGCGAGCTGAACCACAAGTCTTACTGTCTCTCTGCACGAGCTACAATGCTATGCGATATATAATCTTTGCCAAAGATGAAACTTCACAGATTTATGAACACATATCGATACACACAGTAGAAGCAATATTATACTTTATTTATTTATTTATTTATTTATTTATTTTTTTTTTTTTTTTTTTTTTTTTTTTTTTTTTTTTTTTTTTTTTTTTTTTTTTTTTTTTTGCAAGCAAGTTACTCAACACAACACAGGAGGCACAATAATAGACATTTTCTTACAAATTCAGCAATATACATTTTCTATGGACACGTTTCATACTTATTGTGATTTATATTGGTGGTGTGTGTGTTGTCAGATGTTCTCAGGCACGCGATTTATGTGAAAGTAGTGCTCATTAAACTAGACGAGTCAAATCTTACTTCTGTTACAGCTTGTCTCCAGTTATCTCCAATCTGCAAATAATGTTGTATTCAATTCTGCCCTTGGAGGGTCGTGGGTCGAAATTGCATTATGTTAAAATATTTGGTGATCGTGTCTAATTGTCGTCCTAAGTTTCAGATTACTAGTATTTGATTTTATCTAAAGGCGCACGATTCACTAATTGGTACATCTCATTGTACGAATTCTGTTAATGTACTGATGTAATTGCTGTGGTGATAAATTCACGCCGGCCGCGGTGGCCGAGGGGACTGAGGCGCTTCAGTCACGGTCTGCACGGCCACTACGGTCGGGCGTTCGAATCCCCCCTCGGGCATGGATATTTGTGCCGTCCTAGTTCGTAAGTAGTTCATAAGTAGTTTGTAAGTTTAGGGACTGAAGACCCCGTAGTTAAGTCCCATAAGACTTACAAACATTTGATAAATTCACGCAGGACTATATACAACGAGGTGGAGTATGGGAGCAAGCTAGATCAGACGACGCTTGATCACTGGCTGAGTTCAAATTTCTGTAGCAAAAGCATCATTTTATATTGTATTGTGGTATGATATCTCGTCTATGATATTGTAACTGTAAGTCAAGTGCTTGGGTATGGACTTGTCTAGTAGACACAGTGAGTGATCTAGGTACTTTCGTAGAATTATCTTGACGTTTTTATATCTTATATTAATGCTAACTAACATCCTGCCAGGAGTTGGTGTTGTTGCCGCCGCAGTCAAACCATCAGTTTGATAAGTCATGTTTGCAAAATTTTAACAATAATTATCTACAGGAAAATGGAAAATCTGGTAGAAGCTGACCTCGGGGAAGATCAATATGGATTCCGGAGAAACGTAGGAACACGGAAGGCAATACTCACTTTACAACTTATCTTAGAAGATAGATTAAGGAAAGGCAAACCTACATTTCTAGCTTTTGTAGATATGGAGAAAGCTTTTGACAATGTTCATTGGAATACACTTTTTCTGAAGGCAGCACGGGTAAAATACAGGGAACTAAGAGTTATTTACAACTTGTACAAAATCCAGACCGCAGTTATTAGACTCGGAGGGCATGAAAAGGAAACATCAGTTGGGAAGGGAGTAAGACAGGGTTGTAGCCTTTCTCCGATGTTATTCAATTTGTACATCGAGCAGGCGGTGAAGGAACGCAAGGAAAAATTTGGAATAGGCATTAAAGTTCAGGGGGAAGAAATAAAAACCTTGCGTTTTGCTGATGAAATTGCAATTCTGTCAGAGACAGCAGAGGAGCTGGAAAAGCAGCTGAATGAAATTGACAGTGTGTTGAAGAGAGCATATAAAATGAACATTAACAAGAGCAAAACAAAGATAATGGAATGCAGTCTTAGAAAATCAGGCAATGCTGAAGGAATTAAATTAGGTAACGAAACAATGAAGGTGGTAAATGAGTTCTGTTACTTGGGCAGTAAAATAACATATGACGGTCGCAGTACAGTGGATATAAAATGCAGAATGGTAATGGGAAGAAAAGCGCTTTTGAAAAAGAGACATTTGTTAACATTGAATGATAATTTAAGTGTAAGGAAGTTTTTTCTGAAGGCATTTGGGTGGAATGTTGCCTTGTACGAGAGTGAAACGTAGACGATAAACAGTGCGCACAGGAAGAGAATAGAGGCTTTTGAAATGTGGTGCTACAGACGAATGCTGAAGATTAGGTGGGTAGATCGCGTAACTAATGAAGAGGTATTGAACAGAATTGAGGAGAAAAGGAATTTTTGGCATACCTTGACTAAAAAAAATTTAGCATTGGAGGGAAGTGTGTGGGATAAAAATCGCAGAGGGAGACCAAGAGACACATATAGTAAGCAGATTCAAATGGACGTGGGTTGCCGTTCTTTCGAGGACATGAAAAGGCTGGCTCAGAATAGAGTAGGGTAGAGAGCTGCATCAAACCAGTCTCCGGACTGAAGACCATAACAACAACACACCTTCCGGTGTTTTCTGGTCTCTTCCAAGTATACAATTGTCCTTCATGATTCTTAAACCAAGTGCTTGTTACGATGAAATTATGTACCGTGGAAAATTCTACCAGTAGGCTTGCTCTTTCATTCCATTTCCCCAGTCCGCATTCACCTGTCATCGGTATAGTTGGCATATAAACATGCACTACTGTGGACGGTGTTGGCTTCGTATCTCTCTTGACTACTATAATACTATCACTGCGCTGCCCATAGTCGTTTACCCGCATTCCTATTTTCTTATTACAGAATTACACAATTGCACAATTGATTTTATACTTATAACCCTGTACTCACCTGTCCAGAAACCCTGTTCATCTTTCCACCAAACTTCACTAATCCCAACTATATCTAATTCCAACCTATCCATTACACTGTTTAAATTTTCTAACCTCCCTCTCGATTAAATCTAACATTCCACCTACTTACGCTACGGCTGTCTGTATCATTGAGGCTCTTTTTTTTTATTTTGAGCATAAACAGACTGTAACAACTACTGTTCTAGTCCTAAATGTCGTAGGTAGTTAAATATTTGTCCTATAGATACTAACGAATGTTGGCATCGCAATCTTCTTTCGAGGAAAACGTAGGCTCTGGCTGGGCTAGCCCCATTGTAAGGTCCATATTCATCCCTTCTACATGTGGAAACTGCCTGATATGAGCCCTTTAAACCACAAGTTGTGTAACTCCTGTTTTTTATTTATTTATTTATTTATTATTTAGCGATTGGATCTTGTATGGAAAAAATCATTCTGTTTTACTGCCCAAATGGTGCAAGTTGTAATTCACCAACCAGCAGCACATGTAGCAGCGCAAGTTTTTGTAGTCTCCATCTGTTTGCAGACACCACAAGTGGTGTGCCACATCATAACAGGAGCTTCTGCAGCAAATCATATGGTCACGTACAGTGAATCATGTACAGGTCGGAACCGGAGTGTGCAGGTCAGAACCGGAACTAAAAGATTCCATAACGTTATTTAAAATTGTTCGAAGTGAATACAACAACCTTGAAGTCATTGACCACAAGTTCATGCTATGCAGCCATTCTTATCTTCTCAGTGACTGCGGCTTTACATCGATAGGAAATTACAGCAGGAGGCAACATTTTCACTCGTAATGACTAATACCAGGTGATTGCCAAGTCAAGGAAAAAATCCCTTTTATGCCATGGGTATGCCCGACAAAGATCTTCTTATGGTGAGAACCAAGTAAAGATAGAACCAAACGGATGAAAGACAGTGAGAGATATAGAGTGTCATTATTAAACATGCAACGAATTTGGTACCAAAAGAGTGAATCAGTCACAGTTCTTTTTACGTATGGACACTGTTTCAGAAGACATGTCGTTTTATAAGTTAAGCTTTATGTCAGTATCTAAAAAAAGGCGACCTTTCAACGTTCGTAACATCAATCTGGAGAAGCCCTACAGAGTACAACGCCCTGTCACAGAAGAAAGCCTTGTTTCCAGTGAGAAATCCGTTAACTTTGGCCCACTACCTAACGCAAATGAAAGCAGCCTTGTATGTTTTATTATCAATAATATCCTTCTACTGATTCCAAGTTCCAAAAAAATGTAAATTTAAGTTAAAATTATGTTTGGATTAAACACACGAGATAAATTTGTAATATTCTGCAAATGTATTGTTTTTACAAACTGGTTTTCGGCTGTTACGTCACATCTGTTAAAGACAACTTTATAGCATTGGAACAGAGTGAACATACCAAATTACTTGCAAGTGTGGCAAGTTTTACATTGGTCAGGGCAATATGTACCACATTGAAATAACTCCACAGAAGTTGGAAATTTAGGAAAGAAAACTCAACATCTGCAGACCTCCTGCCAAAAGAAGGCCACAACTATAAGGTAACATGTGAAGTCCTACAACATATCCAGAAAGGAAAGAAAATAAACTACTTTGAGATATTCGAAATTAATAAACATATGTCAACTTCCCCAGACCTTGTACTAAATGAGCAGACACAATTTCCATTCTCACCACTTCTGTCTCCAGAATCTAATCAGGCCACATAAACTACCCACTCCTATTCAGCTACCTAAAGTCCCTACTACAGCTCCATAGCCTAATTACTTTATATGATCACAGAAGTTTAGAGCTGCTTACCAGATACCAACTGTAATTTATTATTTTGCTAGTAATATTGAATATTTAAGACAGTAACTATAATTTAACCATTTAAATTTTTACCTATGTATTCACAGATGTTTCATTCAGTTTATTCTCAAACTTCTACGTTCTAAATGTTTCACCTGTTAAACTTAAAATTGTTTGTTCAGCCAATTTCTATTGTTCAGTTTATTTTCTTAGGCCAAATGTTGTACTTTATATCTTGTAATACTTTATCGATGTTAAACTTGTCATATTTCATGAATGTTAATTATCATACTAGTCTTCTTTCAAAATTAATGTATATGTACGAGGTGCGACAATAAAGTAATGATTCTGGTGTGAAAAAAATGTTGCTTACCGTTTTAGTCAAGTTTAGTGTTGTCATCTTCAAAGTAGTTCCCTTCTGAGTACACACACTTTTTCCTGCGCTTCTGCCATTGATGGTAACATTTCTGGAACTCATCTTCTGTAATATCCTCAAAGATCCTCGTCACAGCTTTTTGTACATCCTGTGTTGTTTAAAAATGGTGTCCCTTGACCGCCGTTTTGACTCTTGAAAAAATAAAAAAGTCGCATGGAGCGATATCTGGTGAATAAGGTGGCTGTGGTATTTTGAACTTTGTTTTGAGGTTAAAAATTGCTGTACTGACAGAGCAGTATGGGATGGCGCATTATCATGATGTGCCGCAGCGGAGCGGCCGAACCCATTGAGGCGCTATGCTACGATACGCCAAGGCGGTTCTCCGTCGGGGGTTCGAATCACACCTCGGGCATGGATGCTTGTTGCGTCTTTACAATAAGGTAGTTCATAAGCTTAAGGACTGATGACCTCGCAGTTAGGTCCCATAAGCTTTACAAAAAAAATTTTATCATGTAGAATCCAGTTATCAGCAATGTTGGTCCGGACATGAAGAACTCTTTTACGAAGTCTTTCTAAAATGTCTTTATAGTAGTATTGGTTAACTGTTTGTCGAGGAGGCACCCGTCCGTGAGGTTGATGGTAGTCCACAGTGGTCTTCATCTTCAACATTCGTTCTGACTTCACTAAATATTTTAAGCCTATGAAAAATATTTAATGCTCTTGCCTTAACCCCCTCTCCAAAAGCCTTCTGAAGCTTACGGTAAATTGTTGACGCGTTTTCACCCAATTTAACGCAAAAAGAAATGGCATACCACTGCTCAATATAAAAAAAGACACAAACACATGTTAACTTATTGCAGCACAACTCTTGACTGAGCAGTTGCAGTTCATTCAGAACATTAAAGGCACGAAAAGTAAAAAAGAAAAAAGTACACCCCTGATTTTTCTATAACAATTTTAATAACACATTAAATATCTCGAGAAAAAGATATCGTGAGTTACACAACTTGCTCTTTAAGGGGCTCATATATAGGTTGCCTCCCGCGAAACCACACCAAAGCCGTATATGCAGCAATGCGTCATGTACAGGCTTAGCGTAATTAAGTACTGTGCTGGTTTACAGCTGAACTACAATATGCGGGGTTTCGTTCTTTGTCGTTGTTTGGATTCGGCGACTATCGATGTTAAGTCTGTAGTCGTAAATTATCACGTGCCGTCGCTGAGTTTTAAATTTAGTTTTATACCAGTGTTTTTGGCAGAAAAATTTATCATCGGATTGCCCTACTCGTCGGCAATCCTTACCGCGACCTTCGTACTAAAGGATTAACACGAATTGTACCTCCTCCAGTCTGTGGACAAAGAAGAAAAGGTATAACCGTCCTTTTTGTTCGGAGCTGAGCTGTGTGTTCTGGAAGCTAGGCACAGCTAGCGCACACGGTGTGTGCTCTACAACTCGAACGCAAGGCACGCCGATACGATCCGCATCACGCGAGCGGTTTTAATTAAACGCTCCGTAAATTAATTGTGTGCGCGTTTAACTGCACCTGCGCCTGCGCGTTGTGATTCGCCTCTTGGAAAACGTGGGAAATTAAATTTCTGCTCCTCATTTGCAGTGAAAATTTCAGGAACTAATGCAGCCGTTAATAAAAGAGCCGCGCTCCTGCAGCCGATCGCCGAAGCCTGATCAAATCAAATTTATTTTCCCAATCAACGCCAGTCGGCCGTGTAAACAGAAACGCGCCAAATATTTGCAGGCAACCTTTTTCCCTTCCCTCGCGAATTGTTACAGTGCTCGAGAATACGTTAACCGTGTTACAATGATCTCGGGGACTGCGTCGACGCGCAACCGTGTAATTCCTTCTGTAATTAATACCAGCGGTGATGTACGATATAGTGCGTGTGCCACAGTCGATATCGAGTCTCCTTTTTCGTTATCAGTGTTTGTCCTGTTTGCTGCGGTCCGACTCGAATTATTTTCTACTGCCAGTCTCTTATTATCAGTGTTCCAACATTCTCAATTTTTTGTTGGATGTATTTCAATTTTTGGATTCCTCAGTGGCGGCGCGTCCCATGTGTTCACTGGCTCAGTGAACCCCCAGGAAAAAGCTCATCGTGAAAAAAAGTGAATAAGTAAATAAAATAAAATGTTTTTAAACTATCATTCTTCGTTTCGTTCTTCTATCAGATCATTTTATATGCACATTCAAAGTAATTTTATCGCATGAGAAACGTTTTACGTCACGGAGACAGCACCTATATGAGTCGTAGCGCGGCCGCTTAATATAGGCGTCAGTGGTTGTAACGTTGCAATGCGCATGCGCGACTGAGGTTCAAATTCTCTTCTGAACCCCCTGGAGGCAGCATATGGGCACTCTCGCGGCAGGGAGCGGCGAGGGGAAACGCCGCTTTTAACATTGGCGTTGAAGCTGGTAGAGATAGCAGCTCCTAGCTATTCGAGCACTGGCGGTTACGCACGGCTGCGGTGGGGTAGCCGAGCGATCTAAAGCGTCTCGCTGCGGAGCGCGCGGTTGCTCGCCGTGGAGGTTCGAGTCCTCCCTGAGGCATGGGTGTGTGTGTTTGTCCTTAGGTTTGTTTACCTAAGTTTAAGTAGTTTGTAAGCTACGGACTGATGACCACGCAGTTTGGTCCGCTAGATTTACAAACATTTGAACATTTTGGTTACGCACGATTGGTACCGAAGCAAGACAATGGAGTTACTGCGCATCCTCCATGATCCGCCCTTCATATTTGGCTTTGGCGCATTGAAGAATCATTAAAAAATGTCATATTTGGTAACATATCTTATAACTATAAATAGAAGACGCATCAGCTGTAAAAGCCTTCATAAGATCCGATCAAGAAGTCACTCTTTCCACCTAACAAGAATAGTCGTGTGGTTAGCGGTACCGCTTTGCGCCGTTGAAGATAGTGTGTTCGAGACCGACTGCAAGCAATTTTTTTAAAACCCCATCTTCTTTTTAACAAAATGTTGAAATGTTTGTAAAGCTTAAGGGACTTAACTTCTGGGTCATCAGACCCTAAACTTACGAACTTATTATGATCTACCTTACACTAAATACGACACAAACATCCATGCCCGAGGGGGATTCGAACTCCCGACGGCGGACGGCCGCGCGCACCGAACACGGCGCTCCAGTACGCACGGCTAATCCGCCGCGGCTCTTTGTAACAGATACTGGAACAACAATGTCTTTTATATTGATACTTGCCACATATTTTAGGACGTTTTAGTAAATGTGTCGCTATTTTGAGGGTAAATGACATTTACTCTGTTCAATGTAACAAATATTTACCTACACTGTTACAGGTTGAAACCCTCTTTGTGTGTTCCAGAGGTTCTTTATGCTAAAAACTTAATAATAATAATATAAATGAAAAGGAAACGCCAAGTCTACGCCACGCAGTACCCTCTATCCTCGTAGTCGCTTCCTGCGTGTAATGGCGCCTTGTCTATTCCAAAACCGTCTGAACCTCCGATTTGGATCCTCCATTAAGCCCAACAGCAAAGGACCGCAGTCGGTCCTGCGAACTATAATGCAGATGGTGAGAGCTGCCTTAATCTTGGAAGCAGCACTGGCAATCTTTACTGCTTCAGACAGCCACCCAGAACCGGAGCCGGCCGCGATGGCCGAGGAGACTGAGGCGCTTCAGTCACGGTCTGCACGGTCACTACGGTCGGGGGTTCGAACCCCCCCTCGGGCATGGATATTTGTGCCGTCTTTAGTATAAGGTAGTTCATAAGTAGTCTGTAAGTTTAGGGACTGATGACCCCGTAGTTAAGTCCCATAAGATTAACAAACATTTGAACATTTCCAGAACCGGAAGGAATCACTTGAAATGCAAAACGACACACATCGTTAGTATTGTCATGAGCCACCATCTGCAGTTGGCTTTACCCAGTGGCCTTCATGACATTCCACATCTGGAATGACGTCATCCGCTATGCACACGGAGAGCACTGTGAATTTATTCCCCAGTCTTGGAGCCATTTTCCTAAGAGGCCCCATTAACCACCTAATATTGAAACTTCCAGTTACAAGCAATGCCACCCTCTGTGACTGTCCAGATCTAGCAGGCTTAGAGGTGACCTCAGGGCAAGCAACATCATCTCACTCAGAAACACTGTTCGGCACAGATAGCGACTCAAAACTGTTGGTGAGACGATCCGGGTAGGCCTGTCATCCGCTGCCTACCACGCCCTGGAATGAACGACATAAAGATGCGCTGTAGGACTCTACAGTCGGTATCTAACGTAAACGTTGGAACTGCCAAAAAGTATGACTAGCACGCAAAAGTAAAAAGCTGTCCAATGAAATTACACAAGTTAGTTTAACTGAACCAACTGATCAGATAGTTCAACAGTCTAACAAAGGAGTCACCTGATTCTGTTCCGACCGTCGATCCGGTGCAGGTATAATATGGATTCGTCACAAAAGAATGTCGTTCCATTCGGTTGTCCATGCCCATTGTTCGTCGCACCATTGTCTGCGCAAACGCCGTCACGTTGAGTCATATATAAACGTACAATAGACGCCTTGCGCGTAGTCCATTCTGCTGCAAAATACGCCGAATGGCAGACTCTGACACTGGTTGCTGCGTAACATACAGAATTTTTTGCGTCGCGGTTCGTGATGCGGCATTGCGATCATCATTGCCAGTGCAGATACGGCTGTCCTGACGTTCAGTAGCGCAAGGAGGTGGCAGCAGTGGGTCCCGCCTGTCCGTCGTTTCCTCCTCAACATAGCGATTACAGATCACTGTTTCTTGTTTACGTACTACAAGATCACTGAGTCCTGTGAAGGATAATCCCCTCTCCCAATAGTCGAATATTCTTTCCCTGGTTAAACTCCGAAATATGCTCGAAAGATGCCAGCTTTATTCTAAGTCATGCTGAAGCAACAGTATGTGATAAAAAGTATCCGTACACCCCAATAAACTTACGGCTTTCATATTAAGTCCATTGCGCTGCCACGTGCTACCAGGTACTCCATGTCAGTGACCTCAATAGTCCTTGCGAGCTTCGAACCTGGTCGGGTGCATGGTGTCACAGTGTGTCAGAGGTCTGAACGCGACATTTTTTACACTTGTAAACATCGTTGGGTCCCTTGTTTCTTATGTGATAGTGAAGTGGAAACGTGAAGGAACACTACAGCACGAATGCGTCAGGTGGAACTCGTCTGTTAACTGACAGAACTGCCGAAGGTTGAAGAGGGTCGTACAGTGTAGCAGGCAGGCATATATCCAGATTATCACACAGGAATTCCAAATTGCATCAGAATCCACTCCAAGTACTATGACTGTTAGGTGGGAGATGAGGAAACTTGGATTTCAAGGTCGAGCGGCTGCCAATAAATCACAAATCGCGCAGGTAAATGCCAAATGAGACCTCGCTTGGTGTAATGAGCGTAAACATTGGACGAGTGAACAGTGGAAACATTGTGTGGAATGACGGTACACAATGCGGCGATCCGATGTCAGGGTGTGGGTATGGCGAATGCCCGGTGAAAGTCATCTGCGAGAGTGGGTAGTGCCAACAGTAAAATTCGGAGGCGGTGGTCGTGTTTTTCATGGAAGAGGTATGCACCCTTGTTGTTGTGCGTGCCACTATCAAATGTTCAAATGTTTGTAGAGCTTATGGGACTTAACTACGGGGTCATCAGTCCCGAAACTTACAAACTACTTATGAACCAGCTAATACTAAGGACGGCACAAATATATATACATATATCCATACCCGTGGGGGATTCGAACCCCCGACCGTAATGGCTGTGTATAACGTGACTGGCGTGCCGCAGACCGCTCGGTCATCGCGTCCGGCGTGCCACTATCACATCACAGGACTACATTTATGTTTTATGCACCTTGTTGCTTCCCACTGTTGAAGAGCAATTGGGGAGGTGGCTATTGAACCTTTTAACACGTTCCAGCACCAGTTCATAGTGCACGGCCTGAAGTTGAGTGGTTACACTACAATAACATCCGTGTAATGGACTGACTTGCACAGAGTCCTGACTTCAATCCTATGGAACACCTGTGGGATGGTTTGGGGCCAGGTTTCGCCGGCTTCTATCGCTACCTCTCCTCAGTGCAACACTCCGTGAAAAATGGCCTGGCATTCTCCAAGAAACCTTCCAGGTGCTGACAACGTATGCCTGTGAGAGTGGAAGCTATTATCAAGGCTAAGGGCGGGCCAACACCTTATTGAATCCCAGCATTACCGATGGAGGGCTGTGACCTTAAAGTCAGGCAGGTGTCCGGATACTTTTGACCACAAAGTGTACTTCCGCAAAAGGTGCGTACATGAGAACATTTCTAGTACGGTCCTCTATTGTCCTTTAAACATGTACAACTGCACTGTTCTGACCATGTGAATCTCTCGTCGCCGATAAAGCTCTCTGCAAAAGTGATTCAGGTGCTGCCTCAGGGCCCGTCGCGGTGGCCGAGCGGTCTGCGGCGCGCCAGTCACGGTCTGCACGGCCGCTGCGGTCGGAGGTTCGAATCCCTCTCGGGCATGGATGTTTGTGCCGTCTTTAGTATAAGCTAGTTCATAAGCAGTTTGTAAGTTTAGGGACTGATGACCCCCTAGTTAAGTCCCATAAGCTCTACAAACATTTGAACATTTTTTTAGCTGCCTTCGGAAGGCAGGCAGTGTTAATTAATGGTTAACACATGCCAAGGGTTTTGACGTTACTGCAAGAATTCTGACGTTTTTGGTCATCATTTATCGACTCTTTGATGCACCTATACAGACTCTCTTGGCCAGGAAATTAATCTTTCATGCAACCTGGCGACATTTACAATTTTTTTATACTTGGAAATACAATTCAGAATATTTCGGAATACTGTGGGTGTAGCATAAACATGGACTTTTTATATTGCATAGCATAATCTTTCCTGTGATGGGGGACGTTTTCGTGGCAGCCTTCTAGTTTGTGTATTTAGGGTAAATGCATCAGTTATCAGCATCGTAAGGGGATTTCCAGTAAATATCATGTGTAAATCCCGTTAAATTCTACAATATTGGTTTACTTTACTGTGACATGCCACATAAATCCATCTGGTTTCGTATGGAAATGCGTAAAAATGTTCAAATGTTTGTTAAGCTTAAGGGACTTAACTACGGGGTCATCAGTCCCTAAGCTTACAAACTACTTATGAACTAGCTAAGACTATGGACGGCACAAATATCCATGCCCGAGGGGGGATTCGAACCCCCGACCGTAGTGGCCGTGCAGACCGTGACTGAAGCGCCTCAGTCCCCTCGGCCACCGCGGCCGGCTGGATATGCGCAAGTCCTTGTCATAACAACCAGTTCAATTAAACATAGACCGTGTTATCGGAACACAGCAGCACTATTTATCGCCAGTGGGGGGGGGGGCGGTAAATTTTTATTTATCGATTACTGGTCTATTTAGCGATTAAATGCGTGTTTAAATGAACAATCAAATTGTCGACAACTCCGACAGTGAGGTTTGCTGTTACTCTTACACTATTTGTTAAGATATGGGAAACTATGTAAATATGTCGCAGTACATAAAGAACGTGTCACTACTTTACTGACCTACATAATCTGATCAGTTTTGTGTAAGTATCACAACCTGCAGTAATATGGAAAAGCAGGAAATAATGTATGAAAAGCGCAGGCTGAAGTTTGCACAAACGATGCCTCCTGAACTGTTAGGTGTGGATAGATGCTTCTCCGTCTCAAGGAAATATTTTTGAACCCAAAATATGTTAAACAATTCGAAAGCGAACCGCAGACAGAGAAAATGGTCTTAATATTGCGGGTGACTCTTCTATCCTCCTTTTATGCAGGAGTGACAGACGCCACATTAATATAACTTAAATAAATCAATATTTGTAAGGGAATAAATAGCGCTTCTTCATCTTTTCCATAATGATTTTTCCTTCTGTAACGAATGTTATAAACAACTTTATTTTTCTCTTTCATTAGAACTGAGTTTTTCTCTTAAAATATTTAATGAATAATGTATCATTAATTAACGTTCTTATACAGAGTAAATCTCAGCTTCGTTCATCTCAATAAGTTTTGATTTTGAGATAGCTGATATTCTCACAACACTTCAGGTACAATACTCAATGGAAAAGAACCCAGTTCATAATGGTATATTTGCAGATTACCACGTAAACAAATCACAGCTATAAACTGGAAATTAAGAACAACAAAAGCACAAAATCAACTACTATCGTAGTACAGAGAGAGGCGAAAGTAGATAACTTTCGATGGCACCAGACGACGCCGCTGTTAAGATTTTGCTACCGATAAACCCTAACACTACGTGATGTGACGTGACGTGATGCTTAGTGTGAATAACGAACAGTGTCGTCCCCAAAACACGTGACAATCCCAGATTAATGTTGAGAACATGCACAGAATGCTACGCTCACTCCAGAAATATTTCTACTCTGTGGAATATATGAATGTATATATGATGCAGATTAAATTGAAATGAAATTACATTACTTTACGTAGTTAAAAAACTACAGAGCATATTTCATTATGAGTAAAATATACTGCGAAATTATGGAAATTTGACAAGGGAATAACTGCCTCAGTGGCATAAAAAATATTTACAGAACTTAATGAGACTCCCGCGGTAAATTGTGGATTTTGGTCGGGGACTTATTAAACTGAAATATAATAAATCGCTGAAACCTCCTTCAGATATAGTTAGTGGATATAGGTGTGCCGCGGTCGAGCGCTCTAAGGCGTCTTACTGCAGAGCGCACGGTTGCTCGCCGCCGGACATTCGAGTCCTCCCTTGGTTACGGGTTTTTGTATGTGTTGTCCTTAGCATAAGTTAGTTTCAGTAGTTAGTAAGGCTAGGAACTGATAACCGCAGCAGTTAAACGTATCAGAGCTAAAGATTTTTCATCTAACTTGATTCAAGGTCAACACGGATTTATAAAATATCTTTCATGCGAAACACAACGAGCTCTTTCCTCACACGAAGTGATGAGTGCTATCGACAAGGGATCTCAAACTGATTTCGTATTTCTTGATTTCCAGATGGCTTTTGACGCCGTACCTCATACAAACGGCTTTTAATCAAATTGCGCGGTTATGGCATATCGCACCAAATTTGCGACTGAATAGGAGATTTCCTGTCAGAGAGGACACAGTTAGTAGTAATCGATGGTAAGGCATCGACTAAAACAGAGGTGATATCGGGCGTTCCACAGGGTAGTGTTATTTGTCCTCTGCTGTTTCTTATTTATATAAACGATTTAGTAGAAAATCTAAGCAGCTCTCTTAGGTTGTCTGCAGTTGACGCAGTCATTTACCGTCTAGTAAATCATCTGAAAATCAAAACCAACTGCAGAACGATCTAAATAAGATATCACAATGGTGTAAAAATTGGCAATTGACTCTAAATAATGAGAAGTGTGAAGTCGTCCACATGAGGACAAAAAGAAATCCGTTAACTTTTGTTTACAAGATAAATCAATCAAAAGTGAAGGCCGTAAACTCCACAAAATATCTAGGAATTACTATTGCTTGAGACTTAATGAAAAGAACACGTAGATAATATCGTGGAAAAGGAGAACCATAGACTGCGTTTTATTGGCAGAACCCTTAGAACATGCAACAGAACTACAAAAGAAACTGCATACACTTCGCTTTTCCGTCCTGTTTTGGAGTATTGTTGTCCAATGTGGGATCCTTATCAGATGGGTTTGACGGAGGACATTGAAAGAGTCCAAAAAAGGGCAGCTCGTTTTCTATTGTCACGATACAGGGAGACAGCGTTACGGAAATGACACAGGATCTGGGATGGGAACCATTACAACAATGGTGCTTATTGCTGCGGCATGGGCTATTTACGAAACTCCAATCGCCAACATTCTCCTCCGAATTTGAAAATATATTGTTGACTGCCACTTACATAGGTATAAAAGATCATCAGAATAAAATACAAGAAATCAGAGCTCGAACGGAGAGATCTAGGTGTTCTTTCTTCCCGCGCGCTATTCGAAAATGGAATGAGAGATAAATAGTATAACGGTAGTTCGATGAACCCTCTGCCAGGCACTTAAGTGTGATTTGCAGACTATCCTATGTAGATGTAGATGAATTAATTTACTTGCTAAGGAAAAATCCAAACCAGCTAATACTTGGCGATGATTTCAATTGTATTTTAAATAGGAAAGATCAGATTCCCAATTTTAAGTTTTCGGTTCAATTAAAATTACTAGTTAACGGATACATAGGAAACAAAGTATCCCACCCTGTCGAATTCACGTATGTCACTGTAAATTGTCGTAGTAGAATTCGCAAATTGTATATTTCTAATAATCTAGTACATTCCCTTACAAAACTGGAAACTATTCCTATTCCTACATACATTTCTGCCCATTCAAGTGTTTTGGCTTGTTTAAATTTAACAAAACAGCCTGTATCTAAATCTTCGGGTTTTGGCGGCCAAAGACTGTTCCATTAAGTTTCGGGCGTGCAGCCGCAGAATTCTCCTCCTTTGTTAGAAGAAGAGGGAGGAGAATTCTTCCGGCTGCACGCCCGAAACTTAATGGAAAAGTGTGTATGTAGGTTCAGAAATCAGTGGAAGTTAAATAGCTCACCGGTACAAAACGATGATGTATAAGGACAGATTACGAAAACCTGCATAATATGCCTGCGTGATCTCAGTAGACATGCTACTGCTTTAGACAGGTGGGTGAAAAATGGCAAAGCCAAAGTTAAGGAAGGTCCTCATGCAGTACTGTATAGTGCCCAAA
Source organism: Locusta migratoria (assembly GCA_026315105.1). Taxonomy (NCBI): domain Eukaryota; kingdom Metazoa; phylum Arthropoda; class Insecta; order Orthoptera; family Acrididae; genus Locusta; species Locusta migratoria. Next base: position 392,568,546 of record CM048744.1, on the reverse strand, counting down.
ATGGAAAAGAAATGAAAGGTACTACAGAATTTTATTATTCTTTATTGAGATGCATAATACAGGTCCTAACTTCTGATTGTGGGCATTAAAAAAGTCAAGGCTTAGTTACTTACCATCAAGAGAAACCAAGTGAAAGGATTAAAATTAAATTAAAGGCAAATTCAGTAACCAAGGATGAACTACCTCCTTGTATCATTTGGTGAAGCTAGGTAAAAATAGACGATGAACGCTTATTGATGAAATTCAAAGAAAGATTGTTTCCATCTTGAGAGTCCTGAGAGAGATAATGAACGAGGTTATAAGCTATTATACTAAGCAGTATTACGAAAATCCGATTCGTGAGACATCTACGGAAGATTGTCTCGACATCGTAACACCGCAACTGACGGAGGATGATAATAACAATTTTCTCAGTCACGCAGTGCAGAGGACGTATATGAGACCTTGTGCGCCACTAAAAGAAGTTCCCGAGACCGGACGGATTGCCAGTGGATTTTTACATTCGTTAGTGACCAAATAGTGGGTGAAAACGTTAATGATATTGAAAATTAAGTCATTCGGGGTAAAGCGTTAGCAGGCGAAATTAATGACAACAGAGTTGTGCTGGTACCAAAAATAATGGGAAAACGTCTTCAATAATTTCCGTCCTATTTCATTGATTAATGCTCGTTATAAATTAAAAGCGACAATTATTTTTTTAAAAATGGCATGCCTTACAAAGAAAATTGTTAGTAAACATCAGAACTGTGTTCCAGGCAGAACCAGTTTTCAAAATTTAAGGAATTCAGAAATGTCATTGCAATAACCTCTTAGACTTACATAAAGCCTAGTCGGCCATACGTTCCTTCTACAGACGCAGACGAAAATGGGCTTCAATGAGCGAGTCATATGTTTGTTCAAGAACGTGGTAAAAGGAATACATGCAAAAACAGCAATGAATTGTTAAATGTCAAGGCAAGTTAAAATAGATTGTGGTGTTCCTCAAGGGAGTCCTTTGTCCATGACGACTTTAAATTGGAAAGATGCAGCAGATAATGTTCAAGGGGCCATTATGGAAAACTTGACATCTCAAAGAACAATGTACATAAATCCATGAATCCCTGAATCCTTGCAAAGTCTTATTATACATTTCAGCTGTTTCCACTACCAAATATGATAGAAAGGTGAATAATGTCTACAACTACAATTTTTGTGGAAAGCTAAAGTGTTCAGAGTAACAGCTTAAGTAGCCACCTTAGATAATAAAAATGGTGGATTTGGTTTAATTGATATCTGCACTGTTAATTAAAAGAGATATCAGTTTAATGATAGATTGGTCATAAAGTATATAACAAGTTAACTTTTTGAGATTGTTAAACCTCCAAGTCTACTCCCCCCCCCCCCCCCCACTGACGTGCAAAACATAAACTGCCGACTACGACATGTGCGGTCTTTTTATGTTGAGCTTAGTTACGTGAGTGAGGATATTAAACATTCATGACACTCAACTTCAACAGCTATTATACAGGAACGCCGAAAAGAAAAGGAAGAATAGAATGGAAAGATAGTTACCGAACATTGATTGGTCTGCTGTCTGGCAAAATACCCCCTCGAGTATCCTCACATCCAACAGAATAGGAACATGGTAGAAGTCAATCAAAAACATCGTCACTACCGATGAAAGCTTGTTTGATGTCGATCTCTGTGATACACATCTGTGTCAACAGTGCCATCTAGTTGACACAGCAATCCATAGCTACATCTACAATAGAAACATAAATATCTGGAATTGGATTCGAGAGCAACTAGCTCTCATCACAAGGACCACTCCAGAGTAGGCCTATATAAAGCTGTCTTTGTTACATAGACCTTTGTATTAAACATATTTGTTGTGCAGGTGTGTTCAAGGATGTGAATCGATTCACTAAACAGAACTTCCCCTTCGAGCATGAGTGTGTGTGTTGTCCTTAGCATAAGTTAGTTTCAGTAGTTTGTAAGGCTAGGGACTGATAACCGCAGCAGTTAAGTCCCTCAAATTTACAACCATTTGTAAATTGCGCCTACTATACTAGTAATAGGGGTAGATTATTCCAGTATTCTTTATTTCACTGTTGTATTCCGATTTGTTTACTAATTTATCAGCAACAGCTTCATAATAAAAATTTAAATTGTTTCCAATTTTCTGGGCTTTATCACTTTTATCCATCCTGCGATATATATATAATCATTGACTCAGCCTGTCCTGGAAATAACATTATCTTTTGTAACATCTGAAATTAATATTATGCTAGAAAACATTCAAAAAAAGAAAAAAAGTCCGTCATTTTATACACTTTTGTCAAAAATTGTTCACTGATTAGCTACTGGATGTCTTTAATATTGTTCTGGCTAACTCCTTCCATAATAAATGTCTTACACGTCGTATGAATGACATTTACAAGAATGGTTAGTATCTGAGAAAATCGTTTGCCGTAGCCAGTTTTATTAAAGTATTTCTCTCAACTTCATCAAAAAGAATACCATTATTAATGTCGGTTTCGTATACAGTCATGTTACGCTGAGACATTGATGCCATGTTTGCATGTGTCTGTCTTGACAATCGGCAAGAAAATGTGGAGATGCATGGAGAGTGACAATTTTGTCATCCGTGCGCGCGCAGATATCAGAACCTAGAGACGTAGTGACAGTTTTGTCACGGACTTGTTCGCGTGTAGGCAGGCGAACATGTCACTGGGTTGTCACGTCGCCAGATGCGCGCATCTCCATGTGTGTCCATAGACTTGACGAGCGTGACAAAACAGTCACCCGTGCGCGCTAGCCCTTATACTCTGCATACGATTAATAATCATATTTCATATTCTACATATGTAAGAAATCTTATATTAATAAAAACACGTTTTCATTTTTAAAAACTCACACGAAATGTGGATACATACATAAATATTATTCATGCACAGTTCCAGTATTATCTGCGATTTGTAATAATGATAAATAGAACTGACGGATTCTTTCCCTGTTCAGGTTTGCGTATAGTTTGCAGGAAAAATTCAGCAGGTATGCCTGCACGTGGGCTCTAACCTCTATGGCTTCATAATCTTCAAAATTAAAACGCCAAGATCGCAAAAAACGTATTTAATTAATGACGACCGGTTTCAGTGGGCCCTGTCACGATCATCTGGTCGTATCAAAATTTAGAAGCTGGTCATATTATTTAAAAAACTGAGATTAAATACTACGTGCAACATAGCACTTACAAGGAAAGTTCTTGGGCTCGAACAAACAAATATACATCAAAATCGTACGAGAGATAATGTAAAGATCCTCATTGCACTAGAGACACTCCAGCATCTGTAAAACTATGCAGTCCTCCGTTAGAGGCCTATGCGTATGCCTTGCCGCATTGCACTTTGACCTGTCGGTTCGCCAGTAGGGACGGTGCAGTGTGCCTCCAAAGTTGCGTTTTGTGATGTTATTTGTGTGGTGAAGCGTCAGATGGGGCGGCGATTGCTAATCAATCCTCCTAATGTATTGCGATTAGTTGAGATGAAGTTACGAAGAACCCTTCTTCGTGAAGATGGTATTAAAGATTAATCATTTGCATGCTTTCTCGTTTCTATTATGGTACAGAAACATGAGCATAAGTTAGATACTGTTGTAACACTAACACATAATGATGATAATAGGGATGATAATGGCGAAGAACTCATTGCTAGCGGTAGTGCTACGGTAAGTGCGGGAAGAGGCGATGGAAGCAGTGATAATGAATACCAACAGTCTTCCGAGAAGAAGGTTGAAGTTGCAACTACCATCACGGCTTTTGATGACAATACGCTAGAGAACATGTACGACGATTATTACATAAGTTATAGTTCAGATACCTGCATTAAGTATGGCTTCTACAATTACATCTACAGTGCTATCTAGAGCATGATTGAAGTTTTGCATAAAAACGACACCCACCAGCACATTGAGGGGTACGTAGAGATACTGTAACCAAACGTTCATACAGATATGTTTGTTTGAGCCCAAGTACTTTCCTTGTTAGTCTAAATATAAAAATACCTAAGTTAAAACATCACAGCCACTAAGATATTCACATCTTACAAGCTGTGATGTTTTAACTTGCGTATTTTTATATTTAGACTAAATGCTATGTTGTACGCACTATTTAATCTCCATTTTTTAAAATAAGATGACCACTTGTAAAATTTGATATGGTGGCATAGCCTACCGAAAAGGGTCATCATTTTTTGTGATCATCTCCTTGAATCTTTCGTATTATAACGTAACGTGCGCTCTCATTTGGAGCTTTTGTCCCCTCTACCATCTGAAATGTCGAAGGGACATTAAACCCTAATCTTCCCTGACTCCTCTATCAATCCTGTCTGGTACGAATACCACACTGATGAGCAACATTGAAGCGTTGGTAAAACGAGTGCTTTGTAAGCTACTTCCTTCGTTGGTGTATTGCTGAGGACACTTCCACTGAACCTGAGTCCAACATTGCCGTTCGCGTGCTTAATTTAATGTGATTACTCCACTTAAAATCTCTTTCTATGTCTCTTCTCCGATTTTTACGCTAGTAACTTCTCCCAGTGATTGTACTGAAATCGCCTAACCACACAATAAAGGAACTATCTTTCTATGTGTTCGTAATACGTTACAGTTTTGTATATATATAAAAAAAAATGCCTCTTCCTTCAGCAAGCGTAGCTACATCGCTGATCGTTAAAAGTTTTTGCTCATGGCCGGACGCGAACCTATTATGCTGTTTCGCCCTCTTATTCACGGTGGGTTCTCTCATGTTACAGAACCAACAAAAAGATGTCGTTGGTATATATTTACAGCTACATAAAGAAAAATCAAGAACCACGATTACCTACGCAGGAAGGGAACCCTATGTGATGCAGTTTTCTAACGCAACGCGAAACAATTTTAGCGTATAGCCATAGCGGAACGGAAGAAATACCTAGCAGGATATACAGAAAGATGAGAAACAACGCTGGGTACCTGAAAATGTCAACCACGTACAATGTTTTACATTGTAACTACTCTCATACCGCGTCCTTGAACTTCGTCAGTCGATGGGATCGCGTTCTTATGTTATACGTAACCAACACGATTAAACATCTAAATAAACTAGATACGATAGATTTTATATGGGCCTCGTCTTTTAGCAGTAATAGTTTATAGTGCATGTGAACAGCAATGAATTTAGCGAGGGAAGTGAGGAATCAGAGAAGATGTTGAATGGTTACTTACTGCTCGTTGAATCGGTGTAGAAGCTCTTCTTAGATATTCGGAAGACTCTCAGCAAGGAATAACCCGCAAAGATGTAGCTTAAAAACGCTCTAATTAAAGTTCGTAGAGCTACGTAAACGCTCACGACAACTTAACGGAGCAAGATTCAGAACCGCAGTGTTCCTAAGCAACGGCTCGTATCGAGATGGGCGATATTTCATTGTTGTCTAAATTACCAGCCCGCCGAGCCAACGAACGACGGCACTCTTTGGCTGTACCACAGCATCTTACCGCCCATACTTAATACACTAGCTGTCTCTCCGTATAGAAATTGTCAAATATAATTGCAACAGAAGACTACTAATACGATTTATTGAATTCGTTAGTATCGAATTTAGAAAATCGCCCACAGGAATACTACTCTTCTATTAAAGAAGACTAGCTCACCACCGTCACGCTTCGCTTTGGTCAGTGTGATATCGAAGGAATGGAGAAATAAATCTTTTAAAACTATTTAGTTTATTTATGGTTTTGTTTGTTTGTCGTCGTTTAGCACAAACGAAGAAATAAAATGGTTTACTGATCCTCGAGCATGCGACGTATAACTTCCCGTGAGAAAAGCAATCGATTTCTGAATTCTCTCCACCTGCTCTCCTCCTCTCTCCCCCCCCTCTCTCTCTCTCTCTTTCTCTCTCTCTCTCTCTCTCTCTCTCTCTCTCTCTCTCTCTCTCTCTCTCTCTCTCTCTCTTCTCTCCATCCACCTCGTCTGTCTCCTTCTTCTTTGAGTCCCCCATCTGCTGACGACATAGACTTAGCAGCAGTTGTGCGTTTCGGCTGCTCGGTATGCGTAAGATACTGAAAATGGAGCATGTAAACGCAGACTTCCATAAAACTGGATATCAAAAATCGTTTTTACATTTGTGTGTCTCTTCTAGCATAGCCGATACCAGTTCATAACCTGGTAGCACTTCGGTTTCGATATTCAATTGTTGTTACAAAATTTAATGTATTAAAGAGACAATAAGATAATATTTACAGATATGAAAGCATTTGCATCCTTTTACCGTCCTTAATGGCTATACACACGAATGAATTTGACTTAGTACACCTACGACATACTACCTTTTTTTTAAATACGGAAGTTTCAGTTGCCTCTTTGTAGAATGGATATAGAAAAAAAAAAGGAAAACGGGATTTCAATTTTCGTGCTCATGTTGTGATATTACAGATACAGGGGGAAGCTGATTGTTTCCATGTGAAAGGCAGGTTTTGCCAGGTTGTTGGGTTCCCCAGCAGGCCGGTTAACAGTTTGAACCTAGTGAATGGACAGGTAGTCAAGGTTTTCCTAATGTGCTCGGAAACCGGAAACTACGTTCTTGCCTGAGCAAGGGCGGCTATTCCAGATTGCAACTGAAATACAATATAGCCACAAATATTATTCTAAAAATCCATATAAAATCAGGGAATGATCATAAGGCAAATATAATTATATGAATGGATTCAGGAGACTTGGGAGAATCAAACGCCGTAATTACAATTTCAATATCCCTTACAGATAAAAATCCGACAAATTTCAGTACTATAATAATAATATTATAAGACTTACATTTACAATTATTGATACGTACTGTTTATCAGTAACAATTCAAGAGGCAAATGGGCAGCATTGCACCACACTAGCTATCTAAATAGACGTACCACGTTATTTCCGTATTCTTTCAATAAACTTTATTTTACTCTCTTTTTCTGCTTTTCATTGAGGTAATAATATTCTTATGTCAGAACATAGATTCCACCACAGAAACACAAAACATGAACACAGCAAAGCGCGTTACATTTATATATGTATTTTATTATATTTAATATTATTCTTAGTAACGTTCGTTTTATGTTGTAGACTGCTACTTAAATATTTCATGGCCAACTAAAAATAGTAGATATGCAGCAGACAACTTATATATAAACAATTATATGTATTTGTGGACAAGAACTCAATGTATATTTACATAAAAAGCCATGATAAATTAAATATTAATAGTGCAACTATTTTTCGACGGCGGCGGCAGCTACCTGAGCAAAGAGCTTCAGTCTCAACCGTTTTTAGTATTGTTAAATATATATTTGTTTGTTAAATGTAAACAACATTTGTAGGGAGGTGGTCAAAGCATTTAATTCTGTAATATTCAAATGTATAATATTTTGGAAGGGAAATTATATTTTAAAGATGAGGCGTTAGGATGCGCGGCAGTGAAAGGTTGTGACACTGGGCGGTCTGAAGCCGCGTTACGAACTTGTGATTTGAAGAGATAGGCATGTGTGGACTCAGAAAATTTACGGGACTGTGACTGCAGAACTTAAGTCTCTGGTGAAAAGTGATAAACCATGCACTGTAGTAGGGCTGTAGAACAGTGATAATACAACAATCGTGTACTCGTGTGATGACAAACTGTGTTTTATAACAAATACTTTATCGCGGATTAACTTGGAACTGCAAAGTTCGATGGACTACTCTAACTTACGAGTGATAATTTGGAACTTTTACTCTCGAGTGCGTGTGATACTTATTGTGCCTGTCATGAACAATAGTTGGGGAAATATTTAGTTATTTACCGATGTATAAAGTAGGATCACCTCCGAGTTTTATGTCTAATAAGAGTAATAAACTCCATTTATAAAGAATTACTTCGTGAGTGAATCACTTCTTTATCTTAGAATCCATTTTGTTGGTCATTCAGAGGTTTAATTTATGTTTATTAAATATATTTTCACGTTATCATATGCAGATTGATAGACTGGCTAAAGTACAGATTAATTATTGATCTTGTGTAAACAGATTGGGTAGCTGTTTATGGCATAGAAGCTGGTATATATAACACACCCCTATGAACAGAGACAACGAGCCATAAACTTTTACTATCCTGAGTTATGTATTGCCTAAGTCTTATTGGTGAGAACCGGGAAAGCTCGAAATGTATTAATATAATAAGGGAATCGTGTCTTTCAGAAGTCTCGAACGCAAGCTGCTGTGTTGATGTGATTTATTATATACGAGAGCAGCCAGAAGCATGCTTTGATTAAATGTATAGTAAGTTTGGCAAAAGCAATAGATTCGAAACAATTGCGTGTTGTGAAGCTTGTATGTCATGAACTAAGTGATCATATGTATCCGGACACCTGGCTGAAAATGACTTACAAGTCCATGGCGCCCTCCATCGGTAATGCTGGAATTCAGTATGATGTTGGCCCACCCGCAGGCATAGATTCAGTCAGGTGTTGGCAGGTTTCTTGGGGAATAGCAACCCATTCTTCACGGAGTGCTGCACTGAGGAGTGGTATCGATGTACGTCGGTGAGGCTTGGTACGCAGTCTGCGATCCAAAACATCCCAAAGGTGTTCCATAGGATTTGGGTCAGGCCAGTCCATTATTGGGATGTTACTGACGTGTAACCACTCCACCACAGGCCGTGCATTATGAACAGGTGCTCATTCGTGTGCTGTTACAGTGTCACGCAAAACAACAAGGGGTGTAAGCCCCCTGCATGAAAAAAAAAAACGGTCACACCGTAACAACACGGTCTGCGAATTTTTTTGTTGGCACTACACACGCTAGCAGATGTTCACCGGGAACTCACCATACCCACACTCTGCCATCGGATCGCCACATTGTATACCATGATACGTCATTCCAAACAACGTTTTTCCACTATTCAATCGTCCAATTTTTGCGTTCCTTGCACCAAGCGAGACGTCGTTTGGCATTGACCTGTGTTATGTGTCGTTTATGGGCATGACATCCAAGGTTTCTCACCTCCCGCCTCACTGTCATAGTATTTGGAGCAAGTCATGATGCAGTCTGGAATTCCTGTGTGATGGGCTGGATAGATGCCTGCATATTACATTGTACGATCCTCTTCATCTGTCGGCGGTCTCTGTCAGTCACGAGACGAGGTCTGCCTGTACGTTTTTGTGCTGTACGTGTCCCTTCTCGTTTCCACTTCACTATCACCTCAGAAACAGTGAAATACGGATGTATAGGAGTTAGGAAATCTCTCGTACAGACTTATGACACAAGTGAACCAAATCTCTTGACCACGTTCGAAGTCCGTGAGTTTCGCGGAGCGCTTCGTTCTGCTCTCTCACGGTGTATAATGACTACTGAGGTTGCAGATATATAGTACCTGGCAGTAGGTGCCAGCAAAATAACTTCATATAGAAACGTATGTTTTTGGAGGTGTTCGTATTCTTGTGATCACATAGTGTAGAAATTTGAGCTCGATGATATAAATTTTCATTTGACATTAACCACAAAAATTGGCCGATTCAAAGAGAGAATCTGTGGTTCATTGAAGTGCTTAGAAGCCATTTACAGCTCTTGAAAAGAGTTATGAAAGGATCCTCCAATTTTCAACGTTAAAAGAGACTAAAGAATGGATTCTGTGGTTTCAACAAGCTGCTTTTGTTTCTAACAACGACACTTCTGAAAAGACCTAAAGTTAAGTGAGCATAAATTCAAGCAGAAGGATGTGTGGTTTAATATACCTCAGAAATGGATATGAGGTAGTGAATACCAGATCATCAAACTGAATTCATCTCCTCAGTTAAGTCCATTTGCAAACATGATTGAACTCTTAGACTGAGAAACTTCACGTTGTTACGAAACTAATAACCATTTGAGACTTTGCCCCCACTTCCTAGGTGACTGCAATATGTAAAATATTCGGAAACCAGAGAGGGAGTGGATTAGGTTATTTAGTATTAACGGGGAAATTACATATAATCGATGCTGACTGGTGCTATGCGAGTCCAGATACGTGAGACTTAATGAATAAATGAAGAGTAGGACCTATCCGTTTGAATATTCAGTGAAGAGTCACATGCTTTGTTGAAGTTTAATAGCAATACGTTAGAAGCAAATTACCAACACTCAGAATTCAAAAATATTTGTATAGAGGAAAACGCAATCTCTTCGCCCCCGACACGATGTATCGGCAATTGTCTCTATCTCAGAGGCCCTTAGCTGTGCGTAATTTCGTGAAAGAATTTGCTGCATCATTCTGTTTCCATAAAAATCGACACAGTCTGAGGAAAATTTCATTTCACTGAGAGAACTGCTGGCCTCCAATTCCGTTCAAAAGTGTACAATTTTCATCTCTATCATTTTCACTTTTACTGCAAGAGATATTTGAGAATGACACATTAGTTATCATAACACTTGTTAAAAATATTCTGACAAGTCTATTGAATAATAGAAAAAGGCTTAATAACATGACCATGTTTTTATTTACAACTTGTATTGAAATTTTTAGTTTTTATTTAAGTTCAACTTTTGTAAGAAGGGCTTTCTTTCATTATATCGAGAAATTCGTTGGTGATCGAAGACGCCACGTAGCAAGCAAATTCACTTTACCGTAATTTGAAGTTTATGGTTAGATTCTTTCTCTCCTTGCATCATAACTTGTGTTTGCCTTCTTTGTTGGAACATCTTCAAATAAGGATGGCCATACATTTCAGTCCGTATCTGCTAGATACGGCTGGAAAATCTGTTGCGGCAACTTCAATTACTCCCAGACTGATAGTGCGATAATTTCTCAGTTTACTAATGGAAAGAAAATCATAAGAGGTTTTATTTGATTTTGGTGAGAGAAGTATGCACTCAAGTGCTTACCAAGCTTTCTGGTTTAAAGATGGCCTTGAAATCTGGAAAATTGTTAACTGAAAAAAAATTATAGAATGTTATATGGCATTATTATTGCAATTAGTCTATACTACCAGCTCCCAAAATGTTTACCATTCCCCCTGAAACACCCTGTAAACACCGCAATTTTAGCATTTCCAGCAATTACTATGTACGTACATGCACAACCTGAATAATCAACTACATCAAATCACGTCCATTCCCGACTCCGACGGATATGGGCAATTTCAGAAGGACAATGTGCCAACCAATCCTGTGTATGGACCTGTGGGAATACGGATGAATCCATGGACTCAACCTGTCAGAAGGGGACAGTTCAAGCTGATGGAGTTCTGTAATGGTGTGGGGCGTGCAGTTGGAGTGATATGGGACCCCAGATACGGCTAGATACGCCTCTGACAGGTGTCACGTACAAGCGCATCCTGAATGACCACCTGCATCCATTCATGTCCATTGTGCATTCCGATGGACTTGGGCAATTCTAGCAGGACAATGCGACACATCACACGTCCTGAATTGCTACAGAGTGGCCCCAGGAACACTCTGTTAGTTTAAACATCTCTGCTGGCCACCAAACTTCCCACACACGAACATTATTGAGCTTATCTCGGATGCCTCGCGATGTGCCGTTCAGAAGAAATCTCTACCTTGTCGCTCTCTTATGGACACACCTGCAGGATTCGTGGAGTCGGTCCCCTCCAGTGCTACTTGAGACATTAGTGGAGTCCATGCCACGTCTTGTTGCGGCACTTTTGTGTGCTCGGAGGGGGCGGAGCCCTACTTGATATCAAGCAGGTGACTCAGTGCCTATGCATAAACTACAGGCACCATTTGTAAGAATAAAGTTAGAAATTTTTCACAACCATTCTTACCTTGATATTTTCTCTTGGGTTTTCTTCCATGTAGCGACATCTCATTTCCTTTTATTACTACGTCCTAATTCAGTGGGCAGTAAAAATATGTTCTCATACTCTGACTCTAGCCTCTTCGCCATCCATTTCGCTCTGCATCTTTACAGGCACTGCGACCAAACAATATCATGTTAGCCATTGTGCGTAACCCAGTGCAGAAGTTGTTAAAGCGTTTGAATTGCTTATACATACTGTTCTACTTATGCTTGTTATGTGGTTATAAACATCATCAGTATAACTCTGTTTCGTCCTGAAGCATCGTGTTAAATCAGCACAGTTTCTTTACAGTCTTCTCGGGGTTAAAAAATATAATGAACCGTTTAACACTCTAATACGACCGCTTGTGCGTACTTTGCTTTAGCACATTCATTACAAACATGAGAGGTAAACATTTATATAAGACACTTTGAAATTCACATTGGACATACAAAGTTTCGGAACAGAGGATGCAGTGGACATACAAAGTTTCGGAACAAACTGCAAATTTCAGTGCTTAATATCCATGGTACATGAGAAGTTTTGGAAGAAACTCCTTTAACACATTACAAAGAATGTTAGAAAGATTCTGGAACAATCAATATCTCGATTTTTTGGACATATTGAGTTTTGGAACTGACCGCCTCGTTTGAACCTCAGCCGCCCATGCGCATTGCTACGCTGCGGCCACTGCCGTCAGTACATCTACACACATCTACATCTACATACATACTCCGCAATTCACCGTAAGGTGCGTGGCGGAGGGTACACTGTACTACTACTAGGCATTTCCTTTCCTATTCCACTCCCAAATTGAACGAGGAAAAAAAGAATGCCTATATGCCTCCGTACGAGCCCTTATTTCTCTTATCTTGTCTTTCTGATCTTTACGCGAAATGTAAGTAGGCGGCAGCAAGATCGTACTACACTCATCTTCAAATTCCGGCCCTCTAAATTTACTTAACAGAAATTCTACTCATGCGCATCACCTTACATTTTTCTACATTGAAAGCTAGCTGCCATTCTTCGCACCAACTAGAAATTTTGTCTAAATCAACCTGTATCCTCTTACAGTCAGTTACAGACGACACCTTCCATACAACACAGCATCATCAGCAAACAGCCGCAAATTATAACTTACGGCCGCGCAACGTCTCGTATACGTGCTGTCTCCGAGTCGTAAAACGTTTCCTTTGCGATAAAAATACTTCGAATATGCATCTAAATTGATCTGATATGAGAACTAAACTAAGAATGATAGTTTAAAAACACTTTTATTTTATATACAGGGTCCGGCAAAAAAAACCTCCTTCATTTTAATAGGTTATAAAAAAAAAAAAAAAAAAAAAAAAAAAAAAGGAGAGAGAGAGAGAGAAAAATTAGTTTTATTCATGAAAGATACATACTTTGCTATTTGGATTATTTGGTTTTAAACATTATATCTGCTAAATGACGTTTGAATCCCTCTCGGGCCTGGATGTTTGTGCCGTCTTATGTATAAGCTACTTCATAAGAAGTTTGTAAGTTTAGGGACTGATGACCCAGTAGTTAAGTTCCATAAGCTCTACAAACATTTGACAATTTTTTTTTTTTTTTTTTTTTTTTAAGTTCATTATACTTCTTCGGGTCATTTCTCTTGGAATGGCTGCCACTTCTTGGGTAATGGCCTCTTTAAGTGCTTCAAGTGTTGTGCGCCGATGTTTGTACACTAGAGCCTTTAAGAGTCTCCAAAGAAAAAATCAAAAGGTGAGAAATCAGGTGACCAGAGGGTCACGCGATGTCTTCTCGCAAAGAGACAAGATGACCAGGAACCTACTCGCGCAACATTTCCATAGAACGCCGAGAGGTGTGCGATGTTGCTCCGTTTTGCTGGAACCACACTTCTTGATCTCCATGATTTGCAATTGACTGGTTTAGCCTAGGTTGGAAGAAGGTGTCTAGCGTATGACAATAACGGTTTGAATTAACCGTTACCGTGTGGCCATCTTCTTCGAAAAAGTACGGTTCCCACACAAAAGATTCGGCAACGGCGCAACGAACTGTCACATGAGGGCTGTGTAGTGATCGCTGATGAATTTCACGAGGGTTTTCTGTAGCCCAGTAGCGGAAACTGTGTTTGTTTACAGTTCCTGATAAGTGAAAATGGGGCTCATCCGAAGTAATAAACAAAGCGCCAGGTGGAATGTTTTGAAGAATTTTCTCACATGCAGCTCTGCGAGTTTCAAAATCTGTTTCATTTCATCCCTGTGTAACCATGATTTTGAAGGAATGCATACGAAGTTCTCTATGAAGAATTCTTCTTACACTCCTATCAGATAATCCAAGGGCAGCTGCATGTTTAATTGCTGAACGCGCCGGCGATTGTTGCGCAGACACTATCACACGCCCCACATGTTCCGGCGTTGTTGCAGTTCAAACGTTCAAACGTTCAAACGTTTGTAGAGCTTATGGGATCTAACTACGGGGTCATCAGTCCCTAAACTTACAAACTACTTATTAACTACCTTATACTAAAGACGGCACAAACATCCATGCCCGAGGGGGGATTCGAACCCCCGACGGGGAACGGCCTCGCACATCGTAGCATAGTGCCTCAACGCTCTCCGCCGCGGCGTTGTTGCAGTCCGAGGACGGCCAGTAGGTTCTTTTCAGTGTTGAACCTGAACCTGTATTTCTAAATTGACACCCACAGATGAATAGTTTTCCCATCTGGGACACGATCATGTCGGCCAAGTTCGAAACGTCTCCGAAACGCTCGCTGAGTAGATACTAATCACAGAATGACCATTAGAAATAAATCCCTCCACAACTAACGCGCGTTGCTCACCAAGCCACGCCATGGCGCACACTGTAAATGCCAGCAACAATGCTTTCAAACAAAACACATTCCACGTAAATATCCTCACAACAAGTCGCACGCCGGTTCTTTTTTTCCGGACACTCTTCATGTGGCGTCTGTTCCTAAAGAACAGACGTCACTTCTGATCCTGCAGTTGTTATCCTTTCTTATTGACAGAATATATGACATCAACTACGAATGGGCAAAGCTGAAAATGCGTATCCAGCCGACATTCGGACCCGGGTCTCCTGCTGTCCAGCAACTGCCTTGCAGCAACTTTTTGCAGCTGATGATTTCCTTCTTGTAACAAATTCAGATTGCAGAGACCAGACTCATAAGGCGAGTGTACTCCGTTGCTCAGTTGAGTCGCTACGTTACATGACACAATGGGGCTGCATCGTAAGCTGACAGAGCTGTCCGCTAGGCAGCTGTGTTGTAGCCTAGGGTGGCGACAGCTTGCCGGCACGAGATTGCAGTTGACAGTGAGAACGTCTGCCACTAGAGATAAATTACAGCCCGCGGTGGACGCAGAGGCCGCACAAACGAGGAACGGACCGCGCAGCCGAGAATAGAATTAGCAGTGACCCGCGTCTCCTGTTATTAGCGCCAAACGTGACGGCCGGCCAGAGCGAAAAGAAGGAAAACTCGGGAGACTGCGCTTTCGCCGGAAGAAATAAGGAAGGGGTAAAGGCGCGGAAAGAAAGCTTTAACTCGGCGAGATATACGCGCGGGCGACGGCTGCGGCATTGCCGTCCCACAGACGGTGATTAATGTGAGCGGAGAAGTAGGCCGCGAGATTCCACTGCTGAGGCGTCAGGGCCGAGGAAGAGCCGCAGAAAAGCTGCCGACACTAACGAGGAGGCAGGCTAGACACGGATACTGGAGCGCATTTAGGATAAGGAAGTACTCGTTGTAAGTAAAGACCCGCACTTTGTGACAAGTTTGATTTTATGTCTTAATTGGTTCAATAATAGTATACAGAGTTTCAGTATCTTAGTTTGGACTTGCAAATTTTATAGAAGCCAAGTAACTGGCAGGCAGTGTGCAAAGTAGCATGATGTAATCGATGGAAGGGATGGGAAAAGCATAACAGATGGCACAGATCATGTATGGACCGTGAGAGAGCACGGCAGTGTAGCATAGGCGTGATCTGATCGGCTGCCGCCTCTCCTACCTGTGCCACCATTCCTACATTTCATTTATTACTATTTTAAGAAAGTCAGCATTAGATCATAGCGTAATGTCAATGTCAGGCTTTTCTGTTAATAAGCTTTCATTTTAATCCATTTGGTACTTTGTTGATTGTAATTTATATAAACCAAATACTAGCGACGAATTTAGAAGGTTAGTTTGGCGCCGAAGAAGAGAGGCAGCTACTACAAGCCACACCTGGCCGAGCACAGTCCAGTGCCGACCTTCGAACAGTTAACACGTAGCGACTTGTCTGAATACGGAGCATTAGCTTTAATCAAGAAATTGCCGCGAAATTGAGCTTACTGAGGAGAAGAAAGTTAAGGCACTCAACAAACCTAAGATTTGTTTGATTACCACAGTTCTTTACTAGGTATGATCGTATTTGAAGGTAGTATGTCATTGCCTTCCTCCAACCCAGTTATAGAGGGACATAGGGACATTACCTGACATCGTTAAATCGAGGCAATCTACACTAAATAATTATCTCCGAAGGGAAAACGCCAGGGTCGCAGTATGATTAATCGATTTCTTGACGACCGTTTTCGATAGCCTTATTTATTTATTTATTTGTTTATTTAGCCTGATCAGATTAGGGCCATCAGGCCCTCTCTTACATCGGACCAGGGTTTTACACATACAGTATGTGAGTTACCTATAACATAATAATGATTTTTACAGATAAACAATTAATAACATAATTTATACAAGTTGATTACATGTAAAAGAATGTAAATAAAAGATATTGACTTAATTCTAATAAGATTAATACAAGTAGTACCACTGAGACACCTTCTGCTGCTGTTGGTGTAATAATAGAAGTAACAGCATTGATATTAGCAGATACAAGATGTACTTTTAAATATATCGGGACTGGTTAAGGCATGGCGAATTCTGACAGAAAGAGTTAAGAAAGCTGTACCTGGCATGAGCAATGGCAGTAGGAGAATATCTGGGAGAGTGAATGGATGTGACGTACCTGGACCGTAGGGTATTAAAGACTGACGTAATTATTGCTTTAGTAGATAATCCATTAACTGTCGTTTGAAGCTGGCAATGTTATTCAGTTCTCTGATATACTGAGGTAGATTGATCCAGAGCCTGGTTCCTGCTACTGAAAAGAATATTGAGAAACCGGCTGAGTGATGGATATGGACAGAAAGATTTTGCTCTGACAGGAACGAGTAGTTCTGTTATGTTGATCAGATAAGTGTTAATTCTACATTGTCCTCATATACAGGGTGGTCGGAAATTCCAGCTACAAACTTCTAGGACTTGTAGAGGGTAATGAGTACATTGTAGTCATATACAGGGTGGTCGAAAATTCCCCTTACAAACTTCTAGGACTTGTAGAGGGTAATGAGTACATTGTGGTCATATACAGGGTGGTCGGAAATTCCCTTTACCAACTCCTGGGACTTGTAGAGGGTAATGAGTACATTGTGGTCATATATAGGGTGTTCGAAAATTCCCGTTACAAACTTCTAGGACTTGTAGAGGGTGATGAGTACATAACATTTTGAATAGGAACCTATGTCCGGATACGTATCGTTTCTGGTCTACGACAGTTTCAATTCAGATGTGTAACTCGCCGACGTCTGCTTAGGGACAGAGAAACGTCTCAGAGTTCCCTGTCCTGGTATGTAACAGCGATGGAGAGAGTGTACCAGAACATGCTTCGGAGGTACAATGTGTGTAACAACGGTGGTGGTCGCCACATCGAGACGCTGTTGTAATGCATCAGTACGTTGCGGTTGGTGCCGTAGATGCTGGGTTGTTGTTGTTGATTAATGTAAACCATAAGGTGTAGCCAGCCGCGGTGGCCGAGGGGACTGAGGCGCTCCAGTCACGGTCTGCACGGCCACTACTGTCGGGAGTTCGAATCCCCCCTCGGGCATGGATATTTGTGCCGTCCTTAGCATTAGCTAGTTTGTAAGTAGTTTGTAAGTTTAGGGACTGATGACACCGTAGTTAAGTCCCATAAGCCATACAAACATTTGAAACATAAGGTGTTAATTATAATGAAAATGCGAAATCAGTAGCTGAACGATTCAGTATTCTTTTCTAATTGATTGCAACAGTTGTACTGGGTCACGCCTAATTACAGTCCTCAAAATTCAAATGTTCAAATGTTTGTAATTCTATGGGACGAAACTACGTTAGTCATCAGTCCCTAGTCTTATAAACTACTTAAACTAACCTAAGGACAACACACACATCCATACCGAGGGAGGATTCGAACCTCCGACCGTTCGGCTACTCCCGTGCATCTTACATGCCTCAAGTAGGACTGAATGAGACAATCATCTAAATTGAAATCGTCGTGGAACGGAAATTATATGTTTCCGGACATGGATTTCTATTCAGAATGTTATGTATTCTCCACCCTCTACAAGTCGTAGAAGTTTGTAACGGAAAGATCCAACCACCCTATACACATGACCACATTGTAGAATTTATACGATGGCATAATCTTTCGAAACCGGTCGTCAATAAATTGATTAATCCTACTGCGATCTTGGCGTTTTCCCTTCGAATATAATTAAGTTGTAGTGGGACCTACAGTTTAACGTGGGTTTAGAACTACGGTGCTACTCGATATTTTTCACACCAGCAACATTGCCAGAGGTGAAATAAGTGAAAAGTGACAGACAAAAAATCGTAGGACCTGGCGGGCATCGAAAACGCGACCATAGGATTCGTAATCCAGCAATCTACCATTGAAATTCCGAGCCAAGTTCACCATCATCTTACCGTCATCAGTCTCCCGCTGGGGAGGGGAAGGATCGAGGATAGGAAAGAAGGACAAGGGAAAGGAAATGCAGTTCAGGGAGGAAAGAAGGAAGAAAGACTGCATTACCTTGTGGCCCCATGCTCGCCACCATTCATCTCTATACTACCTCAATGTTGAACTACAGATTCTGTTCAAAATGTTCAAATGTTCAAATGTTTGTACAGCTTATGGGATTTAACTACGGGGTCATCAGTCCCTAAACTTACAAACTACTTATGAACTACTTACGAACTAGGACGGCACAAATATCCATGCCCGAGGGGGGATTCGAACCCCCAACCGTAGTGGCCGTGTAGACCGTGACTGAAGCGCCTCAGTCCCCTCGGCCACCGCGGCCGGCACAGATTCTGTGCTTGCCAGCCAGAGATGTTCATGTTTTGTTTCTTGACTAATTACAACATGGTTGCCCTGAAGTATTACAAGAAAACGAAAAGGAAATATGTTTCAATTCCGTACTCATACGAGTCTGTTAGTTCACATATTGACATAAATTTCAAATCCAGAGGTAATTAAGCAATTATTTGTGACGTACTAACTGACAGAAATTCGTTTGACTAATTACAACATCGCGGACACTGCAAAATTATGTGCAAAACATATGAATTTGTAAGCACGCTCACAGACATATATTACTAGACTGGGAATGCCATGTACAGTATCATTGGTGTCACTGAAGTCTCGCCGCCATATTTCTATACTACAAACGTGTGAGCGGTCGTATTTGCAATTACAGAAAACATTCGTAAAAATACGGATGAACCTACGTAACTACGTTGTCTTTACAGATTTGACATTTTGGTTTATTCATGTGTTGTACGTAGCTGTAATTTTTCGTACGGCAAACCTAAAAAACAAGGCCAATTCACACTGTCCGTCACGTCAACGTCACGTCACGTTGTATTCACACTGTCCATCACGTCAATTCGTTATCCTAATACCCGATTTTCAAAGTGAGATTATGAGTGGCGATATTTTATGTATAAAGTCATAGTTTAATACTGGAATTGCGGAAAGAAAAACGTAATTTTTTTGAGCCATTTGTCGTGGATAAAAGGTATCTTTATTTTTCTCAATGTTTCAAAAATGTTCAAATGTTTGTAAATCTATCGGACCAAACAGCGTGGTCATCAGTCCGTAGCTTACAAACTACTTACACCTAGGTAAACTAACCTAAGGACAAACACACACACCCATACCCCAGGGAGGACTCAAACCTCCACGGCGAGCAACCGCGCGCTCCGCAGCGAGACGCTTTAGACCGCTCGGCTACTCCACCGCGGCTCTCAATCTTTCTCCCGTAATTACAATCTGATTTAAATGTATGTAGCGGTAAAAATTTGCTTACATCTCAGTGGCCTCGTATTATTATGTTGGCAATATCAACAAAACGGTAGAAAGCCCTAACCAAGATGTTGAGCCGGCCGCGGTGGTCGAGGGGACTGAGGCGCTTCAGTCACGGTCTGCACGGCCACTATGGTCGGGGGGTTCGAATCCCCCCTCGGGCATGGATATTTGTGCCGTCCTAGTTCGTAAGTAGTTCATAAGTAGTTTGTAAGTTTAGGGACTGATGACCCCGTAGTTGGGTCCCATACGCTGTACAAACATTTGAACATTTTTGAACAAGATGTTGATATTCTTAGTAATCCGTAAAGTGTGAGTTGATTAGTGTTTCGTATAGATGATGAAGTAAACAAATAATGCTGTTCGTGCTGTACGGTTGACAGATTTTTGTATGTGTCCTCGTTCACTTAGTACCAGTAATTGTCCTCGTAAAATGAAGTTGTCATGACAAAACATTTACATCGTCAAGCAAATGGCTAATGCCAACGTCACACGACTGACAACACAATCACGTGAGGCCGCCAGGACAGTAAGTAAAATTTGAGCGTACGTAACACGTTCTTCTCAAAACACGATTCGACAATTCAGGCCTATCTGTCAAATTCATCTATTGCGGATGTGTTAGCTCAAATGCAAATCATGTTCAAACCAACTAGTAGGCTAAAGCTTACAACAGCATATCGTGTCAGAAGATCATAATTTTACCGTATGGAAACTTTTTGACGTGAGGTGGGGCAAGATGGCGGTATCAAGCTTCAGTCAGAGAGGCAAGTTTGCCAGTCTAGTAATATATGTCTGTGAGCACGCTACAGTTCTAAGCAGTGATCTCTACAGAAACTGGATGTATAACTCTGGTGTCTGAGCACAGAATTGAAGCGTGCCTGCACATCCATATGTTTTGCACACGATTTCCCATTGTCCGCCATGTTTAAATTTGGCAAACGAGTTTCCATCAGTCATTACGTGACGAAGAATTGCTTGCTTACCTATTGACTTGGAATTTAATTCAATATTCGATGTTGTAGGCTGATATGGGAGCGGAATCGAAACATATTTTCTTCTCTTTTTCTTTGAATGCTTCTTAGCAGCCATGTTTGAATTTGGCGAGAAACTAAGTATGAATATCTATGGCTGGCACGCTAAGACAACTGAAGTTCAACATGCAGATAGTATAGAGATCATAGACCATAGATTATATAGACTGCGCGTGACGTCATTACACTGAAACCAACATCTAAGTCACGTGACTCGGGGCAGGATACTGGTTTTATCATTACGAGTAATGCGAAATATAGCTGAGAATTGCAGTTCTTATCCTTTGTAGTGGAAATTACGCGTATATTTGAACAATGAAACGTATTAGCGTATTCTTATTACATCTTCAGAAGTAAAGTGGGTGTTAGTTCTCCGCAATTGCAAGAGTTAATGCGATAGCTACAGTTTTTACATGCGCCTATATGAAACGTATCGGCAGTCTTTTGACAAGCAACAGAACTACATTGTTGTCGTTGTACTGTGAGTCTTTTAGTCTGCATTTTACACAGGAGTAGAAGATCAAACAATTTGAAAGGAGCATCAGCTTCCTTACGATTCCTCAACAATGTATGTAAAATATTTCGTTGTGATTTTATAAGAAACGAAATCTGTTTGTATCCATAATGTCCGATTTTAACAAAATACAAGCGTTTATATTTTAATACTTTTGGCACAGACCGTGATGCCGAAACTAAAACAACCAAAGTATTGGCTGTTTACATTAAATAATAGAGTAGTGAGGAAACCGTCGATGCACTAGGCAAGAAGTGACTTCATGTGCCAAATAAACAGTCTGTATGAATGTTTAGTTTTATATAATAATGTTATTCAAATCAGATTTTCAGCAGAAATGACTTACTTGCTGACATACAAACTTGCTCAAGAGCAGCTTAAAGTATTTTCCCGTCGATATTCACATTCATAAGTTGCAAAAAGTAAAACATTCATAGCGTAACACGAACACCGAGGATTTTTTAATTCTGTTGCTTCTAAAAATGACTGACAATGCGGTACTTTTCACCGGGGCACATGCAAACACGACAATCACTGCATTAATATTAATAATATGATGAAATTACGTTACCATTAATACTAGATGTGTAACAGGAGTACGAGAAGTCGTTTTATTGTTAAAATCAGCGCTTGATATCACGTGTAAATGAGAAAAACTATTACTCATAATGAGGAAAACTCGGTCACGTGACTCGGGGTAACTTTAGATGTTGGTTTCAAACCACAACACAGCAGAGATAGGGACATGCGCAGTCTATGTTATCTTTGGTCTATGATAGAGATCACTGGTTCTAAGCTCAGAGCCGGCCGCGGTGGCCGAGGGACTGAGGCGCTTCAGTCACGGTCTGCACGGCCACTACGGTCGGGGGTTCGAATCCCCCCTCGGGCATGGATATTTGTGCCGTCCTTAGTATAAGGTAGTAAATAAGTAATTTGTAAGTTTACGGACTGATGACCCCGTAGTTAAGTCCCATAAGCTTAACAAACATTTGGATCTAAGCTCAGACACCAGAGTTATACATCCAGGTTATATAGAGATCACTGTTTGCCACGCACGTACTCACAAAAGAACGGTGAGGCCCCTGGGGGGTTACATTCACGTCCCACTACATTAATCGTTGCGAGTTTCAGTAGTTTATTGCAGTGGTTTCAAGAAGCACGAGAAAACTGGACGATAAATTAGAGCGGCATGGGCTGCTCAGGTGTCCACCTGTAGTGCCGTGGGTGTCCGATGCAAATGCGGAGCGGGCTCCGGGGCCGGCGGTGAAACAGAAAGCGTGTTGGGCGGCCGTGTTAATTGACAACGTATGTGGCGTGTCGGATTCGTAATCCAATGACGGCGCGCGTCGCGCCGCCGCTATCGGCTTTACATAATTAATTCCTACTGGAGCGCCACCATTAGCTTCTCTCTTAACACTGTTTACGAACTCTCTTACAGTGACGCGGCTCTTCCCCATATTTCGCCGCCTCCCATGCATATTAATTCGATACTGCGCCTCTAAACCTCGTTATACTGTTATAATCCCTCGCGACAGCCAAGGATCAGTTGCGAACAGCGCTAGATTACCTGCTCTGGGTGGTGGGACTCTATCGCGTGCTCAGTAACAACTGTGTAGCCACCTATCAACTCGCGCTTCCTCACCTCTGGTATTACATAGTCCACGTTATATCAGCTCGCACAGCTGTTCGTGCCAATTATTCCAGTTGCCGGAAGAAGATATCGTTCTCTGAAAAGACAGTTATCTTTGGAACCTGAACGGAAACTGTGACAAGCCGACCTAACCACAGACATACATTACTAGACTGGCAAACTTGCAGCTGTGACTGAAGTTTGATGCCGCCATCTTGCCTCACCTAACGTCAAAAAGTTTCCGTACGGTACTACTATGATCTTCTGACGCGATATGACGTTGTAAGCTTTACTAGTTGGTTTGAACACGGTTTGCATTTGAGCTAATACTTCCGCATTTCCGAATCGTGTTATGACAAGAACAAGTTTTGTACGGTTAAACATTAACATTAACGTCCAGGCAAAGACTTTCTACCATTTTGTTGTGTTGCCAACATAATCATGAGAGGTTGTCGGGATGATAGGTAAAATTTTACCGTTACGTACAGTTAAAGCAGAAGTAGTTATCTGAAAAACACTAACAAAAATAAAGCTGTGTGTTATCCACTACAAATAACACATTTATAACGGTGATACTATCAAAAGAAAAGCCGAAGTTGATCGAAACTGGAAACAGATTAATAAATACAGGAAACGCAACTCATTAGTGTGTGTGTCAAAACAGACTACAGATTTCTCAAGAGCTCTCAAAAGAATAACGGTACCTGTTATCCACTATGACAACACTTTTATAATGATCATACTACTGAAACAAAATCCGAAGTTGAATGAAATTGGTAACAGATTAATAATAACACCAAATCAATGCAACTCATTACTGTATGTGTTGACAGTTCATCCGTATTTTTACGACTATTTTCTGTAATAACTCACACGACTGCTCGCACGTTATAGTATAGAAATATGGAGGCGAGACTTCACTGACACCAATGATATTGTATAGGGCATTGCCAGTCTAGTAATATGTCTGTGGACCTAACACATTACTTAAACGTCTCAGAAATTCATCAACGATGATGCAACATTTTAAAATTGCCTATTTTTATATACAGGAATGGACAAAATAATGTGAATACCTAACACAGACACAATATTTATTTATAGGAAGGATTTGGCCCACCATTGGTTCTGGGAACAGATGCAAACTCGTCGCTGAAGATATTCGTAAATCATCTTCATCGTATCCAGCAGAATGTTATCCATTGTTGTACACTGATATGTCGCAGAGAAGCTCAATAACTAAGTTAAGCACCCAAAACGACACTTCACTGCAAATCCTCAGAAATTTGTCCATACATAAGTCCAAATAAACAGGATAGTCTAGCAGGATCTCTACACAGATCACTACTTTGTTGAGAAGACAAACAAATTTATTTGAACCACAGTCAAATACACAAAGGTCACTTGCACTACAATTCTTTTACACTGTGTATACTCATACCATACATCGCTACTACCACTGGTACTACCAACACAGCACACATTTTCTTTCTGCCTTTGGCATCTGCCAACAGGGTTTAAATACCATTCAATAAGGCGGCTACGTCACGTTTCGTCACGTCATGTGACATCACGTGACGTTCAATTTTCAATTAAAAATTTCTATTAAGATTATTTTAGTTTTTAAGTAGAAAATATACTTCAAATTACAATATAACTTTTCTTTTAGTGTTTAGTAAACATTTTTATACAAATGAAATTGAAAATAACAATTACAACTGCTACGCACTTTTCTTTTAAAGGTACAAACAAATATTTTAATTTTTAAATAACAAATATTCATATAATTGCATTATTATTTGATTCTTTGTGCCTACTAATGGCTTTTATACAAAATAATATTTTAGTAGCAACTTACAATCACTACGTACAAATACTGATAAGATCGTCTTCTATGTTAAGTTCTTTGGCACATTTCTTCTGACAAATCAAAACAAACGTCAATCTCATACATGCCTTGCCTGTGATTTTCGAATACAAAAGTATACTTAACGTTTATGTCCAGTTTAAGGTAAGTTTAACCCATACAGATAACTGTGGTAGTTACAGTTCACGTAAAACACGCGAATATTTGCGCGATTTTCTTGCGTTACTAACACTGAAAGTTCCTATGAAACGTAACAACACAAAAAATCCGCTAATAACTTCAACGATATTAAAAGTTGTAAATTTGATCATCACTCTTTGCTCTAAAACCTCCCATAACGATTTAAATATGTTGAGACATTGCGATTTTGCTCTCTATGGGACATATCCCATATTTTTCTGATACTGTAAATAACACGATTACCATTTTGGAATATGACAGTGTTTGTTAGTAATATGTTGGTCATTGTAAGCAGTTTTGGCCCACTTTCGCTCACGGTAGTAACACTAAAAGTGGGCAATTTCGAGCATCTTTTGACAGCTCGAAATTTAAAAGAAAATAACGGCTTAACCATTCATTTGACACAAAAACTGAAAAACCGAATTCGTGGAAGAGAAAATTCTCTGCAGTTTTGCTCTTTTTTTCATATCTCGCATAGTTTCAGAGATATTTGCAAAAATAACGGCGATTTTGCAATGTCTGTCCGTAACGTGTTCCCACTTTTTAGGTCGAACCGTTCAACCGATCGGCACCAAATTTTACAGACATAATAGTTGGCCGCCAGAGACCAGAACCTCCCTTTTTCAAATATTTCGGATAAAAAAATACGTTAGTAACACTTTAAAAAGTCGTTCGTAATGTAATTGTAATTACAAACAAACCGTTCATCTGACACGAAAACTGAATAACCTAAATTATAGGGGAGAAAATTCTCTACAACTTTGCTCTGTTCTGTATTTATTTTATTTTTATTTTTTCAATAACTTGTATCGTTTCAGAGATATTTGCGAAAATAACGGTGATTTGACGACGTCTGTCGCTCCGTAACGTGTTCCGACTTTTTAGGTCGAATCGTTCGACCGATCGGCACCAAATTTTACAGATTAGATGTACTTTTCGTTCCGGTAGATCCGAATTGAGGAAATCCTCTTGGATGTAGAACATGTCCGAACAAAATACACAATATATATTTACTAAAAGAGAGCATGGTGGTAACGCAGGAGTAGGTCTGATAATTAATAAGAAAATAGGAATGCGGATAAGTTACTATGAACAGCATAGTGAACGCATTATCGTAGTAAAGAGAGACACGAAGCCAACACCGACCACAGTAGTGCAAGTTTATATGTCAACTAGCACGGCCGATGATGAGGATATCGAAAAAATGTATGAAGAGATAAAGGAAATCATTCAGAAAGTTAAGGGAGACGAAAACTTGATTGTGATGAGGAACTGGAACTCGGTAGAAGGAAAGGGAAGAGAAGGAAATGTAGTAGGTTAATATGGACTGGGAAAAAAGAATGGAAGAGGAGATCGCTTGGTAGAATTTTGCGCAGAGCACAATTTAATGATCACCAACACTTGGTTTAATCATCATGAAAGAAGGCTGTATACGTGGAAGAGACCAGAAGACACTGGACGGTACCAGATTGACTTTATAGAGGCAAGGAATAGATTTAGAAACCAGGTTCTAAACTGTAAGACATATCCAGGGGTGCACAGGTATCCGGGCCATGTAATATTAGTCGGAGGAGACTTCAACCTTAAGAGTATAGATTGGGACCTCGCTAGTTACATTTCAGGCGGTACAGACAAGCAGTCTTGCGACCTACTTTTGGACACATTCTCCGAAAACTGTCTTGAGCAGTTAAACCGGCAGCCCACGCGCAATGGAAATATTCTAGACCTAATAGCCACAAACAGGCCTGACCTTATTATCGATGTCTGTGTAGAGATAGGAATTAGTGATCATGATATCGTCATAGCGTCGATGGTGACCAAAGTTCTTAAACCAATAAAGAAGGCTAGGAACGTGTTTTTGTTAGGAAGAGCCGATAAGCAAATGTTACGATCGCGCTTAGAAAATGAATGGGCATCGTTTAATTCCGGGACTATGGATGTAGAGGAATCGTGGACTAAATTTAAGTGCATTGTTAATAAAGGGTTAGAGAAATATGTGCCAGTAAAGACGATTAAGGATGGAAAAGATCCACGGTGGTATAATAATAATGTTAGAAAGCTGCTGAGAAAGCAAAGGCTGTTGCACTCTCGATTAAAAAAGAACACGCAAATGATGACAGGCAAAAGTTAGTAGAGATTCGTGCGTCTATAAAAAGATCGATGCGCGAAGCATACAATAATTATCATAGCCATACCTTAGCAAAAGATCTTTCCGAGAACCCGAAAAAATTCTGGTCCTATGTAAAATCGATAAGCGGGTCAAAGCCCACTGTCCAGTCACACGTTGATGATTCCGGGGTAGTAATAGAAGAAAGCAAACGGAAAGCTGAAGTTCTAAATTTAACCTTTAAGAAATCTTTCACGCAGGAGGACCGCACAAATGTACCATCATTTGATCAACGTACTAATTCCGAAATGGGGGACATAGCAATAGGTATTTCCGGTATAGAGAAGCAGCTGAGAGAGCTAAATACGAAAAAGTCTGATGGTCCGGATGGAATACCAGTTCGGTTTTACAAAGACTATTCTGCGGCGTTGGCCCCCTACTTAGCTTGCATTTATCGCGAATCTTTAATTCAGCGCAAAGTTCCTAGTGATTGAAAAAAAGCGCAGGTGACTCCCGAGTATAAGAAAGGAAAGAGAACTGACCCATACAATTACAGGCCAATAACGTTGACATCAGTTTCATGTAGAATTTTGGAGCATATTCTCAGTTCGAATATAGTAAATTTCCTTGAAACGGAAAAGCTTCTTTCCATGAATCAGCGCGGGTTTAGGAAACATCGTTCATGTGAAACTCAGCTTGCCCTTTTCTCACATGACATCTTGCGAGCCATGGACGAAGGGCAACAGGCGGATTGTGTTTTTCTCGACTTCAAAAAGGCGTTCGACGCGGTGCCACACTGCAGACTGCTAACGAAGATACGAGCTTATTGAATAGGTTCACAGATTTGTGACTGGCTGGAAGACTTCCTAAGTAATAGAACGCAGTACGTTGTTCTCGACGGCGAGTGTTCATCAGAGACGAGTGTATCGTCAGGCGTGCCCCAGGGGAGTGTGATAGGACCGCTATTATTTTCTATCTATATAAATGATCTGATGGACAGAGTAAGTTGTAATTTGCGGCTGTTTACTGATGATGCTGTGGTGTATGGAAGGGTATCGTCTGTAACTGACTGTAATAGCATAAAGGATGACTTACACAAAATTTCTAGTTGGTGCGAAGAATGGCAGCTAGCTCTCAATGTAGAAAAATGTAAGGTGATGCGCATGAGTAGAAAAAACAATCCCATAGTGTTCGAATACAGCATTAGTAGTGAGCTTCTTGATGCTGTCCCGTCGTTCAAATATCTAAGCGTAACATTGCAGAGCGATATGAAATGGAACGAGCCTGTAAGGACAGTTGTGAGTAAGGCGGACAGCCGACTTCGGTTTATTGGGAGAATTTTGGGAAGATGTACTTCACCTGTAAAGGAGACCGCGTATAAAACGCTTGTACGACCACGTCTTGAGTATTGCTCAAGTGTTTGGGACCTGCAGCAGATCAGTTTAAAGGAAGACATAGCGGCGGTTCAAAGACGAGCAGCTAGATTTGTTACCCGTAGGTTCGACCAATGCGTGAGTGTCACGGAAATGCTCCGGCAACTCAATTGGGGATCGCTGGAAGAAAGACGACGTTCTTTTCGTGAATTTCTGTTAAGTAAATTTAGAGGGCCGGAATTTGAAGCTGAGTGTAGTCTGATCTTGCTGCCGCCTGCTTACATTTCGCTTAAAGATCACAAAGACAAGATAAGAGAAATTAGGGCTCGTACGGAGGCATACAGGCATTCTTTTTTTCCTCGTTCAATTTGGGAGTGGAATAGGAAAAGAAATGCCTAGTAGTGGTACAGTGTACCCTCCGCCACGCACCTTACGGTGAATTGCGGAGTATGTATGTAGATGTAGATATAGACTCTGACCATAACTTATTGGTTATGAACTCCAGCTTAAAACTTAAGAGACTGCAGAAAGGTAGAAAGGTTAGGAGATGGAACCTGGACAAATTGAGGGAACCAGAGGTGGTTGAGAGTTTGAGAGGGAGCATTAGGCAAGAATTGGCTGAAACGGGGGAAAGTAATACAGTAGAAGAAGAATGGGTAGCTCTGAGAGATAGGGTACTGAAGGCTGCAAAGGACCATATAGGCAGAAGGACAAGGCCTAATAGAAATCCCTGGATAACACAGGATATACTGAAGTTAATTGATGAGAGGAGAAAATATAAAAATTCAGCAAGTGAAAAGGGAAAAAGGAAGTACAAACGTCAGAAAAATGAGAAAAAAATTTTCAAATGTTTGTAGAACTTATGGGACTTAAATACGGGGTCATCAGTCCCTAAGCTTACAAACTACTTACGAACTATCTAAGACTAAGGACTGCACAAATATCCATGCCCGAGGGGGGGATTCGAACCCCCGACCGTAGTGGAAAAATGAGATTGACAGGAAGTGCAGACTGGCTAAGCAGGAGTTGCTAGAGGAGAAATACAGAACCGTAGAAGAATGCATAACTAGGGGAAAGATAGATACCGCCTACAGGAAAATGAAAGAGAGATTTGGAGACAAGAAAAGTAGCTAGCTGTATGAATATCAAGAATTCGGATGGAAAACCAGTACTAAGCAAAGGGGGGAAGGCTGAACTGTGGAAGGAATATAGAGGGCCTATACAAAGGAAATAAACTTGAAAGCAGTATTCTAGAAAAGGAAGACGAAGTGAAGTGAAGATGAGTTAGGAGAAGAATTTGATAGGGCGCTGAAGGACTTAAGTCGAAACAAGGCCCCTGGAGTACATGATATTCCGTCTGAACTGCTGAAATCGTTAGGGGAGCCAGTCATGAAAAAATTGTGTCACCTAGTATGCAAGATGTATGAGACAAGGGAAATACCCTCCGTCTTCAAGAAGAATATTGTAATTCCAATTCCAAAGAAAGCAAGTGCAGACCACTGTGAAAATTACAGAACTTTCAGTGTAATAAGTCATGGGTGCAAAATACTAACACGAATTATTTACAGACGAATGAAAAACTTGTGGAATCCAACCTCGGGGAAGATCAGTTTGGATTTAGGAGAAATGTAGGAACACGAGAGGCAATACTCACATTACGACTTATCTTAGAAGATAGCCTAAGGAAAGGGAAACCTACGTTTTTAGCGTTTGTCGATTTGGAGAAAGCTTTTGACGAATTCTGAAGGTATCAGGGGTAAAATATAGGGAGCGAAGAGTTATATTCAAGCTATACAAAAAACCAGACAGCGGTTATTAGAGTCGAAGGACAAGAAAGGGACGCAGAGGTTGGGAAGGGAGTAAGGCAGGGTTGTAGCCTTTCTCCAATGTTTTTCAATCTGTACATTGAGCAGGCAGTGAAGAAATGGAAGGAGAAATTTGGAAAGGGCATTAAAGTGCAGCGAGAAGAAATAAAAACATTGCTGTTTGCCGATGACATAGTAATTCTGTAAGGGACCGCAAAAGATCTAGAAGAGCAACTGAGTGGGATGGACAGTGTCTTGAAAGGAAGATATGAGATGAACATTAACAAGAGTAAAACGAAGATAATGGAATTTAATGTCAGAAAATCAGGCGATGCTGAAGGAATTAGATTAGGTAATGGGACAATAAAAGTAGTAGATGAATTTTGTTATTTGGGTAGTACGATAACTTCTGATGGCATTTACAACATAATAGTTGGCTGCCAGAGACCAGAATCTCTTGCCGCGGCGGAGCGGCCGAACGCGCCGGCCCCGGTGGCCGAGGGGACTAAGGCGCTCCAGTCACGGTCTGCACGGCCACTACGGTCGGGGGTTCTAATCCCCCCTCGGGCATGGATATTTGTGGCGTCCTTAGTATTAGCTAGTTCGTAAGTAGTTTGTAAGTTTAAAGACTGATGACCCCGTAGTTATGTCCCATAAGCTCTAAAAACATTAAAACATTAAAAAAGAAGTTCATCTGACACAATAATTGAAAAACCGAATTTGTAGAGAAGAATATTCTTTAAAACTTTGCTCTCTTATGTTTTTTAATAACTCGCACCGTTACAGAGGTATTTGCAAAAATAACGGTGATTTGACGCCGTCACTTGATTTTATGTAATCCAGGCGATCGGACATGTCACGTGACTGTCACGCCTAGACCCAACGACCTATATAGCTTGTTGCCTAGATCCCTCTCTAGTATACGCCATTTTGCTTGCCGTATTTTATGATTTTCGTATTACAACTTATGCATTGTTAATAAAAACACTACGTTCTTAGTACTATAAATTATAATCTAGCAGTCAACAAATGCCAGCAATAGTACGAGTATTAAGAACGCATTTCGTAACTGTCGGCCGTAGTGTGGCACTCCCGCGGGAACGTGGTGGGTTGGGACTAACACATGTGCCGATCAGAGTCACGGCGCTCTACGTCAGCTCCCAATTAAAAATCTAACGTCGTTGCCCGCGGAGTCTCACCGAAATCCTATTCAATGCCTTTGCTCCGGACTCTTTGGTAGCCCCAGTTACGATTGCACCCATTCCAGTTGCCTTCCATCATATCCGACATTTCTTCCTGGACCTTGGCTATCTACACATATCTTTACCACGTGCTCGTTTGTTTCAGACGAAAACAGTATATGATCTGCTACAACAGTGTCGACCATCCAACCCAATCGAAATTCAGCATCCACAGTATGTGTGGCGGCACATATGGAAAGCTGTTTACGAACGTTTTCAAGAATCAGATGTCCAGTTAGCTTGTGAACGGAAAACAAGTTAGCCGACATCGCCTGCATCGGAAACATGTCGCCGATTCACCCCTATGCATTCTCTGCGGAGTCGACGACTCAGACGGCCACAGGTTCGTTCAAGCAAACGATGTCTGGACACTCCCGCGGCGATACTCTTATTTCCGGGGGACACTTTCTACCCCACCACCAAAACACAATCGGTAAATAGGATTCGTGGCCACACGATCCGATACCTCTTTGATTCTGGCGAGAAGTCGGTACTTGGATATTGGAACTTTCTCAATGAACGACACTGCGTCCTAACTCGTAATCCAAAGTACCAGCAATATTTTTCCAATTTCCTCCGGAGTGCCTTTTATGACTCGCAGCTGGAACGTGCAAGCCACGAGAAGATAAATCTTAACACAACCAACCTGAACTGAACAAAACTCACAACGGAATATATCAATCAACGAGAAGATACAGTTGGACGTTTCTCCCTCTGCCGGCGGCAACACTACGGCTCACCTCTTATATAAAGAATTTTTAAAAAGCGGTAAAAAAATAGTGTACTGTGCAGCGCTTTAGGTTGTGATGCGCATGGTCGGTAGTTCGATACCCGTCACTACTATTCTTTTTTTTCCCCCATGGTTCCTAAAAGCCTTTCGGGCACCCTTATTAATTAAAAAGAGCTATGTTCTGCAATGTTAAGAATTGTGCATATGAAAGAGTGCTCCCTCTAAGATGTGTTTTATTTTTTAAACATGCCGTTAAATCCGTAGCAACGAATTACGAATTGAACAGTGGTCTTCTGAAGCATTTGCACAACAACTGAGAGGATACTGTGATAATGAATATTCTAAACAACGTGGAGATACTGGCAGTTTTTCATATATAAATGGAGTCCTAGATTTCTGTGGCAACTGTCGTTCCTTAATGAAACGGAAGAGATGTGTATACATTGCAACAAATTACCTGTTTTTCCCCTAATTTATGTTTACAATTCGTTGGTATGTATTTCATGGCACGTTCTCGAATGCACTTTTCTGAGAAACCGCTGTTACCTTTTAACAACTCGGTATCTTGCAGAGTTGTGTTTATTTAACAAGAGTGTGCAAAAATCTTTTACGAAGCAAAAGGGGAAAAATTTCAGTGGTCGCTATATTTTTTTTTTTTTCTTTTTATATTTTTTGTCTTCAGGGAAATCGATGCTTTTGTGGACGTTTGTTCATATTCGTCCTGGGTTGTTCGTTGTGAATTTTATTATAGATGGCGTTGAACCCTCCTTTTTCTTTCTTTTCATTGGTTCTTCGGTTTGATCGGTACTTTGTGGACGTTGCCATATTTTGTTCTATTTTGATGGTTTCGTCATTCACTCAGTTTTTTCGTTACAGAGGGTGTCGAGCTACCATGCTGGCAACCGTCTGACCGAGCGCGCTGAGCCACCGCACCCTAATAAGTTTCACACCACCGTTCGTACATCACAAATTCGTCGCCCATTTCGCTGTAGTCTCGCAGCTGTTCGCTGTAGCGTAACTCGTAATTCTCGTACCATCGAAGGCACGTGTTAACTGGTAACAAGGCATTTTTAGACTTAGATTGATAAAATAACAACTAGAAAAAAGTTAAGAAAAAAGAGTGTTTGTCAAAGCTAAACTCAACTATCATATACTTTTGGCTGTTTGTTAAGATAAGGTCAGAAAGAATATTACGTGTTGGGTGCGTAGATATTATCACAATAGTAGAGTCGTGATCGCATCACGCACATTTATTTGAAATTTATATTTTTATTATTTTTGTACGAAATGTTTGCAAAAAATCATAAAACTACAAGCATATCTAAAGTGGGCCGTAAAACAAATCAGCGCGATTTTTTTTTAATGGCACCTCTTCAGACATTAATTATGACAGCACAGTTCAGTCGTGTTGTTTTATGATCTATAAAAATTTGTGTCTGATGGTCATTTATGATCACATGATTTTAAATTACGACACATCTAGTTTATGTGACGTTGTAGATATCATAAATGACGAACAGACGCAAATTCTTAAAACTCTTGACACAATACGACTGAACTGCGCTGTCATAAATAATGTTTGGAGAGGTGCTATTTCGGCCCACGGTAGTAACACTAAAAGTGGGCCGGCCGCGGTGGCCGAGGTGACTGAGGCGCTCCAGTCACGATCAGCACGGCCACTACGGTCGGGGGTTCGAATCCCCCCTCGGGCATGGAAATTTGTGCCGTCCTAGTTCGTAAGTAGTTCATAAGTAGTTTGTAAGTTTAGGGACTGATGACCCCGTAGTTAAGTCCCATAAGCTTAACAAACATTTGAACATTTGAACTAAAAGTGGGCCTTTGCGATCGCCTTTTGACAGATCGAAATATAATTAAAAATAATGGCTTAACCGTTCATCTAACACGAACACTGAATAATCGAATTTGCAGAGGAGAAAATTCTCTAAAGCTTTCCCCTGTTATGTTTCCTTCGTAACTCGCACCGTTACAGAGATAATTGCAAAAATAATGGCGATTTGACACCGTCTCTTGATTCTACGTAAACCATGCGTTAGGAAATGTCATGTGACATTCCTCGCCCAGAACTCGCTCTGGCATACGCCATCTTGCTTTGTGTATTTGATGGTTTTCTTGTTACAACTTACGCGTTGTCATTTCAAAGCAGTGGCGCACTGAAGTATTAACAGAAACACGTCGTTCTTAGAAAGATAAATTATAATCTAGCGTCTAAAAGGTCGTATTGGCAGTTAACAACTTCCATCAATGAAACGAAAATTTAGGAAGGACTTTGCAAATGTCCACCATAGTGTAGTTGACAGAGCGTTATGTTGTGCTGCACATGGTCCGTGCTTCGAAACCCACCGATACCATTTTTTCGCCTTGACTCCTATAAGGGTTTCCGGCAGTCTTTTAATTAAATAGAGCTATCTTCTGCAAATGTAAGAGTGCTCCCTCTAAAAAGTGCGTTTGCTCTATTTCGTGAACATGCCGTGAAATACGTAACAACGAATTGAATGAACACTGGTCTTCTGAAGCATTTGCACAACAACGGGAAAGATACTGTGATACAGTGGCGTAACTATGAGGGGTGGGGGTGGGATGAGGGGGATAGAACTTCCCCCCCCAGAACCCGAAAAGTAAAAGAGAGAGAGAGAGAAAAGAAAAAGAAATCGTATAACGGCAATCTGGTAAAGGTAAAGATTTGAAACTTGGGATGTTTTACCATAAGCTTTCATTGGAAGGGAGTGAATTAGTTTCTTCAACGGGAGTAGTAGAGGGTAGTCTGTCTGGAAACTGACCAAAATTTTGCTCGGCAGTTACGCCACTGCTGTGATAGTTAGCATGGTTACTATGGACACTCTGCATTACCTTTTCTGTAGTTCGGATATGACTTTGTTCTGTTCTGTGCTAAAATAATGAGCAAATATTCTGTTTCAAACCGTGACTACGTTTTCTTTTACAGCAACAATAACAAACTGAATAAATGTGGTGACAACGAATTCCACAAACCTCAATTACTTACTCTATACACAAAGTTACTATTATCATTACGTCATTTACAATAGTCATTGTAAAAGTATGTCCCCAGTTTGTGTACATGTGATAACTAAGTCTAAATTTGCAATTCGTATGTATGTATTTCACAATATTTTCACCAGATAGAAGAAATGCACTTTTCAGAGAAAGCGCTGTTACCTTTGAACAACTCAGAATCTTGCAGGATATACTTGTGTTCAATTAACAAGAGTGTCCGAAAACCTTTTAGGAAACAAGAAGCCGGCCGCGGTGGCCGAGGGGACTGAAGCGCTCCAGTCACGGTCTGCACGGCCACTACGGTCGGGGGTTCGAATCCCCCCCTCGGGCATGGATATTTGTGCCGTCCTTAGTATTAGCTAGTTGATAAGTAGTTTGTAAGTTTAAGGACTGATGACCCCGTAGTTAAGTCCCATAGACTCTAACAAACATTTGATTTTAGGAAACAAGATGAAAAAAATGCCAGTGGCGGTTTTTTTCTTTTTTCTTTTTATTTATTTATTTATATTATTTGTTCTTCAGGTAGATCGATGATTTGCGGTCGTTTGTTCGTGTTCGTTGAGAAATTTCCTCAGATTTTTTAATTTTATTATTATTTTATTTTATTACAGAGGACGTCGAGCCATCTTTCTTTCTCTCTCTCTTTCATTGGTCCCTCGGTTTATCGGTCCTTTGTGGACGTTGATTTATTTTGTTTAATTTTGATCGTTTCGTCGTTGACTCAGTTTTTTCGTTACAGAGGGCATCGAGCACTGACCGAGCACGCCGGCAACCCGCTGACCGAGCGCTCTGAGCCACTGCGCACGGCAAGTTTCCAACTACTGTTGCATCACAAACTAATTCGCTGCCCATTAAGCTACGCAGATCAGCTGAGAGAGTAATTCGTAATTCTCGTACCATCGATAACAGGTGTTATCTGCTAACATAGCATTTTTAGACATTATATTGTAATTCAGTGTCCTAAGAACGATGTGTTTTTGAGAATTTTCAGTGCGCCATTGCTTTGAAATGACGACGCTTTAGGTATAATAAAAAAAATATCAAATACAGAAAGCAAGATGGCGCATATCAAAGAGAGTTAAAGGCAAGGTTTCGGGCGAGGGATGTCATGTGACTGATTTCCGAAAGCCAAATGTTGGGCACCTTCATAAAACCAATCAGACATGTGCACTATGGTGGTTATTATTTTGTATATATTTTACTGTTTTAATTTTGACCAGCTATCAATTTTATATTGACCAGCACATGATTTTCTATGTAAGTATGGTCCAATACACCTACCAGATTTTATGAGGAGCACTATAACAAGCAGCTTAATGTCAATGAGACCAGATGATGACACCACAGTGTCGAAACCGGCCGTCTTGAATAAATAAAATAACAATTACGATCTTGACATCTATTGTTGTTGTGGTCTTCAGTCCGGAGACTGGTTTGATGCAGTTCTCCACCCTACTCTATCCTGAGCAAGCCTCTTCATCTCCACATAAGAACAGCAACCTACATCTGTCTGAATCGGCTTACTGTATCCATCTCTTGGTCTTCCTCTGCGGTTTTTACCCCACACACTTCCCTCCAACGCTAAATTCACAATTCCTTGATGTTTAAGAATGTGTCCTACCAATCTATCCCGTCTTTTAGTCAAGGTATGCCAGAAATTTCTTTTCTCCCCAATTCTGTTCAGTACCTCCTCATTAGTTACGCGATCCACCCACCTAATATTCAGCATTCTTCTGTAGCACCATATTTCAAAAGCCTCAATCCTCTTCCCGTCCGCACTGTTTATCGTCCATGTCTCACTCCCATACAAGGCAACACTCCATACAAATGCCTTCAGAAAGGACTTCCTTAGGCTTAAATCAATATTCGATGTAAACAAATTTCTCTTTTTCAAGAACGCTTTTCTACCCATTGCAATTCTTCATTTTATATCCTCCGTACTGCGACCATCATTTGTTATTTTACTCCCCAAGTAACAAAACTCATCTACCTCCTTTATTGCTTCGTTACCTAATCTAATTCCTTCAGCATCACCTGATTTTCTTAGACTGCACTCCATTAGCCTAGATTTGCTCCTGTTAACCTTCATCTTATAAGCATCTTTCAGCACACTGTCCATTCCGTTCAACTGCTCTTCCAGGTCCTTTGCTGTATCTGACAGATTTACTATGTCGTCGGCAAAACACAATGTTTTTAATTCTTCACCCTGAACTTTAATTCCTTCTCCAAATTTCTCCTTGCTTTCCTTTATAGCTTGCTCAATGTACAAATTGAACAACAGTGGGGAAAGGCTACAACCCTGTCTTACTCCCTTTCCAACCACTGCATCCCTTTCATGCCCTTCAACTCTGACAACCGCTGTCTGGTTTTTGTACAAGTTGTAAATAACCTTACGCTCCCTATATTTTACTCCTGCTTGCTTCAGAACTTGAAAGAGTTTGTTCCAATCAACATTGTCAAAAGCCTTCTCCAAATCTACAAAAGCTAGAAATGTTGGTTTGCCTTTTCTTAATCTATCTTCTAGGATAAGCCGTAAAGTGAGTATTGCCTCCCGTGTTCCTACATTTCTCCTGAACCCAAACTGATCTTCCCCGAGGTCGGCTTCTACCAGCTTTTCCATCCTTCTGTATATAATCCGTGTTAATATTTTGCAACCATGACTTATTAAACTGATGGTTCTGTAGTTTTCACACCTGTCTGCACCTGCTTTCTTTGGAATGGGGATTATAACATTTTTCTTAAAGTCTGAGGGTACTTCACCTGTCTCATACATCTTACACACAATGTGAAACAATTTTGTCATGGCTGGTTCTCCCAGAGACCTCAGTAGCTCTGACGGGATATCATCTACTCCAGGGGCCTTGTTTCGACTTAGATCTTTCAGTGCTCTGTCAAATTCATCTCTCAGTATAGTATCTCCTATTTCATCATCATCTACATCATCTTTCCTCCCTACAATAATGTCTCGAAGTTCATTTCCTTTGTAGAGCCTCTCTATATACTCTTTCCACCTTTCAGCTTTCCCTTCTTTGCTGAGAACTGGTTTTCCATCAGTGTCCTTGATATTCATAGAGCTGTTTTTCTTATTTCCAAATGTTTCTTTTATTTTCCTGTAGGCTGTATCTGTTTTTCCCCTATTTATACATTCTTCTAAATCCTTGCATTTGCCTTCTAGCCACTCCTGCATAGCATTTTTGCACTTCCTGTCAATCACATTTCTTAGTCGTCTGTACTCCATTTTGCCTGTTTCATTTACTGCATTTTTATATTTTCTCCTTTCATCGATTAAATTTAGTATCTCCTGTGATATCCAAGAATTTTTTGTAGGTCTTGCCTTCCTACCTATTTTGTCCTCTGCTGCCTTCACTATTTCATCTCTCAATGCTACCCATAATGGGTGGCCACCAAATCTTTATTTTTAAATTCTAGGTTTTTTCCAGGTTTTCCAGGTTAAAAATAATTATTCTCCAGGTTTTCACGAAACATAATTTTGCTCAAAGGGGTTATCAAACAACTATACCGTAAAGAAACTAGTTACATATTTTTAAAAAACGTGTCATCCAAGTTTAACCACGTCACGTTGTAATATACACCAGTGACGAATCCAACATTTGTGTTGGGGAGGGGGGGGGGTCAGAACTTATAAAAATTTTGGCATTGTACCTCAAACTGATCTAACAAGAACGAGCTCATATTATGAGGTTTTCCTCGTGGTTTTGGAGGATCTACAACCCCATAGACCCCCCGCAGAGGCTTAGTAAATGATACTAAACTTGAACTGTCTCCACCATTTTGGAGCGGTGTTGGTGGCTAGTGTAAAATTTTAAATGGAAACTCCCACTGGTAATTGCAGATTCAGATTCAACAGACCAAACCATGTGTAGTTGGATTGAATTTTTTTCAAATGGTAACATGTTGCACTTTCATGGTAAGAATTATTTGCCATACTGCTGAAGATTTTACCACCCAGGAAAGAAAAAGGTGAATCATATTGATGATGCTTCAGAACCCAACCAAATGATACCACATGTACATTTCTACCCGGCTAGTTCAATTAAAAGTTTTGTCGGCAAATCATAACTGGTATTCAGACAAGGGCAATTGGACTAAGGTATCACTTTGGAAGACTGCCTTGTCCATAGCGGGGAGAGGGAAGGATCACTTTGGGGATCATTTGGTAGCGTTCTGAAGTATCATGAATATGGTTTTCATTTATTTTATTTCCTGTTTAGTACATATCTTGCCGGCCGCGGTGGCCGAGCGCTCTGCGGCGCGCCAGTCACAGTCTGCACGGCCACTACGGTCGGGGGTTCGAATCCCCCTTCGGGCATGGATGTTTGTGCCGTCCTTAGTGTAACTTAGTTCATAAGTAGTTTGTAACTTTAGGGACTGATGCTCCGTTGTTAAGTCCCATAAGCTTTACAAAAACTTGAACATTTTTTTAGTACATATCTTCACCGGTATGACAAGTATTTCTTACTATTACAGCGCCATCTATCGTAAGAAATAAAATAAAATAAAAATATCCTCCAGACCATACATGATGTGGGTTAAAGTGCAGTTAATGCGGCAGCGTCTAGCCATCGCTCTCGCTAGGTTAGGAACGACAGAGTAGCCAATCAGGAGTCGAGTTATGCCGGCCAATAAGATTGCATGTTTCATGACGAGTAAATTTGCCATCAATTTCAAAGTTTATTCGACGGTTTCGGTGCGGCATTTGTGTGATTGTAATTGATTTTCCATTTATAAGTGATTTTTAGATAATTGTGGTATTACCTCCATAAGTGACCTATTATTAATGTACCACGGCAGTCAACCATAGAACAGGTATAGCATGTTTTATTTATTTTATGATCTGTACGAAACAGTGCTCATCTTAAATGAGTTCAGGTATAGGTTAAACGAGAAGTTTTTATTTTTAGTATGTGAGGGCGCGTAGCGCCCGAATCTCCGGTTCAGAAACGCTCCATTGATTTGCAGTTGTACGCTCGATATATATATCATTTCAGACCGACCTATCTCGATTGCAAGCATTCTTGGAAATTACCGCAATTACTTTTACTGACTGGACAAGGATACATATAAGAACCTGTCAACCACAGAGCAGGTAATGTATGTTTTATTTATTTTATATGTTCGAAACAGTGATCAAGTGACATTCATACTGATAGCAACTGTAACATGTTGATCGTCAAAAACTTTTGTTTACATCGCTTCTATTTGTTTACATTGGACAATTGTAACGCTGTTTCTTATTGGCCGCGGCATCGTGTCTCCTGATTGGCTGCTCTGCCGTTCCTAACCAAGCGAGCGCGACGGCTAGCCGCTGCCGCATAAACTGCACTTTTACCCATGATGTGAGCCTTAGAATCCGAATGTGCAATAAAAAATCGGGGTTCCCATTTAAAATTTTACATTTGATACTCCCAACCCCCCACAAACGGTGGAAACGGTTCAGGCTGAGTATTATTTCCTAAGCCTCTGCCATCCGCACATGCTGGTGAAAACCATTTTTTTAAAATATCTACTGTTTTTCCGAGTTATTCCGGGTGTCAACTTAAAAGTTACACACTGTATAATGGACCAAGTTGAGTTCAAGTAGTTGGATGAAACTGTACGTTTTAATGTGAATTGCATTCGTTTATGCAACATAGCCCGTTCATTTATACTAGACTTCCTGATACATTAAAATACAGTCACATCTCATGAACTAGTGATCGAGAACTCAATACATATATTATGATTTACTTTACCTTCAGGATATGAAAAACATTTTCACCTCTTTCAAGCTTTCATTTAGATTGTTCGCAATGATGGTTTTCAGTTTCCAGAGCCCATACAGTCATAAACGTTTTTCTCTGGAAAACTCCTGCTAAAAGATCAATGAATGTTAATGACCCAGCATGAGTAATAATGCACAATGTTGTCGCCGAGTTCTTGAACTTCGAGGAGAGGAAATAGAGAATACAAAAACATATCTGGAGAGACAGCTGTGTAGTATTTGCATTCTAGAGTCATCTGGTACAATAACACTCAACAGCAGATTTTAATGAAAACATTTTGTTTTAATGAATTTGTTTCATTTTTTAAATTCTTGTAGTACTGAACAGACAGTGAAATATATATTGTGGAAAGCAACAGACTTCCGTTTGTTTATGGAAAGTTTGTTTCTTCCTTCTTGTGTGGCTGTTCAAAGCACTCTTTCCCAATGAAGAAATATTTATCTATGCGTTGCACCAAAAGCATAGATTTGGGATCACATATAACCCATGGATACACTGTCTCGTATGAGCTCTGATATCTAGTTATACTCTGTTTTGACATGACTGACAAATACTTCACTCTAAAACACGTTGAATTACTTCACAGGTAAGGTCGATTGTAATTCAATACAGGTAAGGTCGATTCACACTTTGATTCACTCTATTGTTCTCTGCAACGATTGTTTTATTCTGTTCCATCTCAGAAAGATGTATATGGCGTTAGTCTCTAAATATATTTAACGATATTTTGAATGTATTGTTATAAGACAGCGGTTAAAGCAATAAATTACAACTGAAAGAAATTGCCTTTTCGCAAAAGTCGCGTATCGTATTACAGAGTTATACTTACATTTTTTGGAGGACAATTAGCATGTCAAAAAGTCACAATCAACAATGTTAGACCTGTATTTCATACAGACCCGGCTAGCGCTCACTAGGTGGCGTTGCTTGTACGTATGCTTTTTGAAAACCCACTAACATATAACGAGAGGAATAATCTTTTGTGTTGACCATAAAATAAATAATTAATGCTGTTCCTGCTCTATGGTTGATAGGTTTTCGATGTACCCTTGTCCGCTAAGTAAATTAATTGTCCTCGTAATTGTTACCGCGACTCCTCATTGGCGCTAGCCGGGCCCGCATGAAAAACAGTTCAGCCATCAACAATACGTACATCATGAATGTATTTACTATTTATATATTACCAATGTCACGCCAGTCACAGGAATCGTCTTAATTACTACTAACTAACATAGGAGCCGACTTTTGAAAATCTTGGGGTATGCTCAGTGGCTTACCCTCGTATTTCTAAAGAAAACTAAATAAATAAATACAGAGCAAAGCCAAAAACTTACACAAAACATACACGCTATCGATTCCATATCACCGTCACCATCACAATTATAAGTCAAGTACTTTTGTATTTCCCTATATACTTCTCCATTTTAACGATTTTCACACGCAAGACATTAACCCTTTTAACCCCAAATTTTATTGATTTATGAACAAAAATATTTCTTTGCATATATCTATAAATAATGATTGGATTAATGTATATTTGACAGAATTTTTGATTATTTTTAGTTTTTGGACGGAAATTTGGGATGACTACAGATGGTAGTGTGCAGGATATGTTTCCTTTATCGTAACTAATAACACTTTCAAACTGTTGTTTCCTTTACGTTGATACAATTATTTGAAAGTTTCGTTGCATTTACTCCAACTTAAGACATCAAGCAACGATATATATTTTGACAATGCATTGTAGCCTAATGCTTTTTGTTTCCTCAAGGTAACGGTAAAAAATCTACTCACAATGAATTATTGGAAGCCTTGCAATGTTATTTACAA
Organism: Locusta migratoria; assembly: GCA_026315105.1. Classification (NCBI taxonomy): domain Eukaryota; kingdom Metazoa; phylum Arthropoda; class Insecta; order Orthoptera; family Acrididae; genus Locusta; species Locusta migratoria. The sequence continues at coordinate 392,525,452 of CM048744.1, read as the reverse complement.
TCTTTGAACAAATGATTGTGGCTAGACGGACAGATAAAGATGAGGGGAGGAAAGCGGTTAAGACGTAATTCCATGCACAGGTGACACAGGTCAAAAAGAGCAGAAACTAAGGTCCGACAACTACGTTCAATTGTTGACAAATTGTTGAAGCCTGAAAATTCAAATTCAGAAAAAAATCTATTACTAGCTGTTGCGTTTGGAGAATTTTGTAGAGCCGCCAATTAAAACACAAAGACGTTCCCAAGTTGTTATGAGGACTGTCTGTTTACGGAATGTTTTAGCTAGAAGGGATAGGGCAGTCTTCGCAGCAAGTATGTCGGCTCACTGGAAACGTATGTGGTTGTCAAAAGGTTTCTCAAAAGATACTGGAAATTAAATTTGTAGTGTAAACATTTTCAATGTATCATACCAAACCCACTTCATTCCTAGTTATTTAATACAATTAAAGGTTGCCGCCTTCAGTTTACAATATTGACGTAACAAGTGGAATTCTATTAACATTCGGACTATTTAGAAAACGGTCACTTCACTCACATCGTGGATTTTAATGCCTACGAATTCAATTAACTGTTAAAAATAATCTATTTAGAGTGGTGTCTTACAAAAGCCAGCCGGCCATCAATGGGATGCGAGAGTCGATTTTAATTACAGTCAAGATATATAACGTAAAGAAAAAATGTTACCAAAATTTTCTGTGGGTTATGCCTGGCATACCCATTCAAATTTTGGGATATGCTTGAGCGACCGAGCATACCCGTAGTCGGCGCCTATGCTAACGAAGCATCACAATACCAATTTTTAACAAGTTTATAGTTAAAATCAACAAAATGCTTCCGTGAAGAGATTTTTCAACAAAGAATCAGACAAACGAGATCTGTGTTGATGAGTATCACGGGGGGGGGGGGGGGAGGTCAATTACGAAAATTGTTAAAATATAGTACAAATAAATATCGCCTTTCATTCTAGCTGCGATTTCGTAGTCGCGCCTTAAGATAACATCGCGTCTCTTCGACGTACATCGCGAGGAATTGAGTCGCCTGGTTGAAGAACACTTCGAGATAAATACAGAAATAGATAGCGGAATACGTAACCTATAATTAGAAAACTTTTTAAACCGCCCAGAAATATATTTGAAAATGTTTTTGTACACAAAAATGAAGCGACGAATATTATTTAACCCGTGTGCGATATGAGCATTTTGCTCACTGTAATTTTAAAACGACTGGCATTTTGTTACTTTTAAATATTAAACTTTAAGGTATTTTTCTTACTAAAACAACAGGAATTACTTGTTAACACTTATTAAGTACATTTAGAACTGGTCGTGTAATCTGAGCAATAGGCTATACACACGAACGATCAGTTACCTCTTAAAAAGCCGCGAGATCTCATGAGTTAAAAATCCCGGTTTCTGGCTGAAATTCAAGGTTTTTTCCCGGTTTTCCCCGGTTTTTTTCAAATTCAAGGCTTTTTCCCGGTTTCAAGGTTCGGTGGCCACCCTGCCATTCCTCCTCTACTGTTTTATTTTCCCCCGTTTCTGTCAATTGTTGCCTAAAGCTCTCTCTGAAATTCTTCACCATACTTCACCATACTTGCACTTAAAACCTGATTCAATACAGCTCTTTCAGTCTTTGTTTCTTTTTGCAAAAGCAGAGTCCCATTTTCTCCCGATACCTCTATCTCTCTTGCAACCTGAGATTGACATGTAAAAACGATACGATATTGTATATGTCACCTGCAAACAATAAAAACATTTTTACATTCTTACTTAAGTACCTACCAACAACAGGCTCCATTCATCTTTCAGCAGCTATGGTAGAAATAGCACACGGAAGCATGGCTCCCATATTCGACTGCGAGCCCTAGACCCAGAATCAGAGACGCCCCCCCCCCCCACGTCTTTTTTTACTGCAGTGTGCAGTAGTTTGTAATTGCAAATTTATATTGCAGTAAATGAAACAGGCATAATGGAGTACAGACGGCTAAGAAATGAGATTGACAGGAAGTGCAAAATGGCTGAGCAGGAGTGGCTAGAAGCCAAATACAAATCTGTAGAAGAATGTATAAGAAGGGGAAAAGTAGATACCGAATACAGGAAAATCAAAGAGACATTTGGGGACAAGAAAAGCAACTCTACGAATATCAAGAACTCAGATGGGAAATCAGTTCTCAGCAAAGAAGGGAAAGCTGAAAGGTGGAAAGAGTACATAGAGCAGCTCTACAAAGGAAATGAACTTAGAGACGATGTTGTAGGAAGGGAAGAGGAAGTAGATCAAGATGAAATAGGAGATACTATACTGAAAAATGAATTTGACAGAGCCCTGAAAGACCTAGGTCGGAACAAGGCCCCAGGATTGGATGACTTACCCTCAGAGCTACTAAAGTTTCTGAGAGAGCCAGCCATGACAAAACTATTTGAACTGGTGTGTAGGATGTATGAGACAGGCGAAATACCCCAGACTTTAAAAAAATGTAATAATCCCCATTCCAAAGAAATCAGGTGGAGACAGGTGTGACAATTACAGAACCATCAGTTTGATAAGTCATGGTTGCAAAATTCGAACACGAATTATCTACAGGAGAATGGAAAAGCTGGTATAAGCTGGCCTCGGGGAACATCAGTTTGGATTCAGGAGGAATGTAGGAACCCGAGAGGCAATACTCACTTTACATCTTACCTTAGAAGATTGATTAAGGACAGCTTTTGTAGATTTGGAGAAAGCATTTGAGAATGTTGACTGGAATACACTCTTTCAAATTCTGAAGTCAGCAGGAAAAGGAGAGTTATTTACAACTTGTACAAAAGCCAGACCGCAGTTATTAGACTCGAAGGGCATGAAAGGGAAGAATCAGTTGGGAAGAGAGTAAGACAGGGTTGTAGCCTTTCTCCGACGTTATTCAATTTGTACATCGAACAGGCGGTGAAGGAAAGCAAGGAAAATTTTTGAATAGGGATTAAAGTTCAGGGGGAAGAAATAAAAACATTGCGTTTTGCTGATGACATTGTAATTCTGTCAGAGACAGCAAAGGGCCTGGAAGAGCAGTTGAATGAAATGGATAGTGTGTTGAAGAGAGCGTATAATATGAACATTAACAAGAGCAAAACAAAAATAATGGAATTCGATCTTAGAAAATCAGGCCAAGCTGAAGGAATTAGATTAGGTAACGAAACAATGAAGGTGGTAGACGTGTTTTGTTACTTGTGTAGTAAAATAACATGCGATGGTCGCTGTACAGAGGATATAAAATGCAGAATGGCAATGGGAAGAAAAGCATTTTTGAAAAAGAGAAATTTGCTAACATCGAATATTAATTTAAGCGTAAGGAAGTCTTTTCTGAAGGCATTTGTGTGTACTGTTGCCTTGTACGGGAGTGAAACATGGACGATAAGCAGTGCGGACAGGAAGAGATAGAGGCTTTTGAAATGTGGTGCTACAGAAGAATGCTGAAGATTAGGTGGGTAGATCAATAACTAATGAAGAGGTACTGAACTGAATTGGTGAGAAAAGGAATTTTTGGCATACCTTGACTAAAAGAAGGGATCACTTGGCAGGACACATTCTTAGACATAGAGGAATCATAAATTTAGCATTGGAGGGAAGTGTGTGGGGTAATAATCGCAGAAAGAGACCAAGAGACGCGTATAGTAAGCAGATTCAAGTGGATGTGGGTTGCCACTCTTATGAGGAGATGAAAAGGCTTGCTTAGGATAGAGTAGGGTGGAGAGCTGCATCAAACCAGTCTCCGATCTGAAGAACATAACAACAACATGTTAATCATGCTATTTTTAGAATGTACTTTAACTTCGTATGACAATGTATAAAATTGATGTGGGAAGCTTAATTTATAAAATTATATTATTTAAAATTGAGACTTTACTTACCATGGCCACAGCAGACTTGCATTCCTTATAGACCTTGACTGACAAGGACAGCAAGCAGCACATTTTGTCTAAAGACAATGCAGGGAAGCAAACTGGCACAACAACTGGTAGATAAACAGTAATAGACTGACAAAAAAATAAGGGTTTACCCAAATCTGGGTCAGACACGCCAAAAGCAAGGTAAGTCCTCGAGACTATCATCAAGCCCAAAGAATGGAGGCAGAAAAGGAACAGTTCCTGAATGGGCAGAAATAGGCAACAAGGATGTGAAGGACCAAGCTAAAGTTGTAACCCCATACAAAAAACTGACCATACGGCTCGTCTGTGCAGTCATTATGGGGATTAACTGCCAAACAGTCTGCTAGAGATTGTAAGTCGTTATGAAGAACTTGGCTCCAAGGCAGAATGGGAATGTCAACAACAGTGGCATGCTGCTGCTCCAACACTGATAAACAGGGCAAATAAATCACACAAGGTCAACCCTACTCTTGTCGCCAATGAAGTAACTTCTCAATCAGGTTGTAACTAGCACTCAGACTCATAGTTCTAGAAAATGTACGCACCGAAAGAGGCACAGTATAACATGCTGCACGCCGCAATATATATAATACATATGTTCTCTATTTTTCTACATAGTCTCCAAAGACATTCAAGCACTTGTCATACCTTTCTGCTGTATTTGAAATTAACTTTTCACAAAACTCTTGACACCTATGAACATAAACACAAATTTCATGAAATCTGCAGAAAGTTCAGTCATTGTAAACAGACAATTTGCAAGAATGTTTTCATCAACTTTGTTCACTAGTTCATTACTGGAAAAGACCTGCCACTCCTGCCTTCGTTGTGAATGTCTGTTCTTCCTTTTTTAAATATTCATACTTAATGACAGACAATACTCAGACAATGTTTGGACCATAAAACACATTCAATTCACAATGAATTTCCACTGCTGAATGATGTTTCGCTCAATGAAATATTATAATGCCTCACCCATCATACTTGGCGGGATCTGTTATTACGATCCTCATGTTACGTTAGAACTTGCAAACATGGGACAATGTTATGCACTGCTAGAAGCGTACTAAACCACCGTGCACTCTTATGTTCAAATGGTGGCACTACACACATCACTTTTTGTGCTATGCATGAATTGAGGTTATTTTATAGGAAGCCCTAGCTGATTTTCAGGAAGTTTGATCTTTACTGCCCATTATCAACCATACATCATTACAAAAGTTGTTTACAAAAAAAATAAATGCAGTTTTTTTTCTTTTTTTAATTTAATCCTCTGGAGGCTTTAATATCTGCTGATATAAATAATATTTCAGTACCACATTAATTGGTATGAAACTAATTGTTCTTTCATCAATGTTTGAATAGGTACCCAATAAGTAGAAGTTTACACGGACTTTTAAGCTTTCATTGACATAGTTCGTGGTACATTTTTCTTGACAGTAGACGCAACTGATCCTCTTATTGGCTTCTTCTCAACAGCAATTAAATCCAGAATAGTTACAGGCATTTTATTTGTGCAGCCTGGATGTGGGCACCTGGAACAAAATGGATATCAGCTCTGAAGATGCAATCTGAAAACATGCAGCATACAGAAAAGTAAGATTTACTGAATTATGTAATAACAGCAAATATTCAAAATATGTTAATGTAAAATTGGCTTTTGCAATTTATAAAATTTCATTTCAATTCATTTCTGACTGAAAGGTGAGATACATAACTGTGCTGAATGCTCATAAAAATGGGTCTATGTATATAAATATAAAACATAGAAAACGGATGACTTATCCAAAGGACACAAGTGTCTGTTGACGAGCCTGTCCTTTGGGTAAGTCATCCGTTTTCTATTTTTTATATTTGTTTATCCCACCAGGAAAGTTTCCTTCTATAATTTTCGGTCTATGTATATATTTATTTATGCATGCATCTTCTCTGTGGACTTCAAGATGGCTGGAGCAATTTTCATAAAATCTTCAGGAAATCTTACATTAGCCCAGTAGGGGATCCTTTGAAGTTTGGTAGTGATCAGATCGAGACATTTCTTTACCTATAAGTAAATGTTTTCGTCTGGCACTTGGAATAACAGAAGCACCCAAGTGGAGAAAGGGCCAACCGTATGTATCTTGCCATTCTTCTGTCCTGCAGAGCTGCCACTTGCAGCACTAGGGAGGCGGTGGCAGGGGCACATTTCTGTGCTTGGGGCACTACTATTGTTCCAAGTGCCAGACGTAAACTTTTACATTTACATTAGACTGTGATATTAGTATGTACATATGGATTAAACTCACTGAGGATTGCATAAGCATGGTATTCATTGTGTTTATTCATATTATATAGAACATAGCAACCAACACGCACACATCAAGGTTTATAGATATATGATAAATTTCACCCTTTGGAAGCCTTGGTGGATCACTAGTATATCATAAAATTCTAAACTACATTTTAATTTTTATTTTTGTAATATGCTTCCATATAATGAATTCACCACAGAGAAAAGAATTCTACTCCAAGAATGCTTCATTTTGAAAAGTTATAAAGCTAATACTCACAGTACATCATTTCGTCCCTCTATGAGTTTTTTAATGGTAGATTTTTCATAGACATGCATACACCACATATTTCGTACTGGATTTAAATATCTCCGTCCTGTTTTTGGATCAAACATTTCCATAGCATGTCCTCTATTGATTGATGTCCCTTTAGATGTAACTTTGCTGGCTTTCTTTGTATCATTTTTAATCAAGTGGGCTGGATCATTTACCTTAGACAAAATCTTCATTTTATTGCCTCCAGTCTGTGTAAGAGTGGCTCTGGGTGTTTTCCCAGACACTGTAGAGCCTTGCATCTTTAATGATTTGTTCAAGGAAACTAAATCATTCATTGTCAGCCGATTCCAAGGCACAGGAGAGTCCCGGCGGTAATTTTCATTTAGTTTAATTAGCTTCTTCACCTCCTCAGACTCTCTTATTTTTGGCAACTTGATTGGTGTAATCTTTCTGTTGCCTTTGTTGATTTCTGCAAGATTAATGAAAATAAGTTTATTATAAAATTACAGCAATAGTTTGCTATGAGGTGAATATAGCAAGTGGTTACACAAACTTAGGTCTACAGAAAAACACACTGAAAGTTTTCTTCAAAAGTAATGGGAAAGGCAATTAGTCTAAGTGTTTCTAAGTGTTCCCATTCAACTGCCATGTGCAGATTTGCAGAAAAATTATAGGTATTAAAATTGCTAGATACATTATGTGAACTGTGAGTATGTTATTGATATTTTAATTACAAGATACTACAAGTTTCGTAAAGTAACAAGAAACTGGTGCTCTTGTACTACTACTGAGATAGCTCTATAAATGAATTATGTGGCACAACATGGTTAAGAATCCATTTATTTTCTTTAAATTTGCCATATAGCAGAACCTGATGTTAAGTACAACAAATCTTGAGATCTTGTTTGATTTTCACTATTTTCACTGTCTTTCATTGACCAATATTACTGATACTTTAAAAGGAGGGGGGGAGCATCTATCTACATCTACATAGATACTCTGCAAATCACATTTAAGTGCCTGGCAGAGGGTTCATTAACCACTTTCGTAACTTTTCTCTACCATTCCATTCTCTAATAGCGCACGGGAAGAAAGAACATCTAAATCGTTCCGTTTTCGATCTGATTTATTTTATTGGGATGGTCATGTCTCCCTAAGTAGGTGGGTGCTAGCAAAATATTTTCACATTCAGAACTAAAAGTCGGTGATTGAAACTTCGCAAACAGATCACGCCGCAATGAATAACGTCTTTCTTTTAATGATTTCCACCCCAATTCGTGCAACATTTCCGTGACGCTTCCCCCCCCCCCCCCCCCCCGTAACGTGATAAAACAAAACAAGCTTCCCTTCTCTGAACCTTCTCAATGTCTTCCATCAGTCCCACCTGGTGAGGGTCCCACAACGGGCAACAGTACTCCATGAGAGGACGCAGAAGTGTGATGTAGGCAGTCTCTTTGGTGGAGCATGTTAATTTATTTTTCATTTCTTGTGAAGGAAGATTCGTAAAAGGTACTTAGTAAACGTCTATCTTATTTCTATTTCCATATAATCAATGTAGTACAATAAGAGCTCTATACGATAATAATGGTGCTCACGCAACATGCTTAAATACAATCAGTATCACTAAAAAGCGAGAAATATCATACACTTCTGCAAATAACTTTCTTTTTTCTGGAGGCAATAAAAGAGACAAAAAGGTTTTAGCTGCACCACAAACTGCAGTTGTAACAAACAAGACATTCAATACCCTTGGGTAAGAAAAATACCCAAGAATTACCTTTGAACGGTCAGTAATCAAGTACCATCAAATGGGGTGAAATTGACCAATTTTTAATTTAAATACTCCTGAAACCAATGAAATTATGTTAACAGATTTTCTTTCAAAGCATAGGTATTGTGCCATAGTAAATAAAATGTTTGGTTGCTATTATCTTTTGTTCTAACACTTTTGAATATTTATTTACAAACTGCCTTCGTCAGCTTCAGCCCATGTAGTCCAGTCAAATCATGCACAAAAAGAGCTCAAAGTCGAAAAATTTGGTGTAATTGTTTTTAGTGGCTTATTTTGTGTTTTTTTGGGTGCTGAATACGAATCTGAAGTTTTCCAACAAAAATTCCATCGGCAAATATGAGAAATCATAAAAAAAAACAACTAAAAATCACAATTGTCAGTAGTTTTCAGCTTATAACTTGCAAAGCAAGCTATTTACACAAAAGTGGCCCAGTAATAAAATGAAGAGGAGAAAATTACCCACAATTTATGTCGCTAAAATTTTTTTGTACGTCATATGGTTTCCATGTTAAACAGCTTTGAAAAAGCGGTGAAATCAGTAAATTTTGGGAAATAGAAAAAAAATTGCAAGTTTTTTTGGGTGGATTATTTCATTAGCAGTTCCTTGCCTTTCAACATGTTTACCTTACGAACCATGGCAGCAGCTATTCTTCTTGTCCTTCGTGGCGTAGCTGGGCACTCAGCTGCGCGCCCGCGCTGTCCGTCTGCCTGTAGCTGCGGCCCGCCCCTCCGTCCCACCTTTGCGGCCGCTGCCCGTAAATTTATAACAGGCGAAGGGGGGTCTTCCTGCCGAAACACCGAACTGTCCTCAATTCTCCAATTTGTGTACGTTCACTACCGTGATCATGTTATTTCCCTTTCTCTCAAAGACGTGAAGCTATGTTTGAATGTTTTCGTTGAGATATAGCGCAACAACTCTGGCGCACTGTCGAGTGATAAGTGTTTTATTTGTGAAAAAGATTTAGGTAAGGGTGCAGTGATAGTGGTCAAGGAAAAAGGGAATAGAAACTTTACGTGATGTAGTAAAAAAGGAAATGATAGGAAGGTGGCTGTTTTAGCGGGTAAAACATCTGTCAGCGTACATGTTTCATGCCAGAAAAGTTACATAAATAAAAGAATGATAGCTGCCTACTTAAAGAAAGCTGCTGAATGAAGCACATCTTCAGGAAAATTAAGATCATCCTCTATTTCCATCAGAGAACACATTGTTTTGTGAGTGGAACAGGTATTCCTGAAGATTACGCAAGTTCACAACAACGACTGCCTCCTCAGAAACCTAATTTGGTACATCTGGTGACGAAAATTGATATGAAAAACAGTTATAAAACAGGCTCAACTACTTGGAGATGATTTCGGTGCAGCAGTTATTAACAGGATCCAGCGGATAAGTCATGGTGGCTGCTGACTGTAAGTACCATGATAAATGTTTAAAAAATCTTTACATTAGTAGGCCCAAGGCTGATAAAAAGAAAACCGTTGGCTCTTATGCTGAAGAGATTGAAATTTTCAATTTAATGGAAAGGAATGTCAGTTTTCATTAGATCAGCTAATAACTCAGATAGAGGGAAACTTCATTCATGAAAGAAGAACTGTAATAAAACATTTATTGGATAGATATGGGGAAGATATTATCATATCAAATATCAAACAGAATACAGCCGTATGTTTCAAAAATACAAGCCATAAGATTTTGACTGAAGTGTGGTACATGGAAAGACGTTCGTCAGAATGGGAAGAATGTCTTTGATTAGTTGAGACAGCAGCTGATGTAATTCTTGAAGAGATACGATCAATACCGTATGCTATGGATGACTATCCTCCTCCAGACTCTTTCATGGACGAAAATGAAAGCCTTGTCCCGCAGGTTCTCATTCTTGGAAAGACTGATACTCAAGAAGAAGCGAACAAGCACTGATAAGTGGAAAAAAAAAAAGTTTTAGCCATTTCACACAGTGTTATTAGTGCTGTCAGGCCAACTTCTTTCCTTTCACTGTTACAAATTGGGGTATCAGCTTTCTTTAATAAGTATGGATCACGAAAACTGATTGATGTTGTGTCAACCTTGGGATTTTGCGCCTCTTATTCCGAAGCTGTTCGTCTTGAAGTGTCAGCAATCATGAGGCCACCACTACAAATAGATCCGACAGCTTTCCATCAATTTGTTCATGACAATGCTGATTTTAACACACGTACATTGGATGGATATAATACCTTCCATGCAATGGGAGGAATACATTTGATTACTCCTAGAAATGCCATTGCTCCGGATCAAAGAATTGTCCGAGTAAAGAAACCAATACCAGCTGCACTAATTTGTGAGATGGGAACTATTTCGTTATAACATTTTGAGAAGACGCGTTCTCTTGGGTTAAAGAATATCAACATTGAGGATCTCAAACAGCTATTTGTATCACCTGATACAATAATACCCTCTTTATCAGATCTACTTTGGCTTTATGGCAAGTGGAAAGATCCGCCTGGAATTTCAGGATGGAGTGGCTTCATGGAGCAAATCACAAGTAGTCTCCCCTTTCATACAACCTATGTTGCTTGACTACCATTTATAAACACTCCACCATCTGATCACAATACAATATATACATCTTTAGTCGCATTCATAGAACAGAGCAAATCAATGAATCAACAAGCAACTGTCAACACCTTCAACCAGCCTCTATACCTAAAGGCAAGATTTATTGTAGCTTGCCAACAAGGAGTTCCCGATTTTAATAATGTTATAATTAGAATAGGTGGGTTTCATGTCGTTCTTGAAGGCTATAGGCTACTTCATGGATGGTAGTCGATCCTGACAGGACACTCTTATTCGAGAACCATTAGAGCACTATGCAGAAATAATTCTATCGCAACTTTATTTCTTCACTTACTACAGATTTTTGATTGAAAAAAGGTTTCATAATAAGTATTACTTTCATACCTATTCAATAAATTGTGAAGTATTTGGGTTTACGGCATTGATTGTTTGTTTTAGGCGTTGAAGACCTGAAGGGCTGTTCCAAAGAAATTACGCAATACATGTCTAAGAAGGCCCGTATCAGCACATAAATCATATAAAATTGTACAGAACTTCGTCTCTCTTATAAGGATTTACAATAATGTTTAATTTCATGAAATAAAAACTATATATTAATGTTCTTTTTTGCTGTTTTCAAAAAATGACTGATTTTCCTGATATTTTACCGCTGTTTTTTGTGGAAACCATACAACTTACAGAAAAATGTTACAGACATAAATTGTAGATAATTTTCTCCTCTTTATTTTACTACTGGGCCACCTTTCGTGTAAACGGCTTGCTTTATGAGTTATAAGTTGATAACCGCAAACAAATATGATTTTTTGTGATTTTTTGTTGATTTATCATATTTGCAGAGGGAATTTTTGTTGGAAAACTTCAGATTCGTGTTCAGCACCCCAAAAAACATGAAATAAACCACTAAAAACAATTACACCAAATTTTTCGACTTCAAACTACCATTTGACTGGACTAATGATTTAAAAATAAATAAGTTTTAAGGACACATAAAATTACATCACAAATTTGCTTCACAAATCTCCAAAGAAACACACACGAGAAAAGGTGGTCACTGTAGATTAAAAGCAGACATATCAAATGCGAAATAAATTGATCTTCTACATCCAAGTACTGTGTTTGGCAACTTTAACAATATCTGAAATCTTGATTGTGTTTACATCTTCAATTACAGGCCAAATTTCTTTTGCAGTAATAAGATAATTTTATTGTCATTAGGCCATTACAGCAATAGACAAAATACAGCATAACTTTTCCATTGGTACATAAAAATATTAGTGAGTTACTACATGCTACTTACAGTCAAAAAACTCTTAATTCATAAAAGGGGTTTGTAACAAACCATTTATTTAATGCTTTCTTGAATTCATCCTCTGGTAGGTTTTGTACCTTCTGTGGAAGCCGATTAAATAGCTTATGTCCCACCAGCTCATAACTGTTAGCTGTCTTTGTTAATCTATGGTATGACGTATGTATAGATGCATTTTTTCTTGTATTGTGTTCATGAATATTGTTTCTTCGTTTTACCCGATGCAGATCCTTTTTCGTATATAGTAGCACTTTGTGTATATATATAGATTTAAAATGGTCATTATTTTACACTCTGAAAACAAAGGCTTACAATGGGCTTTATACTGAGAACAAGTGATGGCTCTGACTGATTTTTTCTGCAGGAGCAATACATCTTTAACATGGCTTGAGTTCCTCCAGAGAATAAGTCCATTTGAAATAAAAACGTAAAGCTGTCAACAATCCAAAGATTGGTTTGAACACCACAGTGCTTTACTAGGCATGGTCCTGTTTGTAGGTGGTATGCTGTTGACTTCCTCAGACCTTCGAACTGACTTACCCAGCCAGTTATAGGGGGACCTACAGTTTAACGTGGGTTCCGAACCATGGTGCTACTCAGTATTTTACACTTGAGCGATACTGCCAGAAGTGAAGGAAGTGTAAAGCGACAGATAAAAATCCCAGGAACTGGCGGGGATCATACCCGGGACCTTTGGATTTGTAGTCTGGCACTCTACCACTGTGCAACCGAGGAAATAATACATTGAAAAAATGTAAAGTATGACGTTTTAACATATGCTGCTGGTACACATTAATAAATAAATTACCCTAGACAATTTAACATTAATGTATTTTATGTGTTGCCCCCAGGACAATTTGTCGTCCAAGTATACCCCCAAGAACTTTACATAACTGGGATCATTTAAAGGGTTTTTGTCCTTCAGACTAAATACCATTTGTTGAGTTTTATTTTTATTCAAGAGAAACCCATTTGACTCAAACCAATAAGAAGCTTGGGCTAGTGTATTGTCAACACATTCTTGTACTTTTGAGATCATTGTTATAATTTAGGAAGGTAGTGTCATTTGCAAATAGCACCATATTGGAGGTTAGGCGGGTGGGTCGTTGATCATTACCAAAAACAAAAATGGTCCTAACACAGATCCCTGCAGAACCCCCTCATTAGTTTATTTCTCGGTAGACTTTTCTGTGCCAATTGACACCACTTGCCTACGGTTTTGGAGATAAGCCGTCAATAGTTTCAGGCCGTTGTCTCTGATGCCATAAAAGTGAAGTTTCTGTAAAACTCTGTCAATGTAGTCCCTAGCTATCCTTGAAATGTCATAGAAATTTTCCCCACATGGTGTTCACTGTTTTCTTTTAGCAGTGCTGAACTACCACCCAAGCAGACTGATTTAGCTTGCTAATCTGCAAAGAATAGATATGAACAAAGAAAATTTAATAACCTTTCTATAAGCATAAAAAACAATATTACAGCCACTTATCTTACATACTTCATTATGTACTGCTTCAGTTTCATCGTCTTCTCCATCAGAGTGAAAGAGCAGTTAAAATTTCTGTGTGACAATTGTAGAACACACACCTGCCATTTTCACACTGATAACTGTTGCGATCTCAGCTGTATGATGCAACAAACTGAACTGCTGCCTGTGTGACACATTCATAAGTATCAGACACACATGCAACATTGACTTCTTCGCCCCACCATTAGATTGTTGTAGTTAATTATTGCTGCTACCCCCACGAACCACAGACATTGCCGAGGTGGGGTGGCTTGCGTGCCTCAACGATGCAGATAGCCGTACCGTAGGTGCAACCACAGCGGAGGGGTATCTGCGGAGAGGCCAGACAAACGTGTGGTTCCTGAAGAGGGGCAGCAGCCTTTTCAGTAGTTACAGGGGCAACAGTCTGGATGATTGACTGAGCTGGCCTTGTAACATCAGCTAATGTGGCTTTGCCACACAGTTACTGCGAACGGCTGAAAGCAAGGGGAAACTACAGCCGTTACCTTTCCCGAGGACATGCAGCTCTACTGTATGAAAATATGATGATGGCGTCCTCTCGGGTAAAATATTCCGGAGGTAAAATAGTCCCCCATTCGGATCTCCGGGCGGGGACTATGAGGAGGATGTTGTCATCAGGAAAGACAATACTGGGATTCTACGGATCGGAGTGTGGAATGTTAGATCCCTTAATAGAGTAGGAAAATTAGAAAATTTAAAAAGGGAAATGGATAGGTTGAAGTTAGATATAGTGGGGATTAGTGAAGTTCGGTGGCAGGATGAACAGGATTTCTGGTCAGGTGAGTACAGGATTATAAATACAAAATCAGTTGGGGGTATCACAGGAGTAGGACTGATAATGAATAAGAAGATAGGAATGCGCGTAAACTACTATGAGCAGCACAGTGATCGCATTATCATTGTCAAGATAGATACAGGTTTATATGCCAACTAGCTCTGCCGATGATGAGGAGATCGAAGAAATATATGAGGAGCTAAAGGAAATTATTCAGACTGTTAAGGGAGAGGAAAACTTAATTGTGATGGGAGACTGGAATTCGGTAGTAGGAAAAGGAAGAGAAGGAAAAATAGTAGGTGAATATGGACTGGGCAGAAGGAATGAAAGAGGAAGTCGCCTGGTAGAATTTTGCACAGAACATGATTCAATCGTAACAAACACGTGGTTTAAGAATCACAAAAGAAGGTTGTATACGTGGAAGAGACCAGGAGACACCGGAAGGTACGAGATGGATTTTATAATGGTAAGACATAGATTCCGGAACCAGGTTTTAAACTGTAAAACATACCCAGGGGCAGATATAGACTCTGGCCATAACTTGTTAGTCATGAACTGTAGGCTGAAACTGAAAAAACTGCAGAAAGGTAGGAAAATAAAGAGATGGGACTTAGATAAATTGAAGGAACGTGAAGTTCTGGAGAATTTCAAAGGGAGATTTAGGCAACAATTGACAGATATAGGGGGAAATAAAACAGTAGAAGAGGAATGGGTAGCATTGAGAGATGAAATAGTGAAGGCGGCAGAGGACAATATAGGTAGAAAGGCAAGACCTACAAAAAAATCCTTGGATATCAAAGGAAATACTAAATTTAATTGATGAAAGGAGGAAATATAAAAATGCAGTAAATGAAACAGGCAAAATGAAGTACAGACGACTAAGAAATGAGATTGACAGAAAGTGCAAAATGGCTTAGCAGGAGTGGCTAGAAGCCAAATGCAAATCTGTAGAAGAATGTATAAGAAGGGGAAAAGTAGATACTGCCTACAGGAAAATAAAAGAGACATTTGGGGACAAGAAAAGCAACTCTATGAATATCAAGAACTCAGATGGAAAACCAATTCTCGGCAAAGAAGGGAAAGCTGAAAGGTGGAAAAAGTACATAGAGCAGCTCTACAAAGGAAATGAACTTAGAGACGATGTTGTAGGAAGGGAAGAGGAAGTAGATCAAGATGAAATAGGAGACACGATACTGAGAGATGAATTTGACAGAGCCCTGAAAGACCTAGGTCGGAACAAGGCCCCAGGAGTAGATGACTACTCAGAGCTACTAAGGTCTCTGGGAGAGCCAGCCATGACAAGACTATTTGAACTGGTGTGTAGGATGTATGAGACAGGCGAAATACCCTTAGACTTTAAGAAAAATGTTATAATCTCCATTCCAAAGAAATCAGGTGCAGACAGATGTGAAAATTACAGAACCATCAGTTTGGTAAGTCATGGCTGCAAAATTTTCACAAGAATTATCTACAGGAGAATGGAAAAGCTGGTAGAAGCTGACCTCGGGGATCACTTTACATCTTATCTTAGAAGATAGATTAAGGAAAGGCAAACCTACATTTTTAGCTTTTGTAGATTTGGAGAAAGCATTTGACAATGTTGACTGGAATACAGTCTTTCAAATTCTGAAGTCAGCAGGGGTAAAATAGAGGGAAAGGAGAGTTATTTACAACTTGTACAAAAGCCAGACCACAGTTATTAGACTCGAAGGGCATGAAAAGGAAGCATCAGTTGGGAAGGGAGTAAGACAGGGTTGTAGCCTTTCTCCAATGTTGTTCAATTTGTACATTGAGCAAGCTATAAAAGAGGGCAAGGAGAAATTTGGAATAGGGATTAAAGTTCAGGGGGAAGAAATAAAAACATTGCGTTTTGCTGATGACATTGTAATTCTGGCAGAGACAGCGAAGGACCTGGAAGAGCAGTTGAATGGAATGGACAGTGTGTTGAAGAGAGAGTATAAAATGAACATTAACAAGAACAAAACAAAAATAATGGAGTGCAGTCTTAGAAAATCGGGCGATGCTGAAGGAATTAGATTAGGTAACGAAACAATGAAGGTGGTAGATGAGTTTTGTTACTTGGGTAGTAAAGTAACATGCAATGGTCGCAGTATAGAGAATATAAAATGCAGAATGGCAATGGGAAGAAAAGCATTTTTGAAAAAGAGAAATTTGCTAACATCGAATATTAATTTAAGTGTAAGGAAGTCTTTTCTTAAGGCATTTGTGTGGAGTGTTGCCTTGTATGGGAGTGAAACATGGACGATAAGCAGTGTAGACAGGAAAAGAATAGAGGCTTTTGAAATGTGGTGCTACAGAAGAATGCTGAAGATTAGATGGGTAGATCGCATAACTAATGAAGAGGTACTGAATAGAATTGGTGAGAAAAGGAAGTTTTGGCATACCTTGACTAAAAGAAGGGACCGCTTGGTAGGACACATTCTTAGACTTCGAGGAATCGTAAATTTAGCATTGGATGGAAGTGTGTGGGGTAAAAATCGCAGAGGGAGACCAAGAGACGCGTATAGTAAGCAGATTCAAGTAGATGTGGGTTGCCGTTCTTATGAGGAGATGAAAAGGCTTGCTCAGGATAGAGTAGGGTGGAGAGCTGCATCAAACCAGTCTCCGGACTGAAGACCATAACAACAACAATTATTGCTGCTACATGATGTTACACTTTTGTTGCTACATTGTACTGCATTGTTTCTGGATATCTAAGGTACCATTCTTGCCACATTCTTGAATGATATTTTAAGAATATATTTTTTTTAATCATTAGTGTTCAGATGGATGTTTGAAATTCTATACACTTAGCCATTGCTGTAAATTAGCAACATTACAACAATAAACATAATAGCTAAACTGAAAAGCTTTTTGTTACCACAGTGGTTGTCACAAAATCTTTGTTTCTGAACTTCACCCCAGTGGCCAACTTCACTCCACTTGACAGTATATTTTCTATTGGACATTTATACTTAAATCAGATTTAACAGATGTACAAAATAACGTTAGAGGTAAGAATGATGAGTACATTAACAATATAATGTAAATATTGTGTTAAGATTCCACAGTTATTTTTTTCTGCTGTCAGCATCTAACATACTTTAAGATTAATATTTTATGTAATACTGAATAACAAATGAAATCTATTAACAATTCTTTCAATAATTTTGTACAAAGACTTGAATGAACTTGATCAAAATTGTTAGTACACTTTATGTAAAACAGTGTGTTTATGTGTTTGTGGGTTTGTGTGTATGTATTGCATATAAATCTACAGTTTTGTTTCAATCTTTATAAAATTTTGTACACTTCAGGTTCAATCCATGAAGATGGTCACCATAAGTGCAAAGATATACAACACTAGTTCATGAGATATGATGTCATAAACAATGAGATGTGTGGAAAACTGCTATCAGGTGACAATGCTGCACATTTCCTCCTAAACCACTGGACCGATTTCAACCAAATATGGTACACATACTTCTTAACTAAACTAAACTCCATCTGACAAGCATCGAGAGGCCTACTGTGTACTGACCGGCCGCCATGTCACTCTGTCCGACATCAATGGATGCGATATGTAGGGGGACATGGTCAACGCCTCGCACTCCCGGCCGTTGTGTCAGTTTTCATGACTGGAGCCACTGTTTCTCAATCAAATAGCTCCTTAGTTGGCCTCACAAGGGCTGAGTGCTGCCCACTTGCCAACAGCACATCCAAGCACAACAGTGCTTAACTTCGGTGATCTAACGGGAACCGGTGTATTCACTGTGGCATGGCCATCGGCATACAGATTTCTTAACATAAGGTAATATTTGCTATAAGGGTAAGAACCACATACGACACATGGTTCAGAAGATACATCATCGTAAAAAATATGAGTTGCAATGAGAGAATGAGAGTACTTCATGACTTGCAAGTAACTTTAAACATAGTTTCAAACCTTCATTATTCTTTTTTTTTTTTTTTACTCACAACCACAGTAAAATGATAAAATGAAAAAAGTTTCTCACTTACTACTTTTTCGCTGTTCATGGATTGAAACTACAGAATTTGGTATGACATTACAATTTATAATTTCTACACTACAAATTGTACATGCAGGAAATTTTCCAGACAGTATACAGGCAAACAGCTGAATGTATATTCAAAATTTTATCACAGTACGACACAGTGCATGAGATATGAAGACATATGAAGTAACATTCATGGAAAATTGCCCATTAAGCATCAGGTTTTAATCTATTACTTCCTTACTACTAAATGTAGCTGCAACAGATTTTACAGACATACAAAGCACTTATACAAATGAATGTAGACCTCTTAAATTATACAACTGTACAACACAAATTCAATAAAAATGAGATCATATATAATGTAATGGGTAAAAACCTCTCATTTCATGTACTATGTTTAATCCATTTCATATTTATTACTAAGATAAGTTGACAGTGCAGTTGACAAGTTTGAACTGTGAAGCACAAACATCTGCAGGGAAAAGCAATAGACTTTTATAGAACTACAGGGAAAGGAAGAGAATGAAACAGTATACATCAAATGAATACCCATTATTTGTGACAGATCTACCATTTAACTTTGAGAGACTGCAGTTTCCAGTGAGACTTGCATTTTCTATTACTATTAAGAAATCATAATGTAATATATTAAATACCGCAGGGTGGATTTGATATCTCCATGTTTCTAACCCCCCTGCTGCAGGGTGTGCTCACCAAAAAATTTGTTCATAATAGCTCCTAGACAAGTAACAAGAAGTATTGTTATAGTTAAGTTTTGAATTAAATGAATGTATTTTTGTATTCTGATTACTATCTTCCTTTGTTTGTATACTGTACTTATAATTTTATACATAATGCAAAACAGCCTTATTTGTTACATATACTCCCATAAATATAACATGTTTTTAGAAAAAATGAGAGGGACAGAAAGGGTATAGGAGTAGTACTACCTCAAGGATTCAATAAATAAATAAATAAATACATGGGCAACACCAGGTTTTCAGCTAGTATTCTAAATAAAAAATAGATGACAGTTTCCTATTATTTATCTTGAAATGATAATTCAGTCCACATATTAGTTTTTTTTATATACTTTTGCCAGAAATAAAAGTTAGTACAGTCCATAAGAGTTTTATATTTCACTTAAGATTTATTGTTGAAACCAGTGCATATGCAGTATGATAAATGATTACATTTACAGATCAACTGATGGCGTGGTACTGTGGTGCCAGGTGTCAATTGCTGAAGAACACTCATTAGTATGTGGTGTAGCCTCCGCAGATGACAATGCAGGCACTGATTCTGACATCCATTGGATCACAATAGTGAGTAATACCCGGATATATTATTCCACACCTGCTTGAACTGTTCACGTACTACAAAATAAATGCACATACACCCACACATTTACACAGACACAAGTACACTTAGGCAGACATACTGTAGAACTGTAGAAAGCTTTCTACAGTTCTACAGTATGTCTGCCTAAGTGTACTTGTGTCTGTGTAAATGTGTGGGTGTATGTGCATTTATTTACCCTCCATTTTCCCCCCAAGGTAAGTCTTTCCTGTCCAGGGATTGGAATGGCTCCTTACCCCCTTCCTTAAAACCCTCATCATTTCCTTTTCCCTCTCCTTCCCTTCTGCCTGATGAAGCAGCTAGGCTGCGAAAGCTAGCATTTGTGTGTGTGTGTCTGTGTGTGTGTGTGTGTGTGTGTGTGTGTGTGTGTGTGTGTGTGTGTGTCTGTGTGTTTATTTGTTGCTATTACTGCCTGTGCCCCTTCGCCTGGTAAGTGTACTTCATCTATTTTTTTCGTATATTTTTCCTGTTAGGAATTTTTCCTCTATAATATATAAATGATCTGATGGACAGAGTAACTTGTAATTTTTGACTGTTTGCTGATGATGCTGTGATGTATCGGAGAGTGTCATCTTTAACTGACTGTAATAGCATACAGGACGACTTAGACAAAATTTCTGGTTGGTGCGAGGAATGACAGCTAGCTCTCAATGTAGAAAAATGTAAGGTGATGGGCATGAGTAGGAAAAACAATCCAATAAATGTTTGACTACAGCATTAGTAGTGAGATTCTTGATGCATTCACGTCATTCAAATATCTAGGCATAACATTGCAGAGCAATATGGAACGAACCTGTAAGGACAGTAGCAAGCAAGGCGGACAGCCGACTTCGGTTTGTTGGGAGAATTTTGGGAAGATGTACTTCATCCATAAAGGAGACCACATATAAAACTCTCATGCAACCACATCTTGAGTATTGCTCAAGTGTTTGGGACCCACAGCAGATCTGTTTAAAGGAAGACATACAAGCAGTTCAGAGGCAAGCAGCTAAGTTTGTTACTCATAGGTTCGGCCAATGTGCTAGTGTCACAGAAATGCTCTGGGAACTCAATTGGGGATCGCTGGAGGAAAGAAGACATTCTTTTCATGAATTTCTGTTGAGGAAATTTTAGAGGGGTGGAATTTGAAGCTGAGTGTAGTATGATCTTCCTGTCTTCTAATCAAATCGCATGCTTATGGGATACCGCCACCGTTGTGTGATTGGATTCATAATTTCCTGTCAGAAAAGACACAATACATTATAATTGATGGTAAGTCATCAAGTAGAACAGAAGTGATATCTGGCATTTCATAAGGAAGTGTTACAGGATCCATACTGTTCCATACTTTTTATAAACAATTTAGTAGACAATCTGACTAACTCTCTTGGACAGTTGCGGATGATGCTGTCCTTTTATCGGTTAGTAAAGTCACCAGAAGATCAAAAGTAACTGCAAAATGATTTAGATAAGATATCTGCATGGTGCAAAAACTGGCAATTGACCCTTAATAATAAGTGTGAGGTCTTCCATAAGACCACTAAAAGAAATCCGTTAAACTTCAGTTATACGATAAATCAGTCAAACATTGATTCTGTAGATTCAACTAAATACCTAGGAGTAACAATTACGAACAACTTAATTGGAAAGAACACAGAAAATATTGTAGGGAAGGTGAACCAAAGACTATGTTTCATTGGCAGGACACTAGACTTGTGCATCCCATTTTGAAGTATTGCTGTGCATTGAGGGATTCACACCAGGTGGGACTGACGGACGATTAAGAGAAAGTTCAGAGAAGGGTGTCTTGTTTTGTATTATCGAGATATAGGATAGAGAGTGTCATGGAAATGATGCAAGATATGGGATGAAAATCATTAAAAGAAAGGTGTTATTTGTTACGGCAAAATCTATTTGCTAAATTTCTTTCGCCAACTTCCTCTTCAGAATGCTAACATGTATTGTTAGCTTGCACCGACATAGGGAGACATAATAAAATAAGAGAAATCAGATTGAAAACAGAAAGACTTAGGTGTTCCTTTTTTCTGCGAGCTATTAAGAGGCTGGAACTATAGAGAAATATCATAAAAGTGGTTTGACTAAACCTGTGCTATGCACTTCAATGTGCTTTGCAGAGTATCCACGTTGATGTAGCTGAAGCTGTAGAAAGTGCACAACAAACTTCCAAATGTGAAAAAAGTAGAAAAATTTGTAAAGAGAAAGAAAGCCTTGTTGTTAAGTAATTCACCTTGCAGAAGTGCTGGCCAATTACTAAAGGAAGAGCTAGGCACAGAGTACCAGGTCACAAATGATTTCAAACCTAATGCAGGTCTGGGTCAGGTAAACGAGGATATAGGTTCTTAATGCAAAGATTTCACTAAGGAGGATACCATAGTTATAGCAGATAGTTTGGGAAATACTATTGACCGAGACTCTGAATATTCCAAGATAATGATGTGGTAAAGGTAGCATTATCAATAAAGCACACTAGTGTGGGATTTGTGTCTGTTTTGATGACATGATGAGCCTCATTCATCTGTTCTGTTCAAGAACACCGACATTAATAAATTCTGTCTAAGGCTGTGTTTAGAAGTGTGTACAATAGAAGCTCTATTGGGTTATTTAACAGGAATAAACAAAGATATCTTGGTTCCGGGTGATTTTAATAAGGATGTTCTTATGCAAATTTTCCAGTAAAAATTTATTGCAATTAGTACAGTGTCTTTCAGTCTAACTCGCAGCAAACTTTACAACTAGAATAACTAAATCCTCTAGGACACCCACTGAACATATTGCCGCGAGACCCCACGTTAACTGACTACTGGTGTGGTGGAAGGGATAGCGTCACCAATTGCGGTGCTGCAGGTCGCCGGTTCAATCCTGTCCACTGGGAAAAAATTATTTCTTTGTAATTATCATTTCCAGAATGTTCTACATGTTTCTTACGTTCACTTGTAATTTCTACTTGTTTCTTATGTTAACTACTCTTCTAATTTCAGGTACATTCTGTCTGTGTATAACTAGCAGAGCACTCTGCCCGAGAGTGTGTTAAGTTTGCATGAACCTGCTTTCAGTATAAGTGCTGTGTTCAGTTGACAACCCGCCTTCAAAGTCAAGTCTGCTTCCATTTCAACGTGACATTGTTTGATACCAGGTATCCTGTGCAACAGCTGCATCACCATGGCTAGGATTAGGCAAAGTAAAAGCCGTTGCTTACATAGACTAGAGCCAGAATACAAGGGATATACCAAATACCAAAAGTCCGTATCATCAGAAGAACCATGGACACGAAACCAGCGTAAGCCAGATGAACGTCAGACACCCATCAGTGTTCTCTGGAGACACTGGACAGGACCCCAACAAATGGCTAAAAGGGTTTATCAAGTCGCCAAGTACAACAGATGGGATTGTACAATGTGCTTGGCCAACGTTCATTTCTACCTAGACGGAACAGCCCAGCAATGGTTTGAAAACAACGAAGGGAAGCTGAATGACTGGGAAACGTTCCAGGTGGAACTTAAGAAAACGTTTGGAGACCGCCAGCGACAAATCCGTTTGGCTGAAGAACAACTGAAGAACCGGGCCCAACGACATGGTGAGTCAACACAGTCATACATACAGAATGTTTTGACCCTGTGTAACATAGTCAATCTGAATATGACTGAGGACGACAAAATCATGCACCTGATGAAGGGTATGGCAGAAGACATGTACCAAGCTCTTCTGATAAAATATATTGCTACGAAGGAAGAGTTCATCAAATGGTGCCAGTGGATTGAAGAGATGCAACAAAGGAGTGCAGGAGGAAAGAAGTATGACCGACTCCCAAATGTAGTCCCTATGGCCGTTGTGGAAGACCAGCATGACTTTGCTTCTCTCATACGCCAAATTGTGAGAGAAGAATTACAACCGTTTATGGCAGCTGGGACAATTAGACCGCGCGAGCCTCGGATTATGGCTATGGATGTAAGCCCTGTAAGTCACGAGGGAGCTGATGCTGCTAAGGAAGAGGTATTTCAGGCATTAGCTCCTGTCTGCCCCGTCAATCGCACCCGACGTGAAAAATGGCATTTTCCTACTGTGACTTACGCCGCAGTGCCAAACAGCAGCCTATGAACCGGCCGCGTGGCCACAACCAACTCCCCTGGTAACTATAATGTCCCTCAGAAGAACAGACGTTTGGAGGACAGAAGACAACACGCCATTGTGTTTCCATTGTGGGCGCCCTGGAAATGTCGTACGCTACTGCAGAGAGAGAAGGCGAGTATTCAATGATTATTTTGCCACAAGACGTCAGCCATCAGAGCAGTTCTATCCCAGGCAGTCACCTGCTGAGGAGTTCAGTCGACCTATGGGAAGAAGCCTATTGCCGTACCCTAGATGAGGTCGCTTCCCGACGGGACGCAATCGTTCACCGTTGCCGTACAGAAGCATCAGTCACTTGCCTAGCTGCCGAACCCAGGAAAACTAAGCAAGGTGACCATCTATGGAGGTGAGGCCGCCGCAGATGAAAATCCTGCATGGACGACAGTCGCTAAGATGTCGGGAAATCTCATCGACGTCATAATTGACGGCCAACTGTCTGGGCACTTGTTGACTCAGTAGCTTCTTTTTCTGTATTGTCGGATAATTACTGCCGCACACTAAAGAAAACAATGTTCTGTAATACGGGGGCAACTGTGATAAACGTCGCGAATGGAAAGTACGTCCAGCTAGCATCAACAACAGGACCAAGCCATTTCAATTTGTCTTTTTAACAGAATGTAGTCACAATGTCATCCTCGGCTGTGACTTCTTTCAGGCATCCTAAGCTATCATTGACTGTGGAAGATATGAGCTGCAAATTGAGGAAGACGTTCCGATGGGTATACGTAATACAGAATTTTCTGGGAAGTTATTTGCCGTTGACAATGTGACGATCCCGCGGTTGACGATGAAAAGAGTTGCAGTCACAAACACAAATGAGAGATTAAACTGTGAAGTGCTTGTTGATAGTAAAAAGTTTCTCAGACTCGCCAAAAAAAATTTACATACCAGCGGCTACCATAAGCATTACCGGAGGTCGAGGAGAGATTTGGATCACTAATTGTCACGAGCAGTCGCAACTTATTCCCAAAGAAATGTTTATCAGGACAGCTGAACCAATCCAGGACGGTGAGCTCAATGTCATCAATGAGGTCCCATGCTCTGCTGTTAGTACAGACAACAATCTGGAGGAAACTAACGTGGAACTTTCAAAACGGCCCGGACTGACCAAGAAACAACGCCAGTGGGTGTTAGCTATACTACGTCAATTTTCGGGTGCATTCACACCTCAGCAGGGGAAAAGTCAGACGAAAAGGTCCATGATAAGGCATCATATCAATACTGGGGATCATCCACCAATTAGCCAGCGTTTGTATACTGTTGCCAGCTGAAAGACGGATAATTCTGGAGGAAGTGGACAAGATGTTGCACGATGACATTATTCAACCTTCGGAGAGTCCTTGGTCATCTCCGGTGGTCCTCGTAAAGAAGAAGGATGGCACGTGGCAATTCTGTGTCGACTATCGGCGGCTGAACAAAATCACAAAGAAAAATGTCTACCCACTGCCGCGCATTGACAGCACCTTAGACTGCTTGAAAGGAGCTACATACTTCTCAACTATGGACATGCTGACAGATTATTGGAAAATCGAGGTTGACGAAGCTGACAGGGAGAAGACAGCTTTTAATACACCTGAACACCTGACGGCCTCTATGAATTTAAAGTAATGCCATTTGGATTAGGTAATGCTCCGGCCACATTCGAACACATGATGGACAACTTTCTTTGACACCTTAAGTGGACAATGTGTCTTTGCTATTTAGATGACATTGTTGTTTTCTTGAAAACATTTGAAGAACATATGAGTCACCTGTCAACTGTGTTGAAGTGTGTTCAGGATGCAGGACTCGGCCTCAATCCAAAGAAGTGCCTCTTCATCGCCAAAGAGATAAAAATCCTGGGGCACCTAGTCAACGGAGATGGTGTCCATCCTGATCCAGATAAAGTAAGGGCACTTACAGAATTTCCAACTCTTCAGCACATTCATGATGTGAGAAGTTTTCTCGGGCTGTGCTCATACTGTTGATGTTTCATACAAGTATTTTGTAACAAGGCACGTCCATTACAAGAACTTCTGCAGACAGACGCCAAGTTTTACTGGGATGAGACAAAAGAAAGAGCTTTCCGGGCACTTAAGGAGGTTCTAACTTCCGCACCAGTGCTAGCCTTGTACGACGAGAATGCGGAAACTGAACTTCACACAGATGCCAGTGGTTATGGGATTGGTGCAGTGCTTGTACAAGTTCAGGAAAGTGCTGAAAAGTTGATAGCTTATTCATCAATAGGACTCTCAAAGTCCGAGATAAACTACACTACAACTGAGAAAGAATGTCTCGCAGTTATCTGGGCAATCAACAAGTTTCGGCCATATTTATTCGGCAAACCATTCACCACCACGATAGACCACCATTCTTTGTGTTGGCTGACTAGCTTGAAGGATCCATCAGGTCTTCTAGCAACCGGTAACCGATGGATAATAGTATGCACTGACTACGTCACACACAACGCTGTCACCAAACCTGTGCCGACTGCAGTAGCTCCAGAGATCGCAAAATTTCTTGTAGAAGACATTATTTCGAAGCATGGAGCACCACGTGTCATGATATCTGATCATGGAAAAGTATTCCAATCAAAACTAGTATCAGAGGTAATGTCATGGTGCGACATTGTCCACAGAATGACAACTGCATACCATCCTCAGACAAATGGGCTTACAGAACGTTTTAACAAGATGTTAGCAGATATGCTGTCGATGTATGTCGATGTTGAGCAGAAGGATTGGGATACAATACTGTCAGTCGTGAGATTTGCTTATAATACCGCAAGACAAGACACCACTGGCTTCACGCCGTTTTTCCTGCTCCATGGCCATGAAGCTGAGACAACAATGGATATGCTGTTCCCGTTCCAACTGGACAACACTCAGGATCACTATATGAAACAGCTTATCACCAGTGTCGAAGAAGCAAGACAGCTGGCTCGCATACGGACACTGGATGCCCAGGAAAGGACCGTCAGCGGTATAACGACAAGCACCAAGCTGTTGTGTACAGCTGTACAGAAGGTTAGACTAACAGAAAAGTTATTGAAGCGATACTTCAGTCTGTTTCGTGTCATACGCCACCTGTCAGACATCACATACGAAGTTCAGGATTATAAGCCATCGTCGAAACAACAAAAACGAAGAGACATTGTTCACGCCCTTCACATGAAGCCTTACTATGCTCTATGCTCCTGAAGAGCAGATAGGCGAAAACGGCTTATTGTTCAAGGACTCTAAGGATGGTAATGACACTGATGAAGCCACGACAGTAACGTTTGTCATGGACAATCGTGCACAAGGGAAGGATTCTCCAGAACTGCCATACAGAGGACCCATGACATGGTCAAGATCCAGGACATTGCAGCTAGCTCCAAAGGGAACCTAACAGTGGGTCGCTGTTTCTTCAGGAGAGGGAGCAATGCCGCAAGACCCCCCACATTAACCGACTGTCAGAGTGGCACAAGGGATAGCGTCACTGATTGCGGTGCTGCAGGTCGCCAGTTCAATCCCGTCCATCGGCAAAAATTTATTTCTTTGTAATTATCATTTCCAGAATGTTCTACATGTTTCTTATGCTCACTTGCAATTTCTACTTGTTTCTTTTGTTAACTATTCTCATAATTTCTGGTACTTTCTGTCTGTGTATAAATAGAAGAGCACTCTGCCCAAGAAGCAGTTAGTGCTGCGTGGATGTTAAGTTCACAATAAACCTGCTTTCAGTATAAGTGCTGTGTTCAGTTGACAATCCTGCCTTCGAAGTCAAGCCTGCTTCCATTTCAACGCGACAATATTTATAGACAAATCAAAGGAACAAAATATCATAAAACCAATATCAGATCATGATACTGCTCAAAGATATGAAATGGATAGATGTTTATAGTGCTATTGAAATGAATGAAAAATATAAACTTTCCATAAATAATGTCACTACCATGTTTGAAAACTGTTTTCCTCTACATGTAACTCAAACAGAAGTTCATAATAAAACAATGGAATACACTAGAAATAAAGATATCCTGTAAGACAAAAGGGAAAATTTAGAAAATTAAGAAAAGTAATTCAGACATCTAAACAAATACACTACAGGAAGAAGATAGCAATGCCAAGCAACAAAATAAAAACAATATGGGATATAGTGAAAGAGGAGACTAGAAGAAATGGAAAGGAATAGGAGCAGATGGCGTTAAGACTGGATGATACATTAGTAACTGATGGGCAGTGTGTGGTAAATCCATTTAACAAGTACTTTATATTTGTTACTGATAGTATGGGGTTGTCAGGGTCAGTAAATAATGTTCTTGAATAGCAGAAACTAGCCTTTCCATATAACTTTGGGAACTTAAATATGTCACTCACTTCACCACAATAATTAACTTCCATAATAAAATCTTTAAATAGAAAGCATTCTAGTGGTTAAGAAGAAATATCAATAAAATTAATTATGCCAAGGTCTTCTGAGTTTAGTATGATTTTAATTAACTTGTGTAATCAATCTATTATAACTGGGACATTATCTGATTGGCTATTGGCTCAAATAGGCATTTATTAAACCTTTTGTGTCCCGACTTCGTCGCCGCTTTTGTGTCCCAGCCTTGTCGTAGGTGTCGGTGGCCGAGTGGAATAAGACCGACACGCGGGTGCAGGTACGGAGAGGAGCAGCCAGAAACTATAAACACTAGAGTAAATTAGAAAGAGATATATATTGCACAGAATGTAACAATACTTAACTTTTACATAGTACTGCAGAATGTTGATACATAGTTGTTAGAGGCCTGCCTAGTGCCTGTACAATAGCAAAGTCTTCACTCGTGCCTATCGGATTACGAAGGTCCTG
Source organism: Locusta migratoria (assembly GCA_026315105.1). Lineage (NCBI taxonomy): Eukaryota > Metazoa > Arthropoda > Insecta > Orthoptera > Acrididae > Locusta > Locusta migratoria. The sequence goes on along the minus strand of CM048744.1, from coordinate 392,496,735 downwards.
ACTGGTTGCTAACTCAGTCCCAAGTGTGAAGTAGTCGCTCCATTCTTCCTCACGTTCGTTGTACTGGCGAAAGGTAGGAAGCGTTGCGGCGGCAGGTGTGGGCTGCTGAAGCGGCGGCTGCTGTTGTTGGTTAGCTGCTTGCGCCGTGAGCTGGGCCACAGCCTGGAGAAGTTGTGTTATTTGCGCCGTCTGTAACTGAATAATTTCCATTAAGTTTGGGTTCGGGGTAGTGGCCATGCTGACCGATTAGGCGCCGCGCATACAAGTAAATTATAACAAAACACAAATGCAATATGAAAGAGGACACTCTGCAACAAAAAAGTCCACAAACACGTAACTGAAAATGTTCCCTCAAAAATCTTATAATAAGGGTGGGTGGGCGGGAGCAATTTCTGCGTGCTCCGACTGCTGCTGTCTGGCTGCTGCAAGCGGGCTGGTCCAAGGTTCTATCCCATCCTCGTCGCCACTTTTGTGTCCCGACTTCGTCGCCGCTTTTGTGTCCCAGCCTTGTCGTAGGTGTCGGTGGCCGAGTGGAATAAGACCGACACGCGGGTGCAGGTACGGAGAGGAGCAGCCAGAAACTATAAACACTAGAGTAAATTAGAAAGAGATATATATTGCACAGAATGTAACAATACTTAACTTTTACATAGTACTGCAGAATGTTGATACATAGTTGTTAGAGGCCTGCCTAGTGCCTGTACAATAGCAAAGTCTTCACTCGTGCCTATCGGATTACGAAGGTCCTGACTGGTTGCTAACTCAGTCCCAAGTGCGAAGTAGTCGCTCCATTCTTCCTCACGTTCGTTGTACTGGCGAAAGGTAGGAAGCGTTGCGGCGGCAGGTGTGGGCTGCTGAAGCGGCGGCTGTTGTTGTTGGTTAGCTGCTCCCGCCCCAAGGGACCATAGCAACGTTTACATATTGACTTTGCCGGACCTTTCTGGAATACGCGCTGGTTAATTGTTGTGGACGCTTTCAGCAAGTTTCCTTTTGTGATTGCTATGAACTGCTGGGTTCGCCAAAATTGTCGCCGTCACAAAAAGTGCTAACAGCTTATACCGGTCAAAATATTCCCGTGCTAGGAACGTGTAGCCTGCCCGCCTCTTTTCAAGGTGTAACAAAAACAGTTGCTTTTGTAGTTCTTCAGGCCAAATCAACACAGAACATTTTTGGACTAGATGCTTTTGACTTGTTTGGTTTCACAATTCAAAGAGATGTGCTTCAAATTTCGTCAATAGTGCCTCAGGATAAAATCAATGCATTGTGTGACAAATATAGTGACTTGTTTTCGCCGGAACTAGGTTGTGCAAAAGACTTCGTGGCACATGTAACTTTAAAAGAATCTGCAGTTCCAAAATTTCGTAAAGCTAGACCAGTGCCTATCGCCTTGTGTGATACAGTTGCCGAAGAACTTAAACGTTGGCAAGATAGTGGGGTGATTTCTCCTGTTTCTGCGAGTCAGTGGGCCTCGCCTATAGTAATTATACCCAAGCCGTCAGGAAAACTTCGTCTCTGTGCGGACTTCAAATCAACAGTGAACAGTCAAACAATTGTAGACACTTACCCTCTGCCCAGACCTGAGGAACTGATGGACAAATTAGGACAGTCTCGTTTCTTTTCTAAGATTGATTTAGCAGAGGCATACTTACAGATTCCACTTGATGACGAGTCAAAAAAGTTTTTCGTCATTAATACTCACATGGGCCTTTTTCAATTTCAACGCCTACCCTTTGGCAGTTCTTCCGCTCCCGCTATTTTTCAGCGGTTTTTGGAACAGCTGACAGTTTCTGTACCGTGTTGCTCGAACTACTTAGATGATATTGTGGTATCCGGACGTACAGTTGAAGAACATTTAGCAAACCTGGAGTGCCTTTTCAAAGTTTTGACTGCAGCAGGTCTACGTTGCAATAAAGCAAAGTGTTCGTTTTTTCAAACTGAAATAGAGTACCTAGGCCATGTGATTAATGCCCAAGGAATTCATCCCTTACAGTCACATCTTAGAGCAATCAAAGACTTGCCTCCTACTAAGAATGTGCATGAATTGCAAGCAGTAATGGGAAAGCTTAACTATTATTTCAGGTTTATTCCCAATGCCTCTCAGATTGCAGCTCCACTGCATCACTTACGTAGGAAGAATGTTCCTTTTGTATGGTCCAAAGATTGTCAGGTTGCCTTTGACAAATTAAAGTCTGCACTACTCAGTGATGCATGTTTGATTCCCTTTGACCCACAGAAGCCAGTAGTGTTAGCAGTTGACGCCTCGTCGTATGGTCTGGGCGCTGTAATCTCACATCGTATTGGATGTCACGATCGTCCTATTGCCTTTGCATCCAAGCTACTGACGCCGACGCAACAAAACCTTTATTACAGAAAGGGGATAAAGAGATACCATCAAACTACAGATCAATTTCACTTATGCCAGTATTCTTGAAACTTCTAGAAAATGTTATGTAAGGCAGCTTCTCACTCACCTGAACACAAATAATATATTCATATTCACAGAATATATGACTTCACCTGTAAATGGGCAAAGCTGAAAATGTGTACCCAGTGGGATTCGAATACAGGTCTCCTGCTTTCTAGGCAGTTGTGCTGACCCCTACACAACTCGGGACACAGTGATCACCGCACCTGCAAGGACTACCTAAGCATGCCTCCCATCAGACACAAACTTCCAGCTTTACCCTGCCCCAAGTACTCTAACTCGTAGTCACTATGTACAAATTCCCGTAAGAGTAAGGACTTCAAACTTGCCCACCAAACAAAAGGATCATTGCCCGACTCTGGCATGTGGCGTCTATTTCGAAAGAACAGATGTCACATCTGATCCTGCAGTTTGTAAAGTAACAAAGTTAATTGTGTTGTTAAGAATTATTATTATAAACAAATAACATAAAACACAGACTCCTCTTTATAACTTTAAATGCTGTAAATTAAAATTTAGTGATTCTAAGTCTGATAAAATTAATTTTAACAGTGAATTAGTCAAGCTTCTGATTGTTGAATTATACATGTAAACGACTAGGGGAGAAGGATTGGGAGGTCAGTTTTTTCTATGAGTTTTCGGAAGTAAAGTCTATAACATCTTGTGCAATAAACCTGATTCTAACGCAAAAGTTGTGTGTGGAGTTTAATTATGAGCGAGTTGAACCCTTTTCCACACTAATTTTACCACAACAGTTATAGTGTGACTGAAATGGACCACGGCAGCAGCAAGCAGAACCAGTGAAATTTAAGTTAAGTACTGAGTCAAACCCCAACCTTTACAAACAAGGAACATTTTTTACGAGTTGTTATTGTTTTCATATTCACAGATTCAAACACGGGTCTGCTTTCTAGGCAATTGTGCTGACCCTACACTACTGGGGACACAGTGATTACCGCACTTGCAAGGACTACCTAAGCACGCCTCCCGTCACACACAAATTTCCAGCTTTACCCTTTACTCAAACTCGTAGTCACTATGTACTAATTCCCGTAAGAGTAAGGGCTTCAAACTTGCCCACTCCTCCCCACTAACAAAAGGATCATTGCCTGTCTCTGGCATATTATATATGTATGTGGCAGATTTAAGACATACAAAACAAGAAACTACTCTAGATATCTAAGAGCTAAAAATCTGGCTATTTTCTCATGATGCTTCAAATACAATTACGGTAAATAACTTAATCCATTTAACGCATATTGTTATTAAACTATTGACATTCAAACAAGTGGTCCACTAACTCAATAACTGGATTAACAATTTGGGTGGACTTTTAGAAAAGATACTGTAATACATCATTGCAGTCAGTATCCTTATTGTTACAATTAACTGTATTATGTCTGGCACTATAAGACAGCAACAGGGCAACAGTGAATTGCTCAAATAATTATCACACTTCCTACTATACAGTATGCAGTGTTAATATGGCAATTCTTATTGACAATATACAACAACAGCCTCTATTATCAGTGCATTTATTTACTGCTGCTGGTCAGTTGATTGCTTTGTTTATGTTAGAAAAAGTTCATAATTCCTTTCACTGCTTTAGACATTTAATAAGAATTGGATGCCTTGAAATACTGAACTGTTCCATTCAAATTACATTAAAGTGTTCTATTCAAGAAAAAATCATTACTGGAACAGAGGGGAAAAAAGGCAATGCACCAGGTTAGATGACATCAATTCTGATCTAATCACAGCAAATGTAACCTGGGGAATAATAGAATTGCTGGTAATTGTTTCAACACTGCCTGACAACAGGTATCATAGTGACTTATCTGCCAAAATGCTATATGTTTGTATCCTTTAGTAGGGAATGTTTACAACCAAAACACTCAGTGTGATAATGTGTGAAGCAAACAAATGCCATGTCACTGAGATGCACTTGTGCTTCCAACAGCCGAGTGACTTTGAATGGGGTCAAACTGTGGCCTTCTGAGAGGCAGGATGGTCCTTTTGGATAATTGGTGCACAAGCTGGATGTGCTGCATTAGTTATGCAACAATGCTGGTTGCTATGGCCAGTTGAACATTCTCACACCAGTAAAAGAGGCTGCAGATATCCACACAACACGGATGTCCAAAATCACTGTATTGTGAGGGCAGCAACTACAGATCTTAATAGCTATCACAGTGCACACAAGATGGTTTTTGAGCCCACAACTGTTGCCAAATAGTTTCTAGCAGTATAACTTTGGGCATGCCACCTGCAACCCACCTTCCACTCAAGCCACAGCATCGATGTACATGGATAAACTGGTGCCATAAGATGACCACTTGAAAGATGGAATGGCGGGCCACAGTCTTCAGTAATGAAAGCAAATTCTGTCTGCACACAAGTGGTCATTTGTGCCTATCATGTAGACTTGGCCGGCACTGTCTCATTTAGTGCAGACACACTGCCACATCCCCACTTTACAGTGCAGGGTGCAATAAGCTACAACTAACATTCACCTTTGGTGTTCTTGGAGCGAAAGCTCAATATGTGTAGAATTCTATAAGGCCCATTCTTTTGACAGACTTACAACAGGAAGATGCCATTTGTTCCAGTGGGATACGGCTCGGCCACACACACGCAGTGTGCTCTGCAAGACATGCATCAACTTCCCTTGTCAGCACAATCTCTGCACTTGTCTCCAATCAAGTATGATGGGACGATAACTGACACATGCAACTTGTCAAGCCACAACTCTTGCAGAACTTTGTCAACAGGTTGAGCAGGCATAGAATAATGTATCCCAAGACAGTATTCATCATTTTTATGATCAAATGTGTGCTTAATCAGTGCCTACATTGCCACACTTGGAGGCTACACCACATACTAATAGGGTTGTTACAGCATAGATTGAAACCTGAGACCTCACCACTATTTGAGCTACTGATCTGTAAAAGTAATCATTTTATATACTCCATGTCCACTATTTCAATAATCAATCTTGAATGAATTGAAAAAATCGAAGGTGGCGTACTATAGTCAGCGTCACCTATGAAGGCGGACCAGTGTTTGGCTGTTCTCCACATCCCTCCTCCATTACTGCAATGACAGCCAATAATGTTAATTTTGTAGGTGCATGGCTGGCCACAAGATACACAGTGTTTCTCCCACAGGCACAACTGTGACTTCGTGGTTCTGATATACTTTTTTGTGAAATTCCCAACACTGTTGTTGTTTCTTTATCAGTGCACAGACAAGTAAGTACAGTATACAGTGTAAGATAAAAAAAATCAACATTCAACTTACTTTTCTTTGATCCAGTGTTGCTACCAACACTGCCAGAACTAGAACGCTTCTTCTTTTTCTGTAACAGAAAATATTAGTAATATTCTTGAATCCCTTTTTCTTGGTCAGTAGATACTTTTGTACATGCAGTAATACAGTCTAGTAGCTTTTAAAAAACTATATTAATAATTAGCTGTCATTAAATGGTTATACATTATTAGTGCTTAAACATACCAGATTAAAAATTATAAGATTAATAGGAAAGCTTCCACATTCTCAACTATAAAATTAAAATAAATTAATGCTAATCTGTCAAAACTGGAATTCTGAGAATGTGACTCTCAAGAAGAAATAAAAAAAAAAAAAAAATTAAAAAACCATACACACACACACACACACACACACACACACACACACACACAAACAACAATCAGGTTGTTTCTTTCAGGGAAGAAAACAGCCATCATCCCATTTATTCACACAATACTGTCTCCATCAGAAGGAACATAATCTTATTGGTTGCAGACAGAGATGTTTATCTTCATTCATACAGTTGCTCATCTTTAGATGTACATTTTTATGTTTACATTAGCTCTTGACATTTCTTCTGTCTATTGGTTAAGTTCGTTCAGTGTGGGTTCCATCAAAAATCCCACATTGTTATGTTGGCCTCTTATGTGAAGAGAATGTATACATAACCAAATAGAAGACTCTACACAAAGATAACAATACAAATGCAGAGTTATATTTGTTTTATCACACAAAGATTGAAATATTATAAATATTTCTATATGTTTGTGATATCTCAATTGTTGTACATAGTGTTACATGTATTCCAAAGCTGTGTTCAATGCTTTTTTTGTATCTACATATTTACAAACATGAAATAAACTGAACATATGTCTTTTAGTGGCTGGGTTATCCCCGTTAGGGTTTGGCCACCTACAAGTCGTTTCATTGTTGCCACTTTCACAACTTGCCCATTGATGTTGATAAAGTGATGAGGAGAAATACCCAGTACCCGATCTACCATCAGGAATCGAATCCGGGACCGGACCCTTGCATGGCAGCCAGCAGCACTGTCATTGAGCTATTTGGTGGACTTTACAGAGATGTGAACATATAATAAATATTGCAAATGGCATGCACTGCATTACTGACATACTTGAAGTCAAAAAAATATGTTTTTCCTGCTTGCTGTTTTTTAAATAATTTTTTTTTTTTCTTTTCAGTTGCCCTTCTTGAAATAAATTTAAATAAATATTATTGTCAGTCAAAGACTCATACTCATCATTAGAGGGAATTATCCTAGTTGTATGTTTCCTGTTGACATCAAATCAAAATCGGGTAGTAAAGTAAACTCTCGATTATCCGCGTGTGAATTAACAGATTTTGCAGATTATTCACAGCCTCCTCCTCTATTTTTTTTCCAATCATGGAAAATACAAGTGTAATTTATGGGCTGCTCAAGGCACTGACTCGTTAACACACACATAAACATACACACACACACACACACACACACACACACACACCACTGTGAAACATCTCTGTATTGTGAAACATCATTATATATATAAAAAAAATTGTTAATGAAACCCAGCAAAGAAGAACTGCAGTCAATATTAATAAATTTCAGAGAAACTTTAGAAGAAACTCATGTAAAAAAATACCGACAGTTTTCTGAATGTCTTCTCATTGTTGATTGCTTCATCACATCTCAGGGTCATTATGTGGTTCACTTTAAGGCCTAAGTAATGAACTAAGACGAACTTTTCACTCTTGAGAAAGATTTGTATTTTTCTAAAAACATTTACATCGCAACTGAAAGTTTACAAAAAAAACCGAGACAGCTCATCACTTCTAACTGCTCGAGAAGACAAGACTGACTGCTAATTAACAAGCAAAGATACTGCTCTTGCACATTTTTTCTTTTAGTTCCACAGATGAATTTTTTCTTCACAACATTAATTAATAATTGTCTATTATTATTATTATTATTATTATTATTATTTCTCCTTTTTTTAATAATAGAAAATGAAATTAAAATTGAAATTCGCTTCTTACTGTACTGATACCCCAACACTCCATTCCTAGTAACAGCACAACACACACACACACACATACACACACACACACACAACTGAGCTATCACAACCTTAGGTTGCTTCTTCATAAAGAGCATGGGAGGAGAGGGAAAAGTAAAGGATGAGGATTTTAAGGGAGTGGGTAAGGAGTCATTCCAGTCCCAGGAGAGGGAAGACTTACCTTGGGGGAAAATGATAGATAAACAACAAACACACCTGCTCACATATACATGCACACACACACCAAAACAGACATATGCAAAATACAGCTTTTCTGAACTGTGGAGATGGGAGTTATCCCCACAGCACATCCTATGGTCCCACAACCATCCTGGCCTCAACCTCAGATAACCTAACATCCTACATTCCATGCCCCACAGTCCCCCTCCCCCTCACATCCTACATTTCCTTCCAATTCATGCCCCTTTCCCTGCTGTGTTTTTCCTGTTTTAAAATTTTTTCCTATATAATCTCCGCCCCTTTTTTATAGTGCATCTCATTTTCCACCTGACGTCGCCTCTGCTTGTTGTATCCCCATGCTTATCTTCCCTCTTCACTTCTCCCCCTCCTCCACTCCTTCACACTCCACCCTCCCATCCCTCCTGCTTGCCATGTAGTCAGATTGTGTTGGGCTGCCACAGATGGCTGACGTGTATGGATGAGTGTGCATGAGCGATTGTGTGGATGAGTGTTCTCTTTCTGAGGAAGGCCGCGGCCAAAAATTTAGAATTGTATGTGTGTGTCTTTTATTTGGGTCAGCCGGCGACTCCAACACTTGTCTTTAAGGTGAGTTGTTTCCTATCTACATATTATTATTAATAATAATAGTATTATAAGACTTATATTTACTATTATTGATACACAGTGTTCATTGTTGTTGTGGTCTTCAGTCCGGAGACTGGTTTGATGCAGCTCTCCACAATACCCTATCCTGAGCAAGCCTCTTCATCTCCACATAAGAACGGCAACTATATCTGTCTGAATCTGCTTACTGTATCCATCTCTTGGTCTTCCTCTGCGGTTTTTACCACACACTTCCCTCCAAGGCTAAATGCACAATTCGCTGATGTCTAAGAATGTGCCCCACCAATCTATCCCTTCTTTTAGTCAAGGTATACCAGAAATTTCTGTTCTCCCCAATTCTGTTCAGTACCTCCTCATTAGTTAAGCGATCCACCCACCTAATCTTCAGCATTCTTCTGTAGCACCACATTTCAAAAGCCTCAATCCTCTTCCTGTCTGCACTGTTTATCGTCCATGTTTCACCCCCATACAAGGCGACACTCCACACAAATGCCTTCAGAAAGGACTTCCTTAGGCGTAAATCAATATTCGATGTTAACAAATTTCTCTTTTTCAAGAACGCTTTTCTACCCATTTCCATTCTGCATTTTATATCCTCTGTACTGCGACCATCATTTGTAATTTTATTGCCCAATTAACAAAACTCATCTACCTCCTTTATTGCTTAATTACCTAATCTAATTCCTTCAGCATCACCTGATTTTCTTAGACTGCACTCCATTACCCTAGTTTTGCTCTTGTTAATGTTCATCTTATATGCACCTTTCAGCACACTGTCCATTCCGTTCAACTGCTCTTCCAGGTCCTTTGCTGTCTCTGACAGAATTACTATGTCGTCGGCAGAACGCAATGTTTTTAATTCTTCCCCCTGAACTTTAATTCCTTCACCAAATTTCTCCTTGCTTTCCTTTATAGCTTGCTCAATGTACAAATTGAATAACATTGGAGAAAGGCAACAACCCTGTCTTACTCCCTTTCCAACCACTGCATCCCTTTCATGCTCTTCAACTCTGACAACCGCTGTTTGGTGTTTGTACAAGTTGTAAATAACCTTACGCTCCCTATATTTTACTCCTGCTTGCTTCAGAACTTGAAGTTGAAATTTACTTTGCATAACAATGGGCTTTTGTCTGCGTTATTTACTTTATTTTCCACAGATGCGCTGAAAGACGCGATGTCACAAAATGAAACGACCTCACTTTGAATAGCTCTGATAAATGGCGCTAGGAGATGCCACAAGTAACTTTTCCCGTCTACAGAGGAGACACAGGCTTGCTTAGCAGGCGAAAATATAGGATTCTTGCCTCATTCTAATTTCACATATTGTTTCGTCGAATTTCGTGAAGTGCTGGGATATGTGAACTGTAATGAAGCACTAGGATTTCAAGAAGAAAATTATTTATTATGTGGAAAAAAAGTTCTAATGGTGCACCCTTGAGGCTGGATGACATCAATTCAGCAACCACTTGACGTTTGTTTCAATAAATCGTTTAAGGTTGAGCTTAAACACATGTACACCGACTGCCTTTCGAAAAGTGACAGACAACTGACACCGCGTCCACACATTGGTACGAACGCTGGCGCCAACGTTGCCCAATATTTTTGAGGCAGCTCCCACACATTGCAGACCACATTCAGTTGAATTCGTCGAGAGCCAACGTAAACATATCTGACACACACACCGTGGACGATGCATTAACGGTTGTGAGAGTGAACAATTTCATTTTGTAACTGAAAACCAAAAAAGGGAACATATGTAATAGATGATGGAGTGTGTTGTATCATTTCCTACCGAACATTATTTACGAAATCACTAAGTTTTAAAATGTGTTACAAGTAATCTATACACATTATTAAAATTTAGACCTGCGCTTTAAGTGATTGAACTTAAAATAAAAAAGGATACCGATACGTTTTGGAGGGACACTACACTTGCTAAAGTTCTTTTGGTATGGAAGGTTGACTCTTCGTTTTCTTGAAACAGGAGACAGTTTTAGAAGTCTACACTTCCTTTCTAAAATAACCATGTCATTGATATCACTGGTAGTGCTTGTAGTTTGCAAAGCAACATGTGGAACTTGACAGGAAATGTAAATTTTAAAAATTGCATTCAGTAATTGTGTCAAAATAAGAAAAAAAATATTTCACTGATCGCGCCTAAGTTTTGCCGAGGCATTTTGATTTTCATGGTTGCTTTAACAAATGAATCACTTTCTGGATAGAATGGCTGGCCAGTACTTAACATTGTGCTGTACCGCCGATAGTAACACAAATGAAAAAGCAGAAAAAAGGGGACAAAAAGGACAAGCTTTCGGAACAGAGTTCCTTCGTCAGGTGGGAGAGAAGGGAAGAAGAAAGGATGGGAACAGAAGGGAAAGGTGGTTCACGAACTAGGTCATGAAGGTGGTGGTGTTTCGGGAGTGTGGACGTCAGAGATACTGCATGTATGTACTGAGCCAAGCCAGAGAGAATAAATATAACCAAAGAGGAAAGATCAAGTAGTAAAGAGAAGAGAAGATGAGTGAAATTAATGAGGCTGAGGGGTGTATGAGGGGTGGGGGGGGGGGGTGTCTAAAACGTTTTTCATAAACAGGGAAATATGAATGGACACACACACACACACACACACACACACACACACACATGGAGAGAGATAGAATGACAGAGAGAGAGGGGGCAGGAGGGAGAGGTAGAGAGAGAGAGGTAAGGAACGGATAATGAATAGGTGAGCTGAGGATGGAGGAAGGGGAGGGGTTAGCGTAGATTTAGGCCAGGGGGGGTGGCGGGAGGAGAGGATATGTTGGAGGGCAAGTTCCCACCTCCGTAGCTCTGAGGGACTGGTGTTTGTTGGTACTATCCAAATGGCATGTGTGGTGTATCACGTGCCCAGGTCCCTGGAGTTATGCTGGAGGTCATGTTCTGCCACAGGATATTGGGTGTCCCCCAGGCGAACAGTCCGTCTGTGCCCATTCATCCGCTCAGCCAATTTGTTAGTAGTCATACCAACATAAAAGGCTGAACAGTGGACACATATCAGCTGGTATATGACATGTGTTGTCTCACATGTGGCCCTGCCTTGAATCGGGTAGATTTTTCCTGTGGTGGGGCTGGAGTATTCATTATCCGTTCCTTACCTCTCTCTCTCTCTCTCTCTCTACCTCTCCCTCCCACCCTCTCGCTCTCTCTGTCATTCTCTCTATCTCTCTCCATGTGTGTATATGTGTGTGTGTGTGTGTGTGTGTGTGTGTGTGTGTGTGTGTGTGTGTGTGTGTGTCCATCCATATTTCCCTGTTTATGAAAAATGTTTTAGACACCCCCCCCGCCCCTCATACACCCCTCAGCATCATTAATTTCACTCATCTTCTCTTCTCTTTACTACTTGATCTTTCCTCTTTGGTTATATTTATCCTCTCTGGCTTGGCTTAGTACATACATGCAGTATCTCTGACGTCCACACTCCCGAAACACCACCTTCATGATCTAGGTCGTGAACCACCTTTCCCTTCTGTTCCCATCCTTTCTTCTTCCCTTCTCTCCCACCTGACGAAGGAACTCTGTTCTGAAAGCTTGTCCTTTTTGTCCCCTTTTTTTCTGTTTTTTCATTTGTGTTACTATCGGCGGTACAGCACAATGGTAAGTACTGGCCAGGCATTCTATCTCATTTCAACAATATTTATCATCTCTGAGGAGAATTTTCATCATTAATCGAATCACTTTCTGGTACAGTTATAATATTTAGAATGAGATTTTTAAACTTTAAAATAAACGGCTTCGAAGAAAGAACGATGAAAGGAACAGTTTCGAGACGAGCAGACGACAAAAATAGAATGAAACGTTGGTGCCAACGTGTGGACGACGTACCCACATTGGCCCAACGTCCTTTGATGTTTGGTCGAAATACCGACAAGCAACGGAGCCATACCAACGTTGGCGCCAACGTTGGTTCCAACGCTATTTCACCAATCCACACCTTGGGCGAACACTGTTGGCGCCAATGTTGGTTCCAATGTGTGGATCCGAACTGACACCAACGGGTCGTGTATTTATACTTCAATATTACGGAAGCTGACAACTTAAAATGTAACAGCGCTTGAAAGACATTTGAAAAACACGTATTTTAAGGTAAGGTATGTCGTAATTAAGTACAGAGAAATTATGCGTACATGTATGTAACCTTTACCGATTATTAAATAAATGAAGTTCAAAAAGGGTCAAGACAGTTGGAAAAAAGACATGAATTGGAGGGAGATACAGGATAGAGAGTAGTTGAGGAGGGGGGTGACTATTATGCATGAGGTATAGGGTTGATGAGTCATCTTAGGTGTGGCCAGGGAGGGGGGGGGGGGTGGGGGGCAGAACATGTTGTAGGTACAACTTCCATCTGCACAGTTCAGAAGAACTGGTGGTGGAGGAGATAATCCAGATGGGCAAGAATCTGAAACAACCATTGAAAACAAGTGTTTTGGATTCAGCTGCACACTGTGCCATAGGGTGGTAGTCCATCTTGCTTTTCACCACAGTTTCATGCTGGCAATTCATCCTGAAAGACAGATGGTACCAATATAAGATGCTGGACAATGATTGGAGAAGAGTTGGTAAATCACAGGTAACCTGGCCTCTGATAGGGTAATATTAACCCTGTGATGGGACTACAATAAGCAATAAGAATTTCTGGGTGAGAGCATTGGGTAGGTCTTGCATCAGGGTTGGGATTGGGCGTGGCACAGGGATGTTCTAGGATTTTTTGCAGTTTGGGTCGATAATGCAACACCAATTTAAAAAGGGTTGGAAGGGTCTTCAGGAGGATGTCTCTCATTCCAGGGCATGATGATAGATAAAGCCCTGACGAAGGACAGACTGGAACTGAGATGGGGGACATGGGGATGGTAATCCAAGAACCATAACTCTGTAACATGTGCTACTCTACTGAGCCACACGTGTTCAGCAGCTGTCAGTATGTTTTGAAGAAGGGTGTGCTGCAAGAATGTGGACTATGAGTAGTGAAGTCCTTGCACCAAACATCCTTCTAATTGTTAGGTGGTAAGTGGGCTACGATCAAACTAGTATTCAGTTTTGTTGATCTTACTGTTTATTCAGCATTAACCTTCTTCATTCTTACTTTCTTCTTACAGCGTACAAGGTACAATTACATTTAACACCTTATCATTGATTCAAAGACAATGCAACACTTGCCTTACGAAGAAACTAATCAGTCAGTGAATTTCTTGAGGACTGCATATAATCACAAAACAGATATATCGCAAGCCAGATCTGTAATATATGCCAATAGAAAGATACTCACTGGTGATCCAAGGATGTCACTGGCTGCTTTCATGCGTTCATCCAGCACATGCAGTTCACTTTCGATAGATGCCAGACGACCTTCGGCACGACGAACACGCACCATTATTTCATCCACTGCAACAATAATAAACAAAGTGCTTGATTTAGCTTTTCACACAGCAAAGTTATAAGACTGTTACTGGAACTGTTACTGAACACACTATTAAATCTTGAAAAAATAACAGTAAAACAGGTCTTGGGAAGAAATGAACCAGATGATAGACAACCTGTATCGAGTTCATTGATAAGAATCCATGATGAATAAGGGCCTTATATCCTGCTACTGAATGGAAATGGACAGTGTAATAGTACCTTTTCTTTTTTCGTGATATACTGCTCTGTTCATGGTACGTATAACTTTGGTTATCTGAAAGATGACAGGACTACAACAAGGTGGTTGCCTGCTAAAGTTATAATAAACATCACTTTTCATAACGTGGCAGTGTAATGAGGTACTGAAATAGGTAGTTAGGCTAGAATTAATGATTGCTCATAATGTAGTGTAATAATCAATGGTTGGTGCCTAAAACGACTGGGGGAGATAGGTTTCAGCCTCTTATTCCCTGCTTCATATCCACTACTGAATTTACTGCATTAATGCAATTCACATTTCCACATAATTCCATTATCTGCATTTTTATAGCCCTAGAATTACCTTAAAATGAGTCTGACAACATTCATGGGGTAGAGATATAATTATAGGGAAAATCCATATCCCTTTCCCTTTTTTGTGACAAATCTTTTTGGGAGAAAAGGTGAAGACAAAGTATCTGGAACTCGGTAATGCATACCCGTTATTTTAGGCTTCATAATGCACTACTGTTGACTAAACTACTGTTGTAATATTGTCCTATCTACTGTCAACAAATGTACTGTGTAAAGGTTGTACCTATAAATGTCTTCATTTGATAAACTATAATGAATATATGGCACAAACACGTAATCTAATCAATGGCAAATATTACTAAAACAGAGTGCCTTTGATTATCATTCTACATTACTATGAAATAGTATAGTTTTGCTGCATACAACACTATGGTAATGCTTTTATTGTTATAATGATTTTATAATAGAAAAACCATTTAGTAAGTACCATCACACATAAAAAACATGTTTTCAATAGATTCTCACTTTCTTAATGCTATTAAACACATCATATTCACACCAAGAACTCTATAAACAATTTTAAAGAAAGTCACTCCATTTCATTACTTCTGTTGTGGGCTGCAGAAATTCAGTTCATGCATTTCTGTAAGAATTGTGCCCCTTGGACCAGTAAAAATGCAAGGCCCCCAATTAATTGAGATGGTGCCAATTTCGAATTTCAAGTCCCAACTACATCTTTGAGAATGTTCAAATTTCCCATTTATCATCATCTTTCCCATACCCTCTATTCAGCAGCCAGCATGCTGTGTTTCTCACAATCAAATTCTCAAAACTCCTGATCTGCATATGAACACACAGTAGTTCTGTAATATTCAGCTGATTGGCAGACCTTTGATGAAAAGTTTGAAAAGATGACATTTACAATGATTATTTCTAAAGCTTCTTTCTAAAGCTTACTACCAATGTTTGTAAATTTTAGAAAAGCTTATAATAACAGGACTACGTTTTAAACAGCTCATCCCATCTTAGTTGTGCTTGGGTGGTATTGGTTAGAAGTGAATAGGTATTGTACCTTTTTTCACTGCTTCCAATCACAGACATACATTAACTAGATTGGTAATGTTACTACTATTGTTGAAGCCTGATGGCGCCATCATACCAAACCAAACACCAAGAAGTTTGTATATGGTATGAAAAATTACAGCAAAATGTGGCATGTTTTGAGCATTAAATATCAAAACTCAAAAGATGACTTAGTGATATCAGTTTATTCCTGTTACACATGCTTTATAATGGTAATAAAGTGATGACTATGTTATTAATGTATGCTTGTGGAGCAACATTTACCTATGGATTAAATACATCACTGTAGTTTAAAATGTCATTAGTTATCTTCTTTTTAAATTATTTCAATTTTAATTTATTTCACTTGGTATATGTTACTAAAATTGTACTATATTTGAATGTGTGGAAACTACAACAACTCTGTCCAGAGAGAGTGCCGTGGTGAGTTGGTGAGTGGAATGGCTGCAAGAAAAAATGGTCAGAGACATAGAACATGGCATTTACTACGGTATATCTACAGATTGGTGTGACATCTATTCTTTCAGACATGTCCAAAAGAACAGACACCACACCTGGTTTGCAGTCACATTGCATTTGCAAATTTTTTTATTAAGTGTGGGAAGGAAGAAGAATTAGGAAGGAAAGTATTGACATTAGCTGCATAGAGCCATTGAAATTGTACAGTGGCAACAAGTGAAAATGGGGCCGGGCCAGGAATCAAACGAGTTTCCAACTTCGGACCAGCAGTTGCCTTAACCACTTGGCTACCCACACTCTCCCCCCATCCATCTCAAACTCGCATGCTATGGCTGTAGTGCCCTGATCGTTCATGTCCTCTTATACTTTCCATTACAGATTCCAGTACAAGGTCAAACATTATTATGGAATTCGCATTGAAGTAAATGAACCTAATGCGGTCTTCGCATATAATCAATCATAATTATGGAATGATGTGGTGTCTGTCCTGTCTTTTGCAGGGCCATTTCACAGTACTCAGTCATAGCCAACACCACCCCCTCAAGAAACCATGTCGTTGCCCTTGAGCACCCATGTCGTTGCCCGGGCCCAACACCATGGTATTCTGCTCCGCCAGCAGTGGAGACAGGCTTGGCATTACAACTGTACCAGCCAGTTGAGTCATCACCAATCATCTCAAACTGATGTGCCAAACACTGCGCCGCAGTCAGCCATAACCCTGTGTATGTATATAAGTGCAAATGAAAGTGAAAGTGGTAGTGAATCTATGGACATTCAGTTCCAGGAAATCGTCCCTTGTGAAGAGGTGATATGTGCTATATCCATATGCCGTGTCTTCAAATCTGGTGCCATCCGTGACTCAGTCAGTTGCCGCCAAGTACGCCACAGGTGCCAATGAAAACACTTCATATAGAAGTGCATAAAGTGTCAAGCGGAGCCTGGCCCCATCTCAGTTCTATCCTTATGATTACTTTTGTCACTTACTGTAATTTCTGGGAGTGTGACTTTTATGTTGTAGCATGCAGCAAGACACTTGTTGTTGTTGTCAGTAGTAAAAGGGGTCTAAACAGCTCGGTCAACAGTCCAGCAAGACACAACATCACTGGTGGTCCATACTGTGCAGAATCAATAAGGGTATTGACGCCTTTTATTTCTGTGTGAAATTTCCTGTGTAGCCAATGAACAGCCAAAGTTTATGTTCAGCAATGCACAATATACATACACCACTCTGTGCCTTCCCCCCTCACTCACCTTCGAGGTGAACCTTTTCAAAAATTTCTACTGTGCATAAAATATAGCATTCTTTAATTAAAGAGGAATTTTCTAAATACTGTATTTAAATTCCCTAGCATTGCCCAAATTTTCACGGAAAAATACAAAATTTTCAGTCGATATAGCAAGAAATATCCCTATATTTAAAAAGACAGTAACAGAATATGAAGCCTTCTGCAAACTCTTTAACACATATTTAAGTAATAGTCATGATGAAACTGCAGAAAAGGAAAACATACATCCAACATATAATCCTCAAGTACGAATAAAACATTAATTTTGTGAAAATGGTAGTTTCAAAGAAAAAAGTACTGCAACAGAATTGTTCTGTATACCAGGCAAAAGACTGCCTTAATATTAACGAAAATGCCTGTACTAAAAAACAGACATTTAATATGCCCCTGCTAGAACAATAAGTTTGTTTGAGCAAGTTCTTGCACCTCATTTAGTTGATTTCATTTGTAATGAACTTCAAAGTTGCTCATTTTGTAGTATTAGCACTGATGCAAGTTACCATACAAATAAAATAAAATAACTTTTTATTCAATATTTTACCAAGACGGTTATAAAATTATAGAAACCAGATCATTTAAGAGGCCACTTCAGATATGGTGCTAAATTTAGGTACAGATTGTAAATGATTTAAAAATTGTTGTGAAGACATCCATTGGATTTGGGAATGACAATGCTAAAATCATTGTTGAAGGTCGAAAGAAATGTGGTACCACTAATACTGTATACAATAAACTAAAACTAAAATTCAGACCAGATATTGAAGGAATTGGATGCCTTGCAGAAACAGGGATATTACGTAATAGGCTATGTTACAAACAGCATATGAAAAATTAGCATGAGGCAGTGATAAATAATTCAAACAAAAATGATCTGATATTTTGTCTGATGATTTGACTGAAATGTCGAAGTTAGGCCTAGTTAAGAAATGTCAGTGCTTTTTTTATCTACAAAACCAGAGGTATACATATAGCAAATTAATTGATATGGACATTATAGAAGAGTGGCTCTTTCACCATTTTATTGTTGAAGAATGTACTTAGAACAAAATTTTCTTTTTTACTCTTTATCATTATACTAATGGTAGAGTCATTACCTAATGAGCACTTACTCTTATTTGACATCGTAGCAGACTCGGTTTAGCAACTGTCACAGTAATCGGCCGGAACCATGGAAGGCAAAGCAGGTTTCAGTGGAGGACGTTTCTCCCGATGTATCAGTTTGCTTGTTCAGTTCGAAGTGCTGTTGCCAGAAAAATGAATTTTATTAGTATGTATTTGCAAAATTGAAAGTATAATTGATGATGAAAAAATTTGGAAGAATAATTGAGGATGAAAAAGAGCTAAAGTGTGCTTTGTCTGGGAAAAAGCAACGAGAAGTGATGAAACAGCAGTGAAATTTTCAGAACACAAAAACATGACTTTTCACTTTTACAAGGCAAGAATCGCTGAAATCAAACAAGTGGGTGGGAATGAGAGCAATATCATTAGTTCATTTTGTGATGTTATGTAACTACCATAAGAAGCAAGCAGACCCTGTGTCAGTCACATTAATGAGTATATGTTTTTAGAATGAAAGATGTACTTAATTAACAATAAAACTGTAAATTTAAATCAGACAGATGACGAGAGTAGCATCCAATGCAGAACTTTCCTCATAATGGCTTCAAAATTTATCTGGAGTAAACAACTTATGAAATGTGAATACAAAGACACAAATGCAACAGGACCTACACAGTCAAATACGTTGAGTTTGCAAAAGTCATGTGATAGCAAACGCAACTATAAAAATGGTGATAGCAAGGCATATGCAATGTATAAAAGGGTGGCGGTACATTGACAGAGTTGTCTGTACTCCAGTGAATTGCATGAAAAGATTTCCTTTGTGATTATAGGCATTTGAAAGGAATTAACAGGTACTGAACATGGACTGGCCATTGGAGCTAGATGCATTGGAAAATCAGTTTCAGAAACCATTAGGGAATTAAATATTTTGAAATCTACAGTGTCAAGAGAGTGCCAGGAATACCAAAAAGAAGGCATTACCAACCACAATGGACTACACAGTGGCCGACACACCACAGTCAATAATCAGTAAAAGTAGCTTTTGCGTACAGCTGTCACTGGTAATAGACAAGCAACACTGTGCAGAAATCAATGTAGGACATATGACGAAGGTCTCCGTTAGGGTAGTGCAATGGGATGTAGTATTAATGGACTATGGGAGCAGACTTGCGACTACAGGGTTTTTGTTAACAGTTTGACTTCACTTTCATTGCCTCTTCTGCACTTGTGATTGTATTGTTGGACACTAAACTACTGGAAGACTCTTGCTTGGACAAATGAGTTCTGATTTCATTTGGTAAGAACTAAGAGAAGAGTTCGAGTGTGGTGTAACCCTACAAATCCTTGGACTCAACATGTCAATAATGCTCTGTGCAAGCTACCGGTATTTCCATAATCATGTTGGCTCTTTTTACATAGACTGGATCTTCTGTTCCAATCGAACCAATCATTGGGCAGAAATGGCTATGTTTGGCTACTTGGAGCCAGCCGCGGTGGCCGAGGAGACTGAGGCGCTCCAGTCACGGTCTGCACGGCCACTACAGTCGGGGTTCGAATCCCCCCTCGGGCATGGATATTTGTGCCGTCCTTAGTATAAGGTAGTTGTAAGTAGTTTGTAAGTTTAGGGACTGATGAACCCGTAGTTAAGTCCCACAAGCTTAACAAACATTTGAACATTGATTTGGCTACTTGGAGATCATGTACACAAATTTTCATGTACTTTTATGTTCCAAAACAATGATAGAATTTTTATGGATGACAATGGGCCACAATTATTCTTGCCCAGTTAAAAAATTTTCTGGACAGTTTCAGTGAATGATCTTACCATTCAGATTGCTAGACTCTAATCCCCTTGGGCATTTCAAGGACATACTCAAGAAGTCGATTCAACCACAAAATCTTACACTGTCAACACTTTCAGAGTTATGGAAGACTGTTGAGGGAATACATCTGAGTATTCCTGCAAGGGACTTCCAAAAACTTTTTGTGTCCATGCCACATTGAGTTGCTTCATTTCATCAGTTAAAATGAGGTCGGGAGGATGATCGTTCAAATCCACCTCCGGCCATCCAGAGTTAGGTTTTCCGTGATTTCCCTAAATCACTGCAGGAAAATGCTGGGATGGTTCCTTCCAAAAGGTATGGCCGATTTCCTTCCCCATCCTTACCCATACAACCTGAGCATAAGCTCCACCTGTAATGATCACACCGTCGATGGGACGTTAAACACCAATCTTCCTTTCCTCCTAAAATCAGGTCCTATGAGATATTACGAGGTATCTAATGACTTATCACCTTAGTGTAAATACATAGTACACAGTGGCATATGTAAGGGTAAAGCCAGAGGACCTGCTACCCCCCTCCCCCAAAATATTAAAAAAAAGAGTTTAGTAACTAAATTATTTTAATGATGTTGTGCGAAGGCATTGCCATGGTAGACAATCATACTTCGCTCTGTTATGACAGGAGGAGGGTGTTAGTGGTGTGAAATTGTACCAGTTTTTTTAATATCTACACATATATTTATGATTTAATGTCATGAATAAAATATCTGGATCTCAATAAAGTAAAAGGGGCTTCAGTGTACATTATTATCTGAATATGAGCAGCAGAACCCACACAAAATATCATGAGGTGTCTACTTAAAATTACTTAACTTATTTTATTAGTGCAAAGTAGAAGATTTGCACAGCTTTGCAATCTATGCTGTTCATAGGTTTGTTTAAGCAGCTACCAGATTCTAGTAAAATGGGCATACACAGAGCTGTTATCTAGTTCTACAGCAGCTTTGTGTATGCTCAGTTTACTAGAATCTGTTAACTGATAGCTGCTTAAATGAACCTGAAAAGTAATGGCTTCAGTCTACGCTTCATGTTACACTTATTGGTTAATGTATAGCATCTGTGGCTGCTATATTCGCCATTTATAGTATGACCAGATTGAAAAATTCGTTCTAGAGTATGTGCCACTTATGTATCATGTGTATGCCAATTCTAGGATATCAGACCAAATATATGCTATAGTTGTGGTTCTGAATCTAAAACAAAAGGATTAATACTGGCTCTGTCCATTTAAAGTTGTTGAACATAACATTATGAATCCCACTAAAGTTGCAGTAGTTAAAAAATTAAAACGGGCATTAATAAGAATATTATTCATACTTACATGTTTTTAAAATAGATGTATGCTTACAGCATCGGCCTTAGCTGGTGTGGAGCCCTGCGCAAAACTTCCCTGTCCCCTCCAGCAGTGCACCATTTGCACATGTCTAAGGCGCTATAGTATGAAAGTGCGTATATTCCCTATTGGCTACTAAACTACTGCACCGATGTCAACCAAATTATATAACCATTTCCAGCCACGGTGCGCGCTACAGGGGCTGAAGCGCCCCCCCTCTCCCCAAGCACCTCCCAAAGATTTTTTTATTTCATCATTTTTTATTGTTTTCATTTTTTATTTTATTAAACAGGTCAACACCGGAAATTTGAAATAGTACACATGTAATAAATCACAACGTGACTATAATTTGCCAAAGATGAGGTGTTGTGATACCAATTTTAAAACACACACACACAATAAATTTCATTACAGTTACTGTCACATACAACTCCTAAAGGATACACACAAAACATGTTCCAAAGCCAAAAGTCGCTTCTTAGAAAAAACTTTATATTCCCAGCTAACTACAGTACCAATACTATTAGTTTCTGCACACTATGGCGTCATTTTCAAATGCATATGACCACAAAAATATTACAGTGATTCGATCACATTAAACAGTGTTAATTTCCTAAATTTACCACAAAATAATAAACAAACAAAAAAACAGTATTTAGGTCATGAATACGTATTTAATCCATTGTCATAAAGAATAAAGCACTTGCCAATAGCTGAACACGAGGCATTCAGAATCTGAATTTCATTCCATATGTAATTGTTTCTGAGCATCGCCAGATGGATACCCACATTCAAATCCCTATACAGAAAAAGTAATGCGAAATTGGCATATGTTTATCTAAATAAATACAACTTCGGAATAATTGGACTAAAAGACTGACCACTTGATAATTCAAACAATTGTATAATAAGGTCAAAAAGTGTTTTGTGCATATTAAATGAGCAAATAACTTAATGGTGACTGTACAAAAACGTAGGACATATTGTTAAAAAAAATCAAATGTTTGTAATCTGAAGGGACCAAACTGCTAAGGTCATCGGTCCTTAGTCTTACAATCTTTGCGACCCAGATCACACGGCCGTTTCCGTGCGGCGCACATGGTTTGATACATTATTAAACTTTTCACTTTTTAATGTGGTTGAATCATTGTAATATTTTTTTAAAATCAAGAATGACGCCATATTGCACCGAAACTAGAAGTGCATTGGTAATTAGATGGAAGTATATTAATATGACAAGTGAAGACGGGTTATACCTGGTGATGCCAGCAGCAGAAAACATCTGCACTACAGTACTTGAAGGATATCCATTTATTGTTACCAACGTTACGCTGCCTCTGGACGTGAAATATTACTGCTCGCATTGTTATAGGTAATATTTCCAACACTGCGACGCTGCCTTCTGCTTGCTGATGTTCCCCCCCTCCCCCTTCCCCTACAGCCATTGTACACGCCTCCTGCCATAGCCAGCGCACGGATCGTCAACTTACCGTGGACGAACAGTACAGTAACCGGAATAGCTGTGTCATTACCAAACAATACAGAAATTTGAAAAACAGCGTATCCTAAAAGGTCGCCCAATTGCGGGTCAGAAACAAAGTCAGATAATACAAGTATGTCATACTAAGTTTGATATTCCCTCAAAACCTAAAATCATAATGTACTGAATCAATTTCTTCTTCTTTGCATTTTAAACTCACAATTGCAATGCTAAGATTCCCTCCCCTCCCTCCCTGCCTCTCTCTCTCTCTCTCTCTCTCTCTCTCCACCCTTGTCTCCCCCCCCCCAGGGCCGGTCCGTCCATAGAGGCAAACTAGGCAGGTGGCTATCGAATTTGGGGGGGGGAGGGAGGCAGCAAATTTGTCGCGCGCGTCGAAACCTCATAGTAAAAAAAGAGTGGAAGGTTTAGGGCGCCAAATAACACAGGGCATTATTTGTACATAAACAATGAGGAAATATATAATAATTGTTTTACTTGAGCCGTCCTGTATATTACTGCTGCCACCAGGTTATCAGTTTCTCGGTAACAACGATAGATCCCCTTCCAATTGCTCATAATGACTCTATAAATAATTATTCTTAGGTGCGACATAAGCCATGTTGAACAAATGACTGCAACATAAGTCATATTGAACAAATGACCATGTTCATTCGATTTGTAAAGGTAATGAATGAGGATAAACAATCCGAATATAAGAGTGAAATCAGAGAACGTTCGTGGGCTTTATTCCTCTTACTGACTTAACTGAAAAAATTTTTGGACACTTAGATGAGATGTCTCAATCGTTTGAAAATTTCCGTGGACAGGGATATGACAATGCAAGTGATATAAGAGGTAAGCACGGCGGTGTCCATAAAAGGACTTAGGATAAAAATCCACGCGTGTCCTTCGTACCGTGCAGTTCTCACACACTAAATCTTGTGGTGAATAATGCTGCTAATTGTCGTTTCGCTACCACATCCTACTTCAACCATGTATTTGTATTTTTCTGCTTCAACATGTCGTTGGCATGTCCTACTACGTCATGTGCCCGCTTTGGCGCTAAAACCAGCGAGCGATGTTAGACTGTGGCGATACTAGATGGGAGAGCAGGATTATGCTTTGCGTTGTCAGTTAGCTTATGTGCACGATGCACTCGTGGATTTTAATGAAGAACATACATTGACTGGTTCAGCTGGAAATCAAACGCTAATTTTGGCTCAATTCATTGCTAAAAAAGTAGCAAACTTCAAGTTTATTGCTTCAGTTGTTGGATGGTAGAATATGTTGTTCCAAGTAAATTTGACTGGCAGACTGCCTCAATCAAAAGAATCTGATCTTCACGCTGCTACAAATGCTCTGATTGAAACAAAAACCTTTCTTCACGATTGTAGAAGTGATTTGGGATTTGAAAAAATGCTGGTAGAAGCAAGAGAAATTTCAGAAGCAGCCAACATTTTCGCGTCATTTTCATCTGATATGGAACCAGACCGTCTTAGACGCAAGAAAACACAGTTTGATTATGAAGTAACGAGCAAAATAATTTCAAAATTAATTTTTATATTGCAATTTTGGTTACTGCAATAAATTCAATTGACGAGATATTTCATCATATTAACAACATAAATCATGTATTTTGCTGTCTGTACAACATACAAATTGTACAAAATAAAACTTCCAGAGCTGTTCTTGAAGAATATGTTAATTTGGAAGAGTCTCTAACTCACAAAGACTCTGAAGTTATTGATGCTACTGATCTAAGCAATGTATTACAAGCCCAATAACTCAGCACCACAGAAAGTTCTACATTGCATTTGTAAAAATGGATTTATAGTGATTGTACTTAATTTAGTTACTGCACTAAGAGTGTAGCTTACTCTTCCTGTGTCTGTAGCCAGAGGTGAGCGAAGCTTCTCGAAATTAAAAACCATAAAAACGTATCTGCGATCAGCAATGACTCAAGAACGACTTGTGGGGTCGGCAACTTGTCAACCGAACGAGAAACAGCAGACAATTGATTTAAAGGAGATCGTCTCAGATTTTGCAAAAACCAAGGTAAGAAAAATTAAATGCGTGCGACTCTGTGTACAATTAAAATTAAGGTTATAATTGTATCAATTATTGTAAACTATCAACCAAAACCTTTTTAAAATATAAAATGTAACAACGACGAAAAAGTAACGTCGTTGTATAAGAGTGTATGATGTGTCCCATTTTAATAGGGAAATAAGTTTATGTAATGTATATGTTGTGATTATTTATTTGATTAAAAATGCAATGGGTATTTTACATTGATGGTTTATTGCGATTTTATTGAATGGGGCGCCATTAAAATAATTTGCCTAGAGCGCCGAATTTGTTCGGCCGGTCCTGCTCCCCCCCCCCCCCCCCGTCTTCTCCCTCTCTCTCATTTTTAGTCAGGCCATCTGGGGGGGGGGGGCGTGCCCTGTGCCCCCCCCCCCACCCCCTGAATCCACCCTTTCCGCCACGGAGAACGGAGAACGTGTGCTGCTGTTTTACTGTGAACGGTTTCACTGCCGCCACGACCAGTTTTCATGCTGCCGCTATTGTTACTGCTCTGTTGAAGTTATGGGCCAATTGTTCATATTCAGCGACCCACTGCTAAGCAAGTCAGTGGTGCTACCAATTGGAATCTTATGACAACGTGTGCTATTTTAGTTCAATTTTTACACGTGGTCTAATGTTAATTAAAGTGTAAAGACCTTTCTCTTTGGCTAGTAACAAGCTGCTTAATTACGGATATTTTATGAGCTGATTACCGTATATACACCCTATCTCCAGCACGTTGCTCTTATTCCACTTTCAAATTAACGCTATCCTACGCATTTTATAAATTGTGCAGTTGTTTTCGTAGTATAATTGGTTAAATTACAAAAAGTGTAAAAATAAGTCATACATTAACATTGCAATGGTCGCGTCACTATAATCCGATTAAAATTACTTGCAAGTTGACATTTGTCAGCTGCGGTTACACTGTTGCCACGATAGCTGTCGGCTGAGAGCTGGCGCTCCGTACAGGCGGCACTGCGCCGAGTACTGTTGGTGATTTGCATCGATTTAATTGTGAAGGACGCTTGCACGGGCGCTCGTTTCGATATGTGGCGCATTTCTGTATGTTCCAAGATAGCGCGAATTATTTACATTTCAAATTGTGTTGCGAAGGTAGCAAATGTGACTGAGTTATATGATTTTCAACGTAATATGAATGCGAGTGGTGTTGTTTCCCTTACGTGGAAGAACTTAATTCCGCCAGGAAAACACCCATCTGCTTTTATTTTACTAATAAAACCATAAATTTGACAGAAGTTCAAACGCTTCTAAAATTTACGCATGCGTGAATGTTTCATTTTATTTTAAAAAAAAATCTCACGGGTTGCAGACAGATCTGTCTTTTACTGAAGTCACAGGATTGCCAATACAAGCATTTTAAGACAAGGTATGTTGATGTAAAGTACCTAGAAGTGACTTTTACATACAGTACAATTTAACCCTTCCGCCATCTTGGAATATATCGAAATGCACTACACATCGAAGTGTGGTCGCACGTTCGAGGTTTATCGAAACGAGCGCCCGTGCAAGCGTCCTTCACAATTACCTTGATTTGCACGCGTCCAGCACCGGTAGTTGTTGACAATACTAAATAGTCAAGCTTTAAATGTACTGAGTTAAATATTGTTAACATTGTCCACATCAATAATACTGTTAACATTTACTTTTGATAATGCGATTTTACAAAGCTACGATGTCGAACACCAAAAAAAGCGTGTACCGCAATTATTTTCGATGTAACGAGTACAACGAAAAGGCGGAATACTTCTGAGAATAGATGTAAAAAGTACGTCTGTGAAAGGATGTAAAAGAACAGTTGTTTTGTGTTATTTACTGACTAAAATGTTGATGTGATATACGAGAGATAAACAAAATTCGTTAATGGGATGAGAGATTAAGTGTAGCGTAACAGAGATTATTGGTGAAAGGCAGTTTAGTGCTGCAATATCAGCAAACACAATTAGCAAAACTGCTATTAAAACCAGTGAAGTGATTATAGTTGGGCTGCAACGATAAGTCAGGTAACAAACGTAAAATATATATTTTTACATTCTTTCGTAATCTGATAATGCTGATTCACATTTAGCAATCACTGAATATTTACATATACTGCAGGGATTTCCAAGTTTCCAAATAAATAAAGGCGTACCATAGTGAATACACCGTTCACCACTGTAAATTGTTAATACGACCACTGTTCCATATTTTTATTAAAACTGTCCAGAGTTAAAATCCCCTTGAAAAAGTGACTCTGACAGTCGTTATACTTGGAGATTAAGTGAAATAGTGAACACACTAACGCTGTGTGGCTGATTCAAGAAGCTTTGTCAACATTTGAATGTAGAATGCTGTCAACATGTCAATACGCGACGATTAAAACTAACATCTACGAGCAAATTCGAAACAGAAGTCAATACTAAAAACAAATTATAATTTCTCGCTTTAATTAGTTGCATGAAACTGTCCTCAATTAGCTGACGTGTTACAGCTTATAAATGACAGTCACGACACATACATTGCAAAACGAAGCTCACCGTTTAAAATTAAGGAAATTTTCTGTGTGTACATACCATCACCGACTGCTAACTGCAAGCTGTTGCATCATCGGAAAGAGGGTAGATACTATTCATTTCCGAATCACTAGAAATTTCCGAGGTGGATGAACCGCTGAAAGTAATGATAAATCTCCGTCACACTATCTTCCAGAAGACCTTCATTTTTCCATGCTTCATCTATTACTCGCTTTGTATGCATCATAATAACCCTCCAGTCCAGACATTATGACGACACCAAATAACACACACGCACAACGACAGCAATGAAAACGGTTCCTAACCTAAAACGCACGCTTCTACACTAGACAGCACGAGCCAAACAATGGACGCGAGCTGTCCACCTGTTGCGGCAGCTTGGCAACAGGAAGCAGTCTGGACTAGGGATGGGAAAAACCGACCGGTTAAAACCGATACCGG
Source organism: Locusta migratoria (assembly GCA_026315105.1). NCBI lineage: Eukaryota > Metazoa > Arthropoda > Insecta > Orthoptera > Acrididae > Locusta > Locusta migratoria. The sequence goes on along the minus strand of CM048744.1, from coordinate 392,468,603 downwards.
TATTTTAGTTTTGAAAAACCGATTTTTTCGGTATTTATTTGGTGTCGGTTGTAACCGGTTCTTTTTAGTTATTGCCAAGAACCGCGTAAGAAAAACCGGTACGACTACTTCCTGTAGTAGTGGTGGTGTTTGTAAATAAATTTAAAAAAATTAAAACTAGTAGACCCTAATATTTAGGACTATTCCTAAAATAGGTCATCGCAGTAACTAAGACAAGCAATCAGTGATAATTTAAGAACAATCCCGGCAGTCAGAAACGCGCAACAAACGCGTGGCACAAGAACTTAAGAACTGGTGCAGCTACTAAGGCATCAATGCACCTGTTGCCGTGTGGCGTGGCCTATTAGACGACGCGTGTGCACCGGCAGTGTACGAGACTCGCCTCCGTCTGGTGATGCGGCAGTTCCTTGCTGTCGTCGCCAGACATCGTGTGTGTCTTAAATGGCACCATCCTGAGTGTGGAAGTACTTCACGAAGTACGGGAGCAGTGAGCTACAATGCTCCATTTGCTTTAAAAAGCTGAAAATGGGTGGACGTACTACAAACATGCTGTGTCATTTAAGGAGAAAGCATCCAAAATGTTTCTTGGAAGAGAAGGTAAATTCGATTCATGTACCTATTATGTAGGCTTGGAATAATAACTTTTAATGTATTATTGTTATGCTAACAAGTTTTATTAATGTGATTCCTTGAAAGCGAGGGGCTTTTTTAAAAACCAATATGGGTTTAGGCAGCATTGATCATGTGGTGCCTCGGGAGGTAGCCGTGCGGTCTGAGGCTCCATGTTACGGACTACGCGGCTGCTCCAGTCGGAGGTTCGAGTCCTCCCTCGGTCATGGGTGTGTATGTTGTCCTTCACTTAAGTAATTGATTAGTTTTTAAGTCTAGGAATCGATGACCTAAGCAGTTAGGTCTCATAAGAACTCATACCCATTTGATCATGTGATACACAGCTTTCCTAGTTCAATTTGCGTAAATTTTCACTGACAACAATCATACTGTTAGTCGGAACTGTGACTTTATTTTTCGAAATATTTCTGCAGCACTGATTGAAGTTCATTTACTGACTGTAACTTATATATATATATATATATATATATATATATATATATATATATATATATAAAATGAGATATTCGTATGCGCTGGCTCACAAGTCCAACTTACGGAGTGGTTGGCTCAATATTCGCAACTGCCGGATGGAAATACTAGGCCAGTGAATCTGTATGCTTCGTATATCGTCTTCTACGGACTCCTGGCTAGGCTTACACACACTCAAGAAGGCGTAGTATTGGGAGGGGATCGTGCAAAATATGGAGAGACGAGTGATTCGTCGTATAACGTAAATTTGCCTAAATTTTAACTAAATTTCGTAAGTTTCGGATTCGGCCGAAACTAGAAGAACCGAAAATTCGATTACGGTTTCTGTTTCGGCCGCAAATTATGTTTCGGTCGAATTCTACTGGAAATAATAGCAATAAAAAACCGAAAACCGGTTATTTAAAATACCGGTTATCTCGAGCAATTTTTACAGTGCGGTTAAACTAGAGATGAAAAGAACCGGTATAACCGAAAACCGGTTGTTTCAGCAATAACCGCCATCCCTAGTCTGGACGTGACGTTGAGCGCTCTGATTGGAGGAAGGGAGCTCCAGACCGTGAACTGTTAACTAGCAAGTAATTTTAATCAGAGTATAGGAGGAACATTGGTGGTCGCGTTGTGTCCGAGAGATGCAAGGTCAACATTGCACATTTAGGTTTAATTAATCTCAGATTTTGCAGTTAATAAGTTAACAAAACGAGGGGAAAACTTGTAAGTATTATCAAAGTAGCAACTGAAAGTTTATTTTATGAAAATTAACCATATAATGTTTAGAACCGTTGACTCGCGGGTTGCCTATTCCGGAAATATGTATCTGTGAGATCCTACGGGACCATGTAGTATTAATAAATTCAATACGCTATATTTTTTTTTAAAAATGAGGCCCTCTCACCCCTCGAACCATATCCTCGCTGCGCCCCTGGACATTTCCCTTCTATTGACGATCAACAATAGTTGTGGCGATAAAAAATAGGGAGCGTGCGAATGCTGCATTTTTGACTCCAAGCGCCTCTAGCGGCATGTGTGTAAAACTTTATGCAGGAGAGACTAGAAAAAGCCCTTTCTATACGAGACGTGCAACACGCACAAGGAAGTCGTTGTCAGCTGCAGCGCCCCTTGCGATATACCGTCGAACTACAAAGAAGCGTTCAAAGGTACACATCTGTTGAGTCGCCTGCTTCACCGGTCTACTTCGTTTGTCAACTTACATCAAATGAATCGTCACGTTAACATCACTTTTCGAAGCTGTATGATATATTGTGATGATTAAAACATTTATTTGTGTTTTAGACTGCCACTGTGAAACTGTATTCAATTGTTTTCGTGCAGTTTATGTGTAATTACGTTGCACACATGTGTTAACGTCCTCATTATAAAGTGCGATTACATACTTCCAGCCCCTGGTGTTTGAGGCGCCTATGTATATGATGAACAAGCTCAGGTGTCTATACGTTGACCTTTCACTTTGATAAAGCTTCAAATAATGCTCACCAAAAACAAATATTTCATCTGTTAACTACAGCGTGTTTCAGGAAAAATAGCAAATATTTTAGAAGATGGTAATAAAGACGAGTTGCAGTTAAAATTTCACATAACATGTGTCCAATTTTTATGGGGTACAGAGATACAGCTCTTGGTATGTACAACAAACTGATTTGGATATTTCGACTGATACTTTCGTCGGTTCTTGGTACACCATATTGACTTTTATTTAAATAACCGGTTTTCGGCGTAGTTTAAAGTCTTAATATGTCATAGTAAGCCGAAAACCGGGTAACTAAGTGGAAATGAACGTGTAAAAGATACTCAAAATTCTATTTTTAAGTAAGTGTGATGTTGTACTACCAAGAACTGACTGATAAATCAGTGAAAATTTCTTGATTTACATTTGCTCTACGTTTGTTTAGATTTCATATTAAAAGCTATATCTCTGTATTCAATAAAAATTGTTCACAGGTTATATTAAATTTTTAATGCTATTCCTCTATAGTATAATCTCCTAAAATACTTACGACTGAGTCGAAAAACTACGTTGCTCTGAGCAGGAGAGAAGTACACATTCTCAAACAAATTCCCAACTTGACTTCATTTGTCAGCTGAGTTCCCCATTCGGTCGTCTGCGCATGCGCGAAGCACTTCCATACGCGTGAGAATAGGATCCATCCTATACCGTCTACAAGCGATCGTATGCGTGCATCTTGTGCAAGTGAACGCGTCTACACTGTACGCGGACGGCGTGACCGGTGCATCATGGGTAATCTCGCAAGCTCTCACTTCCCGTGTAGAAAGGGCTAATCCGGTGCATGTCTTTGGTGTGGTATCCGGAACTATATAATGTTCCAGCCTGGCTATTCATTTTTGAGATTAACCAATTTACAGAAGGAAGTGTTTTGAAGTTAGAAGCTATGAAAGATCCCAATCAGTAAATTACGGGGGAAAAAATTTGGAAAAATTATTACATGCATTTAAATGAAATGGCAAGCTAATTAACGGTGGAGTGTGATGCAGGCAGAACATTACAAAAAGAATCGACGAGCAGTTAGCTTTAACAACAGATCCATCGGTGGTTGAAATTTGGCTGAAAATGAAATTTTAATAATATGATAACCACTCGCCGAACAGTGGATGGCAGTTCGTCAATATCAAACTACGAATCGTGTAGCAAACCGTAAAGTAAGATAAGTGACATGATATAAATCGGATACGAATATTACGTAAGTCAAACACATCGGACTTCTAAAAATTCACAAGAAAATCGACTGTAGATTCTATTGCCGGTAAATGATAATATTGTGGAATAAATTTTGAAACAAGAGTGGCAGGGTACACCAAATATCACCATTCAATACTAACTAAAACTATGCCATCCATTGTTGCGGTGATTCAACAAGGCTGAAAAAGACATTATGGGCGGAGGGAGGATAGGGCAAAATTATTAATAAAAATTCATAAGTGCGAATTTAAGTGAGAGGTGGGAGGTTTATTTATAAATTTAAGATAAGCGCACATCACATATATTTACCTGAATGTACATAATAGCGGCCACATAAAAATAATAAAGTACAGGTCCCGTCTGCAAGATGATATCGCTACGAAGTACAAAGCAAGAGTCCTTCTGTCTTAAAAAAAATTGAAAGTGTTGTTCCTAAATTTTCTTTCTCTGACTTTCATAGATAATTATTTTAACTTGCCGAAATAATATAACAATACAAAACTTTCTCTGGTAATATCGGGGAAAGGAAACCGTGTCATTATAACTACAAGCCTAATTTATGTTGGCTTCCAAAATATAAAATGGGATTCTTCATATTTCAGGTCTCCCACTATAAAGAAAGGCATAGTTCTTCACCGTTGTAACTTTGGAACCATGTTTTTGAAGTTTGAGAGAAATTGGGAAAGGAAGAGTTCGGCAAGTGTTTAGGAGAAACTAATCAGCAACCACATGCGATTAAAATCCAAGTAAGTTGCGTAAATGTGTATATTGTAATTGTGTAACATGGTAATGCTACATGTATAACGTCAATATGCGGCATGTGTTGTATCTTGCCTTTTTTTTTTCAGATAGGCTGTGACAGGAAGGTAATCCAAGGTGAATGTGAGTGTAAAGAAAGCCTGTCGCGACGTTGGAAACATATTGCTGCATTGTGATGCTTAGTTAATAATAAAAGATTTTTTTTTCTAAAAGAATCGCTTTGCAACAATGGAAAAATCCGTGAAGTTTTCGTTGCAGCTTGTACTGCAAAGGCGCAACGACTCAAGAAATGTTTCATGGCAAACGACAGGGACAAGCTGTTAAATTTGTGTCAAGGGATCATTAATCTCTTAATAAACGTTTATTGGAGTGTCCGAGCGTTCTACGGCACGTTACTGTGGAGCGCGCAGCTGCTCGCCGTCGGAAGTTAGTCCTCCTTGGGGCATGAGTGTGTGTTTTATATTTAGGTTAGTTTAAGTAGTTTGTAAGCCTAGGGACTGTACTTATCTGCTGTTCATGCGGTAGAATTACGGCATTCGGCACGACATAGCCCACTAACAATTGATTACTTATACACTACGAATACTGAATTTATTCGTGAGACGTTTTCAGTGCCCCCAGATTGGGGGATTTTATCGCAGTTTTGGGAAAAATTATTATTTGACTGTAACTTTCCTGAAACTGAAGCCTTAAGGAAATTTTAGAGTAAAAATGTTTACTGGGAAAGGGTTCTTGGTTTCCCGGGTCTCAGTCGTCTTCGCTATTAGCTATGTCCAGCTTTTAATTCGTAGGTAGGGGTGGAACATCGGACAGCGATATATCGATATTCTGCCGCGATATAACCGGAAATTTTATCATCATTATTTTCTATCTCAAACTCTATTTTCGTTTTAAGATATACGTATTTACAACATAACAATAATTTTTAATTTAGAGTCTTAGCAAGATTTTGATTGCTGTCAGCTGTTTATTTTCGTCATTTTTTCTCATTTTAAAGTGCGGTTGGTAGAATTATTTCAGATGTAGTTCTCAGTGATCTCTATAACTACATAATTTTTGAAACCTCTTTTGTTGGTGTTGTTCTTTGCTCTTTCTGTCTTTATTTTAGTGAGAATTTATTTTGAAGGGGAATTAGAAATGCGTCTTAATTGCAGTTACAACCTCGTAGTCAGAATGTACGCAAGGAGGTATCGTTACAGCTCTGAAACGTTTCAAAAATGTTCAAATGTTTGTTAAGCTTAAGGGACGTAACTACGGGGTCATCAGTCCCTAAACTTACAAACTACTTATGAACTACCTACAACTAAGGACGGCACAAATATCCATGCCCGAGGGGGGATTCGAACCCCCGACCGTAGTGACCGTGCAGACCGTGACTGAAGCGCCTCAGTCCCCTCGGCCACCGCGGCCGGCTGAAACGTTTCATTAGCAGAAGGAGAACGACGGAAAAAAAGGATGTTTTGTTTCATATTTGCACAAATTGTGTGACAATATTGTGAAGAAACTCAGTAACTCAAAAAATGAAGACTATTGTGGCAATTATAATGTTATTGTAAAATAAATTACAGAAATCAAATGTTCGTATCTCTATGGGACGTAACTGCTTGCTTATTAGTCTCTAGCTTACAAACTACTTAAACTAAGTTAAACTAACCTAAGGACAACACATACACCCATGCTCGAGGGAGGACTCGAACCTCCGACGGCGAAAGGCCGTGCGCACGGCACCTCAGCGCACGGGCCTATTCCGCCGCGACAAATTACAGAAATTATAAGCTCTCCTCTGTGCTACCTCATGTACTACATGTTTGAGTAAATTGCTTTTTCTGAATGTTTGAAGCTGTCATTTTATCTGACTTAAAAAATGAGACAGGGAGTCACCAGACCTACTGCTATAATATCAGTTGGATCTAAAATTAAAGAGATATTTAGAGAAATATGTAGAAATGCCATATCAGGTTTATCCGAAACAAAAGGGCTTTGGCATAATATTATAATCTTACAAACTAATGTGCTATCTGCATACATTACTGCTTTGAAACATAGCATGCGAGGTATATCTTGAAAATAAACAGTTAATAAAAATGACCTATACACATATCCCTGAAACATTAGACTTGGGTATTTAGAAAACATTACTTTTTAGGTGAGTCATTTCATATTGAACGATTAAGTATTTAGTAACGCCATTATTCTGTTATTCTATAATTTTAAGCATATTTATTACTTCCCATAATGGCACAAATGCTATGGAGGGCATTAACAGCTAAGGCATCTTCCTGCTTTCAGGCAAATGAATGAATAATAAACAACAGCAACAAAGAGATGTGTCTCGCACAATACCAAGCACAGACATTATCACGCTGCCATTCTACCGTAATCGCTCTATGCCTCTGAATGCCTCGTCCTGAACAGGAAAGGCTGTAATGAAAAGCTGGAAATTAAGGAGAGGAAGATCCTGAGCAAGAAAATGGAACCAGTGAAAGTAGAGGGTGAATACCGGTGACGGCACAATTAGGAACTGTATCGCTATACCGAGAAAGTTAGAAAGAGTCGTTTGAACTATGGACACATTTCGAGGATGATTCCCAACAGAGTGACCAGTCAGATTCTATCATACTGGCAGAAGGGTAATTTTATTCCCCATGGTTAAAGGAAGTGTCCAAAGATCGTCAAGAGTTGCGAATAGTTGGCAGCATCAGAGAAAGATCATCCTTCAGAATGATTTTAAATCAATGATGTTCCAAGGACAATCCAACCCGTAATAATACATCTACACACATACTCCGCAATCCACCCAAAGGTGCGTGGCGGAGGGTACGCGGTACCACTACTAGTTACTTGCTTCCCTGTTCACTCCCATATAGAACGAGGGAAAAACAAATGCTTGTATGCATCCGTACCAGCCCTAATCTCTCTAATCTTATCCTTGAGGTCCTTACGCGAAATGTATGTTGGCGTCAACAGAATCGTTCTCCAGTCCGCCCCAAATTCCGGCCCCGTAAATTTCTTCAATAGTGCTTCTCGAAAAGAACGTCGCCTCCCCTCTAGCGACTCCCATTTGAGTTCCCTAAGTATTTGGGTAACACTCGCGCATTGATCGAATCTGCCAGTTACAAACCTCGCCGCCCGCCTCTGAGCTGCCTCTATGTCCTCCTTTAAACCGATCTGGTGGGGATCCAAAACATTTGAGCAATACTCAAGATGGGGTCGTGCAAGCATTTTATATGCGGTCTCTTTTACAGACGAATCATACCCTCCCAAAATTCTCCCAATAAAGCGAATTCGACTATTTGCCTCCCCCACGACTGTCCCCATACGCTCTTTCCATTTCACATCGCTATGCAGCGTTATGTTAATTGACGCGATTCTGTCAAGCAGCACACTACTAATGCTGTAGTCGAACATTACGGTGTTGTTTCTCTACTCAGTTGCATCACTTAATATTTTCCTACATTTAGCACAAGTTGACATTCCTCACACCACCCAGAAATTTGGTCCAAGTCATCTTGCATCCTACTACAGTCATTCACTAACGCACACTCTTACACACCTCAGCAAACAGCTGCAAGATTGCAACTCTGTCCATCAGACAGATGCCCTCTGGACGAAGGAAAGGAGAAAGGAGAAAAAACAGAATGCACATGTACTGGGCAAATATCAAATCACACTCCCAGCGAAAAGTCGAATATCGTGGTCATTAGTTGGCCTATTCAGACGGAGAGAGAGAGATAGCAATAAGTAGTATAGTATCTACATTTACGTCCACACTCTGCAAGCCACCTCATGGTGTGTGCCTGCGTTCGTCATCGGCCATTGACTGTTACGCAGCTTATTACACTAGGGCAGCCGGTGGCGCAGCCACAATCTGGCTGCCGTGCCCGTGACCAAAGTGGCAGCCACTGGCGGCCGGAGAGCCGTAGCGGGGCATTGCCTCATATGGAGCCTATTACACTGGGCCGCCAGGCGGCGCAGCCAGTACCGCCACCACTCGATTTGGCCACCGCATGGTCAGTCTACCGTGCAGTATTCACACTTGTGAGGGAGAAAGCCGGGCAACGAGTATTCATATATACTCCTCCTAGAACTTTTAATGAAAATGAGAAGGCGAAGGAAGGGAAAGGTGCGTGTATACCCTATGGCAGTGTTTTTCAACCTTTTACAGTTCGCGACGCCCCTTCCAATTAAAAAAAAAACTCTGGCCAACCTCGTCCCCACTCCGCCCTCATGTAATGTATCACAACGGTGTGTGTGTATTCATAGACAGCGAATTTTATATTTTTTTCTGTTGATAAAACATTCCCGTAAAAGGGGAGTACAGTATTCTATATTATATGATGAAGGTTTTGGCCTATTTTCCAGACTGGAACACATCCTATTTTTACATTAATTTTGACAAAAAATGTATGTTACACGACGAATGTTTCGCGTTGCAGATAAGTTTCGGAAACGAATTACATTCGTTAAGCCGAAGTGTATAGCCGATTTCTAAAGAAGGTGATGTTTCTTTTATAAATTCTGAAAATTACTTATTGACTCTTGTTAATTTAGCTATTGTTTGGTCCCTGAAAGCAGTATTCAGACTTTAGTTTATTCATCGTTAACATGCCGTATTTATTGTAAAAGGAGCTGTCCTATTCAAATCATAATTGCTGATAATAAGGAATTACGTTAAGTTTCGTAAAAAATACGAGGTATGACCACAAAGTAAGTTCCGTTTGGTTATATAAACCAAACGTGAACAGATACAAAAAAAAATATTTATTGTATAAAAATCTGCAAATGTTCAACTGCTTTTCTACATAACTTCCGAAATTTTGTAGGCACTTGTCATGGCGTAGGACAAGTTTTTGTATGCCTTCTTCATAGAAGGTTGCCGCCTGTGTATTTAACCATGTGGCAAACATGTTCTTTCAGCTCATCATCATTGAAGTGTTGACCAGCAAGGACAGACTTTAGGTGTAAAAGCGATGAAAGGAGTCTTCTTCTTCTCTTCACGTTGCCGCCCGACCTCACAAGGCGAATGGGACCAAACAACTCTTACGGGAATTTCACTGGGACGTGTTTGATCATCCTCCGTACAGTCTCGCTCCTAGCGACTTTCTTCTTACACCTAAAACCTGTCCATGGTGGTCAACACTTCAGCGATGATGACGATCTGAAAGAACATGTTACCACATGGTTGAATACACAGGTGGCAACCTTCTACGAAGAAGGCATACAAAGACATCTGCCACGCTATGACAAATGCCTACAAAATTTCGGAAGTTATGTAGAAAAGTTGTTTAATATTTGTATATTTTTATACAATAGATATTTTTTCTGTATCTGTTCACGTTTGGTTTATATAAACAAACGGAACTTACTTTGTGGACATACCTCGTAAATTTCACTTCTCTCAAGCAATTTCAGTATTTCGGAACGACCTAGTACCCTGGCGTGCACTAATTTGGTTGTTTTATGGTGCACGCTCCTCATTTGGCCACGACCCCAGAACAAGACTTAGCAACCCCCTGGGGATCGTGACCCACAGATCGGAAAACACTGCCTTATGCTATCGTTAAGGGAATCTAAAGGATTGTACTATATTCTTTTTGATGAACTGTATTCAGACGACAACAAGGTCTATTACTTACGAATGTCTATTTCGCCTCTCTTTGAACTATTGTCGTTAATAAAGGGAGATATTACCGGTCAAAATTCGAAAATGAGAAAGTGTCTCTCACCAGATGAAAAACTCGTGGTCACTTTGAGGTAAGTAAACCAATAAATTGTAATGTAAATTATTAACAGTAGGATGCTATTGCCGTTTCTGGCACATAAAATTCATATCAATTTGATATCAAATTAATTAGAGTAATTGCATAATTGCAATTACGTGTACTTAGAGTAATTGCATAATTGCAATTACGTGTACCTAGAGTAATTACATGTAATTAGTGTAATTGTTTATTTATTTATAGTAATTGTTTATTGTTATTGCAATTGCACCTGTTCACTCTTCCACATCTAGCGTGGAACTGAGCTCACTCCAAAGCATCATGTGACTATGTATGTCACCCCCCACCCCCACCCTACCACGTGACCAGCACCGGCCAATGAGAGCACAGCAAGTGACCACCCCCTCCACCACCACCACCCTACCACGTGACCATCCCCAACCGATATTCAGACACATAGTGTCAGAGGGACAGCGGCAACATGGAAAGGATGCAATTATGGTAATTACATTTGACTCACGTAGTTGGGAGGTTCCTGGTACAACCACAAATTGGCGGGAAAACTGATTTCTGGTTGCCCTGGAAGGCTTTCGCCCCTCCGATCCGGTGGAGCACCCTCAGACTGCACCTGTTTCTATATATAACAACAAATCAGAGCATTCTGTTCGGTAACATGATAAAAAAGAGCCTTAATTAGAGCTCATATCGCATCCAAAATTAGATGTGCATATAGATGAATCATATATATGATCATCAGTAATGCCATATGTATGTACTCCCATTGCTCTAGTAATTATATCGAATTTTCAATCCGTTCAAAATGCTTGTTAAGCTTATAGGACTTAACTACGGGGTCATCAGTCCCTAAACTTACAAACTACTTATCAACTACCTTATACTAAGGACGGCACAAATATCCATGCCCGTGGGGGGATTCGAACCCCCGACCGTAGTGGCCGTGCAGACCGTGACTGGAGCGCCTCAGTCCCCTCGGCCACCGCGGCCGGCTTTCAATCCGTAGCCATTGAAATCGCTTGCCAGACTCTCCCACTGAAAGCAACAGTTCCAACCGCTGAAACAGATGGCTCTGATCCCACCTCTCCCCCCACCCAGCGCCTACACAATGAAGCCATGTGTGCAGACGCTGGCCACCCTCCTCTGGAGCTGACCAGTCTCTATTGTGTACCTCAGTCCGCCGGCCGTAGCCGCTGCGACCGAGGAGACGCGGCACACAGACCGACTGCCCACTCAACCACCTTCAGCCTCCTGACGATCATGTACTTGCGTACATACGCAAAAAAAAACTATCGTAGTGCATTTACGGAGCCCCGCCGCGGCATGCGCGCTGTTTTTCCGGTCGACCCCAGCGCGCCCACCGGGCCGCGCCCCGCACCTAGCGAAAGAATTGCCGCGGAGCCCTCGCCGAAAATTATTATTATTATTTAACAGCGCCACCGTCCGTCCTCCGGCCGCCGCGTCGGCCGTAGAACGCGGAAGAGCGAGCTGCTGCGACCTGCATGTGAAGTCTGCACCGAAAAAAGTATTATTATTATTTATCCGCGCCACCGCCCGTCCTCGGCGACGCGGACACAGCGATCCAACCGCCCCGATTATTATTTTTTTTCCTGCGAACGTTATAGCTCCTTGTACTGCCTCTACACCAACGTCCGCGAAGTTCTAATTTGCAGTGGAACAGTCCATCCGCAAGAAAACAATTTGCTGTGTCTCTCCTGGCGAGAAAAGCAGAACTCAGACGGACAAGAGCGGCCGTGCGCTCCATTCAACAACCCTTGCCGATACCTGCTCGGCCTCAGCCTTTCAAAACAGCGCGCGCGGCCGACAGGCGGCGGTGAATCACACACCAGTGACAGCAGCGACCGAGTCAAGCTGTTTTTTCATTTACGAACCTCTCTCTCTCCCTTTCCTATTCCCCACAAGTAAAAACAATCAAGCAGAGAATGCGAGAAATATGTTTTTAATGTAACTTATATCGCCCTTTCTCGAACCAGTTTTATGTAGGGGAAAAAAACGCGTCAGGCTTATTGCATACTTCATATTCCAATACACACACGCGATCACATTTATTTATTACGCACTGCATCCAGGTTGCAAAAACAATTGTAACCAGAGCCAACTAACGAAAAGAAAAGGTCCGTTTCGGAACTCGACCGCACCCTTAGGTCTATAAATGTATATCTTTGTTTAGACGATGCAAGCAACAGCCAGCGAACGGAATGTAACTTATATGCCAACCACTCTTTCGACAACATAACAGCAGCAGCAGAAGACGGTATATTGTTTATACAAACATTCCAAATAACGAAAATCGGCAATGACATCTAGCACAACGTCTCTAAATATACATCTGCAAGCACCGTTAAACTCGTATGCAAAATTTGCAAGTAAGAATTTACACTCTCATCTCTCTCCATGCTCTTCGCTTAGACTACAGCCGACAGGCGTGTTTAATAATAGTAGCACAGGTTACGGTAACGAACGCCACAAACTTACGTATCCATCTTAACATATACTCTCTCGATATACAAAACAATTCTAACCAAAAGAAAAGAAAGGGTCCGTTTCGGAACTCGACCACAACCTATAAATTATCTCCTCGTTTAGACGATGCAAGCAACAGCCATCGAACGGAATGGAACTTTTATGCCAACCACTCTTTCGATAAAAAAGCAGCAGCAGCAGCAGCAGAAGACGGTATATTGTTTATACATAAATTCCAAATAACGAAAATCGGAAATGGCATCTAACACAACGTCTCTAAATATACATATGCAAGCACCGTTAACAATCGTCCAGAACGCAGAGCGCTCTCTCGGTAGGCTACATAAAAGAAACATATGCTAAGTGTTTAAACAAAAACACCTAAGTTACATCTCCAAATGATCAAAACCTTCTACGCAGACGCACCACTCTGACAAGGATAGCACCCAATGCATTTATTTAATGGAGCTGAGCCATGCCGAAAGTTCCTAAATTTAACACTCTAGCGATCTTGCCCTGTTACGTTTCCTTCTTAGATCGAGGTATAGATGCGCCTTCCGAGAGTTCGAGTACTTTAATTTTACCTTTTATTTCCTTGCTACAGCAATACACATCCGATCTAAGAAATCTCTATATCCTGTTACGATGCAAACTACATTTATCTGACACCGATATTCCAGCAACCCAGAAGACTTTTAAACCCTATTCTGCAACGAAGAGTCGAAATAAAAGAAAAATACGTGAAATAATTTACCGATTTCCGACCTCTACACTAAAACTTTTCGAAATTATTGGCCTAACACCCCCCCTTATTCGACAATACAACAATCACAGAACCGGGGTTACCTGCCCAATGCAACACCGATTTCCAGTTCGACCCGCCCTTTACCCACAAAATTCCTACTCCAAGTTCCTTTCTTGTGCAGTCCACTAATCCGAACTAAAAATTATTATTTTAATTACAAGTAGATGTCTACCGCAAACGAAGATGCTAACCTACTCACCGCAACACGTGATCCTATATAGGACATTGAATGTTTACATTTTTTCCTTGTTACAATACAACTGAGTACATGCAACGTAATGTTCGCAAACACTTATATCGCAACCAACGCCCGCATACATCGATCATAATCTGCTCTCTAAGGAATGGAGCCGCGGTGGAGTAGCCGAGCGGTCTAAAGCGTCTCGCTGCGGAGCGCGCGGTTGCTCGCTGTGGAGGTTCGAGTCCTCCCTGGGGCATGGGTGTGTGTGTTGTCCTTAGATTAGTTTACCTAGGTTAAGGTAGTTTGTAAGCTACGGACTGATGACCACGCATTGTGGTCCGATAGACTAAAAAAAAAAAAAAAAAAAAAGGAATGGATGGGAGTCACACTCAGTACAAACACGTTTGTCGTGTGTCCTGCTAATTTCGGCCAATACAATGGCGCGAGGTCAATCCCCCCGGCTGTTTAGTGTAAAAGCAAATATTTCTCCCCACACTATCTGTTTAAACCGGGCTTGCACATATGCAATAGCCTCCTTTAAAAAGCCTATGTCTTCGCCATATAATCCAGTAGTCGTCCCTTCTTCTTAGGACTTGTTGAATAATGTAGGCGATATCTACGTCCGTGGAGAATAAAGTCCTGGAATGCTAAAAAAAAAAAAAAAAAAAAAAAAAAAAAAAAATAGCTCCTTGCTCGACTCTACAAGTAATTTACAGTTGAAACTAAAAAACATAATGTCCGAGAGAGCGGTCAATTTTCGAGTACTCTTGATACCCAAGTAATCAAATCTAAAAGCGCATATTAACCGGGAGCGACGCACAGTACAACGGCGCACTTGTCTTATCGCCGGCCGCGGTGGCCGAGGTGACTGAGGCACTCCAGTCACGGTCAGCACGGCTACTACGGTCGGGGGTTCGAATCCCCCCTCGGGCATGGATATTTGTGCCGTCCTAGATCGTAAGTAGTTTGTAAGTTTAGGGAGTGATGACACCGTAGTTAAGTCCCATAAGCTTAACAAAAATTTGAACTTGTCTTATCCTCGCCCGCAACCACATTGATGATGTTCCTTCCATCCGAAAGTCATGCCCGGTTAAAAAAAATCCCTTCGAAATATTGTGTGTTATACAAAAATCCAGGAGATAGAAGCCATCTACACGAAGTTGCTGCTGTAGTATAGATGGGAGCGTCTCCATTAAAAAACATCGATTAGTTGCAGTTTATAAGATATATACCCACAGGACGTACATATTTCCCCCATGTATTCCAGAAATAGTAACTTCGTCTTATCTCCAGCGTTTGCAGTATCGAATTTACGACACACACAAGCACTCCATTGGCTACAACTAGCGCACTTTAAGTCACCAAACTGTAGGAGTTTTATAAAACACGTTGATTTACCGCAGCAGGCACATCCGCTACGTAACGTAATGCACACCAGACAACACTAGCATACGATTACACAGGCAATGCTTCGACGAAAGATCACTGCACCACCAAAGTTGGTTTTCTTTAGAGCTTTACCGTGACGTATATTTAGGGCATATCAACACTTTTTACTTAAATCTCGTCCCATCTAACCTACAACACTCTCTGTAAGCGCCAAACATTTCCAACACAGTAACAGAAGTACACCTGCAGTCGACACGAACCTACAACAACAAACGAATCCAACTCGTTTTTTGTCCCAACTAGCATGCTGCAAGCTATGTATACGTTCGTAACAACCCAGACAGAGCTATCCTTACATCCGTCACTAGACCAGCACCAACTCTAAACAAGTTACCACAGATGGTGTTATAACCGCGATCAGCAACAGACAAGATCTCCCAGACACACAGCGTTTTAATAAAGTTTCGATCTCTCTCTCTCCACCCAATAACTACGTTGGTTGCTTGACCCGTCCCTAACATCCAACCACAACTTTGTTTCCAATGCATAGCCCGGCAGACAATATTTCTGGAACGCTTTCTATCAGCCATTAGACTACATACCTCGAGCATTCGCGTACAAACCACCATCGTATTCCACTCCTTCTAACAAATTATTACTCTCGATAAACATCTGTAACACAGTGTAAAAAAATTATCGACGTACACACACAGAACAGCTAACAAGAAAAGATCTAGATCAAAGCCAAGTTCTTATAATCCTTACAAGCAGCAACGCAAAATAGTCTACACCATTTCTAACTAATGCAACACCAGATTTTTTAACGATCTCCAAGAGCAATCCTTTAGAGACTAAACATACGATTAAATGCACCTCCAACGTAGCTAACTAATCCTCTTTAAGTTATCTAACTCGATGCTTATCGACCAAAGAACATTAATTTACCACTGCGATCATCTCCGATACGCTACCGAGAGACGTCCATACGTAAACACAGCTAAAAGAAGATATAAATGCCCTACATCCATGCTACTAAGTATCTATATGTATTTCCACAATTGTGGATCACATCTGCGTTGCATCGTATCGCACGACTAAACAGTTCGAAATAGATACTTCGCGCATACTCACATTCCATGCTATTTCTGGCTGTAGGCGAGTGCGCACCTGTTGACACATCGTAGACTCCGGTTTGGAGCGTGTGTACGTCCTATACATGTAAACATACCTGTCCACGCTCGCACCTGACCTGCAGAAGTTTTCGGTTTAATTTTTCCCGACCGCACCAGATTCCGAATACAAGAGAGCTATTTTCGCAACTGACACAAGCAATGTTTTTACCGTACGAGCTGTCGTTATAACTTTTATAAGCAGATACATATACAGCCAGTAGGATGAGCGCAAATTTGCGATGTAGCTCTTACAGAAAAAACGAAACATAGTTTTTTTTAGAAATTCGATAAGAAGAATAAGAACGAAATTTATACAAGATGAATCAATGTGCAATAAGTCAAACCCCACTCCATGCAGCTGTGTACCGAGCAACATCCATTTAAACGAACGCTTTGCTTAGCTGTAGAATAGAACAACACAGAATTACACCTCCCTATATCGAGAGAGTATATGTTAAGATGGATACGTAAGTTTGTGGCGTTCGTTACCGTAACCTGTGCTATTATTATTAAACACGCCTGTCGGCTGTAGTCTAAGCGAAGAGCATGGAGAGAGATGGGAGTGTAAATTCTTACTTGCAAATTTTGCATACGAGTTTAACGGTGCTTGCAGATGTATATTTAGAGACGTTGTGCTAGATGTCATTGCCGATTTTCGTTATTTGGAATGTTTGTATAAACAATATACCGTCTTCTGCTGCTGCTGTTATGTTGTCGAAAGAGTGGTTGGCATATAAGTTACATTCCGTTCGCTGGCTGTTGCTTGCATCGTCTAAACAAAGATATACATTTATAGACCTAAGGGTGCGGTCGAGTTCCGAAACGGACCTTTTCTTTTCGTTAGTTGGCTCTGGTTACAATTGTTTTTGCAACCTGGATGCAGTGCGTAATAAATAAATGTGATCGCGTGTGTGTATTGGAATATGAAGTATGCAATAAGCCTGACGCGTTTTTTTCCCCTACATAAAACTGGTTCGAGAAAGGGCGATATAAGTTACATTAAAAACATATTTCTCGCATTCTCTGCTTGATTGTTTTTACTTGTGGGGAATAGGAAAGGGAGAGAGAGAGGATCGTAAAAGAAAAAAACAGCTTAAAACAGCTTGATTCGGTCGCTGCTGTCGCTGTTTTTTTTTTTTTTTTTTTTTTTTTTTTTTTTTTTTTTTTTTTTTTTTTTTTTTTTTTTTTTTTTTTTAGAAGTGATATACGTTTGATAA
Organism: Locusta migratoria; assembly: GCA_026315105.1. Lineage (NCBI taxonomy): Eukaryota > Metazoa > Arthropoda > Insecta > Orthoptera > Acrididae > Locusta > Locusta migratoria. The sequence goes on along the minus strand of CM048744.1, from coordinate 392,451,047 downwards.
TTTTTAAGGTTTGTCCGCAGAGTGCAGTGACGATACAGGTAACACTCGGCCAAAGCACGTGTGTGATTCACCACCGCCTGTCGGCCGCGCGCGCTGTTTTGAAAGGCTGAGGCCGAGCAGGTATGCTAATTTTTGTTAATAAACTTACATTGTAATTAAAAGTTTTGAACTTTATTTCAATCCAATACCTTTAAAATTGATAGTTTGACAAGTATTTTAAAACCACCCGATCCATCTGCGCCACCCTGTATAACTTCTGGCATTCATTCATTCTTTCTTGCAGCTTCATTTTTTTCTCTTTCGTCATGTCTACACTTTCCCTCCATTCAGTCTGAATTTCACTAGACACTTCACGAGTACAGGCAGGAATGAGGGGAAAACAGAAAACGGGAGACTGGTCGAATGACGATAACTAAAGTAGCCGGAAGAGCCACCACTGCGCTGCTGGTGGTGCAGTTGGCTGCGCCGGCTGGTAGCCTACTACGGCGACTTGCTGCGGAAGGCGCGGCTGCTCTCCCTCGGAAGTTCGAGTCTTTCAAAAATTCAAATGTTTGTAGAGTCTATGGAACTTAACTACGGGGTCATAAGTCCCTAAACTTACAAACTACTTATGAACTAGCTAACACTAAGGACGACACAAATATCCATGCCCGAGGGGGGATTCGAACCCCCGACCGTAGTGGCCGTGCGGACCGTGACTGGAGCGCCTCAGTCCCCTCAGCCACCGCGGCCGGCTCGAGTCCTTCCTCAGGCATGTTTGTGTGTGTCGCCCAAGACCGGAGCAAGGCACGTGCGGCCACCAGACGAGCAATGGTAGGCTGACTATGAAAGCTACTTTTCCAGTTGCTGCCTTTATTTAGGAAGAAACATTGTTGAGTTTTCTGCGAATGAATATACAGAATTGGCTTTGGCAGTTGGCCGATAGAGTCAAGACCGATCAGACGCAATTTTATGTGCTGCATAGCGCGGCTCTATCAAGGCTTCGACCTGCAAACTATATAAGAGGGCAAGTCAATTATTATCCGCAAAGTAGTTATAAAATTTTATTGTAATAAAATACGAAACTTACAAGAACATCATTTTTCGACATAGTCTCCTTGCTTTTCAATGCACTTCGTCCATCGCTCTACAAGCTTCCTTATGCCCTCATAAAAGAAGGTTTTCGGTTGAGCTGCGAGCCAGGAATGCACCGTTTCCTTCACTGCTTCGTCCGAGTCAAATCGACGGTCCCTTAATGCCTATTTGAGTGGACCAAACAAGTGATAGTCAGAAGGGGCAAGATCGGGACTATAAAGAAGCTGATCCAGTACTTCGAATTTGAGTTTTTGGAGCGTTTCAGCAGTGTCGACAGCAGTATGCGGACGGGCATTGTCGTGCAACAACACAACACCTTCTGACAGCAATCCTCGGCGTTTGCTTCGAATTGCAGGATTTAGCCTGTCAGTAAGCATCTCACTGTAACGTACACTGCTTATTGTTGTGCCCCTTTCACCATAATGTTCCAGTACAGGACCTCGTGCATCCCAAAAACCCGCAAGCATCAGTTTTCCTGCGGACGGTTGGGTCTTGAACATTTTCTTGCACGGCGAATTTGGATGTTTCGATTCCATACTCTGCCGTTTACTCTCCGGCTCGTAATGTTGGATCCATGTTTCGTCACCAGCAATGATTCTGTCTAAGAAGTTGTCCCCTTCGTTACCATAGCGATCCAAATTTTTGCAAATGTCGAGGCGCGTTTGCTTACGCAACTGTGTGAGTTGGTTACGCAACCCAAGTCTGTTGTGAATAATTTCGTAGGCAGAACCATGACTAATTTGAAGACGATGAGCCACTTCATCAATAGTTAATCGTCTAAGAGAATCATTTCACGTGATCGCTCAATGGTTTCTTCATTTGTGGCGGTAAACGATCGTCCGGCTCCTTAATCGTGCTTAACACTCGTGCGACCATTTCGGAATTTTTCAATCCACTCGTGCACACTTCGTTGTGGCAAAACACTGCTCCCGTACTGTACTGAAAGTCTTCTATGAATTTCGGCCCCTGATACACCTTCCGCACACAAAAAACTAATCACTGAACGTTGCTCTTCTTTGGTGCAAATAGACAGCGGAGCAGCCATGATTAACAGCACGGCAGCGACAACGGAACTAACGTAGCAGCTTGAAAATTGCAAAGATATAACAACAAATAAACAAAGCATGCGTCACCAACGTAAAACGACAGTACTACCAACATAAACAAAAATATAACTAAATTGCGGATAATAATTGACTTATCCTCGTATATGGAATCGATACGTTTCGAAAAGATAGGTATGTAATAAGCGAATACGATGTGCAGTGTCCGTGTTTATTGACAGAAATAAGCAAACGTCCTTCAAACATGCATGCATGAAGAACATTTGCTTAGTTCTATCAATAAACACGGACACTGCACATCGTATTTAAAAATCATTCATAGCAAGACTTGCGACAAATGTACTAAAAAGTCTCAGCCTGTGCGGGAATTACACCATAGAATGTTCGAGCACTCGTGGGCAGTAGACAATGTGTGGCATATGAAGGTTTGGGTCGTCCCGGAAAGCGGTCGCGGGTAGCGTAATGGTAACGCGGCCGCTCGCGATAAGCGGGAAATCCTGGTTCGAGTCCCGGCCCGGCACAAATTTTCATGTCACCATTACACCATACAGTTGATGCTGATTAATATTCGCAGTTGCGAATACATTTCTTCTAATAAGCGAATGTCATAGTACGATAGTGGATGTAATTTGCGGGCCATTTGTATAGTGACTCTCGGTTGTTTAGTGTTGAAGGTTATGGCTAGTGGAAGTACGGAAGAAAGTTCACTGACATGTATGAAACTGATTCCGAAACTGTCGACTATAGAAAAATCGATCGAGTTTTGCCATGTTTTAAAATTATTACCAGACTACGAGTTAAAGAAATGTATTCACTCTCATAGTGATCGAAGTTTGAAACTTATTCGTAAAAGTGCTGACAAAAATTTCCCGTTCCTATTATTTTGCGGTAATTGCAAGAAAAGATCGGAATTCAGGAGAAATACGTGGTTTGAACACTGCAGATTTGCAATAGCACCAAATGTTATACTGAACACTGTATTCGAATATTATCGGTTTTGTAGGGAAATATGTTACTGTAAAGAATAGTAGTCAGCCTATGGGAGGAGTGGGGATGATCGTTGAAACTGACGAAACTCCCATTAGTAAAAGAAAATCTAACAGAGGACATGCACTAAAAATGAGGTGGAGTACATTTGGGTGTTTCGGGGCATTGAAAGAGAGTAAAAAGTGTTTTATGGTAAAGGTGCAATCAAGGGGAAAAGCAACTTCAGTGCCTCTTATCAAACACTTCATATTACCTGGGACGAAACTTATAACGGACGGATGGGCTTCCTGTCAAACATTAAAAAATGAAGGCTTCCAACACGAGTTTGTCAATCATAGTGTCGAATTTGTATCGTCAAACGACTCATCTGTGCACACACGAACGACTGTGGAAAAATGTGAAGCCTATCAAACTGGAGGGTCGGCCATGTGAATGCGACGAGATGTACTTGTTCCAATATATGTTATTTCCATTAATTTACGTCTTGAAGGAAAAAATTTCCTTCCGATGTTTCTCGTGTTTACCCAAGATACGACCAACAAGGACTCAAAATAATAGCTTACACAAGAAAAGGACTGGATGAAGAACTCAGAGATACCGAACAAAGTACCGATTAAGAAAGTACATATGTAAAATACATATGTAATTAATACTATTTTATGATGGTTATTTTTAGTCCGGTTCAGAAAGTTGTACTCTTAGTTTCCTGCCTAACCACATCCTTTCAAATCACGACATATTCGTAAAAATCATAACATTCGCCTGTTCGGTAATTTGGAAGAATCCGTGAACACATGAAGTCGGCGCAAACGACAAAACATTACTGATATGTAAGCAGGCATAAGAAGTAAATAGAATACAATGTTATACAAAGTATGAAAATGTTGGCAATCTTGTTCCCTTAATGCGGATAATTCATTTACCGCCCCGACAAGGGTACATACAAGAACCTGTCAACCATAGAGCAGGAACAGCATTATTTATTTACGTGATAGTCTGTACGAAGCATTAATGAAAAAAAAATGCTGTTCCTACTTTGTAGTTGACAGATTCTTGTAAGTACCCTTGTCAGGTCGGTAAATTAATTATTTGCATAAAGGGAACGTTTGATTGCCACATTTGCACACTTTGTATTACATTGTGCTCTATTTACTTCTTATTGCCTGATTGCATATCAGAATGTTTTGTTGTTTGCGGCCGGCGGCGGTGGCCGAGGGGACTGAGGCGCTCCAGTCACGGTCTGCACGGCCACTACGGTCGGGGG